>CM077672.1:167300036-168542536 GCA_039707655.1 Elymus sibiricus | reverse complement strand
CAGGTTGGTTGGTGAGGCTTGTCGGACACGTGTCAGCTCGCTGGGACAAGATTGGCCTCTAATGACACCCGTCCAGGGGGCGTGTCAGGATAATACGAGGTAGCTGGGCAAGCGGTGCAGAAACCTTGTCGGGACTACCTCTCCGCATGACACCTAACGGCGCATTAAATGCCTTTGTCCTAAACTAGCAGAGTTAGGTATGATAGCAATGTTCGCTATCTAATCGCTATGTAATTACTGTTTTGCCACTGTGGTAACCCCTTTAAGCTATAAAAGGAGGGCCAGGGCAACAGTTTAGAGGGATTCGGACTCCTTTTCAAACACAAGCACCTCTCGCGTAGCTGCTCTCCCCACACCTTGCCGGGAGAAGCGCACCTTGTACTGTGCTTCCACACCTCTAATACACCAAAAGCAGGAGTAGGGTTTTACGCTCCTCAGCGGCCCGAACCTGGGTAAAATCCCTCGCGCTCCATTGTTCATGCTCTTTGCGCGCGCCGATCCTCCCCGCCGAACCACAAGGGGCTGCATGGCCCCATAGATGGTCATACCCCGACATCTTTGGCGCGCCAGGTAGGGGGCGGAGAGGCGTTTATGCGAACCTTGATCAGCGGACCGCGCGTCTTTTTCATCTTCATCATCAACTTCATCACCGTCCTCCTCGTCATTGATGGCGCCCAAGAAGAAGGGCATCATGATGACGGCCACCTCGCACGCGTCCGCAGGCGGCGCGGGCACTGCGGTCAGCGTGACCAGCGCGGGCGGCGCGGTCATTACGCCCACCGCGACCGGCACAAGGGACGAGCACGACGGAGCCGGTCGACCTCCTCGGTCCTCTGGCGAACGGAGCCGCGACGGCGCAGGCGGAGCGGGCGGACCCCTTCCTCCTCCTCCTCCTCCTCGCCGCGACAATGAACGCGGCCGCCGGGGCGGCGACGCCCGGGCTTGCGTGAGCCGAGACCCCGCTGCAGCGACGTCCAAGGACGCTGCTTTAGGACGAACGCCGTGCCCCTCACACGATGGGCGCGGTACGACCCCGAGCGGCGCCAACGACTCCGGGCAGCGGCGCCCTCACGGCAAGACGCCCGTGGACCAAGCCCCAGACCCTCAGCCACCGCCTCCGCCACGGCGACCCACTGCCGATCATGGGCCGCGGCAACAGAGCCGCGATGGAGCTCCTACTGGCTCTGCCAGGAGTAGAGCGACGTCGCGCTCTTCGCTCCCGGCCATGCCGGCCACAGCGGCAGAAGCAATGGCGCGAGCTCAGATATTGCTGAACTTCCCTCCAGCAGCGGAAAAGATGGACGAGTGGAGAGCCACCATCCAGAGCTTGATTGGATTTGCCGAAGCCAGTAAATCACAGCAAGCGGAACCCTCACGGCGTCCGCGACCGGCGCCGGCATCTCCAGCTGGTGGCCGCGCTGACGGGACCACACTAACGGTGCAGTCTCCGTCGCGGCAACAGCCCCAACAGCAACAACGTCAACAGCCGCGACAAGCCCAGCAATCTTTTGGGCCCGACGAGATGTCGATCGCATCTTCGGATCCGCGAGCGCGGCAAGATCAGCGACAAATACTGCAAGACAGGCGAGCTGAAGACGCCCGCACCACCATCGAACGGTGCCGCGAGGCACAGCGTCAATCTGACGCGCGTAACGGCCCCGTCGCTGATGAGCCTGCGCCAGGGGTCGGCGGCTACCTACCTTACGAGGTTGGGTGTCCTGCCTTCACTCGAGAGCTGTGGCAAGTCCGGTGGCCGTCCGTTCGGGCATTCAAGCCAGAAGTGCCGGAAAAATACGATGGCAAGCTAAACCCGGCAGAATTCCTGGGCATCTATACGATTGCCGTGCAAGCTGCCGGAGGAAGAGATGAGAAAATCCTAGCCAACTACTTTCCGTTGGCACTGAAACCCAACATGAGATCTTGGCTCATGAACTTGCCAGAGAACTCCATCTCTTCGTGGTCAGACCTCTGCAATGAGTTCGTTGGTGCCTTTACCGGGGGCCACAAGACTCCTGGACAGCCCAGTGATCTGCAGGTGATCCCACAAAGATACGGTGAAACCTTGCGCAAGTACATCCAGAGATTCAGCCGTGTGCACCGCAACATTCCAGACGTACACCCCGCAGCCGTGATTGCCGCCTTTCACACGAATGTGCGCAATCGGAGGATGCGGGAGAAAATGAACGTCAAGTTGCCCAAGACCGTCAACGAACTCTACACGCCGGCGGACAAGTGTGCACGCGCCGAGGAAGGAAGAAGGCTTCCCGGGGAGGACGCTGGCGCCAAAGTGCATTCTGAGGATGATGATGCTGCCACCCCAGGAAAGAAGGGCCGAAGGCACAACAAGAAGCGCAAGGGCAAGGCTGTGATGGCCGTCGAGGGTTCCGGCAACTCTGAGCCCGCCAAGAAAGCCAAAACGGAGAGTCCCGGCAAGGAGGCAGCTTCATGCGCCGCTTGTCGGGAGGCGGTGGCAAATGAGAAGGCCGGCAAATCCGATGGGCCGTACTGCAAGATCCACCGCACCAAGGGCCATGATCTCCAAGAGTGCCGGCAGGTCGAGCACCTTGTCGAGAAACAGAAGGCTGAATACGAGAAGCACGACAAAGAAAAGGGTCAGGATGGTGCTGATGGGTCCGGCAAGAAAGGGCGCGGTGGTCGAGGGGGCCGCCGCGGCAAGGCCAAGCAGCGAAAAGAGAAGCCTGCTAGGGGCCGTGAAAAGAAAGAGGGAGATGATGGAAGTGGAGAAGAAGAAGATGACGATGAGACCAACGAGTAAGAATTCCAGAAGGCGACTGACGCCATGTGCATTGATGGAGGCGCATCTTTGCACTCATCCCACCGCCAACTTAAGCAGTGGGCTCGTGAAGTTAACGCGGCAGAGCCGACAATGGGCTCTCAAAAACCACTCAAATGGTCGCACACGCCTATCATCTTTGATGCTGAGGACCACCCTGATCGCGTAACCACGGTCGGGTGCTTGCCGTTGTTGGTCTCGCCAACGATTCTCAACCTCCAAGTAACAAAGATGTTAGTTGACGGTGGGGCCGGCCTAAACCTGATCTCTCCGGAAGTTATCAAGAGGCTGCAGATCCCCGATGAGGAACTCGAGAAAACGGGCACGTTTCAGGGAGTGAACCCGGGGAGAAGCCAGCCCAAGGGAAAGATCACATTGCCGGTGACGTTTGGCGGGGAACTGAATTACAGGACGGAAAAGATTGTCTTTGACGTCGTCAAGACCCCCCTGCCGTATAATGGAATTCTCGGCCGCCCAGCCTTGGCAAAATTCATGGCGGCATCTCACTACGCCTATAACTCATTGAAGATGTCGGGGCCGATGGGCGTCATTTCCATCAACTCCGACAAGAAAGATGCAGTCATTTGCGTCGACAAGATGTACAGGGCCGCGGTTGCAGCAGAGGCGGCCAAGGTGCCAGCTCCCGCCAAGAAAAAGGGAAGGAAGAACTCCGGCAAGACCTCCAGCAAGGATTCTGGGAAGCGCACCTCTTCGGAGTGCTGCGCACCCGTTGAAGACTTGCCGGAATGCTCTACCGGCAAGAGATCCAAGGCCACTACACCGGCAACCAAGAAGGTGCTGGCGAAGGAGGACAGCGCTGACGGTACCTTCACCATAAGCGCCGCCCTTGACAGCAAATAGGAAAGCGCGCTCGTTGCCTTCCTGCGGGCGAATGTCGATGTGTTCGCATGGCGACCGTCTGACATCCCCGGCGTTCCCAGGGAGGTAATTGAGCACCACCTTGCCGTTTGTCCCCACGCTCGGCCCGTCAAACAGAAAGTCCGGAAGCAAGCTTTGGAGCGGCAGCAGTTCATTGCCGAAGAAATCAAGAAAGTCGAAGCAGCAGGCCTGGTCAGAGGAGTGTTACATCCCATGTGGTTGGCGAATCCGGTGGTGGTGCGCAAGGCAAACGGAAAGTGGAGGATTTGTATAGACTACACTGATGTCAACAAAGCTTGTCCAAAAGATCCTTTCCCATTGTCGCGCATTTATCAAATTGTGGACTCCACCTCTAGCTACGATCTGCTCTCCTTCCTTGATGCATATTCAGGATACCATCAGATATTCATGGCCAAGGAAGACGAGGAGAAAACCGCATTCATTACTCCATGTGGCACGTACTGCTTCGTGCGTATGCCTTTCGGATTAAAGAGTGCCGGTTCCACGTTTGCAAGGGCGGTCCAAATTGGTTTTGAGCCCCAGCTGCATAGGAATGTAGAAGCCTACATGGATGATATAGTGGTCAAAACCAAGGACGAATCAACCCTCATTTAGGACTTGAAAGAGACATTTGCAAACCTGCGCAAGATTAATCTGAAGCTCAACCCCGAGAAGTGTGTATTTGGCGTCCCGTCCGGCAAGCTTCTCGGGTTCTTTGTATCTCAGCGGGGAATTGAGGCAAATCCCGACAAGATCAAGGCAATTGAGCAGATTCAAGCACCAAAAAGCGTCAAGGATGTGCGGCGTCTTGCCGGTTGTGTTGCTGCTTTGAGTAGGTTCATTTCAAGATCTGCCGAGCGTGCCTTGCCGTTTTTCAAAATTTTCAAAAAGGCAGGTCCAATGAAATGGACTCCGGAAGCGGAGGCCGCGCTGCAAGACTTGAAAAGATACCTCTCCTCTACGCCAATGCTAGTTGCGCCTAGACCACAAGAGTCGTTGCTGCTATACATAGCGGCAACGAATCAAGTGGCCAGTGGTGCATTAGTGGCACAGAGGGAAATCGATGACGAAGAAGCAACCACGGCAAGCCCATCTGGCGACAAACCGGAATCTTCACCGGTAAGGTCTGGCGTCGACAAGACAGATACAGCGCAAGCAAATAAAGCTGGTCAGCAAGTGCTGCCGAAGAAGAAGATGGTGCAGCGACCGGTGTATTTCGTTAGTTCCCTTCTGCAGGGGGCTAGATCGAGATACTCTGGAGTGTAGAAGTTGCTTTTCAGCCTCCTTATGGCCTCGAGGAAGCTGCGTCACTACTTCCAAGCACACAAGATCACCGTTGTCACCCGCTTCCCGCTGCAACGCATCTTGAGAAATCCAGAGGCAACCGGCAGGGTAGTGGAGTGGGCATTGGAATTGTCAAGCTTTGCACTCAAGTTTGAGAGCACTTCAACAATCCAGAGCAGAGCCTTGGCATAGTTCATTGCTGAATGGACGCCAACACAAGACGAAGAGATTCAAGAAATGGCTCTCCCCGGCAAGGAAACATCAAAAGAATGGGTTATGTACTTCGATGGTGCCTTTTCGCTGCAAGGCGCCGGTGCCGGAGTGCTGCTTGTCGCACCCACCGGGGAACACCTCAAGTACGTGGTACAAATGCACTTTCCCAGGGAGCAAGCTACAAACAACACTGCTGAGTACGAAGGGCTCCTTGCCGGTCTTCGGATCGCAGTGGACCTTGGAATCAAGAAATTGATCATCCGCGGTGACTCGCAGCTTGTTGTGAAGCAAGTGAACAAAGATTACCAGAGCCCATTGATGAGAGCATATGTGGAAGAAGTGAGGAAACTGGAGGAACACTTTGACGGACTGCTAACAGAGCACGTCCCTCGTGCGGAAAATAGCATTGCTGATAGCCTGTCAAAGTGTGCCATGCAAAAGCTTTCCATGGAACCGGGAACCTTTGTGCTCCATTTGAATCAACCCACAGTTACTCCATCAACACAGGCCAGTAAGAGAAGAAAGTTAAGTACCGGCAAGTACTTTCCGGCAGAACTCCCAATGTGTGATGCTAGTGATTATGCTGTTGGTGCTGTTCTAGGGCAAAGAGTTGATAAGAAATTAAATGTTATCCATTATGCTAGTAAAACTCTAGACAGTGCTCAAAGAAAAAATTATGCTACTACAGAGAAAGAATTTTTAGCAGTTGTGTTTGCATGTGATAAATTTAGATCTTACATTGTTGATTCCAAAGTTACTATTCACACTGATCATGCTGCTATTAAATATCTTATGGAAAAGAAAGATGCTAAACCTAGACTTATTAGATGGGTTCTTTTGCTACAAGAATTTGATTTGCATATTGTTGATAGAAAGGGAGCTGAGAATCCCGTGGCTGATAATTTGTCTAGAATGGAAAATGTTCTTGATGACCCACTTCCTATTAATGATGATTTTCCTGAAGAACAATTAGCTGTGATAAATGCTTCTCGTAATACTCCTTGGTATGCAGACTATGCTAATTACATTGTTGCTAAATATATACCACCTAGTTTCACATACCAACAAAAGAAAAAGTTTTTCTTTGATTTAAGACATTACTTTTGGGATGACCCACACTTATATAAAGAAGGAGTAGATGGTGTTATTAGACGTTGTGTACCTGAGCATGAACATGAACAAATCCTACGAAAGTGTCACTCCGAGGCATATGGAGGACACCATGCGGGAGACCGAACTGCACACAAGGTATTACAATCTGGTTTTTGTTGGCCTACTCTTTTCAAAGATGCCCGTAAGTTTGTCCTTTCTTGTGATGAATGTCAAAGAATTGGTAATGTTGGTAGACGTCAGGAAATGCCTATGAATTATTCACTTGTTATTGAACCATTTGATGTTTGGGGTTTTGATTATATGGGACCTTTTCCTAAATCCAATGGGTATACTCATATTCTAGTTGTTGTTGATTACGTTACTAAGTGGGTAGAAGCTATTCCAACTAGTAGTGCTGATCATAACACTTCCATTAAAATGCTTAAAGAAGTTTTTTTCCCGAGGTTTGTAGTCCCTAGATATTTAATGACTGATGGTGGTTCACATTTTATTCATGGTGCTTTCCGTAAATTGCTTGCTAAATATGATGTTAACCATAGAATTGCATCTCCTTATCATCCTCAGTCTAGTGGTCAAGTTGAGTTAACTAATAGAGAAATAAAATTGATTTTGCAAAAGACCGTTAATAGATCCAGAAAGAATTGGTCTAAGAAACTTGATGATGCATTATGGGCTTACAGAACTTCTTATAAAAATCCTATGGGTATGTCTCCATATAAAATGGTTTATGGAAAAGCATGTCATTTACCTCTTCAGTTAGAACATAAAGCATATTGGGCAATTAAAGAATTTAACTATGATTTTAAACTTGCCGGTGAAAAGAGGTTATTTGATATTAGTTCTTTAGATGAATGGAGAACCCAAGCTTATGAAAATGCCAAGTTGTTTAAAGAAAAAGTTAAAAGATGGCATGATATGAGAATTCAAAAGCGGGAATTCAACGTAGGTGATCATGTTTTATTATACAATTCTTGTTTAAGATTTTTTGCAGGAAAACTTCTCTCTAAATGGGAAGGACCGTATATCATCGAAGAAGTTTATCGCTCCGAAGCCATTAAAATAAACAACTCCGAAAGCAATAATCCGAGAGTGGTTAATGGGCAAAGAATTAAACACTATATCTCAGGTACGCCCATTAATGTTGAAACTAATATTATTGAAACAATTACACCGGAAGAGCGCATAGAAGAAATCTTCTGGAATGCTCCAGAAGCCTGAAAAGGAGTAGGTATGTGGTACGGTAAGTAAACCGACTCCAAAACTTCCATAAAAGTACTTTCTGTCCATTTTGGAATATATAAAAAATTAGAAAAATAATAAACAGTCTGAAAAGTGCACGAGGAGGCGACAAGCCTAGGGCGCGCCCTACCCCCCAGGGCGCGCCTACCAGGCTTGTGGCTGCCTCGTGGACTTTCCTGACTTTGTTTTTCTTCCATATTACTTGTTTTGCACGGGAAAAATTCATTATATATACTCACGGGTGTTTTGACCACCGCATCGCAAGTTTCTCCTCTGTTCTTGTTTTGGGCTATTTTTCTGATAGATCTAGATCACCATGGCGTCTCCAAGCTCATCCAAGGACAAGTTCTATGAGAAGGTCATCAACCCGTACCTACCGGAGGTGATGAAGCACCCTCAAGCCATTGAGATGCGTGAGGGGGTGCTCCACATCCGGGACGTTCAAGGACCTAAGAAGACCGGGAGCGAGAAGGCCAGGCTGGAAGCGGTGGAACAGGAGATCTTCAAGTGCCAGGGCATGGTGGAGCGCGGACTTTGTGCTAACCACTCCATGATCACGGAATTCATCCGTGAGCACAAGGTGGACGGCAAGAATATTGGGGACGTCATCTTCAAGCTCAATGATCGGATTTATCATCTTCAGGCCCAAATATATGATCTACAAAACCAAAATTTTGAGTATGAGGCCAAGTTCAAAGGTATGAGTTTAGCTGCAAATTTCAGGACTCTGGAAACACGTTCATCCTTTTATGATGGAGAGCCTATGCCTTGGAAGACAGAGGACAAGCCTATCACTTCACCATCACCACCATCACCCAAGAAGGATATTTGAGTACATGGGTATGGGCACCACCCTTGGCTTGTGCCAAGCTTGGGGGAGGTGCCCCGGTATCGTATCATCATCACTTTTTCATCATCATTATCTATCTTAGTTCGATCCTTAGTTATTTTGTGATTTAGAAGAATAAAAGTTTTAGTATGATTTAGTTTCGAGTGCTTGCTTTGTGATCTATCTATCTATGTAATCGTGTGTGAAAGTTATATAATAAAGAGTAGTTTGAGTTGAGTGTTTTGCTTTTGATGATCCAATCTTAGAAATAAAGAAAGAATAAAAATAAGATCATATGCCAATCCCATGGGGAGTGATGACTTCACATAAAAGAAGTATAATTGATAAAACTTGTTGGAAGTTGACAAACATAGCATTGGTCATTGTAGCAATTCATGAAAAAGTAATAAAGGAAGAGAGGTCTCACATATAAATACACTATCTTGGACATCTTTTATGATTTCTAGCCCCCATCAAATATTCTATGTCAATTAGTTGACGTTGGACAAGGAAGATAGCGTAATGGGTTATGTTTGCTTATATTCACATAGAAGTTATATTGTTTTGGATCCTCTAACATGTGGTGTTTGCCCCCTATCCTTTGCTAGCCTAAATTCTGCACTAAGTAGAGATACTACTTGTGCATCCAAAAACCCTTAAACCCAGTTTCATGCCATGAGAGTCCACTATATCTACCTATGGATTGAATAAGATCCTTCAAGTAAGTTGTCATCGGTGCAAAAGCAATAAAAATTTCTCCTAAATATGTATGAACTTTTATTGTAAGGGAAAATAAGCTTTGTACGATCTTGTGATGGTGGAGCAATAAAAGCGACAGACTGCATAATAAAGGTCGCTATCACAAGGGGTAATATAAAGTGATGTTCCTTTACATTAAGATCTTGCACATCCAAAAACAAAAAGAGCATGACAACCTCTGCTTCCTTCTGCGAAGGGCCTATCTTTTACTTTATGTATTTACTTTCATGCAAGAGTCAATAGTATTCTTCTCTATTCCGTTTTTATTTTCTCTTTTGGCAAACATCATGTGGTGGGGATTGATCCATGCATATATATCCAGTTGAATGTAGGTGATCATGAGTTATTATTATTGACATTACCCTTGAGGTAAATACGTTGGGAGGCAAAATTATAAGCCCCTATCTTTCTATGTGTTCGACTGATACTTTTGCTCCATAAGTATGCCGTGAGTGTCAGCAATCATAGAAGACTAAATGATAGTTGAGTATGTGAACTTGCTAAACAAAGCTCTTACATAGACTCTTTCTAATAATATGATGAATTGCAATTGCTTCAGTGACTGAGATCATAGTTTGTTAATTTTCAATTTGGTTTATGGTTCATACTTTAACTTGTCGATGAATTTTCACTTTTTCATGAGAAGTTTTATGATGATATGTTGCTGTTATAATAAAAATCATGATGCTCCATGTCCATATTTTAATTTTATCGACGTCTCTCTCTCTAAACATGTGGTCATGATTATCGATTTCGACTTTTCGTTTGAGGGCAAGCGAGGTCTAAGCTTGGGGGAGTTGATACATCCAATTTGCATCATGATTTCCTATGAATAATTATTATGTTTTAATCATTATTTCACTTTATGATACAATTCTTATGCCTGTTCTCTCTTATTTTGCAAGATTTACATGAAGAGGGAGAATGCCGACAGCTGGAATTCTGGACCTGAAAGGGGTGAAATAGAGCTAGCTATTCAGCACAACTCCAAATGACCTGAAAATTTACAGAGAATTATTTTGAAATATATAAAAAATATTGGTGAAAGAATCAACAGAAGGGGGCCCACCAGGAAGCCACAAGCCTGGGGGCGCGGCCTACCCCCCTGGGCGCGCCCCCTAGCTTGTGGGGCCCCAGGCTAGCCTCTGGCCCCCTCCTTCCACTATATGAAGCCACTTGCCCTAGAAAAAATCAGAAGAAGACTTTCGGGACGAAGCACCGCCGCCTCGAGGCGGAACTTGGGCAGGAGCTATTTTGCTCTCCGGCGGAGCGATTCCGCCGGGGATACTTCCCTCCGGGAGGGGGAAATCGAAGCCATCGACATCACCAACGATCCTCTCATCGTGGGATGACCAATCTTTATCAACATCTTCACCAGCACCATCTCATCTCAAACCTTAGTTCATCTCTTGTATTCAATCTTTGTCTCAAAACCTCAGATTGGTACCTGTGGATTGCTAGTAGTGTTGATTACATCTTGTAGTTGATGCTAGTCGGTTTATTTGGTGGAAGATTATATGTTCAGATCCTTAATGATATTCAATACCCCTCTGATCTTGAACATGAATATGATTTGTGAGTAGTTACTTTTGTTCTTGAGGACATGGGAGAAGTCTTGTCATAAGTAATCATGTGAATTTGGTATTCGTTCGATATTTTGATGATATGTATGTTGTTGCTTCCTTTAGTGGTGTCGTGTGAACGTCGACTATATGACACTTCACCATCTTTGGGCCTAAGGGAAGGCATTGTGGAGTAGTAATTAGATGATGGGTTGCTAGAGTGACAGAAGCTTAAACCCTAGTTTATGCGCTATTCCGTAAGGGGCTGATTTGGATCCATATGTTTCATGCTATGGTTAGAGTTATCTTAATTCTTCTTTCGTAGTTGCGGATGCTTGCGAGAGGGGGTAATCATAAGTGGGAGGCTTGTTCAAGTAAGAACAGCACCCAAGCACCGGTCCACCCACATATCAAATTATCAAAGTAGCGAACGCGAATCAAACAAACATGATGAAAGTGACTAGATGAAATTCCCATGTGTCCTCGAAAACGCTTTGCTTATTATACGAGTTCGTTCCAGCTTGTCCTTTGCTACAAAAATGATTGGGCCACCTTGCTGCACTTTGTTACCGTTACTACTTGTTACTTGTTACGAATTATCTTGCTATCAAAACTATCTGTTACCGCTACTTTCAGTATTTGCAGAGAATACCTTGCTGAAAACCGCTTGTCATTTCCTTCTGCTCCTCGTTGGGTTCGACACTCTTACTTATAGAAAGGACTATGATTGATCCCCTATACTTGTGGGTCATCAAGAGGTGTATATAGGGCGCCTCCTCGGTCTCCTCCATTGATGTGATGCATCCAAGGGCTCAAGATGAGCCTTATCCTCTCCCAATCCCTTCATTAAGAGCCAAGGATCCCGTGGGAACAATTGGGGATCAAATCTGTGAAGAATCCTGTCTGGAAGGGCAACTTTTGGAGCTGTGTGCATGTCATACGACCAGCCAAACGACCGGCCGTTCGCATGAAAGGCTGTCTTTCGTGCTGTCTTTTTGTGCTGTCCTTCTTCGGTAAAATGGCCGCCATTTCCTCATACGAACTCAGAATTTGACATTCTTGGGCTCATTGGATTCATATGAATGACGCTGATCCATTCCTGGTCTTAGATCTTGAGTTGGAGCACTTTGGAGAAATCACTTTTTCCGACCTCCAGAATGGCTAAGTCTGGCCCCTGGGTGACTCCGTATTGAACCCATCCTTGGTCCTTTCATCGTGCTTGGTCCTAGGTTGTTCCAAAACACCTGTAGATACAAGAAAAGAAAACAAAACTAATAAAAACCAAATAAAATACTAAATGTGCAATGCTCACAAGTAAAAGTGTAAAAGCTGGTAATCATGCATAATGGACACATAGTTGGTTCAATGGGACATAATATATGAAGAGAACATGCAACAAATGAGCTCTAAAAATGCGTAAAATATAGATCCATAAACCTTCCCATGCTTAAACCTTGCTCATCCTCGAGTAAGAAGATTGACTACCAAAAGCTCATTGCTACCAACTCTGAAGCATACACTGAACCAAACCCCAAGAGTGATATCCATGTTCATCGTGCAAGCATGCAAAAGTTAACCTGTAAGGGAGTATCATGGTGATTGGCATAAGCAAGAATAATGCGAATGGATTCAAGTATAGCAACGGGGGCATAGGTCTCACCATAGTCCATACTTTCGACTTGTGTGTAGCCTTGAGCCACTAGGCGAGCCTTGTTGCGTACAACTTGTCCGTCTTCATCTTGCTTGTTCCGAAACACCCATTTGGTTCCGATAATGTTTTGCTCATCTTTAGGCTTCTCAACCAATGTCCAAACTTGATTCCTCTCGAAGTTGTGTAGTTCTTCATGCATTGCATTCACCCAATCCGGGTCTTCGAGAGCTTCTTCTACCTTCATAGGTTCAATACTAGAGATGCATGAGTAATGCTCACAAAAGTTAGCTAAACGAGATTTAGAGCGAGTAATTCTCCCATCAACGGGATGGTTCTTGTCAATTCTTGATCTAACTCAAGGTAGCTTTTGCTTGGGTTGTGGTGAGGCTTCCTCATCATCATCATCGTTTTCCTCATTGTTGTTGTTGTCGTTCTCTTGAGGTGGTGGAGAAGCAGGTAGCAGTGGATCTTCTTGTTGTACTTCCTCATTCTCTTCGTCTTGACGAGTACCACTTGTGGATGCCTCCATGTCAACTTGTGGATCTCCTTGATGAGAGGTGGGGGCTTCCACTTGAGTAGACAAAGTACTCTCCTTCACCTCCATGGGACGAATCTTGCCAATAGACAAGTCTTGGATTGCTTCCGATGGTTCTTGATCTCCTACATCAATTGGCAATTGCTCCACTTGTGAGCCGTTAGTCTCATCAAACTTCACATCTACCGTCTCTTCAACTTTTCGAGTGAAGTTGTTGTAGACACGGTAAGTGTGAGAGTTCGATCCGTAACCGAGTAGGAAACCTTCATGTGATTTAGGAACAAATTTTGAACGATGATGCTTATCAAGAATGTAATATTTTGAGCCAAATACTCGAAAGTATCCAACTTGTGGCTTGTTACCGGTGAGTAGCTCATACGCCGTTTTGCCAAGAAGCTTGTGAAGATAGAGTCAATTTGTAGCATGACAAGTTGTCTCTGCCGCTTCCGCCCAAAAGTGTTTTGGCGTCTTGTATTCATCTAGCATTGTTCTCGCCATCTCGATGAGGGTCCGGTTCTTCCTCTCAACAACTCCATTTTGTTGAGGTGTGTACGTAGTCGAGAACTCATGTGAAATGCCTTCTTCGTCAAGAAAGGTATCCACATTAGCGTTCTTGAACTCCGTTTCGTTGTCACTCTGAACCTTCTTGATCTTCACTTCAAATTGATTTTGGGCCTTCCTAGCAAAGTTCTTGAAGATCTTTTGTACCTGCGATTTGTCATCAAGAAAGAACACCCACGTAAATCTGGAAAAATCATCAACTATGACCAAACCGAAAGAGTTACCACCAAGGCTCTTATAAGCATTGGGACCGAAGAGATCCATATGAAGTAGTTCGAGTGGTCTCCTTGTGGTCATGATGTTCTTCATGGGATGACTTCCTCCAACTTGTTTTCCTGTTTGGCAAGCACTACAAAGTCTATCCTTGTCAAAGATAACATCTTTTACACCAAGAATATGATCCCCTTTAACAAGTTTATCAAGATTACGCATGCCAACATGTCCTAGCCTTCTGTGCCATAACCAACCTTTAGAAGATTTTGCAATAAGACATGTATGAGGTTGGGCTCTTTTAGTAAAATCAACAATGTATAGATCGCCTCTATGAATGCTGGTAAAGACCATATTATGATTATCCCGACGAAACACTTGTCAATCTACTTTGGTAAATAGAACATTGAAACCAAAGTCGGCTAGTCTAGATATGGAAAGAAGATTGTGACCAAGAGATTCAACAAGCATAACATTTTGAATGGAGCTATCATTGCATATGGTCACCTTACCAAGGCCAAGTACCTTACCCTTGGAGTTGTCTCCAAAAGTCACATACTTGCGTGGACCATCAATTTTAGCAAGCTCACGAAACATGTCTCTATCTCCGGTCATGTGATCGGTGCATCCACTATCAAGAATCCATTCTTTTCCTCCAGCCATGTAATCTCGAAGATTTGTCATGAGACTAAGATTCCTCATAGTCTTCTCATATTCGATGTCGAATTCCTGATCCTCATCATAATAGCCATGTTCAACATCGTCATCATCAACATGTCATCACCTAAGGCAATGAATTCATTAGTTTCATGATAATGACAATGTTCAAGTTTATGAAGTCTAATGGCTTCCATTATGATGTTGCTAATGGTTCCAACATCACCTTTAGCACACATAAGATCACGGAGCTCAAACAAACCATTATCAAAGTTAGGATCACTAGGCTTCATCTTGTGAAAAGCAATGGTCTTATGAAGAATCTCATCAAGATTCTTTAAAGAGTAGTCGGGATATTGCTTTTCCAAGTCATTCCATAGAGTATAGGCGCATTCAAAGTTATGCATACAACCAAGCACAATTTTAGGTAATCCTCTAATAATAAGATTGACGGTTCTAAGATTACGAAGCATATCAATTTCTTCCTCAAGAGTTGGATGCAAGGGGTCAATGGGAGGCACATAAGCACTATGAATGTACTTGCTCAAGTTAAATTCATCAAAGATATCAAGCATTTCATCTTTCCAAAGGTGATAATACTCCCCATTGAGAATAGGCACTCTACGTCTAAGACTCCCCAAAGTAGACACATCCATCTTCCTCCAATGGTGATTAAACCAAAGCAATGGAGACCAAAGCTCTGATACCAATTGTAGGGTCGAGAAGATGGGTCTAGAGGGGGGGTGAATAGACACTTAATCAGTCAAAGGTGCAATTTTTAGTTTTCTTGAAGTTTAGGCAGATTTTGGCACTAGTTAAGATACATCCAATACTTTCTACACATGCATCTCTAGAGTAAGAGCAACAGAAATAGTATAACATGCAATTGTGCGGAAAGTAAAGGGGTAGAGAAGAGAAGATCAAACGCAATGAAGACACGGTGGTTTTTGGCGTGGTTCTGATAGGTGGTGCTATCATACGTCCACGCTGATGAAGACTTCAACCCACGGAGGGTAACGGTTGCGCAAGTCCACGGAGGGCTCCACCCACGAAGGGTCCACGAAGAAGCAACCTTGTCTATTCCACCATGCCTTACGTCCACGAAGGACTAGCCTCACTCGGGTAGATCTTCACGAAGTAGGCGATCTCCTTGCCCTTACAAACTCCTTGGTTCAACTCCACATGATCTAGGAGGCTCCCAAGTTACACCTAACTAATCTAGGAGACACCACTCTCCAAAAGGTAATAGATGTGTTGTTGATGATGAACTCCTTGCTCTTGTGCTTCAAAAGATAGTCTCCCCAACACTCAAACACTCTCTCACAGATTTGTGGTAGGAGAAGGATTTGAGTGGAAAGCAACTTGGGGATGGCTAGAAATGAAGGTTCAAATGATTGGATTGGAATCTCTTGATCTCAACACATGAGTAGGTGGTTCTCTCTCAGAAAATGAATGGTGGAAGTGTAGGTTCGTTCTGACGGCTCTCTTAGAGAGTAGGTGGGGGTGGAAGGGTATAAATAGGCAGCACCAAAAATCCAACCGTTACAAGCCTTTGACCCAACTCGGTGACACCGATCAGAAATCTCGGTGAGACCGACCTGTGCAAAAGACTCGACCGTTAGGCTTTTCGGTGAGACCAAACGGAACGTCTCGGAGCAACCAAAATGCAATGGCTAGGGAAAAACTTCATCTCGGTAATTTCGATCATTTCATCTCAGTGAATCCGAAGTGAAGTGATGGCATTACAGAAACTTGGTGGAACCGAAGCGTTAGGGTTTGGCTGTGGCAGTGTATATGATCATCTCGGTGAGTCCGGATGAAAAGGTTTCGGTGGTACTGATACATCTTCATCGTATCTATAATTTTTGATTGTTTCATGCCAATATTCTACAACTTTCACATACTTTTGGCAAAATTTTATATTATTTTTGGGACTAACATATTGATCCAGTGCCCAGTGCCAGTTCCTGTTTTCTGCTTGTTTTTTGTTTCACAGAAAATCCATATCAAACCAAGTCCAAACGCGATAAATTTTTACGGAGAATTATTTTGGAATATATGTGAGTTTTAGGAAGAAGAATCAACGCAAGACGGTGCCCGAGGTGGCCACAAGGCAACAGGGCCCGGCCCCAGGGGGGTCGCGCCGTGTTGCCTTGTGACTCCCTCGAATGTTGGGTGGGGCCCTTCTTTCGCCGCAAGAAATATAATTTCCAGATAAAAATCCCCTCAAAATTTCAGCCCAATCGGAGGTACAGATCTTCGGGAATATAAGAAACGGTGAAGGGCCAGAAAACAGAACGTGAAACAGAAGAGAAACAGAGAGAGATCCAATCTCAGAGGGGCTCCTGCCCTCTGGGAGCATTGGCGGCCATGGACCAGAGGGGAAACTCTCCTCCCATCGAGGAGGGAGTCCAAGCAAGAAGAAGAAGGAGGGGGGCTCTCTCCCCCTCTCTTTCGGTGGCGCCGGAGCGCCGCCGGGGGAACCATCGTGACGGCGATCTACACCAACAACTTCGCCGCCGTCATCACCAACTCTCTCCCCCTCTATTCAGCAGTGTAACACCTCTTCTCCCCGCTGTAATATCTACTTAAACATGGTGCTTAATGCTATATATTATTATCCAATGACGTGTGGCAACCCTATGATGTCTGAGTAGATTCTTTTGTCCTACGGGTTAATTGTGGTATGGTGTGATTGATATGAGTTGTATGTTAATATGGTGCTGTCCTATGGTGCCCTCCGTGTCGCGCAAGTGTGAGGGATTACCGCTGTAGGGTTTTGCAATACGTTCATGATTTGCTTATAGTGGGTGGCTAGAGTGACAGAAGCTTACACCCGAGTAAGGGGGTTGTTGCGTATGGGAGTAAAGAGGACTTTTTACTTAATGCTATGGTTGGGTTTTACCTTAATGATCTTTAGTAGTTGCGGATGCTTGTTAGAGTTCCAATCATAAGAACATGTGATCCAAGTACGGAAAGTATGTTAGCGTATGCCTCTCCCTCATTGCATATAATAGTTATCACACATGTCATATTTAATTGCCTATGGACAATCTTTCTCTTTGTGTTACAAAAATCTCTCTACTAAACAACTAACTTTTATTATCTTGCAAAGTAATCCTAGCTTTATTATCTTGCTAAGTACTTCTAGTTTTATTCTTGCAAACTTATCCTTACACATACAAAGTAGTTTTATTCTTGTTCTAGGTAAAGCGAACGTTAAGTGTGCGTAGAGTTGTATCGGTGGTCGATAGAACTTGAAGGGAATATTAATTCTACCTTTAGCTCCTCGTTGGGTTCGACACTCTTACTTATCGAGAAAGGCTACAATTGATCCCCTATACTTGTGGGTTATCAAGACCTTTTTCTGGCGCCGTTGCCGGGGAGCAATAGCGTGGGGTTGATATTCTCGTGTGTGCTTGTTTGCTTTATCACTAAGTAGTTTTTATTTTCTGTTCTAAGTTGTTTAATATCTTTAGTTATGGATATGGAACACGAAACACCAAAAAAATTAGTTGTACTTGCTACTCATGGAGATGGGGAACCTCCTAAAACCGTCGATGCTGCTTATGTGGAAAACATGAAATACTACTTTGATAATCCTGATAAATCTCCATTCAACTTGATAATGGGAGATACTTTGGATCACCGAGAATACTTTAGGGATTATCTCTTGACTCAAAAAGGGAAACACTTATGGGATCAAATTAAAATGTTGCGTTGGTATGCTTGGGATTTATGCTTAAGATATGATTGTACTTGTTGCTCTAAGATGGAGGCTCCACACCTCCCCTTTCAATGTGAATTTAATGATAATGAAACCTTAGCTTCTTATCCTAATGGTGTATATGCTTACTATGATGTGGAACAAATAGAAGAATTTGTTGCTTTTAAGGGTGCTTATGAAATTGTTTCTCTGTTTGAAAAGTATGAAGATTGTGATGATGCTCTTTACAGATATGAAAATTATGCTATACTTAAATATTGCTCTGATAATTATGAATACTATTCCTATATTGATGAATTTATTGAGAAAGTCTCCGCTACCCAAGAAGAGACTAATATTTTGCAGGAATCTATGGAAGAAGAAATTGCTGAAACTGTGAGCTCATTAGATGAAAAAGACGACGAGGAGAGCGAAGAACAAAGGGAGGAAGAGCGGATTAGCTACCCGTGTCCACCTTCTAATGAGAATAACTATTCAACTCATACATTGTTTAATTTCCCTTCGTGCTTACCGAAGGATGAATGCTATGATGAATGCTATGATCCCTTTGATTCGTTTGAAATATCCCTTTTTGATGAAATTGATGCTTGCTATGCTTGTGGCCATGATGCCAATTTGAATTATACTTGTGAAGATGAACTTTCTATAGTTCCTTATGTTAAAAATGAAATTGTTGCTGTTGCACCCACACATGATAGTCCTATTATCTTTTTGAATTCTCCCAACTACACTATATCGGAGAAGTTTGCACTTATTAAGGATTATATTGATGGGTTGCGTTTTACTATTGCACATGATGATTTTGATGGATATAATATGTATGTGCTTGCTGCTCCTAATTGCAATTATTATGAGAGAGGAACTACAACTCCACCTCTCTATGCTTCCAATACGATAAAATTGCAAGAAACTATTTATGCTATGTATCGGCCTTTATTATGTGTGCATGAATTGTTCTTTTATGACATGCCAATGCATAGGAAGAGAGTTATACTTCGTCATTGCATGATATATGTTGCTTTGTGATCACTACTAAATTAAAAATCATTGTTAATTAAAATTGGCTTTGATATACCTTGGGATCCGGGTGGATCAATTACTTGAGCACTTTATGCCTAGCTTAATGGCTTTAAAGAAAGCGCTACCTGGGAGACAACCCGGAAGTTTTAGAGAGTCATTTTATTCTGTTATGTGATTTTAAAAAGTTTAAAAACAAAAAAATATAGAGGGGAACCTAAAAACTTTTTCAAAAAGAGAAGCGATTGGAAGGTTATGCATTGAAGAAGTGAGGGTCGACCTTGAACACTTGTGTTCATGCTCATGGAAACAATGTGGAATTTTTCATGAAAGTTTCTCACAAAAATAATTATCCCCTTGTACAAATCCATTGTATTATAAAAATAATGTGCCAAGATTTACCTTTAGGATGTTTAAATTGCTTGTTTGGTGTGTGCTGTGCAAAAACAGAAACTTTTGCTGTAGTGCTTGAATTTTGATAATTTACTGGAACGTGAAAAAATTCTGAAATTTTTATACAGTACTGCTATGCAAATTTTTTATTTTTTCCTAATTATTCAGAATTTTTGGAGTTACATAAGTATATGTTTCATCTGCATCTTTACAAACTGTCCTGTTTTCACAGATTGCTGTTATAGTTTCTTTATTTGCGTATGTTTGAAATCTTGTTGAGCCCCATTGACTTGGAAGACATAGAATTGTGATAGAATACAGTGGTTAATGTTTGATTATAATTGTACAATAATGTTAAAGCAGGACATGATGGGATTTGATGTTATATGTACTAACCCCTCTAATAAAAAGTTTGGTTAAGTTTTGTGTGGATGAAGTTTTTGAAGATCGAGGAGGTATCGATATGAGAAGAATAAGGAGAGACAAGAGTTAAATCTTGGGGATGCCCAAGGCACGCCAAGTAAATATTCAAGGAGACTCAAGCGTCTAAGCTTGGGGATGCCCCGGAAGGCATCCCATTTTTCTTCGACAATTATCGGTATGCTTCGGTTTTTATTTTGTTCACATGATATGCGTAAATTCTTGGAGCGTCGTGTGCTTTTTCTTTTTCTTTTAGTAATGCACCATGCTGGTATGAGATAGTCCTTGGTTGATTTATAGAATGCTCTTTGCACTTCACTTATATCTTTTGAGTATGGCTTTATAGAATGCTTCATGTGCTTCACTTATATCATTTGAAGTTTGGGTGCCTGTTTCTCTACACTTGGAAAACCGTTATTTATAGAATGCTCTTTTGCTTCACTTATATTTATTAGAGCGTGGTCTTTTGTAGAAAGAATTAAACTCTCATGCTTCACTTATATCTATTTAGAGAATCAACGGGAATTGGTCATTCACATGGTTAGTCATAAAATCCTACATAAAACTTGTAGATCACTGAATATGATATGTTTGATTCCTTGCAATAGTTTTGCGATATTGAGGTGGTAATATTGGGGCATGCTAGTAAAAGAATTAAAGTTGAGTATTAATAATGGTGTTAAGGGAAGTAAGTCTTTACGCAAGTAAATCTCACGCATGTAAAGTGGTGGCCGCTGACATTAGCAGTGAGGTCGGGGCATGATTTATCGTTGATTGAGCTTTTGTGTTGTTCGAATCGGGGGGGGGGGGGGCGATGGTTAACTCCTCCCAACCTCCCCCCTAGGAGCATGTGAGTAGTACTTTGCTTCGAGGGCAAGTAGGCTTTACAATAAGTATGTGAGTTCTTTATGATTAATGTGAGTCCATGGATTATACGCACTCTCACCCTTCCGCATATTGCTAGCCTCTTCGGTACTGTGCATTGCCCTTTCTCACCTCGAGAGTTGGTGCAAACTTCACCGGTGCATCCAAACCCTGTGATATGATACGCTCTATCACACATAAGCCTCTTTATATCTTCCTCAAAACAGCCACCATACCTACCTATCATGGCATTTCCATAGCCATTTCGAGATAGATTGCCATGCAACTTCCATCATCATCATAGACATGACTTGAGCATTCATTGTCATATTGCTTTGCATGATCGTAAGATAGCTAGCATGATATTTTCATGGCTTGTCCATTTTTTGATATCTTTGCTATGCTAGATCATTGCACATCCTGGTACACTGCCAGAGGCATTCATATAGAGTCATCCTGTATAGTTTTTATTGAGTTGTAATATCGAGTTGTAAGTAAATAAAAGTGTGATGATCATCATTATTACAGCATTGTCCTAGTGAGGAAAGGATGATGGAGACCATGATTCCCCCATAAGTCGGGATGAGATTCCGGACGAAAAATAAAAAAAAGAGGCCCAAAAGAGCCCACAAAAAAAAGAAAAAAAAGAAAACAAAAAAATGAAAAAAAATGAAAAAAAAGAGAGAAAAAGAGAGAAGGGGTAATGTTACTATCCTTTTACCACACTTGTGCTTCAAAGTAGCACCATGTTCTTCATCTAGAGAGTCTCCAGAGTTGTCACTTTCATATACTAGTGGGAATTTTTCATTATAGAACTTGGCTTGTATATTCCGATGATGGGCTTCCTCAAATGCCCGAGGTCTTCATGAGCAAGCAAGTTGGATGCACACCCACTTAGTCTCAGTCGAGCTTTCATACACTTATAGCTCTTAGTGCATCCGTTGCATGGCAATCCCTACTCCTCGCATTGATATCGATTGATGGACATCTCCATAGTCCGTTGATCCATCGAGTTGATGCGAGACTTTCTTCCTTTTTGACTTCTCTATTGATCTCTATCACCATATTCTATTCCACCCATAGTGCTATATCCATGGCTCACGCTCATGTATTGCGTGAAGTTGAAAATGCTGAAGCGCGTTAAAAAGTATGATCCAATTGCTTGGTTTGGCACCGGAGTACTCTTGATTTGATATGTCTATGCAGGGAAGAACGAGCGTGTCATGCTTACCACAACTAAGTGTATAGAGGTTGTTTCCTTTAGCTCCATTATTGTGAAAGGCCATGATAAAATACATGCATGTTTTGTATTATTGTTTCAATATCAAATTGATAGATTATTGCCTTGAATCGCTTGTATCTTAATATTCATGCCATGATTAGATTACATGATCAAGATTATGCTAGGTAGCATTCCACATCAAAAATTATCTTTTTATCATTTACCTACTCGAGGACGAGTAGGAATTATGCTTGGGGATGCTGATACGTCTCCGTCGTATCTATAATTTTTGATTGTTTCATGCCAATATTCTACAACTTTCACATACTTTTGGCAACATTTTATATTATTTTTGGGACTAACATATTGATCCAGTGCCCAGTGCCAGTTCCTGTTTTCTGCTTGTTTTTTGTTTCGCAGAAAATCCATATCAAACCAAGTCATAAACGCGATAAAATTTTACGGAGAATTATTTTGGAATATATGTGATATTTAGGAAGAAGAATCAACGCAAGACGGTGCCCGAGGTGGCCACAAGGCAACAGAGCGCGGCCCCAGGGGGGTCGCACCGTGTTGCCTTGTGACTCCCTCGAATGTCGGTTGGGGCCCTTCTTTCGCCGCAAGAAATATAATTTCCAGATAAAAATCCCCTCAAAATTTCAGCCCAATCGGAGTAACACCTCTTCTCCCCGCTGTAATCTCTACTGAAACATGGTGCTTAATGCTATATATTATTATCCAATGACGTGTGGCAACCCTATGATGTTTGAGTAGATTCTTTTGTCCTACGGGTTAATTGTGGTATGGTGTGATTGATATGAGTTGTATGTTAATATGGTGTTGTCCTATGGTGCCCTCCGTGTCGCGCAAGCATGAGGGATTACCGCTGTAGGGTTTTGCAATACGTTCATGATTTGCTTATAGTGGGTGGCTAGAGTGACAGAAGCTTACACCCGAGTAAGGGGGTTGTTGCGTATGGGAGTAAAGAGGACTTTTTACTTAATGCTATGGTTGGGTTTTACCTTAATGATCTTTAGTAGTTGTGGATGCTCGTTAGAGTTCCAATCATAAGAACATGTGATCCAAGTACGGAAAGTATGTTAGCGTATGCCTCTCCCTCATTGCATATAATAATTATCACACATGTCATATTTAATTACCTATGGACAATCTTTCTCTTTGTGTTACAAAAAGCTTTCTACTAAACAACTAACTTTTATTATCTTGCAAAGTAATCCTAGCTTTATTATCTTGCTAAGTACTTCTAGTTTTATTCTTGCAAACTTATCCTTACACATACAAAGTAGTTTTATTCTTGTTCTAGGTAAAGCGAACGTTAAGTGTGCGTAGAGTTGTATCGGTGGTCGATAGAACTTGAAGGGAATATTAATTCTACCTTTAGCTCATCGTTGAGTTCGACACTCTTACTTATCGAGAAAGGCTACAATTGATCCCCTATACTTGTGGGTTATCAGGGACCGATATGGAATTTTAGGGTTTGGACTTGATAGGATTTGGAGAATGTGGTTGAGGGTTTTGGAGCAATATCTTCAAGCATTTGAGCAACAAACTTATCATCAAAACCTCATCCCATTTTAATAGTATTGGCTTTCCTATAGGACTCAATGTGATCTTGGATCACTTAACCAAAAATGTAGAGTCTTGAAGCTTTTGCCAATCCACGTCCTTAGCATTTTGAGGGGGTCCACACCCATCATGTCCTTGCCATGCCACTGTTGAACTTTTCTGAAATATACTAGGCAAAAGTGTTAGTCCAACAATATGTATGTTGCCATGAATTACCAAAACCACCAAGGGAGCAAATGTGCTTTCAAAACAACAAAGGGATAAACATATCAGGCAATTCATAATAGCATGATATGGTATAGCCCTGGGCGCCGGGAGCATCTCCATGATCCTCTCAGGTCTTCATGAAAATTCTCCGAAAACGCTGTCGTGGCGACAATTTTGAAAACTGCCATCGTGGCAACACTTTTGTTCTCCTACGCCTGGTGAAGCTCCGGGGTCCTCCGTGTTACTTCCGTCGAATAAATAACGAGATTGACACGTAGGTCATTAAAATGACAATCCCGTGGCTCCGGCCATCATGTCGTACTGTGACGCGCATGCACTTAACATTACAACATATAACCATCTCATACATAAACTCATTATCATGACGAAGGCTATACCACATCACATGCAACCTGCAAAACCAAGTTAGACGTCCTCTAATCGGTTTGGCGAATTTTAATTACGTGGCTTCTAGGGTTTCTGGATAACTCTAGCTACCTACGTCCACCATTAGGGCGATAATTATTGTTGTTAGATTAACTTTCGGGGTGTGTGAGGGAAGAGACTTAATTAAAAATCTCTAGCCCCACACTAAACTTCGTCAATACGCGTGACTCCTTAGAAGATCGAACATCTTCATCGCCCTCTCGTGTTTGCAACAATTCACTATTCTTGACTATGATGAAGCCCAAAGAACTGTTAGTAGATCGTCGACAGCCAGAGCCGATCGATTGTCAGAACTTTGTACAAAGCTACATCATGCCGTCAATGAACTGAACCGAAGCAGCACTCGAGGGAAGCATAACAAGAACATCAAACCCTCACATCCACATGTGATCTAGATCGAAACTTGCATCTACTCATAGAACCGCTCATGATGCCATTATTGAAAAACGTAGTAGAAAACAAAAAAAATCACCCTACAATCAATCAGGAACACTATGAAGATGCAATAACGGTTTGGATCGGATCATTACCAACTCCGAGTTGTAGCAGAAGAAGACGAGTTGGTGTAGATCGTACTTGGAGTCCCTCGAACCGTTGATGAACAGTCCCTCAAACAAACGACCGAAAGCACGGCCTCTCCACAGTTTGCAAGCGTACGGTCGTCGCGATCCGGCAGCGCTTTGCCGTCTAGAGCTAATCATCGCCGGAGAATTAGAGGGAGGAGATTATAACCACACTAGGTTCTAATTATGAGGATTATAGGTCTAGCTCTAATTAGATCAACTAGGATCAACTAGAACTAGAACTAGAGAACTAGAGGAGGCTCCAAAACTTGTGTGTTCAAAAGTGCCCAAAACCTCTAGTATATATAGGTTGGAGGAGGGGGAGGGGGCGACACACAAAGGGGGAAAGTCTCCCCCCTTTGCCGGCCAAGAGGAGGGGGACTTTCCCTGCAATTCGGCCTCCCCCTTCCTTCTACAAGGGGGGAAGGGGGCGCCACCTCCTTTGGGCCCAAGTGGCTCAAGTAGCTCTCCACCACTTGGCCTTTTAAGGCACGTTGATATTTAAATAAATATAAAAGCCTCCTAATCATATTTAGAGTCTTGTAATATTAATTTAACATCACCGGAAACTATTTCCACCTATATATAATTTATCGGTATTACCCGGTAAACCCCGAAACCCTTCCGGTGACCCCGAAACGCTTCCGATTCCTCTCGAAACTATTTCGAATATTAATGAAACTATTTCATAAATATTTTATCACTACTCCTGTCCAACTAACACTCAACAGATCATGATTACCTTAAGCTTGTGACCCTGTAGGTTCGGTAAAACATAGACATGAACAAAATCACTTTCGTTCAATGACCGATAGCGGAATCGTGGATGTCCATATCGATCCCTATGAGTACACGAATGACATTCGGGTGAACCTTTGGTTATCATGTTCTATTCCCTTTGCTTTGCGATACTTTACAAAACCCGAGGTGAGATATATCGGTATCCTCTTGAGTCATACACATGCTCACTATACCATTCTTCTTGTTACCGGTTTTGTTCTTCTTTCTTGTTGACATGTTCCGGCATCCCCGTGACATAGTCACCTGTGTCTGGCCAGACGATGACGGATGCCGTCACATCGAGAGGGCCCTAAGAATAACTCTCCATCGTCATAGGAGCAAATCCCACTCTCGAGCTATCTAGTCCCTTTTCAAACTTTCCGATGAACCTGTAAGTTGTCGTTATGATCACCGTGTTACAGATGACATTTGAGCAACCCCAAAGTTCATCGTACGGTAAGAAGTGACTATGATACTCTCATGGTCTGAGGAACTAAATCACACGTTAACACTCCGTGTTATAACAATTGACTTCTGACGATCCTAAAGTATAACAAACAAGTTTGGGTCGATTCAATATGATTGTTCTTCTGACGTCATGCTCTCAATGTTGTTTTAGGACTATCGTTACACTTAACGATATCCTAATATCTGGAAAACATGATCACCAACAACACTTGATCTAGTCTTAGAGGCGAGACTAGGAATCTTATTTTACCGTTTATCATTCCACACGTGCATATGAGTTTTCCATTGAATCGCACATTCCAGGATCATAGCATAGAATATAAACTCTTAATTATGAATATGGAAATATAATAATACAATATTATTGCCTCTAGGGCATATTTCCAACACAGAACATGTTCTACTCTAGGTAGACTTCGTGCCATGCACGCCACTACCGTAGTCTCCCCCTATGGGTTACAACTAAGGTAATTAAGGGTTACCCCGTGGACGCGGCCTCTCTAAGGGTTCTCCTCAAATCCCCTATCAATTGCAAAGATTAGAAGCGAAGGCTTTTACTGTCACCTTGAATTACCTTCACATCCCAACCTTTACAATGACAGTAAAATACTTTGTGGCCTTTCGGCGGTAATTCTGAGTGGGCCCCTTCACAACATTCATGAAGTCTAATAAACTAAGCATTCAACAGAGGATCTCATATCCATTATAATGTTTCAGATCCTATAGATACCAAGGTTCATCCATATTACTCACACATGGAAACAACAAACATCATAAGGATGGTGATGGCAAACATGAATGAGTCACAAAAGTAACACACAAGATGATCCACTAGGGTTCCTGATGTTACAATGATAAGGATGTGGATGATGATGATGATGACAGTGGAGATGATGATGATGATGATGATGATAACAGTGGTGATGATGTTGTAGCCCCCTTGTGCTTGGTGGTGAAGATGGCGATCTCCTCCTTGCCAATCCCTCCTCCGAATGATCTTTAGAGGCTAGGGTTCTGCCTTCTGGATGAGTTTCTGGTCTCTGCCCGCGTCTGATCCCCGATCCAATTCCACAGGATGAAAATAGTGGACGAGGCAGCGGCGCTGGCACCTCATACGATCACCCATACGAGCCGGCGCGCTCGTATGGAACGCAGTCTTTGGCTCTGGAAGCGTCGTGGCGACTCCTCCTTTGGCTGCTTTGCTCCATTCTTTTATGGTATATGACTATCACATTAAATACGTGATTTCACTACCATTTCTAGGGATTCCTTCCATAATATGTTATTTCCTCCAAAAGGCATTACCTGTGGAATATCGACAAAAAGATGTGCACGAACGCGATAAAATCCCACAAAGCCTACCATGTAGGCACCAAATAACTATCAAAATCATCACATAATTTGGTCTCATCAGCTATGGATGAAATTTATGAAAGGTCATCTTGTATATTTCGTCCATGTCCTTGTATGTCATCATGGTGGCTTCAAAGTGCTAAAATCTCCACTAGAAACTCTGTTCTTGTTCCCTTCACACGCGTTTCATCTCCACGCTTAACCATGCTTCAATGTTCATCCCTCTTGTTCATGCTAGGCGTAAGCAACACAAATGTATCCGATTTAGGCAGTATCATATTCTCATGAACATTAGAAACATTACCAAGAAACGGAAGTACCTGATAATTTAATTGGCGTGCGCGAGCTCTAGTAATTGGTCCAATATGTGTAGCAGCAAGGCCTATGGGTGTAACTGTGGTAGAGATGTCCTCATCAGCGTATCATTGAGGTGTGAGTGTGTGATTCGCGTCACGAGTGGGGGGAGACGGTGGAAAGGAGAGACTGGGGTCTAGGGTACTGCGCGATGACTTTATATCGTCGGAGCTCGACTGTAGCCATGTTGTGGCGAGCATCCGGCGACCATGTCGCTAGGATGTTGCCATGCATGCACGAGAGAGAGAGAGAGAGAGAGAGAGAGAGAGAGGCGTGGAGGGGATAACACGGAGAAGTGGGCTAGGCCGACTAGGCTAGAGGGGAGAGAGGGGAGGGAAAAGGTCTGGCTTGTGCCGGCTTGGGTAGTTGGCTAGCTGTTGCCTATTGGGTGCGAGTGGGCAGGGCCAAGTGAACAACAAGAGAGAGAGAGAGAGAGAGAGAGAGAGAGATGGAGAGAGAAAGAGAGGTTTTATTTATTATTTATTATTTATTCTCTGATTTTATTTGTTTCATCCTATTCTTTTAATTGAGGGTTCAAAAGACCTCCAAATTATCTGGAAATTCTTATGTACCATCAGTGGTCCAAACCAAGGCCACCTAGAAAATCCCAATAACTTTGAGCTTATACTTTTATTTCTACAAATATAAACCCAATTTGATTAATATCTAGGGTTTTAACTATAAGTATATTGTAGGTATTTACAAAATTCATGGACTAATTATTGTAGTTTCCAACTAATATTGGAAGGTATGTGCAAGTTTTCTAACGAAGTTACCATGTAAAATCCCTCAATTCAACTCGATTAAAATATATCCTTTTATTTAAAATTGGACTTTTAAAATAAGGGTTTTACCTTTTATGAAAACTTTAGGCTTGAATTATCGTTATTTCTGAATTAACATTAATTAAACATGATGCTTATGAGATGATTGGATGCACAATTAATTCCTAATTAATACTATAAATGTATGGTTGTTACAGTTTTCTTGGTTCAGTCCGGTTTCCAGTGTATTCCTTGATTTTTTTTCATTTTTAAAAAGCAATTTTTTGAAAAAGGTGAACATTTTTGGAACATTCATTTTTTAAATAATTCTAAATATTTTTTGAAATTTTTGGAAGTTGTCTAAAAAATGAACATTTTTTAATAAATAATAAAAAATGAACTTTTTTTAGAAAGCATGAACATATTTTAAAAATTGTGAGCATTTTTCAATTTTTGGGAACATCTTTTTGAAAAGAAGAAAGAAAAGAACAAAATAAACCCGAAAAACAAAATGGTATCATCTAGCAGCTTCCTAAAAACGATAAAAAAAACCTTCTCGAAACCCTCTAAATAAAGTGCTAATTGTTTCTGGTAATCAACCTGTAGCCCGGTTTTAAGTCATATCAGGAAAACATTTCGCTTTTGCAAAGAACCCCCTATTGTTTTTGGTAATCAACCCGTAGTCCAGCTTAAAGTGAAATTAGGAAAACATTCTGCTTATTACGGGAAACCCCTGATATTTGGGTTAATCAATCCGTAGTCCGGCTTTAAGTGAAATTAGGAAAACATTTTGCTTATTACGGGAAACCACCCCCCCCCCCCCCCCCCCCTGATATTTGGGTTAATCAACCCGCAGTCCCTATGAAATGCTTTCTAAAAATATTCATATCTTTTAAACCCTAACTCCAAATTTAACATGTTATATATAGGATTTGATTAGAAAAAAATGTAGAATCTGAATATGATGTTATTTTACATGTTAACCATTTTCAAAATGATATTTGGGGTGCAACCTTATTCAATGGTGCACGATCCGTATTTCTTTCGTGCTAGTGTCGACCCGGATGGGAAATAAACACCTCAACAAAACCAGATTGAATACGAAAGAAACCATTTATAATCACGCATGCACGCCTCACCAAAATCTCGCAAGAAAGAAAAATAGATTTCTCATCTTATGCCGAGAGAGACGTCTTAGAATCGACCACATTCAGACGCGGTGTGATTGTGTCAGCAATGAGGCCACCGTCAGCGAGGGTGAGAGGGAGGATAAGCAGCAACACAGATAGGATGTCATGTGTTGAAATAAAGGATGTGAACCTATTGAGATCTTGAATCGTTATTATTGGGTTAGGGATGTGTGGTATTTTTTTTTGTTACAACGCACGAACTCTTTTGCTAGTAAATAAAAATAAAAACGTCGTAAACTGAATGAATTGAACGAGAGTGTTACTTTTTTCACTATATATTTTTTGACAGGACCGCAATGATCAATTTCATTATAATCTTTTTTTTAACTTAATTTCATTATAGTCTTCGAAGGACGGGTGGTGCTGATCCGAGAAGATCAAACGAACAAAGCGATAAGAGCAAAACAGAGCGACCAACCGCTTTAAACAAAAATCTAGAAACGTCAAACATATATAAGCACGTCTCTCATCTCTCCACAAGACACCTCCAGCCTCCTCCTTCCCTCCATATCACCGACCTAGCTGGCTTGCTTGCAGGTAATTCACCAGGAGCTAGCTAGATTACATATATAGCATGGTGGAGTCCCGGGCGGCGGCTGTGCAGGAACTCCGGGCGAGGTTCGCGGCGGGGCAGACACGGCCGGCGGAGTGGCGGGCGGCGCAGCTGCGAGGAGTTGTGCGAATGGCGACGGAGATGGAGGCGGAGATATGCGACGCCCTGCACGCCGACCTCGGCAAGCCCAAGACCGAAGCACACGTCCACGAGGTACGTCAAGCAGCATCTACGCGTCCTAATTTCTCCGTTACGATTACGATCGATCATATTCATACGTTGGATTAGTTTGTTATAAGATCTTCGCGGGTTCCTTCTTCTGAAAAAAAAAATGAGAGTCCTTGCTAGCGAGTATTAATTGGGTCGACTAGATTGGTAAACTGATCTGGAATTTCTGGCTTCTTAAAGTCCCTGTCTGCTCTATTTGCATGTTCGATTCACAACTCGCTTCATCATACTAGTAACTCATAATTTCACAGCTCTGTTTTTCTTTCTTCAATTCAAAAATCGGACGGTGTCGTGTAACAAGGAAAATGGAAGAAAATTAAACATGCACAGTGTATACACGTAACCCAATTATTTAAGCATCTGCGCACAAATCGAAATTAAATTCCGCGAAACTTCGTTTCTCTCGGACCACACACAAGAACGACCTGTAAGTTCACTCAAAAAAAAAAGTGCATGTACGCATTATTTTGAGCTTTTGGTTTATTTATCTATTTTGCGCTGGGCTTACTCTCGTAGGTAGTCACATGCTTACTCACAGGTTATTTGTTCTCTTGTCAATTATGAATTTTGATGAGGCAGATATCTCTGATCAAGTCGTCGTGCTTGTTTGCCTTGAAGAATCTCAAGAAATGGATGAAACCCCAGAAGGTATATCATCGTCGATTCACTAGTACCTTGATATGATATGAGGTGTCGATAGCTTATACAGTATTAATCAATAGTTTCTCTACAGCTATCAAGCCTACACTGTACACAAACCTATTGATAGAAAACCAATCATGCTCTTGTACCCGCAGCAGCTAATCACTTGCAGATATATTTCACATAATGTCTATTATCTTATTAAGCATTGGTAGCGACGTACCCTTGATTCAGGTTCCTGCAAAGCTGATGAATTTCCCTTCGACGGCGAGGATTACACCGGAGCCCCTCGGCATCGTGCTCGTCATCTCCGCCTGGAACTACCCTCTCTGTAAGTTCATTTGAACACTCCTAGCTACATGCATGGAACACTAAGTTGACAAAAAATAATTGTTCAGCGATAAAATTAAAATTGCATTCAACAAGCTTTCAGGCGTGCGCTACTAATTTCATCGTGCATAGGATACATCAAGTTGAAGTTAAAATGGAACTGGTCATACTGATTAAAGGGAATATAAACAGAGTAAGATCATCAACTAAAAAGTTACCCAAAAACTGGGAACAGCCACTGGCTGGTGCATGCATGCAACATGTGTGCATGAGCCAATAATCCTAGACGTACGGGGCTGTTACAGGGTTGCTACGGACTGACTCTTCTACCCTCACTAATCTCTCCCCTCCTGATTTTCAGGGTGGGGCCGCTTCATCCTAGTTTCCAATCAAAACAATCCACCTCAACTCAGCCTGTAAAACTCCTGTAAACATTCCGTAGCTGTAGCATTACTCGGGAGCCATGAGATGTACTCTTTTTTTCTTTTTTCTTTTTTTTTTGCGGGTAAATGCGCCTGGCATATAACTGTGGTTGGTGTGCACGTAATCAAGTGACCACGTAGGCATCCCCCCACTTCACTGTTGCAAAACGGAGGGTTGTGTGCATGCATGATTGCCGTCCTGCGGGTTTGGGTTTCGTTCCGTCGCTGTCGGCATTTATACTTTGGTATCTTTCAGCTCTTCTACAAATCACTTCCATCTTCCTGCGCTGCCAGAATAGTGCATCTCGTCGAGATAGCTCAGTTTCAGATAGTTAGTTAGTTGACGGCCACAAAGCCATCAGTGAAATGTAGCTTCATTTATTTTCTTCTATGTCATGCATCTGTCGTGCATTAACCCTATCTGGTACCGTGTGTCTTTCATGCACTATATATACATACATCATAAAAGGCACGAGTCAATTAGTACAACTAACAACGCATCGTTTTTTATGCGTATGTCACTTTTCAACACTTTTGAACAGTTTTACCCCTTCAAACGAATATTGTCATATTTTTGACCCTCGGCTAAGAGTAAGGTCATCTCCAACGCTGACCCGCAAATTTGTTCCGGCATCTGTCCGCAGACAGGGGGGCCAATCTGCGGACACGGATGCGGGAGGCGGCCATCCAACGCTGCCCACATACATTTCAACCACAGTTTGAACTAACCGGACGAAATTCATGCAAACACGACGGATTTCATCAAAATTCGGATAGAAAATAGCACAAATCATCCATACATAGCATGCAAAAAAGTCTAGTACAACAATTTTTTCCGACAAAGAGCATATATTAATATCGCGGAGATACCAATTACACCCAGCCTCTGCAACAACGCAATGCCCTAGCGACATTACGGATGCACACAGCCAAAAAAAGAAAGAAGAATTACGAAAAAGAAAAGTCCCGCTGCAATGATCTATTCCCTGAAACAGCAGCACTAACACCACCAAGACAGCACCAGAAGTCCAGCTTCTCCAAAAGCGACGCCTCCAATAAGGGAACAGTGCACAAACACCGTCGTCGCCCGATCATCGATCTTAGGTTTTCACCCTGAAGAAAGTCCTCGCTCTCAAAAACAATGCCTTCAACAAGGCCATTGCCAGGCACAACCAATTAAGGCCAGACCTTGGATTTTCACCCTGAAAGAAAGACTGTGGACTTCTCCTGTGCAGTCGCCCCCACTAGCATGCCGCTGCTCCAAGTCACGAATCACCAAGCCAATTCCTCATCGCCACAGAGACTCGAAACACCATTGCTAGTCCTCAGATCTCAGCTTCCATGACATTCTCCGCCAGCTGACTTCACCATGGAACGAGAAAGCATACCCCATGATGGTAACAGCCAGCAGAGCTTCGCAGCGCTCCCTCTGAAACCAAACGGTCAGAGAAAAACACGGGTGCGCACGACCGAATCCCACCCGATCCAGCAAACTCCAGGCATGAATCGCCCAAGGGAGTTCCCGGCGGAGCCTTACGGAACACGACACTGCAGCCAGATCGATGGGGACATGCATCCGGTCGATCAAAATCTCGGCGTGAGTTGGAACCCTAGGACCGCCGCCGGAGGAGATCGGATCAGGGCCGGAGGCCCCAGATCCACCGCCGCCAGCCCCCAAGACCGGGCCCCAGATCCCCCAAGGTGCACGCACAGCCAGGAGATCCGGTGCCATCCACCTCCTTGCCGCCTAGAGATCGTCTCCAACCTCTGGCCCGCACCACCACCAACAACTGCTACGTCGCCACCACCACCTACTGCGGCTACAGTAGAGGCGGTCACCTGCAGCCCGCGCCGCACGCAGCCCGCGCCGCCTCGAGCCAGATCTGGCCGCGCAAGCCGCCGCCGTCTCAAGCACCGAAGGCGCGCCACCCACCTAGCCGCCCGCCGCGGGGAGGCAGGGACGCCAGAGCGCCGCATCAGCCCGCCGCGCCGCCGTGGAGCCCGGCCGCAGCGCCACGTCCCGGCCCGGGGCGCCGGCCCGCGCCAGCACCGTCCGAACGGGGAGACAAAGGGGCCCCGCCGCCGCCGGCAACAGCAGGGCTTTGCCCGGCCGCGCCCCCGGGCGGCGGCAAGGGAGGAGGAGGGGGAAGAAAGGGGACGGCGGCGAGGGTTAGGGGTGGCCTCCGGGTCGCCTCGCGGGAGACGACGCGGAGGGAGACCGCTTCTTTTTTAACCTCGTCTAGTACAACAATAGTTCAAATTCAACGAGATTAACCGGATGTTCAATAAGCTTTTCATGAACGGATCATGTCGTCCCACACATACTGCCCCTTCAGCTTCATCTAACAGTGCATGTGCATAAATGGTCGTCCCTCTATCTTGTGGTACATCACGGCAGCACGTGCGGGCTACAATATGTGTAGAGCAACATTGAATGAATGAATGAATCAATCAACAAGTTGAGCAAGAAGAAGCAAAACTTACGATCTCCTCCTCTGCCGCGCGCAATTGCCACCTTGCCTCCAGCATATCAACCGCACCACAAAACTTGATGACGGAGGTCTGGATGGCGTACCATCGATACGATAACGACCTCACAATGCGATCATGGATGATGTGCATGTCGTAGGGCGCAATGTGCTTTCACACGTTAAACGATCCATGCACTTGCTGCCAGAAGGTCTCCCTCTGCTCATGCCTACGAAACCCGCGGATATGGTCAACCACGCATCGCACAACAACTCATCATCCATGGTCGAGTACCCCGCCATCCTTCGTACTCTAAAAAAACGACATGGTGTTCGAAAATAAGCTCAATGGCATTTGACCGAACACCTACCGGGCATGGTGACCGTCATGGACGACATTGACAGGGGGGCGGAGTGTACCTGCCTTCGAACGTGTCCTGAGCGGACGACGCCGTCGTAAAAGGTGAGCGGGCGCGTCGGTACTGGTTGCAGAGGTCCGGTAATGTCTGTGTGCCGGTCGGAGAGGTACAGCGGCGGCGTCGAAGGAGGAGGGTGCGGATGCAAAGTAAGAGGGGAGAAGGGGCGGATTGAAAGAAAATGGGACCGAGATGGGGGTTTAGTGGGCCGAGGGTGTCGGAGTCCTACGTGGCTGTTGTCCGGACTCCAACAAAGCCCACCCCCCCCCCCCCCCCAAAAAAAACTTTGTCTCCGTTTTGCGAGAAAAAGTGAGTCCGGACCGCTCGGCGGACCGATACAGCCCCGCGTTGGATGACACAACACGTACGTACCACGCGGTCCGGACGTATGCGGGCGGTTTGGGGGTCAGCGTTGGAGATGGCCTAACTCTAGCAGATTCGAATCGCCATCGGCCGCGCTCTATATGGATAAAGAAGTCGCGATGGCTATACGCAAACACAGATCAGATTAGACATACCAAACGCATGTATCAGAGAAATAACTTAACGGAAACTATAATAGTTGTCAAAATGCGCCGCTTTACATATAATTAGCGACTTCAAATGTCACTTTATGACATTTTTAAAATAAGCAATGTCTCTATATGAGCCATATTGCTACCTAGTAGTACTACCTACGCTAATCTGAGGCCGGCGACGTCTAGTCATCGTCCTCCTCCTCCGACAACGACGACAAGAGATTCTCGAAGAAGGCGTAGGGTCAGACTCACAAGCGATAGCCGCTGCTCCTCCTCGTCGATGAGTGCGGGAGTTCCAAGCTTCGAGGGCGGAGAGACGAAGCACAGGGTGGATCGGGTCCTCGGGCTCCGGCTAGGCCTCGACGGGGAAGACCTCATTCACCGGGACAAGGGGGGCGGCTGGGCCGATGGGGAATGACATCCTCCTTCTCCTTCACCCGGATGAGCTGGCTGGATCCCCCGCGGCCGCCAAGTCCCCCAGATCCACGCCAAGGATCCGGCGGCTGCCGCGGTATAGTGCATCGTGGGGAGAGTTCACGCCGGTGCGCGGCGTCGCCGCCAAGTTGAGCCAGTAGGTTGTGTTCTTGCGCGACGGCATTGTCCGGGACGACGAACCCTGTTCGGCAATTCCATAGACACAGCCGTCACAACATCAGCTAATGTGGATTCTTTTTTATGTGGGGAAGTTTTCACTATGACAGAACTAGTAGGTAAATAATGGATTGTACTCTCTTTTTTTTGGGAGAAAATAATGCATTGTACTCATTTTCTTTTTTTTTCGATAAGGGGCATTTCATTGAATTGAATTATCGAGGTGATACAATCGCATCGAAAGAAGGCCCGGCCTCTGCATAGCTAAGATGCACACAACCAACAAGTCCAAAGGTCCGAAAACTAAAAAACGAATTACAGCAAAGTTTAGTCTAGCCTATGTCGTGGCGGGCTCTATCCGGAGATCACACCGCCATCCATGGGGGTAGAAAACCTCCCTGACCGTACGCTCCAGCCGTGTAGACACCATCATAAAAAGGTCCCTGTCCTCCGGCCTCTGCAGGATAGACCAAGTACGGAGCCATCGCGTACATATATGAATAACCTGCATAGGAGATGAAACACATTTATTATTAAAAACCACATCATTCCTGGTAAGCCACAATGCCCAGCATAAGGCAGCCGCCCCCACAAGAATGTGTGCAGAAAATTGTTTATCGATCCCCCGCAACCAGTTGCCGAACATGTTACGTGCACTACGTGGGGGGTATAAGTTTGAAGCTACTTGAACTATGGCCCAGACTGTCCGAGCAAACTTACACTCAAAAAATAAGTGTTTAATAGACTCGTTATGTTGGCAAAAGACACATTGCTTGCTACCTTGCCAGTTGCGTCGTGCCAAATTATCTCTAGTTAAGATGACCCCTCTAGTTAGGAACCAGAGGAATATCTTCACCCTTAGAGGAATCTTGAGCTTCCACAATTTTCTGTTATCAACCGGAACCTCACTATGAACCATTGCATCATACATGGACTTGACTGTAAACTTGCCATTCTGATGCAACTTCCATCGAAAGATATCCGGTTCACCTGACAGCTGAATAGCCTCCAGACGTATGAGTAATTCATTCCATGCTGCCAGGCGAGGTCCTAAAAGGTCCCTACGGAAAGAAATATCAGGGTTTTCTTGTCCCAAGACTTGTTTGATCGTGACAAATTTATGTCTTACAATCCTGTACAAGCTAGGGTATTGCACCATGAGAGGGGTGGTCCCTAGCCAGGTGTCTTCCCAGAATCGAACCTGAGAACCGTCCCTAACCGAGAATGTTCCAAATTGGAAAAAGAATTCCTTGGCCTTCATTACCCCACTCCAGAAATGTGAATCACCAGGTTTCCAATAGACTTGAGAAATAGCTTTGGATCCCACGTACTTATTACGAATGATTTCCTGCCATACTCCATTCTCAGTGAGTAGTTTATACACCCATTTGCTGAGGAGAGCAATGTTTTTAATCTCAAGGTCTTGAATTCCAAGTCCCCCTTGACTTTTAGGTCGACATAATACAGTCCACCTAGCTAGTCGATATTTCTTGGATTCGTTATCACACTGCCAAAAAAATCTAGATCTAAAGTAATCGAGACGCTGAAGAACCCCTTTTGGGAGGTGAAAGAATGACAACATGTATAAAACCATGTTGCTGAGGACAGAATTGATCAAGATTAATCGCCCCCCATAAGACAAGAGCTTCGCCTTCCAACTGGCTAGTCGTTTCTCAAGCCTCTCTTCCACATGCTTCCACTCAGCGATAGTTAAGCGCCGATAGTGTATGGGGATACCCAGGTACCGAATCGGGAATTGCCCAAGTTGGCAGCCAAAAATCTCAGCATACTCAGGTGCCGATTCTGTGGCATCACCGAAGCAAAACAGTTCACTCTTATGAAAATTGATTTTGAGACCAGAAAGTTCCTCAAAAGCACATAAAAGCAACTTGAGATTTCTTGCTTTCTCTAGATCATGATCCAAAAACAAAATAGTGTCATCCGCGTATTGTAGAATAGATAGACCATCTTCTACCAAATGAGGAATGACACCGCTGATTTGACCGGCCAACTTAGCCCGCTCAACAAGGGTAGCTAACATGTCGGCCACAATGTTAAACAAAATAGGGGATGCGGGGTCACCTTGGCGAAGCCCCTTCCTAGTCTGAAAATAGTTGCCAACATCATCATTAACCTTGATGGCCACACTACCTCCAGACACGAAACTCTCTACCCATCGACACCATTTTTGCGAAAACCCCTTCATGCGTAAAGTTTGCAACAGAAATGGCCATTTAACTTTATCATAGGCTTTTTCAAAATCTATTTTAAAGATGACTCCATTCAACTTTTTATGATGAAGCTCGTGTACAGTCTCATGCAGCACAACAACTCCATCTAGTATGTTGCGTCCTTGCATAAATGCTGTTTGGGTGGGTTTGACTACATGGTCAGCCACCCCATTCAACCGATTAGTTACAACCTTCGTAAAGATTTTAAAACTTACGTTTAGGAGGCAAATCGGTCGATATTGTTGAATACAGCTAGCCTCCTTAGACTTGGGTAGTAGGATAATTTCCCCAAAGTTTAACCGAGAAATATCAAGGTCCTCAGTATGCAGTTCGTTAAACAACTGAACCAAGTCCACCTTAATCACATCCCAAAAACATTGATAAAACTCTGCCGGAAAACCATCCGGACCCGGAGACTTGTTGTGTTCCATCTGAAACACCGCGGTTCGAATTTCCTCCTCGGAAAACTGGGAGGTTAGGAATTCATTTTCCGCTTCCGAAACTTGAGGGATGTCATGAGTAATAGACTCGTCCATCTCAAAATTTGTTACAGCTGAAGGTCCGAAAAGCTCTTTGTAATACTTAGTAATAAAATTTCTGAGTGGTGCCTCCCCCTCGATACGGCCTTCCTCCTGGTCTAGAGCGAATATACGTCATTTTCTTTCATCACTTGAACTTTGAGTTACTAAGCTTTACCAACAATACATATTGTCTATTTAGAAGTTTTTTTCACGTTTATACACTTTTGGATTAGCATCCAACCATCTTATGAAAAAAATGTAATACCAATTTATTAAAATTGCATATTTTTTTCAAAACAAGAATGTTACTACTTCAGGCTTAGTAATACTCCTATGACACTATAGATGATAAAGTGATTTACCAGTTGCAGCTGGACATATAAGAAAACTGGCTTGAGATCCAGCTCTAATGATTAACTTTTGTTGCGGGGAAGCACAAGTGATATTTTTTTATCTTCTTACTCTTCATAATGTGTCGCATTTCAAATGGGGAAAACCATGAAATTCATGCGTTCCAAACGACATGTCTACCGATCATCTCAGTGCTGTCCCTGGACCCGGTCATCGGTGCGATCGCCGCCGGCAACGCCGTTGCGCTGAAGCCGTCTGAGGCGGCACCAGCCATGTCGTCGCTGCTGGCCGAGCTGCTGCCGCGGTTCGTCGACGGCACCTGCATCAAGGTCATCGAGGGCGGCGTCAAGGAGACCACCGCGCTCCTAGACCACAAGTGGGACAAAATCTTGTACACAGGTCAGTGCCAATCTCCATGTTCTTTTCTCTCTTTTTTTCTGCGGAAGCTCCATGTCAGTTCTTGACGACCGCCCGTCGATGAAGCTCGAAACCTTCTCGTCGCCGGCATCCAACCAACGCATGTCGCAATGAAAAATTGCAGGCAATAGTAGAGTCGGACGCATCGTGATGGCCGCAGCGGCGAAGCATCTGACGCCGGTCGTCTTGGAGCTCGGCGGCAAATGCCCGGTGGTTGTGGATTCAAACGTCGATCTCCACGTAAAATCAATCTGCCCATAATCTTTCCCCAGTCTGAATGATCATTGCCAAAACCCTATGGAGAAAAAGGCTCACCTTCTGTTAGATGTTCCATTTTTTCTAAACCGTGTTTCCTAACTTTTGTTTTCCTACAAAGATTGCTGCCAAGAGGATTGCTGCTGGCAAGTGGGGTTGCAACAATGGCCAGGCCTGCATTGCTCCTGATTTCATCATAACCACACAGGCTTTTGTCCCAAAGCTGGTACACGCATATGTTTGTTTGCACAGTTCCAATCCTCTTTCTTTCTTTCTTTCTTTCTGGAGGGTGACGAATCCTAACTTTTGGTTGAACATAACTTGGAAGCTCGAGTCTTTGAAGAAAGTTTTGGAGAAGTTCTACGGGAAGGATCCAATGCTATCAGCAGACTTGTCCCGCGTCGTGAATGCCAGCCATTTCAGCAGGCTTAAGGTCTTGATGGACGAAGAGATGGTCTCCGACAAGATCGTGTTCGGCGGTCAGAGGGATGAACAGCAGCTGTGAGTGGATTCAATCTTGACATTACCAACTCTAGCAAACTACCATCATGCTCATAATGCGTTTGGTTGATCTGCCCACATATCATTTCTTCATCGTACCGCAGGAAGATCGCCCCTACAATATTCCTAGACGTCCCTCTTGATTCCGCCATCATGAAGGAGGAAATATTCGGGCCCTTGCTTCCGATCATCACGGTCAGAGCCAATTTTCAGATTCAGAGAATTTTAGTTCATTTTTTACCCATAAGAAGGACAGGAGATTCCCCTCCAAATAATTAAAAAAAAAAGCACAAGAGATTACTGGTGGTACATGATTCGCATCTGAGTCGAATGTTCTCTTTTTCTTTCAGGTTGACAAGATCCATGAAAGCTTTGGTCTCATCAACTCAATGCCTAAGCCACTTGCAGCTTACCTCTTCACCAGGGACAGTGAGCTCCAGGACCAGTTCGAGGGGGCCATTTCTGCAGGAGGAATGCTCTTCAACGACACCAGCATACATGTAATCATCTGGCTTTAGGCCAGCACAAGGCCCCATTTGGAACATACGAATTTTCCAAGGAACTAAAGTGAGAATGCTGACATTGTTTTGCGATGTTGCAGCTCACAAATCCATACCTGCCATTTGGAGGAGTTGGGGAGAGCGGCACGGGCGCCTACCATGGGAAGTTCAGCTTTGATGCTTTCAGCCACAGGAAGGCAATCATGAACCGAGGCTTCGCCGGGGAGGCCAGGGCTAGGTACCCGCCCTACTCAGCAGCAAAGCTCAAGATCCTCAAAGGCGTGCTTGAAGGCAAGCTGGGAGACATGATTCAGGCTATCCTGGGGTTCCCAAGAGGGAAATGAGCTCACCTCTTCAGGATGGTATATTGTATGATCAAACAACAGGACAAACAAAATATCCCATAGTGTGATTGCTAGGTACCATTCTGTTCCGAACAAATCGCAAAGGGGCAACAGCCTGATAGTATTGTTTTATATTTGATCACCTTGAAGTGTCATACAACATGTAAGTATCATAAATGAAACGATTGTTTGGTCCTGGAACTGTCCCATGCTGCTTTTATTTCTGGTAATGGAGCAGACAACTCAAAATACTGCTTCGGTGGATCCGATTTGTTACACCTTGAAAATAGTTGCGAGAAACAGAGCCGTGTCATCTTCACTCACCAAAATGCAGTTCAGCAGCAGCAAATATCAGCTAGTCTAGTGATACACCCTGCAGCATTTCAATGAGTCAGCACGACCTTACAATGTGGTTAATTATTTCCTGGTTCTCCTAAATAGTTCTCTTAGTCCCATCTACCTTAGGAGGATCAAACTTAGACCCAAGATTGCTCAATTTAGCATGAGCTTCAGCGTAGTCTTCAAAAAATGTATCCTGATCCTCAGCATACTTTTCGGCATAAATCTGCAACCATGACAGCGCACAAGATTATGGTCAAAGAATCAGCTACAGATGTTTTGCAATGGGAGAATCGTCACTTAACCTTGAATGATGGATCCTCAAAGAGCACAGAATCAGTAGGCAGAACTAGAAGATCCTCGTCTCGTCGTTCTTTGACATCCTAAATTTTATGTGTTCTGTAACTGTAAGATAATAATGATTGCAGGTATTACTATAACATATAGCAAAGTAGGAATCTCACCTTGAAATAGCTTTTATCAAACTTGAGCCACTGAGATGTCCAAGATTGCCCCCCAGGTGCACCAGGTCCATCTTTCTGGCAAGTCAAGCATAACAATCAATCAGGCTAACAATATGATATAAGGTTCACAACATTCTTCAGTGAGAACATAATGATGCTGTACATGCTGGCACCAAGAATAACAGCTTTGTAAAAACATATATATAAGCTCTGTGCTAGAAAAGTTAATGATGGTGATAAGAATATAGCTCATTTTTTGAAGTTCATTCAAAAATCACAATTGAATTGATATGGCTAAATGACACTTCCACTGTAGAAGAATAACTTTTGGTTGAAACTAAATGTCTTGTTAGCACCCAGCAAAGTAGCGATCTGACATTGTCCTTTTGCAGGATGCGCATACACAAGGAACTAATACAAGTGTTGGTCATACTTCATTGAATAATCTATTTAATATTTCATATATATTTTACTGTTTTGCGATTTCTAAGTTGCCTGAGCTGTTACTTAAATCTAGATCTATTTCGTAATGGACGGAAATAGTTACCCCACAGTCCTAAAAAAAAAAAGTTACCCCACATGATTGGATTTATATTTGTTACTTCTGTTACTGTGTAGCAGCGCATGGGCCATTCAGCTAGTACCATGAATATGTTTCAATAGATAAGGCATCTTTGAATTGGAAACACTGAGCTACAGCTGTAATTTACGCACAGTGTATTTCGTTTCAGGTTTACCCCAGCCGCTGCGCTCTGGTCTTGATCGTCCAAGTGTGTGTGCTCCTGACAATGCAACAATTTCCTACAAATCACAAAACAGATAAGACAAGTAACTCCAGAAGTATGCTGTATTGAAGAGTTGTTATAACGCAGCAGTCTCCGAGTACCTTGTCATTCAGGCCCATTCTGTAGAATACTTCCCGCAAATGTTCAGCAGGTGAAGGCGGACCAGCAGCTGAAAGGGTGGCAAAAAATATATGATAGCATCAGCATGCATAAAAAAGGTACAAGTTTAGTTCGTATTTTGGTTTCTAAATGTCAACCTAAATTACATCAGAGGAAACATGTATTAGCACTGGTAGAACTGAAAAACCAAACACGAGAAAATGTTGCATTACTTGAGAAGGGAACTGGTTGTAAAAAAAAAACTTTATGGCAAAAGACAGCATGGTCATGATTCGATCTTGCACAGGCGATGCAACTTTTCACTATTATGCTACAGCACGGTCATAATTTAATCTTGCACAGTGTGATGCAACTTTGGAGATTCTACAAGGAATCCAACAGTCTCTTATAGGGATGACAAAGGGATATTGTAAGAAAACAAAATCATGACTGTTGAAAACTTGAAAGGCCCTACCATTCAAAGTTAGTGGGAAAAGCATTCTGTTGTACATGTGCAATCTACTATTGATGTTAGTGTGGAATCAATATGCTGGTTAGAGCATCTCCAACTAGACCCCCCCCCCCCCCCCACACACACACACACACTTTGTCCTCATTTGCCCGGGCGGACAGCCCGAACAGGAGAGAGAGAGAGAGAGTACCCAAACCCAACCGGACCCCCCAAATCATCCCTATATGTGGGGAGGATATGACGGTGTCCGGGCGTGTCCAGGCAGCCCTCCATGTTGGATCCGGCCCATCCCCACCAATCATATGCATGTGGCCGGACAATTTAAGTGGACACGGCTGCGTGCACGGACAAATAAGGGCTTGGAGCGGACACGGCCAGACACTGTCCGAACGTGTCCGTCGACAAATAGGGGGTCAAATTAGCCCAGTCCGGCTGGAGATGCTCTTACTGAAGTTACTATAGTGCATCAAAGTACATTTTGCAGATAAAATAAATATACATTTAAATACAGGTGATATCCTCAGGAGGCATGTCGGCCTGAAGCAGATGATGGCCAGAGATAGCTCTGTCGCATTGCATGTGGAAGCTCATAAATTAATATCCAACAGTGTGTAGAAACAAAATCAAGTGTTAGTTAATTTTTTAATGAATGCATGTTTTAGTTAAATACAGCAGATAACCAAACATTCAAATACAGGTGCCTCAGGAGGCATATTTGCGTGAAGCAGATTACGTCCATGAGACAGTTCTGTCCTTTGCATGTGGTAGCTCATAAGTTTATGTCAAACAGGTAAATAAATAGAATCAAGAACTGAGTTGATTTTCAATACATGCATGTTTTAGTTAAATATACTCCCCTTTGCAAGAATTATGAAGTTCGAGCATATAATCTACCGCTCTCATCAAAGTTCAGTCTACTACTAATTTTAAGAACCTAGAATAGACAAGTAGCACAGGCAAATACACGTAGGGGCTTTCATTTGGTTAGTTAATGTTTTGATGATTTGATCAGTGAGCAAACTGAAATATCTGCAGCAATCAACGGACAACCATTCAAGTTAACCAGATAATCGTTTATTGCTCCCATCACTGAGAAATTGTTGCTACATGATGTAGAGATCCATATCATGTGAAACTAAAGGTGCAGTATAATATTCGAGCTCTAAACAAATACGGTAGATCAGAAATAAGCTAAATCGGCATACAGAGTAAACTGGGCTATGGATACTAATTACTAACCAGGGAGTCTCCCCTCTGGTGGGCATTGTTCAGGGGCAGAAACATCAACCCTTCCATAGATCATGGGGATTTTGGGGCCACCAGCTTCCTGAAAAATGACAAAATCAAATCAGTCACATCATTGCTAATCTAAGAATATTTTTTGGAATGATCATCATCGATAGGTTAAAGCGACACGAAGTACCTCAACGGCTGTAGCACTGGCAAGCTGAAACAGATCAGCATAGGTAACACCCGTATATTTGTCCTTGATGGCTTGAATAAGCTTCAAAGCATTCACAAGACCTGCAGTAGAACTAGTTTTAAAAAAACAGCCCTAGTTGTATGAAGCAAAAGAGAACCAGTGGAGGAGAAGCGCTACCAGCATTAGCCGCATGCTTTAACTCAATTTCAAACCTCAAGCTACCATTAGCTCCACCACACTTGGGCCACTCACTAATGTTCTTGTCATGAGTACCAGCGTCATGCCAACCCAAGCGAACCTGAAACCAGAAGCAGTTCAGCAGACAAGTCACAAAGAGGCATTTGTAGGCTGCATCAGCTAATGTTGGGCCAAGCAGATGCAAAACCAGAAACTGTGCAGTGTGCAGATATAGCAAAGACAGAAATAATTTTAAAACTTGCGTGTGTGACAGGTTGCAGACAGGTGCACCTACAGCACTCGTCACAGCATAATAAAGCAGTGTCAGTCCCTTGACTACATAAGGATGAAGTATTGTTAAATTCAGAATTTCTTGGCTGCCCAGAAGATAATCTAAAGCCCAATACGGCATTCCTTTGTTGAACTCGAAAACTCGGTATCCAAGGTCGTGTATACGATACCAGGATGGGATGGCAGGACTTCTCCTTCAGCAACTGCTTGACGTCCTCCCGCGCGCCCCTCAGCTCAGCCACCGTGTCCCCGGCCGCCGCCGAGCTCGCCTGACGCCGCCCGAGCTCCTTCGAGGAGGGAAGTCAGACAAGGGACCACCACGAAATCGGGAACCGACGCGTCGGCGCTGAGTAATGGACGAGGACGGGAGCTGTGCGTATACCTGCGATACGAGGAGGAGACCGCGCAGAGGGTGGAGGGGAGACCCACCAGAGATCCCGCGGCGGAGGAGGTGGTGGACGGCCATGTCGGCTTCGGCGGCGGCGAGAGGAGGGTTTAGGGGTGATTCCTTCGTCCGCGTGCTTGGGGAAAAATGGACAGCGAGAAATATAATTCCACGTTCTGTCTCGTTTTGATGTCTCCCCCTCCATAGCACAAAACCACAAACTCCAACACGTCGGGCTTCTTTCGCAGCAATCCAGACTATTCAAAAGAAAAAAGAGCAAAACGAGTCTAAGATAGGGAAATCCATTTTGGCTCTCGGGTCCAGATGCACCCTAAATCTGGACCACCCCTTCTTCTCGAGATGCGCACTGCTTTCTGTATTCCACTATGTATTCGCCTTAGCCAGCCTTTTTGTAACAGTACTCTGGCCCACGTCCTGTCCCCATTTAATGGCTGTGTGCCCGTTACATTGACGTTACTACAGACGGAGCCAACACAGCTCGTCAAAACATCCCGATGGACCTATACCTGTACCAGCATGATTTTGTACTACAGACGGAGCCAACACAGCTCGATTCTTGATGTTCACACACAGCTTTCATTTGCACACTTCCGCAAAAAAAAAGAAAAGCTTTCATTTGCACACAAAAAGCTACTCACTAAAGCGACACGTTAATTATTTCGCCAATCCAGCATACAACAAACCGTTGTGGGCTTGTGGCCACCCATAACCACTTTTTACCAGTGCTATAATCACCGGATTTAGCTATGAACTGCATTATTATCTCAAAAAAAAAAGAGCTATGAACTGCATTACAGTACACCTCCCTTTCGAAGTTTCACAGACGACGACGCTTTGGCTTGCAAGATGACACTTCATCTTCATCCTCGGATCCATCGTCACACAGACATGCGGCTCCATATTCTTCGTACTCCTCAAGGATACCAGCAGGCGGTTTGTCTGCATTCGGTGCAGCGTCGGGATCATGTTCCGCCACCACTTCCTGCAGCTCAACACAGGACACCTGCTCATGTCTCTCTGCCTACAATCAGGAAGCAGGCGTGATACTCCGAGTTCTTCAGTACACTCCCAAACAATTAACCTTATCAAACAACATACAATTTTTTTTAACCTTCATCTCCTCCAAACCAACAGCATTGCCTCGTTTGTCGTCCTCCACCCTGTCTACCCGATCCTGCAAAATACTCACTCTGATTTAGGTGCTGCGCCTCACAGAGATGAACTGGCATGTGTATTTGTTTGGTCCAACATCGCACGTGTTCGTCGCCGTGTACTGCCCTTTGGATCCCCAGGTGGTTCTCATGCACATCATTAGCACGAAGTGCACTCGTGCCCTCTGATTCCTTGACTAACCTCGCCATCACTACCTTCATGCACCTGCAACATGCTCACAAATTCAGTGACCACTGTACTCTTTTTAGAAAGGGAAGAGAGAAGCAATTTGCAGGCGACCGGCACTAACCTCTTCGCTGATCTCTGCATCTGTAGTCCAGCCTTCATCGATGTCAGATCTCCTGTAAATTCAGTAAAAACGTCAATGCCTCAATCCTACGCAAAGGATACCCAGAATTCAAAAGAAGCTTCACCATTACCCTATCCAACTCGGAAAAATAATTTCCACACCAATTCCATCACTGACAATATAGCAATCAAAATAATGCCCCTCGTGAACCGCTTTTGCAGGTGTGCTAGAACCTAAGTGCGTCATAAACATTGTTATCAAATTATAATCGATGATTAATTATATACCTTGATTTCAGAACTGGACACTTCATTGAAGAAGAGACTAATTTCTACATCAATCCTAAAAAATGTTCTAATGTTTCTTGGGGTATGCATTTCGTCTTCTCGGCATTAAGCCTACTCTTCCCATATCTGATGCCGAAACCATGGTCCCATGAATACAGATTATAAAAATCATAGGCCTCTCCAAGCGAGTCGAACGGTAGCCCGAGACAGGCTCAACCACATGCTCACCAAACTTATTTGCATACCCCCGGATAGTTTGCACCAGCACGCTGATCCTCCCTGGACATGGCATCCTACGTGGCGGATGCTTCCCGACTCTAACCCTGCTTGCAAGTAGAAGAAACGCATCTTACTCCCATGCAAACCTCATGTGTCAATGAAGAGCAAAGCCACAAGTACACAAAACAAAACAACACTTATTCACCCAGCTCAGTTTAGTCCTACACCTTCATGTAGTACTATCTGAATCTCAAAAATACACCCACTGTATATCTTAATATATTTTCTCCAAGATCTAGCGTTTTTAATTCTGTCAAACAATCCATCACATGCCCACCAGTTCATCTTTTCGCAGCATACTCCCCAAACAAGTTCTACTGCTCTCGCAGTTTTGCTATTCATAGAATTTACTACACAGTTAACACACTGAACCTACCCCTGCACCAATTTCTACAGTTATTATACCAAAGTCTACAGATGATTACCTTTTTGTACATCCTGGAGCTTGCCGATCCATTTTCCCCATTGACTGCGTGGAGGCTGCTGAGGCTGCATCATCACTATCCGCGCTCTCGTGAATGACAGCTAACTGGTCTCCATGGACTGGACCTTCAACAGCTTCCTGCTCCATGACATCTGCGATGTCGCCTTTGCTCTCGCTGAACGCGGACATGGCGCCGACCCCCGCCGCCACACTCAGCTACTCTCCGTAGGGGACACCACTCCCAATCTGCCCAGACAAGCTGTGTGCCAACTCTCGCAGCTCAGGTCCACCGTCGCCACCACTCCCCCAAGCGATCCGTCCGTTGACTCACCATTTGCACCGCCGGCTTGCAGCAAGCCGATGTGAGCTACAACACTCGACGCCTCTTCCGGGAAGATGGGGAATCTGCATCAAATGTGTCCACTCCAAGTCAACAAGCATCAGAGAAAGAAAATGGCTGCCGCAAAAATGTTACCTATCAACTCAATCGATGGGGAAATCCATCGCCATGGCTAGCACTCCAGATCTCCGCACCGCCCACCGCCAGTCTTCGCCTCTTGTTAGTTTATCTTCCGCCGCCGCCCCCCTCCCCTTCCCTCGCTGCCCTTCTACTGAATGCCGAACAGACCAAACTGGTCGCTGGCCCGCATTCACGTGTGTTCTGGCGTGTGGGGACATACCGACGTCCTGTACCGCGGGTACAGAACGAAACAACACACTCCCCAAACGCCCGTCTGCGCCCGTTCGCTGCCGCTATACGTACGTACCCCTGTCATCCTGTATTCCAGATTTTTGCCAGCACCGTATACTACAATCAATGTGGCCCGGTTCAGATCCCAAAGCACTTTTGGACGACCAGGATACCAGGTTCACCTGGACCCGGGAGCCAAAACGCCCCTCCCTAAGATAGGGTAGAGCATCTTCAATAGATGAATAACTAGTTTTTTATATCACTTACGCTCAAGAACGGTGCTTCAACGATGATGTAGTAGATGTAAAAAAAAATTACTCGAGTTTTGCTCTAAATGTAAAATAGGGCACTTGATGATGCAAATTTGCATCACCAGCCGTGCCCGAGCAAAACGCAGCCGGTCACGTGCGTACCCCCAACTGCCGCGTTGAAACTTCCCGCGCCGCAGCCGCTCCTCCATCCGCCAACTGCAGTCGGCGATTTCGACCCAGTCATCTGTCGCCACCGCTCGTCCGTCCACCCCTGACCCCGCAGCAACTGCGCTGCCCAACCCCACCGCCAGCTGCGTCACCGGAGGCTTTGCCTACGCGCTGATTTGGATCGCCGATGCATGCCCTTTTTGGCTGATTCTTCGAGCAGAGGAGAAATTGCGCCGGTTTGCTTCGACATAGCACTGAGCAAAAGGTCACTGCCACATTGCGCATGATGACTTATGGTGTTTCGGCAGATTACATGGATGATAATTTGGCGATGGGCACAGAGCACTTCTGTCTTTTATGTCAAACAATTTGCAAAGACTATGATAGAAGTGTCGGGTCCAAAGTATTTGAGATCACCCAATGCTCAGGACACTCAGAGGCTTTTGGAGATGAACAAAGCCAGTGGGTTTTCAGGTATGCTTGGGTCTATTGATTGCATGCACTGGAAGTGAAAGAATTGTCCTACAGCATGGCATGGACAATTCAAAGGACACGACAAGGATGTCACCACCATTCTTGAGGTCGTGGCCGATAGGGAGACATGGATTTGGCATGCATATTCTGGGACGCATGGATCTTGCGATGACATCAATGTGCTCAACCAATCACCTTTTTTTGCGAAGTTAGCCAATGAAGAAGCTCCACCAGTGACCTTCCAAGCAAATGGGCACACATACAACTATGGGTACTACCTTGCGGATGGGATCTATCTGAAGTGGGCTACTGATGTAGGGCACGGGCCAAAGTGCCCCGATTTGTCCCGATGTTCACGAATTGGAGGTGGATTCGAGGAAGAACACGAAGAACACGAGGGGAAAACACGAGGGAATCACGGAGGAAACACAAATCAACACACATAGATGCAATAAGAGATACACATAGATAGATCCATGGTCCAAATCATCCAAAGAGTGAGATGGAACAAGATAGTTCTTCCCCAAGTCCTAGAACAAGGAGGTCTTGATAATCCCTAGGGATCCTTCTCCAATAGAGGTCTTCAACTCCAATGTAGTGTCTCTCTCTCTCAAGAGGAGTCCCACAAGGGGAGATACATGAGCTAAGCTCTAGTGTAGTTCTAATCTTAGCTGCCCCTAGAAAGAAGGAGGGGAGGTCTGTTTATAGTCTAAGCCACGAAGGGGTAAGTGGGAGAGAGATACAAGGCCAAAGGCCGCGGCTGCACACGGGCAGGTACCGGACGTCCGATGGATCGCGAGGGTCCGGACGTCCGGAGGTCGTCGGACTTCTGACGTTTTGGCTCTGGACAGGTGGCACCGGATTTCCTGTCTGTGTCGGTCGTCCGGTGGCTGAAGTGTGTCGGACGTCCGGTGGATGCCGGTCGCCCGGCCGCTGTAGACTTGGCAGCTGCTGGACTTCGGTCGGCCGAGCGTGGTCGTGCCGGACGTCCGGTGGTTGTAGCTTCGTAGCTCCGTCTTCTTCCGTCTCCGCTTCCAAGCTTCCCTCGCGGATGGCGTAATCGTCCCTTGGCGCTTGCGCTCCTCCTCGTCATCCGTGAAGTTTCGATAATACCTATGCATGCACACGGGAGAAGTGTCAAGTAGTATACCATCCTCGAAAGGGTGAAGTGAGCACGTGTAAAGGAGATGATTCACCTTTATGTATGTGAAGTAGATGTCGCACGTGTCACTTGCCGAACGGACTCTTGACATGGTGATGTCCGTAGGATGCTCCGCATCATCCCCTCCCCCTTGGGAAAGATCCATCCTCGGATCGAAATCCAAATCACCATGGAAAAGAGATGGCATTGCCGTGTAGAAGTGGACGATCACCAAGTACTCATCATCTTGAAGCTCGAAATGGGCACTCTCCAATGTCGCACCGTCTTGTGATTTCTTCAAAAGGAGCAAGGACAACAAACACTTGGAAAAACAAATGTGGTTAGGGTTAGTGCAAAACTAAGCATTCAAGTGGTTATTCACCCAACAAGTGTCGTCGTCATGTATAGCATATGGTTCGACAAAGGATAGTGGCATGGCATGTAAGCATATCAATCGAGCACAATCAAAGGCATCATGGAAACAAGCATGCAAGTGGGAGGTCGAAATGCTAATATGTGTGACAAGAGAACAAGCATCTACCTCAAGGTCATAGCAAGCATGTGCAAAGCAATCAATGAAAGGTCGATGGTAGGCATATGAAGCATTCACGACATCATGGAAAATGATATGGCCAAACACATGGGGCATCAAGTGCATGAAATGTGCAATAGGCAAGCCAACGTGCAAGACAATCCAAGCATAATGTGCATATGGTGTAGTGAAGATAGTGTGGCACTCAACACAATAGAAAGAGCAATTGTTCATCCTATGTGAGGCAATCAAGTCAAGCATGTAGCGATCAATTAGACATGGCATATATGAAGTGATGACATTGTTGCAATCAAACATATAAGAATAGCATGGTGTGATCATGTTCGATGCAACACACAAGGTATAAATATCATGAGGCATGGAGAAGTGGCAATCATGAGTGAAAGCAATATCTCTAACATGTGTGCAAAGTGTCATGGTGCAAGCAACACAAGTAGTATGATCCGCAACATGCATGCTCATGGTTTCAGGGTTCTCAAGAGAGAAGGATATCACCTCGAAAGTGCGTCCTTCACAAAGCCGAAGCACAAACAAGTGCGATGTAGAAGGTCGTGGTAGCATGTATGAGGCTCGCTCTCAAGAGCTTGAATGGTCAACTCATGGGTAGTGGAAGTTGACACGAAGTCGAACGATCCGGCACATGCACAAACAAAAGCAAAGAATGTATGTGCATGGTAGATAAACACATCATCCATCATGATGGTTCTCTTCTCTTGCACATAACCATTAAAAGCAAAAGTGCATGAATGATATGATGCAACAATGGCAATATTTATGGCACTAGGCATATGGTGCAAAGAAGGAAGACAAGCATGCTTCACATGAAAGATGGCAAAAGTTCTAAACATATGGGAGAAAGCTATGGGGGCAATCTCATTAGCAAGACTAAAAGCATTGTTGCACTCAATACATGTCAATTCATCTAGCATGAGAGATGCAACATATGGAGCAATTGGACAATATTTAGTAGCAATCATCTGCGAAGCATGGAAATAGTTGTCATCAACCACATGGAACGAGCAAGTATGAATCATGGGTGATGCACTACACAAAACAAGCATAGTAATCATGTCGTGCAAACTAGTAGTGCGAAGATGCAACATACTAGAGGAAATCATGGCAATCATGTTATGTGAGCAAATAATAGGCATATACAATGCACATGACATATCACAAGCACGAAAGCTAAACATGATCAAAGTATCATCATAGGCATGGGGTAGAAAGCAAACATGGCAATAACAAGTGATATCTCCACCAAGCTTGCAAATACACATACAAGTACTAGAATCAATAATCATGTGAAATGCAAAGCATGGGTCACCAAAGCATGTTATCCAAATGGAAATGAGCATATCATGCAAAGTGAACATGCCAATATGGGCATAGAATATGTAATGGACAATAACCCATATCCATGTGAGGGCCGTGTAGAAAAGATGCGTGAACTCCTTGCGCGAAGTGGGTGCGTGGAGGGTAAGCACTCTATGGTGGCGCACTTCTCCATTGCTCTCTAGAGCTCTTTTCGTTAACTCGTGCGCTTGCGAAGTTGACGAGTAAGTGTGAGGACCTACACAAGAAAAAAAAAACACGAAACAATGTGTGTGCGTGGTAAATGTACACATCATCCATCATGATGTGTATGTGCACGTGAGAGTTAGCACAAGATAAGCAATGCTCAAAGAAATTTGATGCATGGTATAAGAACATGCCATCCATCATGAAGGAATAGTTGTTATGTATAACATGATGAGGACACAAATGGAGCATGCAAGTATATGGCACAACAATAGCATTATTCATGGGGAGCATATTGTGCACACAATCATGGAAATCATGCAATGTATAGGATGGGTCAAAATCTCCTAATATGGATGAGGAAACTATGGGGGTCTCCTCATGAGCAATAGCGGAAGCATAATATGGAGAAAATTGACAACATGGCAAATTATGCATGTCCGAAGCTAGGTGGTCATGGCATGGCATATGATGGCAATGATGCAAAGGAAGCATATTAATATCATCACAAGAAAAACAAATGTCAATAACCATGGGCTTGTCATCTATGCCATATGTGCAAATTGGATTTATTTTAATGGCATATGCATAGTTACTACGATGAGATTGCAAAGATGCGATATGGTTGATCTCATGCATAGCATATGACAAGTCAAGCGGATTGCCAAACATGATGTGACCGAGAGAATTATCACAAGAAATCCTATGCAACATGGCATCACAACTAATAGACTCCACATGGCAATCATCAAACTCATCATAAATGGGTAATAAATCATCGCATGAGGAAGTCGAACTAGCATGAAGCATGGCAATAGGGAGATCATCATCATGCAAGCAATCAATGTCCACTAGTGGGACAAGAGAATCACCTTCACCTATGTTACCTTTGTCATTCCACTCATGTGGTGTAGGTGAGGTGGCACGGACCAACTTGTGGTCATCTTCACTGTGATGGAACCATGTGGGGGGTGCATCATATTCCACCATGGCCATCGTCTTGTCCATAGGGATGAAGTCGTCGAGGGTCGGCGCGTCATCATATATGGGACCTAGCACCAAATAAGAAGACACAATAGAGGTAGAGGTTAAGTTGTTAGAAATCAAAATGGTCTCACAAGACCGATCAACTTCCTCTCTCAACTCTTGTGGTTGCTCACTCACTCCCTCAAAGTAGGTGCACTCAAAGTCACATATGGTGGAGTCACTCATCTCACTCAAGTGGTGGAGGTTGTGGCTCACCTCACATGGGAATTGGGGCATCTCATCATATATGGAGCTAGCGGTGAAATCGCTCTCACTCTCATCATGGGTGCTCGTGTCGCTCAACTCATTGTACGCCGTCGTGGTTGAAGGGGAAATCCCATGCTCAACCGTCTCGTCGCCGTTGCCATGGTTGAAGGCCGAAGATGTTTCGTGTACGTGAAAGGAACAAACTCTCGCCGCATAGCTTTCTTCGTCTTGAGCCAACTCATGTCAAAGCTCGTCGAAGGTGTGTGAAGCCACCATGTCGACGTGTAGTTGTGGAAGTTCCGTGTGGCGCACTTCACTTGATCTTCGGAGGGGACTTGACGTAGCTTGAGGTAGTAGTCCATCTTGCGCTCCCACTCAAGGTACTCTTCGGGGTCGTGACTCCCATAGAAAAGAATCTCATAGTAGGTGTCGAAGTCGTAGTAGCTCGTGGAAGTCGCGGACTTGAGATTGGGAAGTTTCTCTTAAGCGTTTGCTTGAGGTGCTGGTCGGCGAAGATGCCGCATGTCCAAAGGCGAAGATGCCTTGAAGTCGCTTGGCGAAGATGCCAAGGTAGATGGTGAAGTCGTAGAGCGGTGGTTGGTGTTGAGCTCTTGACCTTCACGCTTGTCCATGGGTGCATGCCTCGATGTTGGCGCCGTTATTGCTTCATGCCGGTGATGGTGTCGATGCCTGTGTGACCTTGCCGGAGATGGTAGCTCGGAAGCACGTGCACTTGAGCGTCCTCTCAAAGATGAGGAAGACCTCTTGCCACTGTTGATGAGGGCTTTGAGCTCCTCCATTTGAGCTTCCATCTTGGCGTCCAAGTGGTTCTTCATGGCATCAAACTCATCGTTGTTGGTGTAGGCCGAAAGAGATGTGTCGTCCCTATACATCATGGCACTAGTGCAAGTAGTAAGTGGCTAAAGGGAAAGAATAATATCAAGTTACCTTCTCGGCTCCGTGGATGACAAGGATCGAAGATTGTCCATTGTGTACCAATAGAGCAAATATGGTGTTGACAAGTGTTCCCAACGCACACCTACAATCTCACAACAAGGCTATATGTGGAGCTCGGTAGGGTTAGTGGCACAAAATATCAAGCAAATTGAAGTCCAAGATATGTAAATGTTGAAATCAATCCAAAGGACTCAAAATGCAAAGCAAGTGATCAATAATGTAGAGGCGGGCAATAGAGAAATACACGCGGTGGGATAATGGGGCTTGTGCAACTATAGGGATGAGCAATACAAGATTGCCTAACGAAGACTAAGCTCATGTTGCACAAACACAAGGAGAGACGCTAGATTGATTGCACGTTTGGGCACGATTCACCACTTGGCACCAATCTTATTCATGCAAGCAAAACGTTTCTTATTCCATGTATCCTCATGCACAAGTATCTCTTTCTATGCTCAACTCTTTGCTTATAAGCTTGATCTCTGTCTCGCTTAGAAGCTTTTTTTTTTGCTCTTTTTCTTCCTTTCCACTATTTTTATTGAGCCTCAACCAAACACATGAGACAAGTATCACAAGATATGCACGGGACCAAGCAATTGCACTATATGATATATCAAATGATGCAACAATATGATATCGTATCACTATGGTGCTCAAGTTTTCACGAAGCCCGGCAATACTCGGATAGCTAGTCTCGATATTCGCAAAGATGGTGGGGCTATCAAAGTGTAATGGTAAGGAAGGAAAAGTTGTTGACGGAAATGATACCTTCGTCACACTTAACCTTTCACGAAGTCGGGGGTAAGCCGGCCTTGCTTCCGGTTGAAGATGGTCTCAAAGGATGGATGGTCGTCGTCGATGACGAATGTCGTTGGTTGATGTAGATGATGTACTGATACAAGTCGTCAGTGGTTGATGAAGAAGTAACCGTCTCTAAGTAGCCGAAACACCTTAGGAGACTCAAATCACAACTCAAACAACCACAAAGGCAATGGTGACCAAAATGGGTTAGTTTGCAGAAGTTTTGTGTGGTGGTGCGGAAGTTATGGTGGAGGGTCTATGCAAAGATGCCAAAATGCAAAAAATATGATGGAGTCAAATGGTGTTGGAAGTATTTTTTTGGGATGGGGAATGTCAATAGCTACAAAACGAGCTAAAGAACGTCGAAATCGGAGTCCGGATGAATTAGTTATGGCCAAAACAAATTTGAACCGAAGTCAATTTTCTGGAGTACCGGACGTCCGGTAAATACCAGATTTCCGGTAATTTGGTACTGTTGGTGGTGGTCGGATTTCCGGTGAGTTCCGGACATCCGGTGGCTGGAAGGTGTCCGGACGTTCGGTAAAGTGCCGGTCGTCCGGTGAGTCGGGGTCAACGTGGGATTTTGGATCCGGAACACGATTTTGGACGGATTTTGGGGATTTTGGGCTCGAAATTGAAGGGGAAAAAATTTTGGGCCCAGGGAACGCCAAGGGAGGTTGATCCACTTGCCAAACACTAGATCCATGGATCAAAATCAACAAAAACTCACAAGAACAACAAATCACAAGAAATTTTTTTGGGGCTCTTTTTGGGGGAAACTTCAAAATTGGGCAAGAACACAACGAACTAAGGGGTAGAACATGGGGGGTAGGGCTCCAAATTCGTGTCAATGTGGCTCATGATATGAAGACGATGTAGGGCACGGGCCAAAGTGCCCCTATGCTCACGAATTGGAGGTGGATTCGAGGAAGAACACGAAAAACATGAGGGGAAAACACGAGGGAATCACGGAGGGAAACACAAATCAACACACATAGATGCAATAAAAGATACACATAGATAGATCCATGGTCCAAATCATCCAAAGAGTGAGATGGAACAAGATAGTTCTTCCCCAAGTCCTAGAACAAGGAGGTCTTGATAATCCCTAGGATCCTTCTCCGATGGAGGTCTTCAACTCCAATGTAGTGTCTCTCTCTCTCTCTCTCAAGAGGAGTCCCATAAGGGGAGATACATGAGCTAAGCTCTAGTGTAGTTCTAATCTTAGATGCCCCTAGAAATGAGGAGGGGGGGTCTATTTATAGTCTAAGCCACGAAGGGGTAAGTGGGAGAGAGATGCAAGGCCAAAGGCCGCGGCTGCACACGGGCAGGTACCGGACGTCCGGTGGGTTCCGATCGTCTGGTGGCTTGCGAGAGTCTGGACGTAAGGAGGTCGTCGGACTTCCGACGTTTTGGCTTTGCATAGGTGGCACCGGATTTCCTGTCTGTGCGGGGTCCTCCGGTGGCTGAAGTGTGTCGGACGTCCGGTGGATGCCGGTCGTCTGGCCGTTGTAGACTTGGCAGCTGCTGGACTTCGGTCGGCCGAGCGTGGTCGTGCCGGACGTCCGGTGGATGTCGGACGACCGGTGGCTGTAGCTTCGCAGCTCCATCTTCTTCCGTCTCCGCTTCCAAGCTTCCCTCGCGGATGGCATAGTCGTCCCTTGGCGCTTGCACTCCTCCTCGTCATCCATGAAGTTCCGATAATACCAATGCATGGACACGGGAGAAGTGTCAAGTAGTATACCATCCTCGAAGGGGTCAAGTGAGAACATGTAAAGGAGATGATTCACCTTTATGTATGTGAAGTAGATGTCGCATGTGTCACTTGCCGAACGGACTCTTGACATCGTGATGTCCATAGGATGCTCCGCATCAGCTACTTTTGTGTTGCATTTCATATTGTGGATTTGATTAATTATGTAATAATTTGGTGTTGTGGATTGATGAAATTGTTGTTATGTTTGTTTAAGGATTAATTTGGGATGATTTTGATTCAAATATGTGTTGTTCTTGGATGTTGTTGTGCTACTCTTGTGCGGCTTGCCTATTTCTACATCATCCATTGGAGCGGCTGCCATACGGCCGCCCTATTTTACATCATTTGTTGGAGTTGGACATTTTTGGTGATATAAAAATATCACTTTTTGGTGATGTATTTTTTACTCCAACCACAGTTTGATGATATAAAATACATCATCTATTGGAGATGCTCTTAGATGGTTATAGGTTTCTTGTGGTGGAACCAACCCATGAGGTTCAAGTTCTAGACTTGGCACGGATGCTCGCATTTTCCTGGATTTATTTCACACTTTTCGACAATGTTTGTTTAGTTGGAGAAGACGTTTTCGTCGACTACGAGGCACCTGTGGTGACTTCGACAATCTTAAGATGTTGTGCCGGCTCAGTATCTCGAAGGTGCTCATAGGGATAGAGTATGCGTGTGTGCGTTCATACGGGTGAGTGTATGTGAGCATCTGTGTTATGTTGTGTTCAAAAGAGAAGGCAACTCCAACAAGAATCATTAAACTGGACCTCCCAAATGTCGATGGACTTGTCCGTGGATAGAGATAGAGACGGAGGTCATCCAACCATAAGCATCAAATATCCGCCTCATTTCAAATAGTTCTTTTAAAAAATTAGACAAATTTCATGCTAAATTTGACGAATTTGTTAAATTTCTATATATTACAACCAAAACAGACGAAATTTAACAAAGCTTCAACTAAACCTAAACTAAACTAAGTGAGCTACCGAACGGTGACGTCGTAGGCATGGCCTCCAAGGCTGCTGGCACCTCTGTCGTTGTCCACACCATCGTCATTGTCGTCCGATCCATCGTCGTTGTCGTCCTTCTAGTGGCGGAAAGCCCGCTAGGCATCGCGGCAACCCTGATTGGCCATCGTTGCACGCTCACAGCATAGCTGCTCGGCTGCCTCTGCCTGGCAGCGACAGTCGGCCGCGGAGTCTGCCTGGCACCGCCCGCTATTACCTTTGGGCCGGTCCAAGGGCTCTGAGTCGGCCAATCCCACGTTGAGGATCTGGTCGCTGATCCGGCGGCTGCGACGGACGGAGGCCTCCGTGGTAGCCCTGGACCGATCAACGACCCAGGCCGAAGCGACGTCCGACCATGTGAATGACCCCGGGTGCGCCACCTCAAAAACTGCCTTGAAGGCCGCCATCACTACGGATGACGAGTCGCCACCACCACCATCTGGGTAGTAGGCAAGGCGGCCGCACGCCTTGGAGATCGCCAGGGAAGGCGCCTCCTCCTTCATGACAACTGGGTGCAACTGGCTCTCGGACTGCCGACGGGGCGGAAAGGGTAACTCCTCCTTCCTGACGGTTACCAGAAGCCACTAGTGTTGGTGTCCTGGACTAGGGGGTGCTTGCCACGTCGGCCCGCCAATGATGGGCCAGGCCGAGGACCCACCGATGATTGATGAATGGGCATGCATGCCCTGGCCCTCAGTGTAATCAAGATGAAGATCTCCGAAGGCTTGGCGTACACTTCAAGGCATATTTGAATGATCAGCATGCTTATCCCTAGATTGTAACTGACCATGTGTAAACCCTCGATACCCTTGGTGCCTATATAAGCCGTGGAGTTTAGTCTATAGAGACACGATTACAAGGTTTTAGAGCTTAGAACTCCATACGATCTTGAGGTAGATCATGTTGTACTCTGTACCCCCTCACAATTAATATATCAAAAGCAGGACTTAGGGTTTTACCTCATCAAGAAGGCCTGAACCTGGGTAAACATTGTGTCCCTACTTTCTCCTATTACCATCTAGCTCAGACACCCAGCTTGGGACCGCCTACCCGAGATCCGCCGGTTTTAGCACCGACATTGGTGGCCCATACAGGATCCCGCTATGTGATAGCAAGAGCTCGATGCCGAATCTTTGGATCGATGACAACATTGGCTGCGGGAATATCTTCGTCCCCAGCCAGCTTTTCACCTTCGGCAGCATCGTGTTGCACGCCGACTCGACTGGCCGTCTCGGTCAAGTAGAGAATCTCTCCCGAGGCCAGTCCATCCGGTTTGGCAATCTGGAGTACGCCACGGATTCATGCGGCGAGCTTACCTTCTCAGGTTGGGTGTCAGATCAGCCCGAGAATTCCACGGATGTCGTTGTCCATGCACCAGATTCGATTTCAGAGCTAGACCACGACGCGATTAGTGCCTCGGATCTAGATTCAAGCTCGGATCCAAGCATCTCCTCACCGGTTTAGATGTCGAGCCTCTCCGGTGAAAGCCCCGAGGCTGCGTCAAGCAATACCTCGGTCTAACTCCAGGTTAGCTCCGCCTATTGTCAAGAGATGGGCGTAGCCGGCCTCTCTGCTCTAAACAAGATGCTGCATCGAATCCAGAGTCTTAGGATCTCGGACGGGCAGACCTCGGTCTATGACCAGATCGAATGTAGATCTGAGGGCGCGGAAATTTTCAGCCCACTCGCCACCCACCTAGTCGCTACTGTCGAGGATTTAACCGACGTGTTGGACTATGCCTCTAAGGAGGCAATCGACATGGATGAGGATGCCGATGATATGTCATACACGGCATCACCCTTAGCAACCGGTTATACCGGCAACTGAGCGGTTACTTCCACCCACTATGTCTACATGGTAGACACTCCTAAGGATGATAAAAAAAGATGAAAAAAAGGTGAAGAGCCCCCCAAACACCAACGCCGAAGACGTCATAATAAAGGAGTAGGTAACGACGACAATAGCCATGAAGCTACCTATAACGGCAACGCCAGCAACAATGGCGACACTCTGCCGGGGACCAAAATGCAGGCGATACAGCTGACGACGGTCCCATCAACGGTGCCACACCCGACGGGGACAATGACGACCCCGAGGACATTGATTATTATCCAGAGTCCGAGGAAGACTTAAGCCTTGGACCCGATGAATTCGATATCCCTGAGGAACCCTTAGATGATCCTCAGCTGCAAGCTTTCCGCCGGTGGTTGATCAGCACTGCCAAAAGCATGAAGCAAAAGTCCCAGAAGCTCCGAGCCGAACATGACAGATTAAATGACAAATGGACTGAGGTCCTTAGTGCCGAGCAAGAGCTCAAAGAAATAGTTGCGGGAAACAAACAGCATGGTCCACGCAGGGATTTATTCCCGGAATTCAATGAGGAGGTTACCGGGACCCCGCTGTCAGAGCGTGATTGGGCCGAAAATCCGGACCGTCCTCCTCGGGGCCGAGACAAGCCAATGGGCGGATATCCTAATCCCCCCGAAATACTACGCCATCACGGCAAGGATCCACTTCCATCTCGAAACACCCGTGATCCGCGGAAACAATCAGCCCTTATGCCAGCCGCTTTGTCACGGTCCATTTATAGGTCTCGGGAGCTCCTACCTGCTGAACAGGCGGGATACCTGGCTTGGCTAGCCAAATATGGCAAAACACGTGACTACACACGTGATCGAGCAGTTACGGCATTGGACGTTGATAACCCACAAGTATAGGGGACCGCGACAGTCTTCGAGGGTAGTATTTCACCCAAATTTATCGATTCGACACAAGGGGAGCCAAAGAATATTTGTGAGTATTAGCAGTTGAGTTGTCAATTCAACCACTCCTGGAGAACAAAATATCTGCAGCAAAGTGTTTAGTAGCACAGTAATATGATAGTTTTGATAGCAGTAGTAATAGTAGCAATAGTAACAAAGACGGTAACAGTAGCAGTTTTGTAGTGATTGTAACAGCAGCAACAATAGTAACTTAGCAAAGATCAATATGAGAAAAGCGTAGGCATTGGATCGGTGATGGATAATTGTGTTGGATGACATTCATCATATAACAGTCACAACCTAGAGCGATACACAATAGCTCCAATTCATCAATGTAATGTAGGTATGTATTCCGTATATAGTCATACGTGCTTATAGTAAGAACTTACATGACATCTTTTGTCCTACCCTCCCGTGGCAACGGGGTCCATAAGGAAATCTAAGGGATATTAAGGCCTCCTTTTAATAGAGAACCGGAATAAAGCATTAACACATAGTGAATACATGAACTCCTCAAACTACGGTAATCACCGGAAAGAATCCCAATTATTGTCACCTTGGGGTATGCGGATCATAACACGTAATAGGTGCATACAACTTGCAAGATAGGATCAAGAACACAAATATATTCATGAAAACATAAAGGGTTCAGATCTGAAATCATGGCACTCGGGCCCTAGTGACAAGCATTAAGCAAAGCAAAGTCATAGCAACATCAATCTCAGAACATAGTGGATACTAGGGATCAAAGCCCTACCAAATTGACTCGATTACATGATAAATCTCATCCAACCCATTGATACGTCTCCAACGTATCTATAATTTTTTATTGTTCCATGCTATTATATTATCAATCTTGGATGTTTTTATATGCATTTACAGCAATTATATATCATTTTTTGGGACTAACCTATTAACTTAGTGCCCAGTGTCAGTTGCTATTTTTTGCCTGTTTTTGGTTTGCTAGAATATCAGTACCAAACGAAGTCCAAATGCCACAAAACTTTTTGGAGATTTTTTTTGGACATAACAAGTACTGGAAGCTTCGGGAGAGGGCTAGAAGATGAAGCAGTGGCCCATGAGGCACCAGGGCGCGCCCCAGGGGGGCGCGCCCTGGTGGCTTGTGGGGCCCACACAGCTCCGTTTGACCTAATTCCACCACTATAAATTATCTAAAATTGGGAAACCAACAGAGGAGTCCACGAAATACTTTTTCCGCCGCCGCAAGCTTCTGTTCTTGAGAGATCCCATCTGGAGGCCTTTTCCGGTACTCCGCCGGAGGGGGAATCGATCATGGAGGGGCTCTACATCAACCCTGCTGCCCTTCCGATGATGCGTGAGTAGTTTACCATAGACCTTCAGGTCCATAGTTAGTAGCTAGATGGCTTCTTCTCTCTTTTTGATCTTCAATACAGTGTTCTCCTCGATGTTCTTGGAGTTCTATCCGATGTAATCACTTTTTGCGGTGTGTTTGTTGGGATCCGATGAATTGTGAGTTTATGATCAGATTATCCATGAATATTATTTGAGTTTTCTCTGAACTCTTTTATGCATGATTATTATAGCTTCGTATTTCTCTCCGATCTATTGATTTGGTTTGGCCAACTAGATTGATTTATCTTGCAATGGGAGAGGTGCTTTGTAATGGGTTCGATCTTGCGGTGCTCAATCCCAGTGACAGAAAGGGACATCACACGTATGTATCGTTGGTATTAAGGGTAAAAATATGGGGTTTATTCATGCGTGAGTTTACTTTGTCTACATCATGTCATCTTGCTTAAGGCGTTACTCCGTTCTTTATGGACTTAATACACTAGATGCATGCTGGATAGCGGTCGATGTGTGGAGTAATAGTAGTAGATGCAGGCAAGAGTCGGTCTACTTGTCTCGGACGTGATGCCTATATACATGATCATTGCCTTGGATATCGTCATGATTATTTGCTTTTCTAGCAATTGCCCAACAGTAATTTGTTTACCCACCGTATGCTATTTTCTTGAGAGAAGCCTCTAGTGAAAACTATGGCCCCCGGGTCTATCTAAATCATATATTAAAAACCCTAAAAATACCTTGCAGCACTTTTACTTTATTTATTTTATTTTATATTTTAGTTCAATCTATCTATCTATCACATACAATTTAATCTTGCAATTAACAGCCGAGGGATTGACAACCCCTTGTTTGCGTTGGGTGCAAGGATTTGTTGTTTTGTGTGCAGGTGCTGCTAACGAGGTGTTGCGTGATTCTCCTACTGGATTGATAACCTTGGTTTCATAACTGAGGGAAATACTTATCTCTACTGTACTGCATCTCCCTTCCTCTTCAGGGAATTACCAACGCAGCTCACAAGTAGCACCCATCACCGTCCAGCAAGCCTACGAAGAAATTACTCACGCCCGGTGGTGAGCATCATGAAATTGGTGATGGAGGATGGTTGATGATGACGACGGCGTCGAATCCCCCTCTCCGGAGCCCCGAACGGACTCCGGATCAGCCCTCCCGATGAAGAACAGGAGGTGGCGGCGGCTTTGTATCGTAAAACGTGATGATTCTTTCTCTCTGATTTTTTTCTCCATGAATAGGTATATATGGAGTTGAAATTAGGTTTGCCGGAGTTTCTAGGGGCCCACAAGCCTAGGGGTGCGCCCTGGGGGGTAGGCGCGCCCCCTGGGCTTGTGGCCCCTGGGTGGCCCCCCTCCAGTAGATCTCTTCACCAGTATTTTTTATATATTCTGAAATAATTCTCCGTAAATTTTTAGGTCAATCCGAGAACTTTTATTTCTGCACAAAAACAACACCATGGCAATTCTGCTGAAAACAATGCCAGTCCGGGTTAGTTCCATTCAAATCATGCAAATTAGAGTCCAAAACAAGAGAAAAGTGTTTGGGAAAGTAGATACGTTTGGGACGTATCATACGTCCGACATGCCACTGCTCGGATGAGAGGAGCAGCTCACCCCATGTGCTTTACACACAAGGTGATGTAGCACCAGTTCCCAGATGGGTTTAAGCCCATCAATATTGAGCAGTATGACGGGACTATGGACCCAACGGTATGGATTGAGGATTTCCTCATGCACATCCACATGTACCGAGGCGACGACCTCCACGCCATCAAATACCTGCCTTTAAAGCTCAAGGGACCGGCCCGGCATTGGCTTAACAGCCTGCCTGAGAACTCGATCGGCCACTAGGAAGACCTCGAAGATGCTTTCCGAGCTATTTCAAGGCACTTAAGTTCGACCCCCGGATGCCGATGACCTCGGTCATATCATGCAAGAGCCGGGGGAGTCTGCCAGAAAATTCTGGAACCAGTTCTTGACCAAGAAAAATCAGATAGTCGATTGCCTGGATGCAGAGGCAATAGCAGCTTTTGAACATATCATCCGTGATGAATGGCACGCTAGAGAGCCCGGGCAGGAAAAAACCCGGTCGATGGCGGCCCTCACTCACCTGATGACTAGATTTTGTGCAGGTGAGGACAGGGGCAACCACAATGGCGACGCAGGTACCTCCGAGGTGCGCAACCGAAACAGTAAACCTCTACGCCATAAAAATAATTGTAGTATCAAAAGTATGTCTAGAGGGAGGGGGGTGATTAGACTACTTGACCAATAAAACTTATCTTTTTCCCAATTTTAGTTGTAGGCAAGTTTTAGCAATTCTACCAAGTCAAGCAACACCCTACACATGCAAGTCTAAGAGTTGTGCAGCGGAAAATAACGACTTTGCATATGAACATAAAGGAGGGATTGGAGATTTCACACGCAATGAAGACACGATGATTTTTGGCATGGTTTTGATAGGTGGTGCTATCGTACATCCACGTTGATGGAGACTTCAACCCACGAAGGGTAACGGTTGCGCGAGTCCACGGAGGGCTCTACCCACGAAGGGTCCACGAAGAAGCAACCTTGCCTATTCCACCATGGCTTACATCCATAAAGGACTAGCCTCACTCGGGTAGATCTTCACGAAGTAGGCGATCTCGTTGCCCTTACAAACTCCATGGTTCAACTCCACATGATCTTGGAGGCACCCAAGTGACACCTAACCAATCTAGGAGACACCACTCTCCAAAAGGTAATAGATGGTGTTGTTGATGATGAACTCCTTGCTCTTGTGCTTCAAATGATAGTCTCCCCAACACTCAATCACTCTCTCACAGATTTGGCTTTGGTAGGAGAAGGATTTGAGTGGAAAGCAACTTGGGGAAGACTAGAAATCAAGGTTCAAATGGTTGGATTGGAATCTCTTGATCTCAGCACATGAGTAGGTGGTTCTCTCTCAGAAAATGAATGGTGGAAGTGTAGGCACGTTCTGATGACTCTCTTAGAGAGTAAGTGGTGGTGGAGGGGTATATATAGGCAGCACCAAAAATCCAACCGTTACAAGCCTTTGACCCAACTCGGTGACACCGACATGAAAATCTCAGTGAGACCGTCTAGTGTAAAAGACTTGACCGTTAGGCTTTTTGGTGAGACTGAACAAAACATCTCGGTGAGACCGAAGTGCAATGGCTAGGGCAAGACCTCATTTTGGTAGTTCCGAAAATTTCATCTCGGAAATTCCGAAGTGAAGTGACATCATTACAGCAACTTGGTCATGCCGTCTCGGTGAGACCGAGAACCATCTCGGCTCTACCGAAGTGTTAGGGTTTGGCTTGTGGCAATGTATATGGCAATCTCGGTGGGTCCGGACGGGAGTGTTTCGGTGGGACCGAGATCAACTTTAGGGTTTTGGAAAGAAGTGATGTGGAGAAATGTTTGAGGGTTTTGGAGCAACATCATTAAGCACTTGAGCACTTGAGTCATGACCAAAACCTCATCCCCTTTTAATAGTATTGGCTTTTCCTATGGACTCAATGTGATCTTGGATCACTTAACCAAAAATGTAGAGTCTTGAAGCTTTGCCAATCTTTGTCCTTAGCATTTTGAGGGGTCCACATTCACTAGTCCATGCCATGCCAATCATCGATCTTCTCCAAAATCTATTATCAATGAGCATTAGATCAATGACTTATATGTTGTTATTAATTACCAAAACCACCCGGGGATTAGTTGCACTTTCAATAAGAAGCGTCGGAGTAGGGGTAATAATAGCGATGCCGAGGAAGGAGCAGTTAATGCCGGATTCATCGACCAATGCAGTGGCAGCAAGCGGAAACCCTTTCAAGGGAATAGAGACGACCCTTCAACGTTGGAGAAAATCCTGGACAAGCCATGTGCCATCCATGGTGCCCCTGACTAGCCGGCTACCCACTCTAACTGAAACTGTTGGGTGATCAAGCAGGCTGGTAAGATTGCAGCCGAGAATCAGGGCAAGAGCCAGACTCGTAACAAGGACGGGGGCCAGCCCATACCAACTAATGGCGGCCAAAAACAATTCCCTCTCGAGGTTAAGGATGTTAACATGGTATACTCCACTCATGTCAGAAGGGGAAGATGTGGGCGTCGTGCTACACTAGCGCCAACAAGTTAAACCTGCCCTGTTACAACAAGTGGTCGGAATTCCCGATCACATTTGATCAACATGACTATTCGGCAGACCTCCATTATGGAGACATGGCCACGTTGATACTTGACCCCATTGTGGACGGTTTTCATTTAACCCGTGTCCTCATGGATTGCGATAACAACCTAAATCTGCTCTACGCCGACACTGTCAAAGAAATGCATATCCATCCGGCAAAAATCAAACCAAGTAATGCCATGTTCAAAGGCATCATGCCAGGGGTCAGGACACGAAGTGACGGAAGTATTATGCTGGATGTCGTATTCGACATGCCTAAGAACTTTTGAAGGGAAAAAATTAATCTTCGAGATAGCACCCTTCTACAATCGCTATCAAGCACTTCTGGGGTGACCTACTTTCACTCGCTTTCATGCCATCCCACACTACGGCTATTTAAAGCTTAAGATGCCGGGACCAAATGGAACAATTACAGCCAATGGCAACATGGAACTTTTCCCACCAACAGAAGAGCAATTCACGACCTTAACGGCCGAAGTACAGACCACCGAGGATGTGCCAAGTGCTTAAGCCGTGTTAAGCGAGCAAGATAATATAAGGCACCCAAGGAGTATAACCGCCTCCTTGGAACAACAATGCAATACCCCTAAATAGGGGCACGTGCTCCGTCGTCCCCATTACATGGCCGAGGATTATGTTCCTCGGATACATAACTTCGCGTTAGAAATCCCATGGGGGACTACGGAGCACATGAACAATAACAAGGGAAAAGCTCAGATTAACTGAAGTCTGTTTCTCCACACCTTGAAGCCACACCCTGCCTTAAGGTATAACAAGGTTCGACCGGGGGCTAGGCACACAATCTCTGGTTGTTCACAATAAACCTCCACCGAAGTGCGTCTCTTAAGACGATCGCCGATGAAGTGTCGTCAAGCAAAGGGCTCAATTACAGGTGGAGGCAAGCTATCATCGGTTTGGACGGGAAAGCACGAATGAGAACAACCAGGGAAGACGCACGGGAACATGGTGGCAAATACTGACTCCGTTCATCGGGCCTCGGTGCAAACCGCACCAAATTGGCTCTCTTCTTGTCGTAAGTTTTTATATCTTTCAAAGTTATATTTCACTCGGATTTCGCGGTTCGACCCTTTCTAATGATCAAAGAGAAACTTCATCTTTTTGTTTTTAACACCGAGCATAACTCTCGAGCTATAAACACTTTATGCATCTCAAAAGCATCACACAGGGGGCTTTACATTTGAAACCGACCCCCCATGCAATATCCGAGGTATCCTAGGATGTCCTTGGCCCTGAGTCCTCGGTACTTCGCATTATATGCATCAATTCTGAGTTGTGTCTTTAGTTAATAGCTGGATTGCCCAGCTCATGTGCTTACCCCTTACGTTTCTGCTTTGTTCGGCTAAGGGGTAAAGGGAGAACTACTGCGATTGTCACTTATGGTTTAACTGGTTAAGTGCCTCAGTTGGAGAAAGCCGAAAGCTGACTGTCGCAACAAGCGCAAATTGGTCAGCGAACCCAGGTGGTGTTAAACTAAATATAACTGATTGAGGTTATCCGAGTAAAACGAAGGGCCTTTTTTCTCGAAAAGGCCAAGTTGTGGGTGGTTCGACCTTGGCGAGCCGAGAAGTCGACATATACCGGGGGCTATTAAGTTGCCCCCAACCATACGCTCCTATGACTAAGTGTACGTTTTAGCCTTATGGTTCGATTGCCTTGTTTCTTATGATACAATCGCCTCCGGGCACTGAGACGTCGGCTAAGGGTTATATATCAGTAAGAAACACTCGCGGTATACTCTACTAAGGGGCAGAAGCCGACGACTGGCCAACTACATCTTCAAAGAGTCATAGCAGAGTCAAAATAAAGTGTAAAGCATATTTCGAAAAAGACAACCCTCATTCAAAGAACTAACTTGTCTTTTTACAAAGGAGCAACTTGACATACCGAGGAAAAATGATAAACACGATTATTGGAGACCATCTCCTCTCCTTCGTGCACTTCACCTCGGACACTCGAGAAGCTGGCATTACCTTCTCATAATACTGCCAAGGTTATCGTGTCTTCCCCTCTGGACAGCGTTGCGCCATGGGCCCCATTTCCATCTTCGGCCACCACCTCTGCATAACCACATACGCCTCCCGGGCACCCTCCAAGCAAGCCGCGCACTTCCACAGCTCAACTTGGGAAGCAGCTCCCTGGAGACGCCGCGCCAGCCCAAAGAAGCTGGTCGGCAGCGAAGCGTTCGGCCATAGAGCCATGCAAAGGTCCTCCATGGTAGGCCTAGCCAGACGGTGCAACTCGGCCATTTGCTTGAGCTGGTCGCCGAATAGCTTGTGCCGAGTCGAATCCTGGAATTGCATCCAGAAAGACTTCTCGACGGCGGCATCTTTGCATCCACCAAAGTACTGGCACGCCTGCGCCACGCTCTGTTGTGAGGTCCAAGAACTTGCCTGACACATGCCAGTTTTGCATTAGCACAGGGAACGCTTGACGACCGAAAATGCACTGTAGTAAGTACGGCTTACCTGCAGCTATGTCGGTAGCCTGACGAAGCTCCTCCTTGGTCGCTTTCGCTTGAGAAGCGGCCTCCTTACAATCCGCCTTAAGCTTCTTGATCTCTGTGGCATTATCCTCGCAAGAAACCTTCAGAGCGTCACATTCAATGGCTGCGCTCTTCAGGTCTTCTTCTATCTCGGCAATCCGAGCTTGGGAAGCTCGTCGAGTTGTTTGCTCCTAGGCGAGTTCTTCCGCGCTTTTCAGCACAACAGCCTTCTGCTGCTCGGACTCTAACCCAACCTTTTCAAGTTCGACCCGCAGGCCCGCAAGGTCTTTCTCAGACGCTATAAAAGTATAAAACACACTTTAATTAATACTCGAGCTGTTTTTGATAGACGAATTAATAGAAATTGCACCAATTCCTTACCTTACGCTTGGCCCACCTGCTCCCGAAGTAGGTTTAGATCCTCCTTGGATCGCGCAAGTTTGCGCTTCATCTGCCCCAACTCTACCAAGTTGGCAGCGGGGGAAGAGGTGGAGGCCTGCGTCAAAATACAAATAAATAGCCGATAAGAATGCAAGCATGAGATTCGATCCTCTGGTTGGCTCCTTTCATCCAACTAGAGTCTCGGGGGCTACTGCATATTTTCATTCAGAATAAAGGTAAAACGACCCTCAAGCCAGTTTGGTAAACTAACTTAAGGCTCGGGGGCTACTGCATATCCGCCTTTAAAAGGAAGAATAAGACTTTCACGGATATTTACTAAATGTTCCTTGGATGATATTTTGATATCATCCTTGAGGGCTACTAGTTATACCTAGGTATATTAATGAAGCCATTTAAGAAGAAAAGCATACAAGCGGTCACGTGTGCTTACCTCGAAGCCTTTCGCAAGGCTGAGGAAAACTTCCATAATCCCAGCCTCGGCTGACTAGAATTTTGAAAGAGCCACACCAAGAATGGCGCGGTGGTCAGACAGAAGGGAGGAGCTATTTATAGCTGCCTCCACTACTGCAGGCGACTGCTAACATGACACATGAATCAGAGACCCCTCGACCGAACTACGTGCGATGCATGAATCACAAACGGTATCATAATAAAACCGTCGCCAATAAGACGAACTGTGTGCGATGGCGGAGACATCAAGCACGATTCAGATTAGAGACGCGTGTGCGATACATGGCATACAGTTGATCCATACGAACTGTTTGCGATGAGCCAGAACAACAGAAACAGGCAGCCAGTTCGAGGTGTGTGCGATACACGGCATACAGTTCACTTGGATGAACTATTTGCGATTACCCAATACAACAGAAACGGTCAGACAGATCAAGGTGTGTGCGATACACGGCATACAGTTTACTCGGATGAACTGTGTGTGATGAGCTAAAACAACAGAAATGGTTCAACTTAACAAGATATGTGTGATACGCGGCAAACAGGTCAGTAATCAGAAATGTGTGGGAAGACCGATAACAACATAGACAATTCCTGCTAATTAGCCATGTGTGTTGTGGGCAAACGGTTGCTGGTATACAATTGTCAGTGATTGATGAAATCATCACCGACGGGTTCCCTAGTTTAGCCCGTGGGCGATGTGATTTGCTCTGTCCGCACAACATCTATGCTCTGTCTACACAACAACAACATATATACTTATAAGAACATGATTGCATAACCAAATTAAACATCCAATTACATAAGTGAATACACACACTAAAGTAAACAATTACATGCATACTAAACTAGGAGAAACGATCATCTAATCATCTACTTCTTGTTGTGATGACGCTTGCCATTGCTCTACTTCCGGCTGGATCCCTGGCCGTTTTGGGGAAGAAGGAGGCACTTCCTCATGTCAACGATCCGCCTGTACATCTCGTAGCTCGTGTACGCCTCCTTGGCCGCGTACACGACGTGAGCTTCGTCGAGTTTCTCCATCCAGGACGAGTGCCAGGCACGCTTGTCCTTGTTGCAGGAATCCTTCATGTCTGTAGTAGGGGTTGATGATGGCCTCGGCGAGGTGAACTAGTGAGTCCTTCTCATTCTTCTTGCTGCCCAAGATCTTGTATTGGCCCTGGATGTCGACAAGATTCTGGCAGGCGATGCCCGAATTCTTGAGCACCTTTACATCGTTGGTGATGTCCACTGTAGCGAACATGTAGTGGGGGCTGTTGACAAACCTAGCGAAACGCTCGCAAGGCCTTGTGGCCAGGCAGTAGTGGTAGATGAGGACGTGATTGCGCACGCACATCTGGGCGATGGCGACCTTGTGACGAGACCCGGCACGAGCGCGGGTGTACTCGAGGTCGAACCCAACCACCTTGTACTTCTCCGCAGCAAGCAACAACTCCATAGTATGGATGGAGTTCTCCACCCAGATCGGGTTGTTGGTGTACACCACCGAGCGCTCCGTGAACCTTCTGTGGGTGTCCACTACGGCATGCATGGTGAGCTGCCGCTCGTCGTCGGCAGCCGCTGGGAGCGCCATTGGAGCCACGCAGGATACCCTCTCTGTATTTGTCGTTGTGGGTGTGCTTCTTGCAATACTGGGGCACGATCGAAAGGTTGAAGAGACACAAGGGTTAAATGGCCGCTGTAATAAATGGGGGCCGGAGGACCTATAATCATCACGTCTTGTCACCGCGTTCCTAGCGGAGGATTCCAGTGCACGCTTGAGCACCCCACACGCGTTTCGTTTGACCACGCGTGGGCTCGAAGAGGCGCCAAGTTTACCCGTGGGTGATGAGGTCAAAGTTACACAGACGAGTAATGATGGATACTCGAGTGCGATGATTCTAGGCACACAGTTGAAGAAACCAATTGTGTACAATAATGTCAAAGATCGCCGTCGAGTCCGCAATATAGATCGTTTGCGATGAGATCGACAGGGGAAACACATTCGAGAATGGTAAATAAAATCAAGTCCATTGAGGTCCAGATATTAATCGTCCATTGCATATTAAGGTCAAAATAGTACTACCAATATATGAGTCTCATATACGATGCCATTTCAACGATTGTACCACAAAAGCCTGAAATATTACAAGGTTCAAATTCCAGAGTTAGAAGGCTCAAATTCAAAGATTACAAGGTTCAAACTAATATTAGAAATGAAATTCAGCTCATGCAGCTGCAGACGCCCGCGCTGATCAGCTGAACATGGACATATGAGAGGTTCAAACTGATATTACAACTTGTAACACCCGTTTCGAAACCTCAACATTTATGCAAAGGGATCAACCACTGACAAGTCATGGATGGGCTTGACATAATGACTTCTGATTACTCTGTCAACTGAACTTCCAAAATGAAATTCAGCTTCTGCAGAGCCTTTTCCATTCTGCCCTAGCCGCCGGCGCTGATTAGCAAACCATTCAGTTTTGCGAAGCAAATGTAGGGAAAACCTCATTACCTTTAGCACCCTTGCTCTCACAACAAAGAACCTGGCGAATATAATCTCCGGTAAGGTCCCTCGGTAGGAGTTCAAAGTAATTTCTGAGAGATGCAGATCAAGGCATTCGATGTGATTGTTATATTGTATCACATTATCCACTACCGGGCCTAATCTTATATGCAAAAGAAGAGAACGTATTAGTGCCTACATGCAGTTTTGAACACTACTACAGGCCTCTTTGATTTGCAGGATTTCTTAAATACACGAATAGAGTGACATGCCATCTTCGATCCTACATGATTAACATGGGCATTTGATTATAATCTAGAAAAACGTAGGCTTCTTCCCAAGAGGTTGGAGCGGATGGAAATTTCCCTACGAGAAGTAGTACAGATGAATCCAAAGGAGAAATGCATATGGATTGTAACCTTATGAATCAAGCAACCACTATAGGGAAAAAACATCTATGTACTGAAATCCTCCAAAATTCCTTCAGAAATCGTAGTACATTCATCATTGTAAACTTGGGAAAAGGTACCAAAAAATTGAACTCCCTTATGGTTAACATTTAACAGGAAAGGAGCATCACCTCGATATATAGCTTCTCCAGGCACGGAAAGAATCTTAGGAAAGTGACAACTTCGTCCAGGTTGGGGCCGATAGATTCTAGTGCGAAGATCTTCACTGTGCACAGATATGGGGTCAAGCTTGTCGGGTTCATTTTCTGGATGACAGATGAACATACATCTTCAAAATTAGAAAAAATGTCAATTTGAAGGAGGAGAAGAAGAAGGCGACTGTTGTACCTGAACGGGTGTGGATCCAATAACAAGTTCGGAGAATTTAATAGAAGAGTAGCCCACCACTGTCAATTTTAGCGCAGAAATGACACTGATTCTTGTGGGACCATGTTGATCAACTACAAGTAATCTCTCAAGTAAAGGTGTGTCCTCAATGACCATACTGTGATACACCTTATGTGATCTTTTGTTGCAGCACCAGCAACACACATAAATTGTCCGAAGAGTCATGGAGGTGATGTGGAAGCTACTCAACCCATTGATCACCTGAAGATGAAGGTACTCGAGTGCAGTACAGCCACGGAGCAGGCGCTCCATGTCATCCTTGGGGATGCAAACAGCGACAAGCTCGAGGTGCTTTAGTCGAGGGAGAAAAAGAGCGGGCGCGTCATTAATCGGGGGCAAATGGCAGTTCATGAACCTGGCGAGCCGCAGCGTGGGCGCAAGGCGGAGCGCGGACGGTGGCAGCAAGCGCATATGTCCATCATTAAAACTGAGCTCCTCGAGGTGATCTAGGGCGGGGGATCAGAACCACTCATCAAGCTTGGCTCGGTCCTTGCCATTGGAACGGAACTTGCCCGTGATAAGGCCTCTGATTGGGCCAAGGTGCCTGCCGAGGATCTGGGACAATGTGTCCAAGCTTTCGCGATAGCCATGGCAGAGCTTGTGGACGTCGATGAGGTCGAGAGGGGTGGAGTGCCATAGGGGGCGCCACCACTGGGAAAAGACGGTTGTCCGCGCGCCATATTTGACTGGGAGGAGGGAGATGATAACGATCAACATATCATCGGGGAGGCTGCTGATGAAGTCTAGGCCCGCCGGAGTCGCTTGCGGTTCTTGCTCGACCTGCCTCCGCTTGTTGGCATCCTCGTCCTCCACCTCCGGAGTCTCCTCGGCGGTGACGCAATCTGATAGGAGTGGAGGAGTGGGAGGATAGGGAATATTTAGTTAGAACATGGTAGAAGAAAAGTTTATTGGTAACTAGAAGTTACTAGGTAGGAACAGACTTAACAGAGTCAGAAAATGGAATCCCAATTGGTTGCTTAAATACTACACAATTACTTTGATATTGCTAGGTAAGTCAACATGCAGATACTTGAAAAAGAACACTTACTTCGAACAAAGTCTGGACGGATGGTATCGTCGGGGAAGTTAGCTTATATCATATGACCAGGCTCTTTTAGGTGCAGTGCAATTTTAGTGCCAGCTTTCAATACATAAAACTTAGAAATTTCTGTCCAAAGGCCCGCGCCAAAATAGGAGTGACCATGTTCATCAAGTTTTACAGAAGCAACGATTGTAAATCCATGTTTTGGGTTCAATAGGACATTCCTGGAGTCTTCAGTTATGTAAAGGCCAAGATTGTGTACTACAGTTGCTGTTGCAAAGCAAGGGATGTACTGCAGGAAATGATAAGATTGTTAAAGAATAGGGTAACATGCAAATACGGGAGTAATTGAAAGAACAATACACAGCAGTTGAAATCAAAGGACACAAATTTATAATTAAACAGATAGTGTAACCATGATGTCATGCAAATATGAGAGTAATCGAAAGAACATTACGGCATTAATTTGCCTAATATAGAAAGAAGAAAAATCCCCTTTGAAGTATATGCTGCATGTGGCACGTTTTATCCAAATGTAGCAATATATAGTATATGTTCAGAAAAGTAGGCCATGCCAACCGAGGTAGGGTGCGATTGAACATACCGTGCGCTTCCTGAAGTCATCTGGTACGGTGAGATGGAACTCCTCGGCTGTCTGGCCGAGGCCGCATAGGCCTGATGTCTCCTGGCACTGTACACTCTATGAATGAAAGAAAACCCTCGAATAAGCTAGAAGAAAAATGAATGTACGGCAATTTTGGCCGGGTGATTAAAAGGGGCAGACAGATTGGGATAAGAGATGAGAAAATATTTCAGTAAATTAGTTACCTGGTTCTCCATGAGAAAAACCTCCAATACCACAGATTCCCCAATCGGGCGGAGCTGGGTCGACGGCGAGCAGCGTCGAGAAAGTCGGTGGCGATAGGCGGCGGCAAGCTGCAGTGGCGAAATGCGGTGGGGTTTGCTGGCAGCCGTCGGCGGCGACAGGCGTCGAGCTAAGTGGTTGCCGCGGCGATAGGCAGTGACATGCAGAGTCGCGGAGGAGTGCAGGTGCGACTGGGGACCGGGGGGTGGCAGGCGGGGTGAGGGTTTTGTGACGTGGGGGGTGGTGAGGGTTTTCTTTTTTCCTTTTTGAATTGGGTGGTGAGGGTTTTCTGTCCCAGAATGCATTTCGAAGGCAACGGTTTGGTAGACCCAACCGTGTGTGTTAACATCACTCCGGTGTGACGGTGATACGACCTGCCGTTCGATCTGTGTACATCCTACGGTGCAGATGTGTGATCCGTGGGGATGTGTTCTGGCACAATAAAAGTCATCGCAGACGGTTCCAAGGTCCACATTTCCTTCGTCAGTTGACCCTGAAATTTTTACCCACGCTAAACATTCACCCTAATATGCACCGTACGTGTTCAGTTTTTTTGCCAACTCTCCACACGTAGCTGTGTGTGTTTTGGGCAAATGGTTGCTAGTATAAAATTGTGTGGGAAGACCGAAAGTAACACTGATGATTCGCGCTAATAAGCTGTGTGTGCTGTGGGCAATCATAGGTTGGTCTAAGAGAAGCATAAAATTCCATCAACCAAACTGATTGCATACTCATCCCACATCTAGATTTAATTAAGCATAGATATAAACATACTCAGGCATAGATAATAAGTATACTCAAGCATAGCTCAACCATAGTTCCACCGATAATAATAAGCATACTCAAGCCTAGATATAATTAATACGCACACACTAGATAGCTAGGGTACTTCTGAACATAACCATAGTTCAACGGGTCTCCCGGCCTGCACGAAGATGAAGCTTCTCCAGGTACTCAGCGTACGCGGCGTGCGCCACCCTGCGAGAATGCTTCTGCTTGAAGGAGCCAACGGCTCTTCCTCTTGCATGCGCCAAAACACTTTCAAACGTGTCATGAAGGATTTGGTTGCAGAATGGGCATCCAAAGCCCCCATTCCAGGTCCGAACATGCCTGTTATGCTCTCCAGCATAAAGCTCCCTGAGCTTTTGCTTCTTGAACTTCCTCTGGCTATCTTCATCCTCGCTGTCGACATAGTCATATAGCACCTATACATATAGTAGAAAATGTGGCGTCAGTATATTTTATAATGCGAATTCGGTAGGCAGAGTTTATGAAACATAGTATAATGCGAATTCGGCATGCATAAATTGAGAGCACACAACTTAGTGCAACAAAATTAAGAGGCTGGTTGGTTTGCTACCAACATTTGGCAAAATCAAAAGTTGCCAACATTTCTAAGATTGGCAATGAAAATTGGTATATGCAACCAATCTCTAGCCAACATTTGGCAGTTGTCAAAATTAGGCATGCCAACTTTTGGCATCAAACCAATTTACATGTCGTAAAGTAGGATTAGGATTAAATGGCTATTATTCTAGACAAATCCAAAGATTTTGGTTCGGTTTTTTTAGCACAATCATCTATGTACATTCAAAATCATTTGTAGGACATATATGTAGGACATTAAAAATCAATTCTCAAGATCTGGCTACGAAATATTAGCAGAAACACTAACCCTAGTTGGATTAATAGCAAAAATCATTTGTACAGAACAAACAATTAATCACTAACCCTAGACGTGTTATTAGCAAGATTTTGGTTCATTTTTTTAGCACAATCATCTATGTCCAAACCAATCTGGAAATTTTTTGGCACAAACATATATGTAGGACATTAAAAATCAATTCTCAAGATCTGGCTATGAAATATTAGCAGAAACACTAACCCTAGTCGGATTAATAGCAAAAATCATTTGTACGGAACTAACAATTAATTACTAACCCTAGACGGAGGATTATATTTGCAGATCAAGATGATCTCCATCAACGTGTCGCCATCGGGGTTGTCACGCCAACCATGCTTCTACTACTATTGCTACCGTTTAGCGATAAAGTAAAGCATTACAAAGCGCTTAATGATTGACACGCAGGTCATACAATAATTAAAGACAACCCTATGGCTCCTGCCGGTTGCCGTACTCATCGACATGCAAGTCGTGATATTCTATACAACACATGATCATCTCATACATCACATATATCTCATCATGTAATTGGCCATATCACATCACAACATACCTTGCAAAAACAAGTTAGACGTCCTCTAATTGTTGTTGCAAGTTTTACGTGGCTGCTACGGGTTTGCAAGAACCGTTCTTACCTACGCAAAACCACAACGTGGTGTAGTGATTGCTTTTTGATCTTCTAAAAGAACCCTCTTCATTGAAACCGATTCAACTAAAGTGAGAGAGACAGACACCCGCCAGTCACCTTTATGCAACGAGTGCATGTAGCGGTGAAACCTGTCTCGCGTAAGCGTACGCGTAATGTCGGTCCGGGACGCTTCATCTCACAATACCGCCGAATCAAGTATCAACTAGTAACGGCAAGCAATATGTATACACCCACGCCCACAACTCACTTGTGTTCTACTCGAGATCTCATCTACACATAGACCTAGCTCTGATACCAAAAAATTTCCTACGCACACGCAAGATCTATCCATGGTGATGAGCATCTACGAGAGGGAGAGTGAATCTACATACCCTTGTAGATCGCTAAGCGGAAGCATTAAGAAACGCGGTTGATGTAGTCGAACGTCTCCGCGATCCAAATCGCAAGTCGTCCCTCGATCCGATCACGAACTAGTGCCGAACAGTCGGCACCTCCGCGTTCAACACACGTACGGCTTGATGACGCCTTCACCTCCTCGATCCAGCGAGCGATGGTGAAGTAGTGGATGAGTTCCGGCAGCACGAAGGCGTGGTGATGGTGGTGAGGAACAATCTCTGCAGGGCTTCGCCAAGCACTACGGAGATTGTGACGGGAGGAACTAGAGGGTTAGGGTTGCCGGCACACGGCTTGGGAAATCTTGATGTATACCGTGTGCTAGCCCTGCCCCTCTATTTATATGTTGAGCCCCGGGGTCTAAACTTGGAGAGAAAGCCTCCACAAGGTCGGTTTTGCCCGCACAAGGTCGGTTTGGCCCGCACGGAAAGAGTCCAACTCGGATTCCAGCAGTACCGCGCACAAGCGGTAGTACCGCTCACGAGCGGTAGTACCGCTTGAGCGGTAGTACCGCTTCACACAAGCGGTAGTACCGCTTACGCGGTAGTACTGCCTTACAGCGGTAGTACCGCTTAAGGCAGCAGCAAAACTTCCTTTTGCACTTTCCAATACCTCGTGGGCTTTACCCCTTTGGTCCATATAAAGTGTTGCTGTACCCGAACACTTCGGTAAACATCCGGAACCCCTTCCGGTGAATTCCGGAACCCTTCCGGAGATCAAAACACTATTATCACATATATCAATCTTTACCTCCGGACTCTTCCGGAGATCCTCGTCATGTCCGGGATCTTACCCGAGACTCCGAACAACCTTCGGTCACCAACACAATAACTCAACTATACTAATCGTCACCAAACGTTAAGTGTGTAGACCCTGCGGGTTCGAGAACTATGTAGACATGACCGAGACACCTCTACGGTCAATAACCAATAGCAGGACCTGGATGCCCATATTGGTTCCTACATATTCTACGAAGATCTATATCGGTCGAACCTCTATGTCAAGGATTCAGTTAATCGCGTATGTTGTTCCCTTTGTTCTTCGGTATGTTACTTGCCCGAGATTCGATCGTCGGTATCTCTATACCTAGTTCAATCTCGTTACTGGCAAGTCTCTTTACTCGTTCCGTAATACAAGATCCTGTGGCTAACTCTTTAGTCACTTTGCTTGCAAGGCTCATTGTGATGTTGTATTACCGAGTGGGCCCTGAGATACCTCTCCGTCACACGAAGTAACAAATCCCAGTCTTGATCCATGCCAACTCAACAGACACCCTCGGAGATACCTGTAGAGCATCTTTATAGCCACCCAGTTACGTTGTGACGTTTGATACACACAAGGTATTCCTCCGGTGTCAGTGAGTTGCATGATCTCATGGTCATAGGAACAGATACTTGACATGCAGAAAACAATAGCAATAAACTGACACGATCATATGCTACGTTTATAGTTTGGGTCTTGTCCATCACATCATTCTCCTAATGATGTGATCCCGTTATCAAATGACATCTCATGTCCATGGCTAGGAAACCTTCACCATCTTTTGATCAACGAGCTAGTCAACTAGAGGCTTACTAGGGACACAGTGTTGTCTATGTACCCACACATGTATTTGAGTTTCCAATCAATACAATTATAGCATGGATAAATAAACGATTATCATGAACAAGGAAATATAATAATAACCAATTTATTATTGCCTCTAGGGCATATTTCCAACAGTCTCCCACTTGCACTAGAGTCAATAATCTAGTTCACATCACTATGTGATTTACATTGTAATGAATCGAACACCCGTGCAGTTCTGGTGTTGTTCATGTTTAGCCCTTGGAAGAGGTTTAGTCATCGGATCTGCAACATTCAGATCCGTGTGTACTTTGCAAATATTTATGTCGTCCTCCTTGATGTAATCGCGGATGGAATTGAAACGTCGCTTTATGTGTCTTGTCCTCTTGTGAAATCTTGGTTCCTTGGCTAGAGCAATGGCACCAGTATTATCACAAAACAGAGTCATTGGGTTAAGCGCACTAGGCACTACTCCAAGATCTGTCATGAACTCCTTCATCCAGACACCTTCCTTCGCCGCCTCCGAGGCAGCGATGTACTCCGCTTCGCATGTAGAATCAGCTACCATGCTTTGCTTGGAACTGCACCAGCTAACCGCACCCCCATTAAGAATAAATACGTATCCGGTTTGCGACTTAGAGTCATCCGGATCAGTGTCAAAGCTTGCATCGACGTAACCCTTTACGACGAGCTCTTGATCACCTCCATAAACGAGAAACATGTCCTTAGTCCTTTTCAGGTACTTCAGGATATTCTTGACCGCCGTCCAGTGTTCCACTCCTGGATCACTTTGAAACCTTCCGGCCATACTTATGGCAAGGCTGACATTGGGTCTTGTGCACAGCATTGCATACATGATAGAGCCTATGGCTGAGGCATAGGGGACGACACTCATCTTTTCTCTATCTTCTGCAGTCACTGGGCATTGAGTCTTACTCAACTTCACACCTTGCAATACAGGCAAGAACCCCTTCTTGGACTGATCCATTTTGAACTTCTTCAAAACTTTGTCAAGGTATGTGCTTTGTGAAAGTCCTATTAAGCGTCTCGATCTATCTCTGTAGATCTTGATGCCTAATATGAAAGCAGCTTCTCCTAGGTCCTTCATTGAAAAACTCTTGTTCAAATATTCCTTCACGCTTTCCAACATTTCTATATTGTTTCCAATCAGTAATATGTCATCCACATATAATATTAGAAACGCTATAGAGCTCCCACTCACTTTCTTGTAAATACAAGCTTCTCCGTAAACTTGTATAAACTCGAACGCTTTGATCACCTCATCAAAGAGAAGATTCCAACTCCGAGATGCTTGCACCAGTCCATAAATGGATCGCTGGAGTTTGCAAACTTTGTCAGCATTCTCTGGATCGACAAAACCTTCTGGTTGCATCATATACAACCCTTCCTTAAGGAAACCGTTAAGGAACGCTGTTTTGACATCCATCTGCCAAATTTCATAATCGAAAAAGGCAGCTATTGCTAACATGATTCTGACGGACTTAAGCATCGCTACGGGTGAGAAGGTCTCATCGTAGTCAACTCCTTGAACTTGTGAAAAACCCTTTGCCACAAGTCGAGCTTTATAGACGGTGATATTACCGTCCGCGTCCGTCTTCCTCTTAAAGATCCATTTGTTCTGAATGGCCTTACGCCCTTCAGGTAATACTTCCAAAGTCCACACTTTGTTTTCATACATGGATCCCATCTCGGATTTCATGGCCTCTAACCACTTCTCAGAATCCGGGCCCATCATCGCTTCTCCATAGCTCGTAGGTTCATCGTTGTCCAACAACATGACCTCTAAGACAGGGTTGCCGTACCACTCAGGAGCAGTACGCGTCCTTGTCGACCTACGAGGTTCGATAGCAACTTGATCCAAAGCTTCATGATCATCATCATTAACTTCCTCTTCAGCTGATGTAGGCTCTACAGAAACATCTTTCTGCGATGCGCTACTTTCAGGTTGAAGTAAAGGTTCAACAACCTCATCAAGTTCTATCTTCCTCCCACTCAATTCTTTCTGCGATGCGATGCACCAAGTCAATATTAGAAGCTAAACTACAATTGCACAATGATGTAGTACAATTCTCCCTCCGTCCCATTATATAAGATCTTATTACATCCAATATATACTCACATATTGGATGAATTAACATCTTATATTATGGGGTGGAGGGAGTATATATAAGCCATGGGATGAAGCTAACCTCGATGGACAACAACAGTTGTTCCCAATATTGTCATGTGTAAGTACATCAAAAGGCATGTTAAGCACATCAGGCTAAACATCAACCAAATATATCCATGGTAGACAACGTAATCTCCAAATGATAGCTTCAGTGTGCAGGTATAAGCACGCTAGTTAAGCAAACAAGTGGAAATGTGTGTTAACTGCAACAGGCCTAACAATTAACAACAACCAAATATAGTCATTCAAACTGGTATTGTGCAGGTTTATGCACACTTGTTATTGTAAAATAAAAATGGAAAGGGGTGTTAACTACAACAGGCTTAACAGCAACAAAATTATACTGCGCGGTCAATATTTGCACATATAGAGCATCACATTGTGAATAACTGAAATAAACAAGGCATACTATAAACAACCAAATATAGCAATTGAAACTGGACATATGCTCAATACAAACAACCAAAAACCGTTAAACAAGGCATGTGCTCACTACAACAGGCGTAACAACAACCAAATATAGTCACTAATAGTGGTATTGTTGAAATTGCATAGAACTAAGCTTGTGCTTAAACATCAAATTGTATGATTGCACATCACATTTTGAGAAAACTGAAATAAACAGGGGGCGTGTTAACTACACCAGCTTTAACAGGAACCAATTTTGGCCGTTGTAACTGGTGTTGATGAAATTGAACTGCACAGTACATTCTTGCACATATAGAACATCACATTGTGAATAACTGAAATAAACAAGGCATACTACAAACAACCAAATGTAGCAATTGAAACTGGACATATGCTCAGTACAAACAACCTAACAACCAAAAACCATTAAACAATGCATATGCTCACTACAACAGGCTTAACAACAACCAAGTATAGTCACTCATAGTGGTATTGTTGAAATTGCATAGAACTAAGCTTGTGATTAAACATCAAATTGTATGATTGCACATCACATTTTGAGAAAACTAAAATAAATAGGGGGCGTGTTAACTACACCAGCTTTAACAGCAACCAATTTTGGCCGTTGAAACTGGTGTTGATAAAATTGAACTGCACAGTACATTCTTGCACATATAGAACATCACATTGTGAATAACTGAAATAAACAAGGCCTACTACAAACAACCAAATTTAGCAATTGAAACTGGACATATGCTCAGTATAAACAACCTAACAACCAAAAACCATTAAACAATGCATATGCTCACTACAACAGGCTTAACAACAACCAAATATAGTCACTCATAGTGGTATTGTTGAAATTGCATAGAACTAAGCTTGTGCTTAAACATCAAATTGTATGATTGCACATCACATTGTGAGAAAACTGAAATAAACATGGGACGTGTTAACTACACCATCTTCAACAGGAACACATTTTGGCCGTTGAAACTGGTGTTGATAAAATTGAACTGCACAGTACATTCTTGCACATATAGAACATCACATTGTGAATAACTGAAATAAACAAGGCATACTACAAACAACCAAATATAGCAATTGAAACACGGCATGGTTAAAACATAGCATGGCAAAAGCTACGAGCGCGATCATATGATGTTTCCCCCTTGGAAGAGGCACGGCAAAACAAATCATGGGTTTCCTCACTTGTCACAGATGGGCTCCTACCAATAGGAAGAGCACGGACTCTGGGTGCGTTCCCTGTTGTTGCAGATGGGCTCCTTCCCCTTGAAGAGCACGGCTGCAGGGTGCCCTCCCTGATGTCGCGGATGGGCTCCTTCCCCTTGGAAGAGCCGGAGAGGGTGCCCTCTCGTGGTCGCCGTCGATGAGGTCTGACTTGGCAGTTGACGATCCCAAGCCAGCGGCGCAGAACGTGTCCTTCAGATATGACAAAAGGGGCTTGATGGCAAATTCTTGACAGCGAGGCATAGGAGATCAGCGGCGGGGCCATGGGTGAGATTGACGGCAGTTGAACCCGAGGGGGTGGGGGTGGGCCACTTAACCCGTGACATAGCCCGCGTCAAGCCACCTCTGTCGACGACCTCGATGTCGTAGCCGGCATCCATGAGATACCGATATATGCGACACCACTGATGGAAAGCCTCCGGTGAGTCATCATCGTCAGCTTCCTCGACGGCCTCAGCGGCCACCTCGCCATCGTCGGGCGAAGAGGCCGCGATAAACCTCTTTTTGGTCATTCGCTCCTCGAGCTCCACAGGAAGCGTAGCCGGGCTTAGGTTGTGACGGTCTGGATTGGGGGAGGGGGAGGCGGATTTGTGGGAAAGGGGGTGTTTCGCAGGCGTCATCTAAGAAACTCAGGGCGGTGAGGGCATGGTGATCGGTGGGTAACCTACACGGGCAGACCGGCAGAGGTTGACGGTCGAGGCGAGGCGGTGGCGGCGGGCTAGCTAGCATTTCGAGCGAGGGAGGGGTGGTGTGTGTGTGAGCGGAGGTTTTGGCTGGGGTGTGTGTGTGGAGGGGGGGGGGCAAGGTGGTGTTTGAGGAAATGCTGTGGTTAGTGAAAATTTATTAGGCGGGAGTAAAATGTCGGGGCTACTGAAAATTTGGATGAAGGGATTGAAGCGGAGCGGGAGCAACAAACATCGCACACGGCCCAAACATAATTATCGTGTGCTATCAAACAGAAAAACCCTCCACGCGGGTAGATATTTTTAAGCGGAGCGGGAGCAACAAACATCGCACACGGCCCAAACATGATAATCAAGTGCTATCAGACAGAAAAACCCTCCAGGCGGGTAGATATTTTTGAGATTGCGAGGGATGCCAGCGGGAGTAAAATGTCGGGGCTACTAAAAATTTGGATGAAGGGATTGAAGCGGAGTGGGAGCAACAAACATCGCACACGGCCCAAACATAATAATCGTGTGCTATCAAATAGAAAAACCCTCCACGCAGGTAGATATTTTTGAGATTGTGAGGGAAGCCTCGTGGAGCCCAATCGACTGTGCTGATGTGACAGGGGCACGGGCGTGGCACACGGGTACTCTGAGGGAACCATGTCTGTTGCGTCTATAAATTTGGCAAAAAAACGCGGGAAAGGGTCAGAACACAAACACACCTGCATGTGGACCAACTATATGTATGAAAAGGGGGGTTTGATGTTCAACTATCCAATGCACAACTTTGATGTGGCACTTGTCTCACAAAGCGCACAGTATTGCTCGTCCGGCCCCCACTTCATGTCGACAGGAGGGGAATCATTTCTATGAAACCATGCCCCCAAATAGCTAGGTCTGGCATCTCACCCCACCGTAACACAAAACCTATAGGAATCCATCATGGTCAACCCCCACCCCCCCTCTCGCTTCCGGTCAACAAGGTGGACCATGCAGGCCCACAAATGTGCTTGTGCGCACGGGATGGGTGAGACTACGAACCACCTGCCGGTGGCAATGTATGAAAAGGGTGGTGTGATATTTAAATACCCATTTCACAACTTTGATGTGGCACATGCTCCTCGCAATCCGGACATCCCCGACCCCACGGAGGTTCAGGGCGTACGGAGTAGTGCCCCACCCCCCCCACACACACTTTGAGTCGGTGGGAGGGCATCTCACCAAGACCTACTATAACACGGACCGAGAAGAATCCACCTTGGTAATCTCTCTCGTTGTCGGTCGAAGTGATGGACGTCCATGCGGCCCCACAGATGTGTAGGAAATATGCCCTAGAGGCAATAATAAATTGGTTATTATTATATTTCCTTGTTCATGATAATCGTTTATTTATCCATGCTATAATTGTATTGATTGGAAACTCAAATACATGTGTGGGTACATAGACAACACTGTGTCCCTAGTAAGCCTCTAGTTGACTAGCTCGTTGATCAAAAGATGGTGAAGGTTTCCTAGCCATGGACATGAGATGTCATTTGATAACGGGATCACATCATTAGGAGAATGATGTGATGGACAAGACCCAAACTATAAACGTAGCATATGATCGTGTCAGTTTATTGCTATTGTTTTCTGCATGTCAAGTATCTGTTCCTATGACCATGAGATCATGCAACTCACTGACACCGGAGGAATACCTTGTGTGTATCAAACGTCACAACGTAACTGGGTGGCTATAAAGATGCTCTACAGGTATCTCCGAGGGTGTCTGTTGAGTTGGCATGGATCAAGACTGGGATTTGTTACTCCGTGTGACGGAGAGGTATCTCAGGGCCCACTCGGTAATACAACATCACAATGAGCCTTGCAAGCAAAGTGACTAAAGAGTTAGCCACAGGATCTTGTATTACGGAACGAGTAAAGAGACTTGCCAGTAACGAGATTGAACTAGGTATAGAGATACCGACGATCGAATCTCGGGCAAGTAACATACCGAAGAACAAAGGGAACAACATACGCGATTAACTGAATCCTTGACATAGAGGTTCGACCGATATAGATCTTCGTAGAATATGTAGGAACCAATATGGGCATCCAGGTCCTGCTATTGGTTATTGACCGTAGAGGTGTCTCGGTCATGTCTACATAGTTCTCGAACCCGCAGGGTCTACACACTTAACGTTTGGTGACGATTAGTATAGTTGAGTTATTGTGTTGGTGACCGAAGGTTGTTCGGAGTCTCGGGTAAGATCCCGGACATGACGAGGATCTCCGGAAGAGTCCGGAGGTAAAGATTGATATATGTGATAATAGTGTTTTGATCTCCGGAAGGGTTCCGGAATTCACCGGAAGGGGTTCCGGATGTTTACCGAAGTGTTCGGGTACAGCAACACTTTATATGGACCAAAGGGGTAAAGCCCACGAGGTATTGGAAAGTGCAAAAGGAAGTTTTGCTGCTGCCTTAAGCGGTACTACCGCTGTAAGGCAGTACTACCGCGTAAGCGGTACTACCGCTTGTGTGAAGCGGTACTACCGCTCAAGCGGTACTACCGCTCGTGAGCGGTACTACCGCTTGTGCGCGGTACTGCTGGAATCCGAGTTGGACTCTTTCCGTGCGGGCCAAACCGACCTTGTGCGGGCAAAACCGACCTTGTGGAGGCTTTCTCTCCAAGTTTAGACCCCGGGGCTCAACATATAAATAGAGGGGCAGGGCTAGCACACGGGATACATCAAGATTTCCCAAGCCGTGTGCCGGCAACCCTAACCCTCTAGTTCCTCCCGTCACAATCTCTGTAGTGCTTGGCGAAGCCCTGCAGAGATTGTTCCTCACCACCATCACCACGCCGTCGTGCTGCCGGAACTCATCCACTACTTCACCATCGCTCGCTGGATCGAGGAGGTGAAGGCGTCATCAAGCCGTACGTGTGTTGAACGCGGAGGTGCCGTCTGTTCGGCACTAGTTCGTGATCGGATCGAGGGACGACTTGCGATTTGGATCGCGGAGACGTTCGACTACATCAACCGCGTTTCTTAACGCTTCCGCTTAGCGATCTACAAGGGTATGTAGATTCACTCTCCCTCTCGTAGATGCTCATCACCATGGATAGATCTTGCGTGTGCGTAGGAAATTTTTTGTTTCCCATGCAACGTTCCCCAACAGTGGTATCAGAGCTAGGTCTATGTGTAGATAAGATATCGAGTAGAACACAAGTGAGTTATGGGCGTGGGTGTATACATATTGCTTGCCGTTACTAGTTGATACTTGATTCGGCGGTATTGTGAGATGAAGCGTCCCGGACCGACATTACGCGTACGCTTACGCGAGACAGGTTTCACCGCTACATGCACTCGTTGCATAAAGGTGACTGGCGGGTGTCTGTCTCTCTCACTTTAGTTGAATCGGTTTCAATGAAGAGGGTTCTTTTAGAAGATCAAAAAGCAATCACTACACCACGTTGTGGTTTTGCGTAGGTAAGAACGGTTCTTGCAAACCCGTAGCAGCCACGTAAAACTTGCAACAACAATTAGAGGACGTCTAACTTGTTTTTGCAGGGTATGTTGTGATGTGATATGGCCAATTACATGATGAGATATATGTGATGTATGAGATGATCATGTGTTGTATAGAATATCACGACTTGCATGTCGATGAGTACGGCAACCGGCAGGAGCCATAGGGTTGTCTTTAATTATTGTATGACCTGCGTGTCAATCATTAAGCGCTTTGTAATGCTTTACTTTATCGCTAAACGGTAGCAATAGTAGTAGAAGCATGGTTGGCGTGACAACCCCGATGGCGACACGTTGATGGAGATCAAGATGATGGAGATCATGGTGTCATGCCGGTGACGATGGAGATCATGCCAGTGCTTTGGAGATGGAGATCAAAAGCACGAGTTCATGGCCATATCATGTCACTTATGATTTGCATGTGATGTTAATCCTTTTATGCATCTTATTTTGCTTAGGACGACGGTAGCATTATAAGGTGATCCCTCACTTAAATTTCAAGATAAATTGTGTTCTCCCCGAGTGTGCACCGTTGCGAAAGTTCGTCGTTTCGAGACACCACGTGATGATCGGGTGTGATAGACTCTACATTCACATACAACGGGTGCAAGCCAGTGTTGCACGTGCGGAACACTCGGGTTAAACTTGACGAGCCTAGCATGTACAGACATGGCCTCGGAACACAAGAGACCGAAAGGTCGAACATGAGTCATATAGTAGATATGATCAACATGAAGATGTTCACCATTGAAACCACCTCAACTCACGTGATGATCGGACTTGAGTTGGTGGATTTGGATCATGTTACACTCGAATGACCGGAGGGATGTCAATTTGAGTGGGAGTTTTTTAAGTAATATGATTAACTAAACTCATTATCTTGAACAATAGTCTAAGTTGTCTTTGCAATATTTATGTTGTAGATCATGGCTCGCGCAGTAGCACCCCTGAATTTTAATGCGTTCCTAGAGAAAGCTAAGTTGAAAGATGATGGAAGTAACTTTTTGGACTGGGCCCGTAATCTAAGGATTATCCTTACGGCTTCCCAGAAGGCTTATGTCCTTGATGCACCGCTTGGTGATCCACCCGCTCCAGTTGAGTCTCTAGACGTTGTGAACGCCTGGCAGGCTCGTTCTGATGATTACTCAATAGTTCAATGTGCAATTTTGTATGGCTTAGAACCGGGACTTCAAAGACGTTTTGAACGTCATGGAGCATATGAGATGTTCCAGGAGTTGAAGTTTATCTTTCAGAAAAATGCCCAGATCGAGAGATATGAGATCTCCGATAAGTTCTATGCTTGCAAGATGGAGGAGAACGGGTCTATCAGTGATCACATACTCAGAATGTCTGGGTACTCCACCCGTCTGGCTGAATTGGGGATGCCCCTTCCGCCAGAGGCTATCACTGACAGAGTTCTTCAATCATTGCCACCTAGCTACAAGAGCTTCGTGTTGAACTATAACATGCACGGGATGAACAAGTCAGTCGCCGAGCTGTTTGCGATGCTAAAAGCCGCTGAGTCTGAAATTCAGAAGGAGCATCAAGTGTTGATGGTCAATAAAACCACTAGTTTCAAGAAAAATGGCAAGGGTAAGAAGGGTAACTCCAAGAAGAGTGGCAAAGCAGTTGCTCCTCCCGTGAAGAAACCCAAGGCTGGACCCAAACCAGAAACTGTGTGCTTTCATTGCAAGGGAACTGGACACTGGAAGCGGAACTGCCCCAAGTATTTGGCTGACAAGAAGGCGGCGAACAACAAACAAGGTATATATGATATACATGTTATTGATGTGTACCTTACCAACTCTCGTTGTAGTGCCTGGGTATTCAATACCGGTGCGGTTGCTCATATTTGCAACTCAAAACAGGAACTACGGAATAGACGGAGGCTGGCAAAGGACGAAGTGACGATGCGCGTGGGAAATGGTTCCAAGGTTGATGTGATCGCCGTCGGCACGCTCGCTCTTCGATTACCATCGGGATTAGTGATGAACCTGAATAATTGTTATTTAGTGCCTGCGTTAAGCATGAACATTATATCTGGATCTTGTTTATTGCGAGACGGTTACTCATTTAAATCAGAGAATAATGGTTGTTCTATTTATATGAGTAATATCTTTTATGGTCATGCACCCGATGTGAGGGGTTTATTCTTATTGAATCTCGATAGTAATGATACACATGTTCATAACATTGATGCCAAAAGATGTAGACTTGATAATGATAATACCACTTTCTTGTGGCACTGCCGTTTAGGTCATATTGGCGTAAAACGCATGAGGAAGCTCCATGCTGATGGACTTTTGGAGTCACTTGATTTTGAATCACTTGACACATGTGAGACATGCCTCATGGGCAAGATGACTAAAACGCCGTTCTCTGGAACAATGGAACGGGCAAGTGACTTGTTGGAAATCATACATACTGATGTGTGCGGTCCGATGAGCATTGAGGCGTGCGGTGGTTATCGTTACTTTCTCACCTTCACTGACTTAAGTAGATATGGGTATATTTACTTAATGAAACACAAGTCTGAAACGTTTGAAAAGTTCAAGCAATTTCAGAGTGAAGTTGAGAATCATCGTAACAAGAAGATTAAATTCCTACGATCTGATCGAGGAGGAGAATATCTGAGTTATGAGTTTGGCAGTCACTTAAGACAATGTGGAGTTGTTTCACAACTGACACCGCCTGGAACACCACAGCGTAATGGTGTGTCCGAACGTCGTAATCGAACCTTATTGGATATGGTGCGATCTATGATGTCTCTTGCCGATTTGCCACTATCGTTTTGGGGTTATGCATTAGAGACAGCTGCATTCACTTTAAATAGGGCACCATCGAAATCCGTTGAGACGACGCCATATGAACTTTGGTTTGGCAAGAAGCCAAAGCTGTCGTTTCTTAAAGTTTGGGGATGTGATGCTTATGTCAAAAAGCTTCAGCCTGAAAAGCTGGAACCCAAAGCGGAGAAATGCGTCTTCATAGGATATCCAAAAGAGACAGTTGCGTATACCTTCTACCTCAGATTCGAAGGCAAAGTGTTTTTCGCTAAAAACGGAACATTTCTTGAGAAAGAGTTTCTCTCGAAAGAATTGAGTGGGAGGAAGATAGAACTTGATGAGGTTGTTGAACCTTTACTTCAACCTGAAAGTAGCGCATCGCAGAAAGATGTTTCTGTAGAGCCTACATCAGCTGAAGAGGAAGTTAATGATGACGATCATGAAGCTTTGGATCAAGTTGCTATCGAACCTCGTAGGTCGACAAGGACGCGTACTGCTCCTGAGTGGTACGGCAACCCTGTCTTAGAGGTCATGTTGTTGGACAACGATGAACCTACGAGCTATGGAGAAGCGATGATGGGCCCGGATTCCGAGAAGTGGTTAGAGGCCATGAAATCCGAGATAGGATCCATGTATGAAAACAAAGTGTGGACTTTGGAAGTATTACCTGAAGGGCGTAAGGCCATTCAGAACAAATGGATCTTTAAGAGGAAGACGGACGCGGACGGTAATATCACCGTCTATAAAGCTCGACTTGTGGCAAAGGGTTTTTCACAAGTTCAAGGAGTTGACTACGATGAGACCTTCTCACCCGTAGCGATGCTTAAGTCCGTCAGAATCATGTTAGCAATAGCTGCGTTTTTCGATTATGAAATTTGGCAGATGGATGTCAAAACAACGTTCCTTAACGGTTTCCTTAAGGAAGAGTTGTATATGATGCAACCAGAAGGTTTTGTCGATCCAGAGAATGCTGACAAAGTTTGCAAACTCCAGCGATCCATTTATGGACTGGTGCAAGCATCTCGGAGTTGGAATCTTCGCTTTGATGAGGTGATCAAAGCGTTCGAGTTTATACAAGTTTACGGAGAAGCTTGTATTTACAAGAAAGTGAGTGGGAGCTCTATAGCGTTTCTAATATTATATGTGGATGACATATTACTGATTGGAAACAATATAGAAATGTTGGAAAGCGTGAAGGAATATTTGAACAAGAGTTTTTCAATGAAGGACCTAGGAGAAGCTGCTTTCATATTAGGCATCAAGATCTATAGAGATAGATCGAGACGCTTAATAGGACTTTCACAAAGCACATACCTTGACAAAGTTTTGAAGAAGTTCAAAATGGATCAGTCCAAGAAGGGGTTCTTGCCTGTATTGCAAGGTGTGAAGTTGAGTAAGACTCAATGCCCAGTGACTGCAGAAGATAGAGAAAAGATGAGTGTCGTCCCCTATGCCTCAGCCATAGGCTCTATCATGTATGCAATGCTGTGCACAAGACCCAATGTCAGCCTTGCCATAAGTATGGCCGGAAGGTTTCAAAGTGATCCAGGAGTGGAACACTGGACGGCGGTCAAGAATATCCTGAAGTACCTGAAAAGGACTAAGGACATGTTTCTCGTTTATGGAGGTGATCAAGAGCTCGTCGTAAAGGGTTACGTCGATGCAAGCTTTGACACTGATCCGGATGACTCTAAGTCGCAAACCGGATACGTATTTATTCTTAATGGGGGTGCGGTTAGCTGGTGCAGTTCCAAGCAAAGCGTGGTAGCTGATTCTACATGCGAAGCGGAGTACATCGCTGCCTCGGAGGCGGCGAAGGAAGGTGTCTGGATGAAGGAGTTCATGACAGATCTTGGAGTAGTGCCTAGTGCGCTTAACCCAATGACTCTGTTTTGTGATAATACTGGTGCCATTGCTCTAGCCAAGGAACCAAGATTTCACAAGAGGACAAGACACATAAAGCGACGTTTCAATTCCATCCGCGATTACATCAAGGAGGACGACATAAATATTTGCAAAGTACACACGGATCTAAATGTTGCAGATCCGATGACTAAACCTCTTCCATGGGCTAAACATGAACAACACCAGAACTGCACGGGTGTTCGATTCATTACAATGTAAATCACATAGTGATGTGAACTAGATTATTGACTCTAGTGCAAGTGGGAGACTGTTGGAAATATGCCCTAGAGGCAATAATAAATTGGTTATTATTATATTTCCTTGTTCATGATAATCGTTTATTTATCCATGCTATAATTGTATTGATTGGAAACTCAAATACATGTGTGGGTACATAGACAACACTGTGTCCCTAGTAAGCCTCTAGTTGACTAGCTCGTTGATCAAAAGATGGTGAAGGTTTCCTAGCCATGGACATGAGATGTCATTTGATAACGGGATCACATTATTAGGAGAATGATGTGATGGACAAGACCCAAACTATAAACGTAGCATATGATCGTGTCAGTTTATTGCTATTGTTTTCTGCATGTCAAGTATCTGTTCCTATGACCATGAGATCATGCAACTCACTGACACCGGAGGAATACCTTGTGTGTATCAAACGTCACAACGTAACTGGGTGGCTATAAAGATGCTCTACAGGTATCTCCGAGGGTGTCTGTTGAGTTGGCATGGATCAAGACTGGGATTTGTTACTCCGTGTGACGGAGAGGTATCTCAGGGCCCACTTGGTAATACAACATCACAATGAGTATCACATCCCCAAACTTTAAGAAACGACAGCTTTGGCTTCTTGCCAAACCAAAGTTCATATGGCGTCGTCTCAACGGATTTCGATGGTGCCCTATTTAAAGTGAATGCAGCTGTCTCTAATGCATAACCCCAAAACGATAGTGGCAAATCGGCAAGAGACATCATAGATCACACCATATCCAATAAGGTTCGATTACGACGTTCGGATACACCATTATGCTGTGGTGTTCCAGGCGGTGTCAGTTGTGAAACAACTCCACATTGTCTTAAGTGACTGCCAAACTCATAACTCAGATATTCTCCTCCTCGATCAGATCGTAGGAATTTAATCTTCTTGTTACGATGATTCTCAACTTCACTCTGAAATTGCTTGAACTTTTCAAACGTTTCAGACTTGTGTTTCATTAAGTAAATATACCCATATCTACTTAAGTCAGTGAAGGTGAGAAAGTAACGATAACCACCGCACGCCTCAATGCTCATCGGACCGCACACATCAGTATGTATGATTTCCAACAAGTCACTTGCCCGTTCCATTGTTCCAGAGAACGGCGTTTTAGTCATCTTGCCCATGAGGCATGGCTCACATGTGTCAAGTGATTCAAAATCAAGTGACTCCAAAAGTCCATCAGCATGGAGCTTCCTCATGCGTTTTACGCCAATATGACCTAAACGACAGTGCCACAAGAAAGTGGTATTATCATTATCAAGTCTACATCTTTTGGCATCAATGTTATGAACATGTGTATCATTACTATCGAGATTCAATAAGAATAAACCCCTCACATCGGGTGCATGACCATAAAAGATATTACTCATATAAATAGAACAACCATTATTCTCTGATTTAAATGAGTAACCGTCTCGCAATAAACAAGATCCGGATATAATGTTCATGCTTAACGCATGCACTAAATAACAATTATTCAGGTTCATCACTAATCCCGATGGTAATCGAAGAGCGAGCGTGCCGACGGCGATCACATCAACCTTGGAACCATTTCCCACGCGCATCGTCACTTCGTCCTTTGCCAGCCTCCGTCTATTCCGTAGTTCCTGTTTTGAGTTGCAAATATGAGCAACCGCACCGGTATCAAATACCCAGGCACTACAACGAGAGTTGGTAAGGTACACATCAATAACATGTATATCATATATACCTTGTTTGTTGTTGGACGCCTTCTTGTCAGCCAAATACTTGGGGCAGTTCTGCTTCCAGTGTCCAGTTCCCTTGCAATGAAAGCACACAGTTTCTGGTTTGGGTCCAGCCTTGGGTTTCTTCATGGGAGGAGCAACTGCTTTGCCACTCTTCTTGGAGTTACCCTTCTTACCCTTGCCATTTTTCTTGAAACTAGTGGTTTTATTGACCATCAACACTTGATGCTCCTTCTGAATTTCAGACTCAGCGGCTTTCAGCATCGCAAACAGCTCGGCGACTGACTTGTTCATCCCGTGCATGTTATAGTTCAACACGAAGCTCTTGTAGCTAGGTGGCAATGATTGAAGAACTCTGTCAGTGATAGCCTCTGGCGGAAGGGGCATCCCCAATTCAGCCAGACGGGTGGAGTACCCAGACATTCTGAGTATGTGATCACTGATAGACCCGTTCTCCTCCATCTTGCAAGCATAGAACTTATCGGAGATCTCATATCTCTCGATCCGGGCATTTTTCTGAAAGATAAACTTCAACTCCTGGAACATCTCATATGCTCCATGACGTTCAAAACGTCTTTGAAGTCCCGGTTCTAAGCCATACAAAATTGCACATTGAACTATTGAGTAATCATCAGAACGAGCCTGCCAGGCGTTCACAACGTCTAGAGACTCAACTGGAGCGGGTGGATCACCAAGCGGTGCATCAAGGACATAAGCCTTCTGGGAAGCCGTAAGGATAATCCTTAGATTACGGGCCCAGTCCAAAAAGTTACTTCCATCATCTTTCAACTTAGCTTTCTCTAGGAACGCATTAAAATTCAGGGGTGCTACTGCGCGAGCCATGATCTACAACATAAATATTGCAAAGACAACTTAGACTATTGTTCAAGATAATGAGTTTAGTTAATCATATTACTTAAAAAACTCCCACTCAAATTGACATCCCTCCGGTCATTCGAGTGTAACATGATCCAAATCCACCAACTCAAGTCCGATCATCACGTGAGTTGAGGTGGTTTCAATGGTGAACATCTTCATGTTGATCATATCTACTATATGACTCATGTTCGACCTTTCGGTCTCTTGTGTTCCGAGGCCATGTCTGTACATGCTAGGCTCGTCAAGTTTAACCCGAGTGTTCCGCACGTGCAACACTGGCTTGCACCCGTTGTATGTGAATGTAGAGTCTATCACACCCGATCATCACGTGGTGTCTCGAAACGACGAACTTTCGCAACGGTGCACACTCGGGGAGAACACAATTTATCTTGAAATTTAAGTGAGGGATCACCTTATAATGCTACCGTCGTCCTAAGCAAAATAAGATGCATAAAAGGATTAACATCACATGCAAATCATAAGTGACATGATATGGCCATGAACTCGTGCTTTTGATCTCCATCTCCAAAGCACTGGCATGATCTCCATCGTCACCGGCATGACACCATGATCTCCATCATCTTGATCTCCATCAACGTGTCGCCATCGGGGTTGTCACGCCAACCATGCTTCTACTACTATTGCTACCGTTTAGCGATAAAGTAAAGCATTACAAAGCGCTTAATGATTGACACGCAGGTCATACAATAATTAAAGACAACCCTATGGCTCCTGCCGGTTGCCGTACTCATCGACATGCAAGTCGTGATATTCTACACAACACATGATCATCTCATACATCACATATATCTCATCATGTAATTAGCCATATCACATCACAACATACCCTACAAAAACAAGTTAGACGTCCTCTAATTGTTGTTGCAAGTTTTACGTGGCTGCTACGGGTTTGCAAGAACCGTTCTTACCTACGCAAAACCACAACGTGGTGTAGTGATTGCTTTTTGATCTTCTAAAAGAACCCTCTTCATTGAAACCGATTCAACTAAAGTGAGAGAGACAGACACTCGCCAGTCACCTTTATGCAACGAGTGCATGTAGCGGTGAAACCTGTCTCGCGTAAGCGTACGCGTAATGTCGGTCCGGGACGCTTCATCTCACAATACCGCCGAATCAAGTATCAACTAGTAACGGCAAGCAATATGTATACACCCACGCCCATAACTCACTTGTGTTCTACTCGATATCTTATCTACACATAGACCTAGCTCTGATACCACTGTTGGGGAACGTTGCATGGGAAACAAAAATTTTCCTACGCACACGCAAGATCTATCCATGGTGATGAGCATCTACGAGAGGGAGAGTGAATCTACATACCATTGTAGATCGCTAAGCGGAAGCGTTAAGAAACGCGGTTGATGTAGTCGAACGTCTCCGCGATCCAAATCGCAAGTCGTCCCTCGATCCGATCACGAACTAGTGCCGAACAGACGGCACCTCCGCGTTCAACACACGTACGGCTTGATGACGCCTTCACCTCCTCGATCCAGCGAGCGATGGTGAAGTAGTGGATGAGTTCCGGCAGCACGACGGCGTGGTGATGGTGGTGAGGAACAATCTCTGCAGGGCTTCGCCAAGCACTACAGAGATTGTGACGGGAGGAACTAGAGGGTTAGGGTTGCCGGCACACGGCTTGGGAAATCTTGATGTATCCCGTGTGCTAGCCCTGCCCCTCTATTTATATGTTGAGCCCCGGGGTCTAAACTTGGAGAGAAAGCCTCCACAAGGTCGGTTTTGCCCGCACAAGGTCGGTTTGGCCCGCACGGAAAGAGTCCAACTCGGATTCCAGCAGTACCGCGCACAAGCGGTAGTACCGCTCACGAGCGGTAGTACCGCTTGAGTGGTAGTACCGCTTCACACAAGCGGTAGTACCGCTTACGCGGTAGTACTGCCTTACAGCGGTAGTACCGCTTAAGGCAGCAGCAAAACTTCCTTTTGCACTTTCCAATACCTCGTGGGCTTTACCCCTTTGGTCCATATAAAGTGTTGCTGTACCCGAACACTTCGGTAAACATCCGGAACCCCTTCCGGTGAATTCCGGAACCCTTCCGGAGATCAAAACACTATTATCACATATATCAATCTTTACCTCCGGACTCTTCCGGAGATCCTCGTCATGTCCGGGATCTTATCCGAGACTCCGAACAACCTTCGGTCACCAACACAATAACTCAACTATACTAATCGTCACCAAACGTTAAGTGTGTAGACCCTGCGGGTTCGAGAACTATGTAGACATGACCGAGACACCTCTACGGTCAATAACCAATAGCGGGACCTGGATGCCCATAATCGTTCCTACATATTCTATGAAGATCTATATCGGTCGAACCTCTATGTCAAGGATTCAGTTAATCCCGTATGTTGTTCCCTTTGTTCTTCGGTATGTTACTTGCCCGAGATTCGATCGTCGGTATCTCTATACCTAGTTCAATCTCGTTACTGGCAAGTCTCTTTACTCGTTCCGTAATACAAGATCCTGTGGCTAACTCTTTAGTCACTTTGCTTGCAAGGCTCATTGTGATGTTGTATTACCGAGTGGGCCCTGAGATACCTCTCCGTCACACGGAGTAACAAATCCCAGTCTTGATCCATGCCAACTCAACAGACACCCTCGGAGATACCTGTAGAGCATCTTTATAGCCACCCAGTTACATTGTGACGTTTGATACACACAAGGTATTCCTCCGGTGTCAGTGAGTTGCATGATCTCATGGTCATAGGAACAGATACTTGACATGCAGAAAACAATAGCAATAAACTGACACGATCATATGCTACGTTTATAGTTTGGGTCTTGTCCATCACATCATTCTCCTAATGATGTGATCCCGTTATCAAATGACATCTCATGTCCATGGCTAGGAAACCTTCACCATCTTTTGATCAACGAGCTAGTCAACTAGAGGCTTACTAGGGACACAGTGTTGTCTATGTACCCACACATGTATTTGAGTTTCCAATCAATACAATTATAGCATGGATAAATAAACGATTATCATGAACAAGGAAATATAATAATAACCAATTTATTATTGCCTCTAGGGCATATTTCCAACACATCTGTGGGGCCGCATGGACGTCCATCACTTCGACCGACAACGAGAGAGATTACCAAGGTGGATTCTTCTCGGTCCGTGTTACAGTAGGTCTTGGTGAGATGCCCTCCCACCGACTCAAAGTGTGTGTGTGGGGGGGGCACTACTCCGTACGCCCTGAACCTCCGTGGGGTCGGGGATGTCCGGATTGCGAGGCGCATGTGCCACATCAAAGTTGTGAAATGGGTATTTAAATATCACACCACCCTTTTCATACATTGCCACCGGCAGGTGGTTCGTAGTCTCACCCATCCCGTGCGCACAAGCACATTTGTGGGCCTGCATGGTCCACCTTGTTGACCGGAAGCGAGAGGGGGGGTGGGGGTTGACCATGATGGATTCCTATAGGTTTTGTGTTACGGTGGGGTGAGATGCCAGACCTAGCTATTTGGGGGCATGGTTTCATAGAAATGATTCCCCTCCTGCCGACATGAAGTGGGGGCCGGACGAGCAATACTGTGCGCTTTGTGAGACAAGTGCCACATCAAAGTTGTGCATTGGATAGTTGAACATCAAACCCCTCTTTTCATACATATAGTTGGTCCACATGCAGGTGTGTTTGTGTTCTGACCCTTTCCCGCGTTTTTTTGCCAAATTTATAGACGCAACAGACATGGTTCCCTCAGAGTACCCGTGTGCCACGCCCGTGCCCCTGTCACATCAGCACAGTCGATTGGGCTCCACGAGGCTTCCCTCACAATCTCAAAAATATCTACCTGCGTGGAGGGTTTTTCTATTTGATAGCACACGATTATTATGTTTGGGCCGTGTGCGATGTTTGTTGCTCCCACTCCGCTTCAATCCCTTCATCCAAATTTTTAGTAGCCCCGACATTTTACTCCCGCTGGCATCCCTCGCAATCTCAAAAATATCTACCCGCCTGGAGGGTTTTTCTGTCTGATAGCACTTGATTATCATGTTTGGGCTGTGTGCGATGTTTGTTGCTCCCGCTCCGCTTAAAAATATCTACCCGCTTGGAGGGTTTTTCTGTTTGATAGCACATGATAATTATGTTTGGGCCGTGTGCGATGTTTGTTGCTCCCGCTCCGCTTCAATCCCTTCATCCAAATTTTCAGTAGCCCCGACATTTTACTCCCGCCTAATAAATTTTCACTAACCACAGCATTTCCTCAAACACCACCTTGCCCCCCCCTCCACACACACACCCCAGCCAAAACCTCCGCTCACACACACACCACCCCTCCCTCGCTCGAAATGCTAGCTAGCCCGCCGCCACCGCCTCGCCTCGACCGTCAACCTCTGCCGGTCTGCCCGTGTAGGTTACCCACCGATCTCCATGCCCTCACCGCCCTGAGTTTCTTAGATGACGCCTGCGAAACACCCCCTTTCCCACAGATCCCCCTCCCCCTCCCCCAATCCAGACCGTCACAACCTAAGCCCGGCTACGCTTCCTGTGGAGCTCGAGGAGCGAATGACCAAAAAGAGGTTTATCGCGGCCTCTTCGCCCGACGATGGCGAGGTGGCCGCTGAGGCCGTCGAGGAAGCTGACGATGATGACTCACCGGAGGCTTTCCATCAGTGGTGTCGCATATATCGGTATCTCATGGATGCCGGCTACGACATCGAGGTCGTCGACAGAGGCGGCTTGACGCGGGCTATGTCACGGGTTAAGTGGCCCACCCCCACCCCCTCGGGTTCAACTGCCGTCAATCTCACCCATGGCCCCGCCGCTGATCTCCTATGCCTCGCTGTCAAGAATTTGCCATCAAGCCCCTTTTGTCATATCTGAAGGACACGTTCTGCGCCGCTGGCTTGGGATCGTCAACTGCCAAGTCAGACCTCATCGACGGCGACCACGAGAGGGCACCCTCTCCGGCTCTTCCAAGGGGAAGGAGCCCATCCGCGACATCAGGGAGGGCACCCTGCAGCCGTGCTCTTCAAGGGGAAGGAGCCCATCTGCAACAACAGGGAACGCACCCAGAGTCCGTGCTCTTCCTATTGGTAGGAGCCCATCTGTGACAAGTGAGGAAACCCATGATTTGTTTTGCCGTGCCTCTTCCAAGGGGGAAACATCATATGATCGCGCTCGTAGCTTTTGCCATGCTATGTTTTAACCATGCCGTGTTTCAATTGCTATATTTGGTTGTTTGTAGTATGCCTTGTTTATTTCAGTTATTCACAATGTGATGTTCTATATGTGCAAGAATGTACTGTGCAGTTCAATTTTATCAACACCAGTTTCAACGGCCAAAATTTGTTCCTGTTGAAGATGGTGTAGTTAACACGTCCCATGTTTATTTCAGTTTTCTCACAATGTGATGTGCAATCATACAATTTGATGTTTAAGCACAAGCTTAGTTCTATGCAATTTCAACAATACCACTATGAGTGACTATATTTGGTTGCTGTTAAGCCTGTTGTAGTGAGCATATGCATTGTTTAATGGTTTTTGGTTGTTAGGTTGTTTGTACTGAGCATATGTCCAGTTTCAATTGCTAAATTTGGTTGTTTGTAGTAGGCCTTGTTTATTTCAGTTCTTCACAATGTGATGTTCTATATGTGCAAGAATGTACTGTGCAGTTCAATTTTATCAACACCAGTTTCAACGGCCAAAATTGGTTGCTGTTAAAGCTGGTGTAGTTAACACGCCCCCTATTTATTTTAGTTTTCTCAAAATGTGATGTGCAATCATACAATTTGATGTTTAATCACAAGCTTAGTTCTATGCAATTTCAACAATACCACTATGAGTGACTATACTTGGTTGCTGTTAGGCCTGTTGTAGTGAGCATATGCATTGTTTAATGGTTTTTGGTTGTTAGGTTGTTTGTACTGAGCATATGTCCAGTTTCAATTGCTACATTTGGTTGTTTGTAGTATGCCTTGTTTATTTCAGTTATTCACAATGTGATGTTCTATATGTGCAAGAATGTACTGTGCAGTTCAATTTCATCAACACCAGTTACAACGGCCAAAATTGGTTCCTGTTAAAGCTGGTGTAGTTAACACGCCCCCTGTTTATTTCAGTTTTCTCAAAATGTGATGTGCAATCATACAATTTGATGTTTAAGCACAAGCTTAGTTCTATGCAATTTCAACAATACCACTATTAGTGACTATATTTGGTTGTTGTTACGCCTGTTGTAGTGAGCACATGCCTTGTTTAACGGTTTTTGGTTGTTTGTATTGAGCATATGTCCAGTTTCAATTGCTATAGTTGGTTGTTTGTAGTATGCCTTGTTTATTTCAGTTATTCACAATGTGATGCTCTATATGTGCAAATATTGACCGCGCAGTATAATTTTGTTGTTGTTAAGCCTGTTGTAGTTAACACCCCTTTCCATTTTTATTTTACAATAACAAGTGTGCATAAACCTGGACAATACCAGTTTGAATGACTATATTTGGTTGTTGTTAATTGTTAGGCCTGTTGCAGTTAACACACATTTCCACTTGTTTGCTTAACTAGCGTGCTTATACCTGCACACTGAAGCTATCATTTGGAGATTACGTTGTCTACCATGGATATATTTGGTTGATGTTTAGCCTGCTGTGCTTAACATGCCTTTCGATGTACTTACACATGACAATATTGGGAACGACTGTTGTTGTCCATCGAGGTTAGTTTCATCCCATGGCTTATATATACTCCCTCCACCCCATAATATAAGATGTTAATTCATCCAATATGTGTGTATATATTGGATGTAATAAGATCTTATATAATGGGACGGAGGGAGAATTGTACTACATCATTGTGCAATTGTAGTTTAGCTTCTAATATTGACTTGGTGCTTGTAGGTACATATGTCATTGGTAAAGATCCGCGCTTCGCCCCTTTTTGCGTATGGGGCAATGAGATATTCATGAATCAGCATCAAGCGAGGAAACTGATAAAGATTGTTAGTAAAATGGGTCAATAGATGGCAATTATACTATTTGTTTACACTTTATCCAAGACAACAGTGAACTGCAGGATGGTAAGTAAGAACTCCGCAGGCTTCTTTTCACTGCCCATAATGAGTTGTGTTAGATGACAATGTCTGAATCTTTTTCCTTTGTAGTGGTTCCCAAAGCAGCTTACTCAAGATTACCTCTCAAACTACATGATTGGTTGGCATGCAAAGGTTAAAGTATTTGTACCAGACTACAATGACTATCTAGAAGTCCTCATGAAGACAATGAAGGATGGGCGGTCGGCCATCACAAGGGGTTGGACTAGAGTCATGCGTGCCTTCGGCATGGAGGAGGGCACAATATGGGCATTCTGCTTCACCTTGTTCGGCAACCAAAATGTCTTTCGCCTCTTTCTTTACCGTCTTTAATACAAGTATACAACCCTGGTTCATCATTCTTTATTTGGTGCTTATGTAATTCTTTTTTTATGTAATTCTTGAACATATGTACCTGTGAATCGAATAATGCATTGGTTGTTGAACCTGATGGATATGAATAAAGTTATTGCCTACTTTCAAATTCAAATTCAAATTCGGTACAATTTTAAATTGCAGCGATTAAATTAGGGTGAAAATATGGGTCATTACGCCGCACACGGTATGTAAAGCACAACCTGTGTGATATACCTCTTAATCCGACATGTTTCATAGAGAGAAAACATGTGCGGCCATGCACACAATTGCCGTTTGCAAAGCATGTGTGATGTTAGACAATATCACAAACGGTGCGAGCAAACCAAAGGTTTGTGATAGTCGCCTTATCGTACACGCTTTACAATCATCAACTGTTTATGACGTCGTAAGCATCATAAACGTTGCACCACAGAATAGCGTGTGCGATAGTTATCCCGTCCGACACTCGTACGACAGTCGGACATTTCGTAAACTCATCCGACATACGTACGATGATTATTTTATCTTCTTAATTATATAATCGCATACGGTTTGGGAAAAAGTGAATGTGTGTGATAGTCTCCTTATCATGCACGTTTTACAATCATGAGCTGTTTGTGATGGGACGAGCATCGTAAACGTTGCACCACATAATACCGAGTGCGATGGTAATGCGAGCACACATGAGTAGCAAGGACGGAGCATTTGGGAAGATGCGGGCATCGCATACGCTTAGTTTTGTGAAACATATGCATGCGTGCTCCCTATCGCCGACGGTTTCTGGGTCGTGTGGGAAGGACCCCCCTATCACACACATAGGCAAGGCGATGGTTTAAAACTCTATCGCAAAAAGGGGGTAAAAACCGTTTGTATAGCATGTCGCTGCACCAGTGCTCCATAGCCTCCTTGTTGGTGTCCTGGACTAGGGGGTACTCACCACGTCGTCTCTCGGCCAGGTGGGTCGGGCCGAGGACCCCCAATGGCGGTTCACTAATGGGCTTCATCGGGCAGCCCATGACGCATACAAGGAAGATTCCACAAGACTTGGCACACAGATATGGACTCCTGTAACCCTCGGCCTTCGGTGCACTATATAAACCAAGGCTGGCCAAGTCAATAGATGATTACAACTTAGATCATTAGAATCATACAATCTTGTGGTAGATACCTGTACTCTGTACTACACCCCATATCAATATAATCAAAAGCAGGATGTATGGTATTATCTCTTCGAGAGAGCCTGAACCTGGGTAAAATCATGTGTCCCTTGTTCATCCAGTTACCATCGTGCCAAGACGCCTAGCTTAGGACCACTACTTCGAGATATGCCGGTTTTAGCATCGATATTGGTGGCCCATACAGGTCCCTGCTGGTGGTCACTGCGGTGCGATGGGAATTGAGATCGGCTCCAGCGCGATCTACACGTCGGAATAAAGCTTCGTCGTCGACGTCGGCATCTTTGTCGCCGGCTCGACTGGTCACCTTGGCTGGGCCGAGGATTACACTCCGCGTCGAATCGTCAAGATCGGACGGGTGCCCTCATCAAATCCAACTCCAATCTCTATCAAGATCATGGGAGAATCATCTAAGGAGCTCGGGGGCTCAACGTCAACATTGCCATCGGGCGACCGTGCAGTTTTTCTGGATAGCAGATTCGTGTTTGCTGTCCCCGCCTCCCCGAGTGTCGTTTTGACGAATCCTTTGGTGTAATTGTGGGGAATTAAGTCTAGAATAACCCATCAAATTTCTTCGTATTCCGATGGAGGAATCTCCGGCAATCGCCGATATACCGGAGCCCTGTCGAATCAGGACGGGAATCTGGATGAGTTTAGGGCGAGGAGTCCAGCAGTCAGCTCGGTCATCCTTTGGAAAATCCAGCCATTCATTGACTGCGGAATTCTCGTATCGACAACCCCTCAAAATTTCTGCTCGATCTGACCGTTCAAACTCCGGGAAACGTTCGATAAATACATCAATTTTCGGATCTGTCTTCTGCGCGAAAACGAATCCGGCCCGAATTCATCTTTTTCATGAATGGGTTATCGAACGTCCTTTTTGAAGGAAATTTTTTCTACGGTATTGTGTTTTGTTCTCAAACATGTCCCCATAAATTTTGAGTCTTTTCCGAGGCGATCTTCACCGTCGCGCCGGTGTCAAACCGGTCCGACCACGTTGCTCGGCGGATGCCGACCTGTGACAACATCGACTGCACCGTCGCTTCATCGAGCCGACGACAAGCACCTCGGATCATCACCTCAGCGGGCCGACCAAGAGTTCGGCATCGCGAAGGCCAAATCATTGCTTATACAACATTGTCACCCCATGTATTACACGGGTCGGTCGGGCCGGCATCACCACGCGGTCACTTCATCAAGCCGGCATTAACCGTGTCAAAAATTTCGACCAGCGTCGGCATCGCCGCACCATCGCTTATTAGGCCGATGACCACACTACAAAAAAAAGACACATCTGTGACATTATGCCCCGAACGAAAACTTTTTCTGTCATGGTTGTGACACTTCTATGATAATAATTGTGACAAAAACACGTATCATCATAGATGTGGTGGGCTCCTACTTCTATGACAAAAAATTATGACAGAAAATGGGCTTTTCGTCCTGGGCGGGCCGGAGATGCACCCGCATGATGTTCTTTGGGCCGTCCATGACGTAAAAAAACATGGCAGAAGTGAGGGCGAGGAAAATTTTGGGGAGTTCCCGGTTACGGTGGGTGGTCGGGGCCGAGCGATGCAGTGTGGTTTGTGCGTTTCTCTCGTACGCGCACGTGTGTGCGAGGCGTTCGCTAACTGAACCCGAGTGAGGCGTTCGCTTACTGAACCCGAGCGATCGCACTAGCTACGTACTGAAGCCGATCGATCCCTTCGCTGCTAACTGAACCCGAGCGATTCCTTCGCTGCTAACTGAACCCGAGTGATTCCTTTGCTGCTAACTGAAGCCGGTCGAGCCCCCGTACGTGCGAGATGTAGCCGGTTGGGTTGCCTCTCGATGAACAGTGCCTGTTGCTGCTGCGCGCGTGATACGTAGAACGAGTCGAGACGCCTCGATCGAGCCCCTTGCGCGAGACGTGGTGAGTTGACCTAGCCGGCTGGTTGGCTGTGGATGAACAGTTCCCGTTGCTGCCGCTAGCTCGTACGCCCCACCCCAGCCGGTGGGTTGGCTGTGGATGAATAGTACCCTAGCCGTGTGAAGGTGGTTGGCACTGGATGAACAGGACACCGAGGAGAGGCCGCCAGACCCCAGCTGGTTGGGGGTGCATGAACAGGACCCCATGGAGGCTGGATGAACAGTAGTCGGTGGAGGCTGGAGGAAGTCGACGGTGGATGAACAGTAGCTGGTGGAGGCTGGAGGAGGCCGACCGTGGATGAACAGTAGCCCGTGGAGTCCCGTTTTGCGGCATGCCACAGCCCTCTCGATGAACGAGACCCCTGTTTCAACCGTAGGCAGTTGAGGAGAAGTCTGTTTCCTCTGTTTTGCGGTACGCCAGAGCCCTCCCGATCAACAGGACCCCATTTCGACCGTAGGCGCTCGAACAGAAGTCCGTTTCCTCCATTTTGTGGTACGCCATACCCCCCAGCAGATGAACAGGACCCCGTTTCGATCGTAGGCGGTCGAACAGAAGGCCGTTTCCTCCGTTTTGCGGTACGCCAGACCCCGAGTTGATGAACAGGACCCCGTTTCGGCTGTTCCGTCCAAGCCGGTTGGCCCTCGATGAACAGGACGCGTTCCGACCCAGTTGCTTGGCTCCCGATGAACACGACGTTGTTTCCTTCGTTCCGACCCAGCCGGTTGGCTGCCGATGAACAGGAGGCCGTTGCTGCCGTCTATTGCCTCTCCATGTAAACGAGCCATGGCCGTACGTATGCGCGAGTACACGTTCGAGACCCCGCCCGTATGTACGTACGTGGCCGTATTCTTTGTGGTGTGGCTGTACGTACGTGTACAAGATTTAGACGGGACTGTCTGAACTGCCACGTCGGGGGCTCTACTACGACATGTGCCGCTACTTACTCGGCCACGGTTCATCCTTGCAGAGAGACCGATCGACCAGTATGGACGTACACGTTCGCGACCAGACAGACAATGCTACGTACGCTTTGACCTCGTGGGTCCCAACTGTCAGTGGATAAGGAGGCACTTCCTTGCATGCGAAGTTATAACTGGTGGGTCCCAGCTGTAAGGGGGAGGAATCATTTTTTTTGCACATAATAAGGAGGCACTTCCTTGCGTGCGAAGATGTAGCTGGTGGGTCCAGCTGTCAGCCTCACCCGCACAGTCCTCTTCCGATGGCTGTCGTTCATTGACCACGTTGACTACGCCGCGCCGAGAGCAACAAGGCGGTGGACGACGGCGAGGCCTCGGAAGGGAACGACGTCGAGCCGGGGAAGACGCGGTAGTGGATGCCCACGCGGATGGGAGTACGAGGGTTGACTGGTTCGGCTGCGGTGTGAGGCTGCCATCACTGGAGAATAACAGGGGATGTGAGTGAGTAGAGGGAAGGCCTGGCCAGCGGTGGGAGTAGGGTGGGGCGTTGAGGCCTGTGCGGCAGCATAGCCGGCCACGGGAGGCAGGAGCAGGTGGTCCCGCTGGCGCTGGTTTGGGCGACTTGAGCAAGAAGATCGGAGATTGAAGAAGCCGCACTACGCGTCAACTTAGTAGGCCCACAAGTCAGCATAACATCTGTGGTGGACAGCATATAGCCCATTTGCTATTTTCCTAAATTTACAGACCATTTGCTAATTATTACATAATTTATTGCAGCCCATACTATATTTTTAGAATACCTTACCATTTTCTCGCAAGGACAGGATTAATAATTTCAGCGATATTTCATTGAAATTGCCGAACTATTTCTAATCTCGAAATTCCTGCCCGATAAAAACTAAATTTAAAATATATTTAAATTATGTTAAAATCCAATGAAAATTGAAATATCAAAAAATAAAAGAAAATCCGCAATTTGAAAGTAATTGCCCATTTTCTTTGTTTTATACATATACAACCCATTTCATATTACTTATAAGATTTACAGCCCTTTTTGTTTGGGCAAGCCGAATGTATCCCTCGTCGTCTTGAAAGATTTGCAGCCCAGCAGGACGGAGAAAAAGAAATCGGCATGTGTAGGCTTTTCTACGAAAAAAGAGGTGGGCTAGTCATTTTCACCGAGAAAAAAAACAGCTGGGCTCGTCATGTTGTAAACATAAAATAAAAGCCTGGGCTAGACGGGCCACAGACACCGCACAGCCCAGTTGATAACCTACTCCGTCTCAACAACAACAACAAAAAAACAACAACAAAACTGCTCGAGCAACTGGGTCCCACGTGTCAACCGCTCCATGTGCAATTCTCTCGTTTATTGACTACGTTGACAATGTCGTAGGTCCCAGATGTCAGCAAACCATTAGGAGGAAACATTTTTTTCATGTAATAAGGAGGAGCTTCCTTGCGTGCGAAGATGTAGCTGGTGGGTCCCAGCTGTTAGGGAGTGGAATCATTTTTCTTTCACGTAATAAGGAGGCAGTTCCTTGCGTGCGGCCATGGACCTCGTGGATCCCAGCTGTCCGCCTGTCCACGTACAGTCCTCTTCCGATGGCTATCGTTTGTTGACCATGTTTACCACGCCGTGCCGAGAGCACCAAGGTGATTGACGACGGCGAGGCCTAGGGAGGGAACGACCCGGGGCCGGGGAAAACTTGGAAGTGGATGCCCACACGGAGGAGAATAGAAGGGTTTACTGGCTCGGCTGCGGTGTGAAGCTGTCGTCGCCGGAGAATAACATGAGGTGTGGGTCAGTAGAGGGATGGCCTGGCTAGTGATGGGAGTAGGGTGGGGCGGTGAGGCCTGCGCAGCAGCACAGCCGGCCATGGAAGGCGGGAGCAGGCGGTCATGCCGTCGCTAGTTTGGGCGGCTGGATCAGGAAGATCAGAGATTAAAGAAGCACGCCGGCCGTTGGATTGACATCTAACGGTCTCACGCTGCTAGAGTCGATTTGTTGACTAACTTGACATAGCCCTGCATACGCGTCAACTTAGTAGGCCCACAAGTCAGCCTCCAAATCTAGTGGGACCCAACTAGCGGGGGGAGGAATTATTTTTCTTGCGCGTAATAAGAAGGCACTTCCTTGAAAAAGATGCAACTGGTGGGTCCCAGCTGTCAGGCGGACGAAACTTTTTTCCCGCGTAATAAGGAGGCACTTCCTTGCATGCGAAGATGTCGTTGGTGGGTCCAACCTGTCAGGGGGAAGAATCATTTTTTCGCGTAATAAGGAGGCACTTGCTTGCATGCGGCCATGGACCATGTGGGGTGCCCTACTGTCAACCTCTCCACCTACATCCTTCTTCCGATGACTGTCGTTTGTTGAGCACGTTGACCACGCCGCGCCGAGAGCACCAACGCGGTGGACGACAATGAGGCCTAGGAAGGGAACGACCCGGAGCCGGCGAAGACACAATAGTGGATGCCCACGCGGAGGGGAGGATGAGGGTTGACTAGTTCGGCTGCGGGGTGAGGCTGCCGTCGCCGGAAAATAACAGGAGGTGCTGGTGGGTAGAGGGATAGCCTGGCCAGCGGTGGGAGTAGGGTGTACCGGTGAGGCCTGCGCGGCATCACAGCTGGTCATGGGAGGAGGGAGCAGGCAGTAAAGCCAGCGCTGGTTTGGGTGGCTGGAGCAGGAAGATCAGAGATTGAAGAAGCACGGCGACCATTGGATGGACATCCAACAGTCACTGCTGCTAGAATCGTTTGTTGACTATAAGTTGACAAAGCCTTACGTAGGCGTCAACTTAGTCGGCCAATAAGTCAGCCTCGAAATCTGTGGCGTGTACTACCCATTTCCTATTATTTTTACAATTTAAAGCCCATTTGCTAATTCATATGGAATTTATTACAGCCCATTTGCCATTTTTTGAATTGCTACCCATTTTCTGGTCAGGACCAGGGTTAAAAAATTGCTAAAAAATATGCGAAATTTTTGAAATTTCGCATATTTTTGCTGGGGTCCAAACTATTTTTAATCCTAAAATTAGGAGCGAGATTAAAACTAATTTTAAAAATGTTAAAATCCAATGAAATATAAAATCTCAATGAAGAAAAAAAAACAAAATATGAAACTAATTGCCCATTTGCTGTGTTTTTTACATTTGCAGCCCATTTCATATTACTTTTATGATTTACTGCCCATTTTCTGGCCAGGCCGAATGCATCCCTCCTTGTCTTGAAAGATTTGCAGCCCAGCAAGTCGGAGAAAACAAATAGGCCTAGGTTGGGTATTCTTCAAAAAAAATGGTGGGCTACCCATTTTCCCAAAGAAAAAACAGCTGGCCTGGTCATGTTGTTAGACGGGCCACAGACACCACACAACCCAGTTTATACGCTGCTCCGTCTGAACAACCAAAAAAACTGCTCGAGCTACTGGATCCCAGGTGTCAGCCGCTCCTTGTGCAATTCTGTCGTTAATTGACTATACGTTGACAATGATGTCGGTCCTAGATATCAGCAAGGTGGATATGAGTAAAAAATTTGAGGGGTGGATCTGAGTAGTAAGGAGGCACTTGCTTGCGTTCAGCAGTGGACCTGGTGGGTCCCTACTATCATACTCTCAAGTATAGTCCTCCCCTGATTCACCATGTTGACCATGTTGACAAGGCTGGACGGCGGCGCCGCGGTGAGCGCACCAAGGTGGAGGACGATGGCGAGGCCTTGGACAGGAATGAACAGGAGCCAGGGAAGATGCAGCAGTGTGGTAGTAGGCGGCGGGGAGTACGAGGGTTGACTGGTTCTGGTGCGGGGTGGGCTGCCATCGCTGGAGAAGAATAGGATGTGTGGGGGAGTAGAGGGATGGCCTGGCTAGCATTTCATGGTACGACAGGGCGGCGATCTGGGCACGGCACCGCAACCAGCCCTGGAAGGCGGGAACAGGCCCTCCCGCCGGCGCTGGTTTGGTTTTGGCGCCTGGATCGGTCAGACCCCAAAACTTAGCATGCTCGATAATAAGAATTAATTTTATATGGCTACAACTTATTGTAAAATGAAGCCGAGCACTTTTTTTCTTTAGGTGTGAAGCCGAGCACATTCAGAAGCCCTGGGATAAAGTGAGGTCGCCACATGTGTTAGGCTGGGCTAGGCATTCTTATCCAAAAATAATGTTGGGCTGGAACTTTTTATCATAAAAAACTCGGCTTGTCAAAAAACTTGCGGTACTTGGGATTCGAACGGGAGACCTGGGCAGCACAATCCATAAAACATACAAATGCAACAGAAAAAATTGTGATACTTATTACAACTTGCCGCTAATAATTGTTAGATGTTGACCACGTTGACTACGATTTGCATCGGCTTCAACCTGGTGGGTACCAAATAACAGTCCGCTGGTTGTAGGAAGAAAAGGGTGTGAGAAAAAAGACTGGTCGCTATCTTTGCCTAAGAATAATATTGACTGAATGTAATGATACTCTCATAGGAAAATAATATCCTCCAATTAAAATCATACTTATCAAATCATAAATTTAAACAACCTGTGCATGAACATTTAACTTTATTTATTTATTTAGGGAGCATGAGCATGTAGCTGGGCCGGATTCATGTGAGCGCCTCCCTCCCAGTTAATTATGGGCTCTTCTATTGGACCTAAATCACTGGGCTGCATGTCCTCGACAAGTGGAAGATTTGTTCCCTAGAAAAAAATAGTATGTGCTACGTACGGGGCACTAAAGGATCGAAGTGTGCAACGACTTCCAAAACATTGTTTTTATCATTCTAACACCACTATTTATTCAACCAACAGACAAAATATATTACTCATTGTACAATGAAAACACCAGCAACATCCATGGCTCTATATTGTTTTAGTAAAAGGGGTTTGTCGCCAATTTTCCGTTAATAGAAACCACTAGAGGTTCACAGCAGACTAGAGCCCTACAAAGGAGCCTTGGCATCGAAGATACCACCAGGCGTGGGGGTGCAACAGAAGCAGTAAGCAGGCCAGAAGAGTAAAGACGCAGCTCTCTCTTCCAACCAAGCATCAGCCAACATTACAGAAGGGCTACCAAAAAAACCAAGTGTATGCATGAAACTTAATAAAGATCCTACTACACCAAGTGTACGCATCTAACTAACTGGCTCAGTTAGACGTTACTATTTATTAAGCTGTGGAGATTGGCTGAAGGCTTGAACCAGATGGGTGCCTGACGGGGGAAATTCCAGCCAGCAGGTCGAAGTCTGATTCATGCGACCCTCTCTCCTACTTTGGGCTGCAGAGCGTGGCGGCACATATCAGGTTATGGTGCATGGAGAGACGCATGGTACGCTATGTACACACAGTTTTGTCTGATGAATGGAACCGCGCTGCCATCAGGATCCTTGACATTGGTGATCTCCTGGTTAATCGGATAATTCAGTCTGAGAAACAGAGAGTGTGTGCCAAGGCTACTTACCGGCCTCTAGTCAAAAATTCCTAAAGGCCCAAAGAAGCTAGGATCCTCTTCAAATACCATGCAGTGACTGTGATTGTATTCCGCGAAACAACACGTCTGATACGTGTGAACGATCATCAATCATTCGCCGTCGTCTGATCGAGCCAGGAACCACCTGCAACTGCCAAGCCACTTTTCTTTGAAAGGTTCTGGGATTAGGAAGGGTAGGGACACCAGGCGGCCTACAACATCATATCAAGTTGGAGTCAAATAAAAATGGGCTGGTGCTGTTAATCTAAGAACAGCATGTTCAGAGCATGAATATTTTTTCAGTAAATGTTGATAGTAATATAAGCATGGGATGGATGATTTGATTTCACCAAAATTCTACTACATCTGATCACCAATGTGGGATGTTTTGGCAGTTCGGATTAAATTGTCAAAATGTCCACGTTACTGAACAGAGGGTGTATTTGATAGCGTGGTGTTAATTTCTAACAACAATGTCATGATTCTAACTCTTCTCAAACTATACTCTGACAATAGGAAGCAAGCCATCATGATATCATAGGAAATTAGGAGTAACATACTATTGTAACAGCCATTTGTCGCGATGACTGGAGTAGGCCAGCAATATGTCCAGCCATAGAAGGAGTCCACAGTGTAAATGAAGCCCTTGTGTTCAATGGCATCAGAGAGCCATGGAGGATGTACGATCCTGTGATGGACATGGAGATTTATCCACTTACCGCAGTGACCTGTCAGATAGGCGAGACCGCGGTTGAAGAACGCAATTAGCCTGAAGCCTTTATAATTCGCAGATCTTGTGGGCACTTGGCAGATTACAACCTTGAGCAAATCAAACTTGGTATCATGTTGGCTGCTGTAAGATTCTGAGTATTCCGGGCCACGGTGCCAAAGCAGTGCAGTGTTAATCGAAGGAAGGGGTATCAATCGCCGGGTGTAGACCTCCACGAGCATCCACCTGCCGCGTCCGTCGATGAGAACCATCCAAGACGTGTTCATGCCGATCCAGTACATACCGTTAATGTAGTTGAGGGTGACGGGGATCGGATCGCAATCGAGGGGGTTGATGCTCGCCGCCCTAGGATCCTTAAGCTGCGTGACACGCCATTTCTGAAGATTAGGTGGCATCAGCAAGCAGGGAGCTGGCTTAAAAAGCTCCGGCCTGAGGGCTTTGATTAAATGGTATAGCCCCGACGAGCACGCGGCGAGCGGCATGCTACTGAGATTGTCCACATGCAAAACAATGAGTTTCATTACCTCTGTGGGGAGTGAATTCCAGCCACTCTTTTGGCGGACGCTGCTCGGTTCTGCTGCTACTTGTAGCTTGCGTTGGTATTTCCCCGAAGAGGAAGGGATGATGCAACACAGTAGAGATAAGTATTTCCCTCAGTTATGAAACCAAGGTTATCGAACCAGTAGGAGAATCACGCAACACCTCGTTAGCAGCACCTGCACACAAACAACAAATCCTTGCACCCAACGCAAACGAGAGGTTGTCAATCTCTCGACGGTTAATTGCAAGATTAAATTGTATGTTATAGATAGATAGAAACAAAAATACAAAATAAAATAAATAAAAGAAAATGGCAGCAATATTTTTAGGGTTTTAGTAATATGATTTAGATAGACCCGGGGGGCTTAGATTTCACTAGAGGCTTCTCTCAAGAAAATAGCATACGATGGGTAGACAAATTACTGTTGGGCAATTGATAGAAAAGCAAATAATCATGACGATATCCAAGGCAATGATCATGTATATAGGCATCATGTCCAAGATTAGTAGACCGACTCCTGCATGCATCTACTACTATTACTCCACACATCGACCGCTATCCAGCATGCATCTAGTGTATTAAGTCCATAACAACGGAGTAATGCCTTAAGAACGATGACATGATGTAGACAAGATAAACTCATGGATGAATAAACCCCATCTTTTTACCCTTAGTAGCAATGATACATACGTGTCATGTCCCTTTCTGTCACGGGGATTGAGCACCGCAAGATCGAACCCACTACAAAGCACCTCTTCCCATGGCAAGATAAATCAATCTAGTTGGCCAAACCAAATCAATAGATCGGAGAAGAAATACAAGGCTATAATAATCATGCATAAAAGAGTGCAGCAAAGACTCAAATAATTTCATGGATAATCTGATCATAAACTCACAATTCATCGGATCCCAATAAACACACCGCAAAAAGTGATTATATCGGATAGAACTCCAAGAACATCGAGGAGAACATTGTATTGAAGATCAAAAAGAGAGAAGAATCCATCTAGATACTGCCTATGGACCCGAAGGTCTGTGGTAAACTACTCACGCATCATCGGAAGGGCAGCAAGGTTGATGTAGAACCCCTCCGTGATCGATTCCCCCTCCGGCAGATTACCGGAGAAGGACCCCAGATGGGATCTCTCTGGAACAGAAACTTGCGGTGGCGGAAAAAGTATTTCGTGGACTCCCCTGAGGGTTTCTGATTTTTTTTTGAATTTATAGTGCTGGAATTAGGTTAAACGGAGCTGGGTGGGCCCCACGAGGTACCAGGGCGCGCCACCCCCCCTGGGGCGTGCCCTGGTGCCTCGTGGACCACCGCTCCATCTTTTGGCCCTCTCTCGAAGCTTCCAGTACTTGTTATGTCCAATAAAAAATCTCCAAAAAGTTTCGTGGCATTTGGACTTTGTTTGATATTGATTTTCTATAAAACAAAAAGAGGGCAGAAAACAACAACTGGCACTGGGCACTAGGTTAATAGGTTAGTCTGCAAAAATGATATATAATTGCTGTAAATGATTATAAAAACATCCAAGATTGATAATATATCAGCATGGAACAATCAAAAATTATAGATACGTTGGAGACGTATCAGCATCCCCAAGCTTAATTCCTGCTCGTCCTCGAGTAGGTAAATGATAAAAACAAAAATTTTGATGTGGAATGCTGCCTAACATATTCATCACATATTCTTTTCTTTTGTAGCATGGACATTGGACTTGAATGATTCAAAGCAATAGTCTATAATTTGACATGAAGATATAAATAATCAAGCATGCTAACAAGCAACCATGTCTTTCAAAATATCAATGCTAAAGAATGTTATCCCTAGCCCATTATGCTCAATCATTGATCCATTCATGAAACACACTCAAATATTAGCTACATCCAATGCACAAGTATGACAATAGTGCTCTCTAGTTGGTGCTTTTGTAAGAGAAGATGGAGACTCAAGAAAAATAAAAATTGCATAAAAGTAAATAGATAGGCCCTTCACAGAGGGAAGCAGAGATTTGTCAAATGTGCCAGACCTCAAAGCTGAAATTAAAGAGATAAAAGTATTTTGATAGGCATGCTTTTCCTGTCAACGAAAACGACCGAGAATTCCCAATATTTTCCATGCTAGACACATCATAGGTGGTTCCCAAACAGAAAGTAAAGTTTATTTCCTTTCCACCATTCTTTCACAATCCATGGCTAGCCGTATCCACGGGTGCCCTCCATACCAACACTTTCCAAGGAATTTTGTTGTTATTAATTTGATTTCATTGTGGGACTGGTCATCCCTATTACCAACCATTCTCTCGTGCAATGACAAGTGAATAAACACTCATCGTGAGAATAACACACCTAGCATGGAAAATAATGGCCACCCCGTGTCGCTTCATGAGCGGTACGGGCACACAAAACAGAAAATTATTTTGAAAATTAGAGTTGGCACACGCAAATTTACTTGGAACGGCATTGAAATACCGCATATAGGTAGATATAGGGGACTCATTTGGCACAACTTGGGTTTAAGGATTTTGGATGCACAAGCAGTATTTCCGCTTAGTACAAATGAAGGCTAGCAAAAGATTGAGAAGCAAGCAACCAAAAAACGAAAACGGTCATAAACATGCATTGAACACAACTAACACCGAATGATGCACCATAAGTAGGATATAATTTCATTGCATAACTATTGACTTAACGTGCATGCATAGGGAATCACAAACCTTGACACTAATATTCTTACTAAATCACAATTACTCACTAACATGACTCACATATTATCATTTCCATATCGCAAAACTATTGCAAGGAGTCACACTTATCATATCCAATGATCTATATGAAAGTTTTTATTTATATCCCTCTTGAATATTCATTACTTTGGGACCAAGTTCATATCTTGTGCAAATTACCGTTACTATCATCAACTCTCAAAAAGATTTAAGTGAAGCATGAGAGTGCAAATATTTCTTCAAAATTTCAATCTTATCAATTCTCAAAATAATATAAGTGAAGCATGAGAATTCATTTCTTCAAAAATTTAGTCTTGTCAATTCTCAAAATAATATAAGTGAAGCATGAGAATTCATTTCTTCAAAATTTTAATCAACTCTCAAAATAATATAAGTGAAGCATGAGAGTTTATTTCTTCAAAATTTTAATCAATTCTCAAAATAATATAAGTTAAGCATGAGAGTTTATTTCTTCAAAATATAGCCACCACCGTGCTCAAAAAGATTTAAGTGAAGCACTAGAGCAACTGCCTAGCTCAAAAAATTTAAGTGAAGCACATATAGTATTCTAACAAATGATGATAAACGTGTGGCTCTCTCAAGATAGGTGTGTTCAGCAAAGATGATTGTGACAAACTAAAAAGCAAACAAAGCAAAGACTCATATAATACAAGACGCTCCAAGCAAAACTCATATCATCTGACGAATAAAAATATAGCTCCAAGTAAAATTACCGATGGTTGGTAGAAGAAAGAGGGGATGCCTTCCGGGGCATCCCCAAGCTTAGACGCTTGAGTCTTCCTTGAATATTACCTTGGGGTGCCTCGGGCATCCCCAAGATTAGGATTTTACTACTCCTTATTCCTTCATCCATCGTGATCTCACCCAAAACTTGAAAACTTCAATCACACAAAACTCAACAAAACCTTCGTGAGATCCGTTAGTATAACAAAATAAATCACTACTATAAGTACTGTTGCAAACCCATTAATATTTTATTTTTGCATTATACCTACTGTACTCTAACTTCACCATGGCTTATACCCCCCGATACAATCCATAGATTCATCAAAACAAGCAAGTAGTGCATCAAAAACAGAATCTGTCAAAAACAGAACAGTCTGTAGCAATCTATTTAAAAGCCATACTTCTGTAACTACAAAAATTCTGAAAAATTAGGACAACGTGGGAAATTCATATACCAATTCTGTATAAAAAATTTAGATTTTTTTGACGCTCCAGTACAGTAACAAAATTCGGGCACTGGACGCAAAACTTTCTGTTTTCCAAACAGCATCAATTATATTATCTTCCAAATCATCCTAAAGGCTTTACTTGGCACAAACACTAATTAAAAACACAAAAACACAATCATAAAAGTAGCATAATTGTGAAAACACACAATAACAGAAACAATTTATTTTATTCATTGGGTTGCCTCCCAACAAGCTCTTTCTTTATAGCCATTAAGATAGGCTTGAGATTTTATTGATGCTCACATGAAAGATAATAAATGAAACACAAGAGAGTATCATGTAGCATGTGAAAAACACATTTAAGTCTAACATACTTCCTATGCATAGGCATTTTATAGTCAAACAAATTATCTAGACAAGCAAAACCTAGCATATGCAAGGAAGAGGAAAGAAATAACAATCTCAACATGAAGAGAGGTAATTTAGTAACATGAAAATTTCTACAACCATATTTTCCTCTCTCATAATAATTACATTTAGGATCATATTCAAATTCAACGATATAAATATCATAAACAATATTCTCTCGATGGTTAATTGCAAGATTAAATTGTATGTTATAGATAGATAGATAGAAACAAAAATACAAAATAAAATAAATAAAAGAAAATGGCAGCAATATTTTTAGGGTTTTAGTAATATGATTTAGATAGACCCGGGGGCCATAGATTTCACTAGAGGCTTCTCTCAAGAAAATAGCATACGGTGGGTAGACAAATTACTGTTGGGCAATTGATAGAAAAGCAAATAATCATGACGATATCCAAGGCAATGATCATGTATATAGGCATCACATCCAAGATTAGTAGACCGACTCCTGCCTGCATCTACTACTATTACTCCACACATCGACCGCTATCCAGCATGCATCTAGTGTATTAAGTCCATAAGAACGGAGTAATGCCTTAAGAACGATGACATGATGTAGACAAGATAAACTCACATATGAATAAACCCCATCTTTTTACCCTTAGTAGCAACGATACATACGTGTCATGTCCCTTTCTGTCACTGGGATTGAGCACCGCAAGATCGAACCCACTACAAGGCACCTCTTCCCATGGCAAGATAAATCAATCTAGTTGGCCAAACCAAATCAATAGATCGGAGAAGAAATACGAGGCTATAATAATCATGCATAAAAGAGTGCAGCAAAGACTCAAATAATTTCATGAATAATCTGATCATAAACTCACAATTCATCGGATCCCAACAAACACACCGCAAACAGTGATTACATCGGATAGAACTCCAAGAACATCGAGGAGAACATTGTATTGAAGATAAAAAAGAGAGAAGAAGCCATCTAGCCTACTGCCTATGGACCTGAAGGTCTGTGGTAAACTACTCACGCATCATCGGAAGGGCGTCAAGGTTCATGTAGAACCCCTCCGTGATCGATTCCCCCTCCGGCAGATTACCGGAGAAGGACCCCAGATGGGATCTCTCTGGAACAGAAACTTGCGGCGGCGGAAAAAGTATTTCGTGGACTCCCCTGAGGGTTTCTGATTTTTTCTGAATTTATAGTGCTGGAATTAGGTCAAACGGAGCTGGGTGGGCCCCACGAGGTACCAGGGCGCGCCACCCCCCTGGGGCGCGCCCTGGTGCCTCGTGGCCCACTGCTCCATCTTCTGCCCCTCTCCCGAAGCTTCCAGTACTTGTTATGTCCAATAAAAAATCTCCAAAAAGTTTCATGGCATTTGGACTTCGTTTGATATTGATTTTCTGTAAAACAGAAATAGGGCAGAAAACAGCAACTGGCACTGGGCACTAGGTTAATAGGTTAGTCTCCAAAAATGATATATATTTACTGTAAATGATTATGAAAACATCCAAGATTGATAATATATCAGCATGGAACAATAAAAAATTATAGATACGTTGGAGACGTATCATCTGCCATTGTTAGTGCTTGGGTGTTGGAAGAGGGGGGAGGCGCCTAGCGAGGATGGAAGATTGGACGATTATGTGCTGGCGAGGATGGAGAAGCGAATATGTGCTGCGGGAAGTGGACAAGTGATGATGACAATGTAACAGCAGCATGCCGCTTGACTTACCAGACACATCCCAGCAGCGTTGGGTCATATCGATGCCAGACAACTTGACTGATTACAGTACTACTATATTATACTCCTATAAACTACAGTACCTACTATAGTGGAGTAGGACTCTGCTCTACCGGAGTAGTATAGTAAATAGTACAAATTCAATGCCCAAGAGTGGAACTACTATGAACCACCATCGGTGCTAACGCAAATCTCCATCAAACGTTCACTGGGAGACATGGCAGTTGTAAACGCCCGCGTCGCAGTTACATGTGTAAGGGTGGCAGTTTTGTCAAATACCATGGGCTTAAAAAAAGGCCACCATCGGATGAAAATCTGGCGGTTATGTGGGCATTCGCCAGGATTGGGCTCGTGGCGAACGTTCGCCAGGATTGGGCTTGTGGCGAACGTTTGCCAGGTATCATTACTAAAAAAAGGGTTAAAACAGCAGGGGCTAGAACTTGCACCGGGTGACCACTACCATTTTAGTACTACGTACGATCTACCGCTTCGTGTGCTACTCCTGCGCTCCATGCAGCGGGCGTGACGTCCCCTACAGCCACTCCCGTTTCATGGATAGCCTGGTCGATGCCTGCAAGGTGCCCTGCGTCTACAAGAGTTTCGGCTGCGAGAGGTCTGTCGCCTACCACTCGGCGGCGGACCATAGGTCCAGATGCGCGCACGCGCCCTGCTACTGCTATGAGTGCACACCACCGTTTGAGGGCTCGCCGGCGAGCCTCATGCATCACCTCACGGCACCGTCTGGCAAACACTCCTGGCCCGCGGCGAACATCAAGTATGAGACGTGCTACCTGTTCGCCGTGCCGGAGTCGCTGGAGGATCACCGCCGCCTGCTTGTCGCGGAGGAGGACGACAGCGTCTTCCTCTTCGCCATGGGCACTGGCAGGCCCCATGCAGGCCGCCACCCCATCTCTATCGTGTGCGTCAGGGGCAACGCCGCCGACGCTGACACGAGGCCGTTGTACAGGTGCGTGCTCACTGTTGATGCCCCTCCGGCGTACGAGGGCGACCTCGGCGGCTCCCTCAGGCTGAATGAGACTATGGCGAGCTGCTCCATTCCCGGCAAGGTGGACATGGAATAGGGCTGGCTTCATGCGCATGTCAACCCCAACATGCTGCACGAGGACTCCAAGGAGGTTCACCTGGGCATATGCATTACCAAGTTAACTGTTCATCATTAGTTTTCGCTCAATGGAAGCAGCTGTCTAAGCAGGTGGACACCGACGCTCTCACCGGTTTCATTAACAAGATCTGTATGTCTGCCCTTAGCCTTCGTCCTGCAGCCCGTGAGAGCCAGCTCCCTCGAGTGTGATTGCTGCTGCTTTATCTTCGTTCGTTTCGTTGGCCTGCGTGCCTTTTTCCTGCTTGGATGTATTAAACCTTCCTTGTTGTTGTACTATTCATGTTGCTACTTTGTGATTTGGTTGGTTGGGTGGGCGATCTGCCTTTTCTCTAAAAAAATCTACCGCTTCCTGGATCCTCTTTGATCATCGGAACCGGTTTCTCGACTCACAACCATCATAATTTGCATTTGAATGCACTTTCCAGTAATATTATTTTTGCCAGGGCATATAACATACACTATTTTTTAACCCGAATCCAACGTCGATTTTTTTTTGAATTGTTTGGAATGCTTACCACATGTGTCACGTGGTTCCGACGTCGAACTTATACTGGAGTACTATTTCCCTACTAGTTAAATTTACGGTAAAACAAATATAGGTCGAAAAGTCAAAATACGAGAGGTGCTAGTAAACAGGGACGGAAGTAGGAGTAGTACTAGAGTAGAGGGCGGCGCTGTAGGGGAGTCTCACCCCGCTCGTGGCGCGGCAATAAAGCCGTCATATCACAAAACCCCACCACTCCCAGTAATAAGTGGCCTGGTAAAATGAACGGACAAGCAACCATCATATCACTCCTGTCTTTATTGCATTTCATCTCTCTGCAGTCCGGTTCATCTCTCCACATTTACGGTCGATCCTAAAGCGGCACGCTCGATCCCTATCTACTACTAGTACTCAAGTTGGAATTCCAATTGCACGACATAACTTCGTAGGAAAAAATACGACCGAGGGTGTACGAAGCGATTTGGGAGTAGTAGTAGTACTTGCAAAAAAAAATAGTGCGTATAGATTTTTTGAAAAGTCAAACTTTACAAACTTTGACCAAGTTTATATAGAAAACTACTTGTATCTATAATAGTGAATATATAAATTATGAAACTATGTGTTGTGATGAATCTAATGAAATATGTTTTGCATTCTAGATGCAAATATTTTTCTCCAAAAACTGGGTCAAATTTAATGAAGTTTGACTTTTCAAAAAGTCTATACGCACTACATTATGGAACGGAGGGTAGTAGGAGTCACTCGTAGGAGTACGTGCTAGTACGTACGGTGTGCCGCCAAAGGCCACTACTCCCTCCCTGGTGCATAGGGCATATATCGAATGGCTGATCTGCGGGATTCGCTTGAACAGTAGCTACTGCATCCGTACTGTTCTGGACAACAATCACAAGGGCACTTGTTCGAAAAATTTGCATGCCTCCCGACCAGTGAGATATAACTACTACGATAGAGAAAAATCTACAAAGAGAAGGATGTAAACAATCAAATGAGAATGAGTCCCACCATTTATAGCTCATCAGAAAACAATCAATGGAGTTTTCACTTCTCATTCTTGCATTTCTTTTGCATTGAATCATTTCACAAGGTTGTCTACTGTTTTACTACTTTTACCAAAACCGCATCGTAATGTTCAAACGTGCATTCGCACGTGTGTATACATATATACTAGTTGTCCTAGTGCATAAGCCTAGATATAGAGAGAGACGTGTACTAGAGAGAGAAGTGTACTGCGATATATAGTGTTGAACTTCGTGCTATGTACGTACTCTACTTACAAAAAGTAACAAGCATACGGTTACAAAAGATTTTCAAACTTTTTCCTTTTATACATAATTAATTAAGGACGCTAATAAGTCCCGAGCATTCGGGATTTATTATTTCCGTCCCAATACCATAGAAAACTATGAGTACTCCAACCTACTAATGGGATCACCTTACGACAATAAATTATTCCTAATAAAAGCCGCGGCGCTCGCAGGAGCGCTTGCGGCGCACCACGAGTGCCCTGGTACGCGGCTGTTTCCCAGCGCGGTGAGACAACGCCTCTTCCTCTGCCTCGCAAGTCTTGAGGTGCTGATTAGCGGCTTGCCGGCGGGCGGGCGCGATCTCACCGGTCTGGTGATCCGGCGCCAACAGGTACTCCTCCTCACTGGAAGCATGCACCTGATCGACGTACCGCCAAGCGTAGATGAGGCGCATCGACCCAACTGCACTCAGGGCTTTGGCACGGGCGTCCTCCGCCACCCACACGGCCCTCGCACGAGCCTTCTGCCAAATAGCGAACTGCCTAACTCTCTCGGAGGCGACATAGGCCTGCCAGGCAGCATCCCTCGCGGCGCGCTTCTCTTCCTCGGCCTTCTTCTCCGTCTCTCTTTTGGCGTGCTCCACCGGAGGAAAAGCCTCCCACAAGGCGACCTCCATTTCTTTCCATAGCTCCTCCAAGCTGGGCGGCTCGGGGGCCGGCGCGATGTCCTCCTCGTAGCGGGGCGCCGACGCTTGCTCCGATGCGCGTGGTGGCGACACTGGGAACGCCGACGCGTCCACCTCAATGCGTCGCAGCGACGGCGAGGAGCAGAATGCGGACACGTCATCCTCGACTCGTGGCAGCGAGGAGCGGAACACCGACGTGTCCTCCTCGAATTGTGGCGGTGAGGAACAGAACGCCAACGCGTGACCCTCCACGCGGGGCAGCGAGGGGCGCCTAGGGCTAGGGAGGGGCGATGCCATGGTGGTCGACGGGTCCGTAATTGAGAGGGAGGGCGAGGAGATGAATGTGAGCGTTCTTCGGAATGCCGTGGGAGGCGCATTATTTATAGTGAGCAATGGTACACCTACGTAAGATAGGTTGCGTGATTAACGCAACATCTAGGTGGGCATTTTTTTTATTGGAGGAAATTAAGGGGGGGGGGGAGAACCAAGCTGAATTCAGGGGGAGAGGTGGAGATATTGCTGGTCACAACGGTTTAGGGTTTAGGTGATCTGCCATTTATTAGGCAGGAGGAAATTGGACGAGCGCGGGAGGGAGAGTCAACAATCGGCTATACTATGAATTTGCCATGTCACTTATAGCCAACCTTATAGCCCACTCATACAATGGTTAGTCATACTAGTATGCTATAGCATTAATATATGGCCCACATGTTTCTCTCACAAAGTGTGTTGGAGCTCGTGCTACAGCCGGCTATAAGTTTGTAGCCTGCTTCTCTTCTCTCTCCTCTTCTCTCTCATCCAACTCAGCAAAATTATATTATTTAAAGTCTTACAGCCCGCCTACATCACCTTATTGTACTTGCTCTCATGCATGCAGATTGTTTTCACACGGGGAGGACAGGTGGGACTGCGGGGGGGGGGGAGAAGGAGAGTCATGCAGCAGATTGTTTTCACACATGGAGAGGAAAAGATTTGGAGGTGAACGGGTTTCCTGGTAGGCCGAACGAGAAAAATGAATCGAGAGGGAGGTGGGCGCATGAGGCGGTTGAGTTAAATGAGGCACAGTTTAATTACTACTGTACATCGCAGCTAATACTTTAAGATTTTCTGAATTCTCTTAGAGTAAGTACAATAATGAGCTTATAGCCCGCTTACATGGCACTTTTGCCTATGTGGAGTAAAGAGAAATGGAAAAATGGTGGGACTGGGCTCTCATGCAAGAGCCTAGCTATATGCGTACTCCTTGGTAAATGCAAGAAATACGGAGAACGAGATAGAGAGAAGGTAAAAAAACAGTACTCTTATAGCCAACCTTATAGCTAACCTTGTTGTATGAGTGACTATAAGTGATGACTATATATGACATGGCAACATCATATGGCCTAACGCACCCGGACGGAGGAAGTAGTACTCTGGTCTGGTGTGTAAGGCTCACTAGGAATCGCATTGTGACCAAGGTGGATGACTACTGGCTAGTAGCGATTACTCGTCTCGTTCCTTTCCTCCAATCAAGATCCTATTTAGTTAATTAAATAGAGTTGGTTTCCCACGATATGCATGTGTGCAATTGTATTCTCACGGTGTGGTCAATGCAGCCCCCTCATGAAGACCAATGGAATTCCCACCCGTTGGCATGCTAGTCGTTTCCACCAATGGAAAAAAGGAGAAAGGACCGGTAGAGAGTAATTACCATGAGTAATTAGCATTAGGAGACGAGCCTTATAGAGAGGGTAAATCGGAAAAAATTGCTCATTTATAGCCATCCGAAGTCTCAAAGGCAGGGTTAAAAATTTCAACGAAATTTCAATGAAATTTCTGAAATTTCGCATATTTCAGTGGGGTCCGAAATATTGTTAACCCCGAAATTTCAAGGCAGATTCAAACTAATTTTAAAATAAATTTAAATTATGTTAGAATTCATTAAAATTAAGTGAAATTTGAAATCTAAAAATCTGAAATAATTTCTGAATACATGAAATTTCTGAAATTTCGCATATTTTGGTGAGTTCCGAAATTATTTTGTTTTCGAAATTAAAAACCTTGCTTAAAGGGCGCGACCGCGCGAGCGAGGCGACGATCATAGGAGGCGCGACGCTTGATGGAATTAAGTCAAAGTTGCATGCACACACCGGCATGGCGTGCGAACACGCAGATCCTATACTGTCAGCCCTACGAAGTGGGTCTAGTAGACATGACATCTAGTGGGTCCCCCATAGTACAAGAGAACTCTTTGGGGGTATGCAGCCGTTTATCCACCGGGCAAGCCACTACCCCACGCCGTTCGCATGCCCTACTCAGCATTTTTACAATCCGAAAACCGCTAGCAGTTCGCTCCTACTCGTCCCCGTCCTTTAACATTACGGCAGTTCGCTCCCACTCTTCCCGTCCTTTCATATTACAGCAGTTCCACTTCTCCTAGCCCTCCTCCAAACTCCATGGCCTCCCAAATCTCCATGATCGGCGATGAGTACAAGGTTAAAACCATCACCGGCAATGAGTTCAACGTCATCTACACCCGTTCTTCCACGACAGTGCAAGGATGCCTTGGTCCCTTCAAACACATGTTCGAAAATTCAAATGATGAGTGGGTCACTAGGCTAGATGTTGAGTACACTACTTTCTTGGATAAAGAGAGGTTTCTAAAGGAGGAAGAGAAGAAGAAGCCCACCATGATCCAGGTTTGCGTACATAACTTGTGCTTGGTGTACCACATATGCCATGCCGACGTTAGGTGCTAGAATTTTGAAGACTTCCTCAAGGACGAAAGAGTCAAATTCGTTACTGTAGACTTTAACAATGACAAGGAAGTCCTGCGTCGGATAGGCCTCGTTGTACACCAGCCCTTTGACCTCCAGAAGAAAGGCCTGGTGTCCTCCTCTCAGCCTTCAATGCTGACCCTGGCAGAAGCCATGATTGATCCTTCGTACGGTAAACTGAAGAAACCTCACTATAGGTTTCATTATTCATGATGGTGGAAAAAATAGATGAAGCTCACATCGTACGCATCACTGGATGCCTACCTTTGTTTAAATATCTACAAGGGTTGGATGAAGAGGCGGAGCCTAGTGTCCGGTTTAGGCAAGGAAGTATCAGCGAAGAGGAAGAGGGACAAGGACAAAGTCGAGGACGTGGACGAGGACTCTGAGTAAGGTGGCAGTGTCGTTGCTCATGCTGGTTCTGATGCAGTGTCCATGAGGGAAGTTGCCTTAATAATGATAAAATCTTGATTGATGATGTGTTTCCCATTGTTTTTGAAAAGCTTCCTGATAAATACACATCTCAAGATTCAAAAACTAAGGATGATAATACTTGAAACAATGCATTATGCCTAGCTAGGGGCATAAAACAATAGCGCTTGTTGGGAGGCAACCCAATATTTATCTTTATTGCAAAAAAAAATTGTGTCACACAATTTTAGCTTCTGTAATGATTGTTTTTTATCTTTTAATTAGTGTTTGTGCCAAGTAATGCCTTTGGGATGATTTGGATGATAGTATAATTGATGTTGTTTGAAAACACAAAGTTTTGAGTCTAGTGTCGGATTTTTGGTTCTGTACTGGAGCGTAATAAAATGCTGAATGTTTTACAAAGTATTGGTATATGAATTGTTTATGCTGTCCTAATTTTTCAGAATTTTTGGAGTTACGGAAGTATAGCTTTTAAATAGATCTTTACAGACTGTTCTGTTTTAGACAGATTCTGTTTTTGTTGCATAGTTTGCTTATTTTGATGAATCTATGGATTGTATCGGGGGGGGGGGGGGGTATAAGCCATGGGGAAGTTGGAGTATAGTAGCATTATGCCAATATTAAATATGAATTAATTTATAACAGTACCTAAATTTTAAGATTTGTTTGTTATACTAACGGATCTCATGAGGTTTCTGTTGAGTTTTGTGTGCTGAAGTTTTCAAGTTTTGTGTGAGACCACGATGGATGAAGGAATAAGGAGCGGCAAGAACCTAATCTTGGGTATGCCCAAGGCACCCCAAGGTAATATTCAAGGAAGACCCAAGCGTCTAAACTTGGGGATGCCCCGGATGGTATCCCCTCTTTCGTCTACAATCTATCGGTATATCACTTGGAGCTATATTTTTATTCATCACATGATATGTGTTTTACCTGGAGCATCTTGTGACATAGTTTTCTTTTCTTTGTTTGATTTTTAGTTAGCCACAATCATCTTTGCCGAACACACCTTTTTGAGAGGGACACACATTTATCATGATTTGTCAGAATACTCTATGTGCTTCACTTATATCTTTTGAGCTAGGCAGTTGCACTAGTGCTTCACTTATATCTTTTAGAGCACGGTGGTGGTTATATTTTAAAGAAATAGTTGCACTCTCATGCTTCACTTATATCTTTTTGAGAGTCTAATAATAGCAATGGTAATATGCACGGGTTATGAAGTTGGACCTAATATGATAGGTATTCAAGAGGGATATAATAAAAACTTCCATGTAGATTACTGAATATGATAAGTTTGATTCCTTGCAATAGTTTTGCGACATTAAGGTGGTAATATGTGGAAGGTACTAGTGAATGATTGTGGTTTAGTAAGAATATTGGCGTTAAGGTTTGTGATTCCCGAAGCATGCACGTATAGTACTTAGTGTGATGAAGTTGGAGCATGATTTATTATTGATTGTCTACCTTATGTGTGGCGGTCGGGGACGGGCGATGGTCTTTTCCTACCAATCTATCCCCCTAGGGGCATGCGTAGTAGTACTTTACTTCGAGGGCTAATAGACTTTTGCAATAAGTATGTGAGTTCTTTATGACTAATGTGAGTCCATGGATTATACACACTCTCACCTTTCCGCAATTTGCTAGCCTCTTCGGTACCATGCATTACCCTTTCTCACCTCGAGAGTCGGTGCAAACTTCGCCGGTGCATCCAAACCCCGTGATATGATAAACTCTATCACACATAAGCCTCTTTATATCTTCCTCAAAACAGCCACCATACCTACCTATCATGGCATTTCCATAGCCATTCCGAGATATATTGCCATGCAACTTACACCGTTCTTTTTATATGACACACATCATCATTGTCATATTGCTTTGCATGATCATATAGCTGACATAGTATTTGTGGCTCAGCCACCGTTCATCATTTTCATACATGTTACGCTAGCATCATTGCACATCCTGGTACACTGCCAGAGGCATTCATATAGAGTCATATTTATTCTAGTATCGAGTTGTAATATTGAGTTGTATGTAAATAAAAGTGTGATGATCATCATTATTAGAGCATTGTCCCAGTGAGGAAAGGATGATGGAGAATGTGATTCCCCCACAAGTCGGGATGAGGCTCCGGATGAGAAAAAAGAGGCCAAAAAGAGCCCAGCAAAAAAAAAGAAAAAGAGAGAAGGGGCAATGTTACTATCATTTTCTACACTTGTGCTTCAGAGTAGCACCATGTTTTTCATATAGAGGGTCTCCTACGTTGTCACTTTCATATACTAGTGGGAATTTTTCATTATAGAACTTGGCTTGTATATTCCGATGACGGGCTTCCTCAAATGCCCGAGGTCTTCATGAGCAAGCAAGTTGGATGCACACCCACTTAGTTTTTATTTTGAGCTTTCATACACTTATAGCTCTTAGTGCATCTGTTGCATGGCAATCCCTACTCCTCGCATTGACATCAATTGATGGGCATATCCATAGTCCGTTGATTAGCCGCGTCGATGTGATACTATCTTCCTTGTTGACCTCCCCTTATTAATCTCTATCATCATTCTATTCCACCCATAGTGCTATGTCCATGGCTCGCGCTCATGTATTGTGTGAGGGTTGAAAAAGCTGAAGCGCGTTAAAAAGTATGAACCAATTGCTCGGCTTGTCATAGGGGTAGTGCATGATTAATACTTTGTGTTAGGAAGACTAAGCATGACGGGCTATATGATTTTGTAGGGATAGCGTTCTTTAGCATTTTTATTTTGAAAGGCATGATTGTTTGTTGGTATGCCTGAGTATCGATGTCTTTATATAAAATTGTAGACTATTGCTTTGAATCACTCGTTTCTTAATATTCATACCATAAAAGAAGAGATTACATGATAAACATGTTAGGTAGCATTCCACATCAAATATTTTGTTTTTATTATTTACCTACTCGAGGACGAGCAGGAATTAAGCTTGGGGATGCTTGATACGTCTCCAATGTATCTATAATTTTTGATTGTTCCATGCTATTATAGTATCAATCTTGGATGTTTTATATGCAAGTATATATCATTTTTTGGGACTAACCTATTAACCTAGTGCCCAGTGCCATTTTCTTTTTTTTGCTTGTTTTTGGCTTTTCAGAAAAACGATATCAAACAGAGTCCAAACAGAGAAAAAACTTTGGATTAATTTTTTTTGGACCAGAAGGGACCCTAGAAGGTTTGGGAGAAGACCAGAAGAGCCACGAGGAGCCCAGGGGGGTAGGCGCGCCCCCCAGGCTTGTGGGCCCCTCGTGGCACCTCTTGACCTAATTCCAAGCCTATAAATTCTCAAATATTCCCCATATACCAGAGAGTCACCTCGAATAACTTTTCTGCCCCCGCAAGCTTATGTTCTTCCGCGATCCCATCTGGAGGCCTTTTTCCGGCAATCTGCCGGAGGGGGAATCGATCACGGAGGGCTTCTTCATCAACCTTGCTGCCCTTTCGATGATGTGTGAGTAGTTTACCACAGACCTACGGGTCCATAGCTAGTAGCTAGATGGCTTCTTCTCTCTCTTTGATCTTCAATACAATGTTCTCCTCGATCTCTTTGGAGTTCTATCCGATGTAATCTTCTTTTGCGGTGTGTTTGTTGGGATCCGATGAATTGTGGGTTTATGATCAGATTATTCATGAGAAATATTTGAGTCTTTTCTGAACTTATTTATGCATGATTGTTATAGCTTTGTATTTCTCTCTGATCTATCCGTTTGGTTTGGCCAACTAGATTGATTTATCTTGCAATGGGAGAGGTGCTTTGTGATGGGTTCAATCTTGCGGTTGTCAGGCCAGTGGGAACCGGGGTACCACGGCCCGTCTGCCTTTGCCCCAGGAAGCAGAACCTGGCGAAGGCCCATGAGGCGGCCCAACAAGTGGGCGCCACGAAGCAAGACACCTCGTGAGGCGCCGGCCTCACGAGGACCCCCCCCCAACAAGGAGCGGACCACCAAGACTTAGCAGCAGCAGCACGAAGCCTCGCGAGGCCCTCTCATGAGGTGGCCTCCCGAAGCCACCCGAGCCTGGCGTCAGCCATGTAGTTCAGTGCTCACCACGTGGATGACGCGTTTGGCGACGAACAGCGACACAAGCCGTACCAGCAGGCGCGGACAGAGAGGACTTGCTCTTTGGTGCTAAGAAGGCAGCGCCAGCTGCCCACCCGCAAAGCAAGTCCCAAAGCCTGCCCATTTGGTGTATAAAGACCAGGACGATAAGGCGCGCAGGGCGGAGGTCATCATCGAGCCCACCGGCGCATCATGGATAACACCTTTGCAGGCGAAGACCGTCTTTTGTCAGGATAAGCCTGGGCGCCTGTCCCCTTTCGATTTGCCGTTGTGTGTGGCTACCCTTCCCGCCAACATTTTCGGGGGAAGAGGACCAAGGCAGCTATAAAAGGGGCAGTGCTGCCACCGTAGAGAGGATCGGTTCCTTGGTCTTCAACCTTCTTGCCCACGATAATCCAAACCACAAGCAGGAGTAGGGTTTTACACTACGAGGTGGCCCGAACCTGGGTAGCTGATGTGTCCCCTGTCGTGCCTTGTGCATCGCGTGCCCTCGCCGTAGTCTTGCCGTGGTCACCGTCTAGCGGATAGGAGCGAGCGCGCCCCCAGTGTTCGAACCAGGGTCTCCGAAGCCCCGATTCTGACATTTGGCGCGCCAGGTAGGGGGCGGCTTCCGCTTCACCCGCTTCGACATCGCCATGGCCGACGCTCGCCACATGTGCGCGGAGCGCAGGGCGGTCAGGGTGGCCCAGACGGAGCCGGTCGCCCGTGACAACCGTCGTCGCCGCGCCGGTGCTGCCACCGACCCCGCTGCTAGGGAGTAGCAGGCCTCCTCCCTCCACCCGTCCATGCAGCCGGCCGGCCACACCGCCACTGCCTCCTCGCTCGCCCGTCGCGAGCCACCGGGCCCGTAGGCCGCGCTGCTCATGGCGCGCGTGCTGCTGCGCTACTGCCCCACCGAGGCCGGCAACGACGCCTGGCTGGGTCGCATCACCGAGCTCGTAAACATCACCAGAGACGCCCCTGCACCCTCTCACTCGCTCCACCCTCTGTCGCACGGCGCCGGGGAGGTGGCGCATGGCGCGCCACCACCGCTGCCTCCTCCGTCCAACGAGGCCGCCGGGCGCCACCACGATGCGCGGGCGCGAGAGCCGTCCCAGAACGCGTCTTCACCGGACCCCGACTATGAGAGCTGCCAGATCGTCCGCGCTCCGCCTGACACGCGCGTGCTCCTCGAGCAGCAGCACCAGCGTCAGGACCGCACCGTCCAGGAGGTCGCGGCCGCAGGTCGCCAGAACCATGCCGCCCTCGCTGGCGGCGTCGCCTCCAGCATCGGGGACTGCCGTACCTTCACCCGTGAGCTGCGCCACGTGGTGTGGCCCACGAAGTTCAAGCCGGACCTGCCTCCTCGCTACGACGGCACCCCGAACCCCACGGAGTTCCTGCAGCTCTACACCCTGAGCATCGAGGCGGCGAACGGTGACGACAAGGTCATGGCGAACTGGTTTCCTATGGCCCTCAAGGACGCCCCACGCTCCTGGCTCATGAACCTTCCTGAGGCGTCCATCTCTTCGTGGGCCGAGCTGTGCCGACAATTCATCGCCAACTTCAAGGGCACGCACGAGCGCCCCCTCATGCTCAACATCTTGTGCGCCATGCGCCAGCGTCCTGACGAGACCCTTCGCAAGTACATCCAGTGCTTCAGCCAAGTGCGCAACAAGATTCTGCGCGCCTCTGACGCCACCATCATCTCCCCGTTCTCCTCCGGCGTTATGGACATCTGGATGCGCGAGAAGCTCGCCATCAATGAGGAGCTTGACATCGTGGTTGACCTGTTCGACCTCGCTGACAGGTGCGCCAAGGCTGGGGAGGGCCGCCTCTTCATCCACAACGACTCAGACGTGGCGCCAGATGCCGCCAAAGCCAAGAGCAAAGACGCCAAGCGTAAGGGCCCTGCCGTGCTTGCAGCGGAGCCTGAGCAGAAGCGCGGCCGTGAGCGCGATGTGCCCAAGAAGGATGGCCGCCCGTATTGCGCCTACCATGACATGTTCTCCCACAACACCGAAGACTGTCACAAGCTCAAGCTGCTTCGCGAGAGCCGCTAGGACGGGCGCGACAGCCGCAACGATTGCAGCGCCGGCCGCGAAGGCGGCCGCAACAACAACCGCTGGGGCGACCACGGCAACAACGGCAACAACAACTTCCGGCAGGGCTGGCGTGACTAGCTGTGGCAGGCCAACCCTCATGCCAACGCCGCTCTGCCGCCGCTGCCGCCACCGCCTCGAAGGAACAACGGCAACCAGCCTGACGATGGTGCCGGGGGCTACCAGAAGCCTCGCGAGGTGGCTTGCATCCTTGGCGGGGCCCCGGCTCCCCCGTCCAACCGCCACTTCAAGCAATTTGCTCGCGAGGTGAACGCAGCCCTGCCGAGGCCTGAGGCTTCTCAGCCCCTCAAGTGGTCTTAGTACGCTATCTCCTTCGACTCCAAGGACCACCCCAAGTCCACGGAGGCTGTGGGCGCGATCCCCATGCTGTGCACCCCCACCATCAGCAACGTTGCTGTTACCAAGACACTCGTCGACAGAGGCGCGGGCCTCAACGTGATCTCCATCGAGACCTTCGAAAAGCTCTAGGTACCCTATGAGCAGCTGATGCCGATGAGGCCCTTCTCAGGCGTCACGGACGGCTCCACGCTGCCTCTGGGGCAGGCGCGCCTTCCTGTCACCTTCGGCACCAACAAGAACTAACGCACTGAGCTCATCGACTTTGATGTGGCGCACATCGGCCTGCCGTACAACGCCATGTTGGGCTACCACGTGCTTGCCAAGTTCATGGTAGTGAGCCATCACGCCTACAACGTCCTCAAGATGCCGGGCTGCAGCGACATCATCACCATCCGCTGCGATGAGAAGGACACCGTCCACTCCCTCGTGAGTGCCTACAAGGCTGCCGCCACCGCCCACCCTGCTGATGAAGGCGGCGTCGAGCCTCCTGAGGCTGCACCCATGAAGAAGAAGTAGCTATTCCCTCAGGCGCGCGCCGAGACGAAGAAGGTGTCTGTGGACGGCAGCGGCTCAGGCCCTGCCTTCACCATCGGCACGGGCCTTTCTCCTGCATAGGAAGATGCTCTCATGACCTTCCTTCAGGCAAATGCGGATGTGTTTGCCTGGACAGTATCTGATTTGTTCGGTGTGCCGAGGGAGGTGATCGAGCACCACTTAGCGGTGTGCCCCAACGCACACCCCATAAAGCAGAAGGCACGGCGCCAGGCGCCAGAGAAGCAAGAGTTCATCGTCAAAGAAGTCCAGAAGCTGCAAGAGGCAGGAGTCATCCGTGAGGTGCGCCATCCCGAATGGCTCGCCAATCCAGTTATAGTACCCAAGAAAGGTGGCAAGGAGCGAATGTGTGTTGACTTCACGGGCCTCAACAAATCCTGCCCTCAAGACCCTTTCCCGCTGCCTCGCATCGACCAGATCATGGACTCCACCGCCGGGTGTGAGATGATGTGCTTCCTAGATGCCTTCTCTGGCTACCACCAGATCAAGATGGCGATGGAAGACGTGGAGAAAACGGCCTTCATCACCCCCTGCGGGATATACTGCTACATCTGCATGCCCTTCGGCCTGAGGAGTGCCGGAGCCACCTTCCAAAGGCTGATGCGCATCGCTCTGGGGCCCCAGATGGGAAGGAACGTGGAGGCCTATGTCGACGACATCATTGTCAAGATGCGCGAGGCCTGGTCCCTCATCGCGGACCTCGAGAAAATGTTCGCCATTCTGTGCAAGGTTAACCTCAAGTTCAACCCTGACAAGTGCGTCTTCGGAGTTCCTTCCGGCAAGCTGCTTGGCTTCCTGGTCTCCCACCACGGCATTGAGGCAAACCCTAAGAAGATCAAGGCCGTCAAGAAGATGCGCCCTCCCCGGAACCTCAAAGAAATGCAGCGCCTGGCGGGATGCATGGCCTCGCTTGGGCGCTTCATCTCCAAGTTCGGCGAGCGAGCCCTACCATTCTTCAAGCTCATGAAGAGATCAGCCCCCGCCAAGTGGACTCCTGAGGCTGACGCTGCCTTCGAGGACCTCAAGAGGTACCTGACGAGCCCGCCCATCATGGTCGCGCCACGCTCTCGTGAGCCCCTGCTCCTGTACTTGGCAGCCACCCCCAGACGGCCTGCGCGGCCTTGGTGGCGGTACGAGAGGAACGCATCTGCATCCCGAAGAAGCCTGCCAAGGTCGCGCCTTCACCTGCCGAGGGCCCTCCTCATGAGGCCCCTGGTGAGCTGCCTCCCAAGCCTTTCGAGCCTCATGAGCCCCCAGTGCCCTCCAGAGAGCAAGATGCTACCACAACTACGTGCCTCGTCAAGCACCCTGTGTATTTCGTCAGCACGGTGCTGCGGGATGCGCGCGAGCACTACCCCATGTAGCAGAAGCTCCTCCTCGCGCTCCTCGTCGCCTCCAGGAAGCTGTGCCACTACTTTCAGGGCCATCCCATCAAGGTGATCACATCCTACCCACTGGAGCAAGTCCTATGCAGCCCCAATGCCGCCGGTCGCGTCGCCGAGTGGAACATCGAGCTGCAGGCCTTCGAGCTGGAATTCTGCACCACAAGGAGGATCAAGGGCGCAACCTTGGCGAACTTCGTGGCGGAATGGACGGACCCGCACCAAGAAGAGCCTCGCGAGGATGAATTCCTCCTGCTTGGAGACGAAGCACCTGGCGGCTGGACCATGCACTTCGATGGCGCATTCACCCAGCAGGGCGCGGGGGCTGGCGTCGTGCTCACCTCGCCAATAGGAGACAAGCTCTTCTACGCTGTCCAGCTCTGCTTCAGGCATGATGACAAGGTCTCCAACAACATCGCGGAGTATGAAGGCCTCATCACCGGGCTCAAGGCTGCCTCTGCTCTGGGCATCAAGCACATCATCATCAAGGGCGACTCCCAGCTCCTCGTCAGCTTCTCCAACAAAAGCTACAAGCCCAAGGATGAGCACATGGCCACCTATCTGGAAGAGGTGCGCAAGCTCGAGAAGCGCTTCCTCGGCATGGAGCTCCAGCACGTCCCTCACGGCAGCAACAAGGAAGCAGATGACATCGCCAAGCGGGCATCTTGCCGCGAGCCTCAACGCCCTGGCGTCTTCGAGGAAAGGCTCCTGAAGCCATCAGCTGCACCACGTGCCGCCAGCGCCACGCCACCTCTTGAGGAGCTCCCACCCGCGCCTCCCTCAGGCGCACCCGTCTGCGGCCCATCCTCAGGCGCTCGTCTCCTGCTGGCACTGGAGCCTCAAGTGGACAACTAGGCCACGGAGTTCAGGCTCTACTTGCAAAGCGGCACCCTCCCGGAGAAGGATTCAGAGGCAGAGCATGTGGCTCGCCAAGCTACGGCTTACTGCTTGAGAGATGGCGATCTCTACCACAGGCGTCCCAATGGTGTCGAGTTACGGTGCATCTCCGAAGAACAAGGGCGTGAGCTGCTTGCCGATATCCATGGTGGAGACCGCGGCCACCACTCTTCATCGCGCACCCTCGCTGGCAAGGTGTTTCGCAGTGGCTTCTACAGGCCCACCGTGCTTCAAGATGCCACCAAGCTGGTCCAATCCTGCGAAGCCTGTCAATTCCACGCCAAGTAAATCCATCAGCCGGCACAAGGCCTCCAGACGATCCCACTCTCGTGGCCCTTCGTGGTTTGGGGGCTGGATATCTTGGGACCCTTCCCTCGCGCGGCAGGCAGCTACCGCTACCTCTACATCGCCATTGACAAGTTCACCAAGTGGGCGGAAGTGGAGCCTATCCGCACCATCCCAACAGCCTCATCTGTCAAGTTCATCAAGGGCCTCGTGAGCCACTTTGGCGTCCCCAACCGCATCATCACTGACAACGGCTCGCAGTTCACGAGCGGCCTCTTCAAGTCATACTGCAGTCTTGGCACACAGATCTGCTACGCCTCTGTGGCGCACCCATGAAGTAACGGCCAGGCTGAGCGTGCGAACACTGAAGTCCTCAAGGGCCTCAAGACACGAAGCTTCAAGAAAAAGCTTGACGCCTGCGGCAAGGGCTGGCTTGACGAGCTCCAGTCCGTGCTATGGTCAATCCACACAACAGCAACCAAGCCCACTGGCGAAACTCCTTTCTTCCTCGTCTACGGAGCAGAAGCGGTCCTTCCTTCTGAGATCAAGCATGGGTCTCCGCGAGTCCTCGCGTTTAACGAGGCTCATCAGGACGGCTCGTGAGAGGCTGACCTGCTGTTCCTCGAGGAAGCTTGCCGCCAGGCCGCCCTACGCGCTGCCCGATACCAGCAAGCCTTGCATCACTATCATAGCCGGAACATACGTCCACGCACCCTCGAAGCTGGCGATCTCGCCCTAGGAAGGATCCTCTCCAGAGAAGGGCTCCACAAGCTCCCACCCATGTGGGAAGGCCCATTTAGGGTTGCCCATGTCTCCCGGCCTGGCGCCGCTCGGCTAGAGACGGAGGAGGGTGTTCCTGTGCCCAACACATGGAACATCCAACACCTCTGCAAGTTCTACCCGTGACCTCACGCGTACGAATGAAACGGAGCTGTACATGCTCCAGAGCCTCTCTTTGCGCTAGCCTGATGGGACCGTGAGAGCTCCCTCCCACAACCCAGTGGAAGCCCCATGCTCAGGGCTGGCGGATCAATCGAACTGAGGGCGCCGCCTGGCCGCACCATCCTCAAGCTGTCCTGTGTCCGTCACGGCAGCCTCTTCTTTTGGATGCGAAACTGAGGGCGCCATGTGGCTGCACCATCCTCAAGCTAACCCGTGCCAGACGCGGCAGCCGCATATTTTTTGGTTGTGTATTGAACCTTATTATTATGCTGCAAGTAAAGTTTTATTTCCTAAGTATTATATGTGTTTGGTAAGTTGTTTGCTTCAGGAGCCGTGCATGCTCGCGATCTTCGTCCTACGCATCACGCGAGCGGGGGCTGGACACGGTGTGCCTGTGCTCGGGTCAGTCCCAACAGCGCCGCAAAACCCAATTGACCGAGCTCTGGCTCGTGGGCCTGCTTCCATGTATGTCACCTCACCAAGGTCCTTGGTGCCTTGTCTCCTCGCGTGACGCCCACGAGCAAGCTAGCAAGTGTGCACTGCTCCCCCGTTTGTGAAATTTGTCGACATGCAATTGTCACAGGAACAAGGCACGTAGACAGCCTCGCGAGCGCTGCCTCGCGAGCGCTGCCTCGCGAGGTAACCCATGCCAGGATGTCTCCTTAAGAAGCCCACAGGAAGCCTCGTGAGCGCTGCCTCGTGAGGCGGCCTGCGGCGGCCATCTTCACCAAGTGCCAACGGGAAGCCTCACGAGCAAGGGTCCCACGAGGCGCACTCCGCAGCCACGGCATGACAAGCGCCACACTCCGCGAAAAAGCTAAATCTAAAAACACCTCGCGAGCCGCTCTCAGCGCCCCTCGAGCTCTCCTCTCCCCGCAACCTCGTTGAGTGTCGTCGTTTTCTCCTTTGTGCAAGCCGCTTGCATGTCAAAGGGGGGCTTCCTGAGCATCGCGCCTCAGGAGCTCTTACCACCCCTCTGAGCCCTTCACCCTCTGGCCTTGTCCAGGCATGGGTCCTAACATACCAGCGACGGTCGTAGCCCGCTCGGGGGCTGGGTCCTAACGACGTAGAGCACCAAGGCATGCAAGAAGGGAAAAACGAGCCTCGCGAGAGGGCCTCATGAGGAACACAAATTACAGCAGCCATTAAGTACTTAAATGCAAAAGTCATGTTTTCACGCCCCCACGGGGCTACATCAATCTGATATAGGATAAACAAGAGGAAAGGCCTAACAAGACGCGCCGTCGCCGTCATCGCCGCCATCACCTTCGTCGTCCGTGCTTCTGAGAAGATTGTTGTGGGCACGATGGCGTGTTGAAGAAAGTTGAACACCTTACGCTTGAAGCTTTTGCCAGGGTAGCGTGCCGAAGAATGCTGGGTATCGTACCTCAGAAGTTTCCCCTCAGGTTGCTTACTGGGGAAGGTCAGGTGCCTTATGCCGGAAGCTTTCTGCGGTAGCATGCTGGGGGAGATGGGAGTGCCGTATCCCCGAAGATTTTCTCACCAAGTGGTGTAGCAAGGACGATTGGGAGTCTTGCGCCGTAAGCTTCTCCCGATAGCTTGCGGAGGAAGGCTGGGTTCCTTGTACCAAAAGCCTTGCACTGTGATACGCAGTTGGGCCTGTGGCCGATTCTGGCTTCCTTACGAAGTATCCAAAATTTACCCATGGGGGAGCCAAAGCTTGGTGTAGGCCATATCATGTCTGAAGATATTCTATTGCACACCGCTTGTCCTTCTGCTGGCCTGATCATTGCTGCTGTAATGGTTGCACAACTGATGCAGACTTCATGTTGATAATTAATCTGGAATACCCTTTGCATTCAAACCAAGTGTTGCCGGTAGTGGGCAGTTGACGGATACTTCCATTCGGTTCAGCTGAGCTTCCAAGCATGTGAAATTCTCATTGATTCTGGGCAACCGTGAACTTATCCATATTTCCCGCAAACCGTGTTCACCACGCCCAGAATCTTATATATGCACCGGTAAATTCCAGAATATCTTTTGAAATGTGTATCGACATACCAGAGTATTGTTGTTGCTCTCGGCACCTTCACATTCTGAAAATATGTCTTCTGTGGGCAATAAATGATTATTGAGTCTAGTGAGAAAAGACTCAAGATTCACCCTACTGACTGAAATAATCCTTGTATCAAGGACCGAATAATTTGCTCTTGTTGGTGTCCATTCCCGATAGCTCATCTCACTGTTCTTTTGTGATCAATTCTGAGACAAACTCTCTCAGGCATATTCTGGCCTTGTCTGTAGCACGTAGAGTATGCTTCTGACCCATTATTTCAGTCAGCGGGATGAAATTTGAGTCTTTTCTCAATGGACTCAAGAATCATTTATTACCCACAGAAGACATATTCCAAGAAGGTGAAAGTGTCGAGAGCAACAACAACACTCTGGTATGTTGATACAAATTTCAAAGCATATTTTGGAACTCCTTGGTGCATATACACTATTTTCGGGGCCCCTGAACAAGGCCTGCGAAGAATATATGGATAAGTTCACGGTTGCCCAGAATCAATGGGAATTTCACATGCTTGGAGGCTCAGCTGAACCGGATGGAATTATCCGCCAATCGCTTATTACCGGCAACATCTGGTATCCCGGATCAATTGTCAATATGAGGTTTGCATCAGTTGTTCAACCTTGCTATCCGTGATGAGCAGACCAACAGAAGGTCAACCGGTATGCATGACCAACAAAATATCTTCAGACAAGGTACGGCCTATGCCAAGTTTTGGCTCCGCTATGGGTAAATTCCGGATACTTCGGAAGGAAGCCAGAATCGGCCATAGGTCCGACTGCATATCACAGTGCAAGGCTTTTGGTACAAGAAACCCAGCCTTCCTCCGCAAGCTATCAAGAGGAGCTTATGACACAAGACTCTCAATCTTCCTCGCTATGCCACCAGGGGGAAAATCTTCTGGGATACGGAACTCCAATCTTCCTCAGCCCGCTACCGCGGGAAGCTTCCAACATAAGTCACCTGACCTTCTGCAGTAAGCCACATGAAGGAAAGTTTCTGGGGTACGATATCCAGCCTTCTTCAGCACGCTACCTTGGCAGAAGCTTCGAGCATAAGGAATTCAGCCTTCTTCAACACGCCATCGTGCCCACAACAATTGTGTCAGAAGCACGAACTAGTTTGGACACACCTCCGCCTCAGAACTTAGTGATTATGAAAGGATGTATCCTACCCCTACATATGTTGTGAGCATGCAGTCCAGTGGATCAGTTCATGCGAGCCACTTGTACACGGGAATAACTGTGTTCAGAGAAACATCGGCCCACATATCAAAGAAGAATATGAACATAGCAACCCCTATGAGATATGCAAGAGTAAGTTGTGTGTACAAGCCCAACAAGCTAGGTTATGACCAAGGAGCCGTGTTGGCAGGTCACGACAGGTCCATCAAAGGAATTCTCAAGAACAAAGAAGTTGTGGACAAACAGTCTCTGTGACGATCAGTAAAATAAAGCTTCATGGATAAGGTGATATTACCAATCCTTGTCAGACTCTTGCATATACGGCCACAACAATGCAACAAGCATGTTGTACTCCTCATGAGCATGGGCCATCAACCAACATAAGAGGCTATGCTCCGTAAGATACGCCGAATGATAGCCAAACTGTGTTCAGCTCGGTGATCATAGCAAGGACTGCGAAGGATATATATGACAGAGCTACCCCTAGCCACTCGAGGCCATAAGATCATATGAGCCTTGTATCAGGAGAGAATGCCTCACCCATGACAGTCAGGGTATGGAGTATCGCAATAAAACCCGAAGCAGCTAGCTCCAGGTCATGGAAACCAAGCCGTTTGTCGATACTACTGCTACCCACCAACTCTAGGCAACAAACTACCAGGACAAAAGTACACCTGACAGGAAAGAGAAGGATTCAATACAGCCGTTTGAGAAGACAACACCTGAGCCATCAGAAGAGGCAGTTAAAAGGCCAGTGAACCGACGAAGACAAGACAGCTGGTGGATCCAAGTTGCACACAGGTAATGTCCCCTTAGCTGGGAGGTAAGCCCAGAAATCTCGAGGATGAGATTTTCTTAAGGGGGGTAGGTTTGTAACACCCTGATTTTCGCTCCTCGATTTTTCCCTTCGCGGGATTTGGCTCCCGTCTTTTTTTTTCCGATGTTATGGGATTTTCTCTTGCCTTTGGGTATATGAAGATGGTCACTTAGCCTTGCCTCTCCCATCCAACCAGAGATTCTCTCCAGACCAACCTTGCCACCCAAGATATATTCCCAGGATTTTGCCACCGAAACCCTATCTCCCGAGTTACCGGAAGGGAAACCCGAATTCCTTCCGTTACAAAGGAACCCCAATTTCCTTTGATCTGTTGCCTCCCAAACTTTTCCCAATGATCATCCCATATCTATAAACCCTGGATATGCAAAAATATTGTCAACTCATTTGCAATATTTTTCATTTAAAATTAATTCCTTTTTCTGCTGTTTAAAGGAATTAAATCCAGGAAAATATCTATCCAACTCCAATGTTCATGAAAACTTGTGGCGATATTATTTGTGATCATATTGAGCTCCCATAAAAATATTGGCCATAATTAAATAAGGGAAATTTCATTTTCCTATTTAAAGCCAATATTGCATTTTGGGTACTTTCCAAAGGAGCTACCATTTTGGTAGCCAGGAAAAATCCCAAATAATTTGTGGAGATTCTCCTATCCATATCTTCACCATTTCCATCAAGAACCCAAGTTCCATAGTTCAACTTTTGAGCACATCATCCAATTCTTGTCTCTGGACTTATTTTTAGGTTGTGAAGAAACTATATTTTATATTGCTTCAAAAATCTTGAAATTAATCCAGGACCTCACATTCACTATATGATGTGAGCATGCAAAAATTCATAGCATTTTATCTAGCCAATTTCTCTCAAAAATTCCATCTAGTTTTTGTCCAGCAAAAAGCTTTGTGAATGAAGTACCACTTTGAAATTTCCAAATGAGCTGAAATTTTGCCAGTACCTCCATACTTCCAAATCATCACCCTACACCAAAATTCAGTTCATTTCATCAAGCCAGATGAGTGCAGCTTCAAAGTCAAGTTTCTGGACCAAATTTGGCATTGTAAAGGAAGTGCACTCAAACTTGGTCCAATTTGCTTCAAATTTCTCCAGAAGGTGCTCTTTCTTATCACACTTCACTGTGGCAACCTGTCCAGCCCATTGGCACCTCTGTTTGACCACAGCATTCTGTCCAAATTTTTGTCCAGAACCTAGGTCATCTCCAATCAGTCAACTCTTGCCGCCACTTCCATCCAAACACTCATAGGACAGCTCATTGACCTCTGATACATCTAATTGACAAGGTCCCAGAGCCATTTATTGCCCTAGACACGCGGTGGCCGTGGTGACCACGCGATGGCCACGCAGAAACGGCGCTCTGCGCGACGCATCGCGTCGGACAGCCAGCTCCGGTGGTCGTACCCTTGCCATCTTGTGCCGACAAGCTCCCCTGCGTCCGCGTGCACCCCCTCCAGCACCTTCCTCCTTCTCTCCCTTCCTCCTCGCGCCACGGCGAGCTCCGCCGTGACACTGTCCCGCCCGTGACCCGTGTCCTCTTCCTCCCCGAGTTCTCCCGAAGCTGCTGATGGCTTCTCCACCCTCCCGGAGACCTTGCCGACATCGCCCTCTCCCTCCGTGTGTCCCCGAGTGCCAGTACGCCGATGAGGATGCCACGGCGGCCGAGCTCATCCGCACGCCTCGGCTGGCTATAAATAGCCGTGGCCCGAGCCTCCCCGGGCATCCCCGAGCTCGCCAACCCACTCTCCTCTTCCCCTAACCCACTCCCGTGCCCCTGCCCGGTCGGATATCTCGCTGGAGCAACCGAATTGCCGGCGAGCTCTACCCACTGCCTCCGCCTACAAACCTCGCCTCCGGTCATCCCCGGTACCCGTGGACCTCACCGCCGGATGCGCCACTCTCCCGTGGCCCTGCCCGTGCCCTCGCCCAACCTCTCCGGCCATCGCAGCGGCCACATCTACCGGAGCCGCCACTCCCGACCGCGTCACGCAGACTCGCCTCCGGCCGTCCCTAGCCTTGCCTGAGCCCTCTCCTGGAAGAGGCTCTCGCCGGCACGCCCCGCCCGTCCGCTCGGCTGCCCGAGAAGCTCGCCGGAGCGCTGCCGGCCACCGGAGCCCGTGCTCTCTGTCGCCGCGTCGAGGGAGCAGAGAGGAGGAAGAAGAGAAGGAGGGAGGAGAGAGAGAGCACCGGTGGGCCCCACATGTCGGCGACCGCGGCCCTGTCCACCTGGATAAGTGGATGCGCATCCGCACATTTACGCTTTCCTCCACGGGAAACGTATTATGGTGTAGTGCGTTTTCTTCTCTGGAAAATGCCTCCGCTCTAAATACGCTTTCCACTCTGGAAAACATATTCGCAGAGAAGGCACTTGCCGCAGTGCTATTAGGGACCCAGATGCAATTATTTCTTTTGCAGATCAGTCCCTGGCAGTCAAACCTCCCTAACTTTTTGCTCGTAACTCCGATTGAGGTAAATCCAGCGCCCACGTTCTTAGTTCGTCGAGCCCGTTCCGATGACATCACTTTCACAATGTTTAAACTTTCTGAAATACCCATTTTGCCCCTGCCCTCTATTCAGCCCCTCCGAGAGGGAATCCTTTCCGGCGAATTTTCCCGCGAGGTGATCGCACTTCTCCCGGAGTATTCCTTCACCCCCAGGCAAGCCGACCATCTGATATATGCCCTAAAGCATTGCTCTGTGTTATTCTTGCGTGTTTAGTTAATGAACATGCTTGTGTTAGACATAATTAAACTCCTGCTAGTTTGAATTTGCTATTTACATCACTTGCTAATACTCGTCATATTATCGCACTAGTGACTCGTAGGTGACAACATGGAGATAGGTTGTTTTGTTTTCATCGTGCATTACTGTCGTTGTTGCAATGAGTAAGAATATGATATAATGACAACAACCTCCTCCGCCGGCTGGATCGAGTCATAGTGCCACCGAACCGAGCTCATCAGTGCAGCCACATTTGCCTTTATGGGAAGGCCCTAGCTTGGTCTATTGTCGTGCCTCTTATCGGTACCACCAAAGAGGGGGGGGGGGTTATGCGTGCGTGCTACCCTGGCCCGGTAGGCGGCGATAATCCTGTGAGCCCAGTTTAGTTATATGGTACCAGGTCCCCGTTTAGGATAGTTTTGTTTGGCCACGACGGTGGCAGGTGTCAAGAGTGACACAGGGGCCACCCAGGACATGACCCTGGGAGGGTATGATTGTCGGTGGGACCAAGAGTGCCAGGCAATAGACAAGTTTTGTTGGAGCAGCACCGGTCCACCCGAATGGGAGCATAAGGCCAGGAGCTCCATAGTGTGGGTAAAGTGCGCAACCTCTGCATAGTGTAAATCTATATGCTAGCAGCGGCTCGAATCCTAGCAGCAGAATCACGGCGTCAAAATGGACTCCACTCCGCAGGGACTCTGGCTGGGACACATCCTAGCTCGCAACTCAAACGCCTCCACTATGCAAACATGGCAGCACCTGCAAACTGGCACGACACTCTAGGTGAGTACTTTGAATGTACTCGCAAGCTCGCAACAATCAAGAGCATCAAGGCAAACAATGTCATAGTAATCATGATTAAATCAGATCAAATGGTACTAAAAGGGTGGAAGAAAATAATAACATGCCGTTGCTACAACTATCCATCTTGTTACTACTATGGAACCACTTGCCCTGAGTCACATGATTGAATCATTTACTCTCGTGACCCAACTCATGGTCACCTCAAGAATTACTGACAATCATCCCCGAGATCATCTTCAAAAATTCCCAACATTCCTCAACAACTGGTCTCCTAACCATACTGAGACGAGTTCTTCCATCATTAACAGGTCATTCCCTCATTGGTGTTGATCAGACAGTGTGACTTAGTACGAACTGTGTCCAATACCGTGGACTCGGCTATTCGAATAGATTCTTACACTCTGCAGAGGTTGCGCACTTTACCCACACCATGAAGCCCCTGGCCCCGTACCTCGGTACACTTCCCTTTCCGGGTGGACCGGTGCTGCTCCAACAAAACTTGCCTAACCCGTGACCCCTCCATCGTACCACCGACAATCATCCTCCCCCGGAGTCATGCCCTGGGTGGCCTCTGTGTCACCCCGTGACACTTGCCACCGTCGTGGCTAACAAACTATCCCAAATGGGGACCTGAGCTCAATAACCAAACCGGGCTCACAAGGTTATCGTCGTCTACCTGATCAGGGCAGCACGCACGAATAACCTTCCCTCTTTGGTGTACCGATAAAAGAGCACGCTGTTAGACCAAGCCAAGGCCGTCCCATTCCGGCAGGTGTGGCTGCACTGGAAAGTTCGGTTCAGTGGCACTTGATCAACAATGAAGGATTTTATCCCCGAGTAATCATAGTCATCACTGACACTCCGATATACAAATGATCCAAGTTACTACAATAACCAACTAGAAATCCAATGAGCCTCATGACCCACTTCTACTACTGATCTCATATATGCAGTACCAGTGGAATCACAAAATAATCATACACGGTAATCTCACAGTCCGACAGTATTACGACATAAATATGGAAATCTACTACTAGCCTATAATCCCATCATCATCATGGCAGTAACTTATCCAAAATGCTCAAAGTATTGCATGAATTAATCCATTCAAAATAGATTCATATTTGGCATCAAAATAATTAATTCTACCATGATATTGCAATGCAATTATGCAAATGAGAGTTGTGGCTTGCCTTGCACCAAAAGATTGTGGGAGTACTCCTGGCCTTCACCAACTAGGCAAAACAAATCTGAAAAGCATTTTTGAAAGCATTTTCAAATACCACATAAAGCCTTTTCTTTTGACCAGAAATTCTAGACAGCAGAGAAAAAATACCAAATTTTTTACAGCAACTAGAGGAGCTCATAAGAAAAATAATGCAAAAAGAATGAACTCATTTGGACTTATGGTTTAAAAGTTATAGCTGGTCAAAGTTCAATCAAATCTGGATTTAAAATGAATTTAAACAGAAAACTGGAAAATCCCAGAAGCGGCCACGTCGAAGACGTAGACTGGCCAGGCGCCTCCACTTACATACCGGTTCGGCCACGCATGGAGTCGCCGACAGGTGGGGCCCGCTTGCCAGGTTTGAACAGAGAGGAAGAGGGAACAGAGGACAACGGCTCACCAGCGACGGTTGCCGGCGATAGCGACGACGGCGAGCTTCGGGGACGGCGGGGATGGATCAGGAAGACGCTGGCGAGCACGCCCATATCCGTATCTCGTCTGGAGATGGCCGGACGGCGTCGCCCCCTTCATCTCAGGCAGCGGCGTGCTTCGGGGGTCGACGGATCCGGCGACTCCGGCGAGCTCTCGGGCGGAGGAAGGGCTGGGGATGGTCACTGGAGCTTCATGAGCTCACTGGTGGTCTCGGCTGGGGCTGGGGTGGGCGGAGGCGAGCGGACAGAGCTGGGGCAGAGTGGCGGAGCCTTTCACCGGAGACGGAGAAGGAGGGCTCTCCGGCCTACCCTGGCTCTGCTGGTGGCGATTGAGAGGGAAAGGAGTGGAGTGGTGAGGGCTGGAGAGGCCGGGAGGGGCCTTTTATAGGTGGGCGGAGGGTGGCCGAGCCGCTCAGCGCCGCGGACACGTCGCCGGAACGGGTACGGTGAGGTGGCCGTCGCGGAGCGAGGTGAAGCGATGAGAGAGGTCAGGGGAGTTAAGCGCAAGGCGACGGCTCACCGGGAAGCTGCCAGCCAGGTCATCCCCATACGGCCACTGTGTTGCCCGTGCGCGCACTTGGCTGTGTGCGGCAGCGAGCCTCGCCGGAGGGGGTAGAAGGGTCCAGGCTGGCCAGGTGGACGGCATCGACGACGTCGGCATACTAGGACAAAGAGAGGCAACGAGAGGTGACCGGAGCGAGCGTGTCCGATGTGGGCGACGTGCAGAGCACGGTTTTGGCTCGGCCAGACGTGTGGTCACCGTGTACACTGGCGCACACGGCGTGCTCTGGCCTGCCCGGTCATGTCCGTGCGATAGTCCCTCCTTCCAGAGGCCTCCTGGTGCAGCTGGTTTGGCAAGAGGTGGTCTGAACAGCTGGCTAGGTTCCAGGCAAGTTTTTGGACAGAAACTTGGGCAGCAAGTTGAGGTAAAATGGCTAGGTCTTTGGGAGTAAAAGTTCTCCATGCTGGAGTGTAGTAGGAAGGTGCATATGCTGGAAAAAATCTAGACCAAATGGATCAGTGTAGGGCATGGTTGCTTCACAACTGCCTCTTTGATCCAGAAATCTTGCAGAGGATGTTGCACTCACTTGGATGGGTTCCTGGAGCTGAAACTTGGTATTTGTGGGTGATTTGGGGATGCCAACACGCTATAAAAATTTCAGTCCAATTGGGTTAGTGTACAGGGTACTTCCTTCACAACACTTCCCACTGGACAGAAATTTGGAGGAATTTTATATAGAAATTGGCTGAATGAAACGAGCCAAAAATTTGTGGATATTCATAATATGGGTAGGAGAATGTCCTGGATTAATGTCAGAATTTTTGAAGCAATATAAAATATAGTTGCCTCACAAATTGAAATTATGATCAGAATCAAAGATTGGATGCTATGCTCACCATGAGAAGTAAATCTTGCATATTTTCACATATCCAAGGGTCACATGGTGCAAAGGATTTATGAGAATTTTCTTGGGATTTTTGGAAGAATAGAAATATAGGTTGCTTCACAACCTAGAGCTCAAAGGGTTAGTCCTTTAATGGGGAAAAAAGGAATATTAAATTGAAATACAATTGAGATTGAGCAAGGATGGAAGTGACATGACTTGAGAGAAGTTTTTGAGAGCCTGAGTCACTTGGGAAAGAAAATCAAGAAAATATTCCCAAGTTTTAAGTCCATAGAGCCATTCAGAAACAAAACCAAGCCAAATTCCAAATTAAATTTTGAAAAGAAAAGCTGAGAAAAATCAGGGTGTCACAAACCTACCCCCTTAGAATAAATCTCGTCCTCGAGATTTGGTTGCCCAGGGAACCAGTATGAATATTCTGCCTTTAAGGAAAACCGGTTCCAACTCAGGTGTCCTTTTTCTTGGTATAATGTTTTCCCACGAATCTCATGGAACCTGACTTTCTTACTCTGGGGTGGTTTGCTTTACCGCACTCACATTCCGACGAATCTTTCCTCACACATCCAACATTATGTTGATTTCATTATTACCTAGTCTGTGGGTTCATCTGGCATATTTTCCCTGACTGGAGTAAATCACCCTTCCATAAGTCTGGGAGCAATGTTTGATGGGCAAGTCCTGCTCCTGTCTAGTACCAATAAGGATTATGAACAACTTTCTTTAGTGGATACCACCAAACTAGTTATTGTATCGAGTTACAATACTGAGAATCACAATGTTTTTCCAGGTGGGGTCTGACTGCTTACAAGGTGCTTGATTCCTCTGAGCTGACTGTTTTGTCTCCATTCTGTATTGACGATTTGGCTGCTATTCGTCATGTCCAAAGAAGTAATACCCTATAGTAACACCTTGACTGACGGTAGTCCTGGCAGACTAACCTTACTCATGACAGGAGAGCGCATGAGTGAGCATTTGATCCGAAGTTGTTGTATAGCACTGCAAGTGCCCATCCCGTCGAGATATCCATAAGTCTTGCGATGCCTGATATGAATGCAGAGCGAAGCGGACCGCTGGGAGGGGTATTCATGATGATTGATACGAAATCAGCCCATCTTAGGTATTCGTATCATGTGGTTTCTGTAACGATCATCACCCCTACATCTTCAGTCTTGCTCTTCTTTATTGTTCTCTTTCCGGATTCCTTTGCCACAGGAAATTGGTCACGTATCCTCAACTCTTCATATAACCATGGGTGTTATCAAGTGCAATATTCCGGCAAACATGCCTGGTCCTTAACCTAGTGCAGTCACACTTATCAGACAAGCATTTCATCTCACAAGCTGTAGGGGTAAGGCATTGGTCCTCCGAACTCTTTGCATGAAATTGGCAAATAAACCAATGGCCACCAGAACGGTCTTTACAACTCAGATCTGGGACTTTTACTGGAGTAATTCAACCATGGCTCAAGACGGCTGAAAAGCCGCTCAGAGCATGAGACCATGTTGATAAAAAGAATGTAGCAGCTCCCTAAGACGGCCGAAGAACAGCTCAGAACATCGAGTCACCGCTACCAAAAAAAATTCAACAGCTGACTGAGACGGCCGAAAAACAGCTCAAAACACAGGACAGTTGTTGAAAAGAGAAAATATAATGTCGGCATCCATCCTGAATGGCCAAAAAAACAGCTCGGTACACAGGCGTGGTGCCGTTTCCAAGGAAAAGCAAGCAAGGGTTCATCGGAACCGTATACCAAGTCCATAAGTACCTTGGTATCTACTGCCCAAATTGTAGTTCCAAGCTTGTGAGTCCTCCTAACATACTGATGGTTATACTGGCCTTCGTTCTCTTGCATAACTTATGCAGGTGTTGGATCCTTCCTTTGGTAGTCCGGCTCAAGCATAGTTACTTTTTATACGAGTGACTCTCATGACTCGAGCAATACTCCACAATGTGTATAGAAACATGTGTAGCTGAACATCTGATTCTCCGAGACAGCTCTTTGTGTCCTGACTAACTTATATTTCTGACCGAACAACTATGACTTAGCTTCTCGAGATGCACTGCCAACACACCGTGTACTAACATATACCAATGCTGGCAATCGTTTGTGGTACCGTGCTAAAGAAGATTGGATAGCTTGTGTTGGAAGCCATCGGGTATCGTGCTGAGGAAGACTGAGTAGCTTGCGCTCAAAGCTTTGGCCGGAATAGCATACGGGAAAAGGCTGGGTAGCATTCCCCAAAAGCTTTCCCTCCTGGTTACTTATCGAGGAAGACTCTGTACCTTATGCTGGAAACTTTCCCACAATAGCTTACCGAAGAAGACCGGGTATTTTGTATTGGAAGCCATCCACATATCGTACTGAGGAAGACTCGAGGAGCCTTACCTCGTAAGTTTCTTCGGTGGCGTGCAGAGGAGGACTGTATTGCTTATACCCGAAGTTTCTTACTGCGCTTTGCTGCTATGCATATATATCCTTGCAACTCCACTTGTTGGTTTCCTGCGGAAGAGTTGATCGTCTATCCTTCTTGAATTCCAGCTTGTACCATAAACATATCATTAGCCTTGCACACCACTGGTCTTCCTGCTTGCTTAAATATTACTGCTGATTGCATTACCGATGTAAACTCAACACTAATAATCGATTTAGAGTACTATTTGCTTCCAACCAAATGTTTCCCCCGGCAATACGATCCTGAGAATTTCATACTGCTCAAACTAACCTCCAAGCACTTGCAATCCTCATTATCTCCTCGTGTCCGATAGTTGATGAGCAACTTCCATGGAGAAGGTAGTATGACACCGAAAACCAAAGAAGAGCAAATAGGACTACTCAAGGAAAACACCAAACTTGCAAAACCACACTTTATTGCTACTCAGGGTAATTTACAGTACTTGGCACTACCACAACTCATGCAACATGAAATTCGCAAATACTTAGGTACTAGGGTTGGATGGCGGGTTGCTGGAGAGCGAAGGAGCTGGCGGAGAGGTTGACGGAGCTAAAGCCATACCAAGGGCTCTCCGGGCACGAGTTGCATCTCGGACTAGCCTAGCGATGAGAACGTACTCTGCGACCATGTAACGAGACATGTATGCCACAGCGACATCGTCATCTGAGTGGACAGGAGGAAATATAATCCGTCTGGGAGTGGTAGACATGGTGGGATAGTACTGGAAGGCACGATTCTCCTGCATCGCGTTTTCCTGATGGCGAATAATAGTGAGGTCTGCCAGAGCGGCAAGTTCGACAGCGCGATCTGGGGTAGAGGCATAACCACCATGGAGACTATAAGTGCGCTTCCCCAAAGGTAAGTCGACTGACAGGATAACATTGGCATGATACTCAAGCACCAGTCCTGCAAGTGAGGTCTGGAACACTTGGTACCTTGGCATCTCTCCATTTGGATAGAGAAGACGCCAGACATCACAAAGCAGGGATGCGAAGCTGAGTGGTGCAGGGGCTGAGTTGTAGTCAACAGGAACGGATGCCATCTACAAAATCAACTGATTAGTGTGCCAAATCTATATGCATGCCATGCAACAAACAAATGCATCAACCAAGTGCATCACTCAAATGCAACACACAAACAGGCTGGGCTCTAAACTAACGGTTTCTAACGTCCGGGTTAGCTAGGGTGTCCTATAGCCGGACCTGCTCTGATACCAAACCATGTGGCACCCCGGCTTAGAGTCACCGGAGCACCCCGTATTCCAGCCCAGAGATCAAGTCCTCTGGAATATGGCACTGCTTGGCATAGAACAAATCAGCTCTTTATTACAAATAGTTGGGGTACAAGGGTTTGAAATATTACAACGGGTTGCCTCGGCAAAGCTACACTTGCTATGATAATTCTATGCTAGCAGCGTCTCGAATCCTAGTAGCAGAATCACGGCGTCAAAATGGACTCCACTCCGCAGGGACTCTGGCTGGGACACATCCTAGCTCGCAACTCGAACGCCTCCACTATGCAAACATGGCAGCACCTGCACTGGCATGACACGCCAGGTGAGTACTTTGAATGTACTCACAAGCTCGCAACAATCAAGAGCATCGAGGCAAACAATGTCATAGCAATCATGATTAAATCAGATCAAATGGTACTAAAAGGGTGGAAGAAAATAATAACATGTTGTTGCTACAACTATCCATCTTGTCACTACTATGGAACCACTTGCCCTGAGTCACATGATTGAATCATTTACTCTCGTGACCCAACTCATGGTCACCTCAAGAATTACTGACAATCATCCCCGAGATCATCTCCAACAATTACCAACAGTCCTCAACAACCAGTCTCCTAACCATACTGAGACGAGTTCTTCCATCATTAACACGTCCTTCCCTCATTGGTGTTGATCAGACAGTGTGACTTAGTACGAACTGTGTCCAATACCATGGACTTGGCTATTCGAATAGATTCTTACACTCTGCAGAGGTTGCACACTTTACCCACACCATGAAGCTCCTGGCCCCGTACCTCGGTACACTTCCCTTTCCGGGTGGACCGGTGCTGCTCCAATGAAACTTGCCTAACCTGTGACCCCTCCATCGTACCACCGACAATCATCCTCCCCCGGAGTCATGCCCTGGGTGGCCTCTGTGTCACCCCGTGACACCTGCCACCGTCGTGGCCAACAAACTGTCCCAAACGGGGACCTGAGCTCAATAACCAAACCGGGCTCACAAGGTTATCGTCGTCTACCTGATCAGGGCAGCACGCGCGCATAACCTTCCCTCTTTGGTGGTACCGATAAAAGAGCACGCTATTAGACCAAGCCAAGGCCGTCCCATTCCGGTAGGTGTGGCTACACTGGAAAGTTCGGTTCAGTGGCACTTGATCAACGATGAAGGATTTTATCCCCGAGTAATCATAGTCATCACTGACACTCCGATATACAAATGATCCAAGTTACTACAATAACCAACTAGAAATCTAATGAGCCTCATGACCCACTTCTACTACTGATCTCATATATGCAGTACCAGTGGAATCACAAAATAATCATAGACGGTAATCTCACAGTCCGACAGTATTACGGCATAAATCTGGAAATCTACTACTAGCCTATAATCCCATCATCATCATGGAAGCAACTTATCCAAAATCCCCAAAGTATTGCATGAATTAATCCATTCAAATAGATTCATATTTGGCATCAAAATAATTAATTCTACCATGATATTGCAATGCAATTATGCAAATGAGAGTTGTGGCTTGCCTTGCACCAAAAGAGTGTGGGAGTACTCCTGGCCTTCACCAACTAGGCAAAACAAATCTGAAAAGCATTTTTGAAAGCATTTTCAAATACCACATAAAGCCTTTTCTTTTGACCAGAAATTCTAGACAGCAGAGAAAAAATACCAAATTTTTTACAGCAACTAGAGGAGCTCATAAGAAAAATAATGCAAAAAGAATGAACTCATTTGGACTTATGGTTTAAAAGTTATAGCTGGTCAAAGTTCAGTCAAATCTGGATTTAAAATGAATTTAAACAGAAAACTGGAAAATCCCAGAAGCGGCCACGTCGAAGACGTAAACTGGCCAGGCACCTGCACTTACATAACGGTTCGGCCGCGTGTGGAGTCGCCGACATGTGGGGCCCGCTTGCCAGGTTTGAACAGAGAGGGAGAGGGAACAGAGGACGGCGGCTCACCGGCGACGGTTGCCGGCGATAGCGACGGCGGCGAGCTTCGGGGATGGCGGGGATGGATCGGGAAGACGCTGGTGAGCACACCCGTACCCGTATCTCATCGGGAGATGGCCGGACGGCGTCGCCCCCTTCGTCTCAGGCGGCAGCGTGCTTCGGGGGTCGACGGATCTGGCGACTCTGGCGAGCTCTCGGGCGGAGGAAGGGCTGGGGATGGTCAGTGGAGCTTCACGAGCTCACTGGTGGTCTTGGCTGGGGCTGGGGTGGGCGGAGGCGGGCGGACGGAGCTGGGGCAGAGTGGCGGAGCCCTTCGCCGGAGACAAAGAAGGAGGGCTCTCCGGCCTGCCCTGGCTCTGCTGGTGGCGATTGAGAGGGAGAGGAGTGGAGTGGTGAGGGCTGGAGAGGCCGGGAGGGGCCTTTTATAGGTGGGCGGAGGGTGGCCGAGCCGCTCGGCGCCGCGGACACGTCGCCGGAATGGGTACGGTGAGGTGGCCATCGCGGAGCGAGGTGAAGCGATGAGGGAGGTCAGGGGAGTTATGCGCAAGGTGACGGCTCGCCGGGAAGCTGCCAGCCAGCTCTTCCCCGTACGGCCACTGTGCTGCCCGTGCGCGCACTTGGCCATGTGCGGTAGCGAGCCTCGCCGGAGGGGGTAGAAGGGTCCAGGCTGGCCAGGTGGACGGCGTCGACGACGTCGGCATACTAGGACAAAGAGAGGCATCGAGAGGTGACCGGAGCGAGCGTGTCCGACGTGGGCGACGTGTAGAGAACGGTTTTGGCTCAGCCAGACGTGTGGTCACCGCGTGCACTGGCGCACACGGCGTGCTCTGGCCTGCCCGGTCATGTCCGTGCGATAGTCCCTCCTTCCAGAGGCCTCCTGGTACAGCTGGTTTGGCAAGAGGTGGTCTGAACAGCTGGCTAGGTTCCAGGCAAGTTTCTGGACAGAAACTTGGGCAGCAAGTTGAGGTATAATGGCTAGGGCTTTGGGAGTAAAAGTTTGCCATGCTGGAGTGTAGTAGGAAGGTGCATATGCTGGGAAAAATTCAGACCAAATGGATCAGTGTAGGGCTGTCCAATTGGGTTAGTGTACAGGGTACTTCCTTCACAACACTTCCCACTGGACAGAAATTTGGAGGAATTTTATATATAAATTGGCTGAATGAAATGAGCCAATTTTTTTTGGAGATTGATAATATGGGTAGGAGAATGTCCTGGATTAATTTCAGAATTTTTGAAGCAATATAAAATATAGTTGCCTCACAAACTGAAATTATGATCAGAATCAAAGATTGGATGTTGTGCTCACCATGAGGAGTAAATCTTGAATATTTTCACATATCCAAGGTTCACATGGTGCAAAGGATTTATGAGAATTTTCTTGGGATTTTTGGAAGAAAAGAAATATAGGTTGCTTCACAACCTAGAGCTCAAAGGGTTAGTCCTTTAATGGAAAAAGGAATATTAAAGTGAAATACAATTGAGATTGAGCAAGGATGGAAGTGACATGACTTGAGAGAAGTTTTTGAGAGCCTGAGTCACTTGGGAAAGAAAATCAAGAAAATATTCCCAAGTTTTAAGTCCATAGAGCCATTCAGAAACAAAACCAAGCCAAATTCCAAATTAAATTTTGAAAAGAAAAGCTGAGAAAAATCAGGGTGTCACACAGGAGCCTCGCGCGCCGGCGAGCGCTGGGGGCTTGCCGGGGCACCGCCGGTAGCTGCAACCTCCTTGGCGGGGGAAGAGCTTGGCAGGGGAGTTAGCGCCTCCGCCTCCTCCATCGCTGTGTCCCCTCCTGCATCGGGCACCTCGGGAGGCACGGCTCCTCCTCCGGAGGCCGCCTCCCGAGGCTCGTCCTCCTTGGCCTCAGGAGCCGCGTCCACACGCAGCTCTGGTTGAACCACCTGCTCCTCCTCCACTTCCGCGCGCCCCGTTCCAGCTTCGGGGTGGTGGATGGCCTCTGCACGCCCTGCGGCACCCGCGGTAGGCGCCGGGGCCCCCTTCGAGCCAGGGGTCTTCGTCTTCTTCTTCTTCATGGGCCTCCTATGCGCGTGAGGGCTCAACCCCAGATCTCGGAAGGAAGAGGGGAAGACGCAAGGAAAAAAGAGCAAGACGTGGTGACTTACTCATTGTTGGGGACCCACTACCTCTTTTTCAGCACCGGCAGTGGCCGGCTGCCGCTGCTACCCTCGCGAGGCTCCCTCGCGTCGCCCCCAAAGGGCATGGCGTGAGGCTCGGCAGTCCCGGCCTCGGCACCGTCCTTCTTGGCGGGGGGCTCGGTTGTCCCGCCGTCCGTGCTAGTCTTCTTCGCGAGGGGCTCGGTGCCCCCACTGCCGGCGTCAGTCTCCTCCACGCGCGGCTCATCAGCCGTCGCGCTGGAGCTTCCTTCACCTCCCGCACCCATAGGCCGGGAGGGCACAACCCTGAACTGGGCGTCGTCATCGTTGTCGTCCTCGAGGTCGCAGATGAGCTGGCGGCGGCTTCGCGGGGTAGGCCCGCCGTCGCTCTCCTCCGCGGCGCTTGCTGAGGCCTCGGCGTCGCCGCGGTCTCCCGAGCTAGGGACCACCACGAACGGGTTCTCGCGAGGCCTCTCGAAGCCCTCCGGCACCAGGCCCCACTGGTCGAAGATCGGCATCTCCGCGACCAGCTCATCCCTGTTCTGATAGCGGTACAGAGGAAGCGCATCCTGGGGCGGATCCTTCGCGCCGCTGCCGACCAAGATCTGCATGATCTCGTCCAACACCTCCGACGGCAAGTTGTCGACGCTTAGCCTCATGGGGTCCTTCTGGCTGGTGATCTTCCACACTGGACGCAAGCCCCTCTGGAGCGGCGCGATGCATCGCCTCAGGAGCTCCCTCACGACCATCGGCCCCGTGAACCCGCCTTCCTTCAGCTCGGCCATCCGCCCCCACATGGGCGCCAGCCTCGGGTTGGTGAGCTTCTCGTGCTCCCAGCCAGAGCTCTTCACGGCGGGGTCCGTCAGGATCATCAGTAGCAGACTATGCTGGCACGTGTCCACATAGATCCAGCGCTTCCTGTAGCCCTCCACCTTCCTCGAGATCTTCAGGTTGATGGAGTCTTCCTCCGTCCCCTTGACGCTGAGGAATGAAGCGCACGCAGAGCGCTGGTTTGCCGCAGTCAGCAGCGGGCTGAAGAAATGGTGGAAGAGTGCCACCGAAGGCATCACGCCCACGAAGGCCTCGCAGAAGAAGGCGAAGGTGGAGAGGAGGAAGACTGAGTTTGGCTAGAGGTGAAGGGCGTGGATCTGATAGTGCGACAAGATGGCATTGAAGAAATCAGAGAACGGCGGTACCAAGTTGGCGTAGACGCTGTGGACGAAGAGGGGGAAAGTCGTTGCCTCCAACTCGCGTGGCGGGTGCGAGCCCGGCCAAATCTTCGTCATCTTCCCCTCGTGGGTGGTGGCGGCGGTCATCGGGATCACCTTCTCCAATCCTTGTTGGTTGGCGATGATGGAGCGCATCAGGGCTGGCTCCAAGGCCGGCGCGGTCGGGGCCGTGGCCACCGTCTTGCCCTTCTTGCCAGCGGGTGCCATTGCTACGCGGTGGAGCTTTGGAGGCGAGAGGAGGAAGAGGATGCAAGGAGTCTGGCACTAGGAGGCGGGGAGAAGAGGATGAAGGCAATGATGCTTCTGTGCCATGCGCGGGCCAGTTTTCTGGCAGGGCGGACGGTTACCGAGGCGTAGTGGGGAAGCGGGGGTGTCCCCCGTCCCATCGTGCACCACGCGCCGCTACCTGGGCCCCACAGTCGGTTAGGGCCCATGCCATTTCGCTCCCAACGGGCGGGAACGTGCGCGCCACGGGCCCGGGGGCTACTGTCGGGCCAGTGGGAACCGGGGTACCACGGCCCGTCAGCCTGTGGCCCAGGAAGCAGTACCTGGCAAAGGCCCAAGAGGCGGCCCAACAAGTGGGCGCCGCGAAGCAAGACACCTCGCGAGGCGCCGGCCTCACGAGGACCCCCCCCCCCCCCCCCCGCAAGGAGCAAACCACCAAGACTTAGCAGCAGCAGCAGGAAGCCTCACGAGGCCCCCTCGCAAGGTAGCCTCCCGAAGCCACCCGAGCCTGGCGTCAGCCATGTAGTCCAGTGCTCGCCACGTGGGTGACGCGCTTGGCGACGAACAGCGGCAGGAGCTGTATCAGCAGGCGCGGACAGAGAGGATTTCCTCTTTGGTGCTAAGGAGGCAGCGCCAGCTGCCCACCCCCAAAGCAAGTCCCAAAGCCTGCCTGTTTGGTGAATGAAGACCAGGACGATAAGGCGCGCAGGGCGGAGGTCATCACCGAGCCCACCGGCGCGTCATGGATAACACCTTTGCAGGCAAAGACCATCTTTTGTCAGGATAAGCCTGGGCGCCTGTCCCCTTTCGAATTGCCGTTGTGTGTGGCAACCCTTCCTCCCAACATTTTCGGGGGAAGAGGACCAAGGTGGCTATAAAAGGGGCAGTGCTGCCACCGTAGAGAGGATAGGTTCCTTGGTCTTCAACCTTGTACGCGAGAACCTTCTTGCCCACGATAATCCAAACCACAAGCAGGAGTAGGGTCTTACACCGCGAGGTGGCCTGAACCTGGGTAGCTGCTGTGTCCCCTGTCGTGCCTTGTGGATCGCGTGCCCTCACCGTAGTCTCGCCGTGGTCACCGTCTAGCGGATAGGAGCGAGCGCGCCCCCAGTGTTCGAACCAGGGTCCCCGGAGCCCCGATTCCGACAGCGGTGCTCTATCCCAGTGACAGAAAGGGACAAGACACGTATTTGTATTGTTGCTATTAAGGATAAAACAATGGAGTTTAATCATATTATTTGAGTTTACGTTGTCTACATCATGTCATCTTGCTTAAGGCGTTACTCTATTTTCATTAACTTAATACCCTAGATGCATGCTGGATAGCGGTCGATGGGTGGAGTAATAGTAGTAGATGCAGGCAGGAGTCAGTCTACTTGTCTTGGACGTGATGCCTATATACATGATCATTGCCATGAATCCGTCATAACTATGCGCTTTTCTATCAATTGCCCAATAGTAACTTGTTTACCCACCGTATGCTATGTGTTCGAGAGAGAAGCCTCTAGTGAAAACTATGGCCCCCGGGTCTACTTTTATCATATATTAAATCCAAAAATACCTTGCTGCAATTTTATTTACTTTATTATATTTTGCAATTTACTTATCTATCTTTCACTATCAGAATTAATCCTTGCAAGTAACGGCCAAGGGGATTGACAACCCTCTTGTTTACGTTGGGTGCAAGTATTTGCTTTTGTGTGTGCAGGTGCTGCTAACGAGGTTCTGTGTGGTTCTCCTACTAGATTGATAAGCTTTGTTCTTAACTGAGGGAAATACTTATCTCTACTGTACTGCATCATCCTCTCCTCTTCGGGGAAATCCCAACACAGTTCACAAGTAGCAGATGGCAAGGGGGGGGGGGTGAGCACGGCGGTGGGAGGCGGTTGAGGGAAGGGGGGGACAGCGGCAGCAGGCGGTTAGGCCTATGGCGGCTTGATGTTTGAGAGAGAAGATGAAGAGTGCATCATTTTCAGAGGTTGAAGAAGCCCTTCTGGCCATCCATGTTGCATCCAACGGCTCACAAGAGTCGACTGACCCAAATTGTTCCTTCAGATTGGAGGATCCACGTGGCGTTCAAGGTCTTGAGGGTAGATTCCACGTCCGCACCCGGTTTGCGGCCACGGCGTGGACGCGACCGGCTTCCACCGCGACAACCACCATGTTGGCCTCCACCTCACGGGCGAAGACCACAATGACCCGCTAGCTTCTCCTCCTCGCCGGCGTGCTGGAGCACGCGCTCGCCCTCCTCCTCTTCGTACGCTGCAGGCATAGTCGCGGCTCCAGCTACTCGCGTCCTTGGCAGCGCGGCGGCAACGCCCGGAGGGACTGCAGACGACGTGAGCGGGCGAGCCTGCGACTTCATGGCACCGGGATGGCGGGGAGATGGCGGTGATGGGCGAGAAATGGTCAGCCGGAGCAGTACCACATTAATTAGCACAACATCGATATGGAATCCTCTGCAAGCGCGTGCACTGCGGCTGTGCGGTCGATCGAACGGTGTGTCACGGTGTCGCGCTCGAAGGACATCCACCAAACCTTTGTGTGTGTGTGTGAAAACAATCCCCGAATATCACTCTACACTTTTTTGCTGGAATAGTTCTTCACGCTACAATATTTCCATATATTTGAATTTAGCTTCAGTTCGTGCTTATTTGGATTTGGACGTTTTAGGTGCACCCTAATAGTATTTTTTGAGAGAGATTCTGTGGGTGTGATGGAGAGAGAACGTGTGTATGTGTCTATATGTGTGTTGTGGCGAAAGGGCAATGTGGAGACGGTGTGTGTGTGATATAGAGAGGTGTGAATGTGCAAATGATCGTGTATGAGTGAGACATAGAGAGATGCCGAGATATGGTGTATGCATGAGAGAACGGTCTTGTATTTATGTTTGTGTGTGTGTGAGAGAGAGAGAGAAAGGCATCCGAAACACAACAACCATCTCTCTCGATTCCCTCGCACACTCGCATGTAACACATGCATCAACGCACACATTTTCACACCCTCACCCAGCCCCTGCCCGCCTCAAGGCCCCTATCCCTCTCTCTCTCTCTCGCACACACAATCTCTTCCCGAAAACCCTATTTAGCATGTACCTCTCCGTCACATACACCCTATACCACGCACACACACTTATCTCTCGCTATGTCTCTCTGCCTCAAAACACACTCTCCATAGTCCTCTCTTCGTATCCCGCACACGGTCTCTCTATATTGCTTAAACACTCACGCACATGATGTATCCATCTCGCACCATTAGCCTCTCTCGCCTGCACACTATGCACACACATTCTCTCCCTAGGTTTGATTTCTCTCAATATTTCGCACACACACTCCCCCCCCTCGCACACTATCCATCCCCGTCCAAGGTTATATATGGCGACCACTATCGCTTGTGCTTCTCTGCACCCCGGCATGCACACCAACTCGATCTTCAAGGAGGGCATCGGGAAGAACAAAGACGATGACCAGACCGCACTAGAGAATGCGGGGCCATTTGGAAGCAGGCTGACGTAAAAGTGGCTGACTGACTTCTTTGCTCTCTCTCCCGCACAAAAATATCAATCCCTCAACCCACAAGGCCACAAGCACACACACAAGCTCCCCCCCTCTCGTCTATGTTTTTTTGAGCTCTCTCATCAAACCTTTTGTCTCTTCTCCTTCCACATGTACAAAATCTTGATCGCACGCACGCATCTCACTCTCTCTATATACATGTCTCCATCTTTCTCACAGACCTAACTTCTTCCTCCCTATACAAATGTCCCTCTCTCGCACACTTCCTCTCTCTCTCTCTCTCTCTCTCTCTCTCTCTCTCTCTCTCTCTCTTGTGAGGTTTCTCTCCTACTCTCTCGCCCACATATATACAATCTTTCCCGCCCTCTGTCTCTCTCTTCCATGGGGTGTATATCTTGTGTGTTGCGCGCACACATCACTCTCCCGCCATTGCTCCATCGTCACACACTCTCTCTCTACGCTTCATTCACAAACGCAGGAATTCACACATTGGGATGTGTTCAAATATTGTTTTGGACTGGATCACGTAGAGTTATTGATGGTTTCGTTGCATCCAACTAATTAATAATTATGAAATGCATTTAGATTTTCATTTGAGTAGGATTATGTTAGTTTGACTATATTGTGAAGTAACATAGACTTGGTATTCATCTTGGAATTCAACAATGATTCTAATTGTTGAATTGTATAAACCATTACATTCGAAGTCAATAGCTTAATATATTTATTTGACAACTACAACAAATAATTAATGTCGCGACAGTGAACTAAGAAAACAGATGTGTACTAGTACTCCTAGTTGCTTAGCCCAATCATCCAACACGTCGGACGGGGAGTACAATGTTACAAACTTTCAGGTCGGCGGCAAAATCTCCTGCTTCCATCGAGATCTCCCGCGACCCCGATTCGAGCAATGTGAAATTACCATCATACCCTTTGTACAACTGGCCGAAGGACGGTGTTGGGTCGGGGGTTGCTTTGGTAACTTCACGTTCACCCCGCCCAGCCACCCCCACACCCGCACCCAGAGGACACCTCAATAATCCCCACCGCAAAATACACTTCTCCACGGCACCGCGGCACCCCACAACAAGCCGGCTGCGGTTAGCCGGTCTTCCTGCCCCTCCCCTTCTACATCGGCGCACTCGTCCACCGTAGCGCATCTGCCTCATCGACAACGTCATATGCCGCACTGGAGCCGGTCCACCGTCACCGTCGTACACCGCACAGGATCCGCTTCCCCGGCGCCGTCGTCCACGGTCTCGGATCTGCTTCCCGGTAGCAGACGGCAAGCGCAGCAGCAGCACCGTCGGCGACAATGAACTGACTCCCGTTGCCGCCCATGATGCACAGACGAGGCCGCGACATTCGTGCTCCTCTGCGATTGGTAGTGTGTACATTGATTCTCTTAGATGTACTTGTGCAATTCCAATTTTGTTCATACCTACCCATCAAATTTCCGTGCTGCTATTGTTTCCCTTTCCTGGCTGCTATTGTTCCAGTAAAAGTAATTGGTTATAGCTTGCATTATCCAACAGAATATCATCTTGTAATTGGGCGTCCCTCCTATATTGTGGTGTGCTTGCGTAGGTTCTTCATCTCTAACCAGTAGTGTGGCAGATGGTTAAAAGTTTTTGAGAATAGCAGGGAGGTGATCCCCTAGTTCTATTGACTCAGAATGAGACCACAATGTAGTTGTAGCAAAGTTGAATAACCACAAAGTAGGATATTAAAAATTACTTGTGCCAACATTGCAGATGAGTGCTTTAATGTTGCCTACAAGATGTGTGAGTATTACTATATTTTTCTTGCCATGTTGGGATTTTACAAAACTACTAATGCCAACATGCAAAGGGGAAATGAAGATCAAATACGGGATGTTGGGGACATCTTCAAGGAACGTCGCAAGATAAAGATGAGCTGCACCAAACCTGTAAAACGAGCTTTGGTAAGTAACAGCCTTTCAATTACTTTGACATGGTATGTGTCTGGCAGCAGTATTGTAGACAAGACCAGGCCAGGCCCTGGGCAAGCCCCGAGCCGAAAACAGCGTCAAACAATGTTGTGTGCTTGGCTAGGGTTCTTGCCATGCAATCCAGCAGTGTGGAAAATTATTAAATAGTAATAGGCGGGACAAACAATTGCCTCTACACTTGATTAGGCTCTCTATCATTTGTAGGATCTCAATTTACTCACTGGACCCACCATGCCGTAGGTTGAAAAACTAGTCAGTCAAACGCGGCTACAAAGGCCTTGGAGATCATCTGGTTGCCGGTTGTTTTGCTGCAGCTACCCTTGGCTTAGTGCACCCCTCTGCTGGTTTTCTATTTGGCTTAGCCTTGTGTTCTTTGATGTAGATATTGTAGTTTCTGTAAAGTAGCTCTGCTCGATATGTAATAAGCACACTCTTAATCATCCTAATGCTTTCCTTTTTAGGGCTCCTTTGATTCAAAGGAATTCTATAGGAATTCTGGAGGATTGAAACCCTTAGGAATTTTTCCTATGTTGGCCCTTTGATTCATAGGATTGGATTCCATAGGAATTTTTCCTATGGAATCTTTCGTACTACATTTTATAGGAAATCTAACATCCACTCCAACCTCTTTTTACAATTCCTTTGTTTTTCATGTGGCATCAAACACTCCTTGCTAATCCTATAGGATTCAAGTTGGCATGCCACTCCAATCCTATACTTTTCCTATTCCTACATTTTCAAAATCCCGCGAATCAAAGAGGCCTTTAGCTTGATGTAGGAAGTGGGTGTTCTCACCCTACGAGTCTGTTTTTATATTTCTCCTTCTGAACTCACTTCTACTAGTCCTGTTGATGGGGCTTCTACTGAATGGATCTGTGGAGCTCTCACTGTTGATCTAAAAAAGAAGTAACTTCTTCATGTCAGGATGCAGTTCGTGTGAGGAGGGAAGTATGGTCAACCTCAAGATCAGGTTTTGAGGCTAGTCCTATGTGCCAGTTCCCAAATGATGCTGGATTACACACAAGGTGCCAGTTCCCTAATGATGCCAGATTAGACACAAGGTGCCAATTCCTAAATGATGCTGGATTACACACTAGCCAGGTGAATTCATCAAGTGTTCGTGTCCTCGTGGCTCTAGTAAAGGCTGAAAGAAAGCGTGCAGCAGCCCTTGAGAATGTAGCTGAGTTCCTGAAGATGCGAAAAGAGCAATCGGATGCTCTCTTCACCCAAGCCAAACAAGAGATGGAAGAAGCCAGAAAGAAGCTAGCAGAGGCAGAGCAGGCTAAGCGTCTCCTGCTATCTAAAACCGATGTCAATCCGAATTTTCATTCATAATAGCTAGGTTCAAATGTTGATCCAGTCAACATGCATATTGTGATGTGCGTGCATCGACTGAGATGTATGTAAGTCTGATGCCGAGATGTGGCACAAAATATATTTTTTCTAGGTCATGTAATAACTTACTCTATTTCCAGAACAATAACACACAAACCATTGGACATGGTATAGTTCACATGCAAGCCCAACATTCCAAGTTCAACTTTCACATCAAACTCATGTTCACAGATATCTTCACATTCATAGATAATGTCCACAACAAATTAATAGCCATAGTTGAAATAGTTTATGCATCTCAATGATTCACTTCAAAGCTAAAAAAAGTGAGGAGAATTAGAAATAAAGAAAAATCTATAGTTCTTACTACCAACATCAATGCTTCTCCAAAATAACATTTAGTTCACAGCCAAAACACAAATTCCTTCTGAGAGCATTGATGAAAAAGGTGCATTTTCTACCAATGGCAGAGGGACTCCCGTATAATTTTGTGGTTCCACTAAAATTGAGGTATCTGCTTCTGTTTGCACAAACATGCCTGAGATTGACATCCGTGTTTGCAAAAATATGTAAAAGGGTTATCAATGGCATTGTGTCATTTTACAAGTGCCATTGGATTTATCGATGGCACTAGATTGACAGCAGCATATTACTCCCTGTGTGACATTGCATCATTTTTCAAGTGACATTGGATTGACAGCAATAAAACAATGGCAATATAAGGGCATGGCGATGTTGGGCACGCCAGCACCATGTAAAGTACCTCCACAGATGCAATAAATTGGTGTGGCAGAGCTCGTTGCCAAGAGCAACAAACATATCAGTGCGAGCACAAAAAAACTAGACCGTACGAAATTAATTACATTTCGGACATTTTTTAACTAAACACGAATAGCCTTTGGAGGCAGGTATAATCTAATGCCGGCCGCGGCGGCCCTCCATGCCTTCCGCCTCCGTGGCCTCCGCCTTCGCCATAACTTCCGTATGTCCGGCTATGCTTCAGCCAAAGGGGATGACCCAGGGGAAGAGTTGCTCCTCTGCTTCCGTGAAGCTGAGGTGGGGGTCAACGGTGTTGTGCGCTAAACCGGGCAACACACCGGGTGTGTATGCCGGCGACGCGGTGGCGGTGGCCTTCATGGGACCCAACCGGCAGCGTCTCCCATGGTCTACTTTTCCTCGGTGTCGGCGGCGGCCATGGAGGTGCTGGCCGCCTCCGCCGGCAAGCCGCGGTTCCGCCATGCTACTTGTGAACTGCGTTGGGATTTCCCCGAAGAGGAGAGGATGATTCAGTACAGTAGAGATAAGTATTTCCCTCAGTTAAGAACTAAGGTTATCAATCCATTAGGAGAACCACACATAACCTCGTTACCAGCACCTACACACACAAAAGCAAATACTTGCACCCAACGCAAACAAGAGGGTTGTCAATCCCCTTGGCGGTTACTTGCAAGGATTAATTCTGATAGTGATAGATAGATAAAAAAATTGCAAAACAAAATAAAGGAAATAAAATTGCAGCAAGGTATTTTTGGATTTTATATATGATGGATAAATGACCTGGGGGCCATAGTTTTCACTAGAGGCTTCTCTCTCGAACACATAGCATACGGTGGGTAAACAAATTACTGTTGGGCAATAGATAGAAAAGCGCATAGTTATGACGGATTCATGGCAATGATCATGTATATAGGCATCACGTCCGAGACAAGTAGACCAACTCCTGCCTGCATCTACTACTATTACTCCACCCATCGACCGCTATCCAGCATGCATCTAGGGTATTAAGTTAATGAAAACAGAGTAACGCCTTAAGCAAGATGACATGATGTAGACAAAGTAAACTCAATCAATATGAATAAACCCCATCGTTTTATCCTTAGTGGCAACAATACAAATACGTGTCTTGTCCCCTACTTTGTCACTGGGATAGAGCACCGCAAGATTGAACCCATTACAAAGCACCTCTCCCATTGCAAGATAAATCAATCTAGTTGGCCAAACCAAACGGATATATCAGAGAGAAATACAAAGTTATAACAATCATGCATAAATAAGTTCAGAAAAGACTCAAATATTTCTCATGAATAATCTGATCATAAACCCACAATTCATCGGATCCCAACAAACACACCCCAAAAGAAGATTACATCGGATAGAACTCCAAGAATATCGAGGAGAACATGGTATTGAAGATCAAAGAGAGAGAAGAAGCCATCTAGCTACTAGCTATGGACCCGTAGGTCAATGGTAAACTACTCACACATCATCGGAAGGGCATCTAGGTTGATGAAGAAGCCCTCTGTGATCGATTCCCCCTCCGGCAGAGTGCTGAAAAAGGCCTCCAGATGGGATCGCGGAATAACAGAAGCTTGCGGCGGCAGAAAAGTTATTCGAGGTGGCTCTCTGGTATATGGGGAATATTTGAGAATTTATAGGCTTGGAATTTGGTCAAGAGGTGCCACGGGGGGCCCACAAGCCTGGGGGTGCGCCTACCCCCTGGGCACGCCTCCCGAGTTTGTCGCTCCCTTGTGGCTCTTCTGGTCTTCTCACGAACCTTCTAGGGTCCCTCTTGGTCCAGAAAAAATTAATCGAAAGTTTTTTCTCCGTTTGGACTCTGATTGATATTGATTTTCTGAAAAGCCAAAAACAAGCAAAAAATAGCAACTGGCACTGGGCACTATATTAATACGTTAGTCCCAAAAAATGATATATAATTGCATATAAAACATCCAAGATTGATACTATAATAGCATGGAACAATCAAAAATTATAGATACGTTGGAGACGTATCAAGCATCCCCAAACTTAATTCCTGCTCGGCCTCAAGTAGGTAAATGATAAAAACAGAATTTTTGATGTGGAATGCTACCTAACATGTTTATCATGTTATTCTCTTTTACGGTATGAATATTAAGATCTGAATGATTAAAAGCAATAGTCTATAATTTGATATAAAGACATCAATACTCAGGCATACTAACAAACAATCATGTCTTTTAAAATAAAAATGCTAAAGAAAGTTATCCCTATAAAATCATATAATACTGTCATGCTCCATCTTCTTAACATAAAGTATTTATCATGCACAACCCCGGAGACAATCAAGCAATTGGTTCATACTTTTAACGCGCTTCAACTTTTTCAACCCCCACGCAATACATGAGTGCATGCCATGGATATGGCACTATGGGTGGAATAGAATATGATGATAAAGATTAATAAGGGGAAGTCAAAAAAAGGAAGATAGTCTCACATCAACACGGCTAATCAACGGGCTATGGAGATGCCCATCAATTGATGTCAATGAGAGGAGTAGGGATTGCCATGTAATGGATGCACTAAGAGCTATAAGTGTATGAAAGCTCAAAAATAAAAACTAAGTGGGTGTGCATCCAACTTGCTTGCTCATGAAGACCTCGGGCATTTGAGGAAGCCCACCATCGGAATATACAAGCCAAGTTCTACAATGAAAAATTCCCACTAGTATATGAAAGTGACAACACAGGAGACTGTCTATATGAAAAACATGGTGCTACTTTGAAGCACAAGTATGGAAAAGGATAGTAACACTACCCCTTCTCTCTTTTTCTCTTTTTTTTGCTGGGCTCTTTTCGACCTCTTTATATTATATATATATATATGCAGCCCATCTATTCTGCTAATATTAGCAGAATAGTTAGTCTGCACACAGTTCTGAACTGCACGCTCAACACAAGTGCACGACATTATTTGAAGCAAGAGAACTGCAGTATTGATACGAGTGAACTTCCCGTCGCAAAAAACTGCACACGATTTTTTCGGCACTGTTTTTGATCCATTTTTTAACCGTTTGTCGGAACGATGCGTATGATACTCTGTTGGAAAGCTATGGATTAGGCGTAATTTCACCATGTTGAACACTTTTCGAGATTCCTCGTGGTTTAAGAGCAGTTTTGAAAATGGTGCGGCGCCCGACGAGTGGCAGCGAGCGTTTTTTCATGATTTTTTCTAAACCGCTTATCGGAATGAAGCAAATGATACGCCGTTGGAAACATATCGTTGAGGTGCAACTTTTTCGTATAGAACACCCTCTCTAATTCCTTAAGGTTTAATAGTAGTTTCAAATTTACCAAATCACGGAATTCTTTTTTTTGAATTTTGAGGATGTTTTGGTACTGTTTTTGCTCCAATTTTTTAACCGTTTGTCGAAACAAGGCGTGTGATACGCCATTGGAAAGCTATGGAAGAGGCGCAACTTTCATATATAGAACATGTTTTGAGATTCGTTACGGTTTTAAACTAATTTTGAAAATGGTGCGGCAGCCGATGGGTCACAGTGGCCGTTTTTTCGTGATTTCTTCCAAACCGCTCGTCGGATTGATGCAAATGATACGCCATTGGAAATATATCGACGAGGCGCAACTTTTTCATGTAGAATACTCTCTCTAATTCCTTACGATTTAAGAGCACTTTTGATTTTACCGAAATGCGGACACTCTGTTTTTCACGACACCAAAATCGACGAGTGAACCGCATCAGACAGAAAACCGCACTGCATCAGATGGGAAAACTACACTACATATGATGGGCAAGTGAACTTCGTGGTTTCTTTTGTCAGACGTAAATTTTTCTCATGTGAGAAAGTGGACTACCGAAAGTGAACCGTAACACTCTTGAAAGTGAAGCGCGTTATTTTTTGCTAGTAAACTTCAAAACAGTTTTTTCAGTCTTCCCACGAACGAAACCAAGTGCATTAAAAAAAGAAGTGAACTTCTTGTGGGAATTTCTCTTTCTCTTTTTTACAAAGTGAATGACCAAACACCATAATATGGACCACATCATATTTTCTCGAAGTATATAGCGTGAAAAATCCCATCCGACAACAAAATGAACTGCATCATCCACAAAATGTAGAATGCCCTCTCTAAACATTTTTTCTTCACAAATGAACTGCATTGTCTTAAGCCCAGGTGAAGTTCTACAGAGTTCGAATTATACTCAATAGATCTAGCAAACTCGGACACATATAAACAGTGTACTGCATTTTCAATTCTTTTTTTTAGCCATCATTTTTTTATTATCTATACTTTTTTTCTAAATCTGAACCTCAACAAGCTCCCATCTGAATTGCGGGCGTGGCCAGAATGGACCGCATCAACGAGGATGAAGTGCACTCGACTGCTCGGGGAGGTTTGGCACAAAGCAACTGCACGTCGCGTGCTACTGAACCGCCCAGCGCCTGCTCGTGGACCTCGTCATGCATATGCGAACTGAATATATCCCTGAATATTTTGCAAAACAGCCATCAAAACAAAATTTTAAAACCCAATTGGGTCCCTAATTTTTTTCATCTAACACATCTTTTCTAACTAAATAGCGCACGCGGCCCATCCGAGCTTCACACAAGGTCCATCTGAACCGCGCCCACACGACACAGCTCTGGTCCAGACTCCGGAGTCACCAAGAGAACTGCACGGACATGACGCGTGGACTGCACAGTGGTACTACCAAACACAACAACCCTCTAGCAAACTACGCGCAGGGCTCCGATGGACTGAGCTCAAGCTCCTCGCGCGCGCGGCATGCCCAAGTGGACTACAGGACGTGCGACTGAGCGAGTCCCGGACGAAGACTTCGACGCCCTGCAGTCAGTGGGCTTGGCGACAGAGTGCAGGGACTGCATTAGAACCGTACACATGTCTGCTAGGATCTCGCTGGCCACACACAGAGCTTCCTGGAGCATTTCCATCGTGAAAAGGGCGTTGTCCTCAATGCAGTCCGTGGACTAGCCACTGGAACTGGCCACCTGAAGAAAGAACAAAAGAGTGGGAGGGAATGAGGAGATGTGGCAAACGACAATCTGCACTACAACACCCATGGCCAACAGAAACAAAAACTAAACCACAAAAAACTGCAGTACGCCAAAAAAATAGAGAGCTGCACGCAATTCGCCGAGGTGCTGCACATGCACACCCACACAACGGGGAAACTGCACACACACGCGCACGCGAGCTGCATGCCACGAGTCGCGGCGGTTAGCCGCATCGAGCTGGTGGAGGACGCCACGAACTCCAGTGGCCATGGCGGCGGGAGAGATTGGATGTGTCCCGACTTGCTGCCCCGTGAGGGAGGCCGACTGAGCACGCTGCACCAATGCTCGCACTGCAAGAAGATGCAACCGCACCGCACGGAATGTGCCTGCCGAACCGCTCGCGCAACTGAAATCGCACCGAGCGCACAACGATGTGCTCAGGTGGTGGTTGGCTCCTGCTCATCTTTTTTTTATCCGGATCCCCTCCGTGACAGTGGTGGTGGTCGTCGGGGGCAGCTCCCCTGCTGTCCGTCGTGGCGGAGGCCACGGGATGGAGAGGGAGCCCGATCCAGCAGCGGGGCATAGCGGGGGAGCCGTGGCTGCCCAGATCTGGTGGCATGGGGCCAGCAGCGTCTGGGATCCAGTGGCGAGGACGGCAGGGGTGGCCCGATTTGGGCGGTGGCGCGCCGGAGGTAGCGGGGGTAGGTGGCTGGTGGCAGCGGAAGGGAGGTGGAGGGAGGTGGAAGGTGGGAAGTGGAGGGGCGGGGTGAGGCGAGCTGCGGCGGCGCGGGCCTCCGAGGTGGGGCGGCACGGGGAGGTAGCCGGCCGGGGGGGAGAAGGTGGTGGTAGTGGGGGAGGCACGGGGCGGCGCGAGGCAAGAGCAGTGGAAAGCGGGGACGGTCGCGGCGGCGTGAGGCCGGAGTGGAGGAAGGCAGGGCCTGGCGGCGCGCGCCCAAGGGAGGGTCGGATCCGTCGCCGGCCAGGACGTGGCGGCGAGATCCGACGAGAGGAAGGTGGAGGGGGTGTGCGCCGCGGGGAAGAAGAAGGTGGGTAGGAGAGGGAGTGGGCGGGCGGGCGCCGCGGGGTGGTGCGGGAGTTGGCCCGGGGTGGGGGTTGACCAGACGCAGGGGGTGAGTATATATATATATATAGGGTGGGTCTATTCTACCAACCCCCTTAAGACCTTATTCTACCAACATCCGGCCTTATTCTGCCAACACCCAGCCCCCGAACCGAACCGAAGCAAACGAACTGCGCAGGCACCCGGTCAAATCCCCAAACCCCACCTCCCACCTTCTTCCCTAGATCCACCTTCTTGCTCCCCACCTCCCCCAAGAACCAGCTCCATCCACGCCTCACCTCCCCCCGCCGTCCTACCTGCTTCCTACCCGGGCGGTGCCTCGCCGCGCCCAAACCCCACCTTCCTCCCCCGGCGGCGCGCAGCCACCTTCCTCCCCCGGCGACGCAGTGCCTCGTCGCGCCCACCCCACCTCATTGCGGCACACCGCCCCTACAGCGCCGCCGCCGCATGCCTCCCGCACAGCCTCCAGTCCGCCGCCCCCTGCTACCTTCGTCCTCTGCGGATTCAGCCGAGGTGCGTCCCAGCGACCACCACCCCTGCCCAGATCCGTCAGGCACGTGCCGGAGGTGCTGAGCCACGGCCGAATCCATGGAGTCAACCGCGAATCCCATCGCCCCCAAGCCACGGCTGCATCGGGGCTGATGGATTCCGGCGAGATCCGCCGCGTCTTCCATAGGATCCAGACTCTCCCGATTTCATCTCTCCTAGCTCGTTGCAGTTCAGTGGCTGGCTCTCCACCCTCTTCTTCAACCCACGGGTGGTGCTGCCACCGCGGGCGTGGGTGCCTAGCTTGCTGCCTCCGCGGGCGCGGCTGATGTGGTCAACGCGGGTGCAAGCCGACTCCTCGTGCAGAAAACCACGGCGAGGGCGTGTCTCCTACCCCCTCCGGCGAGTCTCCTGCCACACCAAGCGCACCTCCAGTGGCGGCGCCTCGAAAAATCGATCTTCTCAGGAGTGCAGTTTGGCTCCGGCGGTGATGCAGTGCAGTGCAGCACGGTGCGGGCATGGTGATGTAGTTTGGTTGCTGTCCGTTTGTAGTTCATAGCGCCCCAATTAATTTTGTGCAGTTCTCTTTTTTGATTTGGGCAAAATGTTTAGTACACTGCGTTGTGCAGTTCAGTTAGCGAGGATGGTGGCATTCATTTTTTTGAGCATGGATGGCGGCGTTCGTGTGTTGACCTGCAGTGCACGAGGAGGGCGATAGCCCATGCCGTTGGCAGTGCAGTACTCATGTGCACAGCTTGCGGTGCGGTTGCTGTGGTGGTGCGGTTCGGCCCGTGGGCACGTGCAATTGACTTGCACGGGTCCGGTTGCTCTCTGCGAGGAACCAGTTGTTTTTTTTATTTTCAGTTTTTAGGGATTGTTCTGTAAGAAGATTGGGACCCTATTTGTAATTGCTCAGAAAATCAGTGCAGTATAGCGTGCAAGCAAAAAATGCAGTCCACTCGCCTCGTCACCGATGTCCATATTTCATTAACCAAACATTACATGCAGTACACTACGGGAAAAACAAACTCTATATGGAAAAAAGGAGGAGGAAAATGCAGTGCACTCCGGTCTTCAAAAAAGTCCACTCCGAAGGACTTTGAAGTACACTTCATTTAGAAAAAAAAATGTATTAAAAAAATAAATGTTGTGTTCGTTGAAAACGTTTAAAATAGTAATTTTTTTAATGTGGTTCACTTTCGAGAATGCTTGCGGTTCACTTTTAAAGAGTGTTGCGGTTCACTTAGACCCAAAAGTGAATAGTAAAAAATAGGGAAACAAAAAAATAGTACGTTTACTTTCATGCAGTTCGCTTGCCCGTCTGATGCAGTGCGGTTTTCTGTCTGAAGCAGTGCGGTTTTCTGTTTGATGCAGTTCCCTCGTCGATTTTGGTGTCGCGAAAAACAGAGTTTCCGCATTTCGGTAAAATCAAAACTACTCTTAAGCCATATGGAATTAGAGAGTGTGTTCTACATGAAAAAGTTGCGTCTCGTCGATATCTTTCCAATGGCGTATCATTTGCGTCAATCCGACGAGCGGTTTGGAAGAAATCACGAAAAAACTGCAGCTGTGACCCGTCGGCTGCCGCACCATTTTCAAAATTGGTTTAAAACCGTAAGGAATCTCAAAAACATTTCTACATATGAAAGTTGCGCCTCATCCGTAGCTTTCTAACGGCGTATCACACGCCTCGTTTCGACAAACGGTTAAAAAACTGGAGCGAAAATAGTACCAAAAAATTGCAAAAAATTGAAAAAACAGAATTCCGCGATTTAGTAAATTTGAAACTGCTCTTAAAACGTAAGGAATTAGAGAAAGTAATATATATGAAAAAGTTGCGCCTCGACGATATCTTTCCAACGGCATATCATTTGCTTCATTCCGACAAGCGGTTTGCAAAAAAACGCGAAAATACGCTCGCTGCCACTCGTCGGGCGCCCACCGTTTTCGAAACTGCTCTTAAACCGTGAGGAATCTCGAAAAAATTTCAACATGGCGAAGTTGCGCCTAATCCATAGCTTTCCAACGATATATTACACGCCTCATTCCGACAAACGTTTTAAAAATGGAGTTAAAACAGTACCGAAAAACACCGCGTACAGTTTTTTCGACGAGAAGTTCACTAGTCTCAGTACTGCAGTGTGTTTGCTTCAGAAAGTGCAGTGCCCTCGTGTTGAGCGTGCAGTTCGGAAGTGTGGGCAGAATAACTATTCTATCAATATTGGCAGAATAGACGAGCTGTATATACATATATACATATATTCACTAGGACAATGCTCTAATAATGATGATCATCACACTTCTATTTACTTACAACTCAAAATTACAACTCGATACTAGAACAAATATGACTATATGAATGCCTCTGGCAGTGTACCAGGATGTGCAATGATGCTAGCGTAACAAGTATGAAAATGATGAACGGTGGCTGAGCCACAAATACTATGTCAGCTATATGATCATGCAAAGCAATATGACAATGATGATGTGTGTCATATAAACGGAACGGTGGAAGTTGCATGGCAATATATCTTGGAATGGCTATGGAAATGCCATAATAGGTAGGTATGGTGGTTGTTTTGAGGAAGATATAAAAAGGCTTATGTGTGATAGAGCGTATCATATCACGGGGTTTGGATGCACCGGCGAAGTTTGCACCGACTCTCGAGGTGAGAAAGGGCAATGCACGGTACCGAAGAGGCTAGCAAATTGTGGAAAGGTGAGAGTGCGTATAATCCATGCACTCACATTAGTCATAAAGAACTCACATACTTATTGCGAAAGTTTATTAGCCCTCGAAGCAAAGTACTACTACGCATGCCCCTAGGGGGGAGGTTGGTAGGAGTTAACCATCGCGCGCCCCCGACCGCCACGCAAAGGAAGACAATCAATAATAAATCATGCTCCAACTTCTTAGCATAATGACAGACCATACGTGCATGCTTCGGGAATCACAAACCTTAACACCAATATTCTTGCTAAACCACAATTATCTACTAGTACCTCCCACATATTACCATCTTAATATCGCAAAACTATTGCAAGGAATCAAACTTATCATATTCAGTGATCTACATGAAAGTTTTTATTATATCCCTCTTGAATACCTATCATATTAGGATCAAATTCATAACCCGTGCATATTACCATTACTATTTATTAGAGTCTCAAAAAGATATAAGTGAAGCATGAGAGTACAACTATTTCTTTAAAATATAACCACCGCCGTGCTCTAAAAGATATAAGTGAAGCACTAGAGCAACTGCCTAGCTCAAAAGATATAAGTGAAGCACATAGAGTATTCTAACAAATCACGAATAATGTGTGTCCCTCTCAAAAAGGTGTGTTCAGCAAAGATGATTGTGGCAAACTAAAAAGCAAACAAAAAAAAGAAAACTGTGGCACAAGACGCTCCAAGTAAAACACATATCATGTGATGAATAAAAATATAGCTCCAAGTGATATACCGATAGATTGTAGACGAAAGAGGGGATGCCATTCGGGGCATCCCCAAGCTTAGACGCTTGGGTCTTCCTTGAATATTACCTTGGGGTGCCTTGGGCATCCCCAAGCTTAGGGTCTTGCCGCTCCTTATTCCTTCATCCATCGTGGTCTCACCCAAAACTTGAAAACTTCAGCACACAAAACTCAACAGAAACCTCGTGAGATCCGTTAGTATAACAAACAAATCTTAAACTTTAGGTACTGTTATAAATTGATTCATATTTAATATTGGCATAATTCTACTGTACTCCAACTTCCCCATGTGATGGTGTCCTGGACTAGCGGGTACCAACCTAGATGGCCCATAGTCCTCGGGATGGGCCCGAAGGCCCTGTTCTCATCCAGATGGTCTCCGGAAGCTGTGACGTGATCAAGATTGTATCTGCCGAAGACTTCTAGTGTACCCCAAGACATCTCCTGCCGCTTCCATACGCATCCCTAGATACCGCCTATGTAACCCTAGATGCCCCTGCCTGGCGTGTATATAAGCCGGAGGGTTTAGCCTGTAGAGGACACAGAATCACAATTACCATCCACCTAGCTCTAGGGTCAGGCTTCTCCTGACGATCTCGAGGTAGATCAAGCTTGTACTCGATACTTCATCATCAATATAAACAAGAGCAGGACGTAGGGTTTTACCTCCATAGAGAGGGCCCGAACATGGGTAAACATCGTCTCCTTTGTTCCTGTTACCATTGATCCGAGATCCACAGCTCGAGACCCCCTACCCCGAGGTCAGCCGGTTTTTACACCGACACTGGTGCTTTCATTGAGAGTTCTGCTGTGAGATCAGAAAAGGATCGATGGCTCACCTGCAGATCAACTGTGGCTTCGGCTATGGGGACATCTTCGTCCCCAGCCAGCTATTCATTTTCGGCAGCATGGTCTTTTGCGCTGACTCTTCGGGCTATCTAGCTTCCATCGAGAATTACGCTCCAGATCACGTCGTAACTTTCGAAGGCTTGGAGTACACCGCGGATTCCCGCGGAGAGCTCTTCCTTACCGGTTGGATGCTCGGCCCCAGAACTGATCTCCTTCAAGTATGTCGGATCAAACCCCTTGCCCCTACAGGGCCCTGCGGAGGAATAGACTACCTCCACCACAGACAGCCTCGTCCTGGCATCAAGCCATGACGCCGCTCCGGACGCCACCTCGGATACTATGTCGGATCTTGAGCCGGCTCTGGTGACGGATCCAGGATCAACCCCAGCCCCGCGTGAGGTTAATGGCGCGTCAGGCGATCTACCAGTCGTGCTTCAAGTCAGCCCGACTTGTAGCCAGGTCATGGATCTCGAAGAGCTATCTCACTTAAACGAGATGCTGGATCGCATCCAGAGCTTATCAATCTCAAATAGCCAGACTTCGGTCTACAACAAGATCAGACTTAAAGCCGACGATCGGGAAATTTATATCCCACCCACCACCCATCTAGTTTCCATTGTCGATGACTTAACCGATGTGTTAGACTATAATGAAGCCACCGACATGGATGAAGATGTCGACGGCCCCGCAGAAACCACCACGCCGCTGGTCAACACCGACAAGTGGACTGCAACCTCCACTTATGACATGTACATGGTGGATACTCCGTAACCTCCATCAAGACGTCGGCAAAGGCGCGGACGAGGCGCCAATGGGGACCCCAGCGGGCACGACGCCACTGGCACCAACACCGGTGTTGTGGCTGACGACGCCGATAACCCGGGTTGGACTCTCAAGCCTCCCCAGGGCGGCCACACAGCCCCGCAGGAATCCCCGAGGACGAGGACCCCGATGACCTCTTTGAAGGGGCGGATGACAATTACTTACCTAAGTTTGAAGAGGATGAGAGCCTGGGCACCGAGGACTTCATAGTCCCCGAAGACCCCTTTGAGCAGGAAAGGTTCCGACGACGCCTCGTGGCCACCGCCCAAAGCATGAAACGGAAGCAGCAGCAGCTGCAAGCCAATCAAGACGTGCTAAATGACAAGTGGATCGAGATACTCTCAGCCGAGCAGGACCTCGAGGAGCGGCTCCGAAGTGCGCCTAAATCCTACCCGCGCAGGCGTCTGCTGCCCGAATTCGACATAGAATTAGCCGACGACGTGCTCTTAACACGTGGAAGGGCTGACGAACCCGACCACCCCCCTAGAGGGCGCGACAGGCCAGTGCGAGAAAATTTACACACCCAAACAACGACACGCCGTTATGGCAAGGACCCCGTCGACTACGCCGAGCCGTACGACGCCAGATAGAGGCGAACCGGGCACCGCCTCGGTCCATATACGGGTCAAGAGGATGTGCACCGGCCGCGCTCGATGGCTACGACGCCTGGATGGACAGGAACGGCCGAGCTCGGGAGCAAGCCTATACGTGGATTACCCCCGAAGACCGACGCGAGACTGCTCGGTTCTGAGGTCCCGCCCACCCGATCTGTTTTACAGACAGGGTAATGGAACATCAGTTCCCTGATGGGTTTAAACCCATCAACATCGAGTCGTATGATGGTACTACCGACCCAGCGGTGTGGATCGAAGATTTCCTTCTCCACATCCACATGGCGCATGGAGATGACCTCCACGCCATCAAATATCTGCCGCTCAAATTAAAGGGGCCGGCGAGGCACTAGCTTAACAACCTGCCTCCTCATTCAATTGGAAGCTGGGAAGCACTTGAGGACGCCTTCAGGGCTAACTTCCAGGGCACATACGTCCGGCCTCCAGATGCCGACGACCTCAGCCACGTCATTCAACAGCCCGGCGAGTCGACAAGGAAGTTCTGGAACAAGTTCTTAACTAAAAAGAACCAAATTATGGACTGCCCTGACGCCGAGGCTATCGCCGCTTTCCGACATAGCATTCGAGACAAGTGGCTCGTACGCCAGCTCGGGCAGGATAAGCCAAGGACCATGGCGGCCCTCACCTTGCTCATGACCCACTTTTGCACATGAGAGGATAGCTGGATGGCCCGCAGTACTCACAACGGCGAGGCCGGCACTTCGGAAACTCATGACGCCAATGGCAAGCTGATGCGCAGTAAAAATAAGCGCAGGCATAAAAATGGTGGGAGCGACACCGAGGACGTCGCACTAAATGCAGGGTTCAACGGACCTAGATCCGGTCAGAAAAAGAGGCCCTTTAAAGGGAACAAGGACGGACCCAGCCAGCTTGATAAGATCCTCGATAGGCCATGCCAAATACATGGTACCTCAGACAAGCTAGCAAAGCACACAAACCGGAACTGCTGGGTCTTCAAGCAGGCCGGAAAGATAGCGACGGAGGGCCAAAATAAAGCTCAACCTCACGGCGATGACGAGGATGAACCTCAACGATCCAACAATGGAAACCAGAAGCAGTTCCCTCCTGAGGTGAAGGACGTAAACATGATTTACGTAACCCACATCCCTAAAAAGGAGAGGAAACATGCACTTCGGGACATTTACGCCTTAGAGCCTGTTGCCCCGAAGTTCAATCCGTGGTCGGCTTACCCGATCATGTTCAACAAACACGATCACCCAACCAGCATCCGACATGGCGGATCGGCTGCCTTGGTCCTGGATCCAATCGTTGACGGATTCCATCTGACGCGCATCCTCATGGACAGAGGCAGTAGACTCAATTTAATCTATGCGGATACGATCAGGAAGATGGGCATAGACTCATCCAGGACCAAACCCAGCACCACCACCTTCAAAGGTGTCATACCAGGCATCGAAGCCCACTGCACGGGAACAGTAATGCTGGAGGTAGTCTTCGGTTCACCCGAGAACTTCCGAAGTGAAGAGTTAATCTTCGATATAGTCCCTTTTCGGAGTGGATACCACGCGCTGCTCGGGCGCACCGCATTCGCCCACTTTAATGCAGTCCCGCATTATGCATACTTAAAGATGAAAATGTCGGGACCAAATGGTGTTATTACAGTCAATGGTAACACCGAACGCTCCCTCCGAACAAAGGAACAGACCACGGCTTTCGCAGCCGAGGTACAGGCAACCGAGGAGGCAGCTCGCCACAAGCCCAGCTCCTCAAAGCGCATACGGGCCGCACGAGCCGACCTCGGCCAGGCCACCATCCCCCCTAAATAGGGGCACGGGCTCCTCGTTTGCCTCCCATTGGAAGGACATTACGTCCCCAAGGTGCACAATTTTGCACTAAATATTCCATGGGTGGCCGAGGAGCCGAAGCATATGACGCGTTGCTATCAGCTTGACTGAACAGCAATGCACTTCGGACTTGCATACCAGTAGGGCACTGTAAAAGGCCCAGACAGAAGCAGCATGTCCACATGGCTTAAACCATCCAAACAGCAGCCGCATACCTTTTCAAAGGACTCGACCGACGAAAGCATCAAGCAAATAAGAGGCTGAGGCCGCGGACAGCCCACACCTCCTTCGCTTTCAACGAAGGCAAGCTGATCAACAGCATGGAGACGCAGACGTGTGACAGCGATGGGCTTGGGCGAATAATCCCATTAGCATATCCTCCCTGTTCTTACTCCTTTGCTTTTTCTTTTAAGTTGTATCTTCTACAAGTTTCTTTTGTTAAAGCTCGGCATGTACAGCTTGACCACATGAAATAAAAGTGCACCCATGGAGGTCATTACGCATCTCCTTATGTTCACTGCCTTTGAGCCAAAAGCATACATTCACGATACAACTGTTATTTAAAATTACTATGGGCCTCGCTTCCAATCTCACGCCCCACCGCCTTACAAGTCCGAAGTATCTATTCGGCGTCTTGGATGTTGCATTATATGAATCAGTTTCGAACCTCGATTTTGGTCAATAGTTGGGTTGCCCGGCTCCTGTGCTTACCCCTTATGTTTCCGATCTATTTGGCTAAGGGTGTAAAGGGAGAACCATTGCGATTGCGCTACCAGCTTGCATGGCAAAGCGCCTCAGTGGATAAAGCCGAAAACTGACTGTCCTGGTAAGCGCAAACTGGTCGGCCATCCAAAGATAGCGTCCAGCAATGTACCCCTCGAGGTTACCCGTGTTAAACGAAGGTCTCCTTCTTAAATCAGCCGAAGTGGTTAGTGGCATAGACCTCGGCCATATAGCCAAACTGCTCCACGGATCGGGGGCTCGTCATCAGCCCCCACAGTCAAGCTCCTACGACTAAGTGAAAGTTATAAAACCTCTATAGTCTGATTGCCTTGTTTTCATGAGCATGGACCGCCTTCGGGAACCGAGACGTTGGCTAAGGGTCATAACTGCCACGGAAACACCCGATGTGCACTGCACAAAGTGGCCGAAGCCGATGACTGGTCACTTTCAGTCACATACGGTCACACAGGAGTCAAATAACAAAAATATATATATACGCAGGCAAGCACATGTCAAAAAATAAAGCCAAATTCATTGCAAAATAAAGGATAGTTTTTTACATCCGAACTACACCTCGGCATACCGAAGTACAAATTTAAAAATACAAATTTTCCTTCGAGCATTCCACCACGGTTATCCGGGCCCCTTCCATCGCCTTGTCCATGTACTGCTCCATGATCCGGTTCTTCCCTTCGTGGAGCCGGGCAGCCATGATCGCCGCTTCAACACGTGGGTAGTGCGTATTCACACGGGCATACGCCCGCTGAGCACCCTCCAGGCACGCCGAACGCTTCCAGCACACCAACTGGGGGGCGGCCTCCCGCAGACGGGCGAAGAACCCGAAGAAACTAGTCAGTAGGGCCTCCGTGGGCCAAAGGTTGGCACAGAGGTCTTGAAGCACCGGACTCGCCATGCGCATGAGCTCCATCAGCTGCTTCATCTGATTGTTCAGCAGCTCCAGATGCGAGAGCGCCTGAAATTGCAGCCAGAACGCCCTCTCCGTAGTATGGCCCTCCTGTGCCCCGTAGAAGCGGCCGACGTCCGCCGCGTTCCTCGGAAGATCCTCAAAGGCCTCTGCGGATCGCCATAGCTGGGTGAGCTCGATGAACCCCTTGCGGCCGAAAACACATTGAAGCAAAAACGGCTTACCGGCAGCGATCTGCTTCACCTGCCGGAGCACCTCGCGGCCTGCGCGGGACTGGGCTGGACCTCGGCGTGGGCCTGGCGCAACTTTTCGAGCTCGGTGCTCACCACATTCTCCTTCTCCTAGAGGGCGTCACGCTCCTTGTAGATGCCCTCCAAGGTCTCGTCCGCTTCCAGGACTCGTGCCTGGTCCTTACCCCTGGCCACCTTCTCGGCAGCCAGCTCTTCTACGGCCTTCAAGGCCGCAGCCTTTTGCTGCTCGGCCTCCTGCCGAGCTTTCGCCAGCTCGGCCTTGAGTGCCTCAAGCTCCGCCGTAGCAATTGTCATACAAAACAGCTCGGGGTCATATTCAAATCTTTCAAGAGCATCCTTTAACAAGTGAAAATGGCACACTTATAGCTTATTGAAGTTCACCTTGAGACAGCTCGATCTGGTTCTTCATCAGATCGAGGTCCTCCTTGGACCTCTACAGCCTCCTGTTCATCTCCGCCACCTCCTCAGAGGCGGAGTTCAGAGCCGAGGTCGACACCTGCAAACATGCACTCATGCCTTAGTCCCTATTTTTTTGACTTTAAATCCTCTGGTCAATCCTTTTTGATGAATGGCCAGATTCTTGGGGGCTACTAGATCAGCACCTAAAACTTATTCATACATCGACCCCAAGGCCGGTTTTTTCAAAACCAGCCTCGGGCTCGGGGGCTACTGGCTGGATATGCTCTTACAGATGATGTGCTAGGCGACAAGTCTTCAAACAAAAGCCGCTACTATAAATAAATCAATGGAGAGATAAAAAGGCGTACCTCGAAGCTCCTCATGAGGCCCTTGAAGACCTCACGCATTCCGGCTTCCACTGACTAGAAGCCTTGTAGCGCCGTGCCAATTAAGGCACGGTGCTCTTCTGCGATGGAGGATCCCGTTAAGGCCGCCTCCATCTCCTCGGGCCACCCCGCGCTAACCCGACCTATCACGGGAGGCGGGGTGGAGCAACCTCTGAACCCACCACTGTAGTGCTGGGAACGAGGGTCTCCAGGCGCATTGAAAGCATGCATAGGGTGACTACTTAAGAAATTCCCTCCGGTAATAGTGTCTAGCACAAATCTATACCAAGTAGTGATACCCACATAAAAATTGCGAAGAAGACCGGTAGTGGATTGCTTACGAGTAGACCTATTTTGAGCGTCACAAATCCTATACCAAGCATCTTTTAAACTTTCTCCTCCCCTTTGTTTAGAATTAAGAACTTCATTTTCAAGGGTGCAAGTAACAATTGAAGAACTAGCCATATTGACGAAGCAAACAAGCAAATAAAATATTTTTTTGTTTTTGTAATTTTTGTTTTAGAAGTGAGGGAGATGAAAATGAGAGGCAAATGAAAATAAGAGCAAGTAGATGATAGTTTATGCGAAGGTACTTGGTAGGTTTTGGTGATGTCTCCCTGGCAACGGTGCCAAAAATTCTTCCTACTACTCGTGACCTGCGTTGGAATTTCCCCGAAGAGGAGAGGATGATGCAGTATAGTAGAGATAAGTATTTCCCTCAGTTAAGAACCAAGGTTATCAATCCAGTAGGAGAACCACAAAGAACCTCGTTAGCAGCACCTACACACACAAAAGCAAATACTTGCACCCAACGCAAACAAGAGGGTTGTCAATCCCCTTGGCGGTTACTTGCAAGGATTAATTCTGATAGTGATAGATAGATAAATAAATTGCAAAACAAAATAAAGGAAATAAAATTGCAGCAAGGTATTTTTGGATTTTATATATGATGGATAAATGACTCGGGGGCCATAGTTTTCACTAGAGGCTTCTCTCTCGAACACATATCATACGGTGGGTAAACAAATTACTGTTGGGCAATTGATAGAAAAGCGCATAGTTATGACGGATTCATGGAAATGATCATTTATATAGGCATCACCTCCGAGACAAGTAGACCGACTCCAGCCTGCATTTACTACTATTACTCCACCCATCGACCGCTATCCAGCATGCATCTAGGGTATTAAGTTAATGAAAACAGAGTAATGCCTTAAGCAAGATGACATGATGCAGACAAAGTAAACTCAATCAATATGAATAAACCCCATTGTTTTATCCTTAATGGCAACAATACAAATATGTGTCTTGTCCCCTACTTTGTCACTGGGATAGAGCACCGCCAGATTGAACCCATTACAAAGCACCTCTCACTAGTACAACGAGCTGCTATACAAACGGTTTTTACCCCCTTTCCGCGACAGAGTTTTAAACCGTCGCCTTGCCTGTGTGTGCGATAGGGGGGGGGGTCCTTCCCACACGACCCAGAAACCGTCGGCAATAGGGCCTCCGGTCACACACGCGGGTCAAAAAGAGCTCGTGTGCGATCGGGCGAGCCATCGCAGACAATTATATTGGCCCAATCATTTCCGTTCGTATGTACATCCCACACAGTGAATCCCAGACAAACGTTTCCATTCGTATGTACATCCCACACAGTGAATCCCAGACAAACGTTTCCGTTCATATGTACATCGCACACAATTTTTCTGTTCGTCTGCGATCGGGGGAGATAACGCAGACGCTTTCGTAGGACAAGCCGTGGGAGATCGTCTTGCCATCCCACACAGTAACTATGGAACAAACGTTTGTGTTGTTCAAGTATATCACACATGATTCGATGAAGAAAACTGTATTCCATTGGGCTATCCATCACACACGCTTTTACTAAAATCCATGACCCATTTAGTAGGTTTATTAGTTTACTATTAATACATCCAGTATTAAGCAAATTCCAATTTCATATCGAACAGTTGTTTACCACTTTCATATCAGGCACACAAATATGTTTTAACATCACTGTACGATAGCTACGAGAATACAGCACAGTACAACATATAGCTAGTTCACCTTCATAAGCACAAAGTATGTTGAGCACAATATTAGAACAATATATTCATTTCCCTAATTGACTGATGCATGATTAGCCAAATTAGTCTTCTCCACCTCTGCTTTCACTTCAGTAAGAACCTGTTTTGCACTGACCAACTGGGAAAGTGCCTCCTCCTTCGCAAACACCATCTTAGCAAAGTCTAATTTAAAAAATCTGAGCTCATTCTCCATCTTCCTCTTTTTTCCAGTACCTTGAAATATTCTTCAGCGTTGACAACATTTTCTCTAAGCCTATCCATATTCTCTTCCTCAAACATGCTCCAGAGCTTTGCTAGGCACATCTTCAAAGACGGTGGGCACTCTTGATCAACCCACTCTAGGTAAGAACACTTCCATTCATCCTATAATATTTAAAACTGAATCAGTTACAGTTGTAGGGAAAATGGGTTTCTAGCAACATAGAAAATCACCACATACATATTTTGAAAAAGTGAAGAAACACGTTTATTATGACATATCTTCTCAAAAAGTTCAATGTGCAAATGAATTAATTGCTACTGAGACAACAACCAAATTCAGGAACATCACAAGCTATAATTAAGTTCTTAGTCAGGTACTATAATAACAAATTGACCATTTTATGAGGAAGCTAAATATAACTGCAACAACACGGCGACAGTGTTTCAATGCCATCAAATTAGTACTAACAGGTATGTACATGCACAAATTTAATAACATAGAACTAATACCAATAAAGGCCCTCCACTGTGTAGGCCAAAACCGGTGTCAAATCAACTGTTGCTACATTTGGCACCGATGCCCTGCACTGTCGAGTCGTTGCCAGAGGAAAAATTTAGGGAACCGGAGCACCTAGTTGCTCCGATGCCTGGTTCCTTCGTGTCATAAAGTATTAGTATTTTACTGCTTGGCTGCGCGGATGTGTGGAGCAAAGTTGGGTGCACAAACTGCTGAAGCGGTGCCAAATAATTTTCTCAGGGCACCGCTGATGAGATGGCAACACTTTTAGATACTAGGTAGAAACTTTGACAGTGTCTTAATCACATCCATATTAACATAGCACAGTGACAAGGTCCGAATCAGATCTAACGAATGATTTGTAACAACGAAAGTGGGGCTAACCTTCTCTGCACATGCCAGAAACTTCCTCCCACTATGCACAGATTCAAAAGCCACTAACTTCACGCATGGAGATTGATGGTGACAACGAGCAGGCAGATCTTCAGCTACCCCGCTCCATTCCTTGCAAGTGATGGTCCTAGGGAGCTACAAGAGGAACAAATGGCTCAAATCAGCCTCCGGGTTAAAATACTTTATTACAAATCAGAACCCTAAGCCTAGTGTGGGGCGAGAGAAAGGAGAGAGGCATACCCAGCTGGTGACATAGTCGTCGTCGGAGGAGGAACCGTTGGGGAGGTCAAAGAAGACCATGGCGTCCGTGGCGGTCGGATGTGAGATGGCGAGAGCGAGGAAAGCAAGCGAGGAAGTGGCTATAGCTTGGGAAGGAAGGAAGCAGTAAACAGGGGAAATGTGGCTCGTGGTCGGGGAGAAAAGCGGGTGGGGAGGGGGGAAGAGTTAGATATTTCGGCGGTAGGCAAAAAAATTCGAAAGGTGGGGGGGGGGGGGACTTGGCGTGCAGTGTCATCAGACACCATTCACTTTGAACAAATGTGTGCATTGCAAACAATTCTTCTGCTTTATGCACATGTGATGAGTTTGAGCACTCGAATTTTGGTGGAAATTTCCCTGGGTACAGTGCTCATCCACGTCATTGCATATTTAACATCACTTGCTAATTTAGGGGGTACTGTGACGCCCCTGCTCGACCGTGCACTAATCATACATGCAAATGCACACGATCGAGATCAGAGACTCACGTGAAGATATCACAACACAACTCTAAACACAAATAAAAGGCATACAAGCTTTATATTACAAGCCAGGGGCCTCGAGGTCTCGAATACATAAGCTTGAGAACAAGCGTTAGCGGAAGCAACAACAGTATCTGAGTACAGACACAAAGTTAAACAAAAGATGCCTTAAGAAGGCAAAAACAAACAACGACTCTGATCGAAAGAGGCAAGGCCTCCTGCCTGGGAGCCTCCGAATCTACTCCTGGTCGTCGATCTCCACGTAGTAGTAGGCTCCACCAGAAGTGTAGTACCAGTCGTCGGCGGTAGCAGCTGACTCCTGGGATCCATCATCTGGTCGCAGCAATCGAGTAGGGGAAAAGAAGTAGCAAAGCAACCGTGAGTACTCATCCAAAGTACTCGCAAGACTGAAATCAGAACTATACTAAGTATGCATCAGTATCAAAGGAATGGGGCTATATCTTTGGACTAAACAACAGAAATGCCAGAACAGAGGGGGAAACCCTTGCCTATCGAAGATTAGCATCTTCAGCGGTCTTGCAGCATTAGAAGAGTGCAGATTAGTAACATAATTAAAGTATCAAGCATGTTGTAACAAAGCCTAGAGATCCTTCCTCGACTCCCTGCGAGAAAGTAATCCCGGAGCTTACAATTAATTAACATGTATCCAGTTCAAGTAGTAATAGATCGGGATACAACACTGAGTGTCCTGTTACCGTGGACATGGCTATTCGAATAGATAACTTCCCTGCAGGGGTGCACCACTGTTACCCAACACGCTCGATTAACTCTGGCCAGACACACTTTCCTAGGTCATGCCCGGCCTCGGCTGATCGACACACCGCAGCCCTACCTAGAGCTAAGCAGAGAGGTCCCCATCGGTCTACATCCTAAGAGCTCAGGGGTCTTGGGCCATCGCCCTGTGCCCTCCGGGTCGTTATGCGACGAGCCGGGACGAGCACCACCTCAATCTGGATGGCACTGGCCCGACAGGCCCACAATGCTGAACTGGACGTCTGACAGAGCTTTCGGCTGATACATACGGCATAGAGGGCCCCATTAAACCATTATCCCACCTGGTGGTAGTGCGTATAGGCCAGTGGCACAGAGTGGGGCCCTGTGGTCAGTGGCACAGAGTGGGGCCCAGTGGTCAGTGGCACAGAGTGGGGCCCAGAGGCGCCCATGTCAGCGCCGGCCAGCGCCGGCCACCGGAGTTACTCCGGCGAGCCTCCCGCGGCAGCTGTGTCGCCGGAGTTGGCCGGGATTCGCCTACAGAGGGCCAAACGAGGCGCGGTTTGGCCCATTCGATCGGGCGCTCGACGCCGCGTCGATCCCGGGCGGTGGCGTGGCCGGGGACGCACCGTAGCGACGACGGCGAGCGCCGCGGCGGACGGCCGGAATCGGGCTCGGGCATAAAACGGTGCTACGGGCGCCGCGGGGTTGCGTACGTGCGCGGGTTTGGCAGCGGGGAGTGCGACGAACGCGATGGCATGCTCAGACGCGCCTACCAGTGGACCTAACTACGGCGACGACGAGATGCAGCGGTGGGAGCCTCGGGCTCCAATGGTAGCGGCGGTTAGAGGGCGACCAAGAGAGAAAGAGATGAGGGGAAAGGTGGAGAGGCTCACGGTGAGCCCGTAGAGGAGCAAAACAGGCTTGGGGAGGGCTCGACGACGGCAAACGACGACGGCGATCCGAGGTTGAAGACGGCGGGGTCCGGGCGATGTGGTGGCTCCCGGCTTGATCCAGAGGGCGAAGAGGATGAGGTCGAGCACGGGGAGTGAGACGTCTCCAACGTATCTATAATTTATGAAGTATTCATGCCATGTTTATAACAATTCTATATGGTTTTGGTATGATTTGATTAGAACTAACCCGGACTGACGCTGTTTTCAGCAGAACTACCGTGGTGTTGTTTTATGTGCAGAAATCAAAGTTCTCCAAATGCAGTGAAACTTTTTGGAGATTTTTTATGGAACAAATAAAAAATAATGGAGCCAATACCTACTGGAGGGGGGCCACTGGTTGCCCACAAGGCACCAGGGCGCGCCACCCCCCAGGCGCGCCATGGTACCTCGTGGGGCCCACGTGGCTCCGTTTGACGTGATTCCAACGCTGAAAAATCCTATATATTCATAAACCCCCGAAAGTTAACCTAGATGAGTTTTTACGCCGCCGCAAGCCTCTGTACCAGAGAGATCCCATCTACAGCCCTTTTCCGACACCCTGCCGGAGGGGGGAAAGCATCACCGGAGGCCATCTTCATCATCCCGGCGGTCTCCATGACGAGGAGGGAGTAGTTCACCCTCGGGGCTGAGGGTTTGTACCAGTAGCTATGTGTTTGATCTCTCTCTCTCGTGTTCTTGAGATGGCACGATCTTGATGTATCGCGAGCTTTGTTGATATAGATGAATCATATGGAGTTTTCCCCTCTCTATCTTCTTGTGATGAATTGAGTTTACCCTTTGAAGTTTTCTTATCGGATTGAGTCTTTAAGGATTTGAGAACACTTGATGTATGTCTTGCATATGGATATCTGTGGTGACAATGGGATATTCACTTGAGTCACTTGATGTATGTTTTGGTGATCAACTTGTGGGTTCCGTGACCTTGGGGATCTATGCATAAGGGTTGGCACATGTTTTCGTCTTGACTTTCGGTAGAAACTTTGGGGCACTCTTTGAAGTTCTTTGTGTTGGTTTGAATAGATGAATCTGAGATTGTGTGATGCATATCGTATAATCAAACCCGTGGGTACTCGTGGTGACATTGGAGTGCCTAGGTGACATTAGGGTTTTGGTTGATGTGTATCTTAAGGTGTTATTCTAGTACGAACTCTAGGGCTGTTCGTGACAATTAATGGGGATGGCTCATAAGATTGGTCGGGAAGGATAACTTTAAGGTGGTTCCGTACCCTACAACAATTTCTTCGTTTGTTCTCCGCTATTTGTGACTTTGGAGTGAACTCTTTGTCGCACGTGAGGGATTTACATATGATTCAACTATGTCAACAATGTTGTGAGATCGCACTAGTGAAAGTATGAACCCTAGGCCTTGTTTCTAAGCATTGCAATACCGTTTTTATGCCCGTTTACTTTTTGCTACCTTGCTGCTTTTATATTTTCAGATTACAAAAACCTATATCTATTATCCATACTACACTTTTATCACCATCTCTTCGCCGAACTAGTGCACCTATACAATTTACCATTGTATTGGGTGTGTTGGGGACACAAGAGATTTCTTGTATTTGGTTGCAGGGTTGCTCGAGAGATACCATCTTCAACCTACGCCTCCCACGGATTGATAAACCTTAGGTCATCCACTTGAGGGAAAATTGCTACTGTCCTACAAACCTCTGCGCTTGGAGGCCCAACACGAGTCTACAAGAACAAGTTGTGTAGTAGACATCAAGCTCTTTTCAGGTGCCGTTGCCGGGGAGGTGAGTGCTTGAAGGTATATCTTTAGATCTTGCAATCGAATCTTTTAGTTTCTTGTTTTATCACTAGATTGGTTTATAAAAGAAAACTAAAAAAAATGGAATTGAGGTTGCCTCATATTATTCGTCTTTATCATGTCTTTCGTGAAAATGATGGAAAGGAAAATTGTGCTCAATTGATAGAAGAAGAATTCAATAAAATGTTTGGCATAAAATATTTGAATGATGAGCATGATTGAAATGTTGCTAGTATGAATTCTTTGAATATCTGTGATGCTAATGATATGCAAAACTACAAGCTTGGGGATGCTATGTTTGATGAAGATGATATTTTTAGCACCCCAAGTTTTGATGAGAAAATTTATTATGATGATAGCATGCCTCCTATTTATGATGATTATATTGATGAAAGTGGATTTGGAGAGGGCATGACTCTATTTAATGATGATTTCACTATTTTGGAAGAGGTTTCAATTGACTATGATAAAAAAGTTGCTATCTATGATGATTATTGTGATGACATGTATGCTATAAAGAATAATTATAACCATGAAATTTGTCATCATGATTTTAATGCTCAGATGGATTATGCCAATCAAGTATCTCATGATAATTATTTTGTTGAGTTTGCTCCCACTATTATGAATGAGAAGAAAATTGCTTATGTGGAGAGTAGTAAAATTTCTATGCTTGTAGATCATGAAAAGAATGCTTTATGTGATAGCTATATTATTGAATTCATTCATGATGCTACTGAAAATTATTATGAGAGAGGATCATATGCTTGTAGGTGTTGCAATAATATCAAGTTTCCTCTCTTTATGTTGAAAGATTTGAAGTCATGCTTGTTTTGCCTTCCTATGCTAGTTGATTCTTGCTCCCATAAATTGTTTGATCACAAAATACCTATGTATAGGAAGTGGGTTAGGCTTAAATGTGCTAGTCATATGCTTCATGATTCTTTCTTTGTGTTTCAAATCTTTACTTTTATGCGAGCATCATTGAAATCATCATGCCTAGCTAAAAGGCTTTAAAGAAAAGCGCTTGTTGGGAGACAACCCAATATTTATACCTACTGTTTTTGTGTGTTCACATGATTAAGATACTGTATTAATCATGTTTTATATGTTTTCTTTCAATAAAGTGCCAAGTAAAACCTTTGGGATAGTGTGGATACTTGTTGATTCAATTCTGTGCAAAAACAGAAACTTTTGCCTCCAGTGTTTAATTTCCCAGATTTTACTGGAGCGTCAAAAAATTCTTAAATTTTTACAAAGTATTGATATGCAAATTTTTGACGTTGTCCTAATTTTTCAGAATTTTTAGAGTTCGAGAAGTATGGTAGTTGCTCAGATCATTACATACTGTTCTGTTTTTGACAGATTCTGTTTTCAATGCATAGTTTGCTTGTTTTAATGTTTCCATAGCTTATATTATGAGATATAAATTGTGGAAATGATAGAATACAGTAGGCATTATATGTGAACAATTTTGAATCTTGTCTTGGACAGTACCTAAGTGATGGTTTATTTTTTTATCATACTAACTGTTCTCACGAAGTTCCGTTAAGTTTTGTGTGATTGAAGTTCTCAAGTTTTGGGTGAGATATCGATATGAGGAGAATAAGGAGTGGCAAGACCCTAAGCTTGGGGATTCCAAAGGCACCCCAAGGTAATACTCAAGGAAGACTCAAGCGCCTAAGCTTGGGGATGCCCCGGAAGGCATCCCCTCTTTCGTCTTCAACACTATCGATAACCTCACTCGGAGCTATATTTTTATTCGTCACATAATATGAGTTTTGCTTGGAGCGTCATTTTATTTTGTTGATATTTGCTTGCTGTTATCAATAATCATGTTTTGTATCTTTTAGGTCAATAAAATGCCAATTATAGCCTTTACCATGCTCAGTTTGCACGTTCATGTGTTGCTGTTTGAAAACAGAAAGTTTTCTGTTATGTCCAGAATATTCCTGAATAGTCAGAACATGATAAAAATATGAAATTTTTACACAGTAAGCATGCATGAGTTCTCTGTCACGTGGTAATTTTTCAGAATTTTTGGAGTTAGGGAAGTATGGATTCTTATTCACCCTTTACAGACTGTCCTGTTTTGGCAGATTGCTGTTATAGTTGCATTGTTTGCATATGTTTGCGTGTTTAATGCTCCCATTTGTGGATAGGAGTATCAAATATGAAGATGCATTTCGTATGCAATGTTTAATTATAATTTTTGTGATTTTCTACAGTATAGAATGTTAAGGTTTTGAGTTGATTTATACTAACTTATCTCACGAGTTCTTGTTGAGTTTTGTGTGGATGAAGTATTTAAGATTTATAGAAACCGTGACATGAGAGGAATTAAGGAGACACAAAAGCTCAAGCTTGGGAATGCCCAAGGCATCCCAAGTATTTATTCAAAGAAGTCTCAAGCATCTAAGCTTGGGGATGCCCCGGTAGGCATCCCACCTTTCTTCTTCAACAACTATCGGTCAGTTTTGGTTGAGCCTAAGTTTTTGCTTCTTCACATGATATGTGCTATCCTTGGAATGCCATTTTATTTTGTTTTCTTTACTGTTTAAATAAAATATCAAGATCTGAAACCTTTTAAATGAGAGAGAGTCCTCACATAGCTACTTAATTGTTTCGCTACTCATTGATCTTCACTTATATATTTTGGAGTAGTTTGTCATTAATTCTCATGCTTCACTTATATCTTTTTGAGAGTTAATAATAGTAATGGTAATTTTCACAAGATATGAATTTGGTCCCAAGATGATGAATATTCAAGAGGGATATAATAAAAAAAATCATACAGATCATTGGATATGATAAGTGTGATTCCTTGCAATGAAAATAATGAAAGAGATCATATGCTAATCTTATGGAAAGTAATGACATTACATAAAGAAAAGTATAAGTGGTAAAATTTATTGGAGGTTAACAAGCATAGCATTAGTCAATGATGCAATTCATGAAAAAGTTAATAAGGGAAGAGAAGATTCACATGCAAATATACCATCTTGGACATCTTTTATGATTGTGAGCCCCCATTAAGTATTTTATGTCAAAGTGTTGACGTTGGACAAGGAAGACAACGTAATGAATTATGTTTGTTCATATTCACATAGAAGTTATATTGTTATAGATCCTCCAACATGTGGTGCTTGCCCAATATCTTTGCTAGCCAAAAATTCGTACTAAGTAGAGATACTACTTGTGCATCCAAAACCCTTAAACCCAGTTTCTTGCCATGAGAGTCCATTATATCTACCTATGAATTGAATAAGATCCTTCGAGTAAGTTGTCATCGGTGCAAAAATCAATAAAAATTGCTCCTAAAATATGTATGATCTTTTATTGTAAGGGAAATAAGCGTTGTACGAACTTGTGATGGTAAAGAAATAAAAGCGACGGACTGCATAATAAAGGTTGCTATCACAAGGGGCAATATAACGTGACGTTCTTTTGTATTAAGGGCTTGTGCATCCAAAAATAAAAAGCGCATGACAACCTCTGCTTCCCTCTGCGAAGGGCCTATCTTTTACTTTTATGCATTTACTTTTATGTATTTACATTTTATGCAAGAGTCAATAGTGTTCTCCTCTACTTCCTTTTTGTTTTTCTCTTTTGCAAACATCATGTGGTGGGGAAAGATCTAGGCACATATATCCAGTTGGATATGAGTGATCATGAGTTATTATTGTTGACATCACCCTTGAGGTGAATAAGTTGGGAGGCGAAATCACAAGCCCCTATCTTTCTATGTGTCTGGCTGAAACTTTTGCTCCATATATATATGTCTTGAGTGTTAGCAATCATAGAAGACTAAATGATGGTTGAGTATGTGGACTTGCTAAAAAGCTCCTACATGAGACCCTTCCTGAAAATATGATGAATTGCAATTGCATTGTTGACTAGAATAGTTTGTTAGTTTCCAAGAAAGTTTATGCCTTATACTTCATTATTGTGATGAATTGTTACTTGCTCATGAGAATTTTTATGATAATAAATATTGCTGTTATAATAATGATCTTGCTTTGAGTCATTCAAGTCCAATGTCCATGCAACAAAAAGAAAAGATTATATGATGATTATGATAGGTAGCATTCCACATCAAACATTTCTGTTTTTAATTGCTACTTTATCATGATGAGTTTTATGAGAACAAGTTGCTGTTATGATGCTAGGAAAAGTGATTGAAATTATCATTGATCAAACTTATGCACTATGCTAGCATTCACACTTCATAAATTATTTCTTTTATCATTTACCTACTCGAGGACGAGTAGGAATTAAGCTTGGGGATGCTGATACGTCTCCAACGTGTCTATAATTTATGAAGTATTCATGCCATGTTTATAACAATTCTATATGGTTTTGGTATGATTTGATTAGAACTAACCCGGACTGACGCTGTTTTCAGCAGAACTACCGTGGTGTTGTTTTTTGTGCAGAAATCAAAGTTCTCCAAATGCAGTGAAACTTTTTGGAGATTTTTTATGGAACAAATAAAAAATACTGGAGCCAATACCTACTGGAGGGGGGCCACTGGTTGCCCACGAGGCACCAGGGCGCGCCACCCCCCACGCGCCCTGGTACCTCGTGGGGCCCACGTGGCTCCGTTTGACGTGATTCCAACGCTGAAAAATCCTATATATTCGGAAACCCCCGAAAGTTAACCTAGATGAGTTTTTACGCCGCCGCAAGCCTCTGTACCAGAGAGATCCCATCTATAGCCCTTTTCCGACACCCTGCCGGAGGGGGGAAAGCATCACCTGAGGCCATCTTCATCATCCCGGCGGTCTCCATGACAAGGAGGGAGTAGTTCACCCTCGGGGCTGAGGGTTTGTACCAGTAGCTATGTGTTTGATCTCTCTCTCTCGTGTTCTTGAGATGGCACGATCTTGATGTATCGCGAGCTTTCTTGATATAGATGAATCATATGGAGTTTTCCCCTCTCTATCTTCTTGTGATGAATTGAGTTTTCCCTTTGAAGTTTTCTTGTCAGATTGAGTCTTTAAGGATTTGAGAACACTTGATGTATGTCTTGCATATGGATATCTGTGGTGACAATGGGATATTCACTTGAGTCACTTGATGTATGTTTTGGTGATCAACTTGTGGGTTCCGTGACCTTGGGGATCTATGCATAAGGGTTGGCACACGTTTTCGTCTTGACTTTCCGGTAGAAACTTTGGGGCACTCTTTGAAGTTCTTTGTGTTGGTTTGAATAGATGAATCTGAGATTGTGTGATGCATATCATATAATCAAACCCGTGGGTACTCGTGGTGACATTGGAGTGCCTAGGTGACATTAGGGTTTTGGTTGATGTGTATCTTAAGGTGTTATTCTAGTATGAACTCTAGGGCTGTTCGTGACAATTAATGGGGATGGCTCATAAGATTGATCGGGAAGGATAACTTTAAGGTGGTTCCGTACCCTACAACAATTTCTTCGTTTGTTCTCCGCTATTTGTGACTTTGGAGTGAACTCTTTGTCACACGTGAGGGATTTACATATGATTCAACTATGTCAACAATGTTGGGAGATCGCACTAGTGAAAGTATGAACCCTAGGCCTTGTTTCTAAGCATTGCAATACCGTTTTTATGCCCGTTTACTTTTTGCTACCTTGCCATTTTTATATTTTCAGATTACAAAAACCTATATCTATTATCCATACTACACTTTTATCACCATCTCTTCGCCGAACTAGTGCACCTATACAATTTACCATTGTATTGGGTGTGTTGGGGACACAAGAGATTTCTTGTATTTGGTTGCAGGGTTGCTCGAGATATACCATCTTCAACCTACGCCTCCCACGGATTGATAAACCTTAGGTCATCCACTTGAGGGAAAATTGCTAGTATCCTACAAACCTCTGCGCTTGGAGGCCCAACACGAGTCTACAAGAACAAGTTGCGTAGTAGACATCAGGGAGGCGGCCGGACTGTTTGGAACGGCGAGAGGAGGACGGTGGCTACGGCAATGGCGAGCGGCAGCGGCGGACGCGTTCGGCCTCGAAGGAAATGGAAGGGGACAAGGCGAGGGAGAGGAATAAAGGGGGATTAGGGTTGCAGGGGGGGGGGGTCGAGGGGGTCTCTATCTAGCGCGAGGAGTCGTCGGATGGTCGACAGCGGCACATCCGGCGCCGTGGACGGCGTGCGCCCGCCCGGCCAACGCCATGGCCTCTGCCTCGTCAGGAGGTGGACGAAAGACCGGTGGGGCTGGGCTGGGCCGCACTGTACATACTTGAAGCCCATAGGCACAGCGCCCCTCCGCCCTTTTCTTTATTCTTTTCGGTTTCTTATTTTCTCTACTGTTTTGCCTTTTCTTTTTGCATCAAATGAGTTTTGTAAAATAGGTAACTTGCCTCAATAAATTATATGCAATATTCTGCACTGTCACAAAAAGGTTTGGGGTCAAATTGATTTCATTTGAATTTTCATTAAATAAAATGGGATTAAATATGACTGTTTTATTACTATTTCATGATGTTAGGGTCATTTAGATAATTTAATTAATGTTGAATTTATTTTTATAATTGCTTTGGAAATTTTTGCAATATTATGAACATTTTTGTTTTGCTGTTTTAATTATTTTAGGACATTTAAATACTTTATAAAAATGTGGTTTCTCCACCATAATTATCTATGAATTATTTGTCACAATTAGAACATTTTAATTTTGACATTTGAAAACTTGAATTGTTTGACTTTATTTTAAACTTGAATTTGAACTGGATTTGAATCAAAAATGAGATTAGCAACAGTAATAGTGGTGACATGGCATCATTAGCCGGGGATTACTGTAGCTTAATACATGGGGATGTTACAATTCTCCCCCACTATAATAAATCTCGTCCTGAGATTTAAGAGGTGGGGCAAGAGGTGTCTTCAGGAACAAGGATGTACAGGGGAGTCAGGTTTCGATCCTGTGGAACTGTGGTTAGTGTGGGTTAAAAGTAGGAAGGGTGGTGACATCTTGCACGGCCTAGATAGTAAGGCACGTCAGAGGATAGTTTGTCAGCTAGGTTGGCAACAACGTCGGTACCACGGGAAAGGGACGAAGAGAACAATTTTCCTGCTCGTTAAAATGAGGCGGAACAATTGGCAAAGTTCTCATCCACCGTCGGTTACCTGAATGCGAACAACAATAGTAACATGGTGTTACCGACTGAGTGGTACACCAAGGTGTTTGCATAAGTAGGGAATCATTACTGCTTAGATAAAAGCTAGATTACAAGAAAGGTTAAACAGACCAATGGAAAGGAAAATGTGATTATTAGATTAAACAGACCAATGGAAAGGAATAATTGCAGACAATCCAGCTCTCCGGGTGAATGTGAGCACGAGAACCTAATGTTAGAGTTAGCAAAATCATTTAACCCGAAAAGAAGAGAGAGTAGAATCCCAGAGTAAGGAAGAGGAATAAAAGATCCTAATACCACCCATTGGCAACGTGGGCCCGTAAGCCACAAAGCCATGTTAGTAAAATAGTTTTCAAAGTCTAGACTCAACTTCGGCCAAGGAGTTGGAAAGGGGGCTAGCTACAGGCAGTCGGCTCTGATACCAGCTTGTGACGCCCCTGCTCGACCGTGCACTAATCATACACGCAAATGCACACAATCGAGATCAGAGACTCACGGGAAGATATCACAACACAACTCTAAACACAAATAAAAGGCATACAAGCTTTATATTACAAGCCAGGGGCCTCGAGGGCTCGAATACATAAGCTCGAGAACAAGCGTTAGCGGAAGCAACAACAGTATCTGAGTATAGACACAAAGTTAAACAAAAGATGCCTTAAGAAGGCGAAAACAAACAACGACTATGATCGAAAGAGGCAAGGCCTCCTGCCTGGGAGCCTCCAAATCTACTCCTGGTCGTCGGTCTCCACGTAGTAGTAGGCTCCACCGGAAGTGTAGTAGCAGTCGTTGGCGGTAGCAGCTGACTCCTGGGATCCATCATCTGGTCGCAGCAATCGGGTAGGGGAAAAGAAGTAGCAAAGCAACCGTGAGTACTCATCCAAAGTACTCGCACGACTGACATCAGAACTATACTAAGTATGCATCAGTATCAAAGAAATGGGGCTATATCTTTGGACTAAACAGCAAAAATGCCAGAACAGAGGGGGAAACCCTAGCCAATCGAAGACTAGCATCTTCAGCGGTCTTGCAGCATTAGAAGAGTGCAGATTAGTAACATAATTAAAGTATCAAGCATGTTATAACAAAGACTAGAGATCCTTCCTCGACTCCCTGCGAGAAAGTAATCCCGGAGCTTACAATTAATTAACATGTATCCAGTTCAAGTAGTAATAGATCGGGATACAACACTGAGCGTCCTGTTACCGTGGACACAGCTATTCGAATAGATAACTTCCATGCAGGGGTGCACTACTGTTACCCAACACGCTCGATTAACTCTGGCCGGACACACTTTCCTGGGTCATGCCCGGCCTCGGCTGATCGACACACCGCAGCCCTACCTAGAGCTAAGCAGAGAGGTCCCCGCCGGTCTACATCCTAAGAGCTCAGGGGTCTTGGGCCATCGCCCTGTGCCCTCCGGGTCATTATGCGATGAGCCAGGACGAGCACCACCTCATCCTGGATGGCACTGGCCCGACAGGCCCACAATGCTGAACTGGACGTCTGACAGAGCTTTCGGCTGATACATACGGCATAGAGGGCCCCATTAAACCATTATCCCACGTGGTGGTAGTGCGTATAGGCCAGTGGCCAACTCAGATCAATACCCAAACCCGTTATCGCATTATTAGGAGCTCGAGGTGACGATCAGTACTCATGTCGTCCCGTCTCGAGGAAGTGCAACAAGGGTCAGGCCCATCCCTCTCTAGGGCGATCTCTGCCTGCCCGGCCGCGCCTCGTAATTATCTCGCGGGTACCCTCATGGTCAACCCGACTACACAACTCTCGTGGGTACCCCTCGGGGTCGACCCGACTTTACCCGGGGACTGTAGTAAAAGTAAGGTATCCGTGTGTTCATCACATCAAAGGGGAATCCGAGGAATCACCCTCGATGGATTCCTACTGGATGTAGTCCGTCAAGGAGAACCAGGAGGAATCACCCTCGATGGCATTCACACTTGCGGGGTTGCACGACAGAAGCCTCATTGGAGGTGGAGGAAGAGGTATCACCCTCGGTAATCCACGTCCGACTAGCTGTGCTACAAAGGCATCATCGGGAGTGAGTTAAGAGGTATCACCCTCGTCACTCGAGGATAACTCTGTAGAGTCGAACAACTTAGGGGGTGTGCGGTGCTGTGCTGGTCTCAGCCCATCGATCACATCGATCGGGGCATTAGTAACTAAGCAGGGCAACTATAACAAGGAAGAGGGGGGCCACCGATGGATTATCAACCAACCTATTCTAAGCATTTAGGATATCAGGTATAGTATCAACAGAAGTTACAAGAAACAGGCTATGCATCAGAATAGGATAAATCAATAACAGTAGCAAACTCTAATGCAAGCAGGAGGGAGAAAGAATAGGTGATATAGGCATGCTCAAGGGGGTTTGCTTGCCTGGAAGCTCTGCTGCAAAGTAAGGAGGGTCGTCGGGGACGTAGTCGATCACAGGGGCAGCGTCGGTCTCGGGGTCTAACGGAGAGGAGAGGGGGAAGAAACAATAAATACAAGCAACAAATGCAATCACAGATGCATGGCATGGCATCACGCTATTCGAGGAGTGCCCTAATGTAGTACTACGCAAGTTAGTCGGAGCGGGAAACATCTGAAGGTGTTTTACCAGCTCCGGGCATTTATCGGACAGATGAATCGGAGAGGAAAGTTCCATGTTCATCATGTTAGAGGGGTGTGGCAGGTATGTGGAGGGCATATTCGGATTCTTCATATTTTTCTGATCAATTTTCATATATAAATTATTTTCATCCGAGCTACGGTTTATTTTATATGATTTTTCAAAGTTTTAATCATTTTCTGGAATTTCTGGATTTAATTAATTCGAATTATCCGAAACAATAAACGGTGACGTCAGCATGACGTAATGATGGCATCAGCAGTCAACTCTGGCTGACCAGAGTCGAACCTGACCAGTGGGTCCCACTGGTCAGTGACTGTGCTAATTAACAGAGGTTAATTTATCTAAACTAACCTAATTAACTAGCGGGACCCACCTGTCAGTGGCTATACTAATTATAGATTAAGTTTAAATTCATATTAATCTAATTAATCGAGGGGGGTCCCACATGTCAGTCTCTGGAGATGCCCAGTCAGCGTGCGGACCGGGTCAACGCGGCCGTGGGGCCCTGTGGTCAGTGGCACAGAGTGGGGCCCAAAGGCGCCCACGTCAGCGCCGGCCACCGGAGTTACTCCGGCGAGCCTCCCGCGGAGGCTGTGTCGCCGGAATTGGCCGGGATTCGCCTACAGAGGGCCAAACGAGGCGCGGTTTGGCCCATTCGATCGGGCGCTCGACGCCGCGTCGATCCCGGGCGGTGGCATGGCCGGGGACGCACCGTAGCGACGACGGCGAGCGCCGCGGTGGACGGCCGGAATCGGGCTCGGGCAGAAAACGGTGCTACGGGCGCCGCGGGGTTGCGTACGTGCGCGGGTTCGGCAGCGGGGAGTGCGACGAATGCGATGGCGTGCTCAGACGCGCCTGCCAGTGGTCCTAACTACGGCGACGACAAGATGCAACGGCAGGAGCCTCGGGCTCCAATGGCAGCGGCGGTTAGAGGGCGACCTAGAGAGAAAGAGATGAGGGGAAAGGTGGAGAGGCTCATGGTGGCCCCGTAGAGGAGCAAAACAAGCTTGGGGAGGGCTCGACGACGGCGAACGACGATGGTGATCCGAGGTTGAAGACGGCGGGGTCCGGGAGATGTGGTGGCTCCCGGCTTGATCCAGAGGGCGAAGAGGATGAGGTCAAGCACGAGGAGGCGGCCGGACTGTTTGGAACGGCGAGAGGAGAACGGTGGCTACGACAATGGCGAGCGGCGGCGGCGGACGCGTTCGGCCTCGAAGGAAATGGAAGGGGACGAGGCGAGGGAGAGGAACAAAGGGGGATTAGGGTTGCAGGGGGGTCAAGGGGGTCTCTATCTAGCGCGAGGAGTCGTCGGATGGTCGACAGCGGAACATGCGGCGCCGTGGACGGCGTGCGCCCTCCCGGCCAACGCCATGGCCTATGCCTCGTCGGGAGGTGGACGAAAGGCCGGTGGGGCTGGGCTGGGCCGCACTGTACATACTTGAAGCCCATAGGCACAGTGCCCCTCCGCCCTTTTCTTTATTCTTTTCTGTTTCTTATTTTCTCTGCTGTTTTGCCTTTTCTTTTTGCATCAAATGAGTTTTGTAAAATAGGTAACTTGCCTCAATAAATTCTATGCAATATTCTGCACTGTCACAAAAAGGTTTGAGGTTAAATTGATTTCATTTGAATTTTCATTAAATAAAATGGGATTAAATATGACTGTTTTATTACTGTTTCATGATGTTAGGGTCATTTAGATAATTTAATTAATGTTGAATTTATTTTTATAATTGCTTTGGGAATTTTTGCAATATTATGAACATTTTTGTTTTGCTGTTTTAATTATTTTAGGACATTTAAATACTTTATAAAAATGTGGTTTCTCCACCATAATTATCTATGAATTATTTGTCACAATTAGAACATTTTAATTTTGACATTTGAAAACTTGAATTGTTTGACTTTATTTTAAAATTGAATTTGAACTAGATTTGAATCAAAAATGAGATTAGCAACAGTAATAGTGGTGACATGGCATCATTAACCAGGGATTACTGTAGCTTAATACATGGGAATGTTACAGGTACACAGAAGAGCCTACAGCACACGGACCACACTTACTGAATCGAGCAATTTTAGTAATTAAACAAAGCTAGTTGACCTAAACATTGCTCTAACAAAAGACCAACATTATAAACAAAGGCTAAGTACGCATAATTTAAACAAAGCCGCTGACGCGCTGCCGCCCTATGCCTCGCCGGTGTAAGATGAGATGTAGATGACTTGTCCTGGCGACATGCCACCGCTGGTGGACTCCACGTCCCCCAGGGTGAAGTCGACCGCGTCCTCATCCTCGTCCTCGGAGCCGCCCTCAAGGTTGTAGTACTCATAGTAGTGGCGGCGCCAGAGCTCGCGTTGGTACTCCACCGCCGATTCCTCGACGGACAGGCGGCTCTCTACCTCCTCCTTAGCCATGCACAACTCCTCCTCCCGGCGCTCCTCGATCTCCGCCGCCTCCTGCATCTCCAGCTCCCGCTTGGCGATCTCATGAGGAAGCAGGGGCTCCATGGCCTCTGCCGCCGCATCGTCGACAAGCATCTTCGCTGCCTTTTCGAACGTGGGGTGCATGCTGGATTTCGAGGAGGCCTGGAATATCTTGGCATGGGCGTCCTCGACCTGGGCGTGGATGGCCTCGACCCGAGCCAGAGCGACCTCCGCGGCACGGACAGCTGCTCGAGCGCTCTCGGCGTTTGCAGCCGCTGTCACGGCAGCTGTTGTAGCCGTCTCGGCTGCTGCAGCGGCCCTGTCGGCTACCACAGACGCCCTCTCGGCGGATGTGGCCGCGCTCAATGCGGATGCAGCCGCGCTCTCGGCGGAGGCGGAGCCGCTCGGGGAGGACCCGGCGATCGTACGGGCCCTCACGAAGTGTCTCCACGGCATCATTCTTTGCTAGAAGGGATGAGGAATGGGTATCGGGGACTCGAGGATTCGGGGGTGAACGGTGCTTGAGTAGACGAATCCGGCGAAGCTTACGGAGAAAGACATAAAAAGACAGGCGAATTTTCATCGCAAACGGTTCCTATAACCAACTGTGTGCGATGTAGTCCATTTTTTAATTACCTGCGATAGACTAATTTGGAGTACACTGGCAACGGATGGTGATGGAAATTGTTCGAAATATTTTGTACCGTTAACTGATACGTCTCCGTCGTATCTACTTTTCCAAACACTTTTGCTCTTGTTGTGGACTCTAATTTGCATGATTTGAATGAAACTAACCCGGACTGACGCTGTTTTCAGCAGAACTACCATGGTGTTGTTTTTGTGCAGAAATAAAAGTTCTCGGATTTGGACAAAACTTTTTGGAAATTTTTTATGGAATAAATAAAAAATACTGGAGCAAAGACCCACTGGAGGGGGGCCACCAGGTGCCCACGAGGCACCAGGGCGCGCCCACCCCCCCAGGGCACGCCCTGGTGGCTTGTGGGGCCCACATGGCTCCGCTGACCCTAATCTCAGCACTATAAATTCCAATTCCCCGAGAAAAAAATTAGAGAGGAAGTTTCATCACATTTTACGATACGGAGCCGCCGCCACCTCCTATTCTTCATCGGGAGGCCAGATCTGGAGTCCGTTCGGGGCTCCGGAGAGGGGGATCTTCCGTCATCGTCATCATCAACCATCCTCCATCACCAATTTCATGATGCTCACCACCGGGAGTGAGTAATTCCTTCGTAGGCTTGCTGGACGGTGATGGGTTGGATGAGATTTATCATGTAATCGAGTTAGTTTTGTTAGGGCTTGATCCCTAGTATCCACTATGTTCTGAGATTGATGTTGCTATGACTTTGCTATGCTTAATGCTTGTCACTAGGGCCCGAGTGCCATGATTTCAGATCTGAACCCTTTATGTTTTCATGAATATATTTGTGTTCTTGATCCGATCTTGCAAGTTATACGCAGCTGCTATGTGTTATGATCCGCATACCCCAAGGTGACAATAATTGGGATTCTTTCCGGTGATTACCATAGTTTGAGGAGTTCATGTATTCACTATGTGTTAATGCTTTGTTCCGGTTCTCTATTAAAAGGAGGCCTTAATATCCCTTAGTTTCCTTATGGACCCCGCTGCCACGGGAGGGTAGGACAAAAGATGTCATGCAAGTTCTTATCGCAAGCACGTATGACTATATACGGAATACATGCCTACATTACATTGATGAATTGGAGCTAGTTCCGTGTCGCCCTAGGTTATGACTGTTACATGATGAATGTTATCCAACATAATCACCGATCCAATGCCTACGAGCTTTTCACATATTGTTCTTTGCTAAGTTACTACTGCTGCTACTACTGTCACAATTGCTACAAAACTATTGCTGCTACTGTTACTGTTACTATTATTGCTATTGCTATCAAACTACCATACTACTTTGCTACTGATCACTGTACTGTAGATATTTAGTCTTTAGGTGTGGTTGAATTGACAACTCAACTGCTAATACTTGCAAATATTCTTTGGCTCCCCTTGTGTCGAATCAATAAATTTGGGTTGAATACTCTACCCTCGAAAACTGTTGCGATCCCCTATACTTGTGGGTTATCAAGACCTTTTTCTGGCGCCGTTGCTGGGGAGCATAGCTTTATTTGCTGAGTCACTTGGGATTTGTATCTGTTGATCACTATGAAGAATCTTAAGGATGATAGAACCAAGATCATTCCCTCTAAGACGAGGGGAGGTAATGAACTGTTATCTAGCTCTGCACTTGATTCACCTTCTGTTTTGAGTAAGCTTGCGATGCCACCACCTGTTATGCATTCTGATATGTCGCAAGTTATTGATGATACTACTTCTGCTATGAATGATACTTATGATGATGCTAGTACTATGCTTGATAATACTGTGCCACTTGGTGAATTTCTGGATGAACAACTTGCTAAAGCTAAAGAAATTGAGAATACTAAAAATGTTGAAACTCTTGAGAATTATGATTCACCTATTATGCCTAGCTCTCCTACTAGAGTTGAATCACCAGATGAGCATGTCTTTGATAGGGAGATGGCTAGAGCCATTCTTGCTTGTAATGATAGAGATGAGGTTATAAAATTGTTTGCTGAAAAGAAAGAAAAATTTATGAGGGAGAGAATGAAATATGATCCTAAATTTGCTACCTCTCCCATATTTATTACTGATAAGGATTATGAATTCTCTGTTGATCCTGAGTTAATTACTTTGGTTGAATCTGATCCTTTCCATGGCTATGAAACTGAAACCGTTGTGGCACATCTTACTAAATTAAATGATATAGCCACCCTATTTGCTCATGAGGAAAAAATTCGCTATTACTATATCCTCAAATTATTTCCTTTCTCGTTAAAGGGTGATGCTAAGATATGGTATAATACTCTTGCTCCTGGTTGTGTGCGTAGTCCCCAGGATATGATATATTATTTCTCTGAAAAATATTTTCCTGCTCATAAGAAACAAGCTGCCTTACAGGAAATATTTAACTTTGTGCAAATTAAAGAAGAGAGTATCCCTCAAGCTTGGGGGAGGCTTCTCCAATTGCTTAATACTTTGCCTGATCATCCTCTTAAGAAAAATGAAATACTTGATATCTTCTATAATGGACTAACCGATGCTTCTAGGGACTACCCAGATAGTTGTGCTGGTTGTGTTTTCAGGGAACGAACTGTTGAACAAGCTGAAGAATTATTGAATAATATATTGAAGAATGATAATGATTGGACACTTCCTGAACCACCACCTAAACCAACTCCGAAGAAGAGAGGTATTATATTTCTCAGTCCTGAAGATATGCAAGAGGCAAAGAAGTCTATGAAAGAAAAAGGTATTAAAGCTGAAGATGTTAAGAATTTACCACCTATTGAAGAAATACATGGTCTTGACACACCAACATAGGTGATTGAGGTAAATTCTCTTATAAAGTTTGATGAAGGTGATATTCCTTACAATAAACCTCCTAGTCAATGCTTATATGAATTTGACAATTACATTATTAAGCAAGATCATTTCAATGCTTATGTTATGAAACAATTGAAACGTAATGCCTACATGATAGATGGCTTGAGTGACTTGTTGTTTAGAATTGCTAATGATGTCAAAGGTGTAGGTAAACATGCTTCCATGGTCCAAACCTAGTTAGAACAACTTGCTAAATCTCAAAATGATTTGCTCAATGAAATGAATAATAATATGAAGGATCATGCTGTTAGAGTTGTTACTAGAGGAGGTAGAATGACCCAGGAGCCACTTTATCCCGAAGGTCACCCTAAAAGAATTGAACAAGACTCTCAAAGAATTAATGTTGATGCACCTAGTCCATCTAAAAAGAAAAAGAAAAAGAAAAATGATAGGACTTTGCATACTTCTAGTGAACCCGAGGTAGAAAAACCTTCGGAAGATAGTAATGATGTTTCTATTTCTGATGCTAAAACACAATCTGGTAATGAACATTAACCTAGTGATAATTATAATGATAATGATGATGTTCATATAGAGGTTCAACCAGACAACACTAAGGAACCTGATAATGATGTTGAAATAGAACCTGCTGTTGATCTTGATAACCCACCTCCTAAAAACAAGCGTTATGATAAAAGAGATTTCGTTGCTAGAAAACATGGTAAAGAAAGAGAACCATGGTTCAAAAACCCATGCCCTTTCCTCCTAAACCATCTAAGAATAAGGATGAGGAAGAATTTGAACACTTTGCTGAAATGCTTAGGCCAGTCTTTTTGCGTACTCGTTTGACTGATATTTTAAATATGGCCCCATATGCTAAATACATGAAAGATATTGTCACTAATAAAAGAAAAATACCTGAAGCTGAAATTTCCACCATGCTTGCAAACTATTCTTTTAAGGATGGAGTACCTAAGAAACTAGGAGATCCAGGAATACCAACTATACCATGCTCCATTAAAAGAAATTATGTCAAAACTGCTTTGTGTGATTTAGGAGCCGGTGTTAGTGTTATGCCCTTCTCTTTATATAAAAGACTTGATTTGAATAAACTCACTCCCACTGAAATATCATTGCAAATGACTGACAAATCAACTGCCATACCTATCGGTGTTTGTGAGGATGTGCCCGTTGTAGTTGCAAATGTTACTATCTTAACAGACTTTGTTATACTTGATATGCCCGAGGACGACAACATGTCGATTATCCTTGGTAGACCCTTTTTGAATACTGCAGGGGCTGTTATTGATTATAACAAAAGCAAGGTCACTTTTCATATCAATGGTAATGAACATACGGTGCACTTTCCGAAGAAACAATTTCAAGTAAATGGTATTCATGTTATTGAAAAGACTCCGACAATTACCATTGGAAGTTTTCAACTCCCTCTTCCTACTGTCAAAAAGAAATATGAAACACTTATAATTGGGGAGATGCATATCCCCGTTGAGGTAACCTAGTGTTTTATGAAGATTCTTTGGTTTCATGTTACTCAGAAATAGTTTGTTAATAAGACTTGATCAACCTTATTAATGGATTCTTTTTGAGGGACATGTGGTTGATGAATTTAGTAAGCACAACCTTCTGTACCCACTTTTTGTTTTCTGTTATTTTTAGTTAAATGCAATAAAATGCCATGATTGTCCTGTTTTTTGAATTATCCGTGCAATAAAAAGGTGCCCAAAAATAAAAGTGCTCAAAATGTTCTGAAATTTTTACATGAATTTTTATACAATATTTAAGAATTTTTGGCACTGAAAACATCCCAGGGGGATGCCCCAGGTGCCCACGAGGCACCAGGGCGCGCCCTCCCCCCTGGACGCGCCCTGGTGGCTTGTGGGCCCCACAGGGACTCCCTCACTTATTCCTTCAGCCCACTTAGTCTCTTACCTCTAGCAAAAATTCCTGGTAGCTCTCTCTCTCTCTCTCTCTCTCTCGTGTTCTTGCTCCCAAACCTGAGATTTTCGATCTCTTTGCTCTGAGCTCCGTTTCCGAAACTGTTTTGGGGGATTGCTACTTGGTAGGTGACTCATCCATTGCTCCAATTAGTTTTTGCTCTAGTGGACTATATTTTGCATAATTAGCTGCTCTTGGTGCTACTGAAAATGAACTTGCATGTTGAATTCTTTGAGTTCCAAGTAGTTTGAATGCTTGATATAGCCTCTAGACATTTATATGAGTTGTTGCTATCAATCTTGTGAAGTTTTGTTAACATCTTTTTGTGGTCCAAAATTTTTCAGAAATTTGTTCGTAGGAATATGAACATTTTCAGGAGGAGTTCTTCAAGGAGGAGGTCCTCTGAAGCATCATCGAGTGAAAACCCAGCACGCCAATCATATGTTGAACCAAGGGCAAGTTCGGTGCGAGGGGCCAAGGCAAAATCGTGTCGATGGCCGTGCAATGAGTTCATGTTAAATGCAGGCATTAAGGAAGAATTTGATCAATATATTCGTAACACCGAGCTCTCCGCCTTCATTGCAGATAAGCCCCCGCAGCACTACAACCTTACTCATTCATTCACGCAACATTTTGAGTATCACCCTCGTACCTCTAGAATTTTATTTCATCTCTATGATAGATCCTATAGTATGTCTCTAGAAGAGTTTTGTGATGCATGCAAAATCCCATTTTGGGGCTCGCTTAGTGAACCGCAACAAGCTGAATATGAATTGTTTCTCAGTAGCCTTTGCAATGGTGAGGATAGGGGAGTTACACAAGCTAGAATAAAAAGCATTCACTTTCCCTCTATTCGGTATTTTGCACTCTTTAAAGTAAATGCATTGTTGGTAAACAAGACTGTAGTGCACTTTGTGCTCCTGACCTGAGCCTTATTCACGCTGCTTTCACGGGAAGCAGACACTATAATCTTGGGGCTATTGTCGCACGTAGGTTGCATCGCAACTCGGGGAATGGCGATTTATATGGAGGAATTTATGCCTCCCGAGTAGCTGCAAGGCTAGGGGTCTCGCCCAGGCCTAATGACCCCCTCTTACCTTACAAATATTTGAATTTTGAGGCAATGCAGAACCATGAGTTTATTAAGCACAACACTCGCAGATACGACTATAACTTAATATTCAATAAATATCATTCCATATTTGTTATCTTGCCTCCTCCTATCCTCTTTGATTTCCAAAGCAAACAGAGATATTGTCTTGCTGAGAATGAGGTGCATGAGTACAACGCGGCAGTTGAAGCTGCCCGTCTGGCTGAGGAGGCGGCTCAGAACGCCTCCACGAGCTACCACTTTGATTATTATCTTGGACAGCCGTGGCAGTAGACCAAGCTAGGCCAAAAGCCTAAGCTTGGGGGAGTACGTATCTCTCACCGACATTACATTCATGTTCACACATTCATTTCAGTTGTCGGTGTTCATACTTTTTCATTGTATCATCCATGTTAGTTTTATTTTCTCGCTTTCTTCTTGTGTGTTTGAAAAACTTTGAGAAAATCCAAAAATATTTATCACTTCTTTTTGGTTTTTTCTTTCTAGTTTAATTAGTTGAAGTATTAAAAGAAAACCCAAAAAGATTTCCCGTTTCTTCTTTTGCTTGTTGGGAGCTTTCCCGTGTAAATAGTTTTTCTCTTTTTTGTTTTGTCTTCCATCATTTGCTTCCTTCAGAAAAACTATAAACTCCAAAAATATTTCAGTGTGTTTCTCTGAAATTCTTTTCTTTCGTTGAGTTTTTGTAAGGAGAAGACCACGATGAAAATGTTAAGTGGCTCTCATATGAATTATTGTTGATCTAACAAAGAGCCCATATTACCTTGTCTTCTCCTTTAAATAAAATATTTGCAGATTCCAGCTTGGTCCACGACACTCTTGCACTATTATTATTTTCACATCATTCGGTCGTGCAAGTGAAAGGCAATAATAACGATAATTTGATGAAGTGACTGTGGCAAGGAAAGGCGGGTATGAACTCAACTTGTTTTTGTTTTTGTAAATATGTTTAACTCAGTATCCATGATTCAGCATATTATGATTAAACATGTTTATGATGACAATTAGAGATTATAGTTGCTCATGCCATGCTTAAGTAGCTAGGAGTGGATAATGATTTATCTTGGGTCTCAACATGCATTAAAATGATTGTGATGTAGTATGATGATATGGTATCCTCTTCTGAATGTTTCAAGTGGCTTGACTTGGCACATGTTCACGCATGTAGTTGATTCAAAACCAACATAGCCTCCACGATATTTATGTTCATGGTGCTTATATCCTACTCACGCTAGTATTCAATGTTGATTATTCATAATGCATGATTATGACCATTTTCGCTCTCTAGCTGGTCGCTTCTCAACCTATTTGCTAGCCATTGCCTGTACTAAGTAGGAATACTGCTTGTGCATCAAAATCCTTAAACCAAAGTTATCCCAGATGAGTCCACTATATCTACCCATGTGCGGTATTACACTGCCGTTCTAAGTAAATTTGCATGTGCCACCTCTAAATATTCAAATGAACATCTGTTTTGTGTGCCCGTACCTCTCATGGAGCGACAGGGGGTGGTCAATATCTTCCATGCTAAGCGGGTTATTCTCATTATGAGTGTTTATTCACTTGTCCTTGCACGAGAGGGGCTGGTAATCGGGATGCCCAGTCCCATGATTAAAATTGCAAAATAATAAAACAAACTCCCCCGGAAAGTTGTTGGTATGGAGGGCACCCAAGGATTCGGCTAGCCATGGCTTGTGTTTGTTGGTGGAGGGGGGGTAAACTTTACTTTACCGCTTGGTAACCGCCGCTAATTTGTTTAGCATGGAAGATATTGAAAACTCTCGGTCGTGACGTTGACAGGAAAGGTATACCTCCCAAAATTATATTTATCTCTGATTTAAGCTTTGAGCTCTAGCACCTCTACAAATCCCTGCTTTCCTCTGCGAAGGGTCTATCTATTTACTTTTATGTTATTTTACTTTTATTGTTGAGTCATCACCTTCTCAAACAAGCACCAGTCCTGAGAGCACTATTGTCATTCTCATGCATTGTGTATAGTTAATGTTGTGTGCATCACCAATTTCATGATGCTCACCGCCGGGAGTGAGTAATTCCTTCGTAGGCTTGCTGGACGGTGATGGGTTGGATGAGATTTATCATGTAATCGAGTTAGTTTTGTTAGGGCTTGATCCCTAGTATCCACTATGTTCTGAGATTGATGTTGCTATGACTTTGCTATGCTTAATGCTTGTCACTAGGGCCCGAGTGCCATGATTTCAGATCTGAACCCTTTATGTTTTCATGAATATATTTGTGTTCTTGATCCGATCTTGCAAGTTATATGCACCTGCTATGTGTTATGATCCGCATACCCCAAGGTGACAATAATTGGGATTCTTTCCGGTGATTACCGTAGTTTGAGGAGTTCATGTATTCACTATGTGTTAATGCTTTGTTCCGGTTCTCTATTAAAAGGAGGCCTTAATATCCCTTAGTTTCCTTATGGACCCCGCTGCCACGGGAGGGTAGGACAAAAGATGTCATGCAAGTTCTTATCGCAAGCACGTATGACTATATACGGAATACATGCCTACATTACATTGATGAATTGGAGCTAGTTCTGTGTCGCCCTAGGTTATGACTGTTACATGATGAATGTTATCCAACATAATCACTGATCCAATGCCTACGAGCTTTTCACATATTGTTCTTTGCTAAGTTACTACTGCTGCTACTACTGTCACAATTGCTACCAAACTATTGCTGCTACTGTTACTGTTACTGTTACTATTATTGCTATTGCTATCAAACTACCATACTACTTTGCTACTGATCACTCTGCTGCAGATATTTAGTCTTCAGGTGTGGTTGAATTGACAACTCAACTGCTAATACTTGCAAATATTCTTTGGTTCCACTTGTGTCGAATCAATAAATTTGGGTTGAATACTCTACCCTCGAAAACTGTTGCGATCCCCTATACTTGTGGGTTATCATTAACATGCACTGATACAACTATCAAGTTAAAATTAGGAATTTTTCAGGGTTCATCTGACCTTTTTAAGACATTAAGTGAGTTCCTAGCCATATAATGGCCGTAATTCAAATTTGAACTACATGTACATGCAACAGCAAACCATCATGTATTGGAAAATCATATTTGTGTCCTTGTGTGCAAGTTAATGCCATGTGCAGTAAATTCTAAGGAACTTTCAAACATATTGGTGTCACGGCTTGGACAAAAACATTGAGAACCATGGCTTTTAAATTCCAAAAAATTCAAAAATGGTCAAAAATACATGAAACCTTGCTTAATGTCATGTCATGGCACCAAGATGCAGTGGTAAAAGAATTGGCCACTTTGACGAAAGTTGTAACACACACGTCTCACAAATCAGAGCATCTCACGAGAAGACACGTGGTTCCGAGAGGGAACAATATGCATGTTTGACGACGAACCGGCGCTCGCTTCCTCGTATGACCCTGAATTTATTTTCACCATTAACATGCACTAATACAACGGAGAAGTAAAATTTTGGAAATTTTCATGGTTAATTTGACCTTTTTAAGACATTAAGTGAGTTTCTAGCCATATATAATGCCCGTAATTCAAATTTGAAATGCATGTACATGCAACGGCAAACCATCATGGGTTGGAAAATCATATTTGTGTCCTTGTGTGCGAGTTAATTCCCTGTGCAGTAAATTGGAAGGAATTTTCAAACATATTGGTGTCACGGCTTGGACACGTACAAACAGTGAGAACCATGGCTTTTAAATTCCAAAAAAATCAAAAATGATCAGAAATACATGAAACCTTGCTTGATGTCATGAAATGGCACCAAGATGCTGTGGTAAAAGAATTGGCCACTTTGACTAAAGTTTTGGCACACACCTCTCACAAATCGGAGCATCTCACGAGAAGACACGTGGTTCCGAGAGGGAACAATGCATGTTTGATGACGAACCGGCGCTCGCTTCCTCGTATGACCCTGAATTTTTTTCTATCGTTAACATGCACTAATGCAACAGTCATGTAATTTTTTTGAAATTTTCGGTGTTCATTTGACCTTTTTAGGACATTAAGTGAGTTTCTAGCCATTTAATGGTCGTAATTCAAATTTGAACTACATGTACATGCAACAGCAAACCATCATGGGTTGGAAAATCATATCTGTGTCCTTGTGTGTGAGTTAATGCCATGTGCAGTAAATTGGAAGGAATTTTCAAACATATTGGTGTCAAGACTTGGACACAAACAATGAGAACCATGGCTTTTAAATTCCAAAAAATTCAAAAATGTTCAGAAATACATGAAACCTTGCTTGATGTCATGAAATGGCACCAAGATGCCGTGGTAAAAGAATTGGCCACTTTGACAAAAGTTTTGGCACACACCTCTCACAAATCGGAGCATCTCACGAGAAGACACGTGGTTCCGAGAGGGAACAATGCATGTTTGATGACGAACCGGCGCTCGCTTCCTCGTATGACCTTGAATTTTTTCCACCGTTAACATGCACTAATGCAACGGTCATGTTAAAATTTTGAAATTTTCGGTGTTCATTTGACATTTTTAAGACATTAAGTGAGTTTCTAGCCATTTAATGGCCGTAATTCAAATTTGAACAACATGTACATGCAACGACAAACCATCATGGGTTGGAAAATCGTATTTGTGTCCTTGTGTGCGAGTTAATGCCCTGTGTAGTAAATTGGAAGGAATTTTCAAACATATTGGTGTCAAGGCTTGGACACAAACAGTGAGAACCATGGCTTTTAAATTCCAAAAAAGTCAAAAATGATCAGAAATACATGAAACCTTGCTTGATGTCATGAAATGGTGCCAAGATGCCATGGTAAAAAAACTGGCATATTTGTTGAAAGTTTTGGCACACACCTCTCACAAATCGGAGCATCTCACGAGAAGACTCGTGGTTCCGAGAGGGAAGAATATTGTGACTCCCCAAGACCGATGCTCCAGATTCATTCCATTTATTTTCCGTCGTTGCATGTGATTTGTTTGCTTGTTGCACCTTGCCATGTCATCATGTGCATTTCATCCGCATGTTTTCATAAAACTTGCATCCGTTCGTAGTTGCCGGCTCCTTCCCGTTCCTTCCGTTGCCCGTTTCGAGACCCGACACACTCGCACGCGCCCGCGGCAGCTCCGAAATATTATTTTATAAGTGGGATAAGAATGTTCTCGGAATGGGGTGAAAGTTTGCGTGCGGTCTTGTTATGTTGTAGGTAGACCGCGTGCCAAATTTCGTCGCATTCGGAGTCCGTTTGATAGCCCAACCGTTAAACTATAGCGGTAGTATAGCCGGATAAATGTTGGACGTTTTCGGTATCTGAAAACTGTTGCCGGGCCTCTCTCTCTTCTCTCCTGCAGCCCTTGGCCTTTCTAGCACAGCCCTCAACCAGCCAACTAGCCGAGCCTACCCCCTATTGCCACCGGAGTCGTCTGATCGCGATCCGATGGCCCGAAACCCCCCAAAAACCCCTCTAACCCTAGCCCCTGCTATATAAGGAAGGCCTCCTCCTTCCAAAACTAGCCTAATCCTAACCCTAGCCTTCCACCTCCCTCCTCAGAATCCGCGCCTCGCCGCCGCCTCGCCGCGCCTGCGCCGGACCGCGCCGCCGCCGTCCGAGCCGCGCACCTCTGCGCCGTCCGGCTCCGCCAGGCCCCGCAGCTCGCCGCCGGCCCCGTCTTCGGCCAGATCCGGGGAGGGGACGGCCGGATCCACCTCGCCCCGCCTCCCCAGCCTCCCTGCTCGCCGCCTCGCCGGAGATCCGCCTCGCCGGAGCTGCGCCAAGCCGCCGGGACCCCGTCGTCCCTCGTCCACCCCGTCCCGTGATCCAAACGTCGACTCGCTCTGCCTCGTCCCGGTACCGCATCGTCCGTCTGGACCGTGCCGTGCCGCGAACCAAACGGGATCTCCCTGTTCGCTGCACCGCGCCGTCCCGCTTCCCGTCGTCCAGTTGGCCCACGGGCCCAGGGTGAGCGCCAGCCCACTATTCCTCGCCCGTGCGCTGTTTAGTTATCTTACGCTCAGTCCAAACTGGGTTATTTTCGACTGTCCCGGATTTTTGTACATCATGCATGCATGTTTGGGTGGCTGTAACTTTGTGCATGTTGATCCTATGTAAATGATCTTTATATGTAAATTGATCTACTCTTCGTGCTCTACATAATGGTTGCTGTTGCATTCATGTTAGGATTCATCTTCATGTGTTAATCTCTGTTGCAAAAGCGCATCCTGATGTTACTGCAGTAAACTGTTAATATGTGTCACTTTGTCATTTTTGTGTGATTTAATGCATATGTCATATGAGCATCTTGTCAACATGTCTTTGGAGCATTTTCATGTCTTCTTGCTAGTATTTATTTCATGCCATGATATGCCATGATATGAATGACATGAGCTTGTAAACATGCCTAGTCAATGTTGCTGTTTTAAGTAAAAACTGTCTGTGATAAAACTTGCCAACTTTGCTTGATGATTACCACTAATCTAGAGCTCATATGAATTTGATTCCTTCATGTGATTTGGCCTATGTGATGTGTACTTTGATGCCATGCCTTTGGTTGCCATGTAAAGTTCCTGTAGCATGTCTCTTTCTTGCTCTCAAGTTGCCATCATGTTAAATCTGTCAACCTGTTAACAGAATGTTCCATTTTGCAAAAATCATAGTAATTAATCTGTTGCTCCTATGTTTATGTCCATGTTGAATGATTTGAGCTCCATGCCATGTACTACCATGATGTGCCATTTGATTCCATGTTCTAGCACTGTAGCATGTTGTTTTGATGTTGGCAATGTGCTATGTTGTTGTTTCGGGGCAGATTGCTATTATAACTTGTGTTGATTGTAATTTTTGAACCGTTGCTCCGTTTTGATCATGTCCTACATGAAACTTGCTTAGATTTGTGTGTAGAATCACATTTTCATGTTGCATCCTTGATTTGTGTGTTCGTGGTTGATGTTTGCATGCATTTTGCATCCTTGTCATGTTAAACTTGTTTAGCTCATATCTTCTAGACCGTAGCTCCGAATTAAATGATCTACATATGTAACTTGACTAGAAAAACATGTAGATCATCATGGTGCATGTTAACTTGCTATTTAACAACTTTAACATTGTGTTAATTCAGATCAGTACCAAGTTCGAAATTTGCATATGGGGACCTTCCGGAATTGTTATTTGTGTTTCCGGCCTCATTTAAACTTGCCTAGTTGTAGGGTTTGCCTATGCTTCATCTCTTGCCATGTTCAACAACATTTAATCTTGTTATGCATCATATTTGGTTGTGCATTGTGCCATGTTTATGCTTGTGTGTTTACCATGTTGTTTGCTTCTTTCCGGTTGTGCTTCTTCTCGATAGTTCCGGTTTCGTTGCGATTGTGAGGATTCGTTCGACTACGTTGGTTCGTCTTCTTCATGGACTCGTTCTTCTTCTGAGCGGGATTTCAGGCAAGATGATCATGACCTTGGATATCTCTACTATCTTTGCTTGCTAGTTGTCTCGATGCTATCGCTATGTCGCGCTTCCTACCACATATATGTCAGCCTCCCATATGCCATGTTACAGCCTCTAACCGTCCTTACTGTCAGGCCCATTTCTGGGATAAATCACAGAAGAGCCTCAAGTCATACCAGCCCCAAGAACAGCTGGTAGACTTCCTTGATATAGATAACCAGTATAAATATAACATTACACAGGGGTTGAGTCAGGGTGCTCAACAATTATTACAAGCTTGCCAATATACTACGGTGGTGGAATAACACAGTGGTGTGGTGGTAGACCGACTGATACAATAAAATAAAGTCAAGCGTCAGTGTGAGGCTTGGCTATTTTATTGGTGTAGCGGAAACACAGCGGATGATACATGTGGCAGACTCCAAGATCATAGGTTGACTGACTGGGACACCTCTAAGCGTCGGGCTCGCTAGCGCAATCTCCTTCCACAAGCTCGTCCTCCTCCAGGTCTGGCCAATGATATAGCCAGGGACAAGCCAGTGAGTACGTTGGAATGTACTCGCAAACATTATGAACGAAAGATATACCGAATGTATATGCCCATGATGGATTAAATGATATGCTCATGCTGACTGAAATTTAAAACATGGCATGATAAATATAAGCATGTGCAAAAAATTAAATTGTTAGTGACAAACCAAGAAAATTAAAAGTGGACAATCGGGCGAGACTGGACCGCCCGAGAATCCAAAAGAAATGCCAAACGGGTGTCTAAAAGAGAATCGGGCGAGACAGACCGCCCGAGAACTCAAGCGACACCACGAGAGGTCTTGAAAAGAAATGCCAGTCGGTGTCTAAAAGAGAATCGGGCAAAACAGACCGCCCGAAAACTCAAGCGACGCCACGAGAGGTCTTGAAAATAAATGAGTGCCCGGGTAGTCTAGCCAGCCCATGAGACACTCAGAAAATAAAATAAGAGAAACGGGTTAGTCCATAATAATATGCTTAGTAACAATAATATTCACGATCATAATATCCATGACAGCAAAAATATCCATGACAACGTTAGTGATGAAATAATAATATTCTGTAAAATAACTGATGCTCAAATTAATTATTTCCTCTGAAGACCGACACCGGACCGACACTTGACCCTTCCCAGCTAACGTCCTTGACCGCGGACACGGCTATTCGAATAGGTATAACTCTACAGAGGTTGTACTCTTTACCCACGTGCATGGGATTTCTTTAGTCAACACCGTGGCACTGACTAATTCCCACTACGATCTTTGGGTTGAAAACACACCTGACCAGCACACACCAGATTAACTTTCCGGATGCCAGGAATCACCCAAAGCACCGTTCAAGAAAAACTCTAAGTCGGGGAGACTACAATCTCAATTAGCATGGGATCACTATTCATACGCGCGGATTACAAGGGGTGCCCCCCTCTCGGCCCAGTCGGAAACACCCATGCCCCCTGACCTGATGACGGGCATTAGTCCATGGCCGTGGAAACCCTCATCATGGCCCTCTGTGTGGTGTGTACACAGACAGGGGTTAGCAACTTACTAAACCGTTCTTCCCTCGCGGGAAGACCTATGGCAGCACGGTGTTTAGCTAGGTGTGACGGAACAAGACTCGATCTAGGTCGACTCAGGAGGTGTTGTTATTATGACAGGCATGCCTCACAAACCACGGTGACACCGTCGTGTCACAACGGGACCGTGCTCACCAGCACGTCCAAGTCAGGAGCTGCACTCCTAGTGCTCACAGCCTTTCCCCATGTCAGATGCTTGAGTGAAGTGCAAGTCACGCACAAGAAATAATATGACCATGCATGCATGCACTTGATAAACTACACATACGGTGCAATTCCAACCGATGCAACCATGCCATGCAAATGCAATCACCATATCCCAAGTTCAAAATGCTTGCCTTGTCCAAAGTAGTCAGAAGAGTAACCCTCAAAATTCCCGGCAAAGTTTTCCTCTTCTTTTTCTGAAACATTCAAATTCAAATTTCAATTAGAAATTTGGCAACAGTACCAAAACTTGTCTCAAAATATTTTTATATAAATACTAAAAAAACTAGAGAGAAAAATAAGAATTTCAAAAAAAGAATCAACTCAATCAGAGTTGTGGTTTAAAAGTTATTAAACTTTTAAACCCATGGGTTTTTCTACAAAACAGCCAGGTCCCTGTGCGTTTATAAAGAAAACGCTTTGGGAAGTAATACGCCTTCCAACTCAGAAAGCGTAAACGGCAGAATACGTTTTCTTTATAAAAAACAGAAAAAGAGAGAACGCTGACGGGTGGGGTCCACCCGTCAGGTTCAAATTTGAATGAGCTCGCGCGTGAAGGCAGAGAGGAGACGGTGATCACCGGCGATGATCATCGGGGTTTTGGGAGGCGGCGATGATCGGGATGTGTTCAGGGTGGAACTCCGCGTCGGTGGGTAGTGGTGGTGGTCGCCGGCGAGCAGCTAAACGACGGCGAGGTTGACGGCGGCGGACGGTGGTTCGGGTGACGATAGGATCTCGCCGGAGAGAGCTCGGGAAGCCAAATTGAAGCGCGGGATCGAAGTATGGGTGTAATTTGCGACTACTGGCAAGATTTGAGCGGTGGAGGTGGAGTGATGGCGATGAACTGATCAGCAGAGGTGGCGGTGGGTCGGTGACCGGAGCTGGGGAAGGAGACCTCCCCGAGGTTGGGTGAGTGGCTTGGCGGGCGATTGGGAGGCAGGGTGGATGGTGGATGAAGCGAATGGAGCTCGGGGAGTCCTATTTATAGGCAATCCGAGGAGGCCAGTGGCTTGCGGCTGACGCCGGAGTAAATTCCGGCCGTCAAGTCGGTTATGGACGGCGGGCAGGTTCAGCGCATGATCGTGGAGGTTAGTGGATCACTCTGGAGAGGTTATCGCGGACGAGATCGAGCCTGGGCGCACTATCCACAAGATGACTCCCGTACGGGTGCGGCGGCGGTATCCGTCTCCGGCGACTGCCAGTGGGGTCATGGGCGGCGTGGACGGCGCGCGAGGATGCGGAGGGAGGCGACGCGTGGAGGGGATTAGGTGAGGGAGGGCAGCAGCAGCAATGAAGATGGCGGGCGCCGTCGAGCCGATCCGCTCGGCTCATCGCGGATGAGCACGGTGGCCGCTGCACCGGTCAGTCACTGTATCGTCGGTGGCGGCCACTGACCAGAGGGGTCCCGCGGCGGCTCATTGATGATAGAGGGAGGCGTGGATGAGAAGGAGAGGTGGTGGAGCGTGAAGCACGGCGTCGATCTCCTCTGCCGTCTGAATAAAATTCAGTTAACTGAATCTGATAGTGATGAATAGTGCTCATACCAGGTGTATGATGAAATTCCAGAGGGTGCTAGGGATTTTAGGATTTTTAGGGAATTTTTGTGGTGAAGTGTTTATGCATATAAGAGGGCTTGGCAAAGTTTCAGAATTTTTGGAGCTATTAAAAATAGGTTTGTATCAGAGAGATTGTTTCTGGTCCAAAATTGAACTGAATGAAATTTGAAATTTTTGAATTGTGGAACCCAATGTTTTTGGTGAAATGGGTCTTGGGTACTATCTAGTTGTTGGGGAAATTTTGGTGGAGGCAGAAGACTTGTAGGAAATATAGTTCCTTTGTAAACCAAAGAAACCATGAATAATATAAATTCCAACTTTGGAATTTATAAAATATGAAAAAATATTTTTGTGGAGGGGAGAGGTGGTGGGTACTGTCCTAGAATGTGAGAATGACTTGAGGGATAATTTAGAATGACAGAAAAATTATTGGAAGAATTTAGAAAGGCTTGAAAGAAATGAAAAGGCCATTACCATGGAATAATTTTAATATTCCAGAAACTTTTCTAAAGAGAAAAATATTTTTTTTTGATCTTCCAAAAATAATTGTCCAATAATTAAATCATCCAAATCAGAACCATTTAATTTTTTTTGAAAACCCAATAAAAATAAAAATGAATATCAGAATAGAAGAAAGAGAAGAAAAAGAGTTGGATCAAAATAATTCAAAGTATTTTCTTTTAATAAAAAGATTTGAAAATTCCAGAGAGAAAGTTTTGGGGTGTTACAACACCTACCCCTATTAAGAAAAATCTCGTCCCCGAGATTTCAGCTGTCCCTCAAACAGGTATGGATATTCAGCCCTCAGGTGATCCTCTCTTTCCCATGTTGCTTCTTCCTCGGTGTGATTACTCCACTGAACTTTGTAAAATTTTATCACGCTCTGTCGGGTTCTCCGTTCAGACTCCTCCAAAATCTTTATAGGTCGTTCTCTATATGTGAGGTCTGGTTGGATATCCAGGTCTTGATGTTGGACTTGCTTTTCTGGGTTACTGACACATCTCCTTAGCTGTGAGATGTGAAACACATCATGAGCATCCGATAACTCTGAGGGTAGTTCCAGTTGATAGGCAACCTTGCCTCTCCTTGCAATTATCCTGAATGGTCCAATAAACCTCGGTGCCAATTTTCCTTTAACTTTAAATCTCTGTAGTCCCCTCATTGGAGATACTCTGAGGTACACGTATTCATCGGGCTCAAAACTGATCTGTCAGTGTTTTTGGTCATAGTAACTCTTCTGACGGCTCTGAGCTGCTCTCAGTCTATCTTGAATAAGTTTCACTTTTGTTTCTGCCTCTTTGAGAATTTCCGGACCAAAAATTCGGCTATCTCCGGTCTCGGACAAATTGAGTGGGGTACGGCATCTTCGTCCGTACAGGGCTTCAAAGGGTGACATTTTTAAACTGGCTTGATAACTGTTGTTGTATGAAAATTCTGCATATGGCAAACTTTCTTCCCAGCTGACTCCGTAAGTAAGCACACATGCTCTCAGCATGTCCTCCAATATTTGATTTACCCGTTCTGTCTATCCTCCTGTCTGTGGGTGATATGCCGTACTGAATACCAGTTGAGTCCCTAAGGCTTGCTGCAGGTGATCCCAAAATCTAGAGACAAACTGGGTGCCTCTGTCAGAGACTATGGTCTTGGGTACTCCGTGTAGGCAAACAATTCGGGAAAGGTATAACCTTGCAAGTCTCTGTGTTGAATAGGTGGTTTTTACTGGAATGAAGTGTGCCACCTTGGTTAATAAATCTGTGATAACCCAGATAGCATCATTTCCGTGTCGTGACCTTGGTAATCCAACAATAAAATACATTCCTATCACATCCTATTTCCATTCAAGTACTCTGAGTGGCTGCAACAATCCTGCTGGCCTCTGATGTTCTGCCTTTATACGCTGACAGGAGTCACACCGTGCGACATATACGGCGATATCCCTTTTCATCCCGTGCCACCAAAAAATTTCCTGTAAATCCTTATACATCTTGGTTCCTCCTGGGTGAATGGAGTACGGGGTTGTGTGGGCTTCTGCCAAAATTTGTTGCTTTAGCTCTTCCTGGTTGGGTACGCATAACCTCTTTCCGTACCATAGGATTCCCTGACTATCAATGGTAAATTCAGATGCCTTGCCTAAATTTACCTTCCTTTTAATTCCTTCGATGCTGGGGTGTCCTCTCTGAGCTTCTTTGATCTGATCCTCCAATGTTGATTTTATTTCTAAGCGGGCTATGGTTCCTTCTGTGACTAGAACCATATTAAGCTTGGCAAATTCCTGGTTGAATTCATGCCGTGAGAATTGCACACTGCCATTGTCGGTGCATGGATTTCTGCTTAGAGCATCTGCCACAACATTTGCCTTACCCGGGTGGTAATGAATTCCCACATCATAATCCTTAATTAACTCAAGCCATTGACGCTGTCTCTAGTTTAATTCTGGCTGGGTGAAGATATACTTAAGACTTTTGTGGTCTGTGTATATCTCACATCGGTTACCAAGAAGGTAATGTCGCCATTCCTTGAGTGCGTGTATGACAGCTGCTAACTCCAAATCATGGGTAGGGTAATTTTCTTCATGTCGTCGTAGCTGTCTTGAGGCATATGCTACGACCCTTCCTTCTTGCATTAATACACATCCAAGTCCTTTCCTGGAAGCGTCACAATATATTTCAAAAATTTTGTGCACATCTGGCACGATCAGAACAGGTGTCGTGGTCAACCTTTTCTTTAATTCCTGGAAACTTTTCTCGCAAGCTTCGGTCCATTCAAACTTTTTATCTTTCTTGAGTAACTGAGTCATGGGTTTGGCTATGGTGGAAAATCCTTCAATAAACCGCCGGTAGTATCCAGCCAAACCAAGAAAACTTCTGACCTCAGTCACGTTGGTGGGTTGCTTCCATCCTAAGATATCTTTCACTTTGCTTGGGTCCACTGCTATCCCATCCTGTGTCAGTACGTGTCCCAGAAAACCAACTTCTCGTAACCAAAATTCACATTTGCTGAATTTGGCATATAGTTGATTTTTCCTTAATTCTTCCAGGACTATCCGAAGATGTTGCTCATGTTCCTCTGGCGTCTTGGAATAAATAAGTATGTCATCGATGAGCACAACCACGAACTTGTCCAAATATTTCATGAAGACCTTGTTCATGAGATGCACAAAGTATGCAGGAGCATTGGTCAGACCGAAAGGCATCACTGTGAACTCATATAATCCGTATATGGTGGTAAAAGCAGTTTTGGGTATGTCTGATGGTCGGATTCCTAATTGATGATAGCCTGACCTCAAGTCTATTTTTGAGAATACCTTGGCTTCTGCCAGTTGCTCGAACAGGTCGTTGATTCTTGGCAGTGGATATTTATTTTTGATGGTAGCCATATTGAGTGCTCTGTAATCAATACATAACCTCAGGGTACCATCCTTTTTCTTTGCAAATAAAACTGGCGATCCCCATGGTGATGAGCTGGGTCGAACATAACCTTTTTCCATTAATTCCTTAATTTGTTTCTTTAGCTCAGTCAATTCTGTCGGAGCCATACGATAAGGCTTCTTATATATGGGTGTTGTTCCCGGTGCTAGCTCAATAACAAACTCAATTTCCCGATCAGGTGGCATGCCTGGTAACTCTTCAGGAAATACATCGGGGTATTCGCACACCACAGGAACCTTGCTCAACTCTGTCATATCCACTTGATTTAATTTTCCCTGTGAAGTAGAAATCTTCCTTGTGCCAAATTTTATTGTCTTCCCTTGACAATTTGTGAGAGTCACTGTGCGGTTGTAACAGTCTATGAAACCTTTATTTGTAGTCAACCAGTCCATTCCCAAAATAACATCTAGATCGACTGCCTCCAGAACAATAAGATTGGCTAGAAACTTCATTCCCTTGATTTCAATATTCGCATCCTTGCAGTACCATTGAGTGCTTTGCTTCGATCCCGGGGACTGAATAACCATTGAACTTTACAAAGGCGAAAAAGAAAACTGATTCTCCGAAGCAAATCTTTTAGAGATGCACGAATGGGAAGCTCCAGAATCAAATAAAACCGTAGCATTAATTGTGTTGACAGGGAACGTACCAAACACGATGTCCGGTGCATTTTGGGCTTCCTCAAAAGTCACGTGATTCACCTGTCCCTTCCTTTGGTTGTTGTTGGGGTTGCTGTGTCGTGGGGCCGCATTAACATTGCGGCCATTGTTGTTGGGATTCTGAACATTGTTGTTCCCCTGTTTTGGGCATTGCCTGGCAAAATGCCCCTCTTCTCCACAGGCATAACAGGTAATGCCAGGACAGTACGTTGTCTCCTTGGTCCTGTTGTTGTAGGTGCTGCGACTCTGTTGCGGTCGTGGTGTTGGAATTGGTGGTCGTGGTGCCACAGGCCTCTGAAATTCATTCCGGGGCCTGTTGCTGCGAACTTGTACTGACTGGGTCATACGGCGTTTGCGAATTTCATTTATGTTGCGGTGCTCATTCTCCAGAATAATGGCCTTGTCTACCAGTGTCTTGAAATCTGGAAAGGTGTGAACCACCAGTTGGCACTTAAGAGATGGAATGAGTCCATCAAGAAATTTCTCCATCTTTTTATTTTCTGTCATGTACTCATCATTTGCATACCGGGCCAGCTGAGTAAACTGGTCCAGATACTGTGTTACCGTGGTACCTCGTTGCTTGAGATCCTCAAACTCCCTTTTCTTCATTTTCATAATACTGTTGGGGATATGTGCTCCCCAGAAATATTCCTTAAACTGTTCCCATGTCATATCTGCTCCATGAGTGTGACATATATTTTCCCACCAGGATGCTGCTGTACCAGAAAAATAGTGCGGAGCATATAGCACCTTCTCCTGGTCCGTACACTGAGCGATGTTCAATTTCCTTTCTATATCCCGCAGCCAATCATCTGCCTCCAGAGGTTTGTCTGTGTGAGAGAATACATTAGGATTGGTCCTCTGCGGCTCAGATAATTTTGACCTGTGTTGATTTTGTCCTTGGTGATTTCCCATATTGATTAAGTGCTGCATCATCTCTTGGTGTTGTTGCTGACTTTGCTCGTACAAACGGCATACTTGTGAAAACGTTGAGTCGTTGCTCTGTTGACTTGTCTGTCCTTGTGTAAAATTATTTCCTATCTGTCCAAAGTTGTCCTCTGGCGGACTGGGCATGGAACGTGTCCAGGGACGATGCATTTTCTTTCTGGGGTATTTGTGTAACACCGATGAGAAAAGAAATCATAAAGGCAGAAAATAAATTTTTGAGAGACTGAAAAATAAATTCCCTCCCCAGAACATAAATGCAACAATTTATATTATACATGCAGGGTTTAATTATACATGCCAGATTTAATTATACAAGCATGACTTAATTATACAATATGCTTGCCGTAGCTGTATTCTACATGACCACTTATTTAAAATAGTAAACTACTCCATCCTCTCAGCGTGTTGTGGTCCGAGTCTACTACTCGCTATTTTACAAAAAAAGAGAAGAAACAGAAAATAAATATTTTACAACCACGTCTTATAAAAAGACTACTGTGGTGCTGACGCTCGATCTGGCCTCACGGGGTGTCCGGGACACTGTAGGCCCCGCTGAGGGTAAGTCCCAGCTGAGGTGTTGCTGACTCAACCTCCTCCTCCTTCTCAGGAATAGTCTCCAGTCGGGCAGAGGTCGATGCCACGCCTGTCTGTGGTGGCACTGTGCTCGTGGGCGGAGAAGCTCTAACTGGAACGGGTGCAGCCAAGCGACTAGCCATACTGCTCGGGGATGAGCGTCGGACCACGGGTGGAGTAGGGGGATCATATGGTGGAGTCGGAATGCGAGGAGCGCGTGGTGATGGAGAGCGAAACTCACTCCTGCGAGGAATCCTCGCACGAGCCAAATCCACTCGTGTAGCAAGATAGTCTTCCACCACTGAGGTGAAGACTGACTCTAGTGCCATGATGTAATGAACCAGGGGCTCAATCGCAACCTCCCTTTCTCCCGCGGTGCAGGAGAAAGCGTAGTGACTAGTGTATGGGACATGGCATGGAAGGTAGTGGTAGGGACGTGTCTGCATGATCGGAAGAATGTCCCTGAGACGGGCGATGGCCTCTCGGGCAGCCATCTGGACAGCATGCCTCTCAGTAGGCATGGCTCTCCCCACAAAACGATAGTTGCGGTGAGACTCAGCTGATCCACCCCGGATATATACCAAGGCCTGGAACATAATCAGGGTGTCTGTGATCCCGTCGGGGTAGATGGTGTACTCTGGACGGCCCGGAGACCTCATCGCGACTCTGGCGATGACGTCGAGAAGACGGGAAAATCCCGCTGGCTCATTGGCGAAAATCTGAGACGGACAGCTTCCGCCAGACATCTACAGCAGTAGATAAAAATCCAAATAGTCATGTCATAAGTATATGATGACCAAGGAAAATTGTTACAATGCATGAGATGCATGCTAAAAATGTTAGTACTGACTCTATTACTAGCGTTCGCGCCTAGGGGTTTCCTACAGTCAGCCTAGCTCTGGTACCAAGGTTTGTCAGGCCCATTTCTGGGATAAATCACAGAAGAGCCTCAAGTCATACCAGCCCCAAGAACAACTGGTAGACTTCCTTGATATAGATAACCAGTACAAATACAATATTACACAGGGGTTGAGTCAGGGTGCTCAACAATTATTACAAGCTTGCCAATATACTACGGTGGTGGAATAACACAGTGGTGTGGTGGTAGACCCACTGATACAATAAAATAAAGTCAAGCGTCAGTGTGAGGCTCGGCTATTTTATTGGTGTAGCGGAAACATAGCGGATGATACATGTGGCAGACTCCAAGATCGTAGGTTGACTGACTGGGACACCTCTAAGCGTCGGGCTCGCTAGCGCAATCTCCTTCCACAAGCTCGTCCTCCTCCAGGTCTGGCCAATGAAATAGCCAGGGACAAGCCAGTGAGTACGTTGGAATGTACTCGCAAACATTATGAACGAAAGATATACCGAATGCATATGCCCATGATGGATTAAATGATATGCTCACGCTGACTGAAATTTAAAACATGGCATGATAAATATAAGCATGTGCAAAAAATTAAATTGTTAGTGACAAACCAAGAAAATTAAAAGTGGACAATCGGGCGAGACTGGACCGCCCGAGAATCCAAAAGAAATGCCAAACGGGTGTCTAAAAGAGAATCGGGCGAGACAGACCACCCGAGAACTCAAGCGACGCCACGAGAGGTCTTGAAAAGAAATGCCAGTCGGGTGTCTAAAAGAGAATCGGGCGAGACAGACCGCCCGAAAACTCAAGCGACGCCACGAGAGGTCTTGAAAATAAATGAGTGCCCGGGTAGTCTAGCCAGCCCATGAGACACTCAGAAAATAAAATAAGAGAAATGGGTTAGTCCATAATAATATGCTTAGTAACAATAATATTCACGATCATAATATCCATGACAGCAAAAATATCCATGACAGCGTTAGTGATGAAATAATAATATTCTGTAAAATAACTGATGCTCAAATTAATTATTTCCTCTGAAGACCGACACCGGACCGACACTTGACCCTTCCCAGCTAACGTCCTTGACCGCGGACACGGCTATTCGAATAGGTATAACTCTGCAGAGGTTGTACTCTTTACCCACGTGCATGGGATTTCTTTAGTCAACACCGTGGCACTGACTAATTCCCACTACGATCTTTGGGTTGAAAACACACCTGACCAGCACACAGCAGATTAACTTTCCGGATGCCAGGAATCACCCAAAGCACCGTTCAAGAAAAACTCTAAGTCGGGGAGACTACAATCTCGATTAGCATGGGATCACTATTCATACGCGCGGATTACAAGGGGTGCCCCCCTCTCGGCCCAGCCGGAAACACCCATGCCCCCTGACCTGATGACGGGCATTAGTCCATGGCCGTGGAAACCCTCATCATGGCCCTCTACGTGGTGTGTACACAGACAGGGGTTAGCAACTTACTAAACCGTACTTCCCTCGCGGGAAGACCCGTGGCAGCACGGTGTTTAGATAGGTGTGACGGAACAAGATTCGATCTAGGTCGACTCAGGAGGTGTTGTTATTATGACAGGCATGCCTCACAAACCACGGTGACACCGTCGTGTCACAACGGGACCGTGCTCACCAGCACGTCCAAGACAGGAGCTGCACTCCTAGTGCTCATAGCCTTTCCCCATGTCAGATGCTTGAGTGAAGTGCAAGTCACGCACAAGAAATAATATGACCATGCATGCATGCACTTGATAAACTACACATACGGTGCAATTCCAACCGATGCAACCATGCCATGCAAATGCAATCACCATATCCCAAGTTCAAAATTCTTGCCTTGTCCAAAGTAGTCAGAAGAGTAACCCTCAAAATTCCCGGCAAAGTTTCCCTCTTCTTTTTCTGAAACATTCAAATTCAAATTTCAATTAAAAATTTGGCAACTGTACCAAAACTTGTCTCAAAATATTTTTAAATAAACACTAAAAAAACTAGAGAGAAAAATAAGAATTTCAAAAAAAAGAATCAACTCAATCAGAGTTGTGGTTTAAAAGTTATTAAACTTTTAAACCCAGGGGTTTTTCTGCAAAACAGCCAGGTCCCTGTGCGTTTATAAAGAAAACGCTTCGGGAAGTAATACGCTTTCCAACTTAGAAAGCGTAAACGGCAGAATACGTTTTCTGTTTAAAAAACAGAAAAAAGAGAGAACGCTGACGGGTGGGGTCCACCCGTCAGGTTCAAATTTGAATGAGCTCGCGTGCGAAGGCAAAGAGGAGACGGCGATCACCGGCGACGATCGCCGGGGTTTTGGGAGGCAGCGATAATCGGGATGTGTTCAGGGTGGAAATCCGCGTCGGCGGGTAGTGGTGGTGGTCGCCGGTGAGCAGCTGAACGATGGCGAGGTCGACGGCGGCGGACGGTGGTTCGGGTGACGATAGGATCTCGCCGGAGAGAGCTCGGGAAGCCAAATTGAAGCGCGGGATCGAAGTATGGGTGTGATTTGAGACTACTGGCAAGATTTGAGCGGTGGAGGTGGAGTGATGGCGATGAACTGATCAGCGGAGGTGGCGGCGGGTCGGTGACCGGAGCTCGGGAAGGAGACCTCCCCGAGGTAGGGTGAGTGGCTTGGCGGGCGATTGGGAGGCAGGGTGGATGGTGGATGAAGCGAATGGAGCTCGGGGAGTCCTATTTATAGGCAATCCGAGGAGGCCAGTGGCTTGCGGCTGACGCCGGAGTAAATTCCGGCCGTCAAGTCGGTTATAGACGGCGGGCAGGTTCAGCGCATGATCGTGGAGGTTAGTGGATCACTCTGGAGAGGTTATCGCAGACGAGATCGAGTCTGGGCGCCCTATCCACGAGATGACTCCCGTACGGGTGCGGCGGCGGCATCCGTCTCCGGCGACTGCCAGTGGGGTCCTGGGCGGCGTGGACGGCGCGCGAGGATGCGGAGGGAGGCGACGCGTGGAGGGGATTAGGTGAGGGAGGGCAGCAGCAGCAATGAAGATGGCGGGCGGATGAGCATGGTGGCCGCTGCACCGGTCAGTCACTGTATCGTCGGTGGCGGCCACTGACCAGAGGGGTCCCGCGGCGGCTCATTGATGATAGAGGGAGGCGTGGATGAGAAGGAGAGGTGGTGGAGTGTGAAGCACGGTGTCGATCTCCTCTGCCATCTGAATAAAATTCAGTTAACTGAATCTGACAGTGATGAACAGTGCGCATACCAGGTGTATGATGAAATGCCAGAGGGTGCTAGGGATTTTAGGATTTTTAGGGAATTTTTGTGGTGAAGTGTTGATGCATATAAGAGGGCTTGGCAAAGTTTCAGAATTTTTGGAGCTATTAAAAATAGGTTTGTATCGGAGAGATTGTTTCTGGTCCAAAATTGAACTGAATGAAATTTGAAATTTTTGAATTGTGGAACCCAATGTTTTTGGTGAAATGGGTCTTGGGTACTGTCTAGTTGTTGGGGAAATTTTGGTGGAGGCAGAAGACTTGTAGGAAATATAGTTCCTTTGTAAACCAAAGAAACCATGAATAATATAAATTCCAACTTTGGAATTTATAAAATATAAAAAAATATTTTTGTGGAGGGGAGAGGTGGTGGGTACTGTCCTAGAATGTGAGAATGACTTGAGGGATAATTTAGAATGACAGAAAAATTATTGGAAGAATTTAGAAAGACTTGAAAGAAATGAAAAGGCCATTACCATGGAATAATTTTAATATTCCAGAAACTTTTCTAAAGAGAAAAATATTTTTTTTGATCTTCCAAAAATAATTGTCCAATAATTAAATCATCCAAATCAGAACCATTTAATTTTTTTTGAAAACCCAATAAAAATAAAAATGAATATCAGAACAGAAGAAAGAGAAGAAAAAGAATTGGATCAAAATAATTCAAAGTATTTTCTTTTAATAAAAATATTTGAAAATTCCAGAGAGAAAATTTTGGGGTGTTACACTTACCCAGCAAACCGTTGTTTGGCTATGTTACCGCTTTGCTCAGCCCTTTTCTTATAGCGTTGCTAGTTGCAGGTGCAGTTGCAGGTTGTTCCATGTTGGGACATGGATATGTTAGGATATCACATTATCTCTTATTTTAATTAATGCATCTATATACTTGGTAATGGGTGGAAGGCTCGGCCTTTTGCCTAGTGTTTTGTTCCACTGATGCCGCCTTAGTTTCCGTAATACCGGTGTTATGATCCTTGGTTTGCGTTCCTAACATGCTCAGGGGAATGGGACCCTCTTGACAGTTCGCTTTGAATAAAACTCTTCCAGCAAGGCCCAACTTTGGTTTTACCATTTTCCTAGTAACAACTAAAACTTGCATAGGGAGTAATTAACCCGAGGATTCTTAATCAACAACCCGGGCCAGTGCTCCTCATGAGTGTTGGTCCAAACTAGGGCGATGTCCGGCGCCCCCTGGGAAACTAGGGTCTCAGCTAACCCGACGTCTGGCTCATCCGGTGTGCCCTGAGAACGAGATACGTGCGGCTCCTATCGGGATTGTCGACACCCCGGGAGGTCTTGCTGGTTTTGTTTTACCATTGTTGAAATGTCTTGTGCACCAGAATTCCGAGGATACTTCGGGCTATCTCGAGGTTGAGGTATTTCCACCGCAGCTTGTGTTGGTCTATGATGGACCAGGTTGGAACACCCCTGCAGGGTTAAATCTTATGCGAAGCCATGCCCGCGGTTATGTGGCGACTTGGATATTTATAACCTCCGGTTGTAGAGAACTTGACACCAATTCTAATTAAAATACACCAACCGCGTGCGTAACCGTGACTGTCTCTTTTCGAGGAAGTTCGGGAAGAGAACACAGTGGGGTTATGTTTGACTCGTAAGTAGGTGTTCAGGATCACTTCTTGATCATTATTAGTTTGCGACCGTTATGCGTAGCTACTCTTCTTATTCTTGTACTCGTAAGTTAGCCACCATACAATGCTTAGTGCTTGCTACAACCTCACCACCTTACCCTTCCATACCCATTTAAGCTTTGATAGTCTTGCTACCCATGATTATGGGATTGCTGAGTCCTCGTTGCTCACAGATTACTACAACAACAGATGCAGGTACAGGTAATGCGATGATTTGGCGTGAGAGCAATGCGCGTTTGCTTTTGGAGTTTTTCTTCTGCTTCTTCCTCTTCGTCGATCTTGGGATAGGTTCCTGGTCGGCAGCCTGGGCTAGCAGGGTGGATGTCGTTCGTGTTTTTCGTTTGTGTTTCATCCGTAGTCGGATTTTGCTCTTCTGTATGGTGTTTGCTATGTATTGATGTATTCCTGTGATGACTGTATGTAACTGTATGTATCCCCATCTATTATGTACATGGTACGATGTAATGATATCCACCATTCAAGCGTCTTCGATATGCGCTTCTATCCCTGGTGGGGCCTCCGAGTCCCTTGAGGATAGGATCGCATATTGGGCGTGACAAGTTGGTATCAGAGCCTCGACCGACCATAGGAGCCCCCTTGATTGATCGAACCGTTGGCGAGTATAGAAGAAAAACTATTTTGAGTCTAGTTATATATCGGAGAGTAGGAATTCTTTTTACTCCTTATCCCCTTCGTCGCTCTGGTGAGGAATTGTGACGTAGGTGTTTTAATTCTACTACTCTTCTCACTCAAATTTTATTAGGATCACGCGGGTATTTTCGGAATCGTTGCGATATCGGTGTGACATAATTCTGTTCTTGGTGCCTCCTGGCCGTATGGATTGGACCCGGGGAGTTGAGCTCCAAGGGGTTCTTGTCACATTCGCTATCGTTTCAGTTCCAGAATACCAGAGGACGCCGACATCGAAACGCTTCTATACTTTTTGTGGTGGCAAATAGTGCCATGACATTTCCCCAGTACTGGAGGAGATAGCTCGGATGATCCACCGTGACTAGTATCGCTGTGTTTTCAAAGGTTTGAGGTAGACGAATTTGCGAAGTTTCTCAGTTGTGTGTTAAGGGTTGCGGATGCAGTTGCAGCTGATTAGGTTGTTGTTTGCTGAGTAGGTTCCTGGACCCGCAACCTGATCGCATGACCAAGAAGTTTCGGGAGTTCGTAGGTGGGAATTCAAGTAGTTACCTAGGATTATCCTTCCAACAAATGCATGAGGGGTTATGTATTTGTTACCGGCTTATTCTCCAAGCCAAATCCCTTGTTTTGTTTGGTTGTGGTATTCGAGTTGCTTCGAAGTCAAGTGTTGATCTCATCCCTTTCCTAAGCGGTGTTCTCATATTTCTATGGGAGTGCTAATCCTTTTGATCATCGAGATTGTCATGACAATTCTTTTGCAACCGGCGTGCTTCTCTTCAAGTTAATCCGACCCTTTCAACATTGCACGATCAATTCTCAGTTTTCTCAACGAAGTTCATTTCATCCATCTAAGTTGTCTTTATTTTTCCCACCCTCCCACCCTTTTTCTTTGCGGAGTCAAAAATTCTCGAGTCAAGTATCCATTTTATTCATGAGAAGTCTCTTCATTCTTTTCCTTCAATGTTCTTCTCCGGTGATTCTCGTGAAGATGCTCAGAAGCTACAAGTTCATCATTTTTCGTTCTCGGTGGATTAAATTCAAGCTTTCGGTGTTGATCATTTTCCTTTCATCGATTCAAATATTTCCCATGTTGGAAATTCTTACCCATGCCGGTGCACCTCTTAATCGCCATCTCTCTCTATTTCATTTGTTCCAGAGTGCCGAAGATTATCTCAGACGTTCCATGTTTCCATTCGAGATCCGTTCGTTCTATTTTGGAGTTGTTATTTCATTCAAGCCATTTAATTCAACCGGTGCAATCTCTATTTCAAGCATTTGTTCCAACGGTGTTTCTTTTGAGTGGGCCTTAACCCACAGGTCTTTTCCCAGGATCTTACCTGACTCTTCTAATTTTTCCTGGAGTCATTCTCAAATTCTTTCAAAGTTTGACGTATGAATGGATTTCATCTGTCATATGCCTCTCCAAGATCACTTTCAAACTCTTATCATCTTTCGCTCAACCTTTGTATTTTTCATTATTCCGGAGTACCTCACAAATTCTTCATGGTGGTTCTCGTCATCATTCTTAGCATTTGAAGACCGAAGAAGAGATTCTCTTAAATCTTGCCCCGTTCTCTTCAAGATTCATGATTCAAGCTTGATGTTATCCTGTTAAATCATTTCTAATCATGAGAAATTCTTTTCATACCCATCCAGAGAATCTCATGAGTTCTTTCCATTTTTGATTCTTCGAAGGCCATTATTTCAGAAGAATTCTTCATTCTCAACGTCTCATCTCTCGTTCTCAAATTCTTCCGGTGCATCGTTCAAGTATTCTCCAATAAGCTCGTGATCGCTTCGTTCTCTTGTAATTAATTTCCCTCAAGTATCCTCATTCGTTTTCTAATTCTTCCTGACGATTCATTCGCTTTTTATTCGTTCTTTTCATTTCTTACGGTGGTTCGTTCAAGATTCCTCTTCCTTTGTTATCGTATCAATTCATTTGTTCTTTCCAAAATCCTACCGGTGTTTCCTCGAAGACTTCGTCAAGTTTGTGCTATATCTCTCTTCAATCTTTTTAAGAAGAATAAGTAGTATGCAAATCCATTGTTTTTCATCAATATTTTGATGAAGGATAGACATATCATAATTCTTATTCTTGTTTCATGGAGGTGATTTAATTCCTTTCTTACGGAGTTTGTTCATGTTGAATGAATTCTCGGTTCTATCTGTTCATCTTTTCTTTTCCGGAGTTCCAAGTTTTCTCATTATCTCGTCACAAAGCTCCATCTAAATCATCGCAAGGCCTCATCTTGTTCTTTTCAACCGTCATTGTTATCATCCTTTTTCGTTACCGGAGTTCTTCATGGTGGTTCGTTAAGGATTTAATTCATTCTCGAAGTGTTCTTCAAGATTCTTTCTCGAAGCTAAGATTCCCCAAGCTATACTCTGAAATAAACATGATGTTCAACACATGTTTTGTTTTGAGGAGCTCAAGCATGTTTTATCTTCCATTCCGATGTGCAAATCCTTTCTACCTTGTCTTTTGAGGTGGTGCTATGTCGTTTTTGACATTTTCCCTTCGTGGTTCATGATTCACTAGTTGTCAGAAATGAGATATGTTAAACCCATCATTTTCTCTTCGCCCAGGAGATCTTTTCAACCCATCAATCTCTTCGTTGGAATTATCTTGGAATAGATTTCACCTAAAGCCTATCCTAAGGATTGGTGCTATTGTGGTGCTTATCAATGATCCAAGTTTCTCCTTCACTTCTTGATGAAAGAGGTTTTCATCTCTTCGAGATCTCAAGCAATCAATTCTTTCTGTTAGTGGCAGGTTTTCACCTCAAATGTTGAGATGTTTTCCATAAGCCCACAACAAGCTTATTCTATTCGTTGTTCATTTTCCAACAACTCCGTTCATCCTTCTTCGTCAGGATGCTTCTCAAATTCAATTATGGGGGAAGTTGTCTATTCTTTCCCCTTTCTTTTCTTTCCGACGATCTAGCTTTTACTCTTTCGTTCCGGAGGCATTGTGATGTTGCTCTCTTCGACCATCATCTCGTTTTGTCAAGATCATGTTCTTTTCTTGCTTATCCATTTTACCGGAGTGCTGCCCGAATTCTTTCTTTCTCATTCTTTATCTATCTCGTCTCATCCGGAGTGTTGTGTCCTCTTTTCAAGTATTTCATCTTGTCAACCTCAGCTTTTCTTTTCTACCGGGATGCTATCTGAATTCTTTCGTTTTTATTCCTTTTCTATCTTGTTCTAACCGGAGTGGTTTAATAGTCTATCTTGTCTCTTGAGCTCTTGATTCTCGTCATATTCCCCGTTCCTCCTTTCTACCGGAGTGCTCTCAACTTCGTTCATCTCCATTGCACCCTTTCTTTCGAGTTGTTCAACCTCTCAAGGTTCTTTCGTTTCACTCGTTTGTCTAAGAGCAACTTAGTTTTCTGCTTCCTCTTCCTCTTCCGGTTCCTTTCTAAGATCTCGGGTCGAGATCTTCTGTTAGTGGGGGAGAGTTGTGACGCCCCGAGACCGATGCTCCAGATTCCTTCCATTTATTTTCCGTCATTGCATGTGATTCGTTTGCTTGTTGCACCTTGCCATGTCATCATGTGCATTTCATCCGCATGTTTTCATAAAACTTGCATCCATTCGTAGTTGCCGGCTCCTTCCCGTTCCTTCCGTTGTCCGTTTTGAAACCCGACACACTCGCACGCGCCCGCGGCACCTCCGAAATATTATTTTATAAGTGGGATAAGAATGTTCTCGGAATGGGGTGAAAGTTGGCGTGCGGTCTTGTTATGTTGTAGGTAGACCACGTGCCAAATTTCGTTGCATTCAGAGTCTGTTTGATAGCCCAACCGTTAAACAATAGCGGCACTATAGCCGGACAAACGTCGGACGTTTTCGGTATCTGAAAACTGTTGCCGGGCCTCTCTCTCTTCTCCCCTGCAGCCCTTGGCCTTTCTAGCACAGCCCTCAACCAGCCCACTAGCCTAGCCTACCCCCTCTTTCCACCGGAGTCGTCCGATCGCGATGCGATGGCCCGAAAACCCCCAAAAAACCCTCTAACCCTAGCCCCTGCTATATAAGGAAGGCCTCCTCCTTCCAAAACTAGCCTAATCCTAACCCTAGCCTTCCACCTCCCTCCTCAGAATCCGCGCCTCGCCGCTGCCTCCTCGCGCCTGCGCCGGACCACGCTGCCTCGCAGCGCCGCCGCCATCCGAGCCGCGCGCCTCTGCGCCGTCCGGCTCCGCCGCGCCCCGCAGCTCGCCGCCGGCCCCGTCTTCGGCCAGATCCGGGCAGGGGACGGCCGGATCCACCTCGCCCCGCCTCCCCGGCCTCCCTGCTCGCCGCCTCGCCGGAGATTCGCCTCGCCGGAGCCACGCCAAGCCGCCGGGACCCCGTCGTCCCTCGTCCACCCCGTCCCATGATCCAAACGCCGACTCGCTCCGCCTCGTCCCGGTACCGCATCGTCCGTCTGGACCGTGCCGTGCCGCGAACCAAACGGGATCTCCCCGTTTGCTGCACCGCGTCGTCCCGGTTCCCATCGTCCAGTTGGCCCACGGGCCCAGGGTGAGTGCCAGCCCACTATTCCTCGCCCGTGCGTTGTTTAGTTATCTTACGCTCAGTCCAAACTGGGTTATTTTCGACTGTCCCAGATTTTTGTACATCATGCATGCATGTTTGGGTGGCTGTAACTTTGTGCATGTTGATCCTATGTAAATGATCTTTATATGTAAATTGATCTACTCTTCGTGCTCTACATGATGGTTGTTGTTGCATTCATGTTAGGATTCATCTTCATGTGTTAATCTCTGTTGCAAAAGCGCATCCTGATGTTACTGCAGTAAACTGTTAATATGTGTCACTTTGTCATTTTTGTGTGATTTAATGCAAATGTCATATGAGCATCTTGTCAACATGTCTTTGGAGCATTTTCATGTCTTCTTGCTGCTAGTATTTATTTCATGCCATGATATGCCATGATGTGAATGACATGAGCTTGTAAACATGCCTAGTCAATGTTGCTGTTTTAAGTAAAAACCGTCTGTGATAAAACTTGCCAACTTTGCTTGATGATTACCACTAATCTAGAGCTCATATGAATTTGATTCCTTCATGTGATTTGGCCTATGTGATGTGTACTTTGATGCCATGCCTTTGGTTGACATGTAAAGTTCCTGTAGCATGTCTCTTTCTTGCTCTCAATTTGCCATCATGTTAAATCTGTCAACCTGTTAACAGAATGTTCCATTTTGCAAAAATCATAGTAATTAATCTGTTGCTCCTATGTTTATGTCCATGTTGAATGATTTGAGCTCCATACTATGTACTACCATGATGTGCCATTTGATTCCATGTTCTAGCACCGTAGCATGTTGTTTTGATGTTGGCAATGTGCTATGTTGCTGTTTCGGGGCAGATTGCTATTATAACTTGTGTTGATTGTAATTGTTGAACCGTTGCTCCGTTTTGATCATGTCCTACATGAAACTTGCTTAGATTTGTGTGTAGAATCACATTGTCATGTTGCATCCTTGATTTGTGTGTTCGTGGTTGATGTTTGCATGCATTTTGCATCCTTGCCATGTTAAATTTGTTTAGCTCATATCTTCTAGACCGTAGCTCCGAATTAAATGATCTACATATGTAACTTGACTAGAAAAACGTGTAGATCATCATGGTGCATGTTAACTTGCTATTTAACAACTTTAACATTGTGTTAATTCAGATCAGTACCAATTTCGAAATTTGCATATGGGGACCTTCCGGAATTGTTATTTGTGTTTCCAGCCTCATTTAAACTTGCCTAGTTGTAGGGTTTGCCTATGCTTCATCTCTTGCCATGTTCAACAACATTTAATCTTGTCATGCATCATATTTGGTTGTGCATCGTGCCATGTTTATGCTTGTGTGTTTACCATGTTGTTTGCTTCTTTCCGGTTGTGCTTCTTCTCGATAGTTCCGGTTTCGTTGCGATTGTGAGGATTCGTTCGACTACGTTGGTTCGTCTTCTTCATGGACTCGTTCTTCTTCCGAGCGGGATTTCAGGCAAGATGATCATGACCTTGGATATCTCTACTATCTTTGCTTTCGAGTTGTCTCGATGCTATCGCTATGTCGCGCTTCCTACCACATATATGTCAGCCTCTCATATGCCATGTTACAGCCTCTAACCATCCTTACCCAGCAAACCGTTGTTTGGCTATGTTACCGCTTTGCTCAGCCCTTTTCTTATAGCGTTGCTAGTTGCAGGTGCAGTTGCAGGTTGTTCCATGTTGGGACATGGATATGTTGGGATATCACAATATCTCTTATTTTAATTAATGCATCTATATACTTGGTAATGGGTGGAAGGATCGGCCTTTTGCCTAGTGTTTTGTTCCACTGATGCCGCCTTAGTTTCCGTAATACCGGTGTTATGATCCTTGGTTTGCGTTCCTAACATGCTCAAGGGAATGGGACCCTCTTGACAGTTCGCTTTGAATAAAACTCTTCCAGCAAGGCACAACTTTGGTTTTACCATTTTCCTAATAACAACTAAAACTTGCATAGGGAGTAATTAACCTGAGGATTCTTAATCAACAACCCGGGCCAGTGCTCCTCATGAGTGTTGGTCCAAACTAGGGCGATGTCCGGCGCCCCCTGGGAAACTGGGGTCTCAACTAACCCGACGTCTGGCTCATCCGGTGTGCCCTGAGAATGAGATACGTGCAGCTCCTATCGGCATTGTCGGCACCCCGGGAGGTCTTGCTGGTTTTGTTTTACCATTGTCGAAATGTCTTGTGCACCGGGATTCCAAGGATACTTCGGGCTATCTCGAGGTTGAGGTATTTCCACCGCAGCTTGTGTTGGTCTATGATGGACCAGGTTGGAACACCCCTGCAGGGTTAAATCTTAGGCGAAGCCGTGCCCGCGGTTATGTGGCGACTTGGATATTTATAACCTCCGGTTGTAGAGAACTTGACACCAATTCTAATTAAAATACACCAACCGCGGGCGTAACCGTGATTGTCTCTTTTCGAGGAAGTTCGGGAAGAGAACACGGTGGGGTTATGTTTGACTCGTAAGTAGATGTTCAGGATCACTTCTTGATCATTATTAGTTTGCGACCGTTATGCGTAGCTACTCTTCTTATTCTTCTACTCGTAAGTTAGCCACCATACAATGCTTAGTGCTTGCTGCAACCTCACCACCTTACCCTTCCATACCCATTTAAGCTTTGATAGTCTTGCTACCCATGGTTATGGGATTGCTGAGTCCTCGTGGCTCAGAGATTACTACAACAACAGATGTAGGTACAGGTAATGCGATGATTTGGCGTGAGAGCGATGCGCGTTTGCTTTTGGAGTTTCTCTTCTGCTTCTTCCTCTTCGTCGATCTTGGGATAGGTTCCTGGTCGGCAGCCTGGGCTAGCAGGGTGGATGTCGTTCGTGTTTTTCGTTTGTGTTTCATCCGTAGTCGGATTCTGCTCTTCTGTATGGTGTTTGCTATGTATTGATGTATTCCTGTGATGACTGTATGTAACTATATGTATCCCCATCTATTATGTACATGGTACGATGTAATGATATCCACCTTGCAAGCGTCTTCGATATGCGCTTCTATCCCTGGTGGGGCCTCCGAGTCCCTCGAGGATAGGATCGCATATTGGGCGTGACAAATATGCATGTTTGATGACGAACTGACAGTCGCTTCCTCTTATGGCTTGGCATCTTTTTCTACCATTAACATGCACGAATACAACTTTCATGTTAAAATTTGTAAATTTTCAAGGGTTATTTGTCATTTTTAAGACATTAAGTGAGTTTCTAACCATTTAATGGCCGTAATTCAAATTTGAACTACATGTACATGCAACATAATATCATCATGGGTTGGAAAAATCATTTATGTAATACATTTTCCAACAATATCATGGTAACACGAAATGAGCATTCATGCAAATCATTTGGTAAGAAATGTAAATATCTGGCAAGACAACTGGGCCCGACATGATTGGCACTCTGTTTCGTGCCGCGAGGTTTGGAAGGTGAGTGGCGCGGGTTATTAATCAGACGCGGTTCAGTCCTGGGAACCGTCGGTGATTTATTTCACACACGGATTTTGCTGCGGGAATCGTGTGTAATTCAAGCTATAGTACTCGTAAATTCCGGCCACCGGCGCTTCTACTGCTCCCGTCGATCTAGATTCCGGCCGCTAATAAATACTACCCCGCTCACGTCGTCCCGCCTGCATTCTCATCTACATTCTCTCCTCGCTCGCCCCCCCCCCCTCTCTCTCACAAAACTCTGCCATGGTGCCGATGATCTGCCCACCTGTCAAGGAGGAGGCGCCGTCCCGCGAGGATGTCCAGGCGCAGAGCAGCGACGAGGAGGACCCCTACGCGCCACCTGACGAGGTTGCGCCGGAACCCCCAACTTTGGAGTGGTTTTGGGGCCAGTACAATCTTTGTCTGTGGAAAGCGCTGCCACCGGCTGAGAAAGCCAGGCAAGTGGCGTTCAAGAAGGAGTTGGCGGAGGAGCGCGCCAGGTACCAGGCGTCCTATGAAGCCCGTGAGGCCGCCTGGGAAATGGAGAAGCTGGAGCTTTGGCGGCGGGCGCGTCGATGTGCGGACGAGGTGTACGAAGATGGCCGGTACTTCGCCAGGAAGGCCAAAGGCGCTAGGTGTCGCATCGCTGCGTGGAGGTGGGCCGATAAGCTCCAGCGTGCTACCGACGAGGATCTCCGGTGGGCGCCCAACGAAATGGCAAGATCGTTCACGCGCGTCCGTCAGCAAGAGGCAGATCGGCACGTCAAGCGCTGCGAGGCGAAGGAAGCGGAGAACTCCCTCTGCGCTGGGAAGCCACCACGCACCAGGGAGCTACTAGCGAGGGGCTGCCGGAATACTGGCCCCATAAGGAGGGATTATTAGTTTTAGTATTGTTCATTTTCAATTTTATGCATTGTACTTAGTAATTAAGTATGGGATCCCAGTTAAGTATCATCACGTATTGTTCATTTTCGTACTAATTTCTATCTAGTTGTTTACCATCCACATGTACAGAATGGAAAACATACACATTGAAACAGAACAATATATAAGAACAGAAAATAGAGTACACACATTGAAATAGAGCAATAAACAGAGCAATATTATGATTGTTGGGAATACATAGCGATCAACGTCAAAACGACTCCATAAAATAAAACGCGTCCATGACCACCACCCCTGCCTATGGTAGCTCTTGCCTCTGCCTGAACTCGTGCAGGCGTTCATCCAAGCGGTTGACACGCTCGCGGTACATCTGGAGCGCGATCTCGAGGTCCAAGTTGGCTATTTCATCGGAGATCACCAGCTCAAGGATGCAACGGCCATGTTCCTCTACTACGCCTATGTGGACACCTGGGCCAAGGAGGTGCTCGAGAATAGCGACCAGCGCATTGGCATCGAGCGGGCCGCGGACAAGGCAAACGGCGCGACCCATGCGAACGGCGCGGCCAGACTCTAGTGCTAGTACGGCGCAGACGGCCTCTGCCCACTCCTGGCGAGGAATGGGGCTACTGACGGGTCGTGTAGCCAGCTGCAACGCCCTGTCGACAGCAGGCAAGCGCCGATGGAATCGCTCTTGCTGTGTGGCACACCGCGCCTCTCGCTCTGCGGTGGTCCATCGGTCTCGCCATGCGGCGAGCCGCAACCTATCGGCGCAGACGCGCCTATCTTGCCCTGCGGGGCACCACAGATCATGTTGTGCGTCGAGCTACAGCCTCTCGGCGCTTGATACGTCTCCAACGTATCTATAATTTTTTATTGTTCCATGCTATTATAGTATCAATCTTGGATGTTTTATATACACTTACAAGCAATTATATATCATTTTTTGGGACTAACCTATTAACTTAGTGCCCAGTGCCAGTTGCTATTTTTTGCCTGTTTTTGGTTTTTCAGAATATCAGTACCAAACGAACTCCAAATGCCACAAAACTTTTTGGAGATCTTTTTCTGGACAAAAGAGACACTAGAAGCTTCGGGAGAGGGCCAGAAGATAGAGGAGGTGGCCACGAGCCACCAGGGCGCGCCCAGGGGGGCAGGCACGCCCTGGTGCCTCGTTGGCCCACCTCTACCCCGTTTGACCTAATTCCACCTCTATAAATACTCTAAAATCGGGAAACCAATAGGGGAGTCCACGAAATATTTTTTCCGCCGCCGCAAGTTCCTGTTCTCGAGAGATCCCATCTGGAGGCATTTTCCGGCACTCTGCCGGAGGGGGATTCGACCACAGAGGGGCTCCACATCAACCTTGCTGCCCTTCTGATGATGCGTGAGTAGTTTACCACAGACCTACGGGTCCATAGCTAGTAGCTAGATGGCTTCTTCTCTCTATTTGGTCTTCAATACAATGTTCTCCTTGATGTTCTTGGAGTTCTATCCGATGTAATCACTTTTTGCGGTGTGTTTGTTGGGATCCGATGAATTGTGAGTTTATGATCAGATTATCCATGAATATTATTTGAGTTTTCTCTGAACTCTTTTATGCATGATTGTTATAGCTTCGTATTTCTCTCCGATCTATTGATTTGGTTTGGCCAACTAGATTGATTTATCTTGCAATGGGAGAGGTGCTTTGTAATGGGTTCGATCTTGCGGTGCTCAATCCCAGTGACAGTAGGGGACATGACACGTATTGTATCATTGCTATTAAGGATAAAAAGATGGGGTTTATTCATGCATGAGTTTACTTTATCTACATCATGTCATCTTGCTTAAGGCGTTACTCCGTTCTTTATGAACTTAATACTCTAGATGCATGCTGGATAGCGGTCGATGTGTGGAGTAATAGTAATAGATGCAGGCAGGAGTCGGTCTACTTGTCTCGGACGTGATGCCTATATACATGATCATTGCCTTGGATATCGTCATGATTATTTGCTTTTCTATCAATTGCCCAACAGTAATTTGTTTACCCACCGTATGCTATTTTCAAGAGAGAAGCCTCTAGTGAAAACTATGGCCCCCGGGTCTACCTTTATCATATATTAAAAATCCTAAAAATACCTTGCTGCAATTTTACTTTTTTTTTGTTCGATCTATCTATCTATCACCATACAATTTAATCTTGCAATTAACCGCCAAGGGATTGACAACCCCTTGTTCGCGTTGGGTGCAAGGATTTGTTATTTTGTGTGCAAGTGTTGCTAACAAGTTGTTGCGTGATTCTCCTATTGGATTGATAACCTTGGTTTCATAACTGAGGGAAATACTTATCTCTACTGTACTGCATCATCCCCTCCTCTTCGGGGAAATCCCAACGCAGCTCCAAGTAGCAGGAAGAATTTCTGGCGCCGTTGCCGGGGAGACATCATCAACATCTATCAAGTACCTACGCATACACTTTCATCTCCTTGCATTTATTTTATTTGCCTTTGCCTCTCATTTTCATCTCCCCCACTTCTAATTTTTTTTTACAAAAATATTTTTGTTTGCTTGCTTGCTTTTATTGCCTTCATGACAACACACAAAAACAGAAGGTGAAAGCAAAAATCTATTGGTATGGACCCTCATCCACTTGCTAATCTTTTCAAAAGAACCAATTATGATGAACCAATTGCTAGTGAGTTGAGTGCACTTGATTATCTCTATGAAGTTTTGCTTCAAAATCATGAATCTGAAAATTGTGATGAAGTGTTAGAAGAAGAAATTTATAAAGTGATTCATGATAGCTCCTTGATTGAAAAGAATGATTGCAATGATGTTATTATAAATTCTATTAATGTCAATTGTGCTAATGATATGCAAAACTACAAGCTTGGGGATGACAATTTTGTTATGTCCACTACTTATTGCAATGATCACGATTGGGGTGATAATACTTCTTATGATCTTGAAAATTTATTTAAGCCTCATGATGAATATGTTATTGATAATAATGTTTGCCATAATATTGAAAGTGGGTTTGGAAGAGTGTCAACTTTAGGTAAAAAGAATCCCACATATTCGGAGAGTGTTCAATCTTATGAAATTTTTGATAAATGTGGGTTTGGAGAGGTCATGACTTTAGTTGACGTTAATCCCACTATCTTGGAAGATTATAAAACTTTTATGCATGTGGATTGTGAAGAGAATATTTTATATGATAGCTATATTGTTGAATTTGACTATGATCCTACATGTAATTATTACGAGAGAGGAAAATATGGTTGTAGAAATTTTCATGTTACTCAATTACCTCTCTTGAAGTTCAAATTGTTAATGCTTCGTTCTTCTTCCATGCATATGTTAGATACTTTTTGTCTTGACAATTTGTTTGCCTATAAAATGCCTATGCATAGGAAGCATGTTAGACTGAAATGTGTTTTCACATGTTTCATGATGCTCTCTTCGTGTTTAAATTACTATCTTTCATGTGAGCATCATTGAAATCTCAAGCCTATCTTAATGGCTATAAAGAAAGAGCTTGTTGGGAGACAACCCAATAAATTTTACCTTTTGTTTTTGAGTGTGCACACAATTATGCTACTGTTATGATTATGTTTTTTATGTTTTAATTAGTGTTTGTGCCAAGTAAAGCCTTTGGGATGATTTGGATGATAGTTGACTTGATTCTGTACAAAAACAGAAACTTTTGTGTCCAGTGCAGAGATTCTGAAAAATCACTGGTGCGTCAAAAAATTCTGAATTTTTTGCGCATGATTGATATACAAATTTCCCACTTTTTCCTATTTTTTCAGAATTTTTGGAGTTACAGAAGTATAGTCAATATTCAGATTGCTACAGACTGTTCTGTTTTTGACAGATTCAGTTTTTGATGCATTGTTTTGCTTGTTTTGATGAAACTATGGATTGTATCAGGGGGTATAAGCCATGGAGAAGTTAGAATACAGTAGGTATAATGCAAAAATAAAATATGAATGGGTTTGCAACAGTACTTAAAGTAGTGATTTGCTTTATTATACTAACGGATCTCATGAAGGTTTTGTTGAGTTTTGTGTGATTGAAGTTTTCAAGTTTTGGATGAGATCACGATGGATGAAGGAATAAGGAGTGGCAAGAGCCTAAGCTTGGCGATGCCCGAGGAACCCCAAGGTAATATTCAAGGACTCCCAAGCAACTAAGCTTGGGGATGCCCCGGAAGGCATCCCCTCTTTCTTCTACCAACTATCGGTAATTTTACTTGGAGCTATATTTTTATTCGTCACATATCATGAGTTTTGCTTGGAGCGTCATTTATTATATGAGTCTTTGCTTTGTTTTCTTTTTAGTTTGTCACAATCATCTCTGCTGGACACACTTATTTGATAGAGCCACACATTTATCATGATTTGTTAGAAAACTCTATGTGCTTCACTTATATCTTTTGAGCTAGGCAGTTGCTCTAGTGCTTCACTTAAATCTTTATGAGCACGACGGTGACTATATTTTGAAGAAATACATGAACTCTCTTGATTCACTTATATTATTTTGAGAGTTGGTAAGATTATATTTTGAATAAATGTTTGCACTCTCATGCTTCACTTATATCTTTTTGAGAGTTGATAATAGTAATGGTAATTTGCACAAGATATGAATTTGGTCCCAAAGTGATGAATATTCAAGAGGGATATAATAAAAACTTTCATATAGATCATTGGATATGATAAGTTTGATTCCTTGCAATAGTTTTGTGATATGGAGATGATAATATGTGAGTCATGTTAGTGAGTAATTGTGATTTAGTAAGAATATTGGTGTTAAGGTTTGTGATTCCCTATGCATGCACATAAAGTCAATAGTTATGCAACGAAATTATATCCTACTTATGGTGCATTATTCAGTGTTAGTTATGTTCAATGCATGTTTATGACCGTTTTTGCTTTTTGGTTGGTCGCTTCTCAATCTATTTGCTAGCCTTCATTTCTACTAAGCGAGAATGCTGCTTGTGCATCCAATTCCTTAAACCCAAAATTGTGCCAAATGAGTCCACCATACCTACCTATATGCGGTATTTTCATGCCGTTCCAAGTAAATTTGCATGTGCCAACTCTAATTTTTCAAAATAATTTTCCGTTTTGTGTGCCCGTACCGCTCATGAAGCGGCAGGGGGTGGCCAATATTTTCCGTGCTAGGTGTATTATTCTCATGATGAGTGTTTATTCACTTGTCATTGCACGAGAAAGTGGCAAGGTAATAGGGATGCCCAGTCCCGAAATGAAAAAATAATATGATGATAATAATAAATTCCTTGGAAAGTGTTGGTATGGAAGGCACCCGTGAATACGGCTAGCCATGGATTGTGAAAGAATGGTGGAAAGGAAATAAACTTTATTTTCTGTTTGGGAACAGCCTATAATGTGTCTAGCATGGAAGATATTAGGAATTCTCGGTCGTTTTCGTTGACAGGAAAAGAATGCCTCTCAAAATAATTTTCTCTCTCTAATTTAAGCCTTGAGCTCTGGCACCTCTGCAAATCTCTGCTTCCCTCTGCGAAGGGCCTATCTATTTACTTTTATGCAATTTTTATTTTTATTTTGAGTCTCCATCTTCTCTTATAAAGCACCAACTAGAGAGCACTATTGTCATACTTGTGCATTGGGTGTAGCTAATATTGAGTGTGTTTCATGAATGGATCAATGATTGAGCATAATGGGCTAGGGATAGCTTTCTTTAGCGTTGATATTTTGAAAGACATGGTTACTTGTTAGCATGCTTGAGTATTTATGTCTTCATGTCAAACTATAGAATATTGCTTTGAATCATTCAAGTCCAAATGTCCATGCTACAAAGAAAAGAGTATATGATGAATATGATAGGTAGCATTCCACATCAAAAATTCTGTTTTTATCATTTACCTACTCGAGGACGAGTAGGAATTAAGCTTGGGGATGCTTGATACGTCTCCAATGTATCTATAATTTTTGATTGTTCCATGCTATTATAGTATCAATCTTGGATGTTTTATATACACTTACAAGAAATTATATATCATTTTTTGGGACTAACCTATTAACTTAGTGCCCAGTGCCAGTTGCTGTTTTTGCCTGTTTTTGGTTTTTCAGAATATCAGTACCAAACGAAGACCAAATGCCACGAAACTTTTTGGAGATTTTTTTCTGGAAAAAAGTGGCACTAGAAGCTTCGGGAGAGGGCCAGAAGACAGAGGAGGTGGCCACGAGCCACCAGGGCGCGCCCAGGGGGGCAGGCGCGCCCTCGTGCTTCGTGGGCCCACCTCTGCCCCGTTTAACCTAATTCCACCTCTATAAATACTCTAAAATTGGGAAACCAACAGGGGAGTCCACGAAATACTTTTTCCACCGCCGCAAGTTCCTGTTCTCGAGAGATCCCATCTGGAGGCCTTTTCCGGCACTCTGCCGGAGGGGGATTCGACCACGGAGGGGCTCTACATCAACCTTGCTGCCCTTCCGATGATGCGTGAGTAGTTTACCACAGACCTACGGGTCCATAGTTAGTAGCTAGATGGCTTCTTCTCTCTATTTGATCTTCAATACAATGTTCTCCTTGATGTTCTTGGAGTTCTATCCGATGTAATCACTTTTTGCGGTGTGTTTGTTGGGATCCGATGAATTGTGAGTTTATGATCAGATTATCCATGAATATTATTTGAGTTTTCTCTGAACTCTTTTATGCATGATTGGTATAGCTTTGTATTTCTCTCCGATCTATCGATTTGGTTTGGCCAACTAGACTGATTTATCTTGCAATGGGAGTGGTGCTTTGTAATGGGTTCGATCTTGCGGTGCTCAATCCTAGTGACAGTAGGGGACATGACACGTATTGTATCGTTGCTATTAAGGATAAAAAGATGGGGTTTATTCATGCGTGTGTTTACTTTGTCTACATCATGTCATCTTGCTTAAGGCGTTACTCCGTTCTTTATGAACTTAATACTCTAGATGCATGCTGGATAGCGGTCGATGTGTGTAGTAATAGTAGTAGATGCAGGCAGGAGTCGGTCTACTTGTCTCGGACGTGATGCCTATATACATGATCATTGCCTTGGATATCATCATGATTATTTGCTTTTCTATCAATTGCCCAACAGTAATTTGTTTACCCACCGTATGCTATTTTCAAGAGAGAAGCCTCTAGTGAAAACTATGGCCCCCGAGTCTACCTTTATGTGGCACCCCAGCTCAGAGAGACCGGAACACCCCGTATTCCAGCCCAAAGATCAAGTCTTCTGGAATACGGCACTGCTTGGCATAGAACAAATCAGCTCTTTATTACAAATAGTCGGGGTACAAGGGTGCGATATTACATAGGTTACAGGGGCACGGCGACACTTCGCCTGCTAAGGTAGTTCTATGCTAGCAGCGGAACATCTCGAAGCGGAATGAACTCTAGCAGCGGAACAACGGCGACGGTGATGAACTCCACTCCGCAGGGACTCTGGCTGGGACGTATCCTAGAGCGCAACCTCGGGATCCTCGACAAACAAGCAATCACGGCATCACCTGCAATCTGGCATGACACGCCAGGTGAGTACTTTGAATGTACTCGCAAGCTCACAGCAACCAAAGCAATCAAGACATACAACAGCATGGCATTTACAGGTTAATCATCAAAGATGAACACGATACTACTAGAACAACATGAGCATGGCAACAACATGAGCATGGCATGTACATACAATTCATGATATGAACAGGATGATACTAGCACTAGCATGCAAGGGGGTTGACGTTTAAGGTCTCATGGACCAACTTACTCTGCTCGGAGGTTATCTTGTAACCACCAACTTACCATCGTGATCATCACATGACCACACGGAGCTTGATCTCTACCTGTGATCATCGCATGACCACATAAAGATCAACCAACTTCTTTTCTCATCGAACCGGGGTTGTTTATTATTCAGGTTATTATTTCTGTTGACCCATAGTGTGACCTACTACGAACTGTGTCCATGACCGAGGACGCGGCTATCGATAGATTATACACTCTGCAGAGGTTAGTACACTGTACCCACACTACGGAACTCATGGCCTCGTGCTCCCATTCGGGTGGACCAACAACATTCCGACAAAACCAATCTATTGCATGACACTCTCCCGGCCACTCCGACAAACTCCCCTTTGGGCTATGTCCTGGGTTACCCTGATGTCAACATGTGACATCCGCCACCTCTGTGGCTGCCACCGTCGTGGCCAAACCAAAACTGTCCCAAACGGGGACCTGAGCTCAAAACCAAAACTAGGTACTCAAGGCTTATGGCCGCCTACCTGATCAGGGTAGCGCGCGCACATAACCTTCCCTAGTATGAGGCACCGGCGAGAGGCATGACAATAGACCGCATTAGGGCCTCCCCATCCAGGCAAGTGTGGTTGCACTGGTGAGCTCGATTCGGTGGCACCATGACTCAGCCAACAGATTTGTTCAAGTTCGATTAATGTCAGGTTCAACTTGAATGGTGATGAGCTGAGTCATAATGAAATAACAATGCACATGAGCATGATATCAGTGTAACCATGGATGGGCAACATAACCATTTAACATCATGACATGAACAATGATAAATCATTTATGCTAGGGGATGCAAACGAGCATGGCATAACGATGATCACGAATATCACAAGTATTTTCATATCCAACCATAGTGATTCATATGAGCATATCATTATCACTAGCATCGGAAATAAATCCAAGGACTAACATGATAAAAATACTACTAGCAAATAATCTTTAAACTTACTAGATGCAACTGGATGCAAGTGGCTGTTGTGGCTTGCCTGGGGATGAAGGATACACCGGGGAGAGGTGCGATGAACTCGCGGAAAGAATCGCTGGAAAAGTTTCCCTCTCGGCGGAGCTGTTTAGGGGGCAAGGGCAAAATGTTCATTTTCACGGTGTGACAACCTCATGAAAATGATACCATCGGAACGGGCTCGACGAACTGAGATCATGGGCTTTGGAATCACCTGATTCGGAGTTACGGTCGCGGAGATACGGCCGTTCGTTCGATAGACAGAAAAAGAATAAAAATCTGTTCTTTTCTGCTGCTAACGGACGAACGTCCGCAATATAAGTGTTTCGGCGGCGGCAGCTGAAAACAAAAAGCGCCTTATGAGAAATACGTCTTCACAGTACTGAAAACGTATTTTCAGCCGAAGGCGTACCAAAGTACGCTTTCAATAAATGAAAATGTATTTTCAGAAGTGCGTCTCCACTAAAAACGTGCGCGGGCCCGGGTCAACGGCTCCCTCTGGCTGACGGGTGGGGTCGCTGGGTGTGGGGCCCGCCCGGACTAGTCAATGCCTTCATCCTCCCGCTCGAGCCCGCGGGACAGAGGAGGGCGCGCGGCGCCGGCGATGGCCCCGGCGGCTCCGGCCGTCTCCGGCCAAGGGGAGGGCACGGGCGGCCTCGGGGCGGAGCGCCGCACCCGTCCTGGTGCAGCACGCGTGCCGGAGCGGTCCAAGGCGACGGCGGCTCGGACGCCCACGGCGGAGGCCGTCGGCCGTTTTTGGGGGCGAGGCCATGGCCGCTCCAGGGACGAGGCGAAGAGGTGGGGAGGTCCAGCGAGCTCCGGGTGGTCCTCTGGTGGTGGCTAGGAGGGGAGAGGAGCTCGGCATTGAGAGAATTTAGGAGGAGCTCGGCGGAGGCCATGGCAGCATTGGCGGGCGGGGAGGGACTCCGGTGCTCGCTTGACTGGTCAGAGAGGGCTAGAGGAGAGTGGGGGAGAGGTTGGTGAGGTCGAGAGGGCTCGGGGTGGCTTTATATAGCCGAGGCGAAGGAGCCGTCCCCGGATGTCGCCGCGGCCGGATGGATTGTGCTCTGGCGACGTCCACGTACGCGTGCGCTCGCAGCAGAGAGGTTGACGGCGACGAGAGGGGGCTAGCGGGGTGGCAGACGCGGGCGGTGCGGTGTCCGGTCGGCCACTGTGCCCACGCGGCCGGGGCTGCCGTGGCGCGAGGAGAGCGAAGGGGGAGGGGGCCAGGGCACGGGAGGACGCGGGAGAGATCAGGCATCGCCGTAGACAAGGTAGGACGCGCGGACATGGTGAGCAGAGGAGGCTCGAAGCAAAACGACGAACAGAGCACACCCAATGCTTGCAAACGGCGTGGTCACCGCGTGGTATGGCGCTCTGAGGGCACGCGGGACTGGAAAAGGGTGTCAAATGTGTAGTCCCTTCACCCTGGAGCACCACTGAAGCATTGGTTCGTTTAAAGTGACTTTGGTATGAAGGGTACCATCACCCAAAGTTGCTGGTAGCAAGGTGTTTGGTGCTTTGTGGGGGAGGTTCACTTGGGGATAGATTCTGAGCTTTGGCTGGGGGAGGTCAATCACTAAGGTGACTAACTTGGCAAAATATCAGCTCAAATGGAGGGGTGTAGATAGCACTTCCTTCACAAACTGCCCCACTGGACAGATATATGAACCTGGAAGCTGCACTCACCTGGGTGATTGGATAGATCTGAAATTTGATGGTGGATGATCATTTGGGCATATGAAGGTACCAGAAAAATTTCATCCCATTTGGATAAGTATAAATGGTACTTCCTTCATAATGCTCCACACTGGGCAGAAACTTGGGGGGATTTTGCAGAGAAAATGGCTTGGCAAAATGATGTGAGTTTTGGCATCCTCACATTATTTAGGGATTTTTAGGTCCTGGATTAATTTCAGAATTTTTGAAGCAATATAAAATATAGTTGCTTCACAAACTGAAATTGTGACCAGAAACCGATTGGATGGTGTGCTCACATAGAGTGTTGGATGGGTATGAAATTTGGTGGAGAGTCATTATTTGATCATATAAATGATCTCCCAAAATTTCAACTCATTTGGATAAGCCTAGCTAGTACTCCCTTCACAAAGCTTCTCACTGGACAGAAACTTTGGGAATTTGCAGAGGAAGATTTACTAGGCAAATGAAGCTGAATTTTGTCATGTGTCAATAATTTGGATAGGAGAGAGTGCCCAAAAATTTTTAGGGCAATCAAGAAAAGATAAATAGCACTTCCTTCACAAAGTGCCATTCTGGACAGAATAGGAAATGAATATTCCTGAATTATTTTTTAACTAGGCAAGGATGGATTTTGGCATATTGGTGGGAGATATGATCCAAAGAATTTATGAGAATTTTGTGGGAATTTTATGGAAGACAGAAACATAGGTTGCTTCACAACCTAGGGCAAACAGGGTTATTCCTTTAATAGAAAAAGGAATATTCCCAAGAAAAGAATTTTGGGGTTGGGCTAAGATGTAAATGACATGGCCTTGGGATAGATTTGAGAATGGCAAGCCACTAGGAAGTGGCAGGAGAGAAGATTTTCCCAGGTTTCAAGACCACATAGCCACGAAAAAAGAAACTCCAAACAAAAATTCGAAGAAATCCAAAAGAAAAAGAAAGGGCCAAAAATTGGGGTGTTACACTTTATCATATATTAAAAATCCTAAAAATACCTTGCTGCAATTTTATTTATTTATTTATTTTGTATTTTTGTTTGATCTATCTATCTATCCCCATACAATTTAATCTTGCAATTAACCGCCAAGGGATTGACAACCCCTTGTTCGCGTTGGGTGCAAGGATTTGTTATTTTGTGTGCAAGTGCTGCTAACGAGTTGTTGCGTGATTCTCCTACTGGATTGATAACCTTGGTTTCATAACTGAGGGAAATACCTATCTCTACTGTACTGCATCATCCTCTCCTCCTCGGGGAAATCCCAACGCAGCTCACAAGTAGCAGCGCTGAGTTGCCTTTCTTGATCCGCGGCGCTGAAGCGCCGTCCGCCAAGGGTCTGCTCAACCCTGGCGATGACGCGCAGCACGGCGTCATCCATCGCGTTGCCGGGGACGCCCTTGGCCTCGACGGGCCGTGGCGCCTGCTCGTTTACCTCGTCGAGGAGTGTCACGCCCAAGATGCGGTCCTATCCCTATTAAGGCTTGTGGCCTCGAAGGGATAGAAGCGCATCTCGTCGTTCGCAAGCACAGTAATCATCGCAATACATGTAGGAAGAGATGAGTATAAAAGTTGGCTTACACTCGCCACAAGCTAAATTACAAGTCCACACAATTATTCAATACATCAACCAGAAGACAGGGTCCGGCTACGGACGAAAACAAACGATAAAAGATGCAATGAAGACTGCCTTGCTATCCCAGGATCACCACCAAGAAGCTCCCTACTCGTCCGGGTACGTAACATACATACGTCTACTCTCCTCGTCGTACTCCCACTGGAGCTGAGTCACATCATCTGGCACGTTCTCATCAACACCTGTACCTGTATTGTTGTAATCTGTGAGCCACAGGGACTCAGCAATCTCATAACCCGGGTGCCGAAACTATGTAAGCCAATGGGTAGGAATTTGGTTAAGTGGTGAGGCTGCAGCAAGCACTAAGCATATATTTGGTGGCTAACTTACGAGAACAGAATGAAAAATATGGTGGCATACGTAAGACGATCGTGAAGTAGCATGATCACTAAGTGATCCTGAACACCTACTTACGTCAATCATAACCCCACCGTGTTCTCTCTCGTATCATGTTCACGAGCAGAGACGATCACGGTTACGCACACATTGGTGTATTTTATTGGAGTTTACTTCAAGTTATCTATTACCGGGTGTTAAACAAATTTCCAAGTTGCCACATAACCGCGGGCACGGCTTTCCGAAAGATTAAACCCTGCAGGGGTGCTCCAACTCATCCATCACAAACTAACCACACGCCGCGAGAACAACCTCGACCACGAATCTCGTGATCATCCTTGGTAATTCCACTGGAAAACCGCAACCTCGAGATAGCCCGAAGAAAAACCGGAATTCCACGCGCAAGACATTCGATAAAGGTAAAACAAGTCCAGCAAGACCGCCTGACGTGTCGACGAACCCGATAAGAGCCGCGTATCTCATTCTCAGGACACGACAGATGAACACTACGTACGGCGACCTGATAGAAATCCCTCGAGTTGCCCCGAGGTGGCCCCGCAAGTGGCTCTGGGTTGGACCAACACTCATGAGGAGCACTGGCCCGGGTTGTTGATTAATTAACCTCGGGGTAGCTAAGCCCTATGCAATTTTATTAAGTTGTTTAGCAAATATAGTACCAATGTTGGGTCTTGCCAGACAAGTTTTAATCTAAAACGAATGATCAAGGGGGTCCCCATAACAACCCCGAGCATGTTAGGAGCGCAAAATATGGAATATAACACCGGAACTCGGAACTAGAGCGGCAAAAGCGGAACAAAACACTGAGCAAAAGGCCAAGCCTTCCACCGTTGCCAGATATATATGTGCATTAATTTAAATAACAATAAGTAGAGTGATATAAACAAAATCCATGTTGGCACATGGGAGCTTGCACCTGCAACTAGCAACGCTATAAGAAAATGGCTGAGCAGCGGTAACATAGCCAATCAATGGTTTGCTAGGTAGTGGAAAGGTTAGAGGCTTTCATGGCAATTTTGGAGGCTGACAGTTTAAGTGGTAGGTAACGTAACATAACGGTAAAAGCGAGACATCTAGCAAGGCAAAAATAGTGTCGGGATCCGGGTATGATCATCTTGCCTGTTGGTTCTTCAGAGGGACAAAGAGCTGGGTCCTCGTAGTTGTACTCTCCGGAATCCTCGAACTCAGGCTCAACACTCGCGTCTACCCAAAGAGAACAGCACCAAATAAACAAACAGCAAGGTGCAATGCACAAACAAGATGATGCATGGTCATATTAAGGAATATAGCATGGCAGTCCTATGCTAGTCATGTTTCACATGCATTTATTAAGTTATTTAGTATTCTGGACAGCACCTCAATATTATTTGCTTGGACATGCATGGTCATGGCAAATATGGATGCTTCATGCAAAAACGATGCAAATGCATATGTAGAACGTCGCAAACGGAGTAACGTAGCTCACGGTATGCTCTCGGCAAGGTACGAACGTTAACGAAGACAAAACACAACATGAGGCAATCCCTGGGCTATACCTTGGTGTTCCAAGGATGCCACTGGATAGGCAATGAAAATCTAACAAGAATGGAGCCCAAGATCAAGCAAAACAATGGAGTATAGCTCCCACAAGTCACAAAACAATCCAACACACATTCTGTTCCAAAACAGCAACATGGCATCTTGTCACACACATAGCCAGAGCTACAGCAGGTTTTAAATCACCATCAAGGCATGGACAGAAACTCAACAGCATGCTTAACAATTTATATATCTACACAAACTTGAAAGGAGGCATAGATTAATAGCAAAAGTGCTCACAAGATGGCATGTTGAAACAGATTTGTAGGACTTAGTGAAAATTCCAGTTTTCTGGAATCTGAGTTAACCTGATGGCATATTGACAGCAGTATTTATATATGCTACAGCAAGTTTCATGGCATGAAAATAAACAGGATGGTAGGGGACAACCTCTACAACAAAACACTAGCACTGAGCATGAGCTAGATCACAACACAAAACTTGGTAGCATCCACTCTTCATGGCATAAAAATATTAACAGATTCTCAGACTTAGAAATATTTAGCAAGGGCAAAACTGGGCACTTGTTAACAGAATAGCAACTTGACAGTATATTTTAAATATGATGCAGGGGCTTAATGCCCAAGTTCTTAGCACAATTTAGTAGAGCATGCTGGGCACAACAAAACATGTTCATGTTCCAAACTCAAAGGACCAACACATCCATGGGAACCATCATCTCAACACAGCAAGAAAATAACAGTTCCAACACTTAGCCATATTTGAGACATGCAACCAGGGTTATAATCTTAGCATGTAAACAGCAAGGAACCTACTTATCCACAAGATTATGATGCCAAACAAAAATACCAGGGCCTAGTACCCACAAAACACTAGCATGTTCATGTTGACAAGTTTCACATATGTTGCATAGATTTAATCATATGAAAATGACAAAATGGCATGTTGGGACAAAATGACACTTTTGCAAACTTGCTCAAAAGACCAAACCAATTGCACCATTGGATTCCTTGCGAAATTCTACCCCAAAACCATATATCATACTTATATCTTTGCATTTGTAAAATGCCCAAAACCTGAATCGAGTAAATCACACAAGCACATGTAAGTCAAAAACTACCCTATTTGGACATGTCCAAAAATGGCAGGGTCCAGATCTGGACTAATCCAAAAATAGAAAGAACACTAACAGAGACAAAACAACAACAAAAAAGGGAGGGGTCCCACTGGTCATACACACCAGAGCCCCTCTGAGGATGACAAGTGGGGCCAGGGCCCACTGTCATACTCACACACACACTCACACACACACACACAGCACCACACCAGCCACAGAAATCAAAGCCACACGGTAGCACACACCGGGTCACACACATCCACACTGGATCCATCCACGGCCACACGGGATCTCCACCCGGGGCACACACACACGCCACACACGCACAAAAGAAATAAAAGGGAGAGGGGGGGAATCGAACCCGCGACCTCCTGGTCATCCCCGCGGTTCGCTACCACTGCGCTAGGCGCGGCCATCTGTTCAGAGAGGGGTCTCGGCCCAAAAATACACTAAAGGAACCCTGCTTCCTCTGCCCGGAGACAGAGAACTAGCGATGGCGCCGGCGAGCCCTCCGACGACCACCGGAGCTACCAACCGGCGGCGGAGCATGCGGCTGTCTAGGGGAATCCATTCCCATGGCTAGAACGCGACGAACGGCACGGCAGCGGCCCTACCACTACGGCGGAACTACGGGCACGGCGCGGCGGCTTCGGGAGCAGAGCATGCAACGGAGGAAAAAAGGGGGGGTCGGGGGAGATCGCGTGCTCACCACAAGCACGGGGCGGTGCTTGGCTAGACGGGAGGAGGAAGGAGCCGACCACGGCGTTGCACGAACAGATTCGGTCGCCGGAGTTGCCCACGCGGAAGAAGACGCGCGGCTTGGCGATCCCGGCTCTGAAGGCGTAGCAGGGGACGTAGTCGACGTCGGGGAAGCAGAAGGACACGGTCTCCACGACGGGCTCCTGCAGAGAGCACGCCGGCGAGCGAGGCCGTCCTCTCAGATGCGCTCGGGACGGGGCTGGATGGAGGCTTGGAGGGGAAGTCTCACCTGGCGGCGGCGGCAGGAGGGAGAGGGAAACCCTACCGAAGCCAGAGACACGGAGGGGGCCCTTATAGGGTCGGGACGCAGGTGGTGCTCGCGTGCCTCGCCGGCCATGTGCGTGCACGGAGGGACCGCGAGGAAGGAGAAAAGGTGGGTGCGATCTGGGCGTGGTCGCTGACCGGTGGGGCTCTGCAGGCCACGTGTCGGGGCGCCAGCGGGGGGGGTGTGCGCGCGCGGGTGCGAAAACGAAGCGAGGAAGCGGGCAGGCGGGCTGGTTCGGGCCAGCCGGGCTGCGGGGATGGGAAGGCCCAGGAGGGGCAAGCTCTCTCTCTCTCAGGAAATAAAAGGGGTTTTCCTTTTTTTTTAAACACATAGAAGGAAAAAAAATGCAGAGAAAGGAGAGGAAGACTTGGAGCAAAATTAAAAATACACTTAGACTCAAAGAAAAATGCACTAGTTTATAAAAATGGAATTGGCATTTTTAGAGCAACAAAATAAATGCATGTTTTTTATATCCTAGGCACTGATTGCAAAGTTTACAAATTGGGAATACCTCCACCGTGACAGAGGGATGTTTTATAAATCTTATAAGAATATTCAGAAGAGGTTCAACATTTTTAATAGGTGAAAACAGACAGTAAATTATTAACATGGGAATATTTTGAATAAGGAAGAAGAGGGGATAGTTTAATAGATGGGAGGGAGTAACACTCCAAACAAGAACACATGCACTCACTCCACATCACACCACCTCACATCACAACAACACAACCACAAGCATGGCAATAACAATTATGCACTTAGTATGATGAGCATGATGGCATGATGCATGAAATGACCATGAGGCAAGGTTGAAAGGCAAACATAATGACAAAACATAAAGGTCCACATGGAAAAGATTACAAAGAAGGCAAGAATTACACTTGGGCTGTTACAACTCTCCCCCACTACATGAGGATCTCGTCCCGAGATCTAGGAACGGAAGAATTCGGGAAATTCGGAACGGAGATGGTCCTCTCGTTCCCAAGTGGCTTCTTTGTCGGAGTGATGTGACCACTTCACCTTTAGAAACTTGATTGACTTGTTGCGAGTCTTACGCTCAGTTTCTTCAAGGATAGCAACTGGATGCTCATGATAGGATAGGTCTTCTTGGAGATCAATTTCTTGGAGATCAACGGTGCGCTCTGGAGTCTTGAAGCACTTCCGGAGCTGAGAGACATGAAACACATCATGCACATTGGAGAAATTGTGAGGAAGCTCGAGTTGGTAGGCAAGGTCACCCCTCTTGCCCACAATCTTGAAAGGACCCACAAAGCGTGGAGCGAGCTTTCCTTTGATGCCAAAGCGCTGAGTGCCCTTCATGGGAGACACTCTGAGATAGACAAAATCATCGATCTGAAAGGTCATGTCACGATGCTTGCTATCATAATAACTCTTCTGGCGGGACTGAGCTGCTTTGAGATTTGCACGAATGACACGGCACATTTCTTCTGCTTCAGTGATCATGTCATTACCAAGGATTTGACGCTCACCGGTTTCAGACCAATTGAGCGGGGTACGGCACTTTCTGCCATAGAGAATCTCGAAAGGAGCTTTGCCAGAACTTGCTTGGAAGCTATTGTTGTATGAGAACTCAGCAAACGGGAGACAATCTTCCCACTTCATGCCAAAAGAAATCACACAAGCTCTGAGCATATCTTCGAGGATTTGATTGACTCTCTCAACTTGGCCACTAGTCTGAGGATGGAAAGCTGTGCTGAAACGGAGATTAGTCCCCATTGCAGTCTGGAAGGAATCCCAAAACTTGGAAGTGAAGATGCTTCCACGATCTGAGGATATGAGCTTAGGAACACCGTGCAAAGAAACTATCCTTGACGTATACAACTCTGCTAGCTGAGCTGCCGAGATAGATTCTTTGACCGGGAGGAAGTGGGCAACTTTGGTGAGCTTGTCGATAACCACGAAGATGGCATCGTTCCCTCTCTTGGACTTAGGAAACCCAGTGACGAAATCCATTTCAACATGATCGAATTTCCACTCTGGGATAGGCAAAGGCTGAAGGAGACCTGCTGGACGTTGATGTTCCGCCTTCACTCTGCGACAAACATCACACTCGTTCACGAACTGAGCAATCTCGCGCTTCATGCGAGTCCACCAGAAGGTTTGCTTGAGGTCTTGATACATCTTGGAACTGCCTGGATGAATCGAGAGGAGGGAATTATGTGCTTCATCCATGATAACTTTCCTGAGATCACCTTTCGGAACCACCAGACGGTCCTCGAAGAAGAGGGTGTCCTTGTCATCAACACGGAAACACTTATACTTGGGGATGCCCTTTGCCACACCTTTCTTGACTTTCTTCACCATAGCATCAAGAAGTTGAGCTTGGTGAACCTGATCCTCGAGAGTCGGAGAGACTTGAAGATTGGCAAGAAAACCTTGAGGAATCATCTGGAGATTTAGCTTGCGGAATGCTTCACAAAGCTCGGGCTGAAGCGGCTTGAGGATAAGACTGTTGCAGTACGCTTTTCTGCTCAGCGCGTCTGCAATGACATTAGCTTTCCCAGGAGTATATTCAATACTCGGATTGAAGTCCTCGATCATCTCCACCCAACGAGACTGCCGAAGATTGAGGTTGGGTTGGGTGAAGATATATTTCAAACTCTTGTGGTCGGTGAACACCTCAACTGGTCTTCCCAACAACAGATGTCTCCACGTCATCAGAGCATGCACTACTGCCGCCAGCTCAAGATCGTGAGTGGGGTAGTTCTTCTCAGCAGGCTTCAACTGCCTCGAGGTATAAGCCACAACTTTCTTATCTTGCATGAGAACGCCACCGAGACCTTGGAGAGAAGCATCACAAAATACTTGGAAAGGCTTGGATTGCTCGGGAGGAACAAGAACTGGAGCCGAAGTCAGCTTCTGCTTGAGTGTATTGAAAGCGACGTCACACTCAGGAGACCACAGAAACTTGACATTCTTCTGAAGGAGGTTGGACAGAGGTTTAGCAATCTGAGAGAAGTTCTCAACAAATCTTCTGCAATAGCTTGCAAGGCCGAGGAAGCTACGAAGCTGCTTGACATTCTGAGGAGGCTCCCAATTCACAATTGCTTCAACTTTCTCGGGGTGCACTTTAATGCCCTCGGCAGAGATGACATGCCCGAGGTACACCACTTCATTGAGCCAAAACTCGCACTTCGAGAACTTAGCATAGAACCGATGTTCCCTAAGCTTGTCAAGCACAAGCCTGAGATGCTCTGCATGCTCTTCTTCAGTCTCCGAGAACACGAGAATATCATCCAAATAGACCAAGACAAACTCATTCTTGAAAGGAGAGAATATATAGTTCATCATTCTGGAGAAGGTCGGAGGCGCATTTGCTAGACCAAAAGACATGACGGTGTACTCATAGGAGCCAAAACTCGTCCTGAAAGCTGTCTTTGGAATATCTTCTTCACGAATGCGGATTTGATGATAGCCCATACGGAGATCTAACTTCGAGAAAACCTTGGCACCTTTCAATTGCTCAAACAGCTCATTGATGTTGGGAAGTGGATACTTGTTCCTGATTGTCTTCTTATTCAATGGACGGTAATCGACACATAGTCGGTCCGTGCCATCCTTCTTCTTGACAAACAGAACACCACAACCCCAAGGAGAAGAACTTGGTCTGATCAGACCCAGACGCTCTTGTTCATCTAGCTGCTTCTTCAACTCTTTCAGCTCTTCGGGGCCAAGCTTATAAGGGCGCTTGCACACCGGTTCAGTTCCAGGCTCGAGATCAATCACAAACTCAACTGGCCTGTGAGGAGGCATTCCTGGCAACTCTTCTGGAAAGACATCTTCATACTCCGAGACAACGGGAATTTGAGAAATGGCAGAAATCTCACCCTTCTCATTGAGAGAGAATAGACGAATCGTGTCATCGCGAGCAGCGAAAATGATCACGTCTTCAGAAGGATGAGTCAATTGAACTTCTTTAGCTTTGCAATCAACATAAGCCTTGTTCATCGCCAGGAAATCCATGCCAAGAATAAGATCAATGTCCGACTTGCCGAGAACAATTGGAGAGGCTAGAAAGGAATAGTTGCCCATCTTGACAGAAACCTCCGGAATGCACACATTGGAAGACATTTGCAAGCCCGGAGAAATAACATTAAATGGCCTAGGAGTCTTCTCCGTCACCAAATCATGCTTAGCAACGAAAGGTCTAGATATGAATGAATGCGATGCACCAGTGTCAAACAAAACTTTTGCAGGAATAGAATTAACCAAGAGGTTACCCATAATCACTTGAGAAGAATCCTCTGCTTCAGCTGCATTCACCATGTTCACTCTTGCTGCCTTGGGATTGTGCTTCACCATAGCATTGCCTGGGGGCCTGATAGGAGGAGGAGGCGGAAGACGCCGCTGGTTGTTGCACTTGTTGGAGTAATGGCCCTTCTGACCACACTTGTGACAAGTAACCTCTGAGAGCGGACGGAAGTTGCCTGGAGGAGGAGCATTTGCTGACTTGGGCGCCTGAGGCCTCTGCTGAAAACCTGAGTTGGGTGGGTGGGAAGGTCCACGACCACCGTGCTGTCTCTGCTGCTGAGGAGGACGAAACGGAGGAGGAGGAGGAACCCAATACTTCTGCTGCTTAGGAACAATCTGAGAGCTGGAAGAAGAAGAGTTGTTGTCTCTGAATCGCTTCCTGGAATTCTCCAACCTGAGCTGAGATGCCTCGACCTTTAGAGCCATGTTGTAGAACTGATCAAACTCTGGAGGCTCTTGCAGGACTAGACCCGGCTGAAGATCATCCCTGAGACCACCTCTGAACTGATAAATCATAGCCTTATCATTGGGGACATCTTGCTTAGCATAGCGGGCCAGATTCTGGAAGTCGATGTTATACTGATAGACAGACTTGCTCCCCTGCTTCAAATTCCTGAACTTCTCACGCATCTCCTCGACAAAGCTCGTCGGGATGTGATGAGCTCTGAAGTCACGACAGAAATCATCCCAGCTGATAACACGATCACCTCTGGAATCCTTGTGCTGCTGCCACCAATCTGCTGCCTGACCCTTGAGCTGGAAAGTCGCAAACTTGACATAGTCTGCAGGCCTGACATTGCTGCACTCAAAATGCTTGTTCATGTCACGGAGCCAATCATCCGCATCGAAAGGCTGCTCACAGCAGGTGAAGGACTTGGGCTGATTTGCGAGAAACTGGTTCAGAGTTGCGAACTGAGGCTGATTCTGAAAATTCCCTTGATGACCTTGCTGTCCCTGCTCTCTTTCCTGCAGCAACCTGAGCAACATCTGAGTGTTCGCATTGGTTGCGGCCATCACTGCTTGCCAAGCCTCCGGAGGTGGAGGTGGAGGTGGTGGTGGGGGTGGTGGAGGATCATACGGCTCTCCATCACGACCTTGGTTCCCACGAGTTGCTGGCGCCATCCTGAAGATGGACAGAATATCAGCACACCATTGACAAAGATGATTGAAATAAGCTGAATCAACGGCTTGAAAGAAATTGCAACGGAAAATCATCAATTGCATTCAAACTGCAAATAGTAAGAACGCTTTCTGCAGGATCTTGAAAACATCATAGAGCGTGAAGCCACTTGAAATAACACAACAAGTATTGAGCTAAGGTTGCTCGGAACAAATGTACAACCAATATACATCTGTCGGAAGATGATCCTACGAACTACTGGAATTCCCACCTAAGAATTTCCGAAGTCTTTCTTGTTTATGCGATTCGGGTTGCGGGTCCAGGAACGTACCCAAGGTAATCAGCTACAACTGCACCCGCAACCTTCCACACCATAATTCAAGAAAACTCCGCAAACTCGTCTACCACAGACACTCGTAATCACAACGATACTAAGTATGGCAGTACATCCGAACTCTCTCCACCAGTACTGGGGATGCCGGACTCCTCTCGCCACTACTAGTATTGAAGCAATTTCGAACATCCTCCGTCCTGAGATACTAAGGAAACTGAATGATAACGATGTGTCAAGAATCCCCCGGAGCTCAACTCCCCGGAAGAAATCAAGTCAGACAGGAGGCACCAAGACAGAACTCCGTCACATCGGTATCATATAGTTTCCAAAATACCCGCGTGATCCTAAAAAAAATTTTGAGCGAGAAGAGGAGTAGAATGAAAATTCCTAAGTCGAATACCTCACCAGAGTATAGAAGAGGAGTAAAAGAATCCTACTCTCCGATATAACTAGACTCAAAATAGTTTTTCACTAGACTCGACTCGGCCAAGTTCGATCAAGCAAGGGGCTCCTATGGTCGGTATGGCTCTGAATACCAACTTGTCACGCCCAAGATGCGGTCCTATCCCTATTAAGGCTTGTGGCCTCGATGGGGATAGAAGCGCATCTCGTCGTTCGCAAGCACAGTAATCATCGCAATACATGTAGGAAGAGATGAGTATAAAAGTTGGCTTACACTCGCCACAAGCTAAATTACAAGTCCACACAATTATTCAATACATCAACCAGAAGACAGGGTCCGGCTACGGACGAAAACAAACGATAAAAGATGCAATGAAGACTGCCTTGCTATCCCAGGATCACCACCAAGAAGCTCCCTACTCGTCCGGGTACGTAACATACATACGTCTACTCTCCTCGTCGTACTCCCACTGGAGCTGAGTCACATCATCTGGCACGTTCTCATCAACACCTGTACCTGTATTGTTGTAATCTGTGAGCCACAGGGACTCAGCAATCTCATAACCCGGGTGCCGAAACTATGTAAGCCAATGGGTAGGAATTTGGTTAAGTGGTGAGGCTGCAGCAAGCACTAAGCATATATTTGGTGGCTAACTTACGAGAACAGAATGAAAAATATGGTGGCATACGTAAGACGATCGTGAAGTAGCATGATCACTAAGTGATCCTGAACACCTACTTACGTCAATCATAACCCCACCGTGTTCTCTCTCGTATCATGTTCACGAGCAGAGACGATCACGGTTACGCACACGTTGGTGTATTTTATTGGAGTTTACTTCAAGTTATCTATTACCGGGTGTTAAACAAATTTCCAAGTTGCCACATAACCGCGGGCACGGCTTTCCGAAAGATTAAACCCTGCAGGGGTGCTCCAACTCATCCATCACAAACTAACCACACGCCGCGAGAACAACCTCGACCACGAATCTCGTGATCATCCTTGGTAATTCCACTGGAAAACCGCAACCTCGAGATAGCCCGAAGAAAAACCGGAATTCCACGCGCAAGACATTCGATAAAGGTAAAACAAGTCCAGCAAGACCGCCTGACGTGTCGACGAACCCGATAAGAGCCGCGTATCTCATTCTCAGGACACGACAGATGAACACTACGTACGGCGACCTGATAGAAATCCCTCGAGTTGCCCCGAGGTGGCCCCGCAAGTGGCTCTGGGTTGGACCAACACTCATGAGGAGCACTGGCCCGGGTTGTTGATTAATTAACCTCGGGGTAGCTAAGCCCTATGCAATTTTATTAAGTTGTTTAGCAAATATAGTACCAATGTTGGGTCTTGCCAGACAAGTTTTAATCTAAAACGAATGATCAAGGGGGTCCCCATAACAACCCCGAGCATGTTAGGAGCGCAAAATATGGAATATAACACCGGAACTCGGAACTAGAGCGGCAAAAGCGGAACAAAACACTGAGCAAAAGGCCAAGCCTTCCACCGTTGCCAGATATATATGTGCATTAATTTAAATAACAATAAGTAGAGTGATATAAACAAAATCCATGTTGGCACATGGGAGCTTGCACCTGCAACTAGCAACGCTATAAGAAAATGGCTGAGCAGCGGTAACATAGCCAATCAATGGTTTGCTAGGTAGTGGAAAGGTTAGAGGCTTTCATGGCAATTTTGGAGGCTGACAGTTTAAGTGGTAGGTAACGTAACATAACGGTAAAAGCGAGACATCTAGCAAGGCAAAAATAGTGTCGGGATCCGGGTATGATCATCTTGCCTGTTGGTTCTTCAGAGGGACAAAGAGCTGGGTCCTCGTAGTTGTACTCTCCGGAATCCTCGAACTCAGGCTCAACACTCGCGTCTACCCAAAGAGAACAGCACCAAATAAACAAACAGCAAGGTGCAATGCACAAACAAGATGATGCATGGTCATATTAAGGAATATAGCATGGCAGTCCTATGCTAGTCATGTTTCACATGCATTTATTAAGTTATTTAGTATTCTGGACAGCACCTCAATATTATTTGCTTGGACATGCATGGTCATGGCAAATATGGATGCTTCATGCAAAAACGATGCAAATGCATATGTAGAACGTCGCAAACGGAGTAACGTAGCTCACGGTATGCTCTCGGCAAGGTACGAACGTTAACGAAGACAAAACACAACATGAGGCAATCCCTGGGCTATACCTTGGTGTTCCAAGGATGCCACTGGATAGGCAATGAAAATCTAACAAGAATGGAGCCCAAGATCAAGCAAAACAATGGAGTATAGCTCCCACAAGTCACAAAACAATCCAACACACATTCTGTTCCAAAACAGCAACATGGCATCTTGTCACACACATAGCCAGAGCTACAGCAGGTTTTAAATCACCATCAAGGCATGTACAGAAACTCAACAGCATGCTTAACAATTTATATATCTACACAAACTTGAAAGGAGGCATAGATTAATAGCAAAAGTGCTCACAAGATGGCATGTTGAAACAGATTTGTAGGACTTAGTGAAAATTCCAGTTTTCTGGAATCTGAGTTAACCTGATGGCATATTGACAGCAGTATTTATATATGCTACAGCAAGTTTCATGGCATGAAAATAAACAGGATGGTAGGGGACAACCTCTACAACAAAACACTAGCACTGAGCATGAGCTAGATCACAACACAAAACTTGGTAGCATCCACTCTTCATGGCATAAAAATATTAACAGATTCTCAGACTTAGAAATATTTAGCAAGGGCAAAACTGGGCACTTGTTAACAGAATAGCAACTTGACAGTATATTTTAAATATGATGCAGGGGCTTAATGCCCAAGTTCTTAGCACAATTTAGTAGAGCATGCTGGGCACAACAAAACATGTTCATGTTCCAAACTCAAAGGACCAACACATCCATGGGAACCATCATCTCAACACAGCAAGAAAATAACAGTTCCAACACTTAGCCATATTTGAGACATGCAACCAGGGTTATAATCTTAGCATGTAAACAGCAAGGAACCTACTTATCCACAAGATTATGATGCCAAACAAAAATACCAGGGCCTAGTACCCACAAAACACTAGCATGTTCATGTTGACAAGTTTCACATATGTTGCATAGATTTAATCATATGAAAATGACAAAATGGCATGTTGGGACAAAATGACACTTTTGCAAACTTGCTCAAAAGACCAAACCAATTGCACCATTGGATTCCTTGCGAAATTCTACCCCAAAACCATATATCATACTTATATCTTTGCATTTGTAAAATGCCCAAAACCTGAATCGAGTAAATCACACAAGCACATGTAAGTCAAAAACTACCCTATTTGGACATGTCCAAAAATGGCAGGGTCCAGATCTGGACTAATCCAAAAATAGAAAGAACACTAACAGAGACAAAACAACAAAAAAAAAGGGAGGGGTCCCACTGGTCATACACACCAGAGCCCCTCTGAGGATGACAAGTGGGGCCAGGGCCCACTGTCATACTCACACACACACTCACACACACACACACACAGCACCACACCAGCCACAGAAATCAAAGCCACACGGTAGCACACACCGGGTCACACACATCCACACTGGATCCATCCACGGCCACACGGGATCTCCACCCGGGGCACACACACACGCCACACACGCACAAAAGAAATAAAAGGGAGAGGGGGGAATCGAACCCGCGACCTCCTGGTCATCCCCGCGGTTCGCTACCACTGCGCTAGGCGCGGCCATCTGTTCAGAGAGGGGTCTCGGCCCAAAAATACACTAAAGGAACCCTGCTTCCTCTGCCCGGAGACAGAGAACTAGCGATGGCGCCGGCGAGCCCTCCGACGACCACCGGAGCTACCAACCGGCGGCGGAGCATGCGGCTGTCTAGGGGAATCCATTCCCATGGCTAGAACGCGACGAACGGCACGGCAGCGGCCCTACCACTACGGCGGAACTACGGGCACGGCGCGGCGGCTTCGGGAGCAGAGCATGCAACGGAGGAAAAAAGGGGGGGTCGGGGGAGATCGCGTGCTCACCACAAGCACGGGGCGGTGCTTGGCTAGACGGGAGGAGGAAGGAGCCGACCACGGCGTTGCACGAACAGATTCGGTCGCCGGAGTTGCCCACGCGGAAGAAGACGCGCGGCTTGGCGATCCCGGCTCTGAAGGCGTAGCAGGGGACGTAGTCGACGTCGGGGAAGCAGAAGGACACGGTCTCCACGACGGGCTCCTGCAGAGAGCACGCCGGCGAGCGAGGCCGTCCTCTCGGATGCGCTCGGGACGGGGCTGGATGGAGGCTTGGAGGGGAAGTCTCACCTGGCGGCGGCGGCAGGAGGGAGAGGGAAACCCTACCGAAGCCAGAGACACGGAGGGGGCCCTTATAGGGTCGGGACGCAGGTGGTGCTCGCGTGCCTCGCCGGCCATGTGCGTGCACGGAGGGACCGCGAGGAAGGAGAAAAGGTGGGTGCGATCTGGGCGTGGTCGCTGACCGGTGGGGCTCTGCAGGCCACGTGTCGGGGCGCCATCGGGGGGGGTGTGCGCGCGCGGGTGCGAAAACGAAGCGAGGAAGCGGGCAGGCGGGCTGGTTCGGGCCAGCCGGGCTGCGGGGATGGGAAGGCCCAGGAGGGGCAAGCTCTCTCTCTCTCAGGAAATAAAAGGGGTTTTCCTTTTTTTTTAAACACATAGAAGGAAAAAAAATGCAGAGAAAGGAGAGGAAGACTTGGAGCAAAATTAAAAATACACTTAGACTCAAAGAAAAATGCACTAGTTTATAAAAATGGAATTGGCATTTTTAGAGCAACAAAATAAATGCATGTTTTTTATATCCTAGGCACTGATTGCAAAGTTTACAAATTGGGAATACCTCCACCGTGACAGAGGGATGTTTTATAAATCTTATAAGAATATTCAGAAGAGGTTCAACATTTTTAATAGGTGAAAACAGACAGTAAATTATTAACATGGGAATATTTTGAATAAGGAAGAAGAGGGGATAGTTTAATAGATGGGAGGGAGTAACACTCCAAACAAGAACACATGCACTCACTCCACATCACACCACCTCACATCACAACAACACAACCACAAGCATGGCAATAACAATTATGCACTTAGTATGATGAGCATGATGGCATGATGCATGAAATGACCATGAGGCAAGGTTGAAAGGCAAACATAATGACAAAACATAAAGGTCCACATGGAAAAGATTACAAAGAAGGCAAGAATTACACTTGGGCTGTTACAAGGAGGTTGATGGCAGAGGCGGCGCTTCGGTGGGTTGGCATGCTTGGAAAAGGTAGCTAGAGGTGCTATAGGCTGCGCTTGTGCCTCGGTGTGTCGCGCGCCATCTAGGCTTATGCGCAATCGCTGGGTGGCGGCGGGAAACCAATGGGGAAATGGCGGGAAACGGTGGCGTGTTCATAAAACACCATCAATTAATGGAAACTTAGCATAGAAGGAAGCGCGAGCTAGCACGACGCGTGCGCGCACATTCCTTGCCCACTGGTGTGATCCATATATCTCGTGTGCCCAACAGAGCACACTATTCACACAAAATAATATTGTTCTGTACACAGAGAGCGTAGATGTTGTGCAGACTGAGCAAATCACATCGCACACGGATTAAACTACGGAACCCGTCGGTGATGATTTCATCAATCGCTGACAATTGTTTACCAACAAGCGTTTGCCTACAACACACACGACTTATTTGGAGCAATCGTCTATGTTATTATCGGTCTTCCCACACATTTCTGATTACTAACCTGTTTGCCGCGTATCACACACATCTTCTTAAGTTCAACCATTTCTGTTGTGTTGGGTAATCGCAAACAGTTCATCCGAGTGAACCGCATGCCATATATCACACACACCTTGATCTGCCTGACCGTTTCTGTTGTGTTGGGTAATCACAAACAGTTCATCCGAGTGAACTGTATGCCGTGTATCACACACACCTCGAACTGGCTGACCGTGTTTGTTGTTCTGGCTTATCGCAAACAGTTCATATGGATCAACTGTATGCCACGTATCGCACACGCGTCTCTAATCTAAATCGTGCTTGATGTCTCCGCCATCGCAAATAGTTCGTCTTATTGGCGACGGTTTTATTACGACACCGTTTGCGATTCATACATCGCACACAGTTTGGTCGCGGGGTCTCTGATTCATGTGTCACGTTAGCGGTCGCCTCAGTAGTGTCTCCCATTGCAAGATAAATCAATCTAGTTGGCCAAACCAAACGGATAGATCAGAGAGAAATACAAAGCTATAACAATCATGCATAAATAAGTTCAGAAAAGACTCAAATATTTCTCATGAATAATCTGATCATAAACCCACAATTCATCGGATCCCAACAAACACACCACAAAAGAAGATTACATCGGATAGAACTCCAAGAAGATCGAGGAGAACATGGTATTGAAGATCAAAGAGAGAGAAGAAGCCATCTATCTACTAGCTATGGACCCGTAGGTCTGTGGTAAACTACTCACACATCATCGGAAGGGCAACAAGGTTGATGAAGAAGCCCTCCGTGATCGATTCCCCCTCCGGCAGAGTGCCGGAAAAGGCCTCCAGATGGGATCGCGGAAGAACAGAAGCTTGCGGCGGCGGAAAAGTTATTCAAGGTGGCTCTCTGGTATATGGGGAATATTTAAGAATTTATAGGCTTGGAATTAGGTCAAGAGGTGCCACGAGGGGCCCACAAACCTGGGGGCGCGTCTCCCGAGCTTGTCGCTCCCTCGTGGCTCTTCTGGTCTTCTCCCGAACCTTCTAGGGCCCTTCTTGGTCCAGAAAAAATTAATCGAAAGTTTTTTCTCCGTTTGGACTCTGTTTGATATTGATTTTCTAAAAAGCCAAAAACAAGCAAAAAATAACAACTGGCACTGGGCACTAGGTTAATAGGTTAGTCCCAAAAAATGATATATAATTGCATATAAAACATCCAAGATTGATACTATAATAGCATGGAACAATCAAAAATTATAGATACGTTGGAGATGTATCATGCCAACGTTTGTAGCGGATGGCGCGGCTAGCCACGGTGCACCGGATGCCGTGCTCCCCGCATGCCGGCATGGAGCAACTGGCCACTCCTCTGTGAGGTGGCTTGGAATGGCGAGTTGCTGCACCAGGGGCCAACTTGGAGCGGCGGCTTGCTCCTCCGCTTGCCCGCCTGCAGCCTCGCCCATGGTATTGACGGCCTGGGGCGGGGAGGGAGGTGGAGCAGCGAGTTGCCTGGCTCGTATCTGGTAGTCTCGGCTTGGCACCCAGCCAGCTTTTATGCTGGAGAACTCGTCCTCATGCTCGCCGGATGCTATGGAGAGTGTGGAGAAAATGGTGCAAGGAGGAGATGGGGAGCGGAGGTGTGGTGCGGTTCTTGCCAGGCGTCTGGCCTAGTTTAACTAGCGGGCGGACGCGAGGAGCCAAGCGACATTGTGTTGAATGCCGGTAGGCTCGCGGACGGACGTGTGGCCGGAGTTGGTTTCTCGGCACACGCGAGGGTTCAATGAAGGTAGACGGGGCAGTCTGAAGCCGGTTGAGAGCATGGTTAATAATATAGCCAACAATTGTCTATAAGAAGTTGCCATGTCATTTAGAGTCAACCTAATAGCCGGCTTGTACAATAGTAAGATTTAAATATGTAGTACTTTGTTAATAGCTGGCCCACCATACATTCTCACAAAGTGTCTTGGGTCTCATGCTATAGCCGGCTCTTATTCTACAGCCCGCTTTCCTTCTCTCTCCTCTTCTCTCTCCTCCAACTAAGCAAAGATATAATGCGGCGAGGAGGCATGTTCAGCCTGGCGTGTAGCGGGTGCTGCTCTCTCGGCCGACGCCCTGGTTCAATGCATGCGCCAGTGAGAAGTCGTGTCCGCTCTGGCACCGAGTGAGAGAGGACTGCACGGTCCGCAGATTGGGACGCGCCGGCAGTGTGTCTCCTACCTCATCGACGGCGACCGCATTAGCGCTGCATCGCCGCCCTTCCACGGCGGACAAGATCCGATCGGATCTTTCACCGCCAGTGAGGAGAGAGACAATGGCTACCGCCCGTCTTATTTAGATCAGGAGAGGGTGAGAGTGTGAAGGGAGCAACCCTGGCTAGCAACAAGCGCTGAAACTCCAGCCTACATGTATAGTGACAATTTTCATTTTTCGCTCCATACCAATCATTTTAATAAATTGTATAACGCGCCATTGAAAAAGGAACTCGTGTCTTGCTAAAAAATGTATTTTATAAACATGGCAACTCGATCAGTAGCAAGCCACCGCCTCCAGGTCGTTCACGTGTGGTCCCAGACCGTCAACACCTGCGGATCAAATTATCACGCGAGCTAACTCTTCGTACAAAAGTGCGCTCCACCACGTACCCGGTACCTGCGCATGCAGAAATCATGCACCTACGGGTTTATTTGTTTACTGTGCATTACGTAACTCTCATATGTGCGAGACAGCGAGAGACCGACTGCGTGCGCCTCTTCTCTTCGTATATGTACTCCAGTGTTTGTGTGATGTCCAAAAAATAATAATAATACTCCAGTATTCCTGTGGGGACCGTTGGATCGTCGATCAAACGGACACAGGTAGAGGTCATAAAAATTTGCAGAAAACCCCTCAAAGAGTCTCAAAATTTTGCTCGGGTCCAGAGGTTTTATCCACGATCCAACGGCCGGAGAACTATCGTATCGTGGGAGCTTGGGAGGCCTTGGAGCACCAGATTTTTTCCTACAAGGGATCGTCCTACAAACAAATGGTGTGTGTGCGTGAGAACCGGCATAGAGAAAGAGAGTAACCTAGAGATAGAGGGGGGGAGAGCGTGCATACGAGAGATCGACCTTGAGAGAGATCATGTGTCTGAAAGAGAGAGTGAGAGAGAGAGAGAGGAGGGAGTACTGCATGTGTGAAAAGACACGAAGAGTGTGTGTGTGAGAGGTATCGACATAAAGAGAGACGGTAGCTAGTGTGTGTGCACGATCGAGAGAAATAGAGGTAGACAAATGATCGAGGATCAGAGAGAGACATCGGAGTATGCGGGTGTGAGAGATGTAGGGAAGAAGGCTCGGTGATTGATTGAGCGCGTTTGTGTGCGATGGAGAAAGGATGGGAGAAGTTACATGGAGTACACATGAATGGTTAGGGAGCGAGATACATTGTGTGCAAGGGAGGCCAAGAGAGACGGGGTGCGTGGAACGAAGGGGCCTACAAACATTGTGCGAGAGAGACCTAGAGAGAGCGCACGAGAAAGAATGTCGAGTGTGTGTGTATGTGTGCTGCAAATAAAGAGAGTTCTTGCTACAAACAAATAGGGAGCGCGGGAGACACTACACAGAGAGGGTGTGCTTCAAGAAGGGGCGAGATATCTACATAGATACAAGGAGCGCGAGAGAGACATATACGAGAGAGGGGAAGCGAGAGTGTGTAATAGATGGATAAACCTAGCCAGAGGCTGGTCGATAAGTGTGTGTGGGAGAGACAGGGGTCGGGGGTGCAAAAGGGAGAGTTGTGTGTGTGTGTGAGGGAGACAGGGGTCGGGAGGGGGCGGGCGAGAGCAAAGAGGTGTGTGTGTGTGTGTTTGTGAGAGAGTTAGAGAGAGAGATTGTCTGACCAGTAAACAAAGGAATAGTTTTCGTTTTGGAATGGAGGTGAAGAGGGAAAGGAGACGCCGACAAACGGTGTGTGTGAGAGAGAGAGATAAATTTTAGTGGTAGGAGTCATATCTAGAAAGAGATGAGGTGCGTGATAGATCCCTATAGAGAGAGACAAAATGAAAGCTGAGTGAGAGAGTGTGTGTGGCGGGGAAAAATAACTCTAGGTAGCTGGAGAGATACCAGAGCACGATAGAGACATAAGAGATAATGAAAGCCGAGTGGTCTACAGAGATAGAGAGAGTGTGACACGTGTCGAGAGAGATGGCGAGAGACTGTGTTCATGAAAAAAGAGAAACATGTACTGATTGTGCGGGTGAGATAGAGAAAAGAGAGTGATAGCTATACTGCTATATGAAGGAGCACGCGAGAGAGACCTAGAGAGAGATGGGCATGAAAGGAGATTCAAATATTTAGTTGCGTGTGTAAAAGATGTCAACATAAAAGGGATTCAAATATTTGATTTAGAGATGATGATACATGTAATTCATACTCGAACCAAAATTGATCTATCAAACATGCATATTCATTTGAATTTGGGCACATGTATGTTATTTAATTTCTTGATATTAGTGATCCATGCACTTGAGTTGAACATAAAGTGGTTTCAAATATTTGAATTCAACCTTATGAATTTGAGATTATGGCATTTGTAAACCATATATATATATATATATATATATATATATATATATATAAAGGGTGTTGTGCTTTTGAAAGTATATATAAAAAAATGATGTATATAGATTTGTATTCGAATACAAACTGGATCCTGCCTGAAAAAAAAGAATACAAAATGGATTCGAATTGAGATGGCACGGTAAACGTGCAAGCTTATTCTCTTAAAATTTGAATGAAGCGGCGAAACACCTAGTCCCTCATCGGCCATAACCATCCGAAACCAAATTTTGGGTGATGGAAATTACTTCCTATGCCCTGACACGCAAAACCTGCAGGCTCGATTTCTATAGGTCTCGATAGCGGTAGGTTTATAATTTCACTCAAACGTGACATAACCGCCTCTCACCCCGATTCATACACGGTGGGTGCCAAAACACAGTCTCTCCTCGGCCGAAATCGGCTCTCACCCCGATTCATACACGGTGGGCACCAACAGTGGGCGCCAAAACAAACTCTCCTCGGCCGAAATCGCTCTCGCCCAATATTTTGGGGTATGCGAGATTACCGTCCTACCCCCAACCGACCAATATCGCTTTGATGTCTGAAATTTTGAATGGGGGCTAAGTTTGTAACTTTCCCTGCATCTGAGACAAGCGCGTCCCAAAGACATGGTTCCCCCCCTACCTCTCTCTCCTTCCATTTCCCCATTCGTACTCCGTGGGCGCCAAAACACCCTCTCCACCCCAGCCTCCTCCGTCCGCCATCCCATCCACCGCCGTCCTCCTCCACCATGCCGGAGCTGATACCCCGATGCCGTCGTCCATTACAAGAGATCAACGTCTCTCATCCACGGTTTCGGACCAGGATCCTTGCATCGCATCCTCTTGCTTCATCCACGCCGTCATCCACCTTGTCGGGGCCGCTCCTACGACCGTCTCATCCACCGCGCCGGGACATATCCCCCGCCGCCACCGTCTGCCCTGCCAGATCTGCTTCCTTGCCGCCGACAGCCATCGCAACCGCAGCACCCTCAACTTCTCAACAGATGCCTACACGACGCCGCAACAGAGGCGGTACTCTTTCATATCTGCTCAAGTTATTTATCTCAGCCAGAAAATAGATCGCCACAGCTTTACCGAGATTTCTTGTCCATCACTTAGAATCTTACTTCTTAGTTGAAAGCAAACATTGTTTGCGAAGTAGCGTTTGTCTCCTTTGCACCTTCAGATCCGCCATGGTACGCTCAACACTATACTCGCAATGCCTATGGTTTCCCCCTTTCATATTCACTACCATCATCCTAGGTGCTTCGTGTCGTGCCAGCACTACTCCTCAACCCATCAAGCGAAACAACACGCCACTCATATTTCCAAAGCTTAGTTGTTCAAATACGAATTTGATATGATGCTGATATTACAAAAACAGAGAACATTTAATTGGTCAGCTAATGTTCCTACTTTAGTTTCGAAAAAGCATGTGCGCCACATACAGAGAGACATCAGGGAATTACATTTCTTTATGCACTCTACTTCATCATGGGTGGGCAACGAACTTTGTAGTATCCAAAATCTGCTTGCTCTTCTTTAACTTGTTCCTCTTCTGTTCTTTATTAAGTATAGTAGTACAGTACGTTCCTTGCCTGGAAGAGGAGCGGGGACATTTGCAGTCGACAGGTCTATTGTGTCGCTTCTGACGGATGCTTTCAACTCTTCGAGTTGGTCTGCCATAATATCCAGGAAATGCTGGGAGTTGTGTCGCCTTTGAGAATCTATACTGATAGTAACAGTAGTTGAAAGCACATTTGCTCCCTTGGTGGTTTTGGTAATTCATAACAACATATATCTCATTGAACTAATGTCCTTTCAAGATTAAGATTTCAGGATGTTCAATGATTGGCATGGCATGGAATAGAGAAGTGGACCCTTCAAAATGCTAAGGACAAGGATTGGCAAAAGATCAAGACTCTACATTTTTGGTTTAGTGATCCAAGATCACACTGGGTCCATAGGAAAGCCAATACTATTAAAAGGGGATGAGGTGTTGCTTAATGGTCTTTTTGCTCAAGTGCTTAGTGACAGTACTCCTAAACCCTCAACCACTCTCTCTACCCAAATATGTCCAAAACCCACATTCTAACTCGGCCCCACCGAAATTCCTATCTGGCCCCACCGAGTTCATCCAAGACTTAGCCACTGCCAAAACCCTAACAAATCGGATTCACCGAAATGGATATCGGTCCCACCGAGATGGCCTTGCCAACTCTCTGTAATCATTTGCATTCACTTCGGTCTCACCGAGTTTTACAAATCGGTCTCACTGAGATGGCTTGCCAACTCTCTGTTGCCTTATTGTTTCACTTCGGTCCTACCGAGTTGATGCAATCGGTGCCACCGAGATGAGGTTTGCCCTAAGCCATTGCACTTCGGTCCATCCGAGTTGTTCGTATCAGTCCCACCGAGATTCCTAAAGTTCACAGCTTTTACACAGTTCGGTGCTACCGAGTCTTCTGAATCGGTGCCACCGAGTTGGGTCAAAAGTGTGTAACGGTTGGATTTTGTGTGGAGGCTATATATACCCCTCCACCACCTCCTTCTCAGCAAGGAGAGCCATCAGAACGTGCCTACACTTCCACCATACATTTTCTGAGAGAGAACCACCTACTCATGTGTTGAGATCAAGCCATTCCATTCCTACCATTTGAATCTTGATTTCTAGCCTATCCCAAGTTGCTTTCCACTCAAATCTCTCTTCCACCATAGCCAAATCTGTGAGGAGTTGTTTGAGTGCTGGGAAGACTATCATTTGAAGCACAAGAGCAAGGAGTTCATCAACAACACACCGTCTATTACCTTTTGGAGAGTGGTGTCTCCTAGATTGGTTAGGTTTCACTTGGGAGCCTCCAACATGATGTGGAGTTGAACCAAGCAGTTTGTAAGGGCAAGGAGATTGCCTACTTCGTGAAGATCTACCCCGAGTGCGGCTAGTCCTTCGTGGACGTAAGCCATGGTGGAATAGACAAGGTTGCTTCTTCGTGGACCCTTCGTGGGTGGAGCCCTCCGTGGACTCACGCAGCCATTACCCTTCGTGGGTTGAAGTCTCCATCAATGTGGACGTACGATAGCACCACCTATCGGAACCACGCCAAAAACCACCGTGTCTTCATTGCGTTTGAAATCTCCAATCCCCTCCTTTACATACATATGCAATTGCTTACTTTCCGCTGCTATACTCTTAGAATTGCATGTGTAGGGTGATGCTTGACATGTACTATTGCTAAAATCTGCCCACAACTAAAATTGGGAAAAGGTTAGGTTTTATTTGGTCAAGTAGTCTAATCACCCCCCCTCTAGACATACTTTCGATCCTACAAGTGGTATCAGAGTTTTGGTCTCCGTAAAGCCTTGATTTCCATTGCTTTGGTGATCATAGCCTTGGTTTCACAACCTAGGAGAGTATGGCGTCTAGTGAGGGTAACTATCACCGTAAAGGTCCATATTTTGATGGTACAAACTTTGCTAGTTGGAAACATAAGATGAAAATGCATATTCTTGGTCATAACCCCGCCGTTTGGGCTGTTGTTCGTGTTGGCTTGCAAGGTGACTTCTTTGAGGATGGCAAGGAACCGGATCGTGAAGCAACCCCGGAAGAATTGAAGATGTTGCAATACAATGCTCAAGCTTGTGACATTCTATTCAACGGTTTATGTCCCGAAGAATTCAACAAAATCAGCCGCCTTGAGAATGCAAAGGAAATTTTGGATACTTTGGTTGATATGCATGAGGGTACCGAGTCCTTCAAGGAATCTAAGTTGGATGTGCTTCAAAGTCAACTTGACAAGTTCAAGATGAAGGATGGTGAAGGAGTCGCTGAGATGTACTCTAGGCTTGCTCTCATCACAAATGAGATTGCCGGCTTAGGAAGTGAAGAGATGACCGACAAATTCATCATCAAGAAGATACTTAGAGCTTTGGATGGAAAATATGATACCGTCTGCACATTGATCCAAATGATGCCAAATTACAAAGATCTCAAGCCCACGGAAGTCATAGGAAGGATTGTCGCTCATGAAATGTCACTCAAGGACAAAGAGGAGCTACACAACAAATCAAGTGGTGCTTACAAAGCCTCAACCGATGCTCCAACGTTAACAACTCCAAGTGACAAGCTAGTATCCAATGAAGAGATTAGCCTAATGGTGAAAAGGTTCAACAAGTTCTACAAGAACAAAGGGAAAGAAAGAAGTTCTAGCTCAAGATATTATGAGAGAAGATCATCAAGTCATGACCATAATTGCTACAACTGTGGAAAGCCCGGACACTACTCCAATGAGTGTACGGCTCCCTACAAGAAAAGAGACGAATCACCAAGAGGAAGACATAGAAGAGATGAATCACCTCATAAACAGAGAAGGAGTAGAGATGATTATTATGAATGAAGACACTCTCGAAGAAGCAAGGATTCGGAGAGGAAGGACAAGTCATCCAAGAGCTACACAAGAAGAAGACATCAAGATCATGTTGGTGAATGGGTTTCCGGCTCCGACTCCGACAACCACTCCGAGAGAAGTTATCACTCAAACTCCGACTATAGTCAAGATGAAGGTGTTGCGGGACTTGCACTTGTGTCATCCAACTCCTATGATCTATTTGACTCACCAAATGAAGGAATTGGAAGATGCTTCATGGCAAAAGGCCGTAAGGTATCACACCCCGAGTATCTTGATTTCAATAGTGATGAAGATGATTTGCTTGGTGATGATGATTTACTTGTTGACAAGGATAGTAATGTGAGCTATAATGAAAATGCTAGTAATCATGATAGTCAAGAGGAAACGAGTGACAATGCTATGAAGGAGATTGAGCGTCTAACTAAAGAACTAAATGCTCTTAAGTTAGCTCATGAAACAACTCAAGAGGATCATAGAGAACTTCTAAGAACTCATGAGAAGCTATGCTTCGAGAAGCTAAATTTAGAGCAAGAGCATGAGTTTCTTAAAGCTATCAATGACGATCTTCGAAAGAAGAGTTCTTCATATCTTGCCAAACGTTTACTCTTGTCTACCTTTATGCCACAAGTTAAACCTAAGCAAACTAGCAACAAGGGTAAAAATGGTTCTACCTCTAGTAGTAACAATAACAATGCTAAATCCAATATTGTTGCTTCTAGTAGTTCTATTGATTCCACTAATGATTCTCTTAGCCAAGTTACACTTGAGCAAGAAAATATGCTATTGAAAGGAATCATAGAAAAAGGTGTCTACAAGAGTCTTGCCGGGAGTAAGCAATTTGAGGAAATTGTACGCAAGCAAGGAAGGCACCGGAAGAACTAAGGTGTTGGTTTTGAACGAAAGTTCAATGCCGATGGAGTTGAGTGGGAAGAAGGTCAATACCCCAAGACGAAGTTTGTTCCTCAACAAGTGAAGTATGATCCTACTTCCTTCAAGGGAACACAAGCTCAAGAAGATCTTCCACCACAAGACCACAAGATAAAAGGCAAGGACAAGCTTCAAGAAGAGATTGATTCATTTGAAGAAGCTCCTCAAGCCATGGTCAAGTGGGTTCCCAAGACTTCATCAAGTTTTACTTCATCAAGTGCTACTACAACTCCAAGGATTCCCATCAAGTTGATGTGGGTCCAAAAGAAGAAGAACTAGAGAGTTCTTGAGGGTGACTCCGCCAACAAACTTCACTCACATTCTTTATGGCAAGGACTTGTGCAACCAACTTCCACATTTTGCACTAGTTCATGGAGTCACAAACCCTCTTGTTGGTAAGGCAAGGAACAAGGTATTCAATGCATTCATGGACATCATCATATGTGTATTTCACTCTATGTCTATGGATATCCTTGTATGTTCCTTGTGTGGGACTAACCCATGTAGGTATTGAAAGCACAAAAACTCCAAAGGAATGCTCCCAACTCTTGATGGTCTACATCAACATTGAGCATCCACATCTTCAACATCTACATGAAGTCATCATTGACAAAACCCAAGGTTAGTTCATCCCTCTTAGGGGGAATATCACATCTAGGGAGAGCTTTGCTCTAAGCAATTGAGCTAAAGCAACTCTATTGGTGTGAACACATCAATGCTTTATGTAAAAGTGGCAACCCCACTTGTGCTTAAACGATGAGTATGACCTATGATCAAATGTTCTCATTTGGCTCCTAAGTCAATATACTCATATATAGATGACCTAGTCATCGCCATTGCTTGATAGATGCTAGAATTGGTTGTGCATGTTTGTCACATATTTCATTTGCTATCTTATTGTGTGAGCATGTTGGATTGCATGTTTTCATCATTCGAGGACATCCATTTGTTGTTTTGATTGTCTTGGTTTTTCTGGCCAAGTGGATGTACAAGAATGCCTAAGTACCTTCTCTAGCTATCTATGCTTTCTTGTCTCAAATTCTATTCTTGCTGCATCACAAAAATTGAACAAGTCATTTTCGGACCCTCCGGGTGAGGAGCACTCGGAGCCACCGATCTGAAAGGGCTGAACCTCCAAAACCTTCTATCTGATTTCGGCCGAACCAATTCACTCAAACTCGGTCCAACCGAAATCACATAGATTGATCTAGGTTTTCCATATCGGTGCTACCGAATTGAACCATTTCGGCGCCACCGATGTGCTAAATTGCGTGCAGTTACACATATCGGTGCCACCGAGTTGTTCAACTTGGCGCCACCGACAGCGTACGGGTATATATATCGCGCGGACCAGACGGTTGAAATTTTCTCGACCCCACTCGTTCCCGCACCCCGTTGCAGCCGTCGCCCTGCGTCTTCGGACTTCGCCGTCGTCTCCAGCGCGCCCTCGCCGCCGGATTCCGTCGCCGTCAACGGTAATCTTCACCGTCATTGCCGCCGTAGAGGATCTCCACCAAGTTAGGGTGAGATTCGATCCCTCTCGTGCTCCCATTTCCGATTCAATGCACGATTGGACTGCCTGAATTCATGCCACGGATTGAGAACTCCTGTTACACTGCAAATTCCGTAGATTAGATGCGAGTAAAAATTTTAGGTTTAAGTTTCCGCCGAATGCATCTCGGACCGACCGATTCGAAGTTTTCGGTTCCACCGATCTGGCCTCTGGCCATAGCACTAGTACATCTCGGTGCCACCGAGTTGTGCGAATCGGCGAGACCGAAAGTAAATCTTAGTGAAACCCTAGCAACTCGGAGTCACCGAAACCCATATCAGTCTGACCGAAGTGGTGTGTAAGGTTTCTGTAGTGTGCTTCAGTGTCACCGAGATGATCAACTCGGTCCATCCGAAATGCATCCTGTGAAAACTTAAAACTAAGAGTTGAACTCAAATTTTATGAAAAATCTCTGCTTTTTGTGATGACTCATCTACTCTGCCCATACCTATCTATTCACAGGGTCAGCTCAGCAAGATGTCAGACAACAGTGACAGTCAGAACAGATCTGAACAGCAGGCAGATATGAGTGAGGGTCAAGCCCAACTGAAAGTTTATATGAGGGAGAGAGGAGCTCTCCAGATCTTCCTAAAGCTGCAACCAGAACAAGGAAGAAGAAAACCTTAGACAGTGAGGATGAGGACTTTGTTGCAAGTGAAGCTGTAACTAAGAAAAAGAGAGTTGTGCTTGCTAAGGAGTACAGCACCAAGCCTACTTCTACCAAAGAAAGAACTGCTGTGAGGAAAGTGCCTAAGCAGACTATGCAATTCACTCTTGAAGAGCCTAGTGACATAGAACCAGCAGCAGGTGGAAAGAAGAAAAGAGTAAGGAAAACTACTGCCCGAGTGATTGGCAGACTCTCCATGATGATTGATGAGGAGGAAGAGGAGGAGGAGCCAGCAACCACTGCACCTCCAGTCAAAGCTCAGAAACTTATATCTGATGCAATCAGGACTGCTGCCCCCAAGTCTAAGCCTAAGGTGTCTGCACCCAAGAGGTCAACCAGGAACATATCAGCTGCTGAGAAGAACAAGGCCCCAGTGCCTGAGTCAAATGTTGATGAAGAGCCTCTAGTGCTCAGAAAATTGAAGCCTAAGATACCAGACCATGACAATGCACACCCAGTTGTGGAGAACATGATGCTGAGGAAGGATAAAGGACTGCGTCAATGGAGGAAATCAGATCCATATGCTATAAGGAGGAGAACAGCTTGTGACTATCGCTTTCACACCCAAGAACAACAGGACTTTTATGAGACAGTTTTGCTTGATAAGAAGCCCATAGTCAGTGACATGAGATGGGTGGACTGGGAATACATTGATGAGAATGAAGACAATTTTCCCCATGTCCATGAGAGCTTCAGAATTGCAGGAGTTGACGAGTTTGTCGGAAAGAAGTTGACCAAGTGGAATGATGAGATGGTCATGCAATTCTACTCCACAGCACACTTCTATCCAGATGGCAGAATAATGTGGATGACTGAAGGTATAAGGTACCAATCAACCATCTCTGAGTGGGCAAATCTTCTTGGTGCTCCCAAGGAAGAGGATGATGATTATGATGTTTATGCCAAGCTCAAGATGGATCACAACTGCATGAAAAACATGTACGCAGCTATTCCACGGAAAGACCTTGAGACTCACAAACTTCGATCAGTAAAGCATCTGCTCCCAGGACTGGCCACCACGAACACAATCTTGCGGTACACCTTGTTACCCAAGTCAGGAGATGACAAAATGATTCGTGGCCACTCCATCAATTTGCTGCATTTGTTTGATACACCTCAGAAATTCAAGGTGATGAGCCTGATAGTAGAGACTATCAAGAGGACTGCAGCAGATCAGAAGAGATCGTGCGGATATGCTCCACACATTTAGTTATTGATCAATTCCAAGGTTGGAACCAGCACATACCTTCTTGATCGAGAGCACTTGCCACTCCGTCCAGAGTTTGAGGACAATGTCATAGTGATGGATCCTTCGCATCCCACTTCAGCACAAGCCCATGAGAAGATTCGCAAAGCTAAAGAATTAAAAGCAGCTCAGGAGGCATCAGCTCCAAATGCTCCAATTGCCAATCTCAAGACACCCAAGGATCAAATGACATATATGCTTGAAGCCACTCCGAGGATTGAGCGAAGTTTGGCCAACCTCACCCAGACCCAGGCTAGTTTTGAGCGGATCATTGAGACTAAATTTCATGATTTGGATGTCAAAGTGACAGAGATTCAGACTACAGTGGAGCAGCTGCAGAACAATGTTGATGCTGTCAAGACAGCCCCATCAGATGACAGTGGAGATGACAGACCAACTACACAGCAATTTTAGACAGTGCCCAGAGCAGCCAGGTCTGCTGCGATACTAGTTGTGGATCCACGGACCACAGTATCTGCACTAGCTGCTACTGCCACAGTGCCACCACAGGTCTCAACTCCACCAGCCCCATAGACATCTGCAGAAGTCTTCGCGGATGCTCTCATCTCAACGCCATCTACGCACACCGGAGCTACCAGCAGGAGATCGCCTTCAGGAGCTTCGGAGGACCGTGCCTAGAGTGCCGACTAGTGCTATACCTATTCGATCTTTTTGGTACTTGTTGCCAAAGGGGGAGAATTTGTATAGATCATAGGCTTTAAGAGAGAGTGCTTTGCTTTGATTTGCTCGAGTTTCTTTGCTACTTTTTTGCTTGTTGATACTCTGTTATGTGTGTGCTTGCTACAGTATCTGAGAGATACTCTGTTATTTATGCTTGTGAGATACTATGTTGATTGATCATATTATGCTTATTGTGATGATCTATTCTTATCTCTATCATTATCTTGTATGATCACTCACTTATGTTGGTGTTGCGTGCTTTCTATTCCAATCATATCATTTTGCGCGCTCCACCAAGTTGTATGTGACATGGAAGAGTAACCCATGAGCCTAATCGATTGTGCATTTGCATTCAAAAGCAAATTTTTAATAATGCACAAATTTAGGGGGAGCTCTTGCTTATCATATACTTCTCAAAGTGATGATGTATTTCATTCGTTTAATCAATTGTCGAAGCTTTGATCTATATGTTGTCATCAATTACCAAAAAGGGGGAGATTGAAAGCACATTTGCTCCCTTGGTGGTTTTGGTAATTCATAACAACATATATCTCATTGAACTAATGTCCTTTCAAGATTAAGATTTCAGGATGTTCAATGATTGGCATGGCATGGACTAGAGACGTGGACCCCTCAAAATGCTAAGGACAAGGATTGGCAAAAGATCAAGACTCTACATTTTTGGTTTAGTGATCCAAGATCATATTGAGTCCATAGGAAAGCCAATACTATTAAAAGGGGATGAGGTGTTGCTTAATGGTCTTTTTGCTCAAGTGCTTAGTGACAGTACTCCTAAACCCTCAACCACTCTCTCTACCCAAATATGTCCAAAACCCACATTCTAACTCGACCCCACCGAAATTCCTATCCGGCCCCACCGAGTTCATCCAAGACTTAGCCACTGCCAAAACCCTAACAAATCGGATTCACCGAAATGGATCTCGGTCCCACCGAGATGGCCTTGCCAACTCTCTGTAATCGTTTGCATTCACTTCGGTCTCACCGAGTTTTGCAAATCGGTCTCACCGAGATCGCTTGCCAACTCTCTGTTGCCTTATTGTTTCACTTCGGTCCTACCGAGTTGATGCAATTGGTGCCACCGAGATGAGGTTTGCCCTAAGCCATTGCACTTTGGTCCATCCGAGTTGTTCGTATCGGTCCCACCGAGATTCCTAAAGTTCACAGCTTTTACACAGTTCGGTGCTACCAAGTCTTCTGAATCGGTGCCACCGAGTTGGGTCAAAAGTGTGTAACGGTTGGATTTTGTGTGGAGGCTATATATACCCCTCCACCACCTCCTTCTCAGCAAGGAGAGCCATCAGAATGTGCCTACACTTCCACCATACATTTTCTGAGAGAGAACCACCTACTCATGTGTTGAGATCAAGCCATTCCATTCCTACCATTTGAATCTTGATTTCTAGCCTATCCCAAGTTGCTTTCCCCTCAAATCCCTCTTCCACCATAGCCAAATCTGTGAGGAGTTGTTTGAGTGCTGGGAAGACTATCATTTGAAGCACAAGAGCAAGGAGTTCATCAACAACACACCGTCTATTACCTTTTGGAGAGTGGTGTCTCCTAGATTGGTTAGGTGTCACTTGGGAGCCTCCAACATGATGTGGAGTTGAACCAAGTAGTTTGTAAGGGCAAGGAGATCGCCTACTTCGTGAAGATCTACCCCGAGTGAGGCTAGTCCTTCGTGGACGTAAGCCATGGTGGAATAGACAAGGTTGCTTCTTTGTGGACCTTTCGTGGGTGGAGCCCTCCGTGGACTCGCGCAGCCGTTACCCTTTGTGGGTTGAAGTCTCCATCAACGTGGACGTACGATAGCACCACCTATCGGAACCACGCCAAAAACCACCGTGTCTTCATTGCGTTTGAAATCTCCAATCCCCTCCTTTACATACATATGCAATTGCTTACTTTCCGCTGCTATACTCTTAGAATTGCATGTGTAGGGTGATGCTTGACATGTACTATTGCTAAAATCTGCCCACAACTAAAATTGGGAAAAGGTTAGGTTTTATTTGGTCAAGTAGTCTAATCACCCCCCTCTAGACATACTTTTGATCCTACAGTAGTGTAACTTCAGTTGAAGAGAGCTGCCCCTATAGGGGATCCAAAGCCTATCTAGCCGTACCGGCAATACAAGCCCATATTTTCCAGCTTGTTCCAATTTCCCGATTTTACTCGTGATGCTTAGGGTTTTCCCATTTTATCTACACTATGATTTGTATGTGCTTTGTGTTGTACTAGCAGCACTCCACCCTTCAAGCTAAACAACACACCACTCATAATTCCAAAGCTTAGTTGTTCATATACGAATGTGATATGATAATGATATTAGTTAACAGACACACATTTAATTGGTCAGCTAATGTTTCCACTTGAGTTCCCAAACGCACGTGGCCACATATAGAGAGACTACAGGGAATTGCATTTCTTTGTGCGCTCTGGTTCATCATGGGTGGGCAACGAACATTGTATTATCCAAAATCTGCTTGCTCTTCTTTAACATGTTCCTCTTCTGTTCTTCTTTAATAAGTATAGTAGTACAGTATGTTCCTTGTCGGGAATAGGAGCAGGGACACTTGCAGTCCACAGGTCTATTGGGTCGTTTCTGATCGACGCTTTCAACTCTTCGAGTTGGTCTGCCATAATATCCAGGAAATGCTGAGAGTCGTGTCACCTTTGATAGTCTAGACTGATAGTAACAGTAGTGCGCCTTCAGTTGAAGAGAGATGCCCCTGTAGGGGATCCAAAGCCTTTGTAGCTGTACCGGCAATACAAGCCCATATTTTCTAGCTAGTTCTACTTTCCCAATTTTACTCGTGATGCTTAGGGTCTTCCCATTTTATCTACACTATCATCTGAGTAAGTGCTTTGTGTTGTACTAGCAGCACTCCACCCTTCAAGCTAAACAACACACCACTCATATTTCCAAAGCTTAGTTGTTCATATCCGAATGTGATATGATAATGATATTAGTTAACAGACACATTTAATTGGTCAGCTAATGTTCCCACTTGAGTTTCCAAATGCACGTGGCCTTTCCAAATGTATAGAAAGAAGGGGAATCTCCATAATATGCTTCCTCTTCTATTCTTTAACATGTTCCTCTTCTGTTCTTCTTTAATAAGTACAGTATGTTCCATGTCAGGAAGGGGAGCAGGGAGATCTGTAGTAAACAGGTCTATTGGCCGCTTCTGTTAGATGCTTTCAGCACTTCGAGTTGGTCTGCCATAATATCCAGGAAATGCTAGGAGCTGTGTGGCCTTTGAGAGACTAGATTGATAGTAATAGTAGTGCGCATTCAGTTGAATAGAGCTAGCCTGTAGGGGATCGAAATGCTTTCGATTAGTAGCTGCAATACAACCCCACATTTTCGAGCCAGTTCCACTTTCCAGATTTATTTATGATGTTATGGTTTCCCCCTTTTATCTACACTACTATCTGCCTAGATGCTTCGTGTCGTACTAGCAGCACTCCATCCTTCAAGCTAAACTACATGCCACTCATAATTTCAAAGCTTAGTTATCAAATTCAAATCTGATACGATACAAATACTAATAAAATAGAGACACATTTAATTGTTCAGCTAATGTTACTACGCGAGTTTTGAAATGCATGTGCGCCACATATAGAGTTATGAGGGAATACTATTTCTCTGTGCGCTCTCGTTATCATGCTTTGGCAATAAACTTTGCATACAGTATATTTTGAACCTATCATCTGCCAACTATCATTACTTCTGGAGCTCCCAATAGGGAGCCTATTTTTTTTAGCAGTAGTGCCAGATTATATTAATGTACGCACCAAATTACAGCACACATGGGCTCTCTCATCAGAATTCCAGAGGTAGCACACAAGGGTTTACGGGGAGCCCCTATTATATTAGGATATATATCCTATGCATTTCAAAGATAATCTCACTACTATTTCTGTTTTCATGCATATCAGATATTGAACATGATCACAATGAATATGAGAATGCGCGCATCAGAGGAATACTGCGGAAAAGTGCAATGGCTAACAAACTTGGCATCAAGGGATTGAGTTCCATTCTGGATGGGATGAAACCCACATGCTCCCCACCTACAGATTCGTGTTCAGAATATGATCCTAATGACTATTCTGAGCTCGTGCAGTCAAAGGCAGATCGCCTATCGTTTTCACCCGTCAAGGTGTTTGTTCTAATTTGGCAAGGTTTTATTGGTTGCACGTATCTTGCATAAGGTGTCTTGCATTTCTTCTACTTCGTTGCACCGCCATCTGCTTAGTTTACTCATCATATATGTGAAGATGCCATGCCCATCCATTATCAATACCTATTCCACCTGTCATCATACAATGTTTTTCCATTCAAATGCAGTTCTTGTGTATTAGACATCCAAAAGGAAGAGGGTGATTGCAGAACCTGCAGGAGTACAAACAAAGTCTTTGAAAAAGGTGGTGGTACCAGAGAAATCAGATAGCACCCCGCTTATATTGGCGACAGAACCAGCGCCACAAAACCTAGGCCTGACTCCAGCAGACTGTACCCATACTCCACTGGCCATACCACTAGCCCCACCACACAGGAACCGCACTCCAGCAAAAGGTATGCCGATTTCAGTTGCCATAGCACCAGCCGTACCACAGAAAAATCCCAATCCAGCAAAAAGTACACCAAATCCACAGGCCAAAGACCTATTCCAACTGCAGAGTGCCCCAATTCCCGCAGATTGGAACCCCATTCCAGTTATTCCCAGTTTAAAAACAATGCTTTCAATGTTGTTAGGAACCATGTGTGTATCTTCCCATCATGGGAAGATTATAGTGAAGACAAACACCATTTTCACATCTTCTTGTCGCACTTACGTGTAAGTGCTATTATTTATGGTGATTATTGTCTTGTTTTCTATTGATTGAACACATCAATGATTTACATTACATTCTTCTAAATAGGAGAGGGTCAATCTAGATAGTCATGACAAGCAAAGCTTGCTTGCGCTTTTCAAGGACGCGTTGTAGCAGTATCGGTGTTACCTGAGGCAAACACACTTTGATGGCAAGTCTATAAATAAAATTTCGGTGAAGTCTCATGTGCTAAATTTACAAGATATTGAATGGAAAAACCTTGTTATGCACTGGTCTCGTCCCCAGGAAGAGGTACTATCGATGAGATCACATGACAATTTGAACTCCTACATTTCTGCATGTGCCTTACCGATCTCTTTTGCAGGAAAACTGCTCGAAGAAGAATAATGGTTTGAAATGGATGACAGGATATCGCAACTATGCTGCTCGCTGCTTTGTTGTTGTTAGTACCCGCTGCCCTGTATCATTGTACTTACATTCATACCTGGTTGATTATGTGACATCTGTGTGCATGATAGCTTGCTTATCCATTGTTCGCTCCAAATTATCAGATCTATATTAATGCTTACATTAATGTAGAATAAACCCAATGCTTATGAAGAAGTTTAGCTCTGCATTGTTCTTGTAAGTACATGTTATCCTTTATCACTGTACTTATATTGACAGCTGGTTGTTCATGTACCATCACTCTGCAGCTTATTTCCCCTTGCCCTCCATTTTCTAGACCTTATCAGATCAATATTTACTCTTACCAAAATGTTGAATAAAACAAATGCTACTGAAGAAGTTTAGCTCTGCATTGCTCTTGTCAGTACCTTTTTGCCTGTACCACTGTACTTACATTTCTAGCTAGTTGATTATGTAGCATCACTCTGCATCTTAGCTTAAATATTCTCCATTTGTTCCTATATTATCACATCTATATTTACGCTTAACAAAATGTAGAATAAAGGCAATGGTTATCAAGAAGATTCTGTGGTAAACTACTTGAATCCCCCCCCCCCCAATCAGCATGGACAAGGGCTTTATAGAGCCGGTCTTCACTACTAATGTAAGTTTGTCCTTCTCGAGCCTTCAAACTTTGTTGAGTATATTTGGATAGGCATGACTGCAACTGCTGTTTATTTTTCGCGTTTGCATCAAATTGCATGTTTAAAGTTTCTTATGAAGAAGTTCATAAACATAAGTTTGTCCTTCTCAATTTTAGTTTTTAGTTGTACAACCAAGTTCCTTATTCATACCATGTAAATGAAACTAAACAGAGCAAGTGATCTTATTTAGAGTGCATGCATGCTTGTGTTCTTGATCTGTAGTCTAGGGGTGTGGTGAAACTACCCACTCCAGCACAATGTCATATCCTGCTATGTCTTAACTATGAACTATGCCATATTTTGTTAATGTTATTTAAATCGTGTCTCTTTATTTGCCAATCTGAAATGGGATTAATAGACAGCTGTCGGTGTACTAAAACATGGGTGCCCTCGTACCCTGACTTGTGCACAGGCAGTTGTAGCCTTCCTGACGGCAAGGGCTTGCCGGAGGACTACTGTGGCTCAAGACTCAATGAACAAGACCGTGAAGAAGACCTCCAGGCAGGTCATTGAGAAGTACTATTCTTGTGCTAAAGATCAAGACTACCCTTGCCGGCAAGCTTCGCACCGGCAAGGTGAAGACCAAGACTCTGGTTGCCGGCAAGATCCTTGTCGGCAAGCGAGGGCCCACAAGCTCCGTGCTAGCAGGCTCGTTCTGTCCCGTTACCGCTCCACCTCATCATCGGCTAGATAAGCACGTATGATAGGTGTCCATCAGGCAGGCAGTCAAACGTAGCTGGCCAAGGTACCTGTCAGCATGCCACGCAAGGATTAACTTTTATTACACCCATCCCTAGGACGTGTCAAGATAGCAGGAGGCCGGCTGGGCAGGTGGTACAGATCTTTTCGCCAAAGCCTCGCCTCCCCGACGTAGCACCTAACGGGGCATTTAATGCACTTGTCCTACCCCGTTAGGAGATAGACTTGGTGACAGTGCAAGTACTGTTCACTCCCTGTAATGACCGTATTAGCCATTGTGGTAACCCCTTGGCCTATAAAAGGAAGCCCACTGCTACAGTGAGAACGGTCAACTCCTAGTTCAATTACGCGCTGTAGCTGCACTTCCCGCGCACCTTGCCGGCAAGCTGCGCTCCTTGTAATCTTGAGTTCATACACAATCAAACCACCAAAGCAGAAGTAGGGTTTTACGCTCGCAGCGGCCCGAACCTGGATAAATTGGGCTTGTTCTTACATCTATTAGCCATGCTCTTCGTAGTATACTGATCCCATAGCCGAACCGCAAAGGGATCCTCTCGATCCCATAGATCATCGTTTTCCCACGACATCTTTGGTGCGCCAGGCAGGGGATCTGGTATTACGAATCAGTGTTCGTAGTGTGAGCTTCAACCCCGTCACCTTCGTCAATGGCGCCGAAGAAGAAGAGCGGAGCCACGACGGCTCCCACCACCTCCAAGCGGCCTTCCCAGGTGTCCGCAGGTGGCGTAGGCAGCGCAGCCGGTGCAGGCGCTATGGCTGGGATGGACGGCGGTGCGGGTGTTCAGCATCCCCACCGTTCCAGCGATCGCAGTCGCCACACCGGAGATGGCGCAGATGGCCAACTCCAATGACGCTCTGGTGAGCACGATCACCGGAGCAATACGGTCCGGACCGGTGCAAGCCAGGACCTAGCCGCTGCGACGTCCAAGGATGGAGCGGCGATGTCCAACAACGTCGCGGTGGGGCGTGTGCCACGACCATCACAAGATGGGTGCGCCACGCTTCCCCGCGATGCTGGTGGTCCTGGACGGCGTCAGGCCGGCCCTGAGCATCGTCCTCACGATGTTCAAGCACCACCACCACACCAACCCATTGGTGAGCATGCGCCGCAGCAGCAGGTACGTGACGGAGTTCCTTCTGGCTCTGTCAGAAGTCGAGCACCGTCTCGTTCTATGCTCCCCGCCATGCCAACCACGGCGGCAGAAGCCATGGCGCGGGTTCAACTTCTTTTGAACTTCCCGCCAGCTCCTGACAAGATGGACGAATGGAGGGCCACCATTCAAAGCCTCATCAGTTTTGCCAATCCCGGCAAAACACAGGATGTGGGCCCCTCCAGACGACCACCCACAGTGCCGGCAGGACCAACTGGCTGCCGCGCCAGAGACGGTGCACCAACGGTGCAGTCGCCTCCATGTCAACAACCACAGCAGTGGCAAGCTCGCCGGTCGGATGACCAGGACGCGGTATCCATGGCGTCATCGGACCCGCGGGGCCACCAAGATCAGCACCAAGTGCTCCACGGACGACGCGACGAGGACGCCCGTACGAAGATCGAGCGGTGCCGGGAAGCACGCCGTCAGTCAGACGGCCGTGCCAGGCCGGCAGCATACGTACCAGTGCCAGGGTACCCTGGGTGTTTACCTTATGAGGTAGGCTGCCCAGCATTTACTCATGAGTTGCGGCAAGTTTGATGGCCGTCCACCCGTGCCTTCAAGCCAGAGCTACCCGACAGATACGACGGCACGCTTAATACAGCAGAGTTCCTTGGCATCTACACCATCACGGTGCAGGATGCCGGGGGGCGGGACGACAAGATACTGGCCAACTACTTCCCGTTGGTGCTCAAGCCCAATGTTAGGTCGTGGTTGATGAACTTGCCGGAGGGCTCCATTTCTTCTTGGTCGGATCTGTGCCATCAATTCGTGGGTGCCTACCAGGGTGGCCACAATCTCCCTAGTCAGGAGAGCGATTTGCATGTGATACCCCAGAGAGATGGTGAGCCCCTCCGCAAGTATATACAAAGGTTCAGCCGTGTGCACCACAACATCTCCGATGTTCACCCCGCAGTTGTGTGTTCCGCGTTCCATACGAATGTGTGCAACCGCAGAATGCGGTCCGAGATGAACATTGAGAAGTTCAGGACCATCAATGAGCTATACGCCTTGGCAGATAAGTGTGCACGTGTTGAGGAAGGGAGGCGGCTCCCTAAGGAAGATGCTGGCGCCAAAGTCGACTCTGAGGATGATGACGCAGATGACGCATCGACCCCGTAGAAGAAGAACAGGAAGCGCAATAGAAAGCGCAAGGGTAAGACAGTGATGGCAGTCGAGAGCCCCGGTGACACCAACACCACCAAGAAGCCCAAGGAAGAGAGCCCCGACAAGGAGGTTGCCGGATGTGCTGACTGCCGGGAGGCTGCGGCAGGCGACAAGGGCGGCATGACTGGTGGGCAGTACTGCAAGATCCATCGTACCAAGGGCCACGATCTCCAGGAGTGCCGGCAAGTGGAGCAGCTTGCCGAGAAGTAGAAGCAAGAATACGAGAAGCACGAAAAGGAGAAGGGCCAAGACGGTGCCGGTGGGTCCGGCAAGCAAAACCATGGTGGCCGGGGAGGCCGCCACGGCAAGGCCAAGCAACCGAAAGAGAAGGCTGCTCAAGGCCAGAATGATGATGATGATGGGGACGACGAGGAATCCAAAAAATGAGTTCCAAAATGTAGTGGAGGCCATGTGTGTTGACGCAGGCGCATCTTTGCACTCCTCGCACCGGCAACTAAAGCAATGGGTCCGCGAGGCGAATGCCGCGGAGCCCATGATGGGAGCACAGAAGCCACTCAAGTGGTCGCACACGCCCATCATCTTTGACGCCGAGGATCACCCTGATCGCACCACCGCGGTCGGGTGTTTGCCGTTGTTGGTTTCACCAACAATCCGCAACCTCAGGGTGACGAAGATGCTGGTTAACGGTGGGGCCGGCTTGAACTTGATCTCTCCTGATGTGATCAAGAGGCTGCAGATCCCCGACAAGGATCTCGAGGAGACAGGCACTTTCCAAGGGATCAGTCCGGGAAGGAACAAGCCGAAGGGCCAGATCACACTGTCGGTCACGTTTGGCAGCGACCTCAACTATCAGATGGAGAAGATTGTCTTCAACATCGTCAAGATGCCGCTGGCATACAATGGAATTCTGGGCCGCCCGGCGCTGGCTAAGTTCATGGTTGCGTCGCATTTTGCGTACAACGTCATCAAGATGGCGGGGCCGATGGGCGTCCTCACCATCAAGTCCAACCAGAAAGACGCAATCATCTGCGTCGACAAGCTCTACCGGGAGGCAGTGGCAGCATCTGCCGTCAAGGCACCTGCTCCTGCAAGCAAAGCTCCCGGGGGAGGAAAGAAGAAGAAGACCGGCAAGACCTCTAATAAGGACTCTGGGAAGCGCACTTTAGAGTGTAGCACACTTGTTGAGGACGTACCAGAGAGCTCTACCAGCAAGAGCAAGAAAGCCAAGGCCTCTGCGCCAGCAACCAAGCAAGTACCTACGAGGGAAGATGGGATGGGTGGCACTTTTTCCATAAGTGCCACTCTCGATGACAAATAGGAAAGCGCGCTCATTGCCTTCCTACGGGCGAATGTCGATGTGTTTACTTAGCAAGCATCTGACATCTCTGGCATTCCTAGGGAGGTAATTGGGCACCACCTTGCTGTCTGCCCTCATGCGAGACCCGTCAAGCAGAAGGTCAAGAAGCAAGCCTTGGAGCGGCAAGAGTTTATTGCCGAAGAGATTAAGATGCTAGAAGCAGCGGGCCTGGTCAGAGGAGTGCTACACCCCACGTGGTTAGCCAATCCAGTGGTAGTGTGCAAGGCGAATGAGAAATGGAGGCTTTGTATAGACTTCACTGATATAAATAAAGCTTGTCCAAAGGATCCTTTCCCTTTGCCGCGCATCGACCAGATTGTGGACTCCACGGCCGGCTATGAGTTACTCTCTTTTCTTGACGCCTATTCTGGTTATCATCAGATTTTTATGCCCAAGGAAGATGAGGAGAAAATCGCATTCATCACTCCATGTGGCACATACTACTTTTTGCGTATGCCTTTCGGATTGAAGAGTGTCGGGGCAACATTTTCCAGGGAAGTTCAGATCGGTTTTGAGCCACAGTTGCACAGAAATGTGGAAGCTTACATGGATGATATTGTGGTCAAGACCAGAGACAAGTCAAACCTGATCCAAGATTTGGAAGAGACATTCGTAAACTTGTGCAAACTCAACTTGAAGCTCAACCTGGAGAAGTGTGTGTTCGGTGTTCCGTCTGGCAAGCTTCTTGGGTTCTTTGTATCTCAGAGAGGGATTGAAGCCAACCCCGACAAGATCAAGGCAATTGAGCAGATTGAAGCACCAAGACGTGTCAAGGATGTCCGGTGTCATGCCAGCTGCATTGCCGCCCTCAGCAGGTTCATCCCCAAATCAGCAGAGTGCGCCTTGCCATTTTTCAAGATATTGAAAAAGGCAGGCCCAGTGAACTGGACTCCGGAAGCGGAGGCCGCGCTCCAGGATTTGAAGGTGTACCTGTCCTCTCCGCCAGTCTTAGTTGCGCCTAGGCCTCAAGAGACATTGCTGCTATACTTTGCGGCAATGAATCAAGTGGTTAGTGCTGTAGTTGTGGCTGAAAGAGGGGCAGAAGAAGAGGAGGCAGCAGCTGCAGAGCCACAGTGCGACAAGCCAGAATCCTCTCCGGCAAGGTCACGTGCCGACAAGCCAGAGATTGTGAAAGTAAGTGATCCAGATCAGCCAATTGTGCAGAAGAAGAAGATGGTGCAGCGCCCAGTATACTTTGTCAGCTCCCTCCTGCAAGGGGCTAGATCGAGGTATTCTGGTGTGCAGAAGTTGCTCTTTGGCCTTCTCATGGCCTCAAGGAAGCTGCGCCACTACTTTCAAGCACACCAAGTCACCGTCGTCACTTGCTTTCCTGTGCAACGAATTCTGAGAAATCCAGAAGCCACCGGAAGGATTGTGGAGTGGGCATTGGAGTTGTCAAGCTTTGATTTGAAGTTTGAGAGTACCTCAACGATTTAGAGCAGGGCTTTGGCAGAATTCATTACAGAATGGACACCAACGCCAGACGAAGAAATTCCAGAGACCACTCACCCCGGCAAGGAAACTGTTGACGATTGGATCATGTACTTTGACGGTGCTTTCACGCTCAAAGGCGCCAGTGCCGGTGTGATGCTTATAGCACCCACCGGAGCGCACCTCAAGTACGTGCTTCAGATGCACTTTCCCAGGGAGCAGGCCACCAACAACACTGCTGAGTACGAGGGATTGCTTGACGGCCTGCGCATTGCAATCGACCTTGGTATTCGGAAGTTGATTGTCAGAGGCGACTCGCAGCTTGTGGTGAGACAGGTTAATAAGGATTACCAGAGCCCTTTGATGGAGGCCTATGTTGAAGAGGTGAGGAAGTTGGAAGAGCACTTTGACGGTCTGCAAGCGGAGCACATTCCCCATGCCCAGAATTGGATTGCCGACGACCTGTCAAAGCTTGCCGCCCAAAAGATGCCTGTGGCGTGGGAGCAGTGTGAGGTCCCATAGGAAAATCAAATATTTGATGAACAGCACCACGATTGATTCAAAGAACTCTGTCAGGACCAAAGTTTATTTCCATCTTGGCAGGGTCAATAATTCCCATCAGATAGCACATAAGAATGCGGGACACATTTTTCTCTACTATCAAGTTAAAGACAGCACCAAAACCAGCGTCACGAACACGATTACGGTGTGGATCTTTCAATAATCCAGCAGCTTTGCACACATTGGGGAGTGACAAACGTACGGTCTTGTTAAATCGAACACCATCTCCTTCCTCGCCGTCATCTCCGGTTCTCTTCCTCTTACTAGTCTTCTTCTTCTTCTGTGTAAAGGAAGATGCAGTCCACATTAATAAATTAGGAAGATAAGAGACAAAAAAAGGTAAATAAAACAACAATGGAAGAAACAAAGGCAGCACTTCAACAAACCTTTGGAACAACATCCGCCTCCCCACCCGAGACAGCATCCTCATCTTCGTGAGCAACAACACGCGGCCGCTTATGTTGACTCTTAGATGGACCACAATCTTTCCGTCTCCCAGACTTAGCATTCCTCACAACATCAGCAAGAACAAAGTCATCGTCGTCGGACTCGGGCTCATCATCAACATATGCCCGCTTCCATTGCGTATCCTCCCCACCAGCTTCAACAGTTCTCTTACCGAGGTTCTTCTCCATGCAAGCGACACGGGGACTGCGCCGAGGAGTACTACCTTGCTCAGCAACAGAACTCAGACTCTTCTTCTGCACAACATGCTGCTTGACATTATCAAATTTCACACTCTTGGCAGCATCTGTAGCCCTCCTCTGCTTCTCCATCTCCTCATACTTCTTTGTATCACTTTCAAACCTCAACAACTTCTTGCGTTTCTTCGATTCATAAGCTTGGAGCTGTGCCGGGACCATCCACTCCTGCGTAACTTCCTCTGTACCGTCAACAGATTGTGACTGTGTTTCAGACAACATGGGCCGCCTAAAGCTCTGGTCAGAGCTCACACCAACGACACCCTCTGCGAAATAATGGTCAATCAAGTGAGTAACCTCCTCAAACCTAGGCGCCCCAGCAGAAAAATCAGTCGCTGCATCGGAATGAAGTTTAACTATGGTCAGCAAGAAGTGCGCAAACGAACAAAATGCAGTTCACCTATCCATATAATGAAGTGCTTCATACAACAAACATAATAAAGGAAAAAATATCCTTGAAAAAATCACCAAGTCCATATTTGATCACAAAAAAGGGCTGACTAACTTCACAAAGCCATCAGCAGTTTGTACAACATCAAAAATAGCTAGTATATAAACCAAATAATAATGCACTTCACAATTCACACACACAATCATTTTGTAGTTCGCACAACATCAATAAGCAGAACATACAATAAACAAAATAATACACATCAAAAATAGCAAGTACATAAAGAGAACAATAAAGCAGTTCACAATTCATACACATGAATGTAGTTTACAAGAAACACAACGATACAAACAAGTTGCCAAAACTAAAATAAGGAAAAAAAACAAGAACATACCAGAAGGAGGAGCCACACTAACAGGGGAGGTTTCAATTGGTGAATTCACTTGAGGGCTAGCCTGACCACCATGACCCTTACCACCAGGACAACGCGAGCCAATCGGCGAATCATAAACAACATCATTAGGGCCAGTGCCAACATTTTTACCTAGTGGATTCAAAAAAGCAGAAACAAAATTAAATAAATGTCAAAATCTACATCATGAGAATGATGAGAACTAACACAGAAAAAACGAATCTACATGATGACCAAGATAATTAGATAAACAAGACACAAAATAAACAAGGGGAAGCAAGCAGTCCACATACCTTGATCTCCTCCATGTGCTTTGCTTGGCGAAGACATGGTGTTTGCGTCGCGAGCAAGGACGGCGTGACGAATACAAGCAACAAAAAACAGGAAATCTGACGAAACCCTAGATACACCTTGCTCTGCCCATGGAGCCCACGCGAGTACCGGCTTCAAATCGAGAAGAAATCGCCTGCTTGCGAAAACGAACTACATCAGCAAAAAACGCAGGCACTAAGAGAATGGAACAACTAGATGGGGGACGATCACGAACGAGGGGATGAGAGGCGGACCACAACCAATGGGGATGAGCGGCGGCGGTGCGGAGAGTGGAGGGGGGAGGGGGAGCGGAGGGGGATACGAAATAGAAGAATTTGTAGCAACGTACCGATAAAAGGAAACCCGGGCACGGACGGATGCTGTGGAGGACGGTGGTTGCCGCGAGCGACGGCGGTTGCTGCGCGTGACGGCGGTTTCCACGGGGGTGGGGGGTTGCTCTGGGCGGCACTGGAAGAGAGGGAGAAGTGGGAGCGCGTGGGAGGGACGCGTGTGAGAGGCACTTGGGAAGAGCTGCACAAACGGCCCGGCCCGTAACGGCCCGACTAATTTACAAGGAGCCGTACCCAGCCCATCAACAAAAGCCGAAATGATAGGCCGGGCCAAAATAATTGAAGCTCACTTGCAGGGAAGCAGAAGTCCACCTGTATACAATGGAAACACTTGTAGTTCACATTTTTCATTAAAAAATTTAAGTAAAAAATGCATGAAACAACATGCAGTTCGCTCCGCACGTTAATGACGCTCGGGCAAACACATGATGAAGTACACATAGTAAATAAAATCAGTTCCGCCGATAAAAAACAGTGCGCCCATGGACATAGCACGTCCAAAAAAAAGACTTCCTCCAAATAAATACCCGCAAAAGAAAAAAATAAAAGGGGGGACCCCCACCCCCCCGGCCAAAAACTGCAGTTCGTTCAGATAAAGGATGCAGTCCACATTATTCAATAATGCAGTGCGAGCTTTTCTACAAAGAAGTGCGGTTACATCTAAAATGCAATTCGCCATCTGAATCATGTTAATTATACGGACTACCACTTACCAAAAACATACACATCTGGATATATAGCGGTGGTGAACAATATTAATTATGAAAATTTTAAATGAAGTGCACAACCGTCATGAAGGGACATGCAGTACAAAATGTTCTTAAATGAAGTGCACAACGACCTAACAAAGCAGTGCACACACGCATGGAACATATGGAAAAAAAATGACCGCCTGGGTGCAACCTGCTCCCAGCGAGTCTCGTACTGAGCTAGCATGCATGGGGACAGGCACGTCAGGGCCCACAGGTCATATTGATGGGGCAGAGAGCATCGTGTGTGAGCGCACAATAAGTGTTACAAGGAGTTCGGAAGGGTTGCCTCGCTAGGGCTTATAAACCGGTCGTGCCCGCCCTCGGCGGGCGAGGTGGGACTAAACTTTAGCGCATACCGACTGCACTGAGCGAAGCAGCCGTGCAGGTAGGTAGACTTGGGCCGGCTGTGACTTACCACCCAAAAGGCCCAACAGACTCTCACATTCCATGGCCCAATAAAAAAATCGAAAAATAAAAAAGAACACCATTACAATGTGTTTATCACCAACAACAAAAATAAAAAATAAAAATAAATGCATAACCACAACAAAAAAATGTGGGGGGGGGGGACCCCCCACCCCCCAACTGCAGTTCTTTCACATAAAAAATGCAAGTCGCCAGATATCACAACAGAAATGCAGTCCGCCAACTTCAATAAAGCAGTACGTTAACATCAAAGAAGCAGTGCTCTTGTTAACAAAAATGCATCCGGGCTCCCAACTTATTACTTTTTATTATTGTTGACTAATCAATTAAATCAGATTACATCTACTGCCTACCACCTACCACACCACTTATTACTTTTTATTATTGTTGACTAATCAGCCAGCCATACTCGCTCCATAAAACCTATCCATCCGGGCTCCCAACTAATAGAACTAATCAGTCTCCTTCCTATCTCCAAATCAAAATCTAGGGTTCCGCCCATTCTCCTCCTCCTATTTGCCTCTGCCCTGCCGTGCCATGGACTGCTTATGCGGCTGCTTGGCAAGGATGGTGCCGATAGCGGAGGCATGCGTGTACCATCAAGGTGTGGAGCTCACGGAGACTCAGCGGCGCAGCCAGCTCGAGTGTCTGCTGACCACCAACCGCGGGTTTCGGGCACCATTTCTATATCGCCTCATGCCTGCAGCCCTTGAGGAATCATGGGTGTGTGTTTCCCCTCCTGGTCTTATTTACTTTTTAGGTTCCAAATCCACATCTGAACGTATGTTTCCGTCAGTTAGCTTAGTCTTATCAATACCCAGATCTGCATTTTTCTTCAGATTAGTCAGTAATTAAACACTACATGGTTCTACGTATATTCTTCAGTCTGGGTCAGGTGCGCACTAGTTTGAACAAACCTGAACAAACAATCAGCAACATCCAAATCAAAAAAGCAGTTCCCTCACCCAGCATTGCAGTGCTCTTGCTTTCCTAAAGTAGTGCAGTACCGTTGAGCATGCAGTGCGAAAGTGTTAGCAGAATAGTATATATTGTAGTAAAGTTACTAGTCAGGTCCATATATATTTTAGTTCATATATTGAACCTATTTTTCTTACTAGTAGTCATATATCCATGCATATTTCAGTTCATGTATATAGATTATGTTCAGATATAGCAAAATTGTCAGGTGTTTACCTTTTCGTTCAAAATGCATGCCAAATTGCAGAAAGTGCCATCCGCAATATGGTTTCCTGCTGCAAGTTCAGGGAAGCTTATTCTGGAGACAGAGCACAAGAATGGGTATGACTATATGCAAGCTGACTACCACATTGACTTTGATGGCTGCATTAACATAACTGCTGGCTGGAAGAAGTTTGTCTCCGAGAACGGATTCGAGGCCGGAGAAGTGGTAATGGTGATGTTCTACAGGGAAAAAGGATCTCTGCTGTTTAGAATATTTGCACTGTAGGCTGTCTAAGTTGAAGCAAAGCCGCATGTGGCATCTATGCAATGTTTGCTTATGATGTATGTTTTTTTAAATTATGTCTACCAGACGCTGCAACTCTATTTTCTTCAGACTGTCAGAACGAACCCTTTTTTAGTGCATGTGAGCTCATCTGCAAAATTTTACAACCATGCTACAAGTTGCCATAGAAAATGCAGATTATACATTACATATATTGCAATGCGGTGCACTATACTAAGTATTGCAGCTCTCTTAGTGATATCAATGCAGTGCGAATGTTCGAAAACTTTGCAATAACCATCCGAAACAAACAAAGCTCGAAAACTTGACATCTATGCAGTTCTCTTATAAACATTAATGCAGTACGCGGATCAATAATTTGCAGTTCACTACACACCACAATGCAGTTTCAAAGATGCAAATCTAAGAAGCTGTCTTGTAAACTACAGTGCAGTTCCACAGGTGTAGTCCACTATCTTCAAACATGCAGTACGCTTCAAAAAAACGAAAGAAGTGCAAAAATTAAAACACAACAGATGATGAAACATACAGGGAACCAATCATGCTTCACACATTAAGTCACAGCTCGTTCGCACACACAAAATATTAGTGCAATTGCTCAATTTCAAAACAGATGGCGCAACCAACACATTCAACCATCACGGGTACAAAAAACCAACGGGTGAACAAAACACGCCATTCTCTAAATTATTAGTAAAAAAATCGATTGAAAGGCAAATCTGAAGATTTGAAACAGAAGAAAGAAACTAACTCGTAGATTCAAACCGCATCAACGCGCAAGAACAAAAATCAAAAAAATGCAGAGGAGCGCACGAAGCACATCCCAACAGCCAAATCGATCTGGGTAAAATTGACACCGGATAACTCGTAAGGGAACAGATTGAAGCAAATTAGAAGCGATTAAACAAACACAACAGATGAATTCCTACCTGCAAAAACGAATCAAAGCGAAGAACACCCGCATCAGAGACGAACACGAACGAACAGAGGAAGCTCATTGACGTCAAATTACATTAAATGTCAAATAATAAAGGTCCACGGGCATCAAAGGACATCTAAAAACGACCCGCAACACCCGATTACACCAAGGACGCTCCACTGAACAAGCAGTACACTCTGTCAGTAATGCAGTGCACTTAGTTTTTCAATGACGTGCACTTGCGTGGAGGATGCAGTTCGGAAGTGTTAGCAGAATAACTATTCTCCTAATATTAGGAGAATAGACCGGCTGTATATATATATATATATATATATATATATATATATATATATATATATATATATATATATATATATATATATATATATATATATATATATATATATATATATATACCACCTTCTTGGCTTCTTCCCTCCCGAACCCCCGCAACCCCACGCGCCCGAACTCCCGCTCCCCCACCTTCTTCCCCGCGGTCGCACCCCCTCCCCGCGAACGCGGTGCCCGCAACCCCACGCGTCCGACCCCCTCCTCCCAACCTTCTTCCTGCCCCGTCACCTCCTTCCACCTCCCCTCCACCTTCCATGGCTGGCGCCGCCCTAGCCCCCGACCAACTCCCTCCCCCGTGCTCGCCGGCGACGGATCCAACCCGCGCGCTCCCTAGTGATTCCCGATGCGCAGCTCCCCCATCGCCACTGCCTTCCTCTGCGCGCCGCCGCTCCAGGTCGAGGCTACCGCGTTCCACCACCACCGCCCCGGCAGCAGCATGGCCCCCGTTCCCCTTCCCTCCATCGCCGGCCCCCTCCCTCCCACCTTCTCCCGCGGACATGCTCCTCTGCACAAGCGCGGCCACCTCCGAGCGCCACCGGTCCTCCCTCGTGCCAGATCGGGCCGCCGGCGCTGCAATCCCCCTCCCCCGCGTCGGATCCGGCGAGTTTCGGTACCCATCTCCTGTTCCCCAACCTGGTCAACGCCCTCCCTCATTCCTCCCTCATCGCCCCGGCTCCGCCCTAGACTGCGGCCGTTCCTGGATCCGAAGAGAGCCGCGGCCACCCCACGGAGGGAACAGAATCCGTAGCTCTCCTGCTTCCGCCGGTGCCACCAGCTGCGGCCACCGGCGCCATTGCAGTGCATCTTGGATCCCTTCGAGCAGTGCGCCACCCACCGTCGTGCGGTTCGCTGGATGCAGCTCACGAGCCACTGCCACAACGCACCAGCCTATGGTGGGCAGGCTGTCAGGCCATCATCCAGTGCAGTTTTTGTTGTCGTGTAGTCAGTGGCGGAGCTAGAAAAAAATGTTTGGGGGGGCCAAAATACAAAAAATATCTGTAGTGAGCAACTGGTACTGAGAGAACAAATTTATAATGTGTATAGTCCAATTCAATCAACCACCGGCCCAAACGCGGAGGTCCTCCTAACCTCCTCGCCTTCTCCTCAAAAATGGTCGGACGATGTCGAGGGCTCGAGGCTGCCCGTCGCGGCGCCGTCGGCTGGTTGAGTGAAGTACACCACTGAGAAGCAGTCGAGCTGGTGCGTGAAAAGGGCTTGTTCGTTGGTGCAAAAAGGGATCCAGTAGTTTAGGGTTGTATTTGAGCTGGGTGGATGGCACTTACAAAATCAAGTACACAAATTCGTATGGAGGGTGGCCGGCGACGAGGGGTGGCTTGCCGGCCGGCCGACATCGACGACCACTGGCCAGTGGCGAAGAGCCAAAGATGACCGTCTCAGGCGCGCCCTTGTTCCTCCCTCACGACCTTAGTGCACGCAGATCAGAGGCGATCTTCTCCTCGGCGCTGGCGTCGAGGCAGTGCGGCAGCTTGGTTCATGGATGGATCAGGTCAGCAGGCGACGGAGGCCAGCAGCCGTGCCCAAGCGATGAGTGTGGTTGGGGAAAAAAGAGTCGAAGCAGCCGAGCCCCGAGCAGGTTCGTGCGCACGTGTGATAATGCCAGAGGCTTGTGGCCAGGGATGGCCCATCTAAAAGCTGCAGGGCAGGGCGATTACTACCTAGTAAAAAAATTGCACTTTGGTTGGGGGGGGCCACGGCCCCCTCAGCCTTCTACGTAGCTCCGCCGTTGCGTGTAGTTCGCCTGATACATGCGGTCCACGGTGTGAGTTAGTGCCGTGCAACCAACAACGGCGGCAAGAGCATGGTGACAAAAAGCAGTCTCCCTGTGTTTGTAGTTCGGCAGCTCTGCCGTGTGTGATTTCGGGTGGCGGCGGGTTTGCAGTACCCTTGCCTCATCCTGCTGACCTCCATTGCCTTTTCCCCTGTGCAGCTCGGCACCGCGCCACGTGCAGTTCACTGCTCCTCTACGTGTGGTTAATCACTTAATCCGAGCACGAGCTCCACTGCCATTGTGATTATCCAGTTCGTTGCATTTTTTTGCAGTACCTTGGTCGTGCAGTTTGGACAGGGAGCCTCCTCTGCAGTCCGCGGCGCGTCCTTGCAGTACGACGTGTGCGTGTGTGCAGTCCGCGGTGTGTGTGTCACCGGTGGCCGAAGTGCAGTCCGCCTCCTCTTCAGGTAAGTGTTGGATGTAGGAATGGGAATTCTAACTCAGAATGGTTTGTTTCATCTATAGACAGTTAGGCACCACTGAACGAGCCCCATGATGCATCAATATCTTTAGCCTTCTTCAGTTATTAACATTTGAACATATATAACATGATGGTGCTAACAAATGGAAACAAGTTCTAGACTGACAGTCTACTCTCTAGTTAACTAAGCACCCAACAACTATTTTTTTATTTAAAGGAACTCTTGTGTACCATGCCTTATCAAGTTCTTTGCCTTTGTAGCAGAAGAAGAAATCTTCTAAGGAAGTTCTGTTGGGGCAAGAAAAATCTACAGGAGGAAATGCTACCAATGTAGTTGCGTTGCAGCACAGCATGGTCTTCTGAATGTCATGTTTATAGAACTCTTGCTTAGAAGATTGATCCATCTGAAGAAAAACAAGTCATGTGCTTCTGAATATAATCTGAAACATTTTAAGAGACAAAAAAATAGTAAATGAGCTCCAATCGAACTTATGGTGATGTTCACTGGTTCCGTGTTGTTTGACTGAATTTGAACAATTAATACAGTACCACAGGAGAGCTACAAATTGAAACGTAGTATTCTGACATCGAGTTTGGTTAGAGCGGGCATGCGGTTCGGCCGGACCATGGGTGCAGTTCGCCTGCCTAATTCTATGTATTTTAATGCATTTTTTAATGTATCCCTAATTCTATGTGTATGCAATGCAAAGAGAAAAAAATGCAGTTCGCTTCCCTGCCTCAATGTCCCAGAGCCGCATTTATTTTGCATACGAAAAGTGCACTCTGTTTTGTGTGTTTCAAAACTCAGTCGACTGCATCAACACCTGCGGTGCGCTTGGTCTTCGGACGTGGTTCACTTTCGAGAGTGATGTTATTCACTTTGCCCAACGTGAAAGTTCGAAAATGTTAGCGAAAGAACAAAAATAGAAATGCGGTTCACTTAGATATATGTCGCGGTTCACTTGCCCTCGTCTCTGCGGTCCACCCTTGTTCATAAAAAAAATTAGAAAAAGAACAACAAAAACTCATGCGGTTCACTTTCGATATTGTCGCGGTTCACTTACGCCCAATGTGAAGTGCAGAAAAATCGTTACATAAACGACAAAAAAAAAGTGGTTCACTTCTTGATAGTTTTTGCGGTTCACTTATGCCCGATGTGAAGCGAGGTCCACTTACTCGACTGGGAAAAATTACGTCTGACAAAAGAAATCATGCAGTTCGCTTGCCCGTCTGATGCAGTGCTGTTTTCAGTTTAAAGCAGTGCGGTTTTCTGTCCGATGCAGTCCACTCGTCGATTTTGTTGTCGCGAAAAACAGAGTGTCCGCATTTCGGTAAAATCAAAACTGCTTTTAATCCGTAAGGAATTAGAGAGAGTGTTCTACATGAAAAAGTTGCGCCTCATCGATATCTTTCCAACGGCGTATCATTTGAATCATTCCGACCAGCGGTTTGTAAAAATTCGTGAAAAAACGGCCGCTGCCACTCGTTGTCCGACGCACCATTTTCAAAATTAATTTAAAACCGTAAGGAATCTCAAAATAATTTATACATATGAAAGTTGCGCCTCATCCGTAGCTTTCCAACGGCATGTCACACGCCTCGTTTCGACAAACGGTTAAAAAACTGGAGCGAAAACAGTACTAAAAATTTGCAAAAACTTGAAAAAACAGAATTCCGCGATTTAGTAAATTTGAAACTGCTCTTAAACCGTAAGGAATTAGAGAAAGTAATATATATGAAAAAGTTGCGCCTCGATGATATATTTCCAACGGCGTATCATTTGCTTCATTCCGACAAAGCGGTTTGCGAAAAAACGCGAAAATACGCTCACTGCCACTCGTCGGGCGCCCACCGTTTTCGAAACTGCTCTTAAACCGTGAGAAATCTCGAAAAAAATTCAACATGGAGAAGTTGCGCCTAATCCATAGCTTTCCAACAGCGTATCACACACCTCGTTCCGATAAACGGTTAAAAAACTGGATCGAAAACAGTATCGAAAAAATGGGCGTGCAGTTTTTTGCGACGCGAAGTTGACTAGTCTCAGTACTGCAGTGCACTTGCTTCAGAAAGTACAGTGCCCTCGCATTGAGCGTGCAGTTCGGAAGTGTGGGCAGAATAACTATTCTGCCAATATTGGCAGAATAGACGGGCTGTATATATATATTGGCAGAATAGACGGGCTGTATATATATATATATATATATATATTCGAACCCCATATTTATGTATATATATTCCCCTTGATTTTTCTTATTTATAAAGTGGTGATATAAAAGATTTTTATATTTCTTTACAGAGGGAGTATCTCTCTTATCAAAAAAATATTTATGTGTAACTAGTTACTCCTGTCCCCTTTCTACTTCATTTCGCTGATATGCAGGACATCCAGCATCCAGGTCCACGTGCCATGCACCAAATTAGAGTGCACAACTGCACGGTAGACTCACCCCGGTTGTAGCGCCGCAGTAATGCTCAATGAGCCGTCAAGTCACAAAACCCCACCTTTCCAGCATTAGCAGTAAGCTCGACGGACGAAGCAGCATTATTTCACTCGACCTGAATCCCCTTCTCCCTCGTCAGCTTGTTCAGAGAAAACCACCTCTCGGCGATTGCTTAGGGTTTTCTCATGGAGAACCAGGTACGAAATCTTCATCCATCCCTGATAAATCCTTGTCCCTTTGTCGTCGGTAATCCTAGGATGGCAACCGCCGCCGTTGATGCATTTTTCTTCGTACTGAATCTAGTATGTTTCATTTGCAGTGCCCAAAGCGCGAGGACCCTACAGGTTTCTGCGCCCTTGGCGAGACGCCAGACTTGTTCCTTCTCATCCTAACACAGGATTTCAAAAAGCGCATGGTATGTTCCTAGAATCCTCTTTTCTATCCGGTAGGGTTGGGGTTTTTGAACATGCTGTCGACTAATTTGGAAATTTGGATTGCTATATTTGGATAAAAGGTACCAGTACCATGCTGAACACTGACGTGAAAGAGGAAATTATTTCTAGATTTGGATAGCGAATAAATTGTGTTCTCATATTATTTTTCCTGCAGTGCATCCCTTGCTCTGCCAGAACACATGTACTCAAAAAGGTCGGCCTTGCCATAACTGAATAAACCGGTATAATGGTCACATTGGAGACATGCCATGGATATAAGTTCACAGTTGGGTTCATTTACCAAGAAGATCGCTCCTTTTTTTATGGCTAAACTTGGATAAACTTTGTCAAGTGTTACGGACTGAAAGTTGGCACACCAATGTTCATGGAAATAGCAGAACCTGGTCTTATCTTCCCTGTGACCTTCCACCCCGACGTCGTTCCAGTGGTTCATCCATGTTAGTTTTGTATCTGGTTCTTGCATGTGGCCTCTTTTACTTTGTAATCCACCTATTCTGTCTAACTGATCACAATTTGACTTTAGAAGTAGCAACAATTTGTGATTCTCTTCTCTCACAATGATGCTACTTCTAACTAATATTTCTTATAATTGGTGACACGCGTAGGTTATTACAAAGTGCAGGACACTGCTCGTCTGTTATTTGATAAGAACTCGATGGTTACTGATGGCACCGAAGTCGACTGGGACGAGATCCACCAATTCCTACACTTTATTGATCGTCTTGAGGACCTTGTGGGGCATTTCAATGGTGGAAGGCCACGTGGGATATGTGTGCCATTGGTGCACACGTTGAACAGGTCCAACTGTGTCAAGAAACTGATGGTACAAGCTGTTTTCTGTTATATATGTTGTTCATAAACTCTTGCTTATACACAATTTTACAGCTGTGTTCTTCTTCTTGAAACAGAAACTGCCCAGTTTTATTGTTCCTATACAGATGCCTGGCCATGGTCGACCAAGACTTGCGCTTGGTCATAACATGATATTTATGTCGACCTACTCCATTTCCCTTAGAGGTGAAAAGATAATTATTCATGGGTGGTCTCAAATCATGAAGGCCCGACGATCCTGGAGAATAGGACAGAAGGTTATGTTCATGCTTTTCCATGGCTCTGAAGCGAATATCATGTTTATTGACCACATTGCAAGATGAAGCCGCTTTCAGAAAGTTGTGGATGCGTGGGGTGGCGCCTGGGCCTTGTCCTGGGGCTTAATGGCCTCACCCTTCATTAACAGTAGGCAAAGCACTATTCGAGGTGTGCCTTGTATGGTTGAACCTGTATAAGTACTCATACTACTTTCAGCTTTGGTTGTTAAGTGCTCCTGCTGCTTTCAGTTAACATTGTTAAGTACTCCTGCTGCTTGTACACTCTGTCGTGTTTCTTCAGTCTCTTCTTCCTCCAGCCGCCAAAACCAAACCAGCGCCGGCGGGGCCGCCTGCTCCCGCCTCCCACGGCTGGCTGCGCCTCCGCGCACGCATCGCCGCCCTACCATCTCCTAAATCATTAACGGCGACGTCAGCCCCACCCAGCACCCGAACCAGTCAACCCTCGTACTCCCCTTTTCCCACGACTTCACTGCCGCATCTTCCCCGGCTCCTGTTCGTTCCCGTTCGAGGCCTCGCCATCGTCCACCGCGCGCCTTGGTGCGGTCACCGCGTCGCCGCCGTCTGGCATTGTCAACATGGTCAACAAATGAGAGGAATCGGGAGAGGACTGTACGTGGACAGGATGACAGTAGGGGCCCACCATGTCCATGGCCATATGAAAGCAAGTGCCTCATTGTTACAAGAAACAAAGAAAATGCTTCCTCGTAGTGGTCTGCTGACATCTGGGACCCACGACATTGTCAGCGTATAGTCAATAGACAAGAGAACTGCACAAGAGCGGCTGACACCTGGAACCTAGCAGTTGTGGCAGTTTTTTTTGTTATTGTCGAGACGGAGCAGGGTATCAACTGGGTTGTGGCCCGTCTAGCCCAGGCTTCTATTTTACGTTTACCACATGACCAGCACAGCTATTTTTTTCTTTGTGAAAAAGGCTAGCCTAGTTGTTTTTTTCTAATGAATACCCAATCGAGGCCAACCCAACCTAGGCCAACTTGTTTTTCTCTGCCCTGCTGGGCTGCAAATCTTTCAAGACGGCTGGAAATCTTAAAAGTAATATGAAATAGGATGCAAATATAAAAACACACAACAAATTGGCAATTACTTTCAAATTTCTATTTTTTTCACATTTTCAGATTTCAAATTTCATTGGTTTTTAACCTAATTTAAATATATTTTGAAATTACTTTAAATATGGCTCGACATTTCGGGATTAAAAATAGTTTGGACCCCATAGAAATATGCAAAATTTTGTTTAAATTTTTAGCCCTGGTCCTGGCCAACAAAAAGAAAATGGACTGCAATAAATTGCATAAGAATTTGCAAACAAGCTGTAAATTATTTAAAAAATAGCAAATGGGTTGTATGCTATCCGCCACAGATTGGGAGGTTGACTTGTGGGCCTATTAAGTTGACGCGTATGCAAGAATTCTTTACTTATTATATATTAGTCAACAAACGATTCTAGCAGAAGTGACCGTTGGATGTCAATCCAACGGCCGCCGTGCTTCTTCAATCTCTGATCTTCTTGCTCCAGCCGCCCATCCAGCACCGGCGGGACCGCCTGCTCCCGCCTCCCGTGGCCGGTTGTGCTGCCGCGCAGGCCTCACCGCCCCCTCCTACTCGCACTGCTGGCCAGGCCATCCCTCTACTCACCCACACCTCCTGTTATTCTCCGGCGACACATGCCTCACACCTGTAACACCCTGGTTTTCGCTCCTTGTTTTTTTTCCTTCGTGGGATTTGACTCCCGTCTTTTTTTTCGATGTTATCGGATTTTCTCTCGCTCTTGGGTATATGAAGATGGTCATTTAGCTTTGCCTTTCTATCAGACCAAAGACTATCTCCAACCCAACCTTGCCACCCAAGATATGTTCTCAGGATTTTGCCGCCGAAACCCTACCTTCCGAGTTACTGGAAGGGAAACCCTAATTCCTGCAGTTACAAAGGAACCTTAATTTCCTTTGATCAGTTGCCTCCCAAACTTTTCCCAGTGATCATCCTATCTCTGTAAACCCTGGATATGCAAAAATATTGCCAAGTCATTTGCAATATTTTTCATTTAAAATTAATTCCTTTTTCTGCTATTTAAAGGAATTAAATCCAGAAAAATATCTATCCATCTCCAAAGTTCATGAAAACTGGTGGAGATATTCATTGTGATCATATCGAGCTCTCATAAAAATATTGGCCATAATTAAATAAGGGAAATTGCATTTTCCTATTTAAAGCCAATATTGCCTTTTGGGCACTTTCCAAAGGAGCTACCATTTTGGTAGCCAGGAAAAATCCCAAATAATTTGTGGAGCTTTTCCTATCCATATCTTCACCATTTCCATCAAGAACCCAAGTTCTATAGTTCAAATTTTGAGTACATCATCCAATTCTAGTTTCTGGACCTATTTTGAGATTATGAAGCAACTATGTTTTATGTTGCTCCATAGTTCTTGAAATTAATCCAGGACCTCATCCTCACTATATCATGTGAGCATGTCAAAATTCACATCATTTTACCTAGCTATTTTTCCCCAGTAATTCAATCTAGCTTTAGTTCAGATTCTAGCTCTGTGAATGAAGTACCATTTTGGTGTACCCAAATGGTATGAAATTTTACCAGTGCCTTTATACTTCCAAATCATCACCCTACACCAAAATTCAGCTCATTTCATTGAGCCATTTAAGCCCAACTTCAAAACCTAGCTTCTGGACCAAATTCTGAATTACAAAGGAAGTATATGCAAATAAGGTCCAAATGACCTCAAATTTTGCCAGCACCTACACCTTTCTACCACATTTCATTGTGATAAAGAACCAGCTCGAACCCTCCATCCATTTCTCCACAAGAATCCATCTCAGTTTCTGTTCAGAACTTGTGTAAGCTCAAATCAGTCAACTTCATGTCTCCATTTCCCTCCAAACCTTGACAGGTCAATTCCAGAGGCATTAATGCATCTATTTGACAAAGCCTGAGGTCAAATGGGTGCTCCGAACGCGTGGTGCCGATGGTGACCACGAGCGTGGTGTGAAGCAGTGGTGCTCTGCGCATCCGTCGCCTTGGACAGGCCAGCTCAGGCTGCCGTGGCTTGTCCGTTCGTGCCGCCCTCCTTCCCCGCCGTCCACGCACCCCTCTGGACCCCTCTCCCCCTCCGTCTTCTTCCTCGCCGCGCCGCGACAGACGCCATAGCTCCGCCGCTGTTGCCTCTCAGCTCCAGACGAATTCGAGCTCTCCCGAAGGCCCAACTGGTCTCCACTGCTTCCCCGTGACACTCCCCGACGCCGGGCACCGGCCGAACGGTCACCTCCCAACGCGGGGCGGCCGAGTCGTCACTTCCGCACACGGCCACCACGTTACCACGGCCGAGCGTATCCACTGAGCTCACCTGGCTATAAATAGCCATGCCCGAGCGCTCTCGAGGTCACACCGCTCTCCTCTCCCTTCCCTCCATCCGTTAGCTCGCCCAGAGGAGCACTGAGCCTCCCCTGCTCCGCCTCCGGCCGTCTCGGCCTCCGCCTCTGCTTCGGGTCGACCAAGCAGCAGAGCCACCCCCTGGCGCTCTCCACCATCCACACCTCCTCCCCATCTTTCCTGGATCCTCCCCGGATCACCAGATCAAGCCCGAGCCCCTCCCTTCATCTCAATTTGGCCGGGCCACCGCGCCCCTGCCGCCACAACAGCGTCACCTCCGGCCGTCCCCGAGCCGCGGGAAGCCCATCAGTGGATGCGGCAAGGTGCTGCGGGTCCATCCCCGCCCTCGCCCTGCCTCCCCGTGCACCGGAGTTGCGCCATCGACCGACGCCGGCACCCTCCTTTGTTCCCATCGTAAGGAAGGAGAAGGAGACAGGAAGGAGAGAAAGGTCAATGCGGGACCCGCATGTCAGCGACTCAGCCGGCCGGGCCCGCCACTTAAGTCGAATCGTACTCCGCAAAGTACACTTTCCATTCTTTGAAAGCGTACTCTCAGGAATACGTTTTCATTTTTCAGCCCAGCGCCGAAATGGTTAGTTTGCGGACGTTCACCCGTTAAGGGCTAAAATGGACAGTGTTTGTCTGTTTTGTCGCATAACGAACGAACGGTCATTTCTCCGCGACCGTAACTCCGATTCACGTGATTCCAAAGCCCACGTTCTCTGTTTGTCGAGCCCGTTCCGATGATACCACTTTCACCATGTTGACACATTCTGAAAATGACCATTTTGCCCCTGCCCTATATTCAGCCCCTCCGAGAGAGAATCTTTTCCGGCAAATTTTTCTGCGAGATGATCGCACCTCTGTCTCGGGCAGCTATTGAGTTTCTTTTTGTAGCGGTGACCCCATGCTCTGAGCTGTTCTTCGGCCGTCTTAGGGAACTGCTACCTTCTTTTTATCAACACCGTCTCATGCTCTGAGCTGCTTTTCAGCCGTCTTGAGCTGGGGTTGAGTTATTCCAGTAATGTCCCAAATCTGAGTTGTAAAGACCGTTCTGGTGGCTACTAGGTTATTTGCCGGTTTCATGCAAGGGTTCGGATGGTCGTAACCTACAACTGAAACTTGTAAGGTGATAAACTTGCCATCTAAACATTGTTTCACTAATGACTCATCATGATATTGTATGGAGATAGGTTGTTAGGTTTTCATAGTTGTGACAGTATGCATTATTACTGTTATTGCAATGATCAAGAAATGTGACCCAATAATGACAACCTCCTCCGTCGGCTGGATCGAGTCATAGTGCCACCGAACCGAGCTCATCAGTGCAGCCACATTTGCCTTTATGGGAAGGCCCTAACTTGGTATGTTCTCTTGTCTTTTATCAATACCACCAAAGAGGGAAGGTTATGCGTGCGTGCTACCCTAGCCCGGTGGGCGGTGATAACCTTGTGAGCCCAAGTTATTTAGCCGGTGTCCCTGTTTGGGACAGTTTTGTTTGCCCACGACAGTGGCAGGTGTCAGGAGGGACACAGGGGCCACCCAGGACTTGACCCGGAAGTGGTATGATTGTCGGTGGGGCCGTAAGAGTGCCGGGCAATAGACAAGTTTTGTTGGAGCAGCACCGGTCCACCCGAATGGGAACAGGTACTAAAGTACGAGGCCAGGAGCTCCATAGTGTGGGAAAAGTGCGCAACCTCTGCAGAGTGTAAATCTATTCGAATAGCTGCGTCCTCGGTCATGGGACACAGTTTGTACTAGGTCACACTATTTGGTCTGTGTCGAGTCTGGAGGAATAAACCATATAAAGGTATTGCTAATATTGAACCAGAGAAAGGTAAGAATTGTCAGACCTGCGCTACAGGTGCCCGGACATCGAATGATGTCCAAAGTTTGGAATGTAGCCAAAGGATGGCTATAGGATCGAATGACCGTAAGAACTTGGATCCGGAGGGATCATGTGAATGAACTTGATCAATTGCATTTACTGTTATGCTTTACCTCATTGTCTTCATTTCAGTAGTTATATTGCTAGATAATGCTGCCATAACCAGATAACCAATATTGTTAAGATAACAAGTACATGCTTGAATGCCACGGATTGCTTTGCTTGGTGTATATGTTATTTGGTTTGCTTGCGAGTACATTCAAAATTACTCAGCGGCCTTCAACGTGGCCAGGTTCAGCTAAGGATCCGTCAAGGAGCGGGAGCGTTCGCGAGCTAGAAGAGTAACCCAGTCAGATCCCTGTGGATTGGAGCCTCTCCAAGTCCGTGTTGCCTTAGTTAGTATTTTTGCCCTGCCCCAGCTTTGTAACCATGATGTATTTATTCCGGCCACAATGGCTAATAAATATATTCTTATTACAGTTGTGCCTATGTTCATGATACTTGTTGCAAACGCGCACGCCAGAGTGATTTCCTGGGCTGGTGTGTGCAGCGACTGTCTGGCTACAGTGGTATTCAGGCGGAGCGCCACAACGGATGGTATCAGAGCAGTCAGGCTGACTGTAGGTTACCCTAGTTGGACTTCATTGCATCTTGCTCAGTAGAAAGCCCAGATGGATTTCAGCCATCCTTGTCAAACCGGCATGGCTACTATTGATCATAAGGTAATTCCATAGGTTTTTCCCCGCATCAGACCCCAACTCTCGTGGCCTTTGCCTCCGGTGGGAAAAGTCCGCACCAGACATTGACCCGTGAGCCCTTAACCCTTAGGTAAACCAGATATCCCTACCTTGCTTGCTAACCATGGCATTTCTTTCCTTAAATCCAGTTTCCTTTGGGAAACACCTATAAATTCCATCTTTCCCTGACAACCCCCAGGATCGTTGACTAAGTCACTTTGACTATGGTCATGCATCGAGTTTGATGTTCCCTAAGGAAGTAGTAGGAGCTTGACACCAATTGCTACCAGGGGCATTGTGTGGTTTTGCTTCTAAGTCCTTAGAGGTGCATTGAGTGCGCTAGGCTAGTTATACTAGTGAATCTTTGGCCACGTGTATGAAGCCCGCAAAAGTTGAGCCTTATTTTCTTTTTGGTATTTTTGGTTTTTCGCGGTTCTTGCTTCTTTTCTCGGTTCCGTTCTTCCGCTCCGACTGGATCCATCCGCACGGGCTGCATAAGAAGACTCGAACACAACTTGGATAATACCCAATAATCCAAATTCAGTAAGAGTCAAGCTAAGCCAACTGCCTGATATTCAGAACAGCAACACTGGATCTGTAAAGAACAAAGGATGGGTTAGAAGCAGAATCTGCGTGCAACCGACAAGGCCAGACTATACCTAAGGGAGTTTGTCTCAGAACAGATCGCACCTAAGGAACAGTCAGATGAGCTATCCGGAATGGACACCCGTAGGGACAAATCATCCCATCCTCGACACAAGGATTATTTCAACTAGTGGGGTGCACCTTGAGTCTCTTCTCAATGGACTCAAGAAACATTTATTACCCACCGAAGACATATTTGAAGAAGGTGAAGATGCTGAGAGCAACCACAGAACTCTGGTATGTTGATACAAATTTCAAAGCATATTTTGGGAATTTACCGGTGCATATACAAAATTTTCTAGGCATGAGGAACAAGGTCTGTGAGAAATATGGATAAGTTCACGGCTGCCCGGAATCAGTGAGAATTTTAAATGCCTGGAAGTTCAGCTAAACCGAATGGAATTATCCGTCAACTACTCACTACCGGCAACACTTGGTTTGAATGCAAAGGGTATTCCGAATTAATTGCCAACATAAAGTCGGCATCAGTTGTGCAACCTTTACATCAACAATGAGCAGACCAGCGAAAGGACAAGTGGTGTGCATGAATAACGGAATATCTTCAGTCAAGGTATGGCCTATACCAAGTTTTGGCTCCGCTATGGGTAAATTCCGGATATTTCGGAAGGAAGCCAGAATCGGCCATAGATCCGACCGCATATGACAGTGAAAGGCTACTGGTATAAGAAACCCAGCCTTCCTCCGCAAGCTATCGAGAAGAGCTTACGATGCAAGACTCCCAATCTTCTTCGCTACGCCACTAGGGGAAAAAAATTTGGAGTACGACACTCCAATCTTCCTCAGCCGCTACCACGGAAAGCTTCTGGCATAAGGCACTCGACCTTCCTCAGTAAGCCACATGAGGGAAAGCTTCTGGGGTACGATACCCAGCCTTCTTCGGCACGCTACCTTGGCAGCAGCTTCGAGCGTAGGGAATTCAGCCTTCTCCAGCACGCCATCGTGCCCCCAACAATCTCGTCAGAAGCACGGACTAGTCTGGACACACGTCTGCCTCAAAACTCACTGGTCATGAAAGGATTTATCCTACACTTGCATATGTTGTGAGCATGCAGTCTATTTGATCAGTTCATGTGAGCCACTCGTACACGGGAATGACTGTGGTTAGAGAAACATTGGCCCCATACTTCAAAGAAGAATATGAGCACAGCAACCCCTACGGGATATGCAAGAGTAAGCTGTGAATACAAGCCCGATAAGCTGGGATATGACCAAGGAGCCATGTTGGTAGGTCATGACAGGTCCACAAAAGGAACCCCCAAGAACAAAGAAGTTTTGGATAAATAATTTCCGTGACGGTCAATAAAATAAAGCTTCACAGACAAGGTGATATTACCAATCCTTTCCAGACTCTTGCATATGCGGCCACAACAATGCACTACCTGCGGTTGCAAGTGAGTTTGCCGCACTTCTCATAAGTATGGACATGAGGCTATGCTCCCGAACATTTCCCAGAATAGCAACTCTGCTGTATGTAACTTAGTGGTTAAACAAGGACTGCAGAGGATACGTATGACAGAACCACCTCAACAAGCGACAGAGTTTGATTATCTGAATTCACATGGAAACAAGACATTCAGATAGAATAGCTAAGAGCACATGCACGTCAGCATCGACAGTTCGTAGACGCCATGATGTCAGTGGAATAAGAGATTACTGTCTATGATTACTTTGTGATCATGCCTGACATTTCAGTTGAGGATACGGCGGTAATAGTTCGGTCATGTTGCTCCTTGGATTGTGGATCACCTAAGAACAAAGTCATAATGCATAAGACAGAAGGAAACAACAGTACGGAACCCAGAGCCAAACTGAGCATTCTGACAAGGCAAAAAGAAAGTCACCCCTAGCCATTCGAGGCCATACGAGCACGTGAGCCCTGTACTCAGAAAGGATGTCTCGCCCTTGGCAGTCAGTGTACGAAGTATCGCAATAAAACCAGAAGCAACTAGCTCCAAGCCTTGAAAATGAGCTATTCTGTTGATACTACTCGCTACCAACCAATCCCAGGCTACAAACTACCAGGATAGAAGGTTTGCCTGATAGGAAAGAGAAGGATTCAATGCAGTCGTTGGAAAAGACAGCACTAGAGCCATCAGAAGAGGCAGTTAAAAGGCCAGTGAACCAACGAAGACAAGACAGCTGATGGATCCAAGTCTCACACAGGTACGTCCCCCTCGCCAGGAGGTAAGCCTAGAAATCTCGAGGATGAGGTTTTCTTAAGGGGGGTAGGTTTGTAACACCCTGGTTTTCGCTCCTTATTTTTTTTCCTTCGCGGGATTTGACTCCCGTCTTTTTTTTCGATGTTATCGGATTTTCTCTCGCTCTTGGGTATATGAAGATGGTCATTTAGCTTTGCCTTTCTATCAGACCAGAGACTCTCCCCAACCCAACCTTGCCACCCAAGATATGTTCTCAGGATTTTGCCGCCGAAACCCTACCTTCCGAGTTACCGGAAGGGAAACCCTAATTCCTGCAGTTACAAAGGAACCTTAATTTACTTTGATCTGTTGCCTCCCAAACTTTTCCCAGTGATCATCCTATCTCTGTAAACCCGGGATATGCAAAAATATTGCCAAGTCATTTGCAATATTTTTCATTTAAAAATAATTCCTTTTTCTGTTGTTTAAAGGAATTAAATCCAGAAAAATATCTATCCATCTCCAAAGTTCATGAAAACTGGTGGAGATATTCATTGTGATCATATTGAGCTCTCATAAAAATATTGGCCATAATTAAATAAGGGAAATTGCATTTTCCTATTTAAAGCCAATATTGCATTTTGGGCACTTTCCAAAGGAGCTACCATTTTGATAGCCAGGAAAAATCCCAAATAATTTGTGGAGCTTCTCCTATCCATATCTTCACCATTTCCATCAACAACCCAAGTTCCATAGTTCAAATTTTGAGTACATCATCCAATTCTAGTTTCTGGACCTATTTTGAGATTGTGAAGCAACTATGTTTTATGTTGCGCCATAGTTCTTGAAATTAATCCAGGACTTCATCCTCACTATATCATGTGAGCATGTCAAAATTCACATCATTTTACCTAGCTATTTTTCCCCAGTAATTCAATCTAGCTTCAGTCCAGATTCTAGCTCTGTGAAGGAAGTACCATTTTGGTGTACCCAAATGGTATGAAATTTTACCAGTGCCTTTATACTTCCAAATCATCACCGTACACCAAAATTCAGCTCATTTCATTGAGCCATTTAAGCCCACCTTCAAAACCTAGCTTCTGGACCAAATTCTGCATTACAAAGGAAGTATATGAAAATAAGGTCCAAATGACCTCAAATTTTGCCAGCACCTACACCTTTCTACCACATTTCATTGTGATAAAGAACCAGCTCGAACCCTCCATCCATTTCTCCACAAGAATCCATCTCAGTTTCTGTTCAGAACTTGTGTAAGCTCAAATCAGTCAACTTCATGTCTCCATTTCCCTCCAAACCTTGACAGGTCACTTCCAGAGGCATTAATGCATCTATTTGACATAGCCTGAGGTCAAATGGGTGCTCCGGACGCGTGGTGCCGACGGTGACCACGAGCGTGGCGTGAAGCAGTGGCGCTCTGACCGTCCGTCGCCTCGGACAGGCCAGCTCAGGCTGCCATGGCTTGTCTGTTCGTGCCGCCCTCCTTTCCCGCCGTCCACACACCCCTCTGGACCCCTCCCTCCCTTCGTCTTCTTCCTCGCCGCGCAGCGACGGACGCCATAGCTTCTCCACTGTTGCTGCTCAGCTCCGGACGAATTCGAGCTCTCCCGAAGCCCCAGCTGGTCTCCACTGCTTCCCCGTGACACTCCCCGATGCCGGGCACCGGCCGAACGGTCACCTCCCAACGCGGGCCGGCCGAACCGTCACTTCCGCACACGGCCACCACGTCACCATGGCCGAGCTTATCCACCAAGCTCACCTGGCTATAAATAGCCATGCCCGAGCGCTCTCAAGGTCACACCACTCTCCTCTCCCTTCCCTCCATCCGTTAGCTCGCCCAGAGGAGCACCGGAGCCTCCACTACTCCGCCTTCGGCCGTCTCAGCCTCCGCCTCTGCTTCGGGTCAGCCAAGCAGCGGAGCCACCCCCTGGCGCTCTCCACCATCCACACCTTCTCCCCATCTCTCCTGGATCCTCCCCGGACCACCAGATCAAGCCCGAGCCCCTCCCTTCATCTCAATTTGGCCGGGCCGCCGCGCCCCTGCCGCCACCACAGCGTCACCTCCGGCCGTCCCCGAGCCGCGGGAAGCCCATCAGTGGATGCGGCAAGGTGCTGCGGGTCCATCCCCGCCCTCACCCTGCCTTCCCGTGCACTGGAGTTGTGCCATCGACCGACGCTGACGCCCTCCTCTGTTCCCGTCGTAAGGAAGGAGAAGGAGACAGGAAGGAGAGAAAGGTCAACGCGGGACCCGCATGTCAGCGACTCAGCCGGCCGGGCCCGCCACTTAAGTGGAAGCGTACTCCGCAAAGTACGCTTTCCATTCTTTGAAAGCGTACTCTCAGGAATACCTTTTCATTTTTCAGCCCAGCGCTGAAATGGTTAGTTTGCGGACGTTCACCCGTTAAGGGCTAAAATGGACAGTGTTTGTCTGTTTTGTTGCTTAACGAACGAACGGCCATTTCTCCGCGACCGTAACTCCGATTTAGGTGATTCCAAAGCCCGCGTTCTCTGTTCGTCGAGCCCGTTCTGATGATACCACTTTCACCATGTTGACACATTCTGAAAATGACCATTTTTCCCCTGCCCTATATTCAGCCCCTCCGAGAGAGAATCTTTTCCGGAAATTTTTTCTGCGAGATGATCGCACCTCTTTCCGGAGTATTCCTTCACCCCCAAGGCAAGCCGACCATCTGATATATGCCCTAAAGCATTGCTTCTGTGTTATTCTTGTGTGTTTAATTAATGAATATGTTTATGTTCGAGTGCATAATAGTAGGCGGTATATGATCCTGATGAACCCTTGCTTACTTTTTCTGGTGACGGCACCACGCCTGTGTTCTATGCTGCTTCCGGCCGTCCGGGGTGGATGCCGACATTATATTTCTCTTTTCAACAACTGTTCCGTGTTCTAAGCCGCTTTTTGGCCGTCTCGGGCAGCTGTTGAGTTTCTTTTTGTAGCGGTGACCCCATGCTCTAAGCTGTTTTTCGGCCATCTTAGGGAACTGCTACCTTCTTTTTATCAACACCGTCTCATGCTCTGAGCTGCTTTTCAGCCGTCTTGAGCTGGGGTTGAGTTATTCCAGTAATGTCCCAGATCTGAGTTGTAAAGACCATTCTGGTGGCTACTGGGTTATTTGCTGGTTTCATGCAAGGGTTCGGATGGTCGTAACCTACACCTGAAACTTGTAAGGTGATAAACTTGCCATCTAAACATTGTTTCACTAATGACTCATCGTGATATTGTATGGAGATAGGTTGTTATGTTTTCATAGTTGTGACAGTATGCATTATTACTGTTATTGCAATGATCAAGAAATGTGACCCAATAATGACAACCTCCTCCGTTGGCTGGATCGAGTCATAGTGCCACCGAACCGAGCTCATCAGTGCAGCCACATTTGCCTTTATGGGAAGGCCCTAACTTGGTCTGTTGTCTTGTCTTTTATCGGTACCACCAAAGAGGGAAGGTTATGCGTGCGTGCGTGCTACCCTGGCCCGGTGGGCGGCGATAACCTTGTGAGCCCAAGTTGTTTAGCCGGCGTCCCCGTTTGGGACAGTTTTGTTTGGCCACGATGGTGGCAGGTGTCAGGAGTGACACAGGGGCCACCCAGGACTTGACCCGGAAGGGGTAAGATTGTCGGTGGGGCCGTAAGAGTGCCGGGCAATAGACAAGTTTTGTTGGAGCAGCACCGGTCCACCCGAATGGGAACAGGTACTAAAGTACGAGGCCAGGAGCTCCATAGTGTGGGAAAAGTGCGCAATCTCTGCAGAGTGTAAATCTATTCGAATAGCCGCGTCCTCGGTCATGGGACACAGTTCGTACTAGGTCACACTATTTGGTCCGTGTCAAGTCTGGAGGAATAAACCATATAAAGGTATTGCTAATATTGAACCAGAGAAAGGTAAGAATTGTCAGACCTGCGGTACAGGTGCCCGGACATCGAATGATGTCCAAAGTTTGGAATGTAGCCAAAGGATGGCTATGAAAGAGAGGATCGAATGACCGTAAGAACTTGGATCTGGAGGGATCATGTGAATGAACTTGATCAATTGCACTTACTGTTATGCTTTACCTCATTGTCTTCATTTCAGTAGTTATATTGCTAGATAATGCTGCCATAACCTGATAACTAATATTGTTAAGATAACAAGTACATGCTTGAATGCCATGGATTGCTTTGCTTGGTGTATATGTTTTTTGGTTTGCTTGCGAGTACATTCAAAAGTACTCAGCGGCCTTCAAAGTGGCCAGGTCCAGCTAAGGATCCGTCAAGGAGCGGGAGTGTTCGCGAGCTAGAAGAGTAACCCAGTCAGATCCCTGTGGATTGGAGCCTCTCGAAGTCCGTGCTGCCTTAGTTAGTATTTTTCCGCTGCCCCAGCTTTGTAACCATGATGTATTTATTCTGGCCACAATGGCTAATAAATATATTCTTATTAAAATTGTGCCTATGTTCATGATACTTGTTGCAAACGCGCACGCCAGAGTGATTTCCTAGGCTGGTGTGTGCGGCGACCGTCTGGCTACAGTGGTATTCAGGTGGAGCACCACAACACCGTAGCCGAACCAGTCAACCCTCGTACTCCCCTTAGCGTGGGCATCCACTACTGTGGCTTCTCTGGCTCCGGGTCGTTCCCTTCCTGGGCCTAGCCGTCGTCCACCGTGTTGGTGCTCTCGGCGTGGTGTGGTCAACAAACGACAGCCATCGGAAGAGGGATGTACGTGGAGAGTCTGACAGTAGGGACCCACATGGTCCATGGCCGCACACAAGCAAGTTTCTCCTTATTATGCAAAAAAAATTGATTCCTCCCCCTGACAACTGGGACCCACCAGACATATCTTCGCATGGAAGGAAGTGCCTCCTTATTACGCGAAAAAACGATTCCTACCAATTAAAAGTGGGACCCATCAGATTGGGTGGCTGACTTGTGGGCCTACTAGGTTGACGCGTACGCAGGGCTTCGTCAACTTAGTCAACAAACGATTCTAGCAGCAGTGACCATTGGATGCTAATCCAACGGCCGTGCTGCTTATCCAATCTCTGATCTTCTTGCTCCAGCCGCCCAAACCAGCACCAGCGGGACCGCCTGCTCCTGCCTCCCGTGGCCGGTTGTGCTACCGCGCAGGCCTCACCACCCCACCCTACTCCCACCGCTGGCCAGGCCTTCTGTCTACTCACTCACATCCCCTGTTATTCTCCGTCGATGGCAGCCTCGCACCGCAGCCGAACCAGTCAACCCTCGTACTCCCATCCGCGTGGGCATCCACTACCGCGTCTTCCCCGGCTCCGCGTCGTTCCCTTCCTAGGCCTCGCCGTCGTCCACCGCCTTGGTGCTCTCGGCGCGGCGTAGTCAACGTGGTCGATGAACGGCAGCCATCGGAAGAGGACTGTATGCGGTGAGGCTGATAGCTGGACCCACCAGCTACATCTTCGCATGCAAGGAAGAGCCTCCTTATTACGCGCAAAAAAAATGATTCCTCCCCCTGACAGCTGGGACCCACCTGCTATATCTTCGCACACAAGGAAGTGCCTCCTTATCCTCCCTGACAGTATGGACCCACCCGGTCGAAGCGTACGTAGAGTTGTCTGTCTGGTCGCGAACGTGTACGTACATACTGGTCGATCGGTCTTTCTGCAACGATGAACCGTGGGCGTGTAAGGAGCGGCACTTGTCGTAGTAGAGCCCCTGACGTAGCAGTTCAGGCAGCCCCGTCTAAATTGTGTACACGTACGTACAGCCTCACAGCAAAAAATACGGCCATGTACGTACATATACGGGCGGGGTCTCGAATGCGTACTCACGCATATGTACGGCCAGCGCTCGTGTACATGGAGAGAGGCAACGGACGGCAGCAATGACCTCCTGTTCATCGGCAGCCAACCGGCTGGGTCGGAACGGAGGAAACAGCGTCGTGTTCATCGGGAGCCAAGCGACTGGGTCGGAACACGTCCTGTTTAACGGGAGCCAACCGGCTTGGACGGAATAGCCATAACGGGGTCCTGTTCATCGACTCGGGGTCTAGCGTACCACAAAATGGAGGAAATGGCCTTCTGTTTGAGCGCCTACAGTCAAAACGGGGTCCTGTTCATTGGCTGGGGGTCTGGCTTACCGCAAAACGGAGGAAACGGACTTCTGTTCGAGCGCCTACGGTCGAAACGGGGTCCTGTTGATCGGGAGGGCTCTGGCATACCGCAAAACGGAGGAAACTGACTTCTCCCCAACTGTCTACGGTCAAAACGGGGGTCTTGTTCATCGGGAGAGGTGTGGCGTACCGCAAAACGGGACTCCACGGGCTACTGTTCATCCACGGTCGACCTCCCTCCAGTCTCCACCAGCTACTGTTCATCCACCGTTGACTTCCTCCAGCCTCCACCGGCTACTGTTCATCCAGCCTCCACGGGGTCCTGTTCATCCACCCCCAACCGGCTGGCCTCCTCGGGGTCTTGTTCATCCAGAGCCAACTACCTTCACACGGCCAGGGTACTGTTGATCCACAGCCAACCAACCGGCTAGGTCAACTTACCACGTCTCGCGCAAGGGGCTCGATCGATGCGTCTCGACTCATTCTACGTATCGCGCGCGCGGTAGCAACGGGCATTGTTCATCGAGAGGCAACCCAACCGGCTACGTATCGCACGTACGGGGGCTCGATCGGGGCTTCAGTTAGCAGCGAAGGAATCGCTCGGGTTCAGTTAGCAGCGAAGGAATCTCTCGGGTTCAGTTAGCAGCGAAGAGATCGATCGGCTTCAGTACGTAGCTAGTGTGATCGCTCGGGTTCAGTAAGCGAACGCCTCGCTCTGGTTTAGTTAGCGAATGCCTCACACACACGCGCGTGTATGAGAGAAACGCGCAAACCACACTGCATCGCTCGGCCCCGACCACCCACCGTAACCGGGAATTCCCCGAAAATTTCCTCGGCCTCACTTCTACCATGATTTTTTACATCATGGACGGCCCAAAGAATGTCATGCGGCTGCGTCTCCGGCCCGCCCAGGACGAAAAGCCCATTTTCTGTCATATTTTTTTGTCATAGAAGTAGGAGCCCACCACATCTATGATGATACGAGATTTTGTCACAATTATTGTCATAGAAGTGTCACAACCATGACAGAAAAAGTTTTCGTTCGGGCCATAATGTCACGGATGTGTCTTTTTTTGTAGTGATTCATGTCTATGGTTAGGAAACCTTAACCATCTTTGATTAATGAGCTAGTCTAGTAGAGGCTCACTAGGGACACGGTGTTGTCTATGTATCCACACATGTATTTAAGTTTCCAGTCAATACAATTCTAGCATGAATAATAAACATTTATCATGAACAAGGAAATATGATAATAATCAATTTATTATTGCCTCTAGGGCATATTTCCAACACCCCTAGGGCGCGTGGGGTGAGCTTGTGGCTGCCTCGTGGGTCTTCTGGTCCTCCCTCGAAGCTTCGGGGGTCTCTTATGTTCCAAAAAAATCACCGTAAATTTTCGTGGCATTTGGACTTCATTTGGTACGATTTTTCTGCGAAACAAGAAATAGCCAAAAATAGGAATTGGCACTAGGTTAATAGGTTAGGAACTGGCACTAGGTTAATAGGTTAGTCCATAAAAATCATATAAAAGTGCACCAAAACCATATAAAGTTGTTGTAAACATGGCATGAATACTTCATAAATTATAGATACGTTGGAGACGTATCATTCATGCAATAAAACATTTCCTATTCCATGTATCCTCATACACAAGTATATCTGTTCACGCTCAACTCTTTGCTTATAAGTTTTTGATAATTCTTTCCTGCTTAGAAGCTTTTTTGTCTTTTTTTGCTCTTCTCTTCCTTTCCACTATTCATAATGAGCCTCAACCAATTATGCAAGACAAGTATCACAAGATATGCACGGGAGTAATCTATCATATGATATACCAAATGATGTAACGATATGATATCGTATCACTATGGTGCTCAAGTTTTTGCTAAGCCCGACAATAGTCGGATAGCTAGTCTCAATAGGTATGAAGGTATTCGCAAAGATGGTGGGGCTATCAAAGTGTAATGGCAAGGAAGTAAAAGTTTGTGATGGAATGGATACCTTCGTCACACTTAACCTTTCACGAAGTCGGGGGTAATCGGCCTTGCTTCCGGTTGGTGGTCTCAAAGGATGGATGATCGTCGTTGCTTGCAGAAGCATGTGGTTGATGTAGTCGATGGATCGATACATGTGGTCGTCGTTGAATTAGCCGTCCATAAGTAGCGGAGACACCTTAGGAGACGCAAACCGCAATGCAAACAACCACAAATGCAATGGGGACTAAAATGAGTCAACATTGTGGAAGTTATGATGGTTTTGGTGGAGACCCTGGGCAAAGATGCCAAAATTTGAAAAATGTGATGGAGTCAAATGTTGGTGGAACTAATTTTAGTGGATGGTGGATGCCAATAGCAACAAAATGAGATAAAGAACGCGAAAATCAGACTCCGGAGGAATTTGTTATGACCAAAATAGTGTATCGGCTCAGGCTGATTTTGGGGGTGCGGGTGTTGGAAATATGCCCTAGAGGCAATAATAAAGATGTTATTTTCATATTTCCTTGTTCATGATAAATGTTTATTATCCATGCTAGAATTGTATTGACTGAAAACTTAAATACATGTGTGGATACATAAATGAATACCGTGTCCCTAGTAAGCCTCTACAAGACTAGCTCGTTGATCAAAGATGGTTAACGTTTCCTAATCATAGACATGAGATGTCATTTGATAATGGGATCACATCATTAGGAGAATGATGTGATGGACAGACCCAACCGTAAGCTTAGCATCAGATCGTAGCACTTAGTTTAATTGCTACAGCTTTCTTCATGTCAAGTATATGTTCCTTAGACAATGAGATCATGCCACTCCCGAATACTGGAAGAATACTTTGTGGGTTATCAAACGTCACTTCGCAACTGGGTGATCATAAAGGTGCTCTACAGGTATCTCAGAAAGTGTTTGTTGGGTTGCATGGGTCGAGACTGGGATTTGTCACTCTGTGTGACGGAGAGATATCTCTCGGCCCTCTCGGTAATACAACATCATGAATAGCTTGCAAGCATGTGACTAATATGTTTATTTATGAGTATCTTGTATTACGAAATGAGTAAAGAGACTTGCCGGTAACGAGATGGAACTAGGTATGGCGATACCGACGATCGAATCTCGGGCAAGTAACATATCGCCGGATAACGGGAATTGTATACGGGATTATCTGAATCCTTGACATCGTGAGTCAAACTGATAAAGATCTTCATTGAATATGTGGGAGTCAATATGGGCATCCAGTTCCCGCTATTGATTATTGATCGGAGAGGAGTCTCGGTCATGTCTGCATGTTCTCGAACCCGTAGGGTCACACTCTTAACGTTCGGTAACGCTAGGGTAGTATTGGGATATTCATATGGTGAGTCCGAAAGTAGTTTGGAGTCCCAGATGGGATCCAGGACATCACGAGGAGCTCCAGAATAGTCCAGAGGTAAAGATTTATATATGAGAAGTGATATTCAGAGTACCGGAATAGTTCGGGGGTTTGCCGGCAGTGTACCGGCAGGTCCCGAAGAGTTCCGGGGGTCCACCGGAGGGGCCCACCTGCCCCAGAGGGCCACATGGACCCTTAGTTGGCGCCCTAGGCCTACATGGGCTATGGTGGCCGCACCCCACCAGGCCCATGCGGCCAAAGGGGGGGCATCCGCCCCCTGGCTTGGAGGGCGGGCATCCGCCCCTCCCACACCCCTATATGAGGTGGGCGCGTAGGGGGGAGGCTGATGACCCACAAGTATAGGGGATCAATCGCAGTCCTTTCGATAAGTAAGAGTGTCGAACCCAATGAGGAGCGGAAGGAAATGACAAGCGGTTTTCAGCAAGGTATTTTCTACAAGTGCTGTAAGTAGTGTAGATAGTTTTGTACCAAGGTGATTCATAACAAGTAACAATAGTAAAAAGAGTGCACCAAGGTGGCCCAATCCTTTTTATAGCAAAGGACAAGCCGAAAGTACTTCTTATAGTGATCAAAGCGTTCTCGAGGACACATGGGAATTCTCGTCTAGTCACGTTCATCATGTTTAGTTGATTCGCGTTCACTACTTTGATAATTTTATATGTGGGTGGACCGATGCTAGCGTGTTGCTCTTACTTGAACAAGCAACCCTCTTATGATTACCCCCTCTCCCAAGCATCCGCAACTACGAAATAAGAATTATGATAAATCTAACCATAGCATGAAACATATGGATCCAAATCAGCTCCTTACGGAATAACGCATAAACTAGGGTTTAAGCTTCTGTCACTATCGCAACCCATCATCTACTTATTACCCCCCAATGCTTTCCCCTAGGCCCAAATATGGTGAAGTGTCATGTAGTCGACGTTCACATGACACCACTAGAGGAAGAACAACATACATATCATCAAAATATTGAACGAATACCAACTTCACATGATTACTTATAACAAGACTTCTCCCATGTCCTCAAGAACAAAAGTAACTACTCACAAATCATATTCATTTTCAAGATCAGAGGGGTATTGTATATGATTAAGGATCTGAACATATAATATTCCACCAAATAAACCAACTAGCATCAACTACAAGATGTAATCAACACTACTAGCAACCCACAGGTACCAATCTGAGGTTTTGAGACAAAGATTGAATACAAGAGATGAACTAGGGTTTGAGAGGAGATGGTGCTGGTGAAGATGTTGATGAAGATTGGTCCTCCCTCGATGAGAGGAATGTTGGTGATGTCGATGGCTTTGATTTCCCCCTCCCGGAGGGAAGTATCCCCGGCAGAATCGCTCTGCCGGAGAGCAAAAGTGCTCCTACCCAGGTTCCGCCTCGAGACGGCGGCACTTCATCCCGAAAGTCTTCCTCTTACTTTTTTTCTAGGGCAAAAGGCTTCATATAACAGAAGGAGTGCACCGGAGGGCATCTGTGGGGCCCATAAGACATCAGGGCACGCCCTGTTGTCTTGTGGATAGCAGGTGGGGCCCCTCCGGTAGTTCTTCATTCCAGTATTTTTTATATATTCAATAAAAAATATTGTAAATTTTTAGGTCATTTGGAGCTCCATAGAATAGCTATCTCTGCTGTAGCTCTTTTAGGTCCAGAATTCCAGCACTCCGGCACCTTGACGTGCTCTTCGGTGGGTGCGACAAGCAGCACTCCGGCACCGGCGCCTTGCAGCGAGAAGGCACCATCAAAGTACATGATCCATTCTTTGGTTGCTTCTTTGCCAGGAAGAGCAGTTTCTTGGATCTCCTCGTCGGGCATTGCTGTCCATTCGCCAATGAACTCCGCCAAAGCTCTACTCTAAATGGTTGAAGTACTTTCAAACTTAAGTGCAAAACTTGACAGCTCCAACGACCACTCCACTATCCTGCCAGTTGCATCTGGATTTCTCAAAATGCGCTGCAACGGAAAGCGATTGACGACAGTAATTTCATGTGCTTGGAAGTAATGGCACAACTTTCTCGAGGCCATGAGAAGGCCGAAAAGCAGCTTCTGCACACCAGAGTATCTTGACCTAGCCCCCTGTAAAAGGGAACTAACAAAATACACAGGGCGTTGCACCATCTTCTTCTTCGGCACCAGATGTCGAGCGTACGACCATCTATGGGGCCATCTAGCCCCTTTGCGGTTCGGCCAGGGGAATGTGCAAGCACAAAGAGCAGAATCAACAGCAAACGCAAAGGATTTTACCCAGGTTCGGGCCACCGCGAGGTGTAAAACCCTACTCCTGCTTTGTGTATTGGAAGTGTTTGAGCTCAAGTACAAGGTGCGCTTCTTGCCGGCAAGGTGCAGGAAGAGCAGCTACGCATGCAGAATGAGCAAAGTGTCGATTCTTGTAAAGGTTGCCCTGGCCCTCCTTTTATAGCTAAAAAAGGGGTAACCACAGTGGCAAAATAGTCATTACATGTTGATTAGATAGCAAACAGTGCTATCATACCTAACTCTGCCGGATTAGGACAAATGCATTTATTGCGCCGTTAGGTTTCGTGTGGAGGAGGAGCCCCGGCAAGGTTCCTTCACCGCTCGCCCAGCTACCTCCTATTATCTTGACATGCCCTCTGGACGGGTGTCATTAAAGGTAATCTTTCTTCCAGCATGCTGCCACGTGCCCCAACAAACCTCACCAAACTACCTACCCGCTCGACACCTCATGGATTAGCGACTAGCTGCTTGGTGAGGTGGAACGATGAGGAGTTGGCAAAGGCTTGCCGGCACGGAGCTTGTCGGGCCTTGATCTTGCCGGCAAACGATGATTTTATCTTCAGCACTTAGCCAAGTGCTTCCTTGACGCTTGGTCTTGATGTTAATGATCTTCGACAAGCCCTGGCCGTCGAGACTGCTACTACTGCCTGTGCATAAGTCAGGGTATAAAATACCCATGTTTTATACACCGACAGGAGCCCCCGGGCCTAGGCCACACGTGCGTCTGACGCGTCGTTGGGCTAGGCCCAAACAATGCACAGACACGTGGTAGGAAATTACCGCCGTAAAATCTTTGTGATGATGATTTTCTGTCGCACGCCCACATCGCGCATTAAATGCGGGTCGCATGAGTGGTGGACTGGAGCGACGGTTTGTGGTAGTGCGCTTGCAAAAGTGCTGCCATGTTGGACAGTAAAGAGCCAGCCTCCCCGCGCCTTCCCCATAAAAAGGTAACCGCGAGGAGGCACTGCTCATTCACACCGCCCTTTGTTGCATCTTCTTCCTCCTCTCGCCCAAGCAGATCCGCCGTCGCTGCCGCCACTGCCTCACGCCTCTTCCACCTCCAATCTTCCCTTCCGAGCCCTCATGGCGCCCAAGAAGGGTGATACAGAGGGGAAGAAACCCGCCAAGCCTGTCGACCCCAAAGCAGAGAAGCGGAAATTGGACTTGGAGCAGCGGCGGAGGGAGAACGCGGTTTTCTCGCCGCCGGCCTTGGACAAGAACACGATGATCTCCAGGTATGCTTATATGTGGGGAAGGGACACCCAAGGCCATAAGGCGCCAGTAGTGCTCCCTGCTGACACCAAGGTCGCCAGAGAAGCGTACCCGTTCTTCTGTGCGTACTTCTACTGCGGCCTGGTCCCCCCATACTCGGATTTCTTCATCGAGTTGATGTACACCTTTGGGTTCAGACTGCTGGATTTTACTCCGAATGCAATGACCTGCATGGCAGTCTTCGCCCATTTATGCGAAAATTTTGTCGGAGTCATCCCCAATGTCGACCTCTTCCACCATTTCTTCATTCCCCGCATTGAAGGTGACGCGCTCTCCGGCAGTGTGACTTGGATTCCCCGGGCCAAATCTAAGGGAAAATGTCTGGCCGGGCTACTGCATCTGAAATGGGAGGAATGGCGGGCAGAATGGTGCTGGATCAAGGAGAAGGACTTCCACAACTTCTGCTTGCCATGCATGGAGAAGATTGACCGCGGCAAGAATTGGAGTGATCTTGGCGCCAGCGTGTCATGGGAAACGACGATCTATGGGACCGAACGGGCCCCTTTGCGATTCGGCTCAGGGGACATGCATGGGACAAAGAGCAGATTTTCAGTAGGTGCAAGTACACGCTAGGGGTTTATCCAGGTTCGGGCCGCTATGAGCGTAGAACCCTACTCTTGTTCTGTGTTTGATTGTGTATGAACTCAAGTTACAAGGAGCGTAGTCTTTCGGCAAGGTGCACGGGAAATGCAGCTGCTGCGTGTAATTGAGTTGGGTGTCGACCGTTCTACCTATAGCCGTGGGCCTCCTTTTATAGGCCAAGGGGTTACCACAATGGCTAATACGGTCATTACAGAGTATGAACAGTGACTTGCACCGTCACCACGTCTATCTTCCGACGGGGTAAGACAAACGCATTTAATGCACCGTTAGGTGCTACGTTGGGGAGGTGAGGCCTTGGGCAAAAGATCTGTACCACCAGTCCTGGCGCCCTCCTGTAATCTTGACACGTCCCAGGGACGGGTGTCATTAAAGTTAATCATGGCGTGGCGTGCTGACACGTGCCTTGGCTGGCTATGTTGACTGCCTGCCTGCTCGACACCTAGCATACGAGCCTATCTGGTCGATGGCGAGGTGGAGTGGTAATGGGACAGAACAAGCCTGCTGGCGCGGAGCTTGCCGGGCCTTGCTTGCCGGCAAGGGGGGGGGGCTTGCCGGCAACCATAGTCTTGGTCTTCACCTTGCCGGGGCAAAGCTTGCCGGCAAGGGCAGCGTCGATCTTCAGTACGAGAATAGTACTTATTGATGACCTGCCTTGAGGTCTACTTTCACGGTCTTGGTGTTGAGTCTTGAGTCATAGTTATCCTCAACAGGCCCTTGCCAGAAGGGAGGCTACAACTGCCTGTGCACAAGTCTGGGTACGAGGGCACCCATGTCTTAGTACACCGACAGGAGCCCCTGGGCCTGGGCCACACGCGTATGCGAGGCATCGTTAGGCTAGGCCCAAATAGTGTACAGGCGGCGCGTGGCAGCAGATAACTATCATAATCTTCTCTTTTACTGCACCCGCCCACGATGCGCATTAAATGCGGGCGTGGGAGAGGTGGAGCAAAGCGGCGGCGGGAGGTGGTGCGCCTGAAAAGCGCAACCAGGTAGGACGAAAAAGAGCCAGCCCTCGCGCCTTCCCCATAAAAAGGAAAAAACATGGAGGGCGCTGCTCATTTTGCCTGACTTCTCGCATCTCCTTCCTCGATTTCTGCCACTAAGGGAGGCGAGGCGGCAAGGAGAGTAATCTCTCTAGAGCGCTATAAAAGAGGGCAGGGGAGTGGCGATCTTCCCCATCCATCTTCTACCCTTGCCATTCTCCTCGTCCAACCTTTCGTCCATCCTTGCCTTCCTTGAGGTCTACCACCGTGATGGCGAGGGGTGGAGGTCGGGCCCGCGCATCTGCTTCCGCCTCGAGGGTCCCCCCTCAGGGTCGGACGCGTTCCTCGGTGGTTATCGTGAACGCCAGCCCTAGCACCCACAGCAGGGCCGCCCCCCGCGGCCGCGGGGGGCGCGACACCCGTGGGCAAGGCGGACGTGGAGGGGCGACCGCCCTTCCCCCTTAGGCGGAAGCCCGCATGGCGGTGACGGCACACGAATCCCACACGGCGGTGGTGGCACACGAGTTTGTCGTGGGGCTGCACCACCGGCTTCATAGTTGGCTCCGGCTCCCGGACCCCTTTGCGAGCGTGATGGAGAACAGCATGCCTTCGGGCCTGTGGCTACAGGCGGACGGTTGCTACAACGGCCCCTCCTGGGTGGTGGCCGAGTTCTCCACTGTCGGCTCCCTGTTCCTGACGCGGGGGTGGAAGTCGTTCGCCCGCTCCCGTGGCCTAAGGCGGGGGCAGCTCCTCCAGTTTAGGTATGACAGAGCTGCCACCCTCTTCGCAAAGTTCTTCGGGGTCTCCAGTGGCCGCATGGAATGCTGCGCGGAGAGCGAGAGCAGTAGCGGCACCGACTCCTCCAGCGAGAGCGAGAGCGACGACAGCTCCTCGCGTATCAAGAGCGAAGGCGATGACTCCGACTAGGCGCATAGTAGCGCCCGAGTCGAGTGTTGAAGATGAGCTGCGCTCCGCCTAGACTCCTCTCTTTTGCTCCTGTATCAAAACAATGTAACCCCGTGGGGGCGTGGAAGATATCTTTTGTACCTAAGCGCTTAGTAGTTGTTGTAGTTCGTGCTTCGAATGTATGCAAATTATTCTCCTTATTCCATTCTGTCTTTGCATGATTTTTGTACCCTACGCTTGCCGGAATCTTGCCGGTGTGCACACCCTTGCCTCAAGTACTTGAGGAACAAGTCCTCAGCAGCTTGCCAGAAGTGCCGCTGCCGGCAAGGTCACGCTTGCCGATCACAATGCAGCTACTTAGGTTGCCGAGCGGACTCGAAGCAAAGCAAAAGCGCAGTCGATCACGGCAAGGTTCCTTAGCGTGCAGGTTTCTCATGCAAAGGCCAAAATCATTCAAGCAGAGTCGCAACTACAAAAAAGAATTTATTTCAAAGTTTTGCAACTTAGCTTATTCCTTGCTGTAGTTCTTGTCGTAGGGCGATATCTTGAATGCGTCCTTTGGTATCCATACCGTCACTCCCCCCCGGAAACTTGTACGCAAGGAATCTTTCCTTCCTTTAAGAAAAAGAAAGAAGAAAAAGAGGAGGCTGGAACCTTGACGGTTCGTTAATCGCCTTATGCAGGGCAAAATGTAACACAGGACTGCCTACAACACATAAATAAATATGTACTTTGACAAATAATTGTGAAACACTTAGTTTTATTTATTATGCACGGGATCTGCGCCTGGCTTTGTAGAAAGGTTTACATGCCTTGACGGCAAACTTGTACAAAAGAGGTTGTCGGGCATCCCGGCAACCGCGCCTTACGAGTAGAACTTACGAAGATGCTCAATATTCCATGAGTTGAGCACCGGAGTGCCATCTTCGGTCTCTAGGCGGACTGCGCTGGGCCTAGAGACTCATACTACCCGGTAAGGGCCCTCCCACTTCGGCGTCAACTTGTTTTTACCCTTCGAGGATTGAATCCGACGAAGAACAAGGTCGCCTTCCTCAAGGTTCCTGGCATTCACTTTGCGGCTATGGTAGCGGCGCAAAGCTTGCTGGTACCGTGCAGCACGGACAGCAGCCTGGAAATGATCTTCCTCAAGGAGTGTGGCATCGTCATGCCGCAGCTCATCTTGGTCCTCCTCATCGAAGGCCAAGACTCGAGGTGACCCGTATTTGAGTTCTGTGGGGAGTACTGCTTCTGCACCATACACAAGGGAGAAGGGTGTCTGGCCAGTGGCTTGATTTGGTGTCGTTCTGATTGACCAAAGAACCGCCGACAATTCTTCCACCTAGCGCCTTCCACACTGGTGTAGCTTGTCAAAAGTCCTGGTCTTTAAACCATGCAGCACTTCCAGTTTTGCCCTCTCTACCTGCCCATTGCTCCTCGGGTGAGCAGCGGAGGCATAGCAGATCTTATTTCCAAGTTCTTGGCAATGTGTTGTGAAGGCGCGGCTTGTGAATTGGGTGCCGTTGTCGGTAATGACCCTATTGGGTACACCAAAATGGGCAACCAATCCTTTGAGGAACTTGATAGCTGACTGTGCCGTCACCTTTCTCACTGGCTCTACTTCAGGCCACTTTGTAAACTTGTCGATTGCAAAGTACAAGAATTCAAAGCCCCCGGTAGCACGGGGGAAGGGGCTGACAATGTTGAGCCCCCAGACCGAGAAGGGCCAGGAAAGAGGGATGGTTTGGAGGGCTTGAGCTGGTCGGTAGATGTCCTTGGAGTGGAACTGGCATGCTTCGCACCTGATAACCAATGCCAAGGCGTCTTGAAGGGCTGTTGGCCAGTAAAATCCTTGATGGAACGCCTTGCTGACAAGTGCGCGCGACCCAATATGAGAGCCGCACATCCCTTCATGTATTTCTTCCAGCAACCTTTGTCCATCTTCCTGGGAGATGCATTTCAATTTTACCTTGTTTGGTCTCTTCCTGTACAAGGTGCTGTCAATAAACTTATACATCCTTGATTGACGGGCCACTCTTTCTGCATCTTCCTGCTCATCGGGAAGGTCTCATGTCTGGAGGAATTGGACAATCGGCTACGCCCATGCCAGAGCTTGTGGCTCGACGACAAGGACTAAAGGCATTTATTCCTCTGCGAGAGCGTTTGCTTCGAAGGCAAGGATCTGGCTTGCTGGATGCTACGGCTCACCGGCAAAGGGTGGCTTGTCGGTGGTATCTGCTTTCTTGGCGGCTACGGGTAGCTCTGCCAGAAAGTAACCATCAACATCTTGTTTTCTTTTCTTCGCCAGCTTCGATGGTGTAACGGATGGCTGAGTTAGTTGGAGCACAAAAGTTCCTGGTTCCACGGGCATCTTTTGGGCGGCAAGTTTTGACAGGTCGTCGGCAATCTCATTCTGGGCACGGGGAACGTGCTCTGCTTGTAGACCGTCAAAGTGCTCTTCCAACTTTCTCACTTCATCGACATATGCCTCCATCAAAGGGCTCTGGTAATCCTTGTTGACCTGCCTCACCACAAGCTGCGAGTCACCTCTGATAATCAGTTTACGGATACCGAGGTCGATTGCAATGCGCAGACCGGCAAGCAAACCCTCGTACTCAGTAGTGTTGTTGATGTCCTGCTCCCTGGGGAAGTGCATCTGGACCACGTACTTGAGGTGCTCTCCGGTGGGTGTGATGAGAAGCACACCGGCACCGGCGCCTTTCAGCGTGAAAGCGCCGTCAAAGTACATGATCCAATCGTCAACTGTTTCCTTGCCGGGGAGAGAGGTCTCTGGTTTTTCTTCATCTGGCATTGGAGTCCATTCTGCAATGAATTCCACCAAGGCTCTGCTCTGGATCATCGCGGTGCTCTCAAATTTCAGATCAAAACTTGATAACTCCAATGCCCACTCCACAAGATGCGTTGCAATGGAAAGCGAGTGACAACGGTGACTGGGTGTGCTTGAAAACAATGGTGCAGCTTCCTTGAGCCCATGAGAAGGCCAAAAAGCAACTTTTGCACACCAGAGTACCTTGACCTAGCCCCTTGCAGGAGGGAGCTGACAAAGTAGACTGGGTGCTGCACCATCTTCTTCTTCGCAACTTGCTGATCTGGCTGGCTGGCTTGCACAATCTCTGGCTTGTCGGCACCTGACCTCGCCGGAGAAGATTCCGGCCCATCGAGTCGTGGTTCTGCGGTTGCTACCTCTTCCTCATCGGCCTCTCTTTCAGCCACAAGTGCAGCACTAACCACTTGATTCGTCGCCGCTAAGTATAGCATCAACGTCTCTTGCGGCCTAGGCGCAACTAGGACTGGCGGAGAGGACAGGTACTCCTTCAAATCTTGGAGTGCGGCCTCCGCTTCCGGAGTCCAGTTCACTGGACCTGCCTTTTTCAATATTTTGAAAAACGGCAAGGCGCGCTCTGCTGATTTGGAGATGAACTTGCTGAGGGCGGCAACGCAGCCGGCAAGGCGCCTAACATCCTTGATGCATCTCGGTGCTTCCATCTGCTCAATTGCCTTGATCTTGTCGGGGTTGGCTTCAATCCCTCTCTGAGACACAAAGAAACCAAGGAGCTTGCCGAACGAAACTCTGAACACACACTTCTCGGGGCTGCGCTTTAAGTTAAGCTTGCGCAAGTTGGCAAAAGTTTCCTCTAGATCCTGGATCAGGGTTGACTTGTCCCTGGTTTTGACCACAATGTCATCCATGTAAGCTTCCACATTTCTGTGCAGCTGTGTCTCAAAACCAATCTGGACCGCTCTGGCAAAGGTTGCTCCGGCACTCTTCAATCTGAAAGGCGTATGCAAAAAAGTAGTATGTGCCACATGGAGTGATGAATGCGGTTTTTTCCTCATCTTCCTTGGCCATAAAGATCTGATGATAACCAGAATAGGCGTCAAGGAAAGAGAGTAAGTCACAGCCGGCAGTGGAGTCCACAATCTGGTCAATGCGTGGCAAAAGGAAAGGGTCCTTGGGACAGGCTTTATTTATATCGGTGAAGTTGATACAAAGCCTCCACTTCCCGTTCGCCTTACGCACCACCACCGGATTGGCTAACCATGTAGGGTGTAGCACTCCTCTAACCAGGCCTGTTGCTTCTAACTTCTTAATCTCCTCGGCAATAAACTCTTGCCGCTCCAAGGCTTGCTTTCTGATCTTCTGCTTGACGGGTCTCGCATGAGGGCAGACAGCAAGGTGGTGCTCAATTACCTCCCTAGGAACACTGGGGATGTCAGATGCTTGCCAAGTAAACACATCAACATTCGCCCGTAGGAAGGTAACAAGCTCGCTCTCCTGTTTGTCAATGAGAGTGGCACTTATAGAAAAGGTGCCGCTCGTCCCATCTTCTTTTGCAGAAACTTGTTTGGTCGCCGTCGCGGAAACCTTGGCTCCCTTGCCCTTGCCGGCAGAGCTCTCTGGTGTGTCCTCGACAGGCATGCTGCACTCTGAAGTGTGCTTCCCAGAGTCCTTTCCAAAGGTCTTGCCGGACTTCTTCCTCTTTCCTCCCCTGGGAGCTTTGACGGGAGAGGCAAGTGCCTCGATGGCAGCCGCTGCCGCTGCTTCCCGGTATAGCTTGTTAACAAAGATGATTGCGTCCTTGTAGTTTGACTTGATGGTGAGGACCCCCATCGGCCCCGGCATCTTGATGACGTTGTACGCATAGTACGACGCGGCCATAAACTTTGCCAGGGCTGGGCGGCCCAGAATCCCGTTGTACGGCAGCGGCATCTTGACGACGTCAAAGGTAATCTTCTCCGTCCGATGGTTGAGCTCGCTGCCGAACGTGACCGGCAATGTGACTTGGCCCTTCGGCTTGTTCCTCCCTGGACTGATCCCTTGGAAACTGCCTATCTCCTTAAGATCCTTTTCAGGGATTTGCAGCCTCTTGATCACATCTAGAGAGATCAAGTTCAAGCCATCCCCACCATCAACCAGCATCTTTGTCACCTTGAGGTTGCGAATTGTTGGTGAGACCAACAACGGCAAACACCCGATCGCAGTGGTGCGATCAGGGTGGTCCTCGGCGTCAAAGACGATGGGTGAGTGTGACCACTTGAGTGGCTTCTGTGCCTCCATCACCTGCTCCGCTGTATTGACTTCGCGGATCCATTGCTTTAGTTGCCGGTGCGAGGAGTGCAAAGATGCGCCTCCGTCAACACACATGGCATCTACTACATTTTGGAACTCCTTGTTGGACCCGCCTCTGTCCTCATCACTATCATCCTCTTCTTGCTGGCCCTGAGCAGCCTTCTCTTTTGGCTGCTTGGCCTTGCCACGGCGGCCTCCGCGGCCACCATGGTCTTGCTTGCCGGACCCACCAGCACCATCTTGGGCCTTCTCCTTGTCACGCTTCTCGTACTCTTTCTTCTGCTTTTCGGCAAGTTGCTCCACTTGTTGGCATTGCTGGAGGTAGTGACCCTTGGTGCGGTGGATCTTGCAGTACGGCCCGCCGGTCTTGCCGGCCTTCTCGCCTGCCGCAGCTTCTCGGCAAGCATCGCACCCGGCAACCTCCTTGCCGGGGATGTCTGCCTTCGGCTTCTTGGTGGCGTTGGTGTCGCCGGAGCTCTCGACGGCTAGTACAGTCTTGTTCTTGCGCTTTCTGTTGCGCTTTCTATTCTTCTTCTGCGGGGTTGATGCGTCGTCGTCCTCGGAATCGACGTCTGCACCAGCATCTTCTCCGGGGAGTCACCTCCCTTCCTCAGCACGCGCACACCTATCCGCCAAGGCGTATAGATCATTGATGGCCTTGACCTGCTTGACATTCATCTCTGACCGCATCCTGCGGTTGCGCACATTCATGTGGAACGCGGCAACAACAGCGGCGGGTTGGATGTCGGGGATGTTGTGGTGCACATGGCTGAACCGTTATATGTACTTGCGAAGGTTCTCTCCATCTCTTTGGGGGATCACCTGCAAATCGCTAGGCTGACCTGGGAGCTTGTGGCCACCCTGGTAAGCGCCAACGAAATGATGGCATAGATCCGCCCAAGAAGAAATGGAACCCTCAGGCAGGTTCATCAACCATGACCTGACGTTGGGCCGAAGCGCCAACGGGAAGTAGCTGGCGAGCACTTTCTCGTCCTATCCTCCGGCAGCTTCCATCGCGATGGTGTAGATGCCAAGGAGCTCGGCTGGGTTGAGTGTGTCGTCGTACTTGTCGGGCAGCTCCGGCTTGAAGGCACGGGCGGACGGCCAGCGAACTTGTCGCAGCTCATGAGTAAACGCTGGGCACCCCACATCGTAGGGCAAGTACCCAGCAGCTACTGGAGTGAGCACGTTCACTGCCGGCCTGGCACGGTCGTCAGATTGACGGCGTGCTTCCCAATGCCGCTCAATCTTCATGCGGGCGTCTTCGTCGCACCACTCGCGGAGCACTTGGCGCTGATCTTGGCGGCACCGCGGATCTGACGAAGCCATAGACAGCACGTCATGGCCGTCTGATCGGCGGGCTGGCCGCTGTGACGGTGGGGGTTGCCGAGGCAACTGCACTGTTGGCACGGCGTCTCTGGAAAGGTAGCCGTACGGTCCCGCCAGCATGGTGGGTGGTCGCCGAGACGGCCCCACGTCTTGTGTTTTGCCGGGATCGGCAAAACTGATGAGACTCTGAATGGTGGCTCTCCATTCGTCCATCTTGTCCGGGATTGGCGGGAAGTTCAAAAGTATTTGAACCCGCGCCATGGCCTCTGCCGCCGTGGTTGGCATGGCTGGGAGCACAGAACGGGGCGTCGCTCGACTCCTGGCAGAGCCAGAAGGAGCTTCGTTACATCCATGCCGCCGTGGCTCATGCTCGCCAACAGGTGGACGTGGTGGTGGAGGTGGCGCTCCGTGAGCAATCGGAAGTTGCTGCACAGGGATCTCGCCTTGCGGTCGTCTGGAACCGCCAGCAACGTGGGGGAGTGTGTCGTGCCCATCTTGCGATGGTCGCGGCGTATGCCTCCCCGCGCCGTTGTTGGACGTCGCCGCTACATTCTGGGATGTTACGGCGGCTGGGTTCTGGGTCGCAGCAGTATGAACTATATTACTATGATGACCACGCTCACCAGAATTTCTTGGGAGTTGACCGGCTACGACGTCGCTGGTCCCATGGCTAGGCTTAGCAACATGGCGGGGGTGCTGGGCACCCGCACCACTTGCGCCTCCTGCTCCACCCGTCCCAACCGTAGCGCCCGCGCTGGCTGTGCCGCCTGCGGCCGCCTGGGAAGGTGGCTTGGACGTGGTAGGAGCCGTCGTGGCTCCACCCTTCTTCTTCGGTGCCATCGACGAAGATGATGAAGTTGGTACTCACACTACCAAAAGCTGATTTGTGACACACAACCCCCCTGCCTGGCGCGCCAAAGATGTCATGGGAAACGATGATCTATGGGACCGAACGGGCCCCTTTGCGATTCGGCTCAGGGGACATGCATGGGACAAAGAGCAGATTTTCAGTAGGTGCAAAACACGCTGGGGGTTTATCCAGGTCCGGGCCGCTATGAGCGTAAAACCCTACTCCTGTTCTGTGTTTGATTGTGTATGAACGCAAGTTACAAGGAGCGCAGTCTTCCGGCAAGGTGCACGGGAAATGCAGCTACTGCGTGTAATTGAGATGGGTGTCGACCGTTCTACCTGTAGCCATGGGCCTCCTTTTATAGGCCAAGGGGTTACCATAATGGCTAATACGGTCATTACAGAGTATGAATAGTGACTTACACCGTCACCACGTCTATCTTCCGACGGTGTAAGACAAACACATTTAATGCACTGTTACGTGCTACGTTGGGGAGGTGAGGCCTTGGGCAAAAGATCTGTACCACCGGTCCTGGCGCCCTCCTGTAATCTTGACATGTCCCACAGATGGGTGTCATTAAATTTAATCTTGGTGTGGCATGCTGACACGTGCCTTGGCCGGCTATGTTGACTGCTTGTCCGCTCGACACCTAGCATACGAGCCTATCTGGTCGATGGTGAGGTGGAGTGGTAACGGGACAGAACAAGCCTGCTGGTGCGGAGCTTATCGGGCCTTGCTTGCCGGCAAGGGGGGGCTTGCCGGCAACCATGATCTTGGTCTTCACCTTGCCGAGGCGGAGCTTGCTGGCAAGGGCAGCATCGATCTTCAGTACGAGAATAGTACTTCTCGATGACCTGCCTTGAGGTCTACTTCACGGTCTTGGTGTTGAGTCTTGAGTCGTAGTTATCCTCTGTCAGGCCCTTGCCAGAAGGGAGGCTACAACTGCCTGTGCACAAGTCTGGGTACGAGGGCACCCATGTCTTAGTACACCGACACAGCGACAAGAAGCTTAGGCCGGCACTGAACCGAATCGCCCGCCTCCAGTCTGTCGGGCTGACAATTGAGATGGTGGGAGCTGATTTCCTCCGGCGACGCATCGCGCCACTGCAGAAGAGGCAAAGGTACACCTGGGAGTACAAGAACGCCGGGGACATTATGAGAATATACCCAGGGCTGGCTAATAACTTGACGGTTATGCAGCACATCAGTCTCTGCCATCAGCTCTTCAGGGTCTCCGGCAAGTTTCTCTTGCCGGACAAGGTTGTGCTGCTGCACATTAATTCCGCCAACGATTCTATCTTGGCGATGATGCCAGCATGCACTGCTCGAGGAGTCGAAGCTGACTGGGAGCTGCCTTCACTCGAAGACAAAATGACCTGGGCTTCCAATCTGACGGAGAGGCCTACTCGAGAAGAGAAGGACCTCATCCAAGCCACCCGAGATGAAGAGTTGGCGTATATCGCTTACAGGGCCGAAGAGGCCTTGAAGGCCGACAAGGCCAGCGGTTCCCGGGCTAAGGCAACTGAGGAGGAGGAAGAGACCCCCAAGGAAGAAGTTGCCGAAGAGCACCAGGAGGAGCCTGCCGAGGAAGAGGTTGCCGGTGAAACCGAAGAAGGAGGAGATCTTCAAGGCCCGAAGAAGAAAGCGCGCGTTCTTCGGAAGGTGTCTACCCAGGAGGCAATGCGACCTTCTCCGTCGGGGGCTGGCCTTACTGTGAAGAAGACGACCACCAGAACTGGCCAGCAGCAAGAAGTGCGCCGGCAATCGGCTCGGTGTCCTCGAGCTCAACGTCCACCTCCTCAGCAAGGGTTTGCCAGTGAAGTTGAATCTTCTCAACAGGCATCTTCGTCTCTGCCAGCAATCAAGAGAGCCAGGGAGTCGCCTCCGCTAGTGAGATATGACCTCTCAATCCTCAGCGAGTCCGTAGATGAAGAGTAAGCATAATTATCTTATCTTCATCAAATCTTGATTTTGTCTTTGCAGGGATACAGAACCACTCGTACACAGGGCAAAGTGAACGAGAGGTGCAACAGAGCACGAACCCACAACAAGCACTGGGCAGGGCGCCACATCTTCCGATACCGTCGTCGTCAGCCCCCAGCCCAGCCCCCTGCATGAGGTAGTGGTGCAAATCCCGCTCGCAAGCGCCGGCACTGAGGTTCTTCCTCTGGAGCTTAGAAAGGAGATAGGAGAAGGAAGCCAAGGGGAAAAGCACCAAGAGGTGGATCATGTCATGGCTCCTCCTTCAACTATCATCACAGAGAGCGCTTCTCCGACAAGGGTCTCCGCTGACGAGTCTGTCCGCACAAAAATTGTCCCGACAAGCGAGGTTGTCGGTGACCGTGCGGCGGCAACCGAGGTCGCTGGGGAAGGAAACACCCTTCCTTAACAAACATCAACAGGTAATCCACTTGTTTTTAAGCACTGTCCCAAGTTTTTGTTTTCTTGAACTTGACTTGTAAACTGAATCATTTTTCGCTCTTTGTTTCTGTTCCATCTCGCAGATCCAGCTTCTCGCGAAGAAGGGGAAATCCTTGCAGACGTGGCCAATATTGCAAAAAATGCGGTCAACGAGGCCGCCAAGATCTCTGCTGAAGAGGCCGCCAAGTCCGCTGCCGAGGAGGCAAGGGAAGTCACCGAAGAACCAGGAAAGTCTCCCGGCAACACGTCTGCCCCCATCTAGTCAAGCACGGAGATGGTGCTGGTCGGTGCCGACAAGCCAAATCTTAAAACTCAATCCGCCACACCAACTACTCAAATCTTGGCGGATGTCTTGTCGTTCGCTACTCCCCGCCAAGGATCTGAAGCCCCCAGTTCATCAAGCACTGGAGGGTTAAATTTTGATGATGAGATTGCTCGGATCCTAGCCCCCTTTTCTCAAAGTGCCACTAAAGCTGACAATGCCGTCGACAATGCAGCGGACCTTGCCTTCTTAGAAACCATGGTTGTCGGTTTCAAAGATGTGCAGGACCGCTACAGCAACCGCTGTGTCAAACTCCAAGAAGAGCACAAGGCTCTGAATCTGGCCGAAGGGAAACTGAAGGGAAAGGTTGAGGAACTCCGCACATGGTATAACAACCAATCTCATAACCTGAGGAGGCAGGAGGAAAAGCTTGCCGCCGCTCAGGAGAAAGCGACAGCCTTGGACAGCAAGCTGGAGGAGCGCGAGGCACAGCTCAATGCCCGAGAAAAGATCTTGCCGCACAAGAACAGGCCATTGCCACTAAGCTTCGCAGCAAGGATGAAGAGATTGGGAAGCTCCTTGAGCAAAGGACCCAAGAGCTGGAGAGGAATCATAAAGAGTCCATCGAAACCCAAGCTCGAGAGAATGCCGCCAAGCTCAAGGAAGCTACCGATAATGCTGCTGCTGCCACTGCCAAGGCAGATTTAGAGACCCAGGTGAACAAGCTGAAGGAAGATCTTGCCACCAACAGTAAAGAGATCGAGGCCCTTAAAGGTAAAGCGCAGAAGGCAGCTCATACCCTAGGGGGGCTGCAGACGCAGCTAGCATCTAAGAACCAAGATCTCGATACAACCGTCAAGGCAATGGAAGATCTGAAATCCAAACTTATCACCCTGGAGAAGGATCTTGAGGCCACCAAATAAAGGGAGGTAATCTTGATGGAGAAGCTTGACGCAGAAGAAACCTCCCGGGAAGATGCTGAGAACAAATTCACGGAGCTGCGCGAGGTGCTCTCCCTCTGGACGAACAGGCTTGTTGACATAGTTGAACGCATAACTTCCCAACTTGCCATCATGGACATGAGGAGCTGGAGCTTCACTGTTAATGACAAGGAGACCGCCAGCGCCATATTGACCAAGTTCTTTGAAGGCCTCATTGATGCCTTGAAGACTTATCATGAAGACAAGTCCGCTTCGTTTGCTGATGAATCCCGCAAGTTTGGCCGCGATGTCCTTTACAGGGTGCTCGTCAAGATCGCCTACCAGAATCCCGATGTTGACCTCTCCGGGATATTCAGGCGCCTTCCGGAGAACACCGATATCACGGCCATTGACAAAATTGTAGCTCCACTAGCCGACAAGGTCCTTCTTGTTCCCCACCATGAAGGCGTCCTCCAGAACTAACCTTGTCGCTGCATTTGTCTCCAGTGCTATCATGTAAAAGATACATTTAATCTTAAGTTAGATCTGCACTGTGCTTGAGATGTAATGCAACTTAAGTTGTTTTGAAATGTATGTATGCTATTTTCCTTGTCTTATTCTGCCTTTGCATGAGTTGTATACCCTACGCTTGCCGGACACTTGTCGGTGCGCACACTCTTGCCGCGAGCGCTTGAGGACGGATCCTTAGAAGCCTGCCAGAAGTGCCGCTGTCGGCAAGTTTTACCTTTTGATGGTTCCAACGCAGCTGCTTAAATTGTTGAGTGTACTCGAAACAAAGTAAGAGAGCGATTGGTTACGGCAAGGTTCCTTAGCGTGCAGGTTTCTCATACAAAGACACAAATCGTTCAAGGAAGATTGCAAATACAACAAAGAAATTATTCCAAAGTTTTTCAACTTAGCTTTCTTCTCTTTGTCGCATTTCTTGTTACAAAACAATCACTTGAACGCCATTTGGTGGCATCCACACCATCACCCCCCCCCCCCCCCCCGGAAACTTGCACGCGAGGGAACCTTCTATCCTTTTGAGAAAAAGAAAGAAGAGAAAGAAGTGGATGGATGCCTTGACGGCTCATTAATCATTTCATACAAGGCAAAGTATAACACAACATCACATGTAATCATACATAAGTGGAAATGTATTTAACAAAGAGTTGTGAAACACTTAGCTTTATTTCACTTATGCACAGGATCTGTGCCAGGCTTTGTACACAAGGTTACATGTCTGCCGACAAGGCTTGTACAAAAGAGGTTGTCGGGGTTCCCAGCAATTGCGCCTTATGGATAGAACTTTCGAAGATGCTCAATGTTCCATGAGTTTTGCACTGGGATGCCATCTTTGGTCTCCAGACAGACTGCACCAGGTCTGGTGACTCGTACTACCCGATAAGGGCCTTCCCACTTTGGCGTCAACTTGTTGGATCCCTTGGCGGACTGAACGCGCCGAAGAGCAAGGTCGCCATCCTCAAGGCTTCGAGCATGGACCTTGCGGCTATGATAGCGGCACAAAAGCTTGCTGGTAGCGTGCAGCTCGCACAACAGCTCGAAGACGATCTTCCTCAAGGAGCGTGGCATCATCTTGCCGCAGCTGCTCTTGCGTTGCTTCATCGTAAGCAAGCACTCGAGGTGACCCATATGTGAGTTCCGTGGGGAGCACCGCTTCTGCACCATAGACTAGGGAGAAGGGTGTTTGGCCGGTAGCTCGATTTGGTGTCGTCCTGAGTGACCAAAGAACCGCCGGCAACTCATCAATCCAGCGCCTTCCGCACTTGTGTAGCCTGTCAAAAGTTCTTGTCTTGAGGCCTCGCAACACTTCAGCATTTGCCCTTTCCGCTTGGCCATTGCTTCTCGGGTGAGCAACGGATGCAAAGAAGATCTTGCTTCCAAGGTCTTGGATGTACTGCCTGAAGGCGCGGCTCGTGAATTGTGTGCCATTGTCTGTGATGACTCTATCAGGAACACCAAAACGGCAAACCAATCCTTTAAAGAACTTGACGGCTGACTGTGCTGTCACCTTCCTCACTGGCTCTACATCTGGCCACTTTGTGAACTTGTCGATGGCGACGTACAAGAACTCAAAGCCCCCGGTAGCACGGGGGAAAGGGCCCAAGATATCGAGCCCCCAGACCGAGAAGGGCCAGGAGAGTGGAATCGTGTGGCACCCCGGCTCAGAGGAACCGGAACACCCCGTATTCCAGCCCAGAGATCAAGTCTTCTGGAATACGACACTGCTTGGCATAGAACAAATCAGCTCTTATGACAAATAATACGAGTACAAGGGTTTGGGTATACAAAGGATTACATTGGCACGGCGACACTATGCCTGCTAAGATAGCTCTATGCTAGCAGCGGAACAACTCGTAGCTGCGAAATAACTTCTAGCAATGGAACAGCGACGGCGGTGATGGACTCCACTCCGCAGGGACTCTGGCTGGGACACAACCTAGCTCGCAAACTCGGGATCCTCAACGAGCAATCAATCACGGCATCACCTGCAATCTGGCATGACATGCCAGGTGAGTACTTTGAATGTACTCGCAAGCTCACAGCAACCAAAGCAATCAAAACAAACAATAGCATGGCAATTGCAGGTTAATCATCATCGATGAACATGATACTACTAGAACAACATGGCATGTACATGTTACTCATGATATGAACATGATGATACTAGCACTAGCATGAGAGGGGGGGTCGATGTTTAAGGTCCCTTGGACCAACTTACTCTTCTCGGAGGTTATCTCGTAACCACCATATGTATCAAGCTTACCGTCGTGAGCATCACAGGATCACCTCAGGATCAACCAAGCTCGGTATCAACAATACCATCGTGATCATCACATGACCACAAGGAGCTTGATCTTCACCTGTGATCATCACATGACCACATAAAGATCAACCAACTTCTTTCCTCATGGAACCGGGGTTGTTATATTATTCAGGTTATTATTATTGTTGACCCATAGTGTGACCTACAACGAACTATGTCCATGACCGAGGACGCGGCTATCGATAGATTATACACTCTGCAGAAGTTAGTACACTGTACCCACACCACGGAACTCATGGCCTCGTGCTCCCATTCGGGTGGACCAACGACATTCCGACAAAACTAATCTATTGCATGACACTCTCCCGGCCACTCCGACAAACTCCCCTTTGGGTTATGTCATGGGTGGCCCCGATGTCAACTCGTGACATCCGCCACCTTTGTGGCTGCCACCATTGTGGCCAAACAAACTTTCCCAAACGGGGACCTGCGCGCAATACCAAAACCGGGCACACAAGGTTATTGCCGCCTACCGGGCCAGGGTAGCACGCGCACATAACCTTCCCTGGTTGGAGGTACCGGCGAGAGGCATGACAATAGACCGAATTAGGGCCTCCCCATCCAGGCAAGTGTGGCTGCACTGGTGAGCTCGATTCAGTGGCACTATGACTCAGCCAACAGATTTGTTCAAGTTCGATTAATATCAGGTTTAACTTGAATGGTGATGAGCTGAGCCATAGCAAAATAGCATGGTGAAATGACAATGCATATGGGCATAATATCAAGATAAGCATGGATGGGTAACACAAGCATTTTACATATGAGCCATACCATCAACAACCATAAATCATGTAGTTTACTGGATGTAAATGAGCTTGGCATAGTGATAATCATGCATCTTACAATTATAACAAACCATAGCAATTCATATGAGCATATCATTATCACTAACATATGAAAGGATTACAAGAATTGAACATGAGAATAATAATACTAGCAAATAATCATTTAATCTACGGGATGAAAATGAACATGGCATAAGAAATGAGCATAGATTTACAAGCATTTACATAGCATTTAAAATAATTGCATGAGCACACAATTATTCAATCATTCAAGCGAAAACCATGGCTATTGCAATGCCATCATGCAAGTGGTTGTAGTGGCATGCTTGGGGATGAAGGATTCATTGGGAAGAAGTGCGAGAAGCTCGCGGAAAATTTCGCCAAAAAAGTTTCTCTCCCGACGGAGCTGATTAGAGGGCAAGGGAAAAATGGTCATTTTCAGAGTGTGAAAACATCATTAAAATTGTACCAACAGAATGGGCTCAACGAATAGAGAATGTGGGATTTTGAATCACCTGATTCGGAGTTACGGGTGCGAAAATACGGCCGTTCGTTCGTTTGGCAGAAAAAAAAATAAAAACTGTCAATTTCTGCTCTTAACGGGCGAACGTCCGCAATATAAGGGTTTCGGCCGGCGGGGTGAAACAGATGGCGTATTGCAGAAAATACGTCTTCGCGAGGAGAAAGCGCACTTCGGCCCGAAGCACTGAGAGAGTACGCTTTCAGGACAGGAAAGCGTATTTCGGGAAATACGTTTCCACTTATGCTGACTGGACCGGCCTCTGGGTCACTTACAGCTGGGCCCCACTAGCTCTCTTTATCTCTCCTACTCCTCTTCTTCTACCTCCCGATGGAACAGAGAGGAAGCGAGGCCGAGCGCACGCCGGCGACGATTCCTGGCGGCACGGGCCACCTCCGGTCACCGGCGTGGTCAGCAGGACGCGGCGCATCCATCCATGTAGGTCGCGGACCTCAGGAAGGGCGGGAGCAAGCGCACCACCGGCCGTGGCGGACGGTGGCTTCGAGCGACGATGGGCTCGGTGTTTCGGTGGCGGGGAGAGGAAGGAAAGGTGCGGGAGGGCTTCGCCGTGGCTAGGGGGAGAGCTTTGGGGAGGGTTAGAGGGAGAATGGGGCCCCGCATTGCTCGAATTTAAGCGGCGGCCGTCAGCGAGGCTTCGGCCAGAGAGAGAGCAGGGGTACTCCTTGAGCTCGATTGAGTGGCTGGGAGGGGTACTAGGAGGGAGAGGGAGGGGTTGGTGAGCTCGGAGAGGCTCGGGGATGGCTATTTATAGCCCGGCCAAGCCGAGAGGTGAGCGCGGCGACGACAACGCGTGCGCCAGCGCACTGGGGCGAGGAGGACATGCGTAGGGGAGGGGGAGAGGAGCCAGAGGGTTCACTCGACGCGGAGAGGCCACGGAAGGCTTCAGGAGAGCTCGAGGAAGAAGATGCCAGGAAGAAAACGGCGGCGGGGTCACGAGCACGCACTGTTCCACGGTGGAGATGGCGCGTAGAGGAAGAAGGAGGAGGGGGAGAGGGTTCCAGAGCGAGTGCGTGGCCACTGCAAAGCCGCTAGACATGCTCCGATGGCGATACGTCATGGTTTGGACGGCGGCAGAGGGACCCGACGTCCAGAGCACGCGATCTGCACACAGTGCACGCGCTCTACGCGTGGTCACTGCGTGCACTGGCGCTCTGACGCGGCTCTGCCCGAATGAGCTTGTCAAACAGTGCACCCACAGCTCAAAAAGATGATATCTATGGCTAGGATCAAATGGGCGGCTCTGGAGGATGAGCTGTGTGCAGAAAGCCACTTGGACAGCAAGTGTTTGTACTGGGGTGGGGAGTTCTACCTGGTGAAAGATGCTAGGAATGAACTAAGGGTAATCACACACTAAGGTGATCACTGTGGCAAAGTTTCAGCTCAATTCGAGGGGTATAGCTAGCACTTGCTTCACAAAGTGCCCCACTGGACAGGAATGGAAAAATTGAAGCTGTGCTCAAATGGTTGAATGGATTGAGCTGAAATTTTGTGTAGGATGATTATTTGGTCATAGGAAGGCACTGTAAAAATTTCATACCATTTGGGTAGATAAAAATGGTACTTCCTTCACAATGCTTTCCTCTGGACAGAAACTTGGGAAAATTCTTGAGAATTATTGGATGAATGAAATAAGCCCAAAGTTGGTGGAGGGAAGTTATATAGGTGTAAGAATGTCCTGGTAAAATTTCAGAATTTATGAAGCCATATAAAATATAGTTGCTTCACAAATTGAAATTATGACCAGAAGCAAAGATTGGATGGTGGGCTCACCATGAGCATGGAATCTTGAATATTTTTACATATCCAAGGTCCATATGGTCCATAGGAATTTTGAGAATTTTGTGGAAGACAGAAATGTAGGTTGCTTCACAACCCAGGGCAAACAGGATTATTCCTTTAATAGAAAAAGGAATCTTCCCAAGAAATAAATATTGAGGTTGGGCTAAGATGGAAATGACATGGTATTGGGAAGGATTTGAGAGTGACAAGCCACTTGGGAGAGGAAGAAGAGATGATCTTCCCAGGTTTCAAGACCACAGAGCCACGGAAAAGCAATTTCAAATAAAAATCCAAAGAAATCCAAAAGAAAAAGAAAGGGCCAAAAATCGGGGTGTTACAAACCTACCCCCCTTACAAAAATCTCGTCCTCGAGATTTGGTTGCTCAGGGAACAAGTATGAATATTCTGACTTAAGGAAACTGGTTCCAACTCGGGTATCCTTTTCCTTTATATAATGTTCCCACTGAATTTCATATGACCTGGCTGCCTTGCTCTGAGGTGGTTTGCTTCACCGTACCCAACATTTTGATAGGTCTTCCCTCATATGTTCAACCTTACACTGGCTCCAATTCTTCCATATTTGCTGGCTTATCTGATATATTGTCATGACTGGAATACGCCATCTTTCCCACAATTTCGGGTATCATTCCTATATCCGGCACTGATAGTATTCCATGGTGTTGTGAACAAATTCTTTGTTGGACACGTAACCTTTTAATCCTTGCATTGGGTTACTCAAATCGATGCATGTCCTTCGGGTACAAAACAATGATGATAATTATAACCATTCTCTTGGCGGAATCTGACTGCTTGTAAGTGGTTCTGAATTATCTTGGCTGGCTCCACTGTCTCGAGTATCAACTCCGTACCAAAGATTCGACTGTTGACTGTCGTGATCAGTATACAGGATTACGACCTTATAGCAATAGCTTGACTGACGGTGGTTCTGGCGGAAGAATCTTGTTCATGGCAGGCTATCACTTCACTGGGTATCATTTGTGAGGACACATGATCCGAGATTGTTGTTCAGCATTCTGATTATTCATTTTGTTGGTATATCCATAGACCATGCGATGCTTTAACACGGTCGCTGAAGTCGAACTGCGGAGCTAGCCTTTGGTCTGTCATGACAGACTTGGATATTCGGTACTGACAATTCTGTGTATATACATTTGGACAAGCGAGTTACCTTGATATGAGGTCCTTATAGAATAGAGTAGACCTCTTGAGTGTATATCCATGGTGATCGATACGGAATCAGACTGTCTTGGGTATCCATACCATGTTGTTCATGCAACAATTATCATTCCTGTATTGCCGGTATCGCTCCTTCATTATTGTTCTCTTTTTCTGAATCTTTTGCCGAAAGAGCTTGGCCACATAAATTCTTCGTGTGACCACAAGTGCTGTCAGGTGCAATATTCTGGCAATCATACCTTATCCTCGTTCATGACTCGTGTCATAGGAAACATACCAGGTTCACATGTATTTGTATGGAGCTCATTGTTGTGGTCAATCATGCAAGACAGTGACAAGTGTTAACGATATCACTTTGTCGGGTGTGAGGAGGCTGGCCTTAATAACCACTGCCAAGATTGTTGTCCCACAGTTGTCTTACTTCATAGTTGGTCAGTCTGTGCTTGCACCACACTGAGATGTATAACTGGCTTTCTTCCTCTTACATAACTCATGTGGTTGTTGGATTCTCACCTTGCTTCGGTAGACCTGCTTGAACATCTTTGCATCCTTGTACGAGTGACTTGCATGACCTGGGTGGCATGCTCACAATATATATGGAAGTATGTGTAGCTGAACATTTGATTCCCGAGGCAGACACTTGTGTCCTGACTAGCTCATGTTTCTGACCAAACGGTTGTGGGCTTGACTCTTGAAATGCACTGTCATATACTGCCAACTCATTGTGTAATTACTTGTACCAATGTTGTCAACTATTTGTAGTGTCGTACTGACGAAGATTAGATAGCATGTGTTGGAAGCCATCGAGAGTATCATGATGAGGAAGATTGAATAGCTTACGCTCGAAGCTTTTGCCGGGATAGCGTGCTGAAGAAGGCTAGGTACCGTACTTCAGAAGCTTCTTCTCCTGATTGCTTGCTGGGGAAGGTTCAGTGCCTTATGCCGGAAGCTTTCTGTGGTGGCTTACCGAAGAAGACTAAGTATCTTACATTGGAAGCTATCCATATGCCGTACCGAGGAAGACTGAGGAACCTTGCGTCGTAAGCTTCTCTGGTAGCGTGCGGAGGAAGACTGGATTCCTTACCCCAGAAGCTTCTCACTGTGATATGCTGACTGAATGGCATATATGTATATATACCCTTGATATTCCTTTGAATCGAAATATAAGGTTGGTCTTGTACACAACTTGTCTTCCGGCTGGTTCATTACAGTTGTAATGGTTGCACACTGAGGTAGACTGGATGCTGATAGTTAATCCAGAATATCATTTGTATTCAGACCAGATATTCCCAATACAATACAGTCGGCTGACAATTCCATACTGTTTAGTTGAGCTTCAAAATATTTGAAATCCTCATTGATTCTTCGAGTTCGGTGGTGGTTGGATGAGCAACATTCATAAGGGGAAATAAGGTAACACCAACGGCCCAAAGAAAGAAGCAAAAGAAACGACTCAAACAAAAGAACACAAGGCATCAAGATTACATACAAGCAACATCACAATTTTACTGCTATTCACAACAATATGCATGCCTACTTAAGCACACAAATCTCGTGGAAACTCCGATACTACGGTCTAATATGCTGTGGCGGTGTGCACAAAAGTGAATCCACATGTGGAGGGGTTGGTGTAACCAGAGCTACACCAAGAGCTGGCTTACGCCGGTTGCATCTTCGACTGGCTCGGGGGTGAGGACGGACTCGGTGATCATGTAGCGAGACACGGATGTCTCGACCACATCATCATCAAGCGGACGGAAAAGAACCATACTCGTCCAGGGAATGGGTGATAGGGTAGGATAGCGGTGAAAAGCAGGGTTTGCTGGCATTGCCCTTTCCTGATAACAAAGATCAGTAAGGGTTGCCAAAGCGACGAGTCAGATGGCAAGATTCGGGGCAGAAACATGTCTACCACCGAAACGATAGGTGTGGCTGAAGAGAATATATTGACGCGATACCTGTGCATCAATCCTGCAAGTGATTGACACCACTAGGTACCTCGGCATCACTCCGCTGGGACAGAGATGACACTAAACACCAAAGAGTGGGTATGCAAAACTAGAGGGTGCAGGTAGTGGATCGAAACCAATGCCACCTACACTCACAAGATGATCCGTTAGTGACAAGATAATAAGTCTATATGCATGCTATGCGACAAACGAATGCAGCAACCAAATGCAGCAAACCGACTAGACTCTATACTAACGGTTTCTAACACTCGCGCTGACTAGGGCATCCTACAGCCAGACCTGTTCTGATACCAAGCGTTGTGGCACCCCGGCTCAGAGGAACCGGAACACCCCGTATTCCAGCCCAGAGAAAAAGTCTTCTGGAATACGACACTGCTTGGCATAGAACAAATCAGCCCTTATTACAAATAATACGGGTACAAGGGTTCGGGTATACAAAGGATTACATCGGCACGGCGACACTATGCCTGCCAAGATAGCTCTATGCTAGCAGCGGAACAACTCGTAGCCGCGAAATAACTTCTAGCAACGGAACAGCGACGGCGGTGATGGACTCCACTCCGCAGGGACTCTGCGTGGGACACAACCTAGCTCGCAAACTCGAGATCCTCGACAAGCAATCAATCATGACATCACCTGCAATCTGGTATGACATGCCAGGTGAGTACTTTGAATGTACTCGCAAGCTCACAGCAACCAAAGCAATCAAAACAAACAATAGCATGGCAATTGCAGGTTAATCATCATCAATGAACATGATACTACTAGAACAACATGGCATGTACATGTTACTCATGATATGAACATGATGATACTAGCACTAGCATGAGAGGGGGGCGATGTTTAAGGTCCCTTGGACCAACTTACTCTTCTCAGAGGTTATCTCGTAACCACCATATGTATCAAGCTTACCGTCGTGAGCATCACACGATCACCTCAGGATCAACCAAGCTCGGTATCAACAATACCATCGTGATCATCACATGACCACAAGGAGCTTGATCTTCACCTGTGATCATCGCATGACCACATAAAGATCAACCAACTTCTTTCCTCATGGAACCGGGGTTGTTATATTATTCAGGTTATTATTACTGTTGACCCATAGTGTGACCTACTATGAACCGTGTCCATGACCGAGGACGCGGCTATCGATAGATTATACACTCTGCAGAGGTTAGTACATTGTACCCACACCACGGAACTCATGGCCTCGTGCTCCCATTCGGGTCGACCAATGACATTCCGACAAAACCAATCTATTGCACGACACTCTCCCGGCCACTCCGACAAACTCCCCTTTGGGCTATGTCATGGGTGGCCCCGATGTCAACTCGTGACATCCGCCACCTTTGTGGCTGCCACCTTTGTGGCTGCCACCATCGTGGCCAAACAACTTTCCCAAACGGGGACCTGTGCGCAATACCAAAACCGGGCACACAAGGTTATTGCCGCCTACCGGGCCAGGGTAGCACGCGCACATAACCTTCCCTGGTTGGAGGTACCGACGAGAGGCATGACAATAGACCGAATTAGGGCCTCCCCATCCAGGCAAGTGTGGCTGCACTGGTGAGCTCGATTCGGTGGCACTATGACTCAGCCAACAGATTTGTTCAAGTTCGATTAATATCAGGTTTAACTTGAATGGTGATGAGCTGAGCCATAGCAAAATAGCATGGTGAAATGACAATGCATATGGGCATAATATCAAGATAAGCATGGATGGGTAACACAAGCATTTTACATATGAGCCATACCATCAACAACCATAAATCATGTAGTTTACTGGATGTAAATGAGCTTGGCATAGTGATAATCATGCATCTTACAATTATAACAAACCATAGCAATTCATATGAGCATATCATTATCACTAACATATGAAAGGATTACAAGAATTGAACATGAGAATAATAATACTAGCAAATAATCATTTAATCTACGGGATGAAAATGAACATGGCATAAGAAATGAGCATAGATTTACAAGCATTTACATAGCATTTAAAATAATTGCATGAGCACACAATTATTCAATCATTCAAGTGAAAACCATGGCTATTGCAATTCCATCATGCAAGTGGCTATAGTGGCTTGCCTGGGGATGAAGGATTCATTGGGAAGAAGTGCGAGAAGCTCGCGGAAAATTTCGCCGGAAAAGTTTCTCTCCCGACAGAGCTGATTAGAGGGCAAGGGCAAAATGGTCATTTTCAGATTGTGAAAATATCATGAAAATTGTACCAACAGAACGGACTCAACGAATAGAGAACGTGGGCTTTTGAATCACCTAATTTGGAGTTACGGTTGCGAAAATATGGCCGTTCATTCGTTAGGCAGAAAAAGAAATAAAAACTGTCCATTTCTGCTCTTAACGGGCGAACGTCCGCAATATAAGGGTTTTGGCCGGCGCGGTGAAACAGAAGGCGTATTGCAGGAAATATGTCTTCGCGAGGAGAAAGCGCACTTCGGCCCAAAGCACTGAGAGAGTATGCTTTCAGGACAGGAAAGCGTATTTCGGGAAATACGTTTCCACTTATGCTGACTGGACCGGCCTCTGGGTCACTTATAGCTGGGCCCCACCAGCTCTCTTTCTCTCTCCTGCTCCTCTTCTTCTACCTCTCGATGGAACAAAGGGGAGGCGAGGCCGAGCGCACGTCGGTGACGATTCCCGTCGGCACGGGCCACCTCCGGGGAAGCTCCGGCCACCGGCGTGGTCAGCAGGACGCGGCGCATCCATCCATGTAGGTCGCGGACCTCGGGAAGGGCGGGAGCAAGCGCACCACCGGCCGTGGCGGACGGCGGCTTCGGGCGATGATGGGCTCAGCGTTTCGATGGCGGGGAGAGGAAGGAAAGGTGTGGGAGGGCTTCGTCGTGGCTAGGGGAGAGCTTTGGGGAGGGTTAGAGGGAGAATGGGGCCCCGCATTGCTCGAATTTAAGCGGCAGCCATCAGCGAGGCTTTAGCCAGAGAGAGAGCAAGGGTACTCCTTGAGCTCGATTGAGTGGCTGGGAGGGGTACTAGGAGGGAGAGGGAGTGGTTGGTGAGCTCGGAGAGGCTCAGGGCTGGCTATTTATAGCCCGGCCAAGCCGAGGGGTGAGCGCGGCCATGATGACGCGTGCGCCGGCGCACTGGGACGAGGAGGACATGCATAGGGGAGGGGGAGAGGGGCCAGAGGGTTCACTCAATGCGGAGAGGCCACGGAGGGCTTCGGGAGAGCTCGAGGAAGAAGATGCCAGGAAGAAAACGACGGCGGGGTCACGGGCACGCACTGTTCCACGGCGGAGGTGGCACGTAGAGGAAGAAGGAGGAGTGGGAGAGGGTTCCAGAGCGAGTGCGTGGCCACTGCAAAGCCGCTAGACATGCTCCGGTGGCGATACGTCATGGTTTGGACGGCGGCAGAGGGACCCGACGTCCAGAGCATGCGGTCTGCACGCAGTGCACGCGCTCTACGCGTGGTCACCGCGTGCACTGGCGCTTTGAAGCAGATCTGCCCGAATGAGCTTGTCAAACAGCGCACCCACAGCTCAAAAAGATGATATATATGGCTAGGATCAAATGGGCGGCTCTGGAGGATGAGCTGTGTGCAGAAAGCCACTTGGACAGCAAGTGTTCGTACTGGGGTGGGGGAGTTCTACCTGGTGAAAGATGCTAGGAATGAATTAAGGGTAATCACACACTAAGGTGATCACTGTGGCAAAGTTTCAGCTCAATTCGAGGGGTATAGCTAGCACTTGCTTCACAAAGTGCCCCACTGGACAGGAATGGAAAAATTAAAGCTGTGCTCAAATGGTTGAATGGATTGAGCTAAAATTTGGTGTTGGATGATTATTTGGTCATAGGAAGGCACTGTAAAAATTTCATACCATTTGGGTAGATAAAAATGGTACTTCCTTCACAATGCTTTCCTCTGGACAGAAACTTGGGAGAATTCTTGAGAATTATTGGATGAATGAAATAAGCCCAAATTATAGGTGCAAGAATGTCCTGGTAAAATTTCATAATTTATGAAGCCATATAAAATATAGTTGCTTCACAAATTGAAATTATGACCAGAAGCAAAGATTGGATGGTTGGCTCACCATGAGCATGTAATCTTGAATATTTTTACATATCCAAGGTCCATATGGTCCATAGGAATTTTGAGAATTTTGTGGGAATTTTGTGGAAGACAGAAATGTAGGTTGCTTCACAACCCAGAGCAAACAAGATTATTCCTTTAATAGAAAAAGGAATCTTCCCAAGAAATAAATATTGGGGTTGGGCTAAGATGGACATGACATGGTATTGGGAAGGATTTGAGAGTGACAAGCCACTCGGGAGAGGAAGAAGAGATGATCTTCCTAGGTTTCAAGACCACAGAGCCACGGAAAATGAATTCCAAATAAAAATCCAAAGAAATCCAAAAGAAAAAGAAAGGGCCAAAAATCGGGGTGTTACAAATCGTTTGAAGGGCTTGTGTTGGCTGATGAATGTTCTTTGAGTGAAACTGACCTGATTTACACTTGGTTACTAAATCAGTTGCATCCTGGAGAGCAGTGGGCCAATAGAAGCCTTGCCGGAAAGCCTTACCGACAAGAGCTCTTGATCCTATGTGAGAACCACATATGCCTCCGTGTATCTTCGCCAACAGCTTCAGTCCATCTTCCCGGAAAATGCACCTCAATTTCACCCCATTTGTCCTTTTTCTGTGCAGAATGCTGTCAACAAACTGGTACATACTTGACTATCGGGCTACTTTTTCGGCTTCTTCTTGATCATCGGGAAGTTCTCCTGTTTGAAGAAAACGGACAATTTGTTGTGCCCATGTTGGAACCTGTGGCTCGACGACAAGGACTAAAGGCATCTCTTCGGCTGTGGGAACGCTTGTCTCGACGGTAAGAACCTGAGGTTCTGTGCGAGGCCGCCGCTCACCGGCAGGCGTGTTGTTACCGGCAACTTCTTTGCCGGCGGCTTCTGGAAGCTCTGTCAGGAAATACTTACTGGTATTCAACTTTCTTCTTTTGTTCGCCTGCATTGATGGTGTGACAGATGGCTGAGTTAAATGGAGCACAAAAGTTCCCGGTTCCACAAGAAGCTTTTGGGCAGCACACTTTGACAAATGATCAGCAATGTTGTTTTTCGCACAAGGGACGTGCTCTATTTGCTGTCCGTCAAAGTGTTCTTCCAATTTCCTCACTTCTTCCACACAAGCTTCCATCAATGGGCTCTGATAATCTTTGTTAACTTGCTTGACAACGAGCTGCGAGTCTCCACGGACGATCAACTTTCTGATTCCAAGGTCTATTGCGATCCTGAGACCAGCAAGGAGCCCTTCATACTCAGCAGTGTTGTTTGTAGCCTTCTCCCCGGGAAAATGCATTTGTACCACATACTTGAGGTGCTCTCCGGTGGGTGCGACAAGTAGCACTCCGGCACCGGCGCCTTGCAGCAAGAAGGCACCGTCAAAGTACATGATCCATTCTTTGGTTGCTTCTTTGCCAGGAAGAGCAGTTTCTTGGATCTCCTCTTCGGGCGTTGGTGTCCATTCGACAATGAACTCCGCCAAAGCTCTACTCTGAATGGTTGAAGTACTTTCAAACTTAAGTGCAAAACTTGACAGCTCCAACGACCACTCCACTATCCTGCCGGTTGCATCTGGATTTCTCAAAATGCGCTGCAATGGAAAGCGATTGACGACGGTAATTTCATGTGCTTGGAAGTAATGGCGCAACTTTCTCGAGGCCATGAGAAGGCCGAAAAGCAGCTTCTGCACACCAGAGTATCTTGACCTAGCCCCCTGTAAAAGGGAACTAACAAAATACACAGGGCGTTGCACCATCTTCTTCTTCGGCACCAGATGTCGGGCGTACGACCATCTATGGGGCCATCTAGCCCCTTTGCGGTTCGGCTATGGGAATGCGCAAGCACAAAGAGCAGAATCAACAGCAAACACAAAGGATTTTACCCAGGTTCGGGCCACCGTGAGGTGTAAAACCCTACTCCTGCTTTGTGTATTGGAAGTGTTTGAGCTCAAGTACAAGGTGCGCTTCTTGCCGGCAAGGTGCAGGAAGAGCAGCTACGCATGCAGAATGAGCAAAGTGTCGACCCTTGTAAAGGTTGCCCTGGCCCTCCTTTTATATCTAAAGGGGTAACCACAGTGGCAAAATAGTCATTACATGTTGATTAGATAGCAAACAATGCTATCATACCTAACTCTGCCGGATTAGGACAAACGCATTTATTGCGCCGTTAGGTGTCGTGTGGAGGAGGAGCCCCGGCATGGTTCCTACACCGCTCGCCCAGCTACCTCCTATTATCTTGACACGCCTTCTGGACGGGTGTCATTAAAGGTAATCTTTCTTCTAGCATGCTGCCACGTGCCCCGACAAACCTCACCAAACTACCTGCCCGCTCGACACCTCACGGATTAGCGACTAGCTGCTTGGTGAGGTGGAGCGATGAGGAGTTGGCAAAGGCTTGCCGGCACGGAGCTTGCCAGGCCTTGATCTTGCCGGCTCGTGCCTTGCCGGCAAACGATGATTTCATCTTCAGCACTTAGCCAAGTGATTCCTTGACACTTGGTCTTGATGTTAATGGTCTTCGGCAAGCCTTGGCCGTCGAGACTGCTACCACTGCCTGTGCATAAGTCAGGGTATAAAATACCCATGTTTTATACACCAACACCAAGCATCGTCTCCCATGTTGTTGGAGGAAGAAGAAGAAGAAGACATCACGCTCGGCCTTCAAAATCTGACAGAAAATAGCCCGAAACAAGAACAAAGGAGAAACTTGTGATACGGTGGTCAAAACATCCCGGAGTATATATAATGAATTTTTATCTTGTGAAACAAGTATTGGGGAAGAAAACGGAGTCGAGAAGGCACACGAGGGGTCCACAAGACAACATGGCGCGCCCTAGGGGGTGGGCATGCCCTGTTGCCTTGTGGCCTCCTCGTGGCCCCCCTCAGTTATTTCTTATTTTTGTAATTTTTCTAATATTCCAAAACGGACAGAAAATATTTTTATGGAATTTTTGGAGTCGGTTTACTTACCGTATCACATACCTTCTCTTTTTCAAGATTCTTGAGCGTTTCGGAAAGCCTCTTTAAAATGTTCCTCCGGTGTAATTGTTTGAATAATATTGGTTTCAACATTAATGGGCATACCTGCAATATAATTTTTAATTCTTTGCCCATTAACCACCTTCGGATTAGTGCCCTCGGCATTATTAATCTTGATAGCTCCGTAACGATAAACTTCTTCGACGATGTACGGTCCTTCCCATTTGGAGAGAAGTTTTTCTGCAAAGAATCTAAATCGAGAATTGTATAATAGAACTTGATCACCAATTTTAAATTCCTATTTTTGAATTCTTTTATCATGCCATCTTTTAACCTTTTCTTTAAATAACTTGGCATTTTCATAAGCTCGTGTTCTCCACTCGTCTAGAGAACTAATGTCAAACAACCTCTTTTCACCGGCAAGTTTGAAATCATAGTTGAGTTATTTAATTGCCTGATAAGCTTAATGTTCCAATTCAAGAGGTAAATGACATGCTTTTCCATAAACCATTTTATACGGGGACATACCCATAGGATTTTTATAAGCAGTTCTGTATGCCCATAATGCATCATCAAGTTTCTTAGACCGGTTCTTCTAGATCTATTAACATTCTTTTGCAAGATTAATTTTATTTCCCTATTGCTCAATTCAACTTGCCCACTAGACTAAGGATGATAAGGTGATGCAATTCTATGATTCACATCATACTTAGCTAATTTTTTACGGAATGCACCATGAATAAAATGTGAACCACCATCAGTCATTAAATATCTAGGAACTCCAAACCTCGGAAAGATAACCTCTTTAAGCATTTTGATAGATGTGTTGTGATGAGCACTACTAGTTGGAATAGCTTCTACCCACTTAGTAACATAACCAACAACAACTAAAATATGAGTATATCCATTAGAGGAAGGAAAAGGTCTCATATAATCAAATCCCCAAACATCAAATGGTTTGAAAACAAGTGAATAATTCATAGGCATTTCTTGACGTTTCCCAATATTACCAATTCCTTGGCATTCATCACAAGAGAGGACAAACTTACGTGCATCCTTGAAGAGAGTAGGCCAGTAAAAACCAGATTGTAATACCTTATGTGCAGTTCTGTCTCCCGCGTGGTGCCCTCCGTATGCCTCAGAATGACACTTCCGTAGGATTTGTTCCTGTTCATGCTCAGGTACACAATGTCTAATAAAACCATCTACCCCTTCTTTATATAAATGTGGGCCATCCCAAAAGTAATGTCTTAAATCAAAGAAGAACTTTTTCTTTTGTTGATATGTGTAACTAGGTGGTATGTATTTGGAAACAATAAAATTAGCATAGTCTGCATACCAAGGATTATTGCGTGAAGTAGAAGCATTTATAACAGCTAATTGTTCATCAGGAAAACTATCATCAATAGGCAGCGGGCCATCAAGAACATTTTCCAATCTAGACAAATTATCTGCTACATGGTTTTCAGCTCCTTTTCTATCAATAATATGCAAGTCAAATTCTTGTAGCAAAAGAACCCACCTAATCAATCTAGGTTTAACATATTTCTTTTCCATAAGATATTTAATAGCAGCATGATCAGTGTGAACAGTAACTTTAGAGTCAACAATATAAGGTCTGAATTTATCACATGCAAACACAACTGCTAAAAATTCTTTCTCAGTAGTAGCATAATTCCTTTGAGCACTATCCAAGGTCTTACTAGCATAATGAATAACATTTAGTTTCTTATCAACTCGTTGACCTAGAACAGCACCAATAGCATAATCACTTGCATCACACATAATTTCAAAGGGTAGGTTCCAATCAGGTGGTTGAACAATAGGTGTTGAAATTAAGGCTTTCTTAAGTATTTCAAAGGCTTCTACATAATCATCATCAAAAACAAATGGAACATCTTTTTGTAGGAGATTAGTGAGAAGCCTAGAAATTTTAGAGAAGTCTTTAATGAACCTCCGATAAAAACCAACATGACCGAGGAAACTTCTTATACCTTTGATATCTTTAGGACATGGCATTTTAACAATTGCGTCAACTTTAGCTTTATCTACCTCAATACCTCTTTCGGAAATTTTATGGCCAAGGACTATACCTTCATTCACCATAAACTGGCACTTCTCCCAGTTCAAGATGAGATTGGTCTCTTCACATCTCTACAAAACTCGGTCAAGGTTGCTCAAGAAATCATCAAAAGAAGTTTCGTAAACGAAAAAATCATCCATGAATACCTTAACAATCTTTTCACAAAAAACAGAGAATATAGTGGTCATACATCTTTGAAAGGTAGCAGGTGCATTACATAAACCAAAAGGCATACATCTATAGGCATAAGTTCCAAAAGGACAAGTAAAAGTAGTTTTCTCTTGATCTTCTTGTGAAAACAGGTATTTGGAAAAAACCAGAATATCCATCTAGAAAGCAAAAATGTGTGTGCTTAGACAACCTTTCTAACATCTGATCAATAAAAGGCAACGGGTAGTGATCTTTTCTAGTAGCTTTGTTTAACTTTCTAAAATCAATCACCATCCTATAACCGGTTACAATTCTTTGTGGGATAAGTTTATTTTTATCATTAGGAACAACAGTAATGCCTCCTTTCTTAGGAACACAATGAACATGACTTACCCATCTGCTATCAGCTATAGGATAAATTATACCTGCCTCCAGAAGCTTTATTATTTCAGTTCTTACCACATCCTTCATTTTAGGATTCAGACGACGGTGATGATCAACTACTGGCTTAGCGTCAGGCTCCGTATTGATCTTGTGTTGACATAAAGTGGGACTAATGCCCTTAAGATCATCAAGAGTATGTCCAATTGCAGCACGATGCTTCCTTAAAGCTTTAAGTAATCTCTTTTCTTCGTGCTTTGAAAGGTTAGCATTGATAATAACAGGATATATCTTCTTTTCATCAAGATAAGCATATTTCAATGTATCAGGGAGTTTCTTTAGTTCAAACACAGGATCACTCTTAGGTGGGAGAGGATCTCCCAATGTTTCAACAGGCAAATTATGTTTAAGAATAGGTGCTTGCCTAAAGAATATCTCATCTATTTCATGTCTTTCATTCATGTGCATATCATTTTCATGGTCTAGCAGATATTGCTCTAATGGATCAGTAGGAGGCACGGCAATGGAAGCAAGATTAATAATTTCATCTTTACTAGCCAATTCTTTATCATGAGATTGTCTACAAAACTTGGAGAAATTAAATTCATGAGATACATCACCAAATTTAACACAGACCTTCTCCTTAGCACAATCAATTTCAGCATTTACAGTATTCAAGAAAGGTCAACCGAATATAATAGGACAAAAATCATCTTGCGGTGATCCAAGAACTAGGAAATCAATAGGGTATTTGATCTTACCACACAAGACTTCAACATCTCTAACGATCCCAAGCGGTGAAATAGTATCTCTGTTTGCAAGCTTAATAGTGACATCAATATCTTCTATCTCAGCAGGTGCAATATCATGCATAACTTGTTGATATAAAGTAAATGGAATAGCACTTACGGTAGCACCCATATCACATAAACCATGATAGCAATGATCTCCAATATTAACTGAAACAACAGGCATGCCAACTACAGGTTTGCTCTTATCTATTTTTTCTTGTTTTGTATTAACTTGTTTAGCAATCTTAATTGCCTCCTCACAGAAATAAATGACATGACCATCAATATTATCAACCAAGAGATTTTTAACCATTGCAATATTAGGTTCCACTTTAATTTGTTGAGAGGGTTTAGGAGATTTAACATTACTCTTATGAACTACAGTTGTAGCTTTAGCATGTTCCTTTATCCTAATAGGGAAAGGAGGTTTCTCAATATAAGCAATGGTACAACTGGATCAACATTATAAGTAATTGTTTCAGTTTTAGCTATAACAGGTTCATCACAAATTTCTTCAATAGGTGGATGAAATTTAAACCACTTCTCCTTAGGGAGATCAACATGAGCAGCAAATGATTCACAAAAAGTAGCCACTATCTCAGAGTCAAGTCCATATTTTGCGCTAAGCTTATGAAATACAGTTGTTTCTATAAAAGACTTAACACAATCAAACTCAAGATTTATACCTGACTCATTACCTTTGTCGATTTCCCAATCTTCAGAGTTGCATTTAATTCTTTCAAAAGATCCCACTTGAATTCAACAGTTTTCTTCATGAAGGAACCAGTAGAAGAAGTATCAAGCATTGATTGATCATTATGAGAAAGTCGAGCATAAAAGTTTTGTATAATCATCTCTCTTGCAAGCTCATGATTGGGGCATGTGTGCATCATATATTTAAGCCTCCCCCAAGACTGAGCGATACTTTCTCCTTCACGAGGCCAAAAATTATATATATAATTCCGATCACGATGAACCAAATGCATAGGATAAAATTTCTGATGAAATTCCAGCTTCAATCGGTTCCAATCCCATGTTTCTGTGTCATCCAATAGCCTGTACCAAGATATTGCCTTTTCCCTCAAATATAAGGGCAATACCTTCTTCTTAACTCCATCCTTTGATAAACCTATGAGCTTAAACAATCCACAAATTTAATCTATATAGATTAAGTGCATATCAAGATGTATTGTTCAATCTCCTAGGTAGGGATTAGCAAGCAGTTCTTCCATAATACCCAAAGGAAGTTGAGGAGCGGCTCTTACCACTTTCGTCTGAGGTGAAGATACCCCGAACAAGCACCTCAAAGGATTACTTTCCATAGTGACAAGTAACAGTAAATTTCAGCACGTAATAAAAATGTTTTCTTACCAAATTCCACTTACCAAAGGCGCTTCACTCCCCGGCAACGGCGCCAGAAAAGAGTCTTGATGACCCACAAGTATAGGGGATCAATCATAGTCCTTTCAATAAGTAAGAGTGTCGAACCCAACGAGGAACAGAAGGAAATGACAAGCGGTTTTCATCAAGGTATTCTCTGCAAGTGCTGTAAGCAGTGATAACAGATAGTTTTGTAGCAAGGTGATTCATAACAAGTAACAAGTAACAATAGTAACAAGAGTGCAGCAAGGTGGCCCAATCCTTTTTATAGCAAAGGACAAGCCGAAAGTACTTCTTATAGTGATCAAAGCGTTCTCGAGGACACATGGGAATTCTTGCCTAGTCACGTTCATCATGTTTAGTTGATTCGCGTTCACTACTTTGATAATTTGATATGTGGGTGGACCGGTGCTAGGGTGTTGTTCTTACTTGAACAAGCAACCCTCTTATGATTACTCCCTCTCGCAATCATCCGCAACTATGAAAGAAGAATTAAGATAAATCTAACCATAGCATGAAACATATGGATCAAAAACAGCTCCTTACGGAATAACGCATAAACTAGGGTTTAAGCTTCTGTCACTCTCGCAACCCATCATCTACTTATTACTCCCCAATTCTTTCCCCTAGGCCCAAATATGGTGAAGTGTCATGTACTCGACGTTCACGTGACACCACTAGAGGAAGAACAACATACATATCATCAAAATATTGAACGAATACCAACTTCACATGATTACTTATAACAAGACTTCTCCCATGTCCTCAAGAACAAAAGTAACTACTCACAAATCATATTCATGTTCAAGATCAGAGGGGTATTGTATATGATTAAGGATTTGAACATATAATCTTCCACCAAATAAACCAACTAGCATCAACTACAAGATGTAATCAACACTACTAGCAACCCACAGGTACCAATCTGAGGTTTTGAGACAAAGATTGAATACAAGAGATGAACTAGGGTTTGAGAGGAGATGGTGCTGGTGAAGATGTTAATGAAGAATTGTCCTCCCTCGATGAGAGGAACATTGGTGATGTCGATGGCTTCGATTTCCCCCTCCCGGAGGGAAGTATCCCTGGCGGAATCGCTCCACCGGAGAGCAAAAGTGCTCCTGCCCAGGTTCCGCCTTGAGACGGTGGCGCTTCGTCCCGAAAGTCTTCCTCTTATTTTTTTTTCTAGGGCAAAAGGCTTCATATAGCAGAAGAAGGGCACCGGAGGGCATCTGTGGGGCCCACAAGACATCAGGGCGCGCCCTGGGGGGTGGGCGTGCCCTGTTGTCTTGTGGACAGCAGGTGGGCCCCCTCTGGTAGTTATTCATTCCAGTATTTTTATATATTCAATAAAAATCTTCGTAAATTTTTAGGTCATTTGGAGATCTGTAGAATAACTATCTCTGTTGTAGCTCTTTTAGGTCCAGAATTCCAGCTGCTAGTAATTTCCCTCTTCATGTAGATCCTGCAAATTAAGAGAGAAAAGGCATTAGAATTGCATCATAAAGTGAAGTAATGACCGAAAACATTATAAATAATAGTAGGAAAACATGATGCAAAATGGACGTATCAGAGGCTCACCCCTTTGCCTGGCCGCTGCCTCTCCCATCTCCTCCGCGTAGCGCTTGGCGAAGCCCTGCTGCAGTTCCGCTGCCGCCACCACCACCACGCCGTTGTGCTGGCCTGGATCCCATCTACCTATACTCCCTCACTTGCTGGATCAAGAAGGAGGAGACGTCACAGAGCCATACGTGTGCACATCTTAGAGGTGTCGTTCGTGCAGGGCTCGGATCGGATTGGATCATGAAGGAGTACGACTACGCCAACCACGATCTCTAGATCGTTAATGCTTTCGATCTACAAGGGCATGTAGACACCTTCCCCTCTTGTTGCTAGCATCTACATAGATTAAATCTTGGGTGTTTCGTAGGAAAAAAATTCTTTTCCATGCAACGTTCCCTATCAGTGGTATCAGAGCTAGGTCTATGCGTAGATGTTATGCACGAGTAGAACACAAATTGGTTGTGGGCATTGGTGTTCAGATTGCTTACCTCCTTTGTTATTTTTGGATTTGGCGGCCCGGACCAACTTTACTTGTCCATGCACAAGAGACCGGTTCCGCGACTGACATGCAACTTGTATTGCATAAAGCGGCTGGCGGGTGTTTGTCTCTCCCAGTTTAGTTGAATCTGATTTGTCAACATCGGTCCTTGTAGAAGGTTAAAAGGCAACGTGTAATCACCGTTGTGGCTTTGTGTAGATAAAAACGGTTCTTATAGTTTGCCCCTAGAAGCCACGTAAAAATTGCAACAACAAAATAGAGGATGTCTAACTTGTTTTTGCAGGGCATGTGATGTGATGTAGTATGGCCATGATGTGATATGATATATGTGATGTATGAGATGATCATGTTTTGTAATAGTTCACGACATGCATGTTGATGAGTATGGCAACCGGCATGAGCCATAGGGTTGTCTTAATTTATTGCATGACCTGCGTGTCAATCATAAAACGCCATGTACTTGCTTTACTTTATCGCTATGAGTTAGCAATAGTTGTAGAAGCAATAGTTGGTGGAGATAACCACATGAAGCACCTCGGAGATGATGGAGATCATGGTGTCATGCTGGTGATGATGGAGATCATGTCGGTGCTTTGGAGATTGAGATCAAAAGCACAATAAGATATTGGCCATATCATGTCACATATTGATTCATGTGATGTTTATCTTTTATGCATCTTATTTTGCTTAGAACGATGATAGCATTATAAGATGATCCCTCCACCTAATATCAAGATAAAAGTGTTCTCCCTTAGTATGCACCGTTGCGAAAGCTCGTAGTTTCGAAGCACCTCGTGATGATCGGGTCTGATAGACTCTTCGTTCGCATACAATGGGTGTAAGCCAGTTTTCCACATGCGGAAATACTTTGGTTAACTTGACAAGCCTAGAATGTACAGACATGGCCTCGAAACACGGAGGACCGAAAGGTCGAACATGAGTCATATAGAAGATATGATCAACATGGAGATGTTCACCATTGAAACTACCCCATCTCAGGTGATGATCGGACTTGGGTTAGTGAATTTGGATCATGTATCACTTAGACAACTTGAGGAATGTTGATTTAAGTGGGAGTTCTTTAGAAATTTGATTAGTTGAACTAATTATCATGAACATAGTCTAAAAATGTCTTTGCAAATATGTTGTAGATCAATGGCTCACGCTACAGCTCCCTGAATTTCAATGCGTTCCTAGAGAAAGCTAAGCTGAAAGATGATGGAAGTAATTAAGAAGACTGGGTCCATAATCTGAGGATTATCCTCACTGCTGCATAGAAGGCTTATGTCCTTGATGCACCGCTAGGTGTGCCACGGCCCCCTGCAAATCTGGATGCTATGAACATCTGGCAGGCACGTTTTGATGACTACTCGATAGTTCAGTGCACCATGCTTTACGGCTTAGAACCTGGGCTCCAAAAGCGTTTTGAGCACCACATGGCATATGAGATGATGGAGGAGCTGAAAATGATATTTCAGGCTCACGCCCGTGTGGAGAGGTATGAAGCCTCAGACCAGCTGTAAGATGGAGGAGAACGGCTCCGTTAGCGAGCACGTACTCAAAATGTCTGGGTACTTTGTCCTTTGGATGGCAGGAAATATCATATATGGAAGGAAACCAAAGGAGATTGCTGCAAATCAAGCCAATTGGAGCAACTTTCCTGAAGAGAGCATTGTCAACAGGCGCATCAGGGTGAAATACGGTGTTCCATACGACCGCACACACTTGTATGAGCAGTCGTTTGGAGTGCCCACAGCCCCTCCTCGTCTATATAAGCAACTTTCGTGAAGGGGCCACAAGGAGAAGAGAACCCTAGCCGCCGCCACACCATCCAGAACAGGATAAGAGAGGATCTGAAGAACTCACGAGGATCATCGTAGTTTTTGGTCCTTTCATCTCCATCATCATCATCACCTCCTTCACTATTGTAAGAGGGATTGGAACTTGTAATCTCTACTCCATCTCATTTGAGATCAAGACTATTTGGGCACCATTTCATCTCATTGTGGATCCCCTCAATATTATTGATATGGTTTTCATGGTTTTTCTCTTTGATGTGATTGATTCCCCTCTTATGATGTGTGAGTAATTCCCCTAGGTGTGGGAGATGTAGGTAAGTGGTAAGATTGACATGTGCCTATCCTATATGTCGTCATTTGAATTCGTAGTAGTATGATCTATTTAGTATGTTGTTATATTGTGGTGAACTCTATGCGTGTTGTCCAATTTAAGGGCCCAGGCAACATGATCTCAAGACCTACACAGGTAATACGTATTGTTTAGGAACTCTGTGACCTCTGACGTGACAGGTGGAGATATCTATGAGAACCGAAGACAATATGAGATAACGGTGATCCATTGAAATTAATGCTTGGATCCGGTCTTATGACCTTAATTGTGGAAACGACCACTCTGTGGCAACGGAGAAGCAGGACCATAGAATGAAATGTAACCCCTAGTGGAGGAGTTTCATGACCCTAGGGAGAACCGCCTACAGAAAGTTTATATCAAATACTATGAGTACAATACAAGGTAACTGGTATTACCATCGCACTGGCACAATTCGTATATTCTTACCATGAACTAAAATCTCCCCGCACCTAATCTCTTCATTGCAGGCAACACCATTTATATTTTAGTTCTTGTTATTTACTTTCAATAGTTATTTAGTAGACACCTTTAAATCCTCTTTATATTAGCATATTTTAGTTTATCGTTTACCCAGGACAGTAATAGTATTTGCTGAAGCTCAAGCAGTACTTCACACAAGAACTGTGACACCTTGTGTGTGACAGAAACGCCTCCATAAATACTCTCCTCCGCTCTTTGTTGGGACGATTACTCATTGGGATACTTCCGCAAAAGTGCTACACTACCCTGTTTGGTCTGCAGGTACCAAGGCATTTTCTGGCGCCGTTGCCGGGGAGCTAAGCGCAGAGTATTTGTTTCGTAACTGTTTTTGCACGTATTGTTATTGTAGATGCTTCATGTAACTCACAGGGGATCTACTCATTCAGGGAGAACGTATTTACCAGATTACATTACTCGTTTTCCTCAGGAGCAGCAAGCTTCATTAATAGAAAAATACAAAAATAGTGAGATAGTTGAGCTTAACACTTTGTTCGCAGAAATGACGATTACTCAAAAGCCCAAGAAGACTATTAGGGATCATTGTGCTCCAGTGCTTGTTTCTAGATCTCCTATAGTTTATCCTACTAATTATGCTCAAGAGTATTTGATTGACTATGATCTTATTACAGAAGTAAGAAACCATGCTTTTGCATAAACTGAAGAGGAAGATCCTCAAGCACATTTGATGATGTTTGATACTTTATGTGGGACATTTAAGATAAAAGATGTTTCACGAGAATTTGTGCTATTGAGACTCTTCAGGTTTTCTCTAAAGGATGATGCTGAGAAGTGGTATAATCGATTGCCTCCAGACAGTATAACCAGCTGGATTATGTGTGCTGAAAAGTTTATGGCTAAATTTCTTCCAAGCTCGAAGATTACTAAATTGAGGAGAAACCTCACTTCATTTGTCCAAGAAGACGGTGAAACACTATATAAGGCTTGGGAGAGATACTCCAAATTTTTAACATTATGTCCTAACCATGGTTATGCTAAATATGTTATACTACATATGTTTTATCATGGAATTAATGATGAATCAAAATCCATTCTTGATCTAAGTGTAGGTGGACAATTTATGTCATTAACCATAGAAGAAGGGAAAGAACATATTGAGAAGATTGTATCCGCACACGAGCAATGGAATATTGAAGAACCTATCAAACCAACTGGAAATGTATACCATATTGAAGACATGGAAAAATTCAAGAAGGTTACTCAAGAGAAAGGTAAGCCTGTTGAACAAGTTATCAATGAAAAAGTGGATATATTCAGTATTTATCACTAGGAAGATGAGCTTCAAGATACGATGAACAAGTTTAAATTCCATCAAGATAACTTCAACAGAGACTTTCGAAGATGTATCTATCATAATGAAAAGGTAATAGCATATCTCTCACGAGAGGTAGATGGGTTAAACCAAGCGGTAAAGAATCTTGATAAACACTCTCGTATGATAGAGACTCAATGTATTCAAATCTCTGAGACTCAAGCTTTGATTATTGCTCAATTAGATAATCCAGTTTCTACTAATGAAATATCTACTCATAGTGGTAAGAGAACGCAGGGTCCCAAGGGCCCAGAATGGTATGAAAGAGAGCAAGAACAAAGAAGAATAGAGAGCCAAAGCCAAACTCAAGAGAATAGAGAATTGCTCTTTGGTGAAGAAGAACCTGAAGAACAGGTCCATCAAGATACTCAGGGGGGTGAAGCAAAAGTTGAAAAAGAAGTTGACTCTGATGCAGAAACAACTGATGGCAATAACAATGAAGAAGAAACTCCGGAAGCAGAAGAAGAGGAAGAACCTAGGGTGGAAAGAAATAAATAGCCACCTGATCCAACCAAGAAGGTTAGTGGTCAAGCACCGAAAAACAAAGAGAAAGGTAAGGAAAAGGAGAAAGATAAAGGTAAATCTAAGAAAGCTCTTCCTTATCCTAAGGCTGTAAGACCACCTTCAAATGATGCATTATACTCTTCTTTTCTTCAAGCCATAGCTGATCTTAAAATGTCAATGCATGTGACTGATATGTTAAAGATTCCTACTTTTGCTAAGTTCATGCGTGATGTAGTGAATAATAAAAGGAGTATGACTCTGAAGGAACACGTTGCCATGATAACGGAGTATCCGTTTGATAACAAGATACCAGAGAAACTGGGAGACCCAGGTATACCCACTATATCTTGTTCTATTGGTAATCTTGATATAAATAACGCTCTTTGTGATGTAGGAGCAGGGGTAAGCGTGATGCCTCTAACTCTTTATCACAAGTTAAATTTATCTGAATGCATACCCACAGGCATAACTTTGCAGATGGCAGACAAGTCCACAAAGAAGCCAGTGGGGATGGCTGAAAACGTTCCGTTGAGATTGGACGGGCATGTTATACCAACTGATTTTATTATTCTTGACATGCCCGAAAACGAAAAATTATCAATTATCCTTGGTAGACCATTTTTGAATACTGCGGGTGCATCGCTAGATTGCTCAGAAGGGAAGGTAACCTTTAGAATCTACGAGGAAGAGATAGTCAAGTACTTTCCGAAGAAGCCAGGAGCAAGGGTGAAGTATGTGCCACCGCCCAAACGATTATGTACGGTGAGCAGAGAAAATCCACGACCACCTGATACTTGATGAAACACCGAGGTAAGAGGTTGAGCTAAGCAACCTAAAAACCAGCGCTTTATGGGAGGCAACCCATTATCTCTTTATTTTTCGATAAAATTTTATCTTAGTTTTAGTCAATACTTTGATCTTATAAATGAACTGATGAAAATCCCTCGGAAAAGTCTTTTTTTGACCTTTTTATTGAAGGAGAAATGTTGAAAAGTGGAATTAGGAAAAGAAACAAAGGAGGAAAGCAACAGAGGAGAACGACGGCGTTTCATACGGGCACTGCCGCCCGTATGCACGGTCGCATGAAATTTCAGAAGAAACGCAGAAAAGAACAGAGAGATCGATGGTGTTTCATACGATCGCCTACGCCCGTATGCGCGGTCGTATGACACTCTCGCCGAAATCAGCCACAACTTACAGATTTGAAGACGGCGTTCCGAACGGGGGAGAGCACCCGCCTGAGCGGTCGTTTGATTCTTCGACCAGGAGCGTCTGCGGGAACAGAGAGAAAGACGGCCTTCCGGACGGGCGTCAGCGCCCGTTCGAGCGCCCATTTCGCCCTCCGCCCGACAGAGCATCGGATAAACATGTTTGATGACGACGTTTCAAACGAGCGCGTGCGCCCGTTTGAGCGCTCGTTTCAGGTATGTAAAACCCTAGATCGGCTGATTTGAACGTGAGACGGCGTTCCATACGGGCGCCCGTGCCCGTATGAGCGCCCGTTTCGCCTGAATTTTCATAAATCTGAGCCGCCGGCGCTGGGAGGTTTTCTTCTTCTTCTTCCCCCCAACGCCCAAAGCTCTCACATATCTCTCTCTCAAACCCTAACAAAAATCCTCCAAAACCTTTGTTTCTTCGCGGATTTCGTTCGTTTGATCCGTGCATCTTCATCCTCGGTGAGTTTCTCCTCCGATCCATGGTTTATTTGCAAGTTTTGGTGGTGGTTTCATCAATGTTCATATCCTAGATGAGATGCATAATATTTTCGATTTCCGGTCGATTTGCACGTTAGGATTCAAAGTAATAGGTTAGAATCGATCTTAGGTAGTATTAGAACCCGATCCCCACGTTAAACTTACATTTTTCTGTTGTTATTTTCCTTGTGTGTAGGAAATGATGAGATCGGCGATTGCCGCGGGGAAGAAGGCCATGGGCTCACGCTCTAAGCGTGCCCGGAACGAGGAAGATGAACTCCGTGCTGCTGTGAACAAGGACTTCCAATGCGTGAACAACCGGGGGATGACCCCCACGAAGTGGAAGTGTGATGCGTTCTTGGAGTCCCAAGGGCTTCACAACGACTTCGCGTGGCTTGCGGACAACGTTGGGATGGGAATTTTCAGCAACTTCCATTACCTCACGTACCGCAGCATCACCGTGGAGCTCCTCTCCACCTTCTCCCACACTCTCGATGACTCGAGGGTGGCACCGAGCTGCTCATTCACGCTCGGAGGAGTTCGGCGCACCATGACGCTGGAGCAGTTCTGCAGTGCCTTCGGTTTCGAGAACCAAGGAGTTCTCGACACTAGGGGCACGCCGATTGTTGACACGTTGGGTTCGTGGGAGCTCATCTCCGTCAAGGATGAGCATCACCTCTCTGGGAAGAAGGTATCGAGTATCCAAAACCCCGCCATTCGCTACTTCATGATTTTCATTGCCAACGCTATTTTTGGTAGGGAGAACATTGGGGGCATGTCGAGCTATGACATGTGTGCGCTTCACGCAGCACTCCACCCCCACTACACTCCCAAGCCTAACTTGGGAGCTTTTCTTATGCATCACCTCGGTAGGCAGCACAAGCAGCCGAGGGGGACTATTGTTGTGGGAGGCGTAGTGACTCGGCTTGCCGAGCACTTCGGCCTCGATCTTGTTGCAATGCAGCACGTCCCAGGCCCTACGGCACTTAACCGTAGAATTATGACCAACACTCATTTGATTGGGCCCGTGCAAGGGGAGCATTGCTACAAATGCCCCCTACCTAACACGCACACTGTCGATGTTCGCTTGCCCTTGCCGCAAGCATTTACTGTTTCTACGCGTGATATGTGGGTACTCTCTGTTGATGAGATCAACGAGTACCGCCATGAGGCTGGTTTCGGGAACATTGCTCAACCCGAACCCGCTCTAGAGTGGGAGGCTGCAGCAGCAGGTCCTACCCACAGATGGGATGCATGGGGAAATGCACCCCAGTATGCACCCAACTATCCAACACAGCCTGCACCGCAGGTTAACTTTGGGCAGCCACGTGACTATGTGCCTAGGATAGAGTTTGAGCAGCTGTAGCAGCAGGTAGGAGGGATTCGTATGGACCTCCGTGAGGCCAACAACAACATTAACCTGCTGAGTGGGAACATGCAGTCCCTCTTTTCTTTCTGGCAGCCACATCCTGGAGCAGGAGGTCCGTCCTCTAGCGGCCCCTCTCAGATGCAGTGGCCACACTTTGGCCAGGGGGCGATGATGACAAGGACATGGACTAAAGAGTAGGCCAAGAGCCTAAGCTTGGGGGGGCTAATCCCCTAGTTATCCATGCATGCATTTTTCTTTTATCTGTTTTTGTATTTTGCATGTTTATTTTCAGTTTGCATAATAAAATGAGGAGCACACTTTGGTCTTGCCTTGTTGTAGTTCTTTTCGTTTGTTTTCTCTGAGCCTACAAGTTTGTTCTCTACTAACAAGAGGAAATGAAGGAAATGAATTGGACTTGATGGAGGGGAAGAATGAGCTAGCGTGAGAAGGTATAACATATACATAATCCCTTGTCTCGCAATATTATTTGAGGAAGAATTTTTAGTTGACTGGCTGCACTTGAATTAGTTCCCCACGATAGTTGAATATCATCTAGTCATAACTCCCAATTTTAGATTTTGCTAGTCAAACCTTGTGGGAAAGCATGTTTTTGTGAAAATCTAAAAATTTTAGAGGTCAAGAACTTTTGAAGAGAATGAGTACTTAAGCAATTCAACTCCATAGCTGATTTTGATTGACTTGATGACACCTATTGATGGAGTTGTTTAGAGGGATGAATATTTGAAGTGGTTGAGGTTATGCCAAAATTTATTCGCAATACTTAAATCGTGGAGCCCCAGCCCTAGGTTGGCTTTACGTCTCGTTGCTATATGTTGAGATAATTCACGTAACTGCAACTCCGTCATGAACTTGGGGATTGTGTAGTAAACGATCGACCTTCCCCAAGGGAGTGTGCAAGTGGTAAATAAAAGCACTGATCACTGAGCTCGAAAGAGACAACCATCCTTGATCCATAGTGCATGAAATTAAGCCACAGTGGAACCCAATTGCATATAGTGAATTTTGGCATAACCCCGTCACCGAGAGTTGAAATCCCAAAGAACAATGACTGAGAGAAGTGTTTGAGAGCCATGACTAGGGGGCATTAGTGGGTGTTAATGAAAAACTTGAGTACTTTGCTATCTTTGATCTCCAAACTTTCTAAATGCATTTTGATGATTGAGCTTAAGTTGAATATCCATCTAATAGATGAACACCTTCATTTGCCTAAACACTTGGTTAGCGAAGAAAATTTGTTTTGAGAAATTATAACTAATTGTATGAGACTATACGTGGTTAGGCAACGAGTTTAGGTGCAGCTATTCAATTGCAAATACTTTCTTGAATGATCTTGCAGGATAACAGAGGATGGATATGATGTATTTTCTCGAGCCGGTAAAATTCTTTGCATTCAACCAAGCTCCTTTTCACTCTCTTGATTTCTTGTTTGCTCGAGGACTACCAAATCTTAAGCTTGGGGGAGTTGATGGCTCGAGAATTTGCGATGTTTTTCATGGTGATTTCCATTTGGTTTCATTGGATTTTTGTTATTCTTCGAATATTTCTAATGCTAATCCAACAAAAGAGAAGAAAATCTACTTTTCCCTTTGGATGGCAGGAAATATCATATATGGAAGGAAACCAAAGGAGCTTGCTGCAAATCAAGCCAATTGGAGCAACTTTCCTGAAGAGAGCATTGTCAACAGGCGCATCAGGGTGAAAGACGGCGTTCCATACGACCGCACGCGCTTGTATGAGCAGTCGTTTGGAGTGCCCACAACCCCTCCTTGTCTATACAAGCAACTTTCGTGAAGGGACCACGAGGAGAAGAGAACCCTAGCCGCCGCCACACCATCCGGAACAGGAGCAGAGAGGATCTAAAGAACTCACGAGGATCATTGTAGTTTTTGGTCCTTTCATCTCCATCATCATCATCACCTCCTTCACTATTGTAAGAGGGATTGGAACTTGTAATCTCTACTCCATCTCATCTGAGATCAAGACTATTTGGGCACCATTTCATCTCATTGTGGATCCCCTCAATATTATCGATATGATTTTCATGGTTTTTCTCTTTGATGTGATTGGTTCCCCTCTTATGATATGTGAGTAATTCCCCTAGGTGTGGGAGATGTAGGTAAGTGGTAAGATTGACATGTGCCTATCCTATATGTCGTCATTTGAATTCGTAGTAGTATGATCTATTTAATATGTTGTTATATTGTGGTGAACTCTATGCGTGTTGTCCAATTTAAGGTCCCAGGCAACATGATCTCAAGACCTACACAGGTAACACGTATTGTTTAGAAACTCTGTGACCTCTGACGTGACAGGTGGAGATATCTATGAGAACCAAAGACAATACGAGATAACGGTGATCCATTGAACTTAATGCTTGGTTCCGGTCTTATGACCTTAATTGTGGAAACGACCACTCTGTGGCAACGGAGAAGCAGGACCATAGAATAAAATGTTACCCCTAGTGGAGGAGTTTCATGACTCTAGGGAGAACCGCCTACAGAAAATTTATATCAAATACTATGAGTACAATACAAGGTAACTGGTATTACCGTCGCACTAGCACAATTCGTATATTCTTACCATGAACTGAAATCTCTCCGCACCTAATCTCTTCATTGCAGGCAACACCATTTATATTTTAGTTCTTGTTTTTTACTTTCAATAGTTATTTAGTAGACACCTTTAAATCCTCTTTATATTAGCATATTTTAGTTTATCGTTTACCCAGGACAGTAATAGTATTTGCAGAAGCTCAAGCAGTACTTCACACAAAACTGTGACACCTTGTGTGTGACAAAAATGCCTCCATAAATGCTCTCCTCCGCTCTTTGTTGGGACGATTACTCATTGGGATACTTCCGCGAAAGTGCTACACTACCCTGTTTGGTCTGCAGGTACCACTGGGGAGAAATAGCGTGGGGTGAATATGCTCGTGTGCGCTTTGGCTTTATCACTAAGTAAATTTTATTTTTTGTTCTTAGTTATTCTTTATCTTTAGTTATAGATATGGAACACGAAACACCAAAAAAATTAGTTGTACTTGCTACTCATGGAGATGGGGAACCTCCTAAAACCCTCGATGCTGCTTATGTGTGGAACATTAAATATTACTTTGCTAATCCTGATAAATCCCCGTCCAACATGGTAATGGGATACACTTTGGATCAACGTGAATACTTTAGGGATTATCGCTTGACTCAAAAAAGGGAGATTTTACTCTTATGGGATCAAATCAAAATGTTACATTGGTATGCTTATAATTTATGCTCTATATATAATTTTACTTGTTGTTCTAGAATGGAGATTCAACACCTTCCTTTCCAATGTGGATGAAACCTTGGCTTCTTATGCTAATGGTATATATGGTTACTATGATGTAGAACAAATAGAAGAATTTGTTGCTTTTAAGGGTGCTTATGAAATTGCTTCTTTGCTTGAAAAGCATGAAAAGTATGATGATGCTCTTTACAAATCTAAAATTTTGCCATGAAAACTATGAATACAATGCTCACATTAATGAATTTATTGAGAGAATGTCTGCTGCCCTAGAAGAGACTAATATTTTGCAGGAGTCTATAGAACCAATTGCTCGATGAAGACACATGATTTGTTTGACTAGTTCGAGTTGTTGTGACAACTATACGTCTGGTTGGAGAGACTAAGATTTAACTTAGAAGACAAAGTCTTCACCTTATTCTCCTTGAGCTAAGGTCACTTAGACCTCGCCCAATCACTATGGTAAGTCTTCAAGGTAGACTTCTGAAACTTCACAAACTTGTTCACCGATGATACACAATGGTTCTTGGATGCTCAGAACATGACACCTAACCGTCTGAAAGATCACCGTCTTCAAGTGTAATAAGTCTTCAGTTCACTCGGAACAAAATGTCTTCAGTGATTCTCAATCACTTTGGGCTCTGAGTGTTTCGGGTTTTTCCTCGCAAGAATACTCTCAAATGTTCGGATCTGGGTTACTCTAAAACGACAGAAGCCGTGTAATAACTCGGAGCAGCCACCCACTTATGGTGGAGGGGGCGGCTATTTATAGCCTGGGTAGCGACCCAACATGGTATGACCGAAATGACCCTGGGTCAATGACGAACCGACACGTGTCCCAACGGTCGGATTTCAAACACACATGGCAACTTTACTTGGGCTACAAGTAAAGCTGACTCAATCAATTCGAAAGAGATTTCTCTCAAAGTCTTCACTGGAAGACATAGGATTGGGTTGAGCATCATGTCAAACACTGTCTTTGTTTGCCTCGACCCCACTTAACAATACGGTGGTTCTTACGACTCAATAAGGAAGAAAATGAAACCACCAAAAGAACAAAGTATTCGTGTTCCATTGTCTTCAAGCTTAATCTTCGCAAGACACCAAAGTCTTCAATGTCTTCAGACATTTCTAGGGGTCATCTACGACGGTGAAACCAAATTTGCAGGGACTTCTTTCTGTGTTATCCTATATATACACGCATAAACACATTAGTCCCTTAACCGAGTTTGTCGTCAATACTCCAAAAACAACAAGGGTGGCACTAGATGCACTTACAACACCAAATAAATAGAATTATCAAATACGAAGCCTTTTACTTGGCAATTCGAGTTGGATTGGTGAGTACTTAAAAATAAAATACTCGCGTCTATCAGGAAAATCGTGAAGGATGGGTTCCAGCGGCCGTGGCGACAACAACCATGGATGATTAGGACTTCGATGGCTACAAGCTCGATCACTTGGATGATGGAAGACAAAACGGTGAAGTTTGTTTTCTATGCTGAGTTCATTGTTGATGTCTCTTGAGGTGAAGTTTGTTTTCTATGCTGAGTTCTAGACGATCTCCACAATTTGGGTCGCTAGGGGTGTGTACGGATTTGTTTCACCCGTTGCAAAGCATGGGCTCTTTTCCCGTTGCAATGCATGGACATTTGTGCTACTAATAATAATTGAAAGAAGTATAGTTTTCACCCTCAAATCCATTGCAAAGTCGCCATAACCCCCCAAAGTAAATTTTGGTCTGATTTAGACCCCAAAAATGTCAACACCGGTTTAATATAGCCCTGAGCAGTTTAGTGTCACATCAAGAGTGGTTTTGCATCTAGTTTTGTGAATAGGCACTATTTTTTCGATGACTTGGCGTGCTGAAATAAGTGGGCCTCTGTTCGTCTCGCTCATGTTTCGTGTTCGTACCACAGAGAGAAAATCGCAAAGGTCACAGCGCCGCCGTCCACACCTGCTGCAATTGCGTCGCTGTCGTTGCCGTCGTAGCTGTCGCCCTCGTCGGCGGCCACAGTCTCCGTGTATCTCTACTACTGTTGTATGCTTCAGTTGCATCTCATTCACAAACAACCTCATGCCCATCTCCACGTGAACTGTCTTCACCATGTGAGTTGGATGCGAGATTCGCCCAATTGCATTTTCTTTTTTTCAGACGATTCACCACGCAGCACAAGTCACCGAGCAGGACATCATGACACTCATAGAACCTACAGTCCACACCCTGACATTGCATTGCAATCAACAAAAAATTGGAAATTTCCCAAGAAAATCGGCTCACATAAGAACAGCAAGAACACACCTGCACCCTGAATATTTCGGTCGAGGGGCTTTCACTCCGCATGCGCACAACTTCTCTGGCTCGTACTGCAACGGACCCTCCCGATATGGCACTGGCAAACTGCGACGGCACCGCCGTACCACTGGAGGAATAGGACCTGCATCCCGCTGAGGAGCTAGCCGAGTAGCTAACCAGCGACGGCACATTCAGTTCCATGTTTGTTCTGGATACAAAACATGCGCTCAACTGAAAGAATGTTATGCAACCTTTTCTCTGTTAGAGCACAATGGCAGGCAATCAATCTTCTCAGAATCAAATCCAGTTGGCACCAGGTGGGAGAGAAAAGAAGGCAGAGACGGCAGAACGGGCACGAAGGGGGTTCCACGCTTGAATTGGCGGCGGCGGCCTTTGTTTGGGGGAGATGGATTGGCAGCTCGGCCGTGGGGCTGCAGGATGGAGGGCGGGCGGATGTGAAAGGGGCTGGAGCCGAGTGTGGGTGAGGAGGCCGAGGGCAAGGAAGGCGAGAGCGATGAGGACGAGGCATTGCCGGTAGCCTTGGCGGCGACGCGAGGCACGGTGCTTCGGTCGGACGCGAAGTTGCGCAAGTTGAACTCTATCCTATGCCAAGACAGACGGTGGCCGACGACGGTGGTGGCGGCTACGACGACAACGGCGGCAACGCAATGGCAGCAGGAGCTCCTCTTTGCAGTACGAACACGAAACAATAGCGAGATGAACAGAGGCCCACTTATTTCATCGACCTGTTGCCACATCAGCACGCAAGTCAGCGAAAAAATAGTGCCTAATCACAAACCAGATGCAAAACCACTCTTGATGTGACACAAACCGATCATGGCTAGATTAAACCGGTACTGACATTTTCAGGGTCTAAATCAGACCAAAATTGACTTTGAGGGGTTATGGAGACATTGAAATGGATTTGGGGGGGGGGGGGGGGTGAAAACTATACTTCTTTCATAATAATTTGACGAGTGCCAAATATGAATTGGCTGTGTTTTGGTTACAACTAGATGATACCCCGCACGTTGTTGCGGGAATATTTTGCAACATATTTCAATGTGATTCGTTGTTTGAAACATGAATATTTGAAGTAATAATATAAAAAGTTGAAACTAAAAATACATATAATTTATTATGTTTGATTACTATATAGTTGTAAAGTAATTATTAAATATATATATAGCATAATAGAATGAAAATTCTCATGTATGTTTGCATATTGAGATGGGTCTATTTTCCATGCATATCATGATGAAGTGGCATGCTTACATGTTCAGAGACATATGATAGTGGGGGTGGGCCTTTTCTCATGCATGTTGTGCGATGATGTGTCATGCTTGCATGTTGAGAGAAAGAGCTAGTGAGGGCTAGCTATTTTATATATAGAAGATGTGCAAAAAAGGAAAAATAAACTCAGGCACAAGGCTGAACGCACAGAACGCAACCCAATATCAGCCCACACTGCGAAGCCCACAACGCACGAACAGCGAGATCCAGCCGCTCCCTTTTCATAAATATATGAATTTTCACGTAGTGCCCTAAAATCAACCTCCCCCCGGCCTTCCGTTCTCTTCCACGAACCCCGGCTCTTCCCTCGTACACCGCCGCCGCCGCCGCCGCCGCCATGGACCCCGAACTCCTCTCTATGCAGGAGGAACCATCCAACGGGAGAAAGAAGGATAAAAAGAGCAAGAAGGAGAAGAAGGCGAAGCCAGCGGCCGAGGCGGAGGTGGCACCGGCGGAAGATGAGGAACTATCCAACAAGAGAAAGAAGGATAAAAAGAGCAAGAAGGACAAGAAGCGGAAGCTAGCGGCAGAGGCCGAGGAGGCAACGGCGGAAGAAGAGGCCAAGAGCAGCAAGAAGAGAGGGGTGGCCAAAGAGGAACCGGACCAAGGAGGGGCCGTGGAGAAGAGCGTGGCGGTGATTGGGAAGGGCTTCGCGGACCCCAAGTATTTGCCGCTCAAGTCCTTCGCCGCCGCCGCGCTGCCACCCCAGGTGCTCGACTGCTGCAAGGGGTTCGACCGGCCGTCGCCCATCCAGGCGCTAGCCTGGCCGTATCTCCTCGATGGTCGCGATTTCATTGGCATCGCTGCCACCGGATCTGGTACTATACAATTCTGCAATTTCTGCTCCTGTTTCGTTATCCTATCTCTTCACCGTGTTAATTTGTTGCGTTCGTTGTAATTTCCCTATGTCAGGGAAGACTATTGCGTTTGGTGTGCCGGCGCTGATGCACGTCAGGAAGAAGCTGGGTGAAAAAGGCGCCAAGAAGGGGTTGCCGCGATGCCTCATGCTGGCTCCAACGAGGGAGCTTGCTCAGCAGGTAAACCTGTACCGCATGTTCATTGTGCTAGTCATTTTCAATGTTTGGGTAGACAGGGGCGGAGCCAGGATTTTGGTATAGGGGGGGCCAAGTCAATTTCATAATTTTTTTCTAGACCGGAAAATAACTATCATCATACTGTAATATGCGCTACACACTACAAAACATGGATACAGTTGTATGAGTTTAAATTACCTCTACAATTGCCAACAAGATGACAAAATATTAATAATTTTACTGGAAGAGAACTTACCTTCTAATATTTTTCAACGTATATGATCATGCAATACCGAAGTAAGGGCCAGTTCTTTTGGTGGCTTCTAGAATAAGCTGGAATAAGCTGCCCCCTACCCAGCTTATTCTAGAAGCCCAACCAAATTATTTTTTTTAGAAGCCTACTAATTGAGACTTGACTAGTAGGCTTCTAAAAATATATTTGTGATTGGGCTTCTAGAATAAGCTGGGTAGGGGGCAGCTTATTCTAGAAGCCCAAAAAAGCCACCAAAAGAACTGGCCCTAAGTCTTCCCGTTTGGCGCTTAAAAGATAGATTGATATTTAGAGTGTTTGGGAGCACTTCCCAACTGATATGGTCCCTCAGATATATAAAAATGGCGAGCTTCATCTTGCTTGTCCGGTGGCAGCTCCCAATTTGACATGTTTTTGCTTGTTCTGCAACATTTACCATGTCCAGCATATCCTGATAATGTGTGTCAGTTGGACCGGGATTTGTAACTTGCACATCAGCCTCATTAACAATTTCACTAGGTTGAGAACTTGAAGCAACCGGCTTAAAATGAATTAATCTTAACGGTATTTGGCGGCGCTTTTCTCTTCATAGCTGCTGAATTGTATCGCACAATTAGCTATATTGGATAAGTTGGGCATAGGAAAAATTTGCATCACAAATAAGAACTTATACAAGATAATTTGCATCACGATCACGATAATTTTTGGGGACGTACAAGATAGGAATTCTTCATAGAATCATAGCATCACAAATCACACAACCAACACAAGTAAACAACAAAATCTGATGTATAAATTCAACAACGATACAAGATGACGATGGGGATTAGTAGATGCATGGTGTGATGCACTGATGTGTTAAACCTTGGGTTCTTGGCTAGTTCCCGTTGGTTCGATCCGGAAGATTTGACAAGTGAAGAAGGCTGCGTCGCGTCGTCGCCGCACATGAGAAGGCAACACCAGGCCAGGAGACTAGAGCCAATCGCCCAACCTGGCCGCTAGTGGGCTTCACATGGACATTTTCCCTTTTAAAAAAATTAACGTTGAGATAGGGGGGGCCAAGTATGTATAAACCTGGGGAATACATGTGTTCGCATCGCTAATTACATAGCACCCCTCGATCGTTAGGGGGGGGGGGGGGGGGCAGGCCCCTGCTCGCCCCCCCTTGTCTCCGCCACTGTGGGTAGATGCTATTCATCTGCTGTGGCAGTAAATTAGAGCTACTAGCGTCAACAATAACGACACGTGATACAGCTAGTGTGTGATGCTCTGCGCACTTTCTATATTTTTTCATTGAAGTGATTTCAGTTAAAGCCGTATCTTTGTGGCTTCCCTGATTTGGCATTGTTTTGGCATAATTATTTATGAGGATGACCATGTTACTTACATTGTCAGTAGCCTAGTTTTTTTTTTTTAGTTTTTTGTACACACTTTTACTTACCCCCACTGTCACTTTTTCAGAATCATTAATATTGAATGGTTGGTAATAAAAGTGTTTCTGAAGTGCGTAAGCATGTGCCATTGTCAACTCTTATGCGCAGTTTTCCGTATCTATGATTTTCAGTTCTTTCCAATTTGACCCCACTTGCTATGTTATCTCTTGAATATTATCTGAGCAGCTTAAAGGGAATGGCATAATCATGTTTTAACCTTTGTCTACCGTTTCACGGTCATAGATAGGCTGTTTTGCTCACTGGGATATTGCCATATTCTTATCATAAAAACTTGGCTCTTTGGAATTAAATATACTGAAATGATTTACACTTTATTACTGTGTTAGATCGCAGATGTACTTACTGAAGCTGGTGCGCCATGCGGGATAAATTCAGTGTGCCTCTATGGTGGAACATCAAAAGGACCCCAAATATCTTCCCTTAAATCTGGAGTTGTAAGATAACACAAATTCGATTTTTTCTTGCTCACCCTACTGATTGTTTCATCATATTGTGATTTGAAGTTTTTCCTATCAAAGAGTTAGCCTTATGAATTTTTTCGTTGTCTGGCCTTCCATTCGCTTATTTTGTTACTGTTCTACCAGGAAATAGTCATAGGAACTCCTGGTCGTATGAAAGACCTCATTGAAATGGGTGTTTGTCGTCTTAACGAGGTTTCTTTTGTGGTAAGTTGACTGTATTTCTGTTAGTTCTGTTGTTATTTGTGGTTGTGATTTGCAAAATAATTATTCTTATAGTAACATGAACATCGTCGTGTGATATTTTATGTTTGTTGTGGAGTTTGTGCTCTAGTATTCTTTTAGAAGGCTCATACCTGTTAACAGAAAGTATATTGCATTATATTAAGATCTTGAATACAGGACACACTTAGCAAGAAAAGTAAGTGCATGATTGGACTCCAGTAACAATGTAGCGTACGGTTGCTTGTTTTGTTGAACATTTGTACGTGAAAACGGTCACATGGTTTAATCAAATTTCCATACATGGATAGTTGAGTGATAGGTCATTGGTAAAATAACTATGTATGACATAAAATGCTTAAATTATTTCCATAGCCTTAACTTTCTGTTTACCTAACCATATCATGCTGTTGTCACTGATCATAGTCTTAACAAACTGGTTTAGTTATTTACATAACTTGAACTTCCAGGTTTTCTCATACTCATAGCACCATGTGGGTGCCCAACTCATAATTCTGAAAAAAGAAATGTTGGTGGTAGAATGATTTAGTTATTTACATAATTCTTAATTCTTAACAAACTGATTTAGTTATTTTCATAGCTTGAACTTCCAGGTTTGCACTCTTTAACACCATCTGGGTGCCCAATTCATAATTGTAAAAGTACTGTTGGTGATACAACTCAAATTAGTACAAACAAAATAACTGAAGGCACTTCCCCTTCCCACACCCTTCTCTCTTTTGGATGTAATCAACCAGCAATGACTAGAATTAAACACAGGGTGGTCATGATGGAAAGTGTCATAAATGGATCAGCATATGGCAGCAGTGCAGTCACCTGCAGCGTTTCTTGGGATTACTGCCGATATTATGCTTACCATTAGTTCATCCATCCTTGCATTGAGTTTTGTCTCTATTGTCGAATTGAGTTTCACAAGTATCCCATTAAGGCATGTTTGTATTTTGTAGGTTCTTGATGAAGCAGATCGGATGCTGGATATGGGTTTTGAACCTGAGGTCAGGGCAATTTTAAGCCAAACATCATCGGGTTAGTCTCTATCCCGTGTGTGTTTGTATGTGTGGGCGGGTAGGGCCAGGAACTGCAGGGTCTGTTCTATCATTGCTATTGTTTGTATTAACGTTGTCACAATTATGTTTGTGGATGATTTATGATGGCGTGCAAACTTAGCTAGCTATGCATGCATGTCAGCAGGAGAAGTTATAGTACTACAACTTGCACGAAGTTTCTAGTCCAGGTTATGGATAATTGCATATTGGTAAGAAAGAATAGTAGAAGCAAGTACAAGTTGACCATTAGCTGTAAAGTTGGTCATGCTTAAGAATGCCAACCAATAGACAGCTAGTAGGGTCGGTCTGTAACTCTATAAAAGGACCAAGAGTCCTCCTTGTAACACAAGGTTGTGCGGTATGGATATCTAATAAAGCTTCCTAATAAGTAGTGGCTCTTTGTGTGTACGTGTGTATGAAGCACATCAAGACAGAATCCCATTTGTGAAGCACGTCTCTTCAGAAAGGGAGAGTCCTGGGTGAGAGCTAGTAGCTACTTCTAACAGTTATCTTTCCATACTATGTCAGTACTATTTGTTTGGTATTGAGCGCATGTATGCCAATAAGTTGACATACATTAGCGCAAGAGGGATGACAAAATAACTAGAGATATGCACCTGCGCCTGTGTTTTTTTGCTGGATATATAAGCTTGCTACCATTTTAGCCTCGGTTGTAAGCTTAAGCTGTCTATGAAGTTTGAGCATGCTGTGTTTAGCATGATGTAGAAATTGTGATGATCGTATTGTGTGGAAGCAATAGGTCGGTACTTTGACCTTCTACATGGACTGCATTCAAGAGTCAATGAGTTGCCATGGCTATTCACGCCGTTTACTGCTGATGAATGCCTATACTTTAGCAGCTTACTGATACCAATTTTTTCTCTGGATGTCTCTGTATCAATGGCCCTACAACTTTTCTTTTCTATATGATCCATAACTATACAATGTCTTAATGTAGTGCGTCAGATGGTTATGTTCAGTGCAACATGGCCTTTTGCTGTCCACCAGCTAGCCCAAGAGTTTATGGATCCAAATCCAATAAAGGTAATGTTTCTCTGTTTTCACCTTTCATGATACCTGATTGCTTGTTGCTGACCTTGTGACACCTTATCGTAGGTTGTTGTTGGATCGGAAGATCTTGCAGCTAATCATGATGTGATGCAAATTGTTGAAGTATTGGATGATAGAGCACGGGATTCAAGATTAGTTGCTTTGCTCGACAAGTATCATCGAGCACAGAGGTATATTGCTGTACAAATTTCACATGCTGCTGGTAGCCGATCAGCAAGACGGATGAAAGCTGCAACAATTTATAGAAGGTCATTAAATAGAAACATTGGTGGTCAGCTACTCAGCTTGAAATCATAGAACTATTTAGCCCACCTATCCCCCTCTCAGATTCTCAACTTCAGATTTCTAGTTTGGCAAACAAATGGTTCCACGATTCGCATCAATCTATTGCTTGACCTTTCTTCCTGTACATTGCCATCATAGGTCTGGAGGCTAGCATTTATCCCCACCCTTCCTCCCTTAGATCTTGCAGGCAGTCAAGTACAATTGGCGGATCCATACTTCCCTGTTCTCTTACCTTCCCAGTTTCTACTGCTTCCAAACATTGCTGTCCTGGTCTCCTATCTAGCAATCTCTTCTCGTGGCTAACTTCTCAGAACAGCAGTATGCTACGACTCAGGATATATTTATTCTTAGATGAGATATTTAGTTTTAATATTATTTGATAATCTGTCAAGTATAATAATATTGCCTCACACAAACTTGAATTTTCAGTATATATAACACTTTACCTGCAAGTCTTTTTTTTTTGTTTTGCCTGAACTGTTAATATGGATCTAAGAAAATTGCATTTGCCGTGTTTGATGCAACAGCAACCGGGTTTTAGTTTTTGTGTTGTACAAGAAAGAAGCTGGGCGAGTAGAAGCAATGCTTAATAAAAGGTAGCAGTTTTTTTTTTGTCTGCAAGTCAATACTTCTATTACATATTTCCTCTTCTTTAGTTTAATCTATATATGTTTATTCTGAAGGGGGTGGAAAGCTGTTTCTGTTCATGGAGACAAGGCTCAGCATGATAGAACAAAAGCCTTATCTTTATTTAAAGAAGGAAAATGTCCTTTAATGGTATGCTTATTCTCTGACTTTCATGTACCCCTGAATAGTTCGCTTGTAGGCTAGCATTTAAACATGACCTCTTCCTTATTTTGCGATCTGAGATTGAACCTTGAAGAAATCTTCTGTGGAGCTTGTTGATATCTTCAACTATTTATCAATGTCTTTCAAAAGATTAACCTTATAAACTTAACCAATATAATTATGAAAATTGCTTACCAAATATAATAATCGTTCTGGCAGTATGGCAGAATCATGATATTAAGTCTCAGCATTGCATCCTTTGCATTTTTATCCTTTATTTTGCTTTTCAGCCTATGATTTGTCAGCGTGTTTGCTGGGACATGGATTTTCTGCGCCCAAGCGGAGATGGCAAATGGTGAAAATCAATGAGTGTAGAAAATTCATAAAGTTAAAAAAAATCTAGCATGATACTAGAGTGAATCATGTTCGCTCAAGTTCTTTTGATTTTTTTGTTAGTTTGTAGTCTACATTAAAAGAACAAGAAAGAGGAGTGCTTGGGCTTGTTTTCTTCCACAGCCCACAAGAATGTTAAGATTTTCATGAATATTGAAATGTGAACATAAAAATGAGTCATAATCTACATATTAGAATGTTTTGGATGAATATATTTATGTTGGAAATAGGGCACCATTCGACATTATCCACTGCCCCTTGTTTGTTATATAGTACTCCCTCCGTTCCATAATTCTTGTGGTTTTAGTTCAATATATTGGCCCCTACTTTTTATATGACTTTCTTGTTTCACCAAGTCAGTGTTACTATATTGTAATTATTGCAGATTGCGACGGATGTGGCTTCACGCGGACTTGATATTCCTGATGTTGAAGTTGTCATCAATTATAGTTTTCCTTTGACCACGGAGGATTATGTACACAGGATTGGAAGGACAGGTCGTGCAGGCAAGAAAGGTGTTGCACATACATTCTTCACTCAAGCGGACAAGGTAACTTTAGATCATGTATAGACTAGCGACGGAAAAACCTTGAAAGTGTTAAGTTACTCCTCATGTAATGTTGCTGTTTTAATCTCATATACAGGGACTTGCTGGTGAGCTTGTCAATGTTTTACGGGAGGCTGATCAAGTTGTTCCTCCAGCCCTTACGAAATTTGGCACACATGTGAAGAAAAAGGTTTGTGGCTAGCAGGAAACTTCACATCTCACATTTTCCTTTTAGAAGTTATATGTTAAGCATATGAAGAACACACATGGTACCATAACATATACATTAGTTATATCAACAGATAAATAATAATTATACCTATATGGCCTTTGGTTTCAATAATACCATATGGTAAGTTGGTAAGATGTTGGCCGATATGGTTGATTGTCCACCTGGTACATCAGCATGCTTTGTCTGATATGTTCCTCATGGGGAAAATTGTATATGAAATTATGAATGGGTTAATAACTAACTGAAATGTGATACTAATGCATAATTTTCGTAGGTTTGCATATTTTCTGATGTTAGTATATAAGATTCTTATATTTCACTAAAAGGTTCTGTTGGTTTTGTTATCTTTTACTGGCCTATCTGGGTTTTGAACTTCTGAATGCGTTCCAAGTAGTTTCTCATTTTCTTTAAATTTTCTATCAATAAAATTTGAATTGTGATTGTAAAGTATTGAACACCTGGGAAAACTGTGAAAGTCTGTCTTGACGTTGGAACATATCGCCTGATGATCAAAAGTGCATTCGTAAGGTCATATCGTAAGCATTCATGATAAATTACTTCAAGGAGGATGTATTGTTGAGCCTGTCTGTTTTAAGATTTGCTGCAGTGTTTTAAATTGAGGACGCAATCTGTCATGAATGACCTTACATAATGTGCTAATCATTCTTGGGCAGGAATCGAAGATCTATGGTTCCCACTTCAAGGAAATCACAGCAGATGCTCCTAAATCAACAAAGATCACATTCGGTGATTCGGACGAGGAGTAACTAACTTACCTTGCTGGTGTTGATCATACAGCAGTAGAAAATTCATTCGATACTGTAGTATCATTTAGATTTAGGTCAGTCCTTTACTTTGTTTTCCTGAGGCCATGGTTTCTATGTTCTTTTTGGAAGTGAAGAAAAAACAGTAAAGCTTGTGATGTACCAAAACAGTATCGGCAGCCTATTCATGTCAAAGCTGGTGATTCCGTGGTGTACTTGAGTTTGTTTCCTTGGAGTCGCTGCACTGTTATCAGCATATAAATTTGTAAAATATCATCAGAAGTTTTTTTTTCTGTTGATGTGTCAGAAAAATAATACTTGAGTAAAATCGTGAAGATCCACAGACGCACGCACTGTCAACCATAATTGTGGGTGAGCTATCACTAAATTCGCTTCAAGTTTATCTCCACTCAGTTTCATCGTCAGTGCCTAAGGGCATCTCCAACGCCATGCGCAAATCGTGCACCCGGCCATTCGTCCGTGCGCATTTCTAACGTGAATTGAACAGGATGATTTTCATTTAAACCAAATTCATGAAAAGATCGACATATTTTATTAAACAAAAGTGGACATGTATCTTTTTAGCCTAGCAAAAGTTATCCTAATCTCACGTCCTACTCTTCCTTGTTGTGGACGGTTCCGTCTCCCACTCTTTGCCGGTCCATGATAGACGTGGACGGGTTGGCCTCGTGGTCGTTGCGGTCCGGGGCGAACGACGTGGAGCTGTTGAAGTTGATAGTGTTCCCGTCCGCGATCATCTACGTCGCCTCCATGTCCACCTCCGTCGCGCTTTCCTCAAAACGCATGTCGTGCTCCGCCTCCATGACACGCAGCCGCCACCGCTCACGATGGGTGGCGCGGGCACTGAGTGACGGAGCAAAATACCGTCAGATCCCTCGGTACGGTTCATGACGAGATCGGAAGTACCGGGACGGAGTCTGCACACACAGTTTACCTAGGTTCGGGCCTCCGAAGAGTAATACCCTACGTCTTGCTTCTTCTGGTTATTCATGGTGAGGGGATACCTCGTGCAAAGGATTACAATGGTGTACAGGATGTCTACCGAGAGTTGGATCTAAGATTGGATGATGAATGAAGACCTAGACCTCCCTTTATATAGGCAGGAGAGGTCTAGGGTTTACACGGGGGGTTGGTGAGATCAGTCCTGCCGCCGCCCTTTTACTTGGAGAGCACGCACGTCGTCTTTGCCTCCTTAGGGTTTCCTGGTGTTTCTTGGGCCTGGTGGGCCCCATACAAGGCTGAGGCCGGGCTCCCCTATGTTAGGTACCCCGGGTACAGAACCCCGTCAGTAGCCCCCGAGCGTGGCGAAGGTCGCGGGTATTTGAGTTCCGAGGCCTCCGTCAAGCTCCTTTCCTTCGTGTGTCCGGCCTCCTTAACCTTCTGCAACGCGGACTTCCCCTTCTTTTTCTGGGCCCGAAGCTTCATGAGCTGGCCCACTATTGGTACGAGAACCGTCTCAAGTAAGATTCGTGTGGCTTGCCCGTCTGAAACGGGGGAAGGGGGAACGGCACCCCCAAAGGGCGGTTCTTCTTCCAGCTTATCATTCCGACGCCGCTCGTGGCCACCGCCTCGCGCCTAGGGCAACCAATGTCGACGTCTTCTGTCGCCTCTGCCGATCGCCGCGGGAAAAAAATGCCCGGTTGACCCGCAGCTAGTCCATCTCGGCGCCGCACCGGAGTGGGCTAGTGACTGGAAAAAGTCCCGGTCACCAGGGACGATCTGGAGCGTCTGGTGGAGTTGGGATGGCTGCCGAAGAAATCTTCGATGTTGTGCCTGGTGCCCGCCGCAAGGGAGAGGGTCCCGCGCCCCTTGCTTTGGAACCTGGTGGTTCACGAGGCGTTCATCTTCCGCGGGCTTCGATTTCCCTTGAGCGCCTTTGTTCGTGGAGTTCTCACCCACTTCGGGCTCCAGCTTCATCATCTGACCCCGAGCGGGGTGCTACACTTGTCATGCTTCGTGACTTTCTGTGAGTGCTTCCTAGGGATTCCACCCCACTTTGATCTCTTCAAATATTTCTTCGAGGTGGTTCCCTGCCTGAAAGGAGGTAGGATACCTTCCTGTGGTGGCGCGTAGCTCCGACCCCGGTTGGATTCTGGTTTCTTCGAGATTCCCACCGCCGACGGCCCCGAGCCATGGGAGCACAGGTGGTTCTATGCTACCGACGTCGCCCGGGGTCACCGCGAGGTTGCCATGCCCGTCTTCTCCGATGTCCCATGTCGACAAGGACCGGAGTGGAGCTTGAAGACGGAATTCGAGCATGATACCGGTTCTCTGATCCAGGCGGTCTTTGAGATGCGCGAGAGGGGCTTTGCCGGCATCCAACTTGTGAAGACGTGGATGGAGAGGAACATTTCTCCTCTCGGCTCCCGAGCATCCCTTATGTATGAGTACCGGGGCCTGGATGACCCAGACCGCCTGCTTCGGACGAAGCTCTCCGAAAGCGAAGTCGAGGCCCGCATGCATTTGGTGACCGGCCTCCCTGCTACTTGTGAGCTGCGTTGGGATTTTCCCCGACGAGGAGAGAAGATGCAGTACAGTAGAGATAAGTATTTCCCTCAGTGAGAACCAAGGTTATCGAACCAGTAGGAGAATCACACAAAGCCTCGTGAACAACACCTGCACACACAAAAGCAAATACTTGCACCCAACGCGGGCAAGAGGGTCCTCACTCCCCTTGAACTCGTTACTTGCAAGGATTAAATCTTGTAGTGGTAGATAGATAAATTGCAAAACAAAATAAAAGTAAATAAATTGCAGCACATATATTTTAGTTTTCTTTTTATATTTAAAGTAGACCCGGAGGCCATAGTTTTCACTAGAGGCTTCTCTCTCGAACACATAGCATACGGTGGGTAAACAAATTACTGTTGGGCAATTGATTGAAAAGCGCATAGTTATGACGATATTCAAGGCAATGATCATGTATATAGGCATCACGTCCGAGACAAGTAGACCGACTCCTGCCTGCATCTACTACTATTACTCCACCCATCGACCGCTATCCAGCATGCATATAGTGTATTAAGTTAATAAAAACAGAGTAACGCCTTAAGCAAGATGAGTAGACAAAGTAACCCCAATTAATATGAATAAACCCCATCGTTTTACCCTTGAGCACCACAAGATTGAACCCATTACAAAGCACCTTTCCCGCAGAAGATAAATCAATCTAGTTGGCCAAACTAAACGGATAGATCGGAGAGAAATACAAAGCTATAACAATCACGCATAATAAATTTTAGAAAAGACTCAATTACTTCTCATGAATATTCAGATCATAAACCCACAATTCATCGGATCCCAACAAACACACCGCAAAAAAAGATTACATCGAATAGAACTCCAAGAACACCAAGGAGAACATTGTATTGAAGATCAAAGAGAGAGAAGAAGCCATCTAGCTACTAGCTATGGACCCGTAGGTGTGTGGTGAACTACTCACGCATCATCGGTAGGGCAGCAAGGATGATGTAGAAGCCCTCCGTGATCGATTCCCCCTCCGACAGAGTACCGAAAAAGGCCTCCAGATGGGATCGCGGAAGAACAGAAGCTTGCGGCGGCGGAAAAGTTATTTCGGGTGGCTCTCTGTTGGTTTCTCAATATTTAAGAATTTATAGAAGTGGAATTAGGTCAGACGGAGCCACGTGAGGCCCACAAGGTAATATGGCGCGTCTACCCCCCTAGGCGCGCCCTGTTGCCTTGCCGTCTCCTCGCTTGCCGTCTGGTCTCCTCTCGAAGCTTCTAGGGTCTCTTATGTCCAGAAAAAAATCGTCAAAAAGTTTCGTAGCATTTGGACTCCGTTTGGTACTGATTTTCTGGAAAACCAAAAACAAGCAGAAAACAGCAACTGGCACTGGGTTAATAGGTTAGTTCCCAAAAATGATATAAACTAGCATATAAATGCATATAAAACCTCCAAGATTGATAATATAATAGCATGGAACAATAAAAAATTATAGATACGTTGGAGACGTATCAGCATCCCCAAGCTTAATTCCTGCTTGTCCTCGAGTAGGTAAATGATAAAAACAGAATTTTTGATGTGGAATGCTACCTAACATGTTTATCATGTAATCTTTTTACGGTATAAATATTGAGAAACGATGAAGTAACAACATCAACATAATAATATCCATGAACATAAGAAGCATAATCATTAAACTTTCAAAGTATACAATCCTTAACGAATATTATTCCCAATCATTTTATCATGTTAGCATGTCATGACTCTGCCTTCACTGCATAAATATAAATCATGAGCACTCCGGTGTTAAACCAGGCAATTGGATCGTACTTCTAACACGCTTCAGCATTTTCAACTTCACGCAATACATGAGCGTGAGCCATGGACATAGCACTATAGGTGGAATAGAATGCGGTGATAGGGATCAATAGGAGAAGTCAAAAAGGAAGAAAGTATCGCATCAACTCGGCAGATCAACGGACTATGGAGATGTCCATCAATCGATATCAATGCGAGGAGTAGGGATTGCCATGCAACGGATGCACTAAGAGCTATAAGTGTATGAAAGCTCAACTGAAACTAAGTGGGTGTGCATCCAACTTGCTTGCTCATGAAGACCTCGGGCATTTGAGGAAGCCCATCATCGGAATATACAAGCCAAGTTCTATAACAAAAAATTCCCACTAGTATATGAACGTGACAACTCAGGAGACTCTATATGAAAAACATGGTGCCACTCTGAAGCACAAGTGTGGAAAAGGATAATAACATTGCCCCTTCTCTCTTTTCCTCTCATTTTTTTGTTGGGCTCTTTTTGGCCTCTTTTCTCTCTCTTTTTTTTCGTTCGGAGTCTCATCCTGACTTGTGGGGGAATCATAGTCTCCATCATCCATTCCTCACTGGGACAATGCTCTAATAATGATGATCAGCACACTTTTATTTACTTACAACTCGATGAAAACTATACAAAATGACTCTATATGAATGCCTCTGACAGTGTACTAGGATGTGCAATGATCTAGCGTAACATGTATGAAAATGATGAACGGTGGCTGAGCCACAAATACGATGTCAGCTATATGATCATGTAAAGCAATATGACAATGAACACAAGTCATATTACGGAACGGTGGAAGTTTCATGGCAATATATCTCGGAATGACAATGGAAATGCCATAATAGGTAGCTATGATGGCTGTTTTGAGGAAGATATAAGGAGGCTTATGTGTGATAGAGCGTATCATATCACGGGGTTTGGATGCACCAGCGACGTTTGCACAACTCTCGAGGTGAGATCGGGCAATGCACAGTACCGAAGAGGCTAGCAAATTGCAGAAGGGTGAGAGTGCGTATAATCCATGGACTCACATTAGTCATAAAGAACTCACATACTTATTGCAAAGCCTATTAGCCCTCGAAGCAAAGTACTACTCGCATGCCCCTAGGGAGGAGGTTGGTAGGAGTTAACCATCACGCGCCCCTGATTATAACATCACTCAAGGATTTCATTTCAGACCTAAGAATGCTCAGACCTCCCCACCATGCCATGACCAACACTTAGATGAGAAGTTAATAACAAACTTTAATACCGATATTTCTACTAACCAATGATCATGAACCAATATCCTTTCATATTACGACATCAATATCATTAAACCATACGTTTCATTTTTAGTGATCTACATGAAAGTTTTTATTATATCCCTCTTGAATACCTATCCTTTATGGACTAGTCTTATAACCCGTGCAAATTGCCATTACTATTTATTAGACTCTCAAAAAGATTTAAGTAAAGCATGAGAGTGCAACTATTTCTTTAAAATATAACCACTGCCGTGCTCTAAAAGATATAAGTGAAGCACTAGAGCAACTGCTTAGCTCAAAAGATATAAGTGAAGCACATAGAGTATTCTAACAAATCACGAATAAATGCGTGTCCCTCTCAAAAGGTGTGTCCAGCAAAAGATGATTGTGGAAAACTAAAAAGCAAACAAAACTATAGCACAAGACGCTCCAAGTAAAACTCATATCATGTGATGAATAAAAATATAGCTCCAAGTAATATACTGATGGATTGTAGACGAAACAGGGGATGCCATCCGGGGCATCCCCAAGCTTAGACGCTTGGGTCTTCCTTGAATATTACCTTGGGGTGCCTTGGGAATCCCCAATCTTAGGGTCTTGCCGCTCCTTATTCCTTCATCCACCGTGATCTCACCCAAAACTTGAAAACTTCAGCACACAAAACTTAACAGAAACTTCATGAGATCCGTTAGTACAATAAATCAATCATCCACTTTAGGTACTGTTATAAACTCATTCATAATTGTTTTTGCATAATACCTACTGTATTCTAACTCTTCCATGACTTATACCCCCCGATATAATCCATAGTTTCATTAAAACAAGCACACTATGCAATAAAAACAGAATCTGTCTAAAACAGAACAGTACGTAATGAAAGAATATTATCTATACTTCTGTAAATACAAAAATTCTGAAAACTTAGGAAAACGTAAAAAAATTGTATCCCAATACTGTGTAAAAATTTCAGATTTTTCTGACATTCCAGTACAGAACTAAAAATCCAGAACTGGGCGCAAAACTTTCTGTTTTCAAACAACATCAATTATACTATCATCCAAATCATCCCAAAGGCATTACTTGGCACAAACACTAATTAAAAGATAAAAACACAATCATAACAGTAGCTAAAATTGTGTCATCACACAAAACAGAAATAAAAAGCAAAAATTTAAGTTAACTATTGGGTTGTCTCCCAACAAGCTCTTTCTTTATAGCCATTAAGATAGGCTTTGAGATTTTAATGATCCTCACATCAAAGACAAGAATTGAAGCACAAAGAGAGCTTCATAAAACATGTGACAAACACATTTAAGTCTAACATACTTCCTATGCATAGGCATTTTATAGGAAAACAAATTATCAAGACAAGCAATATCTAGCATATGCAAAGGAGAACAATAAAATGTTGACAATCTCAACATAACGAGAGGTAATTTAGTAACATGAAATTTTTACAACCATATTTTCCTCTCTCATAATAATTACATGTAGGATCATAATCAAATTCAACAATATAGTTATCATATAGAATATTTTCTTCATGATCCACATGCAAGCAAATCTTATAGTCTTCCAAGATAGTGGGATTAACATTAACTAAAGTCATGACCTCTCCAAACCCACATTTATCAAAAATTTCATAAGATTGAACACTCTCCGAATATGTGGGATTCTTTTTACCTAAAGTTGACACTCTTCCAAACCCACTTTCAATATTATTGCAAGCATTATTATCAATAACATATTCATCATGAGGCTTAAATAAATTTTCAAGATCATAAGAAGCATTATCACCCCAATCATGATCATTGCAATAAGTAGTGGACATAGCAAAATTATTATCCCCAAGCTTGTAACTTTGCATATCATTAGCACAATTGACATTAATAGAATTTATAATAACATCATTGCAATCATGCTTTTCATTCAAGGAGCTATCATGTATCACTTTATAAATTTCTTCTTTTAGCACTTCATCACAATTTTCAGATTCACGATTTTCAAGCAAAACTTCATAAAGATAGGTTCATCGTAATTGGATTGTTTGAAAAAATTAGCAAGTGGATGAGGATCCATATGTCTATATTTTTATTTTCATTGAGTCACACAATTATTGCAAGCAAGCAAACGAGCAAACAGAAATACTTTTGTGTTTTCTAATTTTTTTAGAGAAGTGGGGGAGATGAAAAAGAGAGGAAAATAAAAAGTAGAGCAAGTAGATGATAGTTTGTGTGAAGGTACTTGATAGGTTTTGATGATGTCTCCCCAGCAACGGCGCCAGAAATTCTTCCTGCTACTTGTGAGCTGCGTTGGGATTTTCCCCGAAGAGGAGAGGAGATGCAGTACAGTAGAGATAAGTATTTCCCTCAGAGAGAACCAATGTTATCAAACCAGTAGGAGAATCACACAAAGCCTCATGAACAACACCTGCACACACAAAAGCAAATACTTGCACCCAACGCGGGCAAGAGGGTCGTCACTCCCCTTGAACTTGTTACTTGCAAGGATTAAATCTTGTAGTGGTAGATAGATAAATTGCAAAACAAAATAAAAGTAAATAAATTGCAGCAAGTATATTTTAGTTTTCTTTTTATATTTAAAGTAGACCCGGGGGCCATAGTTTTCACTAGAGGCTTCTCTCTCGAACACATAACATACAGTGGGTAAACAAATTACTGTTGGGCAATTGATAGAAAAGCGCATAGTTATGACGATATCCAAGTCAATGATCATGTATATAGGCATCACGTCCGAGACAAGTAGACCGACTCCTGCCTGCATCTACTACTATTACTCCACCCATCGACCGCTATCCAGCATGCATCTAGTGTATTAAGTTAATAAAAACAGAGTAATGCCTTAAGCAAGATGACATGATGTAGACAAAGTAAACCCAATTAATATGAATAAACCCCATCGTTTTACCCTTAATGGCAACAATACAAATACATGTCTTGTCCCTTTCTGTCACTGGGATATAGAGCACCACAAGATTGAACCCATTACAAAGCACCTCTCCCGCTGAAGATAAATCAATCTAGTTGGCCAAACCAAACAGATAGATCGGAGAGAAATACAAAGCTATAACAATCACACATAATAAAGTTCAGAAAAGACTCAATTACTTCTCATGAATATTCAGATCATAAGCCCACAATTCATCGGATCCCAACAAACACACCGCAAAAGAAGATTACATCGAATAGAAATCCAAGAACACCAAGGAGAACATTGTAATGAAGATCAAAGAGAGGGAAGAAGCCATCTAGCTCCTAGCTATGGACCCGTAGGTCTGTGGTGAACTACTCACGCATCATCCATAGGGCAGCAAGGATGATGTAGAAGCCCCCCGTGATCGATTCCCCCTCCGGCAGAGTACCGGAAAAGGCCTCCAGATGGGATCGCGGAAGAACAGAAGCTTGCGGCGGCGAAAAAGTTATTTCGGGTGGCTCTCTGTTGGTTTCCCAATATTTGAGAATTTATAGAAGTGGAAATAGGTCAGACGGAGCCACGTGAGGCCCACAAGGTAACAGGGCGCGCCTACCCCCCTAGGCGCGCCCTGTTGCCTTGTCGTCTCCTCGCTTGTCGTCTAGTCTCCTCCCGAAGCTTCTAGGGTCTCTTATGTCCAGAAAAAAATCGTCAAAAAGTTTCGTAGCGTTTGGACTCCGTTTGGTACTGATTTTCTGGAAAACCAAAAACAAGCAGAAAACAACAACCGGCACTAGGCAGTGGGTTAATAGGTTAGTTCCCAAAAATGATATAAACTAGCATATAAATGCATATAAAACATCCAAGATTGATAATATAATAGCATGGAACACTCAAAAATTATAGATACGCTGGAGACGTATCACTCCCCCTCGGGGAGATACACATGGGGGTCAGCTATGAGCCTTTCAGCTTGGCGAACTCGCGGTCGTTGGTAAGGGATGAGGCTGCCCTCATTATGTTTCTTCTTATTCAGCGTGCACCGTAACGCGAATCTCCCCCACAGACCCTTTTTGACCGTGCTCATCTTGCAGGCGCTTGACGGCCTCGTGTCTATTCCTCCCTAGCCGCAAGGTCCCGCCGCGACGCTATATGATACGTCCATTTTGCATCATGTTTTGCTACTGTTATTTATAGTGTTTTTGATCAATATAACACTTCGTGGAGCAATTCTAATGCCTTTTCTCTCTTAATATGCAAGGTTTACACAAAGAGGGAGATTGCCGGCAGCTGGAATTCTGGACCTGAAAAAGCTATGTCAGAGATACCTATTCTGTACATCTCCAAATGAGCTGAAATTTCACGGAGAATTATTTTGGAATAAATAAAAAATATTGGAAGAAAGAAGTACCAGAGGGGCCACCCAGGTGCCCATGAGGCACCAGGGCGTGCCATCCCCCCAGGCGCGCCCTGGTGGCTCGTGGGGCCCCTGGCCATCCTCTGGCCCCCATTTTCTGGTATATAAGTCATTTTGCCCTAGAAAAAAAAAGATTTTCAGGACGGAGCACCGCCGTCTCGAGGCGGAACTTGGGCAGGAGCACTTTTGCTCTCCGGCGGAGAGATTCTGCCGGGGATACTTCCCTCCGGGAGGGGGAAATCGTCACCATCGACATCACCAGCGATCCTCTCATCGCGGGAGGACTAATCTTCATCAACATCTTCACCAGCACCATCTCATCTCAAACCCTAGTTCATCTCTTGTATTCAATCTTTGTCTCAAAACCTCAGATTGGTACCTGTGGGTTGCTAGTAGTGTTGATTACATCTTGTAGTTGATGCTAGTTGGTTTATTTGGTGGAAGATTATATGTTCAGATCTATTATGCTATTCAATACCCCTCTGATCTTGGACATGATTATGATTTGTGAGTAGTTACTTTTGTTCTTGAGGACATGGGAGAAGTCTTGTCATAAGTAATCATGTGAATTTGGTATTCGTTCGATATTTTGATGATATGTATGTTGTTGATTCCCTTAGTGGTGTCGTGTGAACGTCGACTACATGACACTTCACCATCTTTGGGCCTAAGGGAATGCATTGTGGAGTAGTAATTAGATGATGGGTTGCTAGAGTGACAGAAGCTTAAACCCTAGTTTATGCACTATTCCGTAAGGGGCTGATTTGGATCCATATGTTTAATGCTATGGTTAGAGTTATCTTAATTCTTCTTTCGTAGTTGCGGATGCTTGCGAGAGGGGGTAATCATAAGTGGGAGGCTTGTACAAGTAAGAACAACACCCAAGCACCGGTCCACCCACATATCAAATTATCAAAGTAGCGAACGCGAATCAAACAAACATGATGAAAGTGACTAGATGAAATTCCCATGTGTCCTCGAGAACGCTTTACTTACTATAAGAGATCGTTCCGGCTTGTCCTTTGCTATAAAAAGGATTGGGCCAACTTGCTGCACTCTTTGTTACTATTGCTACTTGTCACTTGTTACAAATTATCTTGCTATCAAACTACTCGTTACCGATAATTTCAGTGCTTGCAGAAAATACCTTGCTGAAAACCGCTTGTCATTTCCTTCTGCTCCTCGTTGGATTCGACACTCTTACTTATCGAAAGGACTACGATTGATACCCTATACTTGTGGGTCATCACTATACACCGTGCAACACGGGCATATTTCGAAGGCCGGTTACGGAACTGCCGCGATCGGGGCTCAAAGTGGTGTGAGCCCCAAGGGCCATCCCGAGGCTGCGCCCGGGGAGATTTCATTAACGGACGGAAAGGTCGGAAAGAGATCAGGCGAGCCATCGGGCAACGCCCCGGTGGCAAAGGCTACGCGATTGCTTCCTGGCCCTGGTTCTGTTCTACCCGGAGGGGCTGACGCGTCTGATGCGGGCGGCCCGGGTCTTGTTGCCCCGGCGTCTCTATTTGATCCAACCAGGCCTCCCAGTGGGGAGCTGTTGCTTTTTACCAGTCCCCTAGGAGAAGAGCCTGCGGCCATCCCCGCACAAAGGCCGAAGGTCACGACCAGGAAAAAACTCGCAAGTCGATGAGCGTCCTCATTGCCTGCAATCCAGCTTCCTCTGGGGGAATGGCCACAAAATCCTCCAGTGTCGCGTCATGGGAACGATACGAATGGTGCTCCCGGTTTATCGACCGTGCCCCTTGGAGCCACCCCGGGTGGCTCTCGAGAACTGTGCCATCAAGAGGCCGCCATTCGTCTAGGAGAAGCTTCAAATCGGGCTCTGTAGGCCTCGCTAGAAGATCTTCGGCATGCGGTGGAGGTCAGGACCAAGGTGAGCGGACCTCGTTCCTCCCCTAGTAGCCCCCGAGCCTCAAGCGAATTTTTCCGCAATGTGCTTGAGGTTCTTGTTTTAATCTCTATAGACTCCTGCGATCCGCGCGACGAAACTGGACCATCGATCCTGGGAGCTGGCGCATCAAGTTGCGGTGGAGGAGGAGCGGGTGGTTCGCTTGCGGAGATCAGTTGCGGACGTCTGCTGTGAGTCCTGTGTTTTGATACGCAGTTGTCCGTAAAATAGTTCCCCCTGACCTCTTTAGTGTTGTTTGTAACGGCAGCTTTCGAGCAGCTCCAGCAGCTGCCGGCTCAGGTGGACGCCGACCGCAAGGACGCGAGCCATCCGCAAGACGTTGCTGGCGCGCAGGGCACGGAGGCTCATTCCTGCCAGGAACTACTGAGGGCGGATAACGGTGTGCTAGATAACAACCGTGGCATTACCGAGGATCTCCGCTCTCAGTTGAGGGAGAGCCAGGAGGAGGAGGCCGAGCTCCGACAGCAGCTGGAGACCGCCCAAGGACATGCTACGGACACGCAGACCCTCCTGGAGGGCTGCAGGGTGCGGGAGACCTCCCAGACGGAGGCCGGGCAGCGTGCGGTGCGGGATCTCCAGGCGCAGCTTGCACGTCGAGGTCGGCTGGAGGCCGCCGTGGACTGTGAGTATTGTGCTTTGGGTAATTTGACCTTCCCTTCCAATTTTTGACCACTCTTTATGGGGTCTTTTCCTTTTGCAGCCGTGTTACCGAACTTGGTTTGTCCGCCGGGCTTATCACGGCTCGGCGTCATGACGTCTACCCTCTGGCGGATGGCCAGGGCGTTGGCTCAGGCTGAGGCGGCCTTGTGTGTCGGCGAGGCTACAGGTGCTGACCTCAACCAGCTCATCGCCCGTATGCCGCTAGTGGCACAACAACTGATGGATCGGCAGGAGGCCGCGGCTGCGGCTGGTGCACAGTATTTGCTTGCGAGGCTGCGGGCTTGTCGTCCAGAGTGGTCCATCCATGGTATAGTTACCACGGAGCCGCAGGCCCGTCCAACACAGAGCTTCTATGGGGACGTGGAGCCGGTTGCGGCGTTTGCCGCCGAGGAGAGTCGACGCGAGGCCTGAACTTGTTAGCCTGAAAACAAAATGATTCGCAACTTTCTTTGTGATACTTATTAATATAACCTTGCATGTGTGATTTTGTTTGCTTGAAAAATGAGGTGTATATATTTTGTTTATGCCGTAGAGGTGGTGAAGTGCCTCTGCCCGGGTTAGGAGCAGAGATCCCCTTTTGTGCTTGTAGACATCGTAGGCATATTTAGTGGGGCTCGGCGTGACCAGAATGCTTGATTCAGTCGTCCGGCATCCTCGATGGTTGCTCTCCTCAAAGGAAGGACTACCAACAAAATTGCGTCGATGCAGCCCCGGAGCACGAAGTTGTGGGAGGTCGGCAGAAGAAGCACCACGAGGGTCCGGAACAAAAAACAGGAATGTACGACGCAACCTTTGGGTGGAGCTACGGGGGGTCCACTGATAGCGATGCAGCCCCCGAGTCCCTCAACAAAGAGATTCGTTTGTTCTTCCGCGATTTGTCTATCCCAAGGGGTTCAATAATGTGGTTGTGCTGAATAGCGGTGTGTCATGTTACATTTAGCAAACTATAGAAGGGAAATGAAAAAATGTTGAAAGTCTCATCGGCCTCCTTATTTTTCAACCTAATTTTGTTTGAGCTAAAAGTGCATGAGATGCAGATTTGCAATTTATTTATGTAGAAAGTATGTAATACTTAGATGTCTGTGCATAAAATAAACAAAGATGCTTGGCATTCCAAGGTCGCGAAGTGATCCGACCTGTTTTCTTGTTGCGGAGGTAGTACGCCCTGTTGTTGAGGACCTCGTGGATTATGAAGGGGCCCTCCCATGGGGAGGACATCTTGTTCCTACGTGGTTTCTGCTTGAGGCGTAGGACGAGATCGCCGACGTTGAACTCGTGTGCCCGGACACGCCGGCCTTGGTACTGGCGTAGTTTCTGCTGGTAGATGCTGGTGCGTTCAATGGCTAGGAGGTGTGCTTCCTCCTTCGCTGTGACGTCGTCTTTCCTGCTGTCTTCGGCGGCCTCCTCTTTGTATGCTCGGACTCACGGTGAGTCGTACTGGATGTCTGACAGGTGGATCGCCTCCGCCCCATATACCATGAAGAAAGGCGTGTAGCCGATGGATTTGTTTGGAGTTGTTCGCAGGCTCCAGAGGACGGATGGGAGCTCCCCCACCCAGTTGCCCTTTGCCCGAACGAGTGGTGTTATGAGCCTTGGCTTTAGACCTTGCATGATCAGCCCGTTGGCCCGTCCGACCTGTCCGTTGGATTGAGGGTGGGCCACTGACGCATAGTCTATGTGGATCCGTCATTTGTGACAGAAGTCTTTGAACACCGAGGTGGTGAAGTTGGAGCCGTTATCCGTGATGATGTTGTGTGGGACGCCGAAGCGGTGGATGAGGCCAGAGACAAATTTGACTGCCGTGTCGGCATCCACGTTTGTCACCGGTTTGGCTTCTATCCACTTTGTGAATTTGTCGATCACCACCAGTAAGAACTTGTGTCCTCCAGGGGAAGGTGAGAGCTTGCCTACCATGTCCATCCCCCATACCATGAACGACCACGTCAATGGGATTGTGTTTAATGCCGTTGCTCGCATGTTTGTCTTGTTGGCGAAGCGTTGGCAACCATCGCAGCTCTGGACTATTTCTTCGGCGTCACGTATTGCGTGAGGCCAGAAAAAACTATGGCGAAAGGCCTTTGCCGCAATCATTCTGGGGGCCACGTGATGCCCGCAAGCCCCCGCGTGTATTTCTTGTAAAAGTTTCTTGCCTTCCTCTTCTGTTACGCAGCGTTGGAAGACGCCCACCTGGCTGCACTTGTAGAGCTCGCCGTTGATGATTGTGTATGACTTGGATCGGTAGACGATGCGGTGGGCCTCCGTTTTGTCTTGCGGGAGCTCGCACATCGTTAGGTAGGCGTGTAGCGGTTGGGTCCAATTTGGGGTGAGGACTGCCATTACGGCCTCCTCTGGCGTGACTATGTGTGGCGGGTTGTCCTCCGGGGCTATGGCGGCTATTGTGCCGGAGCCCGGTGCGACCTCGTCGTGATCTTGAATCTTGATGGATGGCTTGTGCAGTATCTCCAGGAAGGTCTCGTCCGGCATAGGCTCCCTTGATGACCCGACGCGCGCTAGGTTGTCGGCTGCGATATTGTCACCTCTTTTGACGTGGTGTAGCTCTAGTCGGTCGAACTTCCCTTCGAGTGCTCGGATGGCCGCGCAATACGCTGCCATCTTAGGATCTTTAGCGTCGAACGTCTTCATGACCTGCTGGACTATGAGGTCTGAGTCGCCCCGGCAGATGAGGCGCTGAATGCCCATGGAGGCCGCTATTCGGAGCCCGTGTAGGAGAGCTTCATATTCCGCTACATTGTTGGAGTCCTGAAAGTAGAGCTGGAGGACGTAGTTCATTTTGTTGCCTCTGGGGGAAATGAGGACCACCCCAGCCCCCAGTTCTTGCACCGTCATCGACCTGTCGAAGTACATAGTATAGTACTCAAGGTCGATGTGTTCTTGGGGACCTGCTGGGCTTCTATCCATTCCACTAGGAAGTCAGCACTGGCTTGTGATTTGACTGCTGTGCGTGGCTTGTACGAGAGCTTGAAGGGTAAGAGCTCGATCGCCCACTTCACCACGCAGCCTGTGGTGTCCTTATTGTTGATGATGTCAGAGAGCGGTGCATGGCTGACCACCGTTATTGGGTTGGCTTGGAAGTAGTGCCGCAGCTTTCTTGCGGCCATGAATACCCCGTAGGTGATCTTCTGATAGTGTGGATATCTTGTTTTGCAAGGTGTGAGCACTTTGCTGACGTATTAAACCGGGTGTTGCACCCGATGCACCTTTCCGACCTCCTCCCGTACCACGGTGATCACCACGCTGACCACCTGGGTGGTTGCTGCTATATACAGCAACATAGGTTCTGATTGGGCTGGGGAGACGAGAAGGCTTGAACCTTGTTTTGATTTGACCACGATGTCGTCGATGTAGACCTCTATGTTTACTCTGATCTGTTTGTTAAAACACTTCTACATCATCCACTGATATGTATCTCCTGCGTTCTTGAGGCCGAACGACATCGTGATGTAGCAGAAAGGCCCATATGGTGTGATGAAGGAGGTCGTCTCCTGGTCAGATTACTTCATCCGTATCTGGTGGTATCCAGAGTATGCGTCCAGGAAACACAGGCGCTCGTACCCTACCATTGAGTCGATTATTTGGTCGATCCTGGGTAACAGGAACGGGTCTTTGGGGCATGCTTTATTGAGGTCGGTGTAGTCCACGCACATGCGCCATGTGTTGTTCTTTTTCAACACCATTACTGGATTTGCAAGCCACTCTGGGTGTGCGACCTCCCTTGTGAACTTGGCCGCGAGCAGGCATGCTATCTCTTCCCCTATTGCCATTCATTTTTCTGTAGCGAATCGGCGCAGGGCTTGTTTCACCGGCCTCGCGTCTTTGCGGACGTTCAGGCAATGTTCGGCTTTGTCGGCCGACACCCCTAGCATGTCGGCGGGCTTCCAGGCCAATATGTTCCAGTTAGCTCGGAGGAAAGTGAGGAGCTCCATCTCCTGGCTCTCCGAGAGGTCTCCGCTAACTGGCACCGTCTTGCTAGGGTCTTCTGGGTGGACCTGGAATTTCTTGATCAGTTTAGCTGGTTGGAAAATGGGTCCCGGCCTCGGCTTCTGTGGGAGTTCGGCCTCTAACGGCCTGCTACTTGTGAGCTGCGTTGGGATTTCCCCGAAGAGGAGAGGATGATGCAGTACAGTAGAGATAAGTATTTCCCCTCAGTTAAGAACCAAGGTTATCAATCCAGTAGGAGAACCACACAGAACCTCGTTAGCAGCACCTACACACACAAAAGCAAATACTTGCACCCAACGCGAACAAGAGGGTTGTCAATTCCCTTGGCGGTTACTTTCAAGGATTAATTCTGACAGTGATAGTTAGATAAATAAATTGCAAAACAAAATAAAGGAAATAAAATTGCAGCAAGGTATTTTTGGATTTTATATATGATGGATAAATGACCCGGGGGCCATTGTTTTCACTAGAGGCTTCTCTCTCGAACACATAGCATACGGTGGGTAAACGAATTACTGTTGGGCAATTGATAGAAAAGTGCATAGTTATGATGGATTCATGGCAATGGTCATGTATATAGGCATCACGTCCGAAACAAGTAGAGCGACTCCCGCCTGCATCTACTACTATTACTCCACCCATCGGCCGCTATCCAGCATGCATCTAGGGTATTAAGTTAACGAAAACAGAGTAATGCCTTAAGCAAGATGACATGATGTAGACAAAGTAAACTCAAGCAATATGAATAAACCCCAATGTTTTATCTTTAATGGCAACAATACAAATACGTGTCTTGTCACTTTCTGTCACTGGGATAGAGCACCGCAATATTGAACCCATTACAAGATAAATCAATCTAGTTGGCCAAACCAAATGAATATATCGGAGAGAAATACAAAGCTATAACAATCATGCATAAATAAGTTCAGAAAAGACTCAAATATTTCTCATGAATAATCTGATCATAAACCCACAATTCATTGGATCCCAACAAACACACCGCAAAAGAAGATTACATCGAATAGAACTCCAAGGAGATCGAGGAGAACATTGTATTGAAGATCAAAGAGAGAGAAGAAGCCATCTAGCTACTAGCTATGGACCCGTAGGTCTGTGGTAAACTACTCACACATAATCGGAAGGGCAGCAAGGTTGATGTAGAAGCCCTCCGTGATCGATTCCCCCTCTGGCCGATCGCCGAAAAAGGCCTCCAGATGGGATCGCGAAAGAACAGAAGCTTGCGGCGGCGGAAAAGTTATTCGAGGTGGCTCTCTGGTATATGGGGAATATTTGAGAATTTATAGGCTTGGAATTAGGTCAAGAGGTGCCACGAGGGGCCCACAAGCCTGGGGGCGCGCCTACCCCCCTTGGGCGCGCCTCCCGAGCTTGTCGCTCCCTCGTGACTCGTCTGGTCTTCTCCCGAACCTTCTAGGGTCTCTCTTGGTCCAGAAAAAAATAATCCAAAGTTTTTTCTTCGTTTGGACTCCGTTTGATATTGATTTTCCAAAAAGCCAAAAATAGGCAAAAAAACAACAAATGGCACTGGGCACTAGGTTAATAGGTTAGTCCCAAAAAATGATATATAATTGCATATAAAACATCCAAGATTGATACTATAATAGCATGGAACAATCAAAAATTATAGATAAGCTGGAGACGTATCAGGCATCCCCAAGCTTAATTCTTGCTCGTCCTCGAGTAGGTAAATGATAAAAACAGAATTTTTGATGTGGAGTGCTACCTAACATGTTCATCATGTAATTCTCTTTTACGGTATGAATATTAAGATCCGAATGATTCAAAGCAATAGTCTATAATTTGAGATAAAGACATCAATACTCAGGCATACTTACAAACAATCATGTCTTTCAAAATAAAAATGCTAAAGAAAGTTATCCCTACAAAATCATATAGTCCTGTCATGGTCCATCTTCTTAACATAAAGTATTTATCATGCACAACCTCGGAGACAATCAAGCAATTGGTTCATACTTTTTAACGCGCTTCATCTTTTTCAACCCCCACGCAATACATGAGCGCAAGCCATGGATATAGCACTATGGGTGGAATAGAATATGATGATAGAGATTAATAAGGGGAAGTAAAAAAAAGGAGATAGTCTCACATCGACGCGGCTAATCAACGGGCTATGGAGATGCCCATCAATTGACATCAATGAGAGGAGTAGGGATTTCCATGCAACGGATGCACTAGGAGCTATAAGTGTATAAAAGCTCAAAATAAAAACTAAGTGGGTGTGCATCCAACTTGCTTGCTCATGAAGACCTCGGGCATTTGAGGAAGCCCATCATCGGAATATACAAGCCAAGTTCTATAATGAAAAATTCCCACTAGTATATGAAAGTGACAACATAGGAGACTCTCTATATGAAAAACATGGTGCTACTTTGAAGCACAAGTATGGAAAAGGATAGTAACATTGCCCCTTCTCTCTTTTTCTCTCATTTTTTTGTGGGCTCTTTTTGGCCTCTTTTTCTTTTCTTTTTTTTCTTTTTTTTATTTCCTCACTGGGACAATGCTCTAATAATGATGATCATCACACTTCTATTTACTTATAACTCAAAATTTACAACTCGATACTAGAACAAATATGACTCTATATGAATGCCTCTGTCAGTGTACCAGGATGTGCAATGAGGCTAGCGTAACATGTATGAAAATGATGAACGGTGGCTGAGCCACAAATACTATGTCAGCTATATGATCATGCAAAGCAATATGACAATGATGATGTGTGTCATATAAATGGAACGGTGGAAGTTGCATGGCAATATATCTCGGAATGGCTATGGAAATGCCATAATAGGTAGGTATGGTGGCTGTTTCGAGGAAGATATAAAGAGGCTTATGTGTGATAGAGCGTATCATATCACGGGGTTTGGATGCACCGGCGAAGTTTGGACCAACTCTCGAGGTGAGAAAGGGCAATGCACGGTACGGAAGAGGCTAGCAAATTGCGAAAAGGTGAGAGTGCGTATAATCCATGGACTCACATTCGTCATAAAGAACTCACATAGTTATTGCGAAAGTTTATTAGCCCTCGAAGCAAAGTACTACTACGCATGCCCCTAGGGGGGAGGTTGGTAGGAGTTAACCATCGCGCGCCCCCGACCACCACGCAAAGGAAGACAATCAATAATAAATCATGCTCCAATTTCTTAGCATAACGATAGACCAAACGTGCATGCTCCGGGAATCACAAACCTTAACACCAATATTCTTACTAAACCACAATTATCTACTAGTACCTCCCACATATTACCATCTTAATATCGCAAAACTATTGCAAGGAATCAAACTTATCATATTCAGCGATCTACATGAAAGTTTTTATTATATCCTTCTTGAATAACTATCATATTAGGACCAAATTCATAACCCATGCATATTACCATTACTACTTATTAGAATCTCAAAAATATATAAGTGAAGCATGAGAGTGCAACTATTTCTTTAAAATATAACCACCGCCGTGCTCTAAAAGATATAAGTGAAGCACTAGAGCAACTGCCTAGCTCAAAAGATATAAGTGAAGCACATAGAGTATTCTAACAAATCACGAATAATGTGTGTCCCTCTCAAAAAGGTGTGTTCAGCAAATATGATTGTGGCAAACTAAAAATCAAACAAATAAAATAAAACTATGGCACAAGACGCTCCAAGTAAAACACATATCATGTGATGAATAAAAATATAGCTCCAAGTGATATACCGATAGATTGTAGACGAAAGAGGGGATGCCATCCGGGGCATCCCCAAGCTTAGACGCTTGGGTCTTCCTTGAATATTACCTTGGGGTGCCTTGGGCATCCCCAAGCTTAGGGTCTTGCTGCTCCTTATTCGTTCATCCATCGTGGTCTCACCCAAAACTTGAAAACTTCAGCACACAAAACTCAACAGAAACCTCGTGAGATCCGTTAGTATAACAAACAAATCTTAAACTTTAGGTACTGTTATAAATTGATTCATATTTAATATTGTCATAATGCTACTGTAATCCAACTTCCCCATGGCTTATACCCCTTGATACAATCCATAGATTCATCAAAATAAGCAAACTATGCAACAAAAACAGAATCTGTCTAAAACAGAACAGTATGTAAAGATCTATTTAAAAGCTATATTTTTGTAACTCCAAAAATTGTGAAAAATTAGGACAACGTGAAAAATTCATATACCAATACTGTGTAAACAATTCAGAATTTTATCATGATCCAGTACAGAAACAAAAATCCAGCACCGGACTCAAAAGTTTCTGTTTTCAAACAACATCAATTATACTATCATCCAAATCATCCCAAAGGAATTACTTGGCACAAACACTAACTACAAGATAAAAACAGAATCATAGCAGAAGCTAAAATTGTGTGACACAAGAAAAATAAAAAATTGCAATACAGATAAATATTGGGTTGCCTCCCAACAAGCGCTATTGTTTTATGCCCCTAGCTAGGCATAATGCATTGTTTCAAGTATTATCATCCTTCAAATTAATTCCATAGGTGGCCCTCATAATAGATTCATAAGGTGGCTTAATTCTCTTTCTAGGGAAGTGTTCCATCCTTTTCTTTAATGGGAATTGAAATCTTATATTACCTTCTTTCATATCAATAATAGCACCTATGGTTCGTAGGAAATGCCTACCAAGTATTATAGGGAAGACGGATTGCATTCAATATCAAGTACAATAAAATCCATGGGTACATAATTCCTATTTGCAAGTATGAGAACATCATTTATCCTACTCAATGGTTTCTTAATAGTTGAATCCGCTAAATGCAAATTAAGGGAACAAGCATCCATATCGGTGAGACCTAGCACGTCACACAAAGATTTTGGTATAGTAGAGATGCTAGCACCTAGATCACACAAAGCATTACATTCATAATCTTTAATTTTAACTTTAGTAGTAGGTTCCCATTCATCATGTAATTTTCTAGGTATTGAAACTTCCAACTCAAGCTTTTCTTCATGAGCTTTTATCATAGCTTCTACAATATGTTTAGTAAAAGCTTTATTTTGTTCATAAGCATTAGGTGAATTAATCATGGATTGCAACAAGGAAATACATTCAACTAAAGAGCAATTATCATAATTAAAGTCCTTGTAATCCAAAGTAGTGGTCACATCACTATTTAAAGTTTTGACCTCTCCAAACCCACTTTTATCATTTTTATCATTAAGATCATCACCCTCCAAATAATTGGGACGCCTTCTAACTAAAGTTGACTCGTCTTCAGTCCCTTTTTCATCAAGTTTTATATTACTAAATAAATATTCAATAGGTGAGACACCAATCATTTTAATATCTTCATCATTACTAGAATGTGACTCGGGTTTAGCAGCCATCTTATTTACTAACGTGGTTTGTTTATCCGAAATCTTCCCTAATAAGTTTTCAGTACAAGCAAGTTGAGACTGAACATTGGCTACTTCTAGATTGACCTCTTCAAGTTGTTTATTAATGGTGTCCAATAAGATGGAATGTTCCTTAAGCTCCTCGGAAAAGAATTTATTATGCTCATATTGTGAAGACATGAAACTCTTAGTGGCATTTTCGATCTCAGACAACTTTTTGTTATAGAAACTATCACGAAATTCCTCTAGAGACATAGCGACAAAGCAAGCAAACTAGCAAATAAAATATTTTTGTGTTTTTGTAAATTTGTTTTAGAAGTGGGGAGATGAAAATGAGAGGCAAATGCAAATAAAAAGGCAAATGAAAATAAGAGCAAGTAGATGATAGTTTATGCGAAGGTACTTGATATGTTTTGGTGATGTCTCCCCGGCAACGGCACCGGAATTCTTCCTGCTACTTCTGAGCTGCGTTAGGATTTCCCCAAAGAGGAGAGGATGATGCAGTATAGTAGAGATAAGTATTTCCCTTTGTTAAGAACCAAGGTCCTCAATCCAGTAGGAGAACCACACAGAACCTCGTTAGCATCACCTACACACACAAAAGCGAATACTTGCACCCAACGCGAACAAGAGGGTTGTCAATCCCCTTGGCGGTTACTTGCAAGGATTAATTCTGATAGTGATAGATAGATAAATAAATTGCAAAACAAAATAAAGGAAATAAAATTGCAGCAAAGTATTTTTGGATTTTATATATGAGGGATAAATGACCCGGGGGCCATAGTTTTCACTAGAGGCTTCTCTCTCGAACACATAGCATACGGTGGGTAAACAAATTACTGTTGGGCAATTGATAGAAAAGTGCATAGTTATGATGGATTCATGGCAATGATCATGTATATAGGCATCACGTCCAAAACAAGTAGAGCGACTCATGCCTGTATCTACTACTATTACTCCACCCATCGACCGCTATCCAGCATGCATCTAGGGTATTAAGTTAATGAAAACAGAGTAACGCCTTAAGCAAGATGACATGATGTAGACAAAGTAAACTGAAGCAATATGAATAAACCCCATCATTTTATCCTTAATGTCAACAATACAAATACGTGTCTTGTCCCTTTCTGTCACTGGGATAGAGCACCGCAAGATTGAACCCATTACAACGCACCTCTCCCATTGCAAGATAAATCAATCTAGTTGGCCAAACCAAACGGATAGATCGGAGAGAAATACAAAGCTATAACAATCATGCACAAATAAGTTCAGAAAAGACTCAAATATTTCTCATGAATAATCTGATCATAAACCCACAATTCATCGGATCCCAACAAACACACCCCAAAAGAAGATTACATCGAATAGAACTCCAAGGAGATCGAGGAGAACATTGTATTAAAGATCAAAGAGAGAGAAGAAGCCATCTAGCTACTAGCTATGGACCCGTAGGTCTGTGGTAAACTACTCACACATCATCGGAAGGGCAGCAAGGTTGATGTAGAAGCCCTCCGTGATCGATTCCCCCTCTGGTAGATCGCCGGAAAAGGCCTCCAGATGGGATCGCGGAAGAACAGAAGCTTGCGGCGGCGGAAAAGTTATTCGAGGTGGCTCTCTGGTATATGGGGAATATTTGAGAATTTATAGGCTTGGAATTAGGTCAAGAGGTGCCATGAGGGGCCCACAAGCCTAGGGGGTGCGCCTACCCCCCTGGGCGCGCCTCCCGATCTTGTTGCTCCCTCGTGACTCGTCTGGTCTTCTCCCGAACCTTCTAGGGTCTCTCTTGGTCCAGAAAAAAATAATCCAAAGTTTTTTCTTCGTTTGGACTCCGTTTGATATTGATTTTCTGAAAAGCCAAAAACAAGCAAAAAATAGCAAATGGCACTGGGCACTAGGTTAATAGGTTAGTACCAAAAAATGATATATAATTGCATATAAAACATCCAAGATTGATACTATAATAGCATGGAACAATCAAAAATTATAGATACATTGGAGACGTATCACGGCCCGATTCGCTTTCTTATTTTGGCGAGCTTGGTGGAGGCCAAGGCGGCCTCGGCGAGTTCCACATTAGCCACTGATGACCCACAAGTATAGGGGATCAATCGAAGTCCTTTCGATAAGTAAGAGTGTCGAACCCAACGAGGAGCAAAAGGAAATGATAAGCGGTTTTTAGCAAGGTATTCTCTGCAAGTACTGAAAGTAGCAGTAACAGATAGTTTGATGGCAAGGTAAATCGCAACAAGTAACAAGTAACAATAGTAACAAGAGTGCAGCAAGGTGGTCCAATCCTTTTTATAGCAAAGGACAAGCCGGAACGGTCTCTTATATAAAGCAAAGCGTTCTCAAGGACACATGGGAATTATCGTCTAGTCACTTTCATCATGTTTATTTGATTCTCGTTCGCTACCTTGATAATTTGATATGTGGGTGGACCGGTGCTAGGGTGCTGTCCTTACTTGAACAAGCATCCAACTTATGATTACCCCCTCTCGCAAGCATCTGCAACTATGAAAGAAGAATTAAGATAAATCTAACCATAGCATGAAACATATGGATCCAAATCAACCCCTTACGGAATAACGCATAAACTAGGGTTTAAGCTTCTGTCACTGTAGCAACCCATCATCTACTTATTACTCCACAATGCCTTCCCTTAGGCCCAAGTATGGTGAAGTGTCATGTAGTCGACGTTCACATGACACCACTAAAGGAAGTAACAACATACATATCATCAAAATATCGAACGAATACCAAATTCACGTGATTGCTTATAACAAGACTTCTCCCATGTCCTCAAGAACAAATGTAACTACTCACAAATCATATTCATATTCAAGATCAGAGTAGTATTGAATATCATTGAGGATTTGAACATATAATCTTCCACCAAATAAACCAACTAGCATCAACTACAAGATGTAATCAACACTACTAGCAACCCACAGGTACCAACCCGAGGTTTTGACAAAGATCGAATACAAGAGATGAACTAGGGTTTGAGATGAGATGGTGCTGGTGAAGATGTTGATGAAGATTGGTCCTCCCACGATGAGAGGAACATTGGTGATGTCGATGGCTTCGATTTCCCCCTCCCGGAGGGAAGTATCCCCGGTGGAATCGCTCCGCCGAAGGGCAAAAGTGCTCCTGCCCAAGTTCCACCTCGAGACGGCGGCGCTTCATCCCAAAAGTCCTCCTCGAATTTCTTCTTGGGTAAATGGCTTCATATAGCAGAAGGAGGGGGCCAGAGGCCAGCTGTGGGCCCCACAAGGCATCAGGGCACGCCCTGGGGGGGGTAGGCGCGCCCTGTTGCCTTGTGGGCAACTGGTGGGCCCCTCTGGTATTTCTTTGCTGCAGTATTTTTCATATATTCAATAAAAAATCCTTGTGAAGTTTCAGGTCATTTGGAGCTCCACAGAATAGGTATCTCTGCTGTAGCTTTTTAGGTCCAGAATTCCAGCTGCCGGTAATCTCCCTCTCCATATAAATGTTGCAAATTAAGAGAGAAAAGGCATTAGGATTGCATCATAAAGTGAAATAATGACCAAAAATGTTATAAATATCCGTAAGAAAACATGATGCAAAATGGACGTATTAGCCACCTCTGCCTCGTAGGCTTTTTCCGAGCTCCCCCGTACGGTGATCGTACCGTTCGGGCCTGGCATCTTTAACTGCAAGTAGGCGTAGGATGGGACCGCCATGAATTTTACGTACGCAGGTCTGCCCAAGATCGCATGGTAGCCGCTCTAGAAAGGAGCGACGTCGAATTGGATGGCCTCGCTTCGGTAGTTATGTTCATCCCCAAAGACGACCTCGAGCTCGATTCGCCCCAAGGGGCGGACTGGGAGGCCCGGTATGACCCCGTGGAAGCCCACATCCGACCTTTGTAGTCTAGATAGCAGGATCTCCATATTTTCCAGGGTGTCGGTGAAGATGATCTTGAGGCCACTGCCTCCGTCCATCAACACGCATTTAACTGCAAGTAGGCGTAGGATGGGACCACCATGAATTTTACGTACGCAGGTCTGCCCAAGATCGCGTGGTAGCCGCTCTGGAAAGGAGCGACCTTGAACTGGATGGCCTCGCTTTGGTAGTTATGTTCATCCCCGAGGATGACCTCAAGCTCGATCCGCCCCAAGGGGCGGGCTGGGCAGCCAGTATGACCCCGTGGAAGCCCACATTCGACCTTTGTAGTCTAGATAGCAGGATCTCCATCTTTTCCAGGGTGTCGGTGAAGATGATGTTGAGGCTGCTGCTGATACGTCTCCATCGTATCTCTAATTTTTTGATTGTTCCATGCTATTATATTATCAATCTTGGATGTTTTTATATACATTTACAACAATTATATATCATTTTTTGGGACTAACCTATTAACTTAGTGCCCAGTGCCAGTTGCTGTTTTTTGCCTGTTTTTGGTTTTCCAGAATATCAGTACCAAACGAAGTCCAAATGCCACGAAACTTTTTGGAGATTTTTTTTCTGGACATAACAAACACTAGAAGCTTCGGGAGGAGACGTGAAGATGAAGCATTGGCCCACGAGGCACCACGGCGCGCCCCAGGGGGGGTCCCCTGGTGGCTCGTGGGGACCACACAGCTCTGTTTGACCTAATTCCTCCACTATAAATTCTCTAAATTCGGGAAACCAACAGAGGAGTCCACGAGATACTTTTTCCGCCGTCGCAAGCTTCTGTTCTCGAGAGATCCCATCTGGAGGCCTTTTCCGGTACTCCGCCGGAGGGGGAATCGATCATGGAGGGGCTCTCCATCAACCTTGCTGCCCTTCCGATGATGCGTGAGTAGTTTACCACAGACCTTCGGGTCCATAGTTAGTAGCTAGATGGCTTCTTCTCTCTTTTTGATCTTCAATACAATGTTCTCCTTGATGTTCTTGGAGTTCTATCCGATGTAATCACTTTTTGCGGTGTGTTTGTTGGGATCCGATGAATTGTGAGTTTATGATCAGATTATCCATGAATATTATTTGAGTCTTCTCTGAACACTTTTATGCATGATTATTATAGCTTCATATTTCTCTCCGATCTATTGATTTGGTTTGGCCAACTAGATTGATTTATCTTGCAATGGGAGAGGTGCTTTGTAATGGGTTCGATCTTGCGGTGCTCAATCCCAGTGAAACAATGGGACTTGACACGTATGTATCGTTGCTATTAAGGGTAAAAAGATGGGGTTTATTCATGCGTGAGTTTACTTTGTCTACATCATGTCATCTTGCTTAAGGCGTTACTCCATTCTTTATGGACTTAATACACTAGATGCATGCTGGATAGCGGTCGATGTGTGGAGTAATAGTAGTAGATGCAGGCAGGAGTCGGTCTACTTGTCTCGGACGTGATGCCTATATACATGATCATTGCCTTGGATATCGTCATGATTATTTGCTTTTCTATCAATTGCCCAACTGTAATTTGTTTACCCACCGTATGTTATTTTCATGAGAGAAGCCTTTAGTGAAAACTATGGCCCCCGGGTCTACTTCTATCATATATTAAAAATCCTAAAAATACCTTGCTGCACTTTTACTTTATTTATTTTATTTTATATTTTAGTTTAATCTATCTATCTATCACCATACAATTTAATCTTGCAATTAACCACCAAGGGATTGACAACCCCTTGTTTGCGTTGGGTGCAAGGATTTGTTATTTTGTGTGCATGTACTATTAACGAGGTGTTGCGTGATTCTCCTACTGGATTGATAACCTTGGTTTCATAACTGAGGGAAATACTTATCTCTACTGTACTGCATCATCCTCTCCTCTTCGGGGAAAAACCAACCCATATCACAAGTAGCAGGAAGAATTTCTGGCGCCGTTGCCGGGGAGACATCATCAACATCAATCAAGTACCTACGCATAAACTTTCATCTCCTTGCATTTATTTTATTTGCCTTTGCCTCTCGTTTTCATCTCCCCCACTTCTAATTTTTTTTTACAAAAATACAAAAATATTTTCCGTTTGCCTTTTCTTGTTTGCTCGTCTTATCATTATGGCTAGTTCTTCGCTCATTACTATTACCCCTGAAAATGAAGTACTTAATTTTAAACAAAGGGGAGGAGGGAATCTAAAAGATGCTTGGTATAGGATTTGTGATGCTCATAATAGATCAACTCGTAAGCAATCCACCACAATCCTGCTTCGCAATTTTTATGTGGGTATTACTACTTGGTATAGATTCGTACTTGATACTATTACCGGAGGAAATTTCTTGATGTGTCCCTCTATGGACGCTTTCAATGCTATGGGAAATTTAGTGGGATCACCACCTATCACTGTTAATGAAACAACTTTGACTTTGGAACATGTTATGCAAAGGTTAGAGGCTATTGAAAGTAAAATGCCTACTATTGAACATCTTGAGAATTTAGATAAAAAAATTCATAATCAAATCACTCAATTTGGTTCTAAGGTAGGAATCGCATTGAAAACCTTAAAGGAAAAGGAACCGGTAGTTAGTGAAAGAATAGAACAAAGCCCCGCTAGAATCGATAAGATAGAAGAAATTATTAATAATTTGGGCTTGGCTTTTTCCTCCGTTAAGAATATTGATAGAACTCCTCCCAATAAAAATTGGAAGTTCATGTATGTTCCTAAAACCAATGGTGCTACTTCTAGTAAGGGAAATGAGGATCTTGAAATGATTAGCGTGCACCCCAATTTCATTGATATAATTAAGGAACCTATTCACAAAAGTAAATTTTTTGATTTTGTGCCTAGAAGTGTGATGATGAGAAACACCTATGTTAAATCTATTAGAAAAAATGGATGTGTGATTGAGGAGTTGGAAACCAAAGATGACAATACTTGAAACTATGCATTATGCCTATCTAGGGGCATAAAACAATAGCGCTTGTTGGGAGGCAACACAATGAATAAGATAATTTTTTGCTTTTTGTTTCTGTTCTTGTGTGTTCACACAATTATGCTACTGTTATGATTGAGTTTTTATGTTTTAATTAGTGTTTGTGCCAAGTAAAACCTTTGGGATGATTTGGAAGATAGTATAATTGATGCTGTTTGGAAAACAGAAAATTCTGCACCCAGTGCTGGAATTTTAGTTCTGTACTGGAGCGTCAGAAAAATCTGAAATTTTTACAAAGTATGGGTATATGAATTGCCCACAGTGTCCTAATTTGTCAGAATTTTTAGAGTTACATAAGTATAGATTTTCAATAGATCTCTACAGACTGTTCTATTTTTTACAGATTCTGTTTTTGATGCATTGCTTGCTTGTTTTGATGAAACTATGGATTGTATCGGGGGGTATAAGCCATGGAGAAGTTAGAATACAGTAGGTATAATGCAAAAATAAAATATGAATGGGTTTGCAACAGTACTTAAAGTAGTGATTTATTTTGTTATACTAACGGATCTCACGAAGGTTTTGTTGAGTTTTGTGTGATTGAAGTTTTCAAGTTTTGGGTGAGATCACGATGGATGAAGGAATAAGGAGTGGCAAGAGCCTAAGCTTGGGGATGCCCAAGGCACCCCAAGGTAATATTCAAGGAAGACTCAAGCGTCTAAGCTTGGGGATGCCCCGGAAGGCATCCCCTCTTTCTTCTACCAACCAGGGCCGGGCCGGCAAAATTCGGGGCCCTGTGCGAAACTAAAAAATGGGGCCCTATCTCACTAGAAAAAAATGAACTAATGAGCAATTGTAATGTATATATATGTCAAATAATAATAATAATGTATATGATATAATGTTTTACATAACAATTGGATATATAAAAAATCATACCTATTCAACTCCCGGTTGCATAATATTTATTTGAACATCATTCTTTTAGTATTCTTTGAAATGAAATCTCCAATGATATCCTCGTAATCAATCTTCTCCAACACTTCGCTCTCAAGTGCTATTGTGGCCAAATCATTGAGTCTTTGTTGTGTCATATTAGTACACATATATGACTTCAATAACTTCAATTTAGAAAAGCTTCGTTCTGCTAATTCAAACATATAGGATTAATGCACAGCGGCAGCCATGTTCCGATTAATCTTGTACGAATAATTAGGAGTACAAGCCAGTGGGAGCGGATCCCTGTGCGAATAAACATCTGAATGAAACGACATGAATCCACCAGCAGAAAGAAACGCGGCACCCGGAATTCCCCAAGGACCCCATGTATGCGTCATGATTAATTGGAATATATGATTTCTTTCCTGAAAGGATTGAGGTGATACAAGATCATTTGTATGCCTATCAAACTCAACGCCTGTCTAACATACAGTAATCCTAATCTGGCTTCATCGTCGGGTTGACATATCACAGCTGAATCTCATTCTCATATAACATTTCGAACTTGAACTTGTTCAGTTTTGGGCTGGAAGTTTGCAAAATGATATGGAAACAGATAGAGCTTTTTTTGCGAGGGAAACAGATCGAGTTACATATGTAAACCGGGTTGTATATGAGGACTGCTCGAATTCAACTGTTAATTATACATCAGTCTGTTAATTAATCAATCTACTAGTATACATGCACATGTGCAAAAATCAGAAGAGAAAAAAAGGACGAAACAAAAAAACCAAAATCATAAGCAATATGGATCCCAGACTAGGGTTGATTCCATAGGGCAATATACCCGGTGATAGACAGGCTACCTGTTTTGACTAGATCACGAGAGGAATCAGACGAATTGCCCCGCCTGTCGCCGTGTCAGCTGTCACCGGATGCGAACTGCGATCGATTTTGCCCTGGATGGATGCGCCGTGTCGCTGCCTGCCAATTTGCTCTGGATGGGATCGATCCGGTTGAGTCATCAAGCAGGTGGACTGGGAAGCTCGACTCACGTGGAGTCACGGACGCGCCAGCGGCCCAGCTCCCAGGAAGAAATATGTACACATGCTTATAAAATTTTTGGGGCCCCTAAAATTTATGGGCCCTGTGCAGGCCGCATAGTCCGCACACCTATGGGCCCGCCCCTGCTACCAACCATCGGTAATTTTACTTGGAGCCATATTTTTATTCGTCACATGATATGTGTTTTGCTTGGAGCGTCGTGTATTATATGAGTCTTTGCTTTGTTTGCTTTTTAGTTTATCACAATCATCTTTGCTGGACACACCTATTTGAGAGAGCCACACATTTATCATAATTTGTTAGAATACTCTATGTGCTTCACTTAATTTTTTTTGAGCTAGGCAGTTGCTCTAGTGCTTCACTTAAATCTTTTTGAGCACGGCGGTGGCTATATTTTAAAGAAATATTTAAACTCTCATGATTCACTTATATTATTTTGAGAGTTGATAAGATTAAAATTTTGAAGAAATATTTGCACTCTCATGCTTCACTTATATCTTTTTGAGAGTTGATAATAGTAATGGTAATTTGCACAAGATATGAATTTGGTCCCAAAGTGATGAATATTCAAGAGGGATATAATAAAAACTTTCATATAGATCATTGGATATGATAAGTGTGATTCCTTGCAATAGTTTTGTGATATGGAGATGACGATATGTGAGTCATGTTAGTGAGTAATTATGACTTAGTAAGAATATTGGTGTTAAGGTTTGTGATTCCCTATGCATGCACATTAAGTCAATAGTTATGCAACGAAATTATATCCTACTTATGGTGCATTATTCGGTGTTAGTTATGTTCAATGCTTGTTTATGACTGTTTTCGCTTTTTGGTTGGGTTGGGCGCTTCTCAATCTATTTTGCTAGCCTTCATTTGTACTAAGAGGGAATACTGCTTGTGCATCCAAATTCCTTAAACCCAAGTTGTGCCAAATGAGTCCACCATACCTACCTATATGCGGTATTTCCATGCCGTTCCAAGTAAATTTGCATGTGCCAACTCTAATTTTCAAAATAATATTCCGTTTTGTGTGCCCGTACCGCTCATGAAGCGGCAGGGGGTGGCCAATATTTTCCATGCTAGGTGTCTTATTCACGATGAGTGTTTATTCACTTGTCATTGCACGAGAGAGTGGATGGTAATAGGGATGCCCAGTCCCACAATGAATCAAAAATTAATAACAACAAAATTCCTTGGAAAGTGTTGGTATGGAGGGCACCCGTGGATACGGCTAGCCATGGATTGTGAAAGAATGGTGGAAAGGAAATAAACTTTACTTTCTGTTTGGGAACCGCCTATGATGTGTCTAGCATGGAAGATATTGGGAATTCTCGGTCATTTTCGTTGACAGGAAAAGCATGCCTCTCAAAATAATTTTATCTCTCTAATTTAAGCTTTGAGCTCTGGCACATTTGCAAATCTCGGCTTCCCTCTGCGAAGGGCCTATCTATATACTTTTATGCAATTTTTATTTTTATTTTGAGTCTCCATCTTCTCTTACAAAGCACCATCTAGAGGGCACTATTGTCATACTTGTGCATTGTGTGTAGCTAATATTGAGTGTGTTTCATGAATGGATCAATGATTGAGCATAATGGGCTAGGGATAACTTTCTTTAGCGTTGATATTTTGAAAGGCATGGTTGCTTGTTAGTATGCTTGAGTATTTATGTCTTCATGTCAAATTATAGACTATTGCTTTGAATCTTTCAAGTCCAAATGTCCATGCTACAAAAGAAAAGAATATATGATGAATATGATAGGTAGCATTCCACATCAAAAATTCTGTTTTTATCATTTACCTACTCGAGGACGAGCTGTTGGAAATATGCCCTAGAGGCAATAATAAATTGGTTATTATTATATTTCCTTGTTAATGATAATCGTTTATTATCCATGCTATAATTGTATTGATTGGAAACTCAAATACATGTGTGGGTACATAGACAACACTGTGTCCCTAGTAAGCCTCTAGTTGACTAGCTCGTTGATCAAAGATGGTTAAGGTTTCCTAGCCATTGACATGAGATGTCATTTGATAACGGGATCACATCATTAGGAGAATGATGTGATGGACAAGACCCAAACTAAGAACGTAGCATTTGATCGTGTCAGTTTATTGCTATTGTTTTCTGCATGTCAAGTATCTGTTCCTATGACCATGAGATCATGCAACTCCCTGACATCGGAGGAGTACCTTGTGTGTATCAAACGTCGCAACGTAACTGGGTGACTATAAAGGTGCTCTACAGGTATCTCCGAGGGTGTCTGTTGGGTTGGCATGGATCAAGACTGGGATTTGTTACTCCGTGTGATGGAGAGGTATCTCAGGGCCCACTCGGTAATACAACATCACAATGAGCCTTGCAAGCAATGTGACTAAAGTGTTAGCCACGAGATCTTGTATTACGGAACGAGTAAAGAGACTTGCCGGTAACGAGATTGAACTAGGTATAGAGATACCAACGATCGAATCTCGGGCAAGTAACATACCGAAGAACAAAGGGAATAGCATACGGGATTAACTGAATCCTTGACATAGAGGTTCGACCGATAAAGATCTTCGTAGAATATGTAGGAGCCAATATGGGCATCCAGGTCCCGCTATTGGTTATTGATCGTAGAGGTGTCTCGGTCATGTCTACATAGTTCTCGAACCCGCAGGGTCTACACACTTAACGTTTGGTGACGATTAGTATAATTGAGTTATTATGTTGGTGACCGAAAGTTGTTCGGAGTCTCGGATAAGATCCCGGACATGACGAGGATCTCCGGAATAGTCTGGAGGTAAAGATTGATATATGTGATAATAGTGTTTTGATCTCCGGAAGAGTTACGGAGTTCACCGGAAGGGGTTCCGGATGTTTGCCGAAGTGTTCGGGTGCAGCAACACTTTATATGGGCCAAGGGATAAAAGCCCACGAGGTATTGGAAAGTGCAAAAGTAGTTTTGCTGCCGCGTAAGCGGTACTACCGCTTGTGTGAAGCGGTACTACCGCCCGAGCAGTACTACCGCTTGTGTGAAGCGGTACTACCGCCCAAGCGGTACTACCGCTTGTGAGCGGTACTACCGCTTGTGCGCGGCTGTGCACGATTCGGCAGGGATCCGAGTTGGACTCTTTCCCTGCGGGCCAAACCGACCTTGTGCGGGCAAAACCGACCTGGAGGAGGCTTTTACTCCAAGTTTAGACCCCAAGGCTCAACATATAAATAGAGGGGCAGGGCTAGCACACGTGATACATCAAGATTTCCCCAAGCCGTGTGCGGCAACCCTAACCCTCTAGTTCCTCCGTCATAATCTCCGTAGTGCTTGGCGAAGCCCTGCAGAGATTGTTTCTCACCACCATCACCACGCCGTCGTGCTGCTGGAACTCAACCACTACTTCACCATCGCTCGCTGGATCGAGGAGGTGAAGGCGTCATCAAGCCGTACGTGTGTTGAACGCGGAGGTGCCGTCCGTTCGGCGCTAGCTCGTGATCGGATCGAGGGACGACTTGCGATTTGGATCGCGGAGACGTTCGACTACATCAACCGCGTTTATTAAACGCTTCCGCTTAGCGATCTACAAGGGTATGTAGATTCACTCTCCCTCTCGTAGATGCTCATCACCATGGATAGATCTTGTATGTGCGTAGGAAAATTTTTGTTTCCCATGCAACGTTCCCCAACAGTGGTATCATGAGCCAGGTCTATGCGTAGATGAGATCTCGAGTAGAACACAAACGAGTTGTGGGCGTGGGTGTATACATATTGCTTGCCGTTACTAGTTGATATTTGATTCGGCGGTACTGTGAGATGAAGCGGCCCGGACCGACATTACGCGTACACTTACGCGAGACAGGTTCCTTCAACTAACATGTAACTTCGTTGCATAAAGATGGCTAGCGGGTGTCTGTCTCTCTCACTTTAGTTGAATCGATTTCAATGAAGAGGGTTCTTTTAGAAGATCAAAAAGCAATCACTACACCACGTTGTGGTTTTGCGTAGGTAAGAACGGTTCTTGCAAACCCGTAGCAGCCACGTAAAATTTGCAACAACAATTAGAGGACGTCTAACTTGTTTTTGCAGGGTATGATGTGATATGATATGGCCAATTACATGATGAGATATATGTGATGTATGAGATGATCATGTGTTGTATAGAATATCACGACTTGCATGTCGATGAGTACGGCAACTGGCAGGAGCCATAGAGTTGTCTTTAATTATTGTATGACCTGCGTGTCAATCATTAAGCGCTATGTAATGCTTTACTTTATCGCTAAACGTTAGCAATAGTCGTGGAAGCAACAGTCGGCGCGACAACCTTATGGCGACACGTTGATGGAGATCAAGATGATGGAGATCATGGTGTCATGCCGGTGACGATGGAGATCAAAAGCACAAGTTCATGGCCATATCATGTCACTTATGATTTGCATGTGATGTTAATCCTTTTATGCATCTTATTTTGCTTAGGACGACGGTAGCATTATAAGGTGATCCCTCACTTAAATTTCAAGATAAATTGTGTTCTCCCCGAGTGTGCACCGTTGCGAAAGTTCGTCGTTTCGAGACACGCCGTGATGATCGGGTGTGATAGACTCCACGTTCACATACAATGGGTGCAAGCCATGTTGCACACGCGGAACACTCGGGTTAAACTTGACGAGCCTAGCATGTACAGACATGGCCTCGGAACACAAGAGACCGAAAGGTCGAACATGAGTCATATAGTAGATATGATCAACATGAAGATGTTCACCATTGAAACCACCTCAACTCACGTGATGATCGGACTTGAGTTGGTGGATTTGGATCATGTTACACTCGAATGATCGGAGGGATGTCAATTTGAGTGGGAGTTTTTAAAGTAATATGATTAACTAAACTCATTATCTAGAACAATAGTCTAAGTTGTCTTTGCTATATTTATGTTGTAGATCATGGCTCGCGCAGTAGCACCCCTGAATTTTAATGCGTTCCTAGAGAAAGCTAAGTTGAAAGATGATGGAAGTAACTTTGTGGACTGGGCCCGTAATCTAAGGATTATCCTTACGGCTTCCCAGAAGGCTTATGTCCTTGATGCACCGCTTGGTGATCCACCCGCTCCAGTTGAGTCTCTAGACGTTGTGAACGCCTGGCAGGCTCGTTCTGATGATTACTCAATAGTTCAATGTGCAATGTTGTATGGCTTAGAACCGGGACTTCAAAGACGTTTTGAACGTCATGGAGCATATGAGATGTTCCAGGAGTTGAAGTTTATTTTTCAGAAGAATGCCCGGATCGAGAGATATGAGATCTCCGATAAATTCTATGCTTGCAAGATGGAGGAGAACGGGTCTATCAGTGATCACGTGCTCAGAATGTCTGGGTACTCCACCCGTCTGGCTGAGTTAGGGATGCCCCTTCCGCCAGAGGCTATCACTGACAGAGTTCTTCAATCATTGCCACCTAGCTACAAGAGCTTCGTGTTGAACTATAACATGCACGGGATGAACAAGTCAGTCGCCGAGCTGTTTGCGATGCTGAAAGCCGCTGAGTCTGAAATTCAGAAGGAGCATCAAGTGTTGATGGTCAATAAAACCACTAGTTTCAAGAAAAATGGCAAGGGTAAGAAGGGTGACTCCAAGAAGAGTGGCAAAGCAGTTGCTCCTCTCGTGAAGAAACCCAAGGCTGGACCCAAACCAGAAACTGTGTGTTTTCATTGCAAGGGAACTGGACACTGGAAGCGGAATTGCCCCAAGTATTTGGCTGATAAGAAGGCGGCCAACAACAAACAAGGTATATATGATATACATGTTATTGATGTGTACCTTACCAACTCTCGTTGTAGTGCCTGGGTATTTGATACCGGTGCGGTTGCTCATATTTGCAACTCAAAACAGGAACTGCGGAATAGACGGAGGCTGGCAAAGGACGAAGTGACGATGCGCGTGGGAAATGGTTCCAAGGTTGATGTGATCGCCGTCGGCACGCTCGCTCTTCGATTACCGTCGGGATTAGTGATGAACCTAAATAAGTGTTATTTGGTGCCTGCGTTAAGCATGAACATTATATCTGGATCTTGTTTATTGCGAGACGGTTACTCATTTAAATCAGAGAATAATGGTTGTTCTATTTATATGAGTAATATCTTTTATGGTCATGCACCCAATGTGAGGGGTTTATTCTTATTGAATCTCGATAGTAATGATACACATGTTCATAACATTGATGCCAAAAGATGTAGAATTGATAATGATAATACCACTTTCTTGTGGCACTGCCGTTTAGGTCATATTGGCGTAAAACGCATGAGGAAGCTCCATGCTGATGGACTTTTGGAGTCACTTGATTTTGAATCACTTGACACATGTGAGCCATGCCTCATGGGCAAGATGACTAAAATGCCGTTCTCCGGAACAATGGAACGGGCAAGTGACTTATTGGAAATCATACATACTGATGTGTGTGGTCCGATGAGTATTGAGGCGCGCGGTGGTTATCGTTACTTTCTCACCTTCACTGATGATTTAAGTAGATATGGGCATATTTACTTAATGAAACACAAGTCTGAAACATTTGAAAAGTTCAAACAATTTCAGAGTGAAGTTGAGAATCATCGTAACAAGAAGATTAAATTCCTACGATCTGATCGAGGAGGAGAATATCTGAGTTATGAGTTTGGCAGTCACTTAAGACAGTGTGGAATTGTTTCACAATTGACACCGCCTGGAACACCACAGCGTAATGGTGTGTCCGAACGTCGTAATCGAACCTTATTGGATATGGTGCGATCTATGATGTCTCTTGCCGATTTGCCACTATCGTTTTGGGGTTATGCATTAGAGACAGCTGCATTCACTTTAAATAGGGCACCATCGAAGTCCGTTGAGACGACGCCATATGAACTTTGGTTTGGCAAGAAGCCAAAGCTGTCGTTTCTTAAAGTTTGGGGATGTGATGCTTATGTCAAAAAGCTTCAGCCTGAAAAGCTGGAACCCAAAGCGGAGAAATGCGTCTTCATAGGATACCCAAAAGAGACAGTTGGGTATACCTTCTATCTCAGATCCGAAGGCAAAGTGTTTGTCGCTAAAAACGGAACATTTCTTGAGAAAGAGTTTCTCTCGAAAGAATTGAGTGGGAGGAAGATAGAACTTGATGAGGTTGTTGAACCTTTACTTCAACCTGAGAGTAGCGCAGCGCAGAAAGTTGTTTCTGTGGAGCCTACATTAGCTGAAGAGGAAGTTAATGATGATGATCATGAAGCTTTGGATCAAGTTGCTATCGAACCTCGTAGGTCGACAAGGACGCGTACTACTCCTGAGTGGTACGGCAACCCTGTCTTAGAGGTCATGTTGTTGGACAACGATGAACCTACGAGCTATGGAGAAGCGATGATGGGCCCGGATTCCGAGAAGTGGTTAGAGGCCATGAAATCCGAGATGGGATCCATGTATGAAAACAAAGTATGGACTTTGGAAGTATTACCTGAAGGGCGTAAGGCCATTCAGAACAAATGGATCTTTAAGAGGAAGACGGACGCGGACGGTAATGTCACCGTCTATAAAGCTCGACTTGTGGCAAAGGGTTTTTCACAAGTTCAAGGAGTTGACTACGATGAGACCTTCTCACCCGTAGCGATGCTTAAGTCCGTCAGAATCATGTTAGCAATAGCTGCCTTTTTCGATTATGAAATTTGGCAGATGGATGTCAAAACAGCGTTCCTTAACGGTTTCCTTAAGGAAGAGTTGTATATGATGCAACCAGAAGGTTTTGTCGATCCAGAAAATGCTGACAAAGTTTGCAAACTCCAGCGATCCATTTATGGACTGGTGCAAGCATCTCGGAGTTGGAATCTTCGTTTTGATGAGGTGATCAAAGCGTTCGAGTTTATACAAGTTTACGGAGAAGCTTGTATTTACAAGAAAGTGAGTGGGAGCTCTATAGCGTTTCTAATATTATATGTGGATGACATATTGCTGATTGGAAACAATATAGAAATGTTGGAAAGCGTGAAGGAATATTTGAACAAGAGTTTTTCAATGAAGGACCTAGGAGAAGCTGCTTTCATATTAGGCATCAAGATCTATAGAGATAGATCAAGACGCTTAATAGGACTTTCACAAAGCACATACCTTGATAAGATTTTGAAGAAGTTCAAAATGGATCAGTCCAAGAAGGGGTTCTTGCCTGTTTTGCAAGGTGTGAAGTTGAGTAAGACTCAATGCCCAGTGACTGCAGAAGATAGAGAAAAGATGAGTGTCATCCCCTATGCTTCAGCCATAGGCTCTATTATGTATGCAATGCTGTGCACAAGACCCGATGTCAGCCTTGCCATAAGTATGGTCGGAAGGTTTCAAAGTGATCCAGGAATGGAACACTGGACGGCGGTCAAGAATATCCTGAAGTACCTGAAAAGGACTAAGGACATGTTTCTCGTTTATGGAGGTGATCAAGAGCTCGTCGTAAAGGGTTACGTCGATGCAAGCTTTGACACTGATCTGGATGACTCTAAGTCTCAAACCGGATACGTATTTATTCTTAATGGGGGTGCGATTAGCTGGTGCAGTTCCAAGCAAAGCGTGGTAGCTGATTCTACATGCGAAGCGGAGTACATCGCAGCCTCGGAGGCGGCGAAGGAAGGTGTCTGGATGAAGGAGTTCATGACAGATCTTGGAGTAGTGCCTAGTGCGCTTAACCCAATGACTCTGTTTTGTGATAACACTGGTGCCATTGCTCTAGCCAAGGAACCAAGATTTCACAAGAGGACCAGACACATAAAGCGACGTTCCAATTCCATCCGCGATTACATCAAGGAGGACGACATAAATATTTGCAAAGTACACACGGATCTGAATGTTGCAGATCCGATGACTAAACCTCTTCCAAGGGCTAAACATGAACAACACCAGAACTGCATGGGTGTTCGATTCATTACAATGTAAATCACATAGTGATGTGAACTAGATTATTGACTCTAGTGCAAGTGGGAGACTGTTGGAAATATGCCCTAGAGGCAATAATAAATTGGTTATTATTATATTTCCTTGTTAATGATAATCGTTTATTATCCATGCTATAATTGTATTGATTGGAAACTCAAATACATGTGTGGGTACATAGACAACACTGTGTCCCTAGTAAGCCTCTAGTTGACTAGCTCGTTGATCAAAGATGGTTAAGGTTTCCTAGCCATTGACATGAGATGTCATTTGATAACGGGATCACATCATTAGGACAATGATGTGATGGACAAGACCCAAACTAAGAACGTAGCATTTGATCGTGTCAGTTTATTGCTATTGTTTTCTGCATGTCAAGTATCTGTTCCTATGACCATGAGATCATGCAACTCCCTGACATCGGAGGAGTACCTTGTGTGTATCAAACGTCGCAACGTAACTGGGTGACTATAAAGGTGCTCTACAGGTATCTCCGAGGGTGTCTGTTGGGTTGGCATGGATCAAGACTGGGATTTGTTACTCCGTGTGATGGAGAGGTATCTCAGGGCCCACTCGGTAATACAACATCACAATGAGCCTTGCAAGCAATGTGACTAAAGTGTTAGCCACGAGATCTTGTATTACGGAACGAGTAAAGAGACTTGCCGGTAACGAGATTGAACTAGGTATAGAGATACCAACGATCGAATCTCGGGCAAGTAACATACCGAAGAACAAAGGGAATAGCATACGGGATTAACTGAATCCTTGACATAGAGGTTCGACCGATAAAGATCTTCGTAGAATATGTAGGAGCCAATATGGGCATCTAGGTCCCGCTATTTGTTATTGATCGTAGAGGTGTCTCGGTCATGTCTACATAGTTCTCGAACCCGCAGAGTCTACACACTTAACGTTTGGTGACGATTAGTATAATTGAGTTATTATGTTGGTGACCGAAAGTTGTTCGGAGTCTCGGATAAGATCCCGGACATGACGAGGATCTCCGGAATAGTCTGGAGGTAAAGATTGATATATGTGATAATAGTGTTTTGATCTCCGGAAGAGTTACGGAGTTCACCGGAAGGGGTTCCGGATGTTTGCCGAAGTGTTCGGGTGCAGCAACACTTTATATGGGCCAAGGGATAAAAGCCCACGAGGTATTGGAAAGTGCAAAAGTAGTTTTGCTGCCGCGTAAGCGGTACTACCGCTTGTGTGAAGCGGTACTACCGCCCGAGCGGTACTACCGCTTGTGTGAAGCGGTACTACCGCCCAAGCGGTACTACCGCTTGTGAGCGGTACTACCGCTTGTGCGCGGCTGTGCACGATTCGGCAGGGATCCGAGTTGGACTCTTTCCCTGCGGGCCAAACCGACCTTGTGCGGGCAAAACCGACCTGGAGGAGGCTTTTACTCCAAGTTTAGACCCCAAGGCTCAACATATAAATAGAGGGGCAGGGCTAGCACACGTGATACATCAAGATTTCCCCAAGCCGTGTGCGGCAACCCTAACCCTCTAGTTCCTCCGTCATAATCTCCGTAGCGCTTGGCGAAGCCCTGCAGAGATTGTTTCTCACCACCATCACCACGCCGTCGTGCTGCTGGAACTCAACCACTACTTCACCATCGCTCGCTGGATCGAGGAGGTGAAGGCGTCATCAAGCCGTACGTGTGTTGAACGTGGAGGTGCCGTCTGTTCGGCGCTAGCTCGTGATCGGATCGAGGGACGACTTGCGATTTGGATCGCAGAGACGTTCGACTACATCAACCGCGTTTATTAAACGCTTCCGCTTAGCGATCTACAAGGGTATGTAGATTCACTCTCCCTCTCGTAGATGCTCATCACCATGGATAGATCTTGTATGTGCGTAGGAAAATTTTTGTTTCCCATGCAACGTTCCCCAACACGAGCATGAATTAAGCTTGGGGATGCTTGATACATCTCCAACGTATCTATAATTTTTTATTGTTCCATGCTATTATATTATCAATCTTGGTTGTTTTTATATACATTTACAGCAATTATATATCATTTTTTGGGACTAACCTATTAACTTAGTGCCCAGTGCCAATTGCTGTTATTTGCCTGTTTTTGGTTTTCCAGAATATCAGTACCAAACGAAGTCCAAATGCCACGAAACTTTTTGGAGATTTTTTTCTGGACATAACAAACACTCGAAGCTTCGGGAGGAGATGAGAAGATGAAGCAGTGGCCCACGAGGCACCACGTCGCGCCCCGGGGGGGGGGGGGGCTCCCTGGTGGCTCGTGGGGCCCACACAACTCTGTTTGACCTAATTCCTCCACTATAAATTCTCTAAATTCGGGAAACCAATAGAGGATTCTACGAAATACTTTTTCCGCCGCCGCAAGCTTCTGTTCTCGAGAGATCCCATCTGGAGGCCTTTTCCGGTACTCCGCCGGAGGAGGAATTGATCACGGAGGGGCTCTCCATCAACCTTGCTGCCCTTCCGATGATGCGTGAGTAGTTTACCACAGACCTTCGGGTCCATAGTTAGTAGCTAGATGGCTTCTTCTCTCTTTTTGATCTTCAATACAATGTTCTCCTTGATGTTCTTGGAGTTCTATCCGATGTAATCACTTTTTGCGGTGTGTTTGTTAGGATCCGATGAATTGTAAGTTTATGATCAGATTATCCATGAATATTATTTGAGTCTTCTCTGAACTCTTTTATGCATGATTATTATAGCTTCGTATTTCTCTCTGATCTATTGATTTGGTTTGGCCAACTAGATTGATTTATCTTGCAATGGGAGAGGTGCTTTGTAATGGGTTCGATCTTGCGGTGCTCAATCCCAGTGACAGAAAGGGACATGGCACGTATGTATCATTGCTATTAAGGGTAAAAATATGGGGTTTATTCATGCGTGAGTTTACTTTGTCTACATCATGTCATCTTGCTTAAGGCGTTACTCCGTTCTTTATGGACTTAATACACTAGATGCAGGCAGGAGTCGGTCTACTTGTGTCGGACGTGATGCCTATATGCATGATCATTGCCTTGGATATCATCATGATTATTTGCTTTTCTATCAATTGCCCAACAGTAATTTGTTTACCCAGCGTATGCTATTTCCATGAGAGAAGCCTCTAGTGAAAACTATGGCCCCCGGGTCTACTTCTATCATATATTAAAAATCCTAAAAATACCTTGCTGCACTTTTACTTTATTTATTTTATTTTATATTTTAGTTTAATCTATCTATCTATCATCATACAATTTAATCTTGCAATTAACCGCCAAGGGATTGACAACCCCTTGTTTGCGTTGGGTGCAATGATTTGTTATTTTGTGTGGAGGTACTGTTAACGAGGTGTTGCGTGATTCTCCTACTGGATTGATAACCTTGGTTTCATAACTGAGGGAAATACTTATCTCTACTGTACTGCATCATCCCCTCCTCTTTGGGGAAAAACCAACGCAGATCACAAGTAGCAGCTACCTCCGTCCATCAACACGCGTGAGAGGCGGCAACCCCCCTGATCGGATCTAATACCAGGGCATGCTTGCTGACGGTGTCCTAGATTTGGGGGTCCCGGCCTAGCTGATCTAGTCCATGGGCCGGACTCATGGCCCGTCAAAGAGCAGGGACTCCGGAAGCTTCTAACTTGAAGAACAGACATATCGGGCCTCACTGAAGACTTGGCGTGTACCCCAAGGGTACGAGATTTGGCATGTATTCCCTTGATTGTAACTGACCATGTGTAACTCAAGATACCCCTGGTGCCTATATAAACCAGAGGGTTTAGTCCGTAGAGGCATAGATACTCACATCATCCCCTAGGTTTAGACCACATCTTACGATCTCGAGGTAGATCAACTCTGTACCTTGATACATCCATAATACAAACAAGAGCAGGACGTAGGGTATTACCTCCTTAGAGAGGGCTCGAACCTGGGTAAATCTTCGTGTCCCTCGTCTCCTGTTACCCATCGATCTGATCTCACAGCTCGGGCCCCCCTACCCGAGATCTGCCGGTTTTGACACCGACATTGGTGCTTTTATTGAGACCTTGCTGTGTTGATCCCAAAAGATTGATGGCTCACTTGCAGATTGACAGTGGTACCGGCTGCGGTGACATCTTCGTCCCCGGCCAGCTTTTTGTCTTCGGCAGCATCGTGCTGCATGCCGACTCGACTGGCCATCTATGCCACATCGAGAACTTCACCCCAGATCGGGTCGTCACGTTCAGGAACCTGGAGTATGTCACAGACGCCCGAGGTGATCTGGTCTTCTCGGGATGGACCTCAAATCGGCTTGAAGATCCCTCTGGAGTGGAGGCTCCGGAGTACATTCCTGATCTGACTCTCAGATCCGACCTTTCAGCAAATCCGATCCCGGAGATAGATCCGGCGATCATCGCTTCCAGCCCAGTCGTCGTGTTCTCGGACGCTAGCTTCGAGCCGAGCTCGCCAATGGGCCCGGTAGTGACTGTCTCATCTCCTACAGCCGATGAGACCCCACCTCCCGCCAACCAGGGATCAACCCCAGACGAGCAGGGTTACGGCGCTGCGTCAGGCAGCCCGAACAAGCTACTTCAGATCGGTTTGACCTACAGCCAGGTCCTGAACACGGGGGAGCTTTCACAGATAAATGAGGTGCTGGACCGAATTCAAAACCTGACGATCTCACCCGCCGTCTATGATCAGATCGGATGTAGAGCTGACGATCAGGAAATTTTCGACCAACCCACCACCCACTTAGTCGCCATGGTCGATGTCTGTGGCGATACTGGAGCGAACCCACCCGTCAAAACCCGTACAGGGGATTGGGCGGCAACGTCTACATGATCGACACTCCCAAAGACAGCCCTCAGGATAAACCCAAGGAGAGCACTAAGCGTCGTTGCCCGAAGAGGTGATCAAAGGGAGATAACGGAAGCAGAAATACGACCAACAACACAGGCAATGCCGATAACGGCGCTGCTCCCGACACCGCTGAGAACCTGGGCGAGGACAATCAAGCCTCGCCCAAAGAGCCCATAGAGGCATCTGCGGAGGATGATCCCGAGGACATGGGCACTTTCAACAACGTGTCGGATGAGGATTACCTGCCAGAGTCCGAGGACGATCTTAGCCTCGGACCCGAGGACTTCGTTGTACCCATAAGCCCATCCGAGTAGGCACGGTTCCAACGGCGGCTAATCGCAACGGCACGAAGCATGAAGCGGAAGCAGAAAGAGCTATACGCTCACGAGAACGCGCTTAATGAAAAGTGGGTAAAGGTCCTCACTGCCGAAGCGGACCTCGAGGCCCGATGTACCGCCGCCAAATCATACCCTAAAAGGCGGCTGCTGCCCGACTTCGATGATGAGGCAACAAACAATGAGCTGTTCATGCACGGCACTGAAGGACAGGCTGATCGCACCCCCAGCGGGCGAGATCGGCCAGCAGGGGCAAACACAGAACCCCCTGCAAAAACCCGCCCCGATGGTAAAAGTGCGGTAGCATTCAATGAGCCTTATGACCTGCGCGACAAGTTACAGGCCAATAAGGCCCCTCCTCGGTCCATCTATGGATCCCGGGATCGCGCACCCGCCGGCTTCAAGGGCTACGACGCCTGGTTAGACAGGCACGATAGAGCTTGGAAGCATACGCGGGCTAGGACAACGGCCATTGCACGACCAGAGGCGGCTCGATTCCGAGGACCCGCCCATCCGGTCTGTTTCACAGACGAAGTCATGGAGCATCAGTTCCTAGAGGGGTTTAAACTTATCAACATTGAACAATATGACGGAACAACCGACCTGGCTGTCTAGATCGAGGATTTTCTTGTCCACATACATATGGCCCGAATTGATGACTTCCATGCCATAAAATACTTGCCGCTCAAACTTAAAGGACCGGCAAGGCACTGGCTTAACAGCCTCCCCAGCAACTCCATCGGAAGCTGGGAAGAACTTGAGGAAGCCTTTTGAGCAAACTTCCAGGGCACCTACATTCGTCCCCCGGACGCCGACGACCTCAGTCACGTCATCCAGCAGGAGGGCGAATCTGCTCGAAAATTTTGGAATCGGTTCTTAACTAAAAAGAACCAGATCTTCGATTGCCCCGACGCCGAAGCAATTGCCGCATTCAAGCACATCATTCGGGATGAGTGGCTCACCCGACAGCTCGGGCAGGACAAGTCGAGAACTATGGCGGCTCTTACCTCCTTAATGACCCGCTTTTGCGTGGGCGAGGACAGCTGGCTTGCCTGTAGTTCACACAGGAACGACCCCGGCACCTCAGAGGCACGCGACGGAAACGACAAACCCAGGCGCAACAGAAACAAGTGCCGGAATAAGCATGGTGGCAGCGATACCGAGGACCCAACAATTAATGCAGGGTTCAGCGGCTCGCGAGCCAGACCCAAGAAAAGGCCCTTTAAAGGGAACAAGGATGGCCCTAGCGCCTTGGACAGAATACTGGATAGGTCTTGCCAAATTCATGGCACCTCGGACAAGCCCGCCAACCACACCAATCAAAATTGTTGGGTGTTCAAGCAGGCCAGCAAAGCAGTTACCGAGGAACCAACCATCAGCAGGTCCCGCAGCGATGACGAGGATGAACCTCGCAGACCAAGCGGCGGCGGCCAAAAGTAGTTCCCTTCCGACATTAAAAACGTGAACATGATCTATGTCACGCATATCCCCAAGAAGGAACGGAAGCGAGCACTTTGGGACGTCTACGCCATAGAGCCTGTGGCACCGAAGTACAACCCTTGGTTGGCTTACCCGATCACTTTCGACAAGAAGGACTATCCGACCAGTATCCGTCATGGCGGGTCGGCAACCTTAGTCCTGGACCCCATTGTCAATGGGTTCCACCTAACCCGTGTCCTAATGGACGGCGAAAGCAGTCTGAACCTGATCTATGCTGACACTGTCTGGAAGATGGGCATCGATTCATCATGAATCAAACCCAGCAACACCACATTCAAGGGCGTTATACCTGGCGTGGAGACTCAATGCATCGGCACTGTAACGCTGGAAGTGGTCTTCGGCTCACCCGAGAACTTCCGAAGTGAGGACTTGATCTTCGACATCGTCCCCTTCCGCAGCGGTTACCACGCCTTGCTCGGCTGTACCGCGTTCGCCCGCTTTAACGCGGTGCCGCACTACGCTTACCTGAAGCTCAAGATGCCGGGGCCCCACGGCGTCATTACCATTAATGGTAACATGGAGACCTTCCTCCGTATAGAGGAGAAGACAGCGGCTTTCGCGGCTGATTTCCAGGCGGCCGAGGAAGCTGCCCGACGTACAACACAGCAGGCGCTACTAAGCTCTTCCAAGCATGTCCGTACCATCACCTCGGCCCCTGGCCAACCCCGCGTCAATCCCAAATAGGGACGCACGCTCCCCGGTTCCCCTCTCCTGATACCAGACTACGTACCTCGCGTACATAATTTTGCACTTAAAATCCCATGGGATATCGAGGAGCAAAAAATAATAAAAAGAGTGTGCCTTCTTGGAAGGGCTGAACACCCAAACCCTGGTTATCTCTTCGGAGGCACAACAAGCCGACCAGGATCTACATCTCGACGGCGTCAGGCAGCCACACTCCGGCACCAGCCTCGTCAGGGGCCCCGCCTCTCGGATGTGTTCAACGTAGTCATGGCGGAGTAGCTGGTAGTATTCACCAAGCCTTGGATTAGACAAGGGATGGCTGTTCAACATCAAGGAGGCACAGACGTGTGGCAGGGAAGGCACTGGGAACAGTCCCCGCTTTTTAAAGCCCTGTACCAAATACCTCCCATTTTTCTTTTCACATACTCTCTATATTTTGTAAGGTCCCTCTTGATATCAGCTCGGCATCTATGGCTAGGCCCTAATGAATGAAAGAACAGATCTTTTTTCGGTCTTCACACAAAATTACGTGTCGTTTTTTCTGTTTGTGCCTTGTAGCAACACGGATACCGATAAGCTATATAGATGAGTCCGGCTCTCGACCGGGGGCTCGGATATGAAATCAAGCCTATGTCTAAGTCCGATATCTGTTCGGCGTCTCGGATATTGCATTATATGCATCAGTTTCAAATCGTGATTTTGGTCAATGATTGGGTTGCCCGGCTCCTGTGCTTGCCTCCTACGTTCCGCTCTGTTCGGCTAGGAGCGCAAAGGGAGCACCACTGCGATTGTGCTTCCAGCTCGGCCTGGTCAAGCGCCTCAGTGGAGAAAGCTGAAAATCGACTGTAACGATAGGCATAAACTGGTCGGCTATCCGAAGACAGTGTCAAACTATAAACCGTTAATGGTTAAACCGTGATAAATGACGGGTTTTTGCTATAAGAACCAAGGTGTTATAACTGGTGCACTTCGGCGTATCCACTACACCGGGGGCTAGGTCACCTACCCCACAATTTAAACTCCTATGACTACATGAAAGTTGTAAAGCTGATATGGTCTGATTGCCTCGTTCCTCCAATACGCAACCGCCTAAGTGCGCCGAGACATTGGATAAAAGTTCACGCGTTTTCGAGGAACACCCCGCGTAGTCTCTACAAAGGGGGTAGAAGCCGACGACCGGCCACTTTCAGTATAAACGGTCGCACAGGAATAGATAAAACACGTCGGATGCGGATGACTAATAAGCATAAATATTAATTGTTTTTACCAAAGTTGCCACGGCATATAGAGAAACTTTTTAGAACCAGAGCTCAGACTTCAAGCATTGCGCTTCGGTCACTCGAGCCCCTTCATGGACCTCGGATAGAAACTGCTCGGGCGTCCGCTTCTTCCCTTCCAGAGGCCCCGACGTGATCGCAAGCGGCTTGATCTTTAGGTAATGCACCATGGTTGACGCATAGGCTCGCTCCGTGCCTTTTAGGCAAGCCGACCGCTTCCAGTTTTCAACCTGGAGGGTTGCACCCCGTAATCTCTGCACCAAGCCGAGTAAGCTGGAGGGTAGCGGCTCCTGCGGCCAGAGATTGACGCAAATATCCTCCATCACTGGCCGAGCCGTACGAATCAGCTCGGCCAGCTGCTTCATTTGATTGTTCAGCAGAGGAGGATGCTCAGGCGCCTGGAATTGGGCCCAGAAGGTCTTCACCGTAGACTCCTTGGGGTGGGCAGCGAAGTAGGCGCCAGTGTTCGAAGCGCTCCATGGCAGATCCCTGAAGGCTTCTGAAGAACGCCAGACTTGCATAAGATGGGCAAACCGACGGTCACCAAAAACGCAGTGGAGCAGGTATGGCTTACCAAGGCAACCTGCCTCACTTGTTGAAGCACTTCGTGATCAGCCCTCGCCTGGGTCGTGGCCTCCTTGCAGGCCGAACTCGCTGTTTCGAGCTCGGAGGTTAGCATGTTCTTCTCTTCCTGGAGGGCGTCACGCTGCTTGACCAGCCCCTCCAGGTCGCCTTGAACCTCCACGACCCGGGTTGCGTGCTTCGCACCGGCCTCTTTTTCTTTGGCCAGTTCCTCGCTGGCCTGCTTTGCCACAGCCTTCTACTGTTCGGATTCATTCCGAGCTCTTTGCAGCTCGGACCGGAGTTTCTCAAGCTCCATGGAGGCAGCTGTAATACAGTACAACACGCTTTAGAGCTCAAAACAACTGCATCATCATTAAGAGCATAAGATTAAGGTATTTGAGCTCTTGCTTACCTTGAGATTGCTCCATCTGCTTCGTAAGCAGATCCACGTCCTTCTCGGACTGGTCCAGCTTATGGTTCAGTTCCTCCAACTCCCTTGAGCTGGATGCTGAAGCCGAGGCCGAAACTTACAAATGGCATTGTTAGCTTCCTCGGACGAATCAATCCCCTGGTCAGCCTTGTGCGTCCGACCAGGGTCTCGGGGGCTACTGTCTATTCGCTACTATACTACCTTTCCCTATAATCCCCGCGCAAGATTATCAAATCTACATCGGGGCTTGGGGGCTACTGTGGTCATACACTTGTAATAAGTACTTAAAGTAGTAAACGTCTTCGGACAAATTGCATTTTTTCATAACTATTGGACACATCTAGTGCTAATAAGTTCTAGGTATTGACAAAATTCCAAAAGTTGATTCGAGCTTACCTCGAAGCCTTCATAGAGGCCCTTGAAGGCCTCCCTTATACCGGCCTCAGCGGACCGGTAGTTCTTTAGCGCCGTGCCCAGAAGGACGCGGTGCTCGGCAACGATAGAGGAGCCCGTCAGGGCCGCCTCCATCTTGATACGTCCATTTTGCATCATGTTTTCCTACTGTTATTTATTATGTTTTGGGTCATTATTTCACTTTATGATACAATTCTTATGCCTTTTCTCTCTTATTTTGCAAGTTTCACATGAAGAGGGAGATTGCCGGCAGCAGGAATTCTGGACCGGAAAGGGGTGCAACAGAGATAGCTATTCTGCACACCTCTAAATGACCTGAAAATTTATGGAGAATTGTTTTGGAATATATAAAAAATATTGGTTGAAGAAATACCAGAGGGGGACAAACCAGGAGGCGACAAGCCTGGGGGGAGCGCCCTACCCCCCTGGGCGTGCCCCCCAAGCTTGTGGCGCCCCTGCCAGGCCTCCAGGGCCCATCTTCTGCTATATAAGGCTATTTGCCCTAGAAAAAATAAAGAGAAGGCTTTCGGGATGAAGCGCCGCCGTCTCGAGATGGAACCTGGGCACAAGCAATTTTGCTCTCCGGCGGAGCGATTCTGCCGGGGATAGGATGTTTTGACCATTGTATCGCAAGTTTCTCCTCTGTTCTTGTTTCGGGCCGTTTTTCTGACAGATCTAGATCACCATGGCGCCTCCAAGCTCGTCCAAGGACAAGTTCTACGAGAAGTTCATCAACCCGTACCTTTCGGAGGTGATGAAACACCCTCAAGCCATTGAGATGCATGAGGGGGTGCTTCACATCCGGGACGTTCAAGGGCCCAAGAAGACCGGGAGCGAGAAGGCCAGGCTGGAAGTAGTGGAACAGGAGATCTTCAAGTGCCAGGGGATGGTGGAGCGCGGACTCAGTGCTAACCACTCCATGATCACGGAATTCATCCGTGAGCACAAGGTGGACAGCAAGGATATTGGGGACGTCATCTTCAAGCTCAATGATCGGATGGATCATCTTCAGGCCCAGATCTATGATTTACAAAACCAAAATTTTGAGTATGAGGCCAATTTCAAAGGTATGAGTTTAGCTACAAATTTCAGGACTCCGGAAACACGTTCATCCTTTTATGATGGAGAGCCTATGCCTTGGAAGACGGAGGACAAGCCTATTACATCAACACGACCATCACCGAAGAAGGAGACTTGAGTACACGGGTATGGGCACCACCCTTGGCTTGTGCCAAGCTTGGGGGAGGTGCCCCGGTATTGTATCGCCATCACTTTTATCATAATTATCTATCTTAGTTTGATCTTTAGTTATTTTGTGATTTAGAAGAATAAAGTTTTAGTATGATTTAGTTTCTAGTGCTTGCTTTGTGATCTATCTATCTATGTAATCGAGTGTGAGAGTTATATAATAAAGAGTAGTTTGAGTTGAGTTGTTTTACTTTTGTTGATCCAATTCTAGAAATAAAATAAATAAAATAAAGAAAAGAGAGATCATATGCTAATCCCATGGGGAGTGATGACTTGACATAAAAGAAGTATAATTGATAAAACTTGTTGGAAGTTGACAAACATAGCATTGGTCATTGTTGCAATTCATGAAAAAGTAATAAAGGAAGAGAGGTCTCACATATAAATATACTATCTTGGACATCTTTTATGATTGTGATCCCCCATTATATATTCTATGTCAAATAGTCGACGTTGGACAAGGAAGACAACGTAATGAGTTATGTTTGCTTATATTCACATAGAAGTTATATTGTTTTGGATCCTCTAACACGTGGTGCTTGCCCCATATCTTTTGCTAGCCAAAATTTTGTACTAAGTAGAGATACTACTTGTGCATCCAAAAACCCTTGAACCTAGTTTCATGTCATGAGAGTCCACTATATCTACCTATGGATTGAATAAAATCCTTCAAGTAAGTTGTCATCGGTGCAAAAGCAATAAAAATTGCTCCTAAATATGTATGATCTTTTATTGTAAGGGAAAATAAGCTTTATACGATCTTGTGATGGTGAAGAAATAAAAGCGACAGACTGCATAATAAAGGTCCCTATCACAAGGGGCAATATAAAGTGACGTTCCTTTACATTAAGAGCTTGCACATCCAAAAATAAAAAGCGCATGACAACCTCTGCTTCCCTCTGCGAAGGACCTGTCTTTTACTTTTATGTATTTACTTTCATGCAAGAGTCAATAGTATTCTCCTCTATTCCGTTTTTATTTTTCTCTCTTGGCAAGCATCATGTGGTGGGGAAATATCCAGACATATATATCCTGTTGAATGTAGGTGATCATGAGTTATTATTGTTGACATTACCCTTGAGGTAAATACGTTGGGAGGCGAAATTATATGCCCCTATCTTTCTATGTGTCTGACTGAAACTTTTGCTCCATAAGTATGCCATGAGTATCAGCAATCATAGAAGACTAAATGATAGTTGAGTATGTGAACTTGCTAATCAAAAGATCTTACATAGACTCTTTCTGATAATATGATGAATTGTAATTGCTTCAGTGACTGAGATCATAGTTTGTTAGTTTTCAATAAGGTTTGTAGTTTATATATCTTGTGGATGAATTGTCACTTTGTCATGAGAAGTTTTATGATAATGTATTGTTGTTATAATAAAGATCATGATGCCTTCATGTCCGTATTTTGTTTTATCGACACCTCTCTCTCTAAACATGTGGTCATGATTATCGATTTTAGTTTTTCGCTTGAGGACAAGCGAGGTCTAAGCTTGGGGGAGTTGATACGTCCATTTTGCATCATGTTTTCCTACTGTTATTTATTATGTTTTGGGTCATTATTTCACTTTATGATACAATTCTTATGCCTTTTCTCTCTTATTTTGCAAGTTTTACATGAAGAGGGAGACTGCCGGCAGCTGGAATTCTGGACCGGAAAGGGGTGCAACAAAGATAGCTATTCTGCACACCTCCAAATGACCTGAAAATTTATGGAGAATTGTTTTGGAATATATAAAAAATATTGGCTGAAGAAACACCAGAGGGGGACCCACCAGGAGGCGACAAGCCTGGGGGGCGTGCCCTACCCCCCTGGGCGCGCCCCCCGAGCTTGTGGCGCCCCTGGCAGGCCTCCAGGGCCCATCTTCTGTTATGTAAGGCTATTTTCCCTAGAAAAAATAAAGAGAAGACTTTCGGGACGAAGCACCGCCATCTCGAGGCGGAACTTGGGCAGGAGCAATTTTGCTCTCCGGCGGAGCGATTCCGCCGGGGATACTTCCCTCCAGGAGGGGGAAATCGAAGCCATCGACATCACCAACGATCCTCTCATCGTGGGATGACCAATCTTCATCAACATCTTCACTAGCACCATCTCATCTCAAACCTTAGTTCATCTCTTGTATTCAATCTTTGTCTCAAAACCTCAGATTGGTACCTGTGGGTTGCTAGTAGTGTTGATTACATCTTGTAGTTGATGCTAGTCGGTTTATTTGGTGGAAGATTATATGTTCAGATCCTTAATGATATTCAATACCCCTCTGATCTTGAACATGAATATGATTTGTGAGTAGTTACTTTTGTTCTTGAGGACATGGGAGAAGTCTTGTCATAAGTAATCATGTGAATTTGGTATTCGTTCGATATTTTGATGATATGTATGTTGTTGCTTCCTTTAGTGGTGTCGTGTGAACGTCGACTACATGACACTTCACCATCTTTTGGCCTAAGGGAAGGCATTGTGGAGTAGTAACTAGATGATGGGTTGCTAGAGTGACAGAAGCTTAAACCCTAGTTTATGCGCTATTCCGTAAGGGGCTGATTTGGATCCATATGTTTCATGCTATGGTTAGATTTATCTTAATTCTTCTTTCGTAGTTGCAGATGCTTGTGAGAGGGGGTAATCATAAGTGGGAGGCTTGTTCAATTAAGAACAACACCCAAGCACCGGTCCACCCACATATCACATTATCAAAGTAGCGAACGCGAATCAAACAAGCATGATGAAAGTGACTAGATGAGAATTCCCTTGTGTCCTCGAGAACTCTTTGCTTTATATAAGAGATCGTTCCGGCTTGTCCTTTGCTACAAAAAGGATTGGGCCACCTTGCTGCACTTTATTATACTTGTTACTTGTTACGAATTATCTTGCTATCGAAACTATTTGTTACCGTTACTTTCTGTACTTGCAGAGAATCTTGCTAAAAACCGCTTGTCATTTCCTTCTGCTCCTCGTTGAGTTTGACACTCTTACTTATCGAAAGGACTATGATTGATCCTCTATACTTGTGGGTCATCACATCTCTTCGGTCCATCCCATGGACACCTGCCCTTCAGCAGGTCGGGATGGATGGGCCACCTCAGCCCTCTCCGTCGACGGAGGAGTCGCCGTCATGGTCGGCTACCGAGGTGGCTCTGGGTCAACGGGAGCCGAGATTATCATCTGTTCCCTCTCTTCCCCTCCCTTTGAGGAGGGGGTCTTCTCCGGCACACCTCTGGAGGCCGAGGCCTCGGCCTCGGCCATGGAGGCATTGACACCGCCCCCGTGGTAGGTACTGGTGCGGTCGACTTAGAAGTCGCCTCCTCCAGCCCGTCATGGGCAGCAGGGGAGGGGTGATGCTCCTCCGAGGTGCTGGGTGGAGGGAGCCCACTCGATGACTCCTTGTCGCTAAGGTGGGAGCGTTGTGGACTGTAAAATTTGATCGGTCGAGTTAGAATTAGGGGAGGAAGGCAAGTGCAATATGCAAGGAACTAAGGAGTAAATTGTGTACCTCCTCGGCAAGGGTCTCTCCCTGCGCGGCCCAAGGATGTCATCCTCTGACTCGGAGGGGACGACCTCGGCCTCGGAAGGGGCCTTGTTGGGGGCAGCATCGGCGGCCTTTATGAGGCGCCTTCGCATGCGAGGGGCGTTGGCCTCCCCGACGTCCTCGGACGCCGCCCTTTTCCTCTTCGGAGAGGAAGCGGTCTCCTCCTCGCCAGAGGAGAGAGCTTGGACTTTCTCGGACTTAGCATCTGAGGGATCATGGATCCGAAGACCCGTCCTCTTCTTCCCCAGCTCCTTCTTTGCCTTTGCGGGAGCTTTTGGGGGAACTACGGCCAGGAGGGCCTGTAGTTCGGGGGTCCGGACTTCTTCGGGGAGCAGCGCTGGGCACTTGATGAGCGCTGCCTTTTGCAACCATCTCTGATTACAGTAGAGAAAAGTTCAGATGAATACGACAAATACAATCTTGCTGAGAATGAGATGATTCATACCTCGGACGGGGTGTGGGTGGCGCTGTAGCCGCTGTCTGGCCCGGCCTCGGGAAACAAATTTTGGGACGGCTTGACGAGAGCTGTCCACATCCCGTCTAGGGTCGTGCGAAAGAAATGCTGCACTGTTGGTGTGTCCTCAGGCTTGTATAGCCACATGGGGCTAGCCCGGAGCTGGAGTGGGAGGATTCGGCGGTTGAGCATCACATCCACCACATCCGGCAACTTGAATTTCTTCTGCAGAAACCAGATCCTCTCCTGGAGAGAGGCGACTTCGTCCTGGCTGCCCCCTCCAGGCCTTGCCTCTGCCAGGACACCAACTTCCTCGGAGGTGTTCCTGTGAAGGCATGGACCTCGGCCTGGCCTGTGGCAAGCGGCTCAGTGATATAGAACCACTCGCGCTGCCAAAGCTTCACGGTGTCGATGAAGGTGCCTTCCAGCCAATCCGTCTTTTGGAGTTTGCTGATCATGGCACCCCTTCATTCGGTGAGCTCAGCGCCGCCGCTCTTCAGCTTCATGCAGAATGTCTTCAGCCATAGGCTGAAGTGGGGTTCCACGCGCAGGAACGCCTCGCAGACGATGACGAAGGTGGTGAGATGCAGAATGGAGTTTGGGGCTAGATTGTGGAAATCTAGCCCGTAGAAGAAAAGGATCCCCCGCACGAAGGGGTGCAGGGGGAACCCCAGACCTCGGATGAGGTGAGGGATGAAGATGACTCGCTCCCCTTGCGTGGGCATGGGGATGCGCTGGCCCGGCTCAAGGGCCCTGCAGACGGCGTTAGCGGGGATGTACCCCGCTGTACGAAGCTTCTCGATGGTGGCGTCGGTGACCTTGGAGGCCACCCACCTTCCCTTCAGATCCGCTCGGCCATGGCTGTGGAAAGTGGAGGATTGGAGAGGGCTTTAGGCTCGGAAAGGGGATCGAGAGTGCGAGAGCTTGGATGGTTTAGGTGTTGGAGCGGCATGAGAGCGTGGGAAGATAGATTCACCACCCCCCTGCTCTTTATAAGTCAGTAAAAAGAAGAAGCGTCCCTCTGTAGCACCGTAAAAATTGCCACATTTCGGCCTATTATGCCGTTGTGGCTGCATGGGGTGAAACAATTGATTGATTATATCCCCTAAAATGCGGGACACGATCTCTGTTTTTGTTGGTGCAATAATTTGCCTCCTTATGTTTTGAAGATTGTTGACATAAATAGTAAGGGGCTAATATGTTTGCTAGTGAACACAGAGTAACAAGTCCCTGATGTCATGAGGAGTTTTCTATAAACTCTGAAGAATTTGCCCCGCGCAGCAGTGAGCATTATTCACGAAGATGATGATGTGAAGAGTGACCCCTAAAATTGTTGACGCAAAGCAATTGGTTCGGTGGGTTCCGAAGATATTGACTGCAGCCGAAGGAAGTCAAAGACGAAGTAAAGACGTAGCATTTGTTTTGTTGTTCTTCTTCTTATTCATTGAGTCATAGGATCACAGTACTATTAAGAGGGGTATAGTGTTCGAAGCTTAGGTTCTCTGATGCTAAACCCAAACCTATGAAAGTTGTGAGAGAAATCTCTTTGTGTTCCGAGCAAATACTTGCCAGCAAGAGACTGTGATCTTCTTCGCTGCGAGAGATTTGACTCTGACCGAAGAGTTAGCATTACTTGTTCCTCAAGTAATGTTACCATTGCTTCAAAAATCCGACCGTTGCGAACGTGTCAGTTGGCCATTGGTTGGACCGCGTGTCCAAATTGGTCATTTCCCATCAGGGAAGGCTGCGGCTATAAATAGCCACCCCGCACCGGCTTTGTCCCGTGGCTGCTCCATTTGATTCTGAGAAGTTTGTTGAGCAACCCCCTCTCCTGAGTGATTTGAGTTTAAAATCCACCGAGAGAAAAACCCTAGAGCCGAAGAATTAGATAGTGGTTTAGCATCACTCGAATCTAAGTCCAGTACGCTCCACCTATTACTCTTGAGAGGTGCAAACTCTCTAGACGGTTAGGTGTCATTTCCTTCAGAGACCAAGAGTGATTGTGGTTCTCGAAGAAGAAGTCTGTAAAGGTTCAGAGATCGCTTCAAGTATCTACCACGAGTAATCAGCATTAGTTGACGAACCAATTGTCGTGGAGAATAGGGTGAAGAGAGTTTATCTTCTGTGTTAAATCACAGCCCCTCCAACCAGACGTAGTCCTTGTGCAGAAGGACGAACTGGTCTACCAAACTCCTTGTCTTCACCAAGCTTTACTGGTTATTCCTTCGTACTTTTACATTCGAACTACCCTGCATGTATGTTTTCCATCATGTGATTCTCTTCGATGTTTGTGCTTAGTTTTAGTTCAGTAGTTTACTTTCACTCACTGATATCTGTTATCCTTCTTTCGGCTTCTCTGCCTGAGCACTTAACCTTTGAGAATCAAACGCTGCATCATCTGCTCACGTACACCACATGTCCGCTCGCTAGCATGAATGATGACAAGTCTATTTATGATATCCTTCGAAATGCCATCTATGCTATCTCATAGCGCTATGCTTTTGATATTGAAGACATGTTCCTTTGCATTCTGAAAGACGCTGCACAGTATCCACTGACTATCAAAGTTTACGCCCTGTGGATTTAGAAAGTTATTGATCATGCTATGCAGACTGTGTATCTAGCCAAGGCCAGCCACAAATGTTTCATTCCACCGGTGCGTGATACTATGAAAGCCATGGAAGAATTTTCCTCAGGATAAACTTCGCAACCTCCCGAAGATTATCGTCATGCTTTTGATGGTCCACGGCTTCCTCAGCGTGTGCCTTTACCAACCTCTCAACCTCCATCTCATTTGGAGATTAGCATGTGAACGCAACAGTTGATTCTGCAACATCTTGTTGATGATCGGCATGAAAAAGAGCATCTTGCTGAAGAAATCAATCTCCTGAATAACCGCACAAGGCTTATTCATCTGATAACCGAAGAGAATAAGAAACACCTCTGGAAATTGCTTCGCAAGTTCTTCACCGAAAAACAACTGCTGCACGTGAACCTCAAAGAGCTATATGATTACATTGATCAAGGCTTCAGTATGAACGATCTTTAGGCTCACAACACTCCACCTCTGCCTGCTCGAGTGTCTCCCATCTATGATCTTCATTTTCAAATCCGCAAATTACTTGAGGAATCTGAAGCCACATCTCCTACCGTCAAACCAACCGAAGGAAATCTGCTATCCACTGCTCATCCGTAGGCTAATCCCAGCATGTCAAGTACCTCCCAGCAACCAGTACATGTGCCCGAAGACAATCCTGCTGCTGCTGATGGTGAAGGAATTCCAGTCACATCTGATGAGGAATTATCTTCAGACAGTTCTTCTGGCGATGCCGCGGAATGATCTGTGCTTTGCTTTCTTGCCTCGTGTTATTCGTCACCTTTTTGCCACTTGTTGACAAAAAGGGGGAGAATTACATCGAGTTCGATAGATTTGTTTTTTGGTGTTTCGTTCAAACTGTTTGTTCTCTCGACTTTGCAACAGTTTTTCCTCGTTTATCCGTCTCCTGTTGTATAACTCTCAGTAACTTCTATGATGCACTGTTAATAACCCCCTGCGATGAATATTCTCTTGAAGTATCTATTTTGCAGGTGGTTCTGTAACAGAAGTTATGATTGGTTGCACTAGTACTATCGATGGATTTTATCACATCAGTACCAATCATTATCTCGAATGAATGAAATTTCCTCCACACATTATATCTATTGCTGGAATATCTCTTGAAAAATTATTATCCATGCATACATTCAGGGGGAGCATATTTCATCCTCGAGAACAGTAACACTTTATAACTCTCACCATGTTCTTTATTGCATATCTTTCTCTCTTCGATGATTATCTGTTTTGTCAACAATCGTTCAAAAAGGGGGAGATTGTCGGTGCAATAATTTGCCTCCTTATGTTTTGAAGATTGTTGACATAAATAGTAAGGGACTAATATGTTTGCTAGTGCACACAGAGTAACAAGTTCCTGATGTCATGAGGAGTTTGCTATATAAACTCCAAAGAATTTTCCCTGCGCAGCAGCAAGCATTATTCACGAAGATGATGATGTGAAGAGTGACCCCTAAAATTGTTGACGCAAAGCAATTGGTTCGGTGGGTTTCGAAGATATTGACTTTTGCCAAAGGAAGTCGAAGATGAAGTAAAGATGTAGCATTTGTTTCATTGTTCTTCTTCTTTTTCATTGAGTCATAGGATCACCGTACTATTAAGAGGGGTATAGTGTTTGAAGCTTAGGTTCTCTGATGCTAAACTCAAACCTATGAAAGTTGTGAGAGAAATCTCTTTGTGTTCCAAGCAAATACTTGCCAGCAAGAGACTGTGATCTTCTTCGCTGCAAGAGATTTGACTCTGACCGAAGAGTTAGCATTACTTGTTCCTCAAGTAATGTTACCGTTGCTTCAAAAATCCGACCGTTGCAAACGTGTCGGTTGGCCATTGGCTGGACCGCATGTCCAAAATGGTCATTTCCCATCAGGGAAGGCTGCGGCTATAAATAACCAGCCCGCACCGGCTTTGTCGGGTGGCTGCTCCATTTGATTCAGAGAAGTTTGTTGAGCAACCCCCTCTCCTAAGTGATTTGAGTTTAAAATCCACCGAGAGAAAAGCCCTAGAGCCGAAGAATTAGATAGTGGTTTAGCATCACTCGAATCTAAGTCCAGTATGCTCCACCTATTACTCTTGAGAGCTACAAACTCTCTAGACGGTTAGGTGTCATTTCCTTCAGAGACCAAGAGTGATTGTGTTTCTCTAAGAAGAAGTTTGTAAAGGTTCGGAGATCGCCTCAAGTATCTACCACGAGTAATCGACATTGGTTGACGAACCAATTGTCGAGGAGAATAGGGTGAAGAGAGTTTATCTTCTGTGTTAAATCACAACCCCTCCAACCAGACGTAGTCCTTGTGCAGAAGGATGAACTGGTCTACCAAACTCCTTGTCTTCACCAAGTTTTACTGGTTATTCCTTCGCACTTTTACATTCGAACTACCCTACCTGTATGTTTTCCATCATGTGATTCTGTTCGATGTCTGTGCTTAGTTTTAGTTTGGTAGTTTACTTTCACTCACTGATATCTGTTATCCTTCTTTCCGCTGCTGTGTTCTGAGAGTTATGAAGTTTCCGAAGAAATTTTAAAACTCCCATTCACCCCCCTCTGGTAGACATACTTCGTTCCTACAGTTTTGATGAGACATGCCAATGAGAGGGTTACCTCGAACCGCAATTCAAATAAGTAATAACTGATGTACATGATGTCATGGGTCATGACGATTCGGTAAAGCTGTTAGTAATTGACCGCCGAACACATGTTCCCCCTCAACAATCTCAGTCTGGTAAGCCTTCTGCCATCGAGTACATTTCTCTCTTAATCTTCTTTTTTGTTTTCTTGAACTTGATCTGAATCTTGATTTCCTCTTTTCTCCATTCTTTCATATCCGCCTCCATCTAATGAAATGGACATCGACTCCACCATCGAGGGGATCGCGAGGGACACCGCCGATGAGGCCAACAACATTGCTGCTGGTAAGACCGTCGAGAGGACTGGCGAGGAGGCCGCCAAGGCCGCCAAGGACACTGCTGAGGACGGCAACAACAATAGTGCCGACGCCACTGAAGACATCCCTGTCTCAGGAGCCCCAAGTGCTGACTCGGCCATGAGGGCGATCCTGACCGGCAAGGCGGTCGCGGACAATCACCCCTCGACATATGAAGAGCCCTTCTCAAGCAGATACCTGAAGGTTGGTGACAACCTGTTCGTCAGCCTCCCTGGGACGTCAAGTATTGGGGCGCCCACTGAAGGAGAGGTCTTGGATGATGATATCATTACTGCTGCCGGGCTCGAAGTCGTTGATGAGCCACACACCAACATCAACGAGACCAAAGAACAACAACTCCTCAAGGCCATGGGCGTGAACTTCCAGAAGCTCCAGGCATGCTACCACAGTCGTACCGAGAGCTTGGACTCCAGGGCTGCCGTCCTTGACAAGGCGGAGGAAGAGTTCAAGAAGCGTGTGGAGGAAACGCAGATCTGGTATGCGGAATGCCTCCAGGATCTCCAAGAATGCCACACCCAACTCGCCAAGGTCAAGGAACAGTTTGTCTTGGAAAAGGCTGAGGCCGACATGGCACACGAGGAAGCTGCTCAGAGGATAGTGGCAACGGAAGCAGCATTGAACGAGCACAAGGTTGGCCTTGACGCTCATGAAGAAGAGCTTGCCGCTACAGTTTGCGGCAAAGATAATGAGATCCAAGCCCTCATTTCACAACAGACTCAGGAGCTGGAGCGCAAGCACAAAGAGGCCATTGAAGCTCAAGCTACAGAGCATGCCAACAAGATCAAGGAAGCCGTCGATGCTGCCGAAGCCGCAGAGGCCGCCAAGACCGAGCTAGAAGGCAAAGTGCGAGCACTCGAAGCAGATATTGCCCCCAACGGCAAGGAGATCTTGGCGCTCAAAGCAGATGCAGAGAAGGCAACTCACACCTTGGCGGAGCTGCAAACTTCAGTATCCGCCAAGAACCAAGAGCTCACCAAGGTTAATGACACGATTGAAGATCACAAGATGAAGCTGACCACCTTGGAGAAATCTCTTGATGAAGCCAAAAAGCGTGAGAAGATCTTGATGAAGGACCTCCAAGACGAGAAGACCCGGCATGAAAATGCCGCGAACTCCTTCAATGAGCTCAAAGGCACCTACAAGCTTTGGACTGATCGCCTTGTGGTTTCCGCGGAGAACCTTTCTGCACAGTTGTCTGCCATGGGCTTGCCGGAATACCACTACTCCACCATCGAAGGGGACACCGCCAGCGCCAGGCTCACTCTCTTCTTTGAAAGTTTGGTTGAAGCGCTGGAGAAGCATCACGAGGCTCGAGCTGCATACCTTGCCAGCGAATCCCACAAGCTTTGCTAGGACGTCCTCTTCAAGGTGCTCGTTAAAGTGGTGTACTGGAACCCAGGCATTGATCTCACCAAGGTCTTTGTTAGTCTGCCGAGGGAAGACGACACCAGGACCGCCGAAGAGCTCGTCGCGCCCATCGCCGATAGGGTTGGCCAGATCCCCAAGACAGAGGGTGGGGTCATGAACTAGACTTGTAGCCACACCTTGCCACGTGTAAGATCATGTAAAAGACAGATTCATCTTAAGTTAGATCTGTACAATGGCGTTGATGTAATACGACTTGTGTTTTGAATGGATGCATGCATGATATTCCCATTGTTCCATTCTGTCTTTGCATGATTTTTGTACCCTACGCTTGCCGGAAAGTTGCCGGTGTGCGCACTCTTGCCGCGAGCGCTTGAGGAACAGGTCCTTAGCAGCCTGCGGGAAGTGCCGCTGCCGGCAAGGTTACACTTGACGATAACAACGCGGCTACTTAAATTGTTGAGCGGGCTCGAAACAAAATAAGAGCGTAGTCGATCATGACAAAGTTCCTTAGCATGAAGGTTTCTCATACAAAGGCCAAAATCGATCAAGGAGAATTGCAACTACAACAAAGAATTTATTTCAAAGTTTTGCAACTTAGCTTCTTCTTCGTTGTACTTCTTGTCGTAGAATGATATCTTGAATGTCATTTGGTGTCCATGCCATCACTCCCCCCGGGAAACTTGTATGCGAGGAACCCTTCCTTCCTTTGAGAAAAAGAAAGAAGAGAAAAGAGGAGGCTGGAACCTTGACGGTTCGTTAATCATCTCATGCAAGGTAAAATGTAACACAAGATTGCCTGCAACACATAAATAAATATGTACTTTGACAAAGAGTTGTGAAACACTTAGCTTTATTCATTGTGCACGGGATCTGCGTCCGGCTTTGTACAAAGGATTACATGCCTTGCCGGCAAACTTGTACAAAAGAGGTTGCCGGGCAGCCTGGCAACCGCGCCTTACGGGTAAAAGTTGCGAAGATGCTCAATATTCCATGAGTTGAGCACCGGAGTGCCATCTTCGGTCTCTAGGCGGACTGCGCCGGGCCTAGTGGCTCGTACTACCCGGTAAGTGCCCTCCCACTTTGGTGTCAACTTGTTTTTACCCTTCGTGGATTGGATCCGACGAAGAACAAGGTCGCTTTCCTCAAGGTTCCCGGCATTGACTTTGCGGCTATGGTAGTGGCGCAAAGCTTGTTGGTACCGTGCAGCACGGACAGCGGCCCAGAAACGATCTTCCTCAAGGAGCGTGGCATTATCTTGCCATAGCTCATCTTGATCATCCTCATCCAAGACCAAAACTCGAGGCGACCCATATCTGAGTTCCGTGGGGAGCACCGCTTCTGCACCATATACAAGGGAGAAGGGTGTCTGGCCAGTGGCTCGACTTGGTGTCATTCTGATTGACCAAAGAACCGCCGGCAACTCCTCCACCAAGCGCCTTCCACACTGGTGCAGCTTGTCGAAAGTTATAGTCCTGAGACCATGTAGCACTTCCGCATTTGCCCTCTCTACCTGCCCATTGCTTCTTGGGTGAGCAACAGAGGCATAGCAGATCTTGTTTCCAAGCTCTTGGCAATATGATGTGAAGGCGCAGCTCGTGAACTGGGTGCCGTTGTCCGTGATGATCCTGTTGGGTACACCAAAACGAGCAACCAATCCTTTGAGGAACTTGATAGCTGACTGTGCCGTCACCTTTCTCACTGGCTCTACCTCAGGCCACTTTGTAAACTTGTCGATTGCAACGTACAAGAATTCAAAGCCCCCGGTAGCACAGGGGAAGGGGCCGACGATGTCGAGCCCCCAGACCGAGAAAGGCCAGGAAAGAGGGATGCTTTGGAGGGCTTGAGCTGGCTGGTGGATGTCCTTGGAGTGGAACTGGCATGCTTCGCACCTGATGACCACCGCCAAGGCGTCTTGAAGGGCTGTCGGCCAGTAGAATCCTTGATGAAACGCCTTGCCGACAAGCGCGTGCGACCCAATATGAGAGCCACAGATCCCTTCATGTATCTCTTCCAACAGCCTCTGTCCATCTTCCCGGAAAATGCACTTCAATTTCACCCCGTTTGGTCTCTTCCTGTACAAAGTGTTGTCAACAAATTTGTACATCCTTGATTGACGGGCTACTCTTTACGCATCTTCTTGCTCATCGGGAAGCTCTCGTGTCTGAAGATATTGGACAATCAGCTACACCCATGCCGGAGCCTGCGGCTCGACGACAAGGACTAAAGGCATTTCTTCCTCTGCGGGAGCGCTTGCTTCGACGGCAAGGATCTGGCTTGCCGGAAGTTGCAGCTCACCTGCAAAGGGTGTCTTGTCGATGATATCTACTTTCTTGGCGGCTGCTATCAGCTCTGCCGGAAAGTAACCACCAACATCTTGTTTCCTTTTCTTCACCAGCCTTGATGGTGTAACGGATGGCTGAATCAGTTGTAGCATAAAAGTTCCTGCTTCCACAGGAGATCTTCTGGCGGCAAGCTTTGACAGGTCATCGGCAATCTCATTCTAGGTACGAGGAATGTGCTCTACTTGCAGACTGTCAAAGTGCTCTTCCAACTTTCTCACTTCATCAACATAAGCTTCCATCAAGGGGCTCTAGTAATCTTTGTTGACCTGCCTCACCACAAGCTGCGAGTCGCCTCTGATAATCAGCTTCTGAATACCAAGGTCGATTGCAATGCGCAGGCCGGCAAGCAACCCCTCGTACTCAGTAGTGTTGTTGGTGGCCTGCTCCCTGGGAAAATGCATCTGAACCACGTACTTGAGGTGCTCTGCGGTGGGTGCTATAAATAGCACGTCGGCACCGGCGCCTTTCAGCGTAAAAGCACCGTCAAAGTACATGATCCAATCATCAACAGTTTCCTTGCCGGGGAGAGAGGGGTCTTGTATTTCTTCGTCTTGCGTTGGGGTCCACTCTGCAATGAATTCCACCAAGGCTCTGCTCTGAATTATTGAGGTACTCTCAAACTTCAAATCAAAGCTTGACAACTCCAACGCCCACTCCACAATCCTACCGGTGGCTTCTGGATTTCTCAGAATACGTTGCAAAGGAAAGCGAGTGACGACGGTGACTTGGTGTGCTTGAAAGTAGTGTGTGATGCCCCGAGACCGATGCTCCAGATGTCTTCCATTTATTCGTCGTCGTTGCTATGTCATTCGCTTGCGTGTTGCACCTGGCCATGTCATCATGTGCATTTCATCCGCATGTTTTTCAAAACTTGCATCCGTTTGTAGTTGGCGTTCTCCCCGTTCCTTCCGTTGTCCGTTTCGAGTCCCGACACACTCGCACGCGACCGCGGCACCTCCGAAATATTATTTTACAAGTGGGATAAAAATGTTCTCAGAATGGGTTGAAAGTTGGCGCGCGGTCTCATTATGTTGTAGGTAGACCGCGTGCCAAATTTCGTCGCATTCGGAGTCCGTTTGATAGCCCAACCGTTAAACTATAGCGGCACTATAGCCGGATAAACGTCAGACGTTTCGGTGTTCCGAAACTCGTGCCGGGCTGCCAAACCTCTCTCTTCTCTCAGCCCAACCCCCTCTACACAGCCCACCTAGCCCAGCCTACCCCCCATCTTGCGACCGGAGTCGTCCGATCGCGATCCGATGGCCCGAAAACCCCCAACACCCCTCCATCTAGCCCTCCTGCCTATAAAAGGAAGGCCTAGCCCCTCCAGTTCAGGAAACCCTAGCCCTCCCTCGAAATCCACGCCGCCAGCCTCTTCCCACCGCTCCTCCTCCGCCACTTGGTGCAGCGCCACTCGCCAGCCGCCACTTGAGCCGCCGGCTCGGCGAACCAGGAGCTGCCACGTCGCCCTCAGCCGCCTCCCCGCCGCTAGGCCCGCCGCGGCCCAGATCTGAGCCCACCCGAGCCCATCTGGGCTCGACCACGCGCCGCCGCCCGCAGCCGCTGCTCGCCCGAGGGGGAACGAGCTCCCGAGAGCCCGCAGCCGCGCCGCCCCGTCGCCTCGGCCCCCTTGCCGTCCGGCCGCCGCCGACCCCTGCCTTGCTGCCCCGCCGCCGAAGGCCGCCGCCGTCGCATAAGTTCCCCACGTGCGCCTCCAACCCCGCGCCTTGGCCCCCTTGCCATCCGGCTATTGCCCAACCCCGGCCTCGCCGGACCTCGCCGTCGCCGCCAACCCCGCCTCGGATCTGGCCGAGCCGAACCCGGATCCGCCTCCTTCGCGTCGTCCCCGCCGCCTCGCGTGCGCCGCCGCCTCGCCATGGCCGCGCCCCTGCCGGCTCCTCCTCTGCCCCGCGCGGGACCTCCTCGTCCCGGGATCGCCCGGTCCCGCCAACCAAATGGATCCCCTGCACGTCGTCGTCCCGCTTCGATTCGTCCCGGCACCCCGACGTCCGCTTCCTCGTCTGGATTGTGTCGTCCCTCGATCCAAATGTGACTCCCCGATCCGTGGAACCGCTTCGTCCACTTTTCCCGAGGTTCAAGATCCACTACGTCCCTGTTATTTCAGCATCATTTATGCATGTTTGACTGCTTGTAACTTTGTGCATGTTTGTCCTATGATGATGATTTATATATGTAAAATGATCTACTCCTCGTGCTTTACATGATGGTAGCATTTGCATTCAGGATAGAAGTCATCTACATGTCATTATCTCTGTTGCAAAAGTGCATCCTAATGTTAACTGCAGAAAACTGTTAATATTTGTCATTTTGTCATTTTTGTGTGATTTAATACATGCACCATATAAGCAACTTGTCAACATGACTTTGGAGCATTTTCATGTCTTCTTGCTGCTAGTATTTATTTCATGCCATGATATGCCTTGATGTGAGTGCCATGAGCTTGTAAACATGCCTAGTTAATGTTGCTGTTCTGAGTAAAGCTGTCTGTGACAAAACTTGCCAACTTTGCTTGATGGTTGCCACTAATCTATAGCTCATATGCATATGATTCCTTCGCATGATTTGGTCTATGCAATGTGTACTTTGATGCCATGCCCTTGGTTTCTATTTAATCTTGATGTAGCTTGTCTATTTGTTGCTCTCAAGTTGCCATCATGATATAAATGTCAGCCCGTTGACAGAATGTTCCATTTTGTAATAATCATAGTAATTAATCTGTGCATCCTATGAACTTTTGCCAATGGAGTGAATTGAAGATTGCCATGTCTACTGTATGCTCATGTCAATTTCATAAATAATAAAATTGCTATGCTTGCTGTTATGTGCCTCCCAAGTCAGCATCATAATGTTGTTGTCAGCATGCCCAGTTTTCTGTTAGTTCATGATTGCATATTGCCTTGATGATTGCCATGAATCTATTGTTCCTATGATTATGCCCATGTTGTATGTTTTCATCTACATGTTGTATACTTCCATGATGTACCATTTGTCACCATGTTATTGCACTGTAGCATATTTGTTCCTTGCCCCCAACATGCCATCATATTAACTCTGCTCATGTATATGCCCTGTTTAGCAGAACATTGCATTTTGCATGGATCATATTGACTTAACCTTGATGCCTATGAACCTGAACCTTTAAGATAAATTGGAGTATGTCATGTCTACTTTAAGTGCATATCATGATGTTGCCAATCATGTTACTGTAGCTTGCTGTTTTGATGCTTGCAAAGTGCTATGTTGCTGTTTTGGGCAGGTTGCTATTATAACTTGTGTTGCTTGTAGTTGTTGAACCGTTGCTCCGTTTTGATCATGTCCTATATGAAACTTGCTTAGAATTGTGTGAAGCTTCATATTGTCATGTTGCATCCTTGATTTGAGAGTGTGTTGTTGATGTTTCCATGCATTTTGTCCCATATGCCATGTTAAACTTGTTTAGCTCATATCTTCTAGACCGTAGCTCCGAATTAAATGATCTACATATGTAACTTGACTAGAAAAATGTGTAGATCATCATGATGCATGTTAACTTGCTGTTTAACAACTTTAACATTGTGTTTAATTCAGATCAGTACTAAATTTTGAAATTTGCATATGGGGATTTTCCGAAATTGTTGTTTGTGTTTCCGGCCTCATTTAAACTTGCCTAGTTGTATGGATTGCTTATGCTTCATCTCTTGCCATGTTTATAAACATTTAATCTTGTCATGCATCATATTTGGATTGTGCATCATGCCATGTTTATGCTTGTGTGTTTACCATGTTGTTTGCTTCTTTCCGGTTGTGCTTCTTCTCGATAGTTCTGCTTTCGATGCGATTGTGAGGATTCGTTCGACTATGATTGGTTCGTCTTCTTCATGGACTCGTTCTTCTTCTGAGCGGGATTTCAGGCAAGATGATCATGACCTTGGATATCTCTACTATCTTTGCTTTCTAGTTGTCTCGTTGCTATCGTTATGTCATGCTTCCTACCACATATATGTCAGCCTCTCATATGCCATGATACAGCCTCTAACCACCCTTACTCAGCAAACCGTTGTTTGGCTATGTTACCGCTTTGCTCAGCCCCTTCTTATAGCGTTGCTAGTTGTAGGTGCAGTTGCAGGTTGTTCCATGTTGGGACATGGATATCATGGGATATCACAATATCTCTCTATTTAATTAATGCATCCATATACTTGGTAATGGGTGGAAGGCTCGGCCTTTTGCCTAGTGTTTTGTTCCACTCATGCCGCCCTAGTTTCCGTAATACCGGTGTTATGTTCCATGATGAGCGCTTCTAACACATGTGGGGCATATGGGAACCCCCCTGTCCATTCGTTTCAGGCTAAAACTTCTCCAGCAAGGCCCAACATTGGTTTTAACATTTGCCAACATGAACCTAATAATTAATGCATAGAGGGTTGCCACCTCGGGGACTCTTTTAATTCCAACATAACTCAGGCCAGTGGCAAAACACAACCGTTGGTCCACCTACCTAGCAGTCGGCGGAGCCGCCTCGGGGCAACTCGGGTTCTTTTGGCTACCGTCCACTTAGCATAGACGGATGATGCCCGTAGACAGAGTGTGCGCAGCTCTAGACACAGATCTGGCTCACCGGGAGGTCTTGCTGGTTTAGTTTTACCTGTTACGAGTGGCTTGTCCACCGGAATTCCTTATCGTAAGCATCGTGTTATCATGGTGTGAGGATGTTCCATCGGATGTGTGTGGTAATTTATAATGGACTACTTGGAGCACCCCTGCAGGGTTAAATCTTTCGCGAAGCCGTGCCCGCGGTTATGTGGCGACTTGGAAATTTATAACCTCCGGTTGTAGAGAACTTGACACTAATTCTAATTAAAATACACCAACCGTGTGCGTAACCGTGACCGTCTCTTTTCGAGTAAGTTCGAGAAGAGAACACGGTGGGGTTATGTTTGACTCGTAAGTAGGTGTTCAGGATCACTTCTTGATCATTATTAGATTGCGACCGTTATGCGTAGTTTACTCTTCTTATTCTTGTACTCGTAAGTTAGCCACCATACAATGCTTAGTGCTTGCTGCAACCTCACCACCTTACCCTTCCATACCCATTTAAGCTTTGATAGTCTTGCTACCCATGGTTATGGGATTGCTGAGTCCTCGTGGCTCACAGATTACTACAACAACAGTTGCAGGTACAGGTAATGTGATGTCTTGACGTGAGGGCGATGCTTGTTTGCTTGGAGTTCTTCTTCTACTTCTTCTTGTTCATCGGTCTATGGATAGGTTCCTGGTCGGTAGCCTGGGCTAGCAGGTTGGATGTTGTTCTTCTTTTCATTTGATTTCATCCGTAGTCGGATGTTGCCCTTCTGTGTGATGATTGTATGTATTTATATGTATCCCCATCTATTTTGTATGTGGTACGATGTAATGATATCCACCTTGCAAGCGTCTCCAATATGCGTTTCTACTCTTGGTGGGGCCTCCGAGTTCCTTGAGAATAGGATCGCATATTGGGCGTGACATAGTGGCGCAGCTTCCTTGAGGCCATAAGAAGGCTAAAAAGTAACTTCTGCACACCAGAATACCTTGACCTAGCCCCTTGTAGGAGAGAGTTGACAAAGTAGACTGGGCGCTGCACCATCTTCTTCTTTTGCACTGCTGGTTGATCTGATCCACTGCTTGCACAATCTCTGGCTTGTCGGCACCTGACCTTGCCGGAGAAGATCCTGGCTCCTCTTCATCTGCCTCTCTTTCAGCCACAAGTGCAGCACTAACCACTTGATTCGTTGCCGCTAAGTATAGCAGCAGCATTTCTGGTGGCCTAGGCGCAACTAAGACTGACGGAGAGGACAAGTACTCCTTCAAATCTTGGAGCGCGGCCTCTGCTTCCAGAGCCCATTCCACTGGGCCTGCCTTTTTCAGTATCTTCAAAAACGGCAAGGCGCGCTCTACTGATTTGGAGATGAACCTGCTAAGGGCGGCAACGCAGCTGACAAGACGCCTGACGTCCTTGATGCGTCTTGGTTCTTTGATCTGCTCAATTGCTTTGATTTTGTCGGGATTGGCTTCAATCCCCCTCTAAGACACAAAGAACGCCAGAAGCTTGCCGGACGGAACGCCGAACACACACTTCTCGGGGTTGAGCTTCAAGTTGAGTTTGCACAAGTTTGTAAATGTTTCCTCTAGATCTTGGACCAGTGTTGACTTGTCCTTGGTTTTGACCACAATATCATCCATGTAGGCTTCCACATTTATGTGTATTTGGGTCTCAAAACCAATCTGAACTGCTCTGGCAAATGTTGCCCCGGCACTCTTCAATCCGAAGGGCATACGCAAAAAGCAGTACATGCCGCACGGAGTGATGAATGCAGTTTTCTCCTCATCTTCCTTGGCCATAAAGATCTGATGATAACCAGAATAGGTGTCAAGAAAAGAGAGTAACTCACAGCCGGCAGTGGAGTCCACAATCTGGTCAATGCGCGGCAAAGGGAAAGGGTCCTTTGGACAAGCTTTATTTATATCTGTGAAGTCTATACAAAGCCTCCAATTCCCATTCACCTTGCGCACTACCACTGGATTGGCTAACCACGTGGGGTGTAACACTCCTCTGACCAGACCTACTGCTTCCAGCTTCTTGATTTCTTCGGCAATGAACTCTTGCCGCTCCAAGGCTTGCTTTCTGACCTTCTGCTTGACGGGTCTTGCATGAGGGCAGACAGCAAGGTGGTGCTCAATTACCTCCCTAGGAACACTAGGGATGTCAGATGCTTGCCAAGCAAACACATCAACATTCGCCTGTAGGAAGGAAACGAGCGCGTTTTCCTATTTGTCATTGAGAGTGGCACTTATGGAAAAAGTGCCACTCGTCCCAACCTCCCTCGCAGAAACTTGTTTGGTCACCGGTGCAGAGGCCTTGGCTTTCTTGCTCTTGCCGGTAGAGGTCTCTGGTATGTCCTCAACAGGCATGCTGCACTCTGAGGTGCGCTTCCTGGAGTCCTTATCAGAAGTCTTGCCAGTCTTCTTCTTCTTTCCTCCCCCGGGAGCTTTGCCGGCAGGAGCAAGTGCCTCGATGGCAGATGCTACCACTGCCTCCCGGTAGAGCTTGTCAGCGCAAATGATTGCGTCTTTGTGGTTGGACTTGATGGTGAGGACCCCCATCGGCCCTGGCATCTTGATGACGTTGTACGCGTAGTGCGACGCAGCCATAAACATTGCCAGCACCGGGCGGCCCAGAATCCCATTGTACGGCAGCGGCATCTTGACGACGTCGAAGACAATCTTCTCCGTCCTGTAGTTGAGCTCCCTGCCGAACGTGACCGGCAATGTCACTTGGCCCTTCGGCTTGTTCCTCCCCGGACTGATCCCTTGGAAACTGCCTATCTCGAGATCCTTGTCGTGGATCTGCAGCCTCTTGATCACATCTGGAGAGATCAAGTTCAAGATTGCCCCACCGTCAACCAACATCTTTGTCACCTTGAGGTTGCGGATTGTTGGTGAAACCAACAATGGCAAACACCCGACCGCAGTGGTGCGATCAGGGTGATCCTCGGCGTCAAAGACGATGGGCGCGTGCGACCACTTGAGTGGCTTCTGTGCTCCCATTACCGGCTCCGCTGTGTTTACCTCACGGATCCACTGCTTCAGTTGCCTGTGTGAGGAGTGCAAAGATGCACCTCCGTCAACACACATGGCATCCACTGCATTCTGGAATTCCTTGTCTGGCCCATGTTCATCCTCATCACCATCATCATCTTGCTGGCCCTGAGCGGCCTTCCCTTTTGGCTGCTTGGCCTTGCCGCGGCGGCCTCCGCGACCACCACGATTTTTCTTGCCGGACCCGCCGGCACCTTCCTGGCCCCTTCTCCTTGTCACGCTTCTCGTACTCTTGCTTCTGCTTCTTGGGAAGCTGCTCCACTTGCCGGCACTGCTGGAGGTCATGGCCCTTGGTGCGGTAGATCTTGCAGTACGGCCCGTCGGTCTTGCCGGCCTTGTCGCCTGCCGCAGCCTCCCGGTAGTCAGCACATCTGGTAACTTCCTTGCCGGGGCTTTCTGCCTTGGGCTTCTTGGTGGCGTTGGTGTCACCGGAGCCCTCGATGGCCATCACAGTCTTATGCTTGCGCTTTCTGTTGCGCTTCCTGTTCTTCTTCTGCGGGGTTGATGCGTCGTCATCCTCGGAATCGACTTCTGCACCAACGTCTTCCCTGGGAAGTCTCCTCCCCTCTTCAGCATGTGCACATCTATCTGCCAAGGCATATAGATCGTTGATGGTCTTGACCTGCTCGATATTCATCTCAGACCGCATTCTGCGATTGCGCACATTCATGTGGAATGGGGCAGCAACAGCTCCGGGATGAATATCAGGGATGTTGTGGTGCACACGGCTGAACCTTTGTATGTACTTGCGGAGGTTCTCTCCATCTCTTTGGGGGATCACATGTAGATCGCTGACCTGGCCAGGGAGCTTGTGGCCACCCTGGTAGGCACCAACGAAATGATGGCATATTTCCGACCAAGAAGAAATGGAGCCCTCAGGCAAGTTCATCAACCACGACCTGTCATTGGGCTTGAGCGCCAACGGGAAGTAGTTGGCCAGTATCTTCTCGTCCCGTTCCCTGGCAGCCTGCACCGCGATGGTGTAGATGCCAAGGAACTCTACCGGACTGAGCGTGCCATCGTACTTGTCAGGCAGCTCCGGCTTGAAGGCATGGGTGGACGGCCAGCAAACCTGCCGCAGCTCGCGAGTAAACGCTGGGCACCCCACCTCGTAAGGCAAGTACCCAGGGGTTACTAGTGCAGGCATGTTTGCTGCTAGCCCGGCACGGTCGTCTGATTGACGGCGTGCTTCCCGGAGCCGCTCAATCGTCGTATGGGCATCTTCGATACGCCGTTCTTGGAGCACTTGGCGTTGATCTTGGCGGCCTCGTGGATCTGATGACGCCATGGACAGCACGTCCTGGTCACCCGATCGGTGAGCTTGTCACTGTGGTGGCTGTCGACGCTGAGGCGACAGCACTGTTGGCGCAACGTCTCCGGCAAGGCAGCCAGTTGGCCCCGCCAGCTCTGTGGGTGGTCGCCGCGAGGGTCCCGCCTCCTGTGTCTTGTCGGGATCGGCAAAACTGATGAATCTCTGAATGGTGGCTCTCCATTCGTCCATCTTGTCAGGACCTGGTGGGAAGTTCAAAAGCATTTGAACCCGCGCCATGGCCTCTGTCGCCGTGGTTGGCATGGCTAGGAGCATGGAACGAGGCGTTGCTCGACTGCTGGTAGAACCAGAAGGAACTCCGTCTCGTGCCTGCTGCCGTAGCACATGCTCACCGATGGGTTGGCGTAGTGGTGGTGGTGGCGCCCCGTGAGCAACTTGAAGTTGCCGCACAGGGGTCTTGCCATGCGGTCGTCTGGAACCGCCGGCGCCGCGAGGGAGCATGTCGGGCCCATCTTGCGATGGTCGCGGTATACGTCCCACCGCAGCATTGTTGGATGTCGCCGCTCCATCCTTGGACATCGCGGCAGCTGGGTCCTGGCTTGCATAGGTCCGAACCATATTGCTACAGTGACTGTGCTCACCAAAATGTCTTGGGAGTTGGCCGTCTAGGCCATCTCTGGTGTGGTGGCTACGCTCACCAGAACGGTGGGGATGCTGAACACCCGCACCGGCCGCTTTGCCTGCTCCGCCTGTTCCGCCTGCTCCGCCGGTGCCGTCCGGGTCCATCTGCGACGGAAGCTTGGAGGTGGTGGGAGCCGTCGCAGCTCCACTCTTCTTCTTCGGTGCCATCGACGAAGGTGATGAAGTTGGTTCTCACACTACCAACGCTGGTTCGTTACACACGTTCCCCCTACCTGGCGTGCCAAAGATGTCGTTTAAAAGTGACGATCTATGGGACCGAAAGGGCCCCTTTGCGATTCGGCTACGGGGATTGATATGCAACAAAGAGCAGGGATGATCACTCAAGGATTTATCCAGGTTCGGGCCGCTATGAGCGTAAAACCCTACTCCTGCTTTGGTGGTGAGATTGTATATGAGCTCATGTTACAAGAAGCGCAGCTTGCCGGCAAGGTGCGCGGGAAGTGCAGCTACAACGCGTAATTGAACTAAGTGTCGACCGTTCTAACTATAGCCGTGGGCCTCCTTTTATAGGCCAAGGGGTTACCACAGTGGCTAATACGGTAATTACAGAGTATGAACAGTGATTGCACCGTCACAATGTCTATCTCCTAACGGGGTAGGACAAGCGGATTGAATGCACCGTTAGGTGCTAAGCTGGGGAGGCGAGGCTTTGGGCAAAAAGTTCTGTACCGCCTACCCAGCCGGCCTCCTGTAATCTCGACACGATCCAGGGACGGGTGTCATTAAAGTTAATCCTTAGGTGGCATGCTGACACGTGCCTTGACTAGCTGTGTTGATTGCCTGCCCGCTCGACACCTATCATACGAGCTTATCTGGTCGATGATGAGGTGGAGTAGGAAAGAGACAGAAAGAGCCTACTGGCACGGAGCTTGTCGGGCCTTCGCTTGCCTGCAAGTAGCTTGCCGGGTCTTGGTCTTGCCGGTGCGAAGCTTGCCGGCAAGGGTAATCTTGATCTTCGGTACTAAACTGGTACTCCTCGATGACCTGCCTGGAGGTCTTCTTCACAGTCTTGTTCATTGAGTCTTGAGTCACAGTAATCCTCCAGCAAGCCCTTGCCGTCAGGAAGGCTACAACTGCCTGTGTACAAGTCAGGGTACGAAGGTACCCATGTTTTAGTACACCGACAATTTGGAAACTAGCATCGGCGTAACCCATTACGACGAGCTCTTCCTCACCTCCATAAACTAGGAACATCTCTTTAGTCCCTTTCAGGTACTTCAGAATAGTCTTTACCGCCGCCCAGTGACTCTCACCTGGGTTGGCCTGGTATCTGCTTGTTAAGCTTATTGCAAAAGCAACATCGGGCCGAGTACATATCATGGCATACATGATCGAACCGATTGCCGAGGCATACAGAATCCGATTGATCCTGCTTTGCTCATCAGATGTCAAAGGACTCTGAGTCTCACTTAGCTTTATACCATGTGAGACAGGCAAGAACCCCTTCTTGGCCTCACTCATGTTGAACCGTTTCAACACTTTGTCTATGTACGTGCTCTGGCTTAAGCCGAGCAGCCTCCTCGATCTATCTCTATAGATCTTAATGCCCAATATGTAAACTACTTCACTGAGGTCCTTCATCGAAAACTTTCCATTCAATGATGCCTTGACCGAGTTCAGCATCGAAACATCGTTTCCGATCAACAATATGTCATCCACATACAGGATCAAAAACACTACCAAGCTCCCACTCAACTGCTTGTATAAACAAGCCTCCTCTTCGCTTTTGATGAAACCGAGACCAGTGACGACCTCATCAAAACGAATATTCCAGCTTCGAGATGCTCGCCTCAACCCATAAATGGATCTCTTGAGCTTGCATACCTTACTAGCGCTAGTTGGACCGACAAAACCCTCAGGCTATATCATATACACGTCCTCGGTTAAATTTCCGTGAAGGAAAGCCGTTTTGACATCTATCTGCCATATCTCATAATCGAAATAAGCAGCTATAGCTAGTACGATCCTCACCGACTTCAGCATCGCTACCGGCGAGTAGCTCTCGTTGTAGTCAATTCCTTAAACTTGTCCATAACCTTTAGCAACAAGCCGAGCTTTGTGGATCTGAACATTTCCATCCACATCGGTCTTCTTCTTAAAGACCCATTTGCAACAAATGGCAGTGACACCAGGCGGCAAATCAACCAAGTCCCAGACTTGATTTTCATCCATGGACTTTAATTCGGATCTCATGGCCTCCAGCCATGCCTCGGAATCCGGGCTCACCATCGCTTCCGCATACGTAGCCGGCTCGTCGCTTTCCAGCAACAACACATCGCGCACTCTGCGCAATCTTTCCGACCTCCGTGGTTTTGGTGCTGCTTCCACCTCGGGTTCCCTGACGGACTCTGGTATGATTGCATCTCTAGCCGAGTTGTCCCCAAGTGGTTCTCAAACTTCTTCGAGTTGCACCTGCCTCCCACTGGCTTTCCGCCCAAGAAATTCTTTCTCAAGGAAGACCCCGTTCCGAGCAACAAACACTTTGTTCTCTTCGCGGTTGTAGAAGCTATATCCCAAGGTTTCCCTCAGATATCCCACAAATATGCACTTATCCGACTTGGGTGTAAGCTTGTCCGACATAAGTCGCTTGACGAATGCTTCACAACCCAAATCTTTAGAAAAGAGAACTTGGGACTCTTCCCAGTCCACATCTCATGTGGTGTCTTGTCTACGGATTTAGATGGTACTCTGTTGAGTGTAAAAGCTGCAGTTTCTAGAGCGTATCCCCAGAATGACAAGGGTAAATCCGATTTGCTCATCATAGATCAAACCATGTCTAACAAGGTACGATTCCTCCGTTCTGACACGCCATTTCTCTGCGGTGTGCCCGGAGGTGTGAGCTGAGGTACTATACCTCGGCTTTTCAGATGATCATCAAACTCTTGGTGCATGTACTCACCTCCACGATCCGATCGTAGAAGCTTTATAGTCTTGCTGAGCTGATTTTCAACCTCATTCTGAAACTCTTTGAACTTTTCAAAAGTTTCTGACTTGTGCCTCATCAAATAGATATATCCATATCTACTCAAGTCATCGGTAAAAGTCATGAAGTACTGATAGCCACCTCTAGTAGTTGTGCTCATTGGACCACACACATCACTGTGTATAAGCTCCAACAGCTCGGACGCCCAACTCTTTGCAAAAGGAGACTTAGTCATCTTGCCGAGCAAGCATGATTCGTATGTCTCGAACGACCCAAAGTCGGACGAAGTTAGGAGTCCATCACCATGGAGCTTCTTCATGCGTTTCAGACTAATGTGTCCTAGCTGGCAATGCCTTTTAGCTAGGCATGATGATTTTAACGATGCTCACATAAAAATAAAGAATTGGAACATAAAGAAAGCATCATGAATCATATGTTCCTCTCTCATAATAATTTTTAGTAGCATCATGAATGGATTCATCAATATAGCTATCACGTAAAGCATTCTTTTCATGATCCACAAGCATAGAATTTTTATTACTCTCCACATAAGCAAATTTCTTCTCATCAAACATAGCATCCCCAAGCTTGTGGCTTTGCATATCATAAGCATAATCACTTTCATCATTAATACTATGAATAGCACCAATAGTATAATAATTATCATCATAATTTTCTAAGTTGGTGCCAAAAAGATTCTCAAGATTATAGGAAGTATCATTATCTTCCAATCATAATTATAACAACAAGTAATAGGTATAATAAAATCATCATCAATAGCTCCTTCGGACATTATACCATAAGACAAAGAAGCAATATCATCATCAAGTGTATCATCTTCCACAAGTATTTTTGATTCATTCTCATGAGGCACAACAATAATAGGAGCAACATTATATGGGAGAGATACCTTTTTACCTCTACTCTTCCTTCTTTTCTTTTTCTTTACCACATTATGTGTGGGTTTATTTAATTCTTCCGTGCTTCTTATTGAAGAGATTGGTTGGATAGGAAGCTCCTCCTCGTTACCTGTTTCATCAAGAGAGAAAATAGGAGGGAAAGGGGGAATCTTTACCCTTCCATTAGTATTTCTTTTATATTCTATTTGTTTTCCCGTTTTTCTATAGTTGGCTATATAAGCATTCTCATTGCAATTTACCACACAAAACATATAGATTTCCTTTAGATTAGTTTCAATGTCATTCGTGAGAATGAATACTTCAAACCAACTATTTTTATGTGTCAATTCTTCACACCCCAAAAATAGAATAAGCTCATTATAAAGTTCAAGGGTGGTCAAGTTATTGCAATATTTGGCCATGATTTGATCGTGAAAAAGTATGCATTGAAAATTAAGATGACCAACCTTATTGCAAAGTTCACAAGTAATGGGATAAAGAGAGCATAATTTCGTAGCAAATTTATCTATCACTTTGAGCAAAAAATTGGTTCTATCATATTTATGCTTCTTACAAAATCTATCATCCCTATAAGGCATGTCTTCACAAACTTTATGCACTCCACAAAAATTGACATGCTTATAAGAAACATTTTTGTCATGACTAGTGCAATCATCTTTAGTATTTTGGATATTCATAGAATTCATACTAACAACATTGCAATCATGCTCATCATTCAAAGATTTTATGCCAAACATTTTATTGAATTCTTCTTCTATCAATTGAGCACAATTTTCCGCTCCATCATTTTCAAGAAAGACATTATAAATATGAATAATATGAGGCAACCTCAATTCCATTTTTTTTGTAGTTTTTCTTTTATAAACCAAACTAGTGATAAAACAAGAAACTAAAAGATTCAATTGCAAGATCTAAAGATATACCTTCAAGCACTCACCTCCCCGGCAACGGCGCCAGAAAAGAGCTTGATGTCTACTACACAACTTATTCTTGTAGACTCGTGTTGGGCCTCCAAGCGCAGAGTTTTGTAGGACAGTAGCAATTTTCCCTCAAGTGGATGACCTAAGGTTTATCAATCCATGGGAAGCGTAGGATGAAGATGGTCTCTCTCAAACAACCCTGCAATCAAATACAAGAAATCTCTTGTGTCCCCAACACACCCAATACAATGGTAAATTGTATAGGTGCACTAGTTCGGCGAAGAGATGGTGATACAAGTGTAGTATGGATAGTAGATATAGGTTTTTGTAATCTGAAAATAAAAAAACAGCAAGGTAGCAAGTGATAAAACGGAGCACAAACGGTATTGCAATGCTTAAAAACAAGGCCTAGGGTTCATACTTTCACTAGTGCAATCTCTCAACAGTGCTAACATAATTGGATCATATAACAATCCCTCAACGTGCGACAAAGAATCACTCCAAAGTTCCTATTAGCGGAGAACATAAGATAGAAATTGTTGTAGGGTACGAAACCACCTCAAAGTTATCTTTTCCGGTCAATCTATTGAGCCATCCCTATAAGTGTCATGAACAGCCCTAGAGTTCATACTAAAATAACACCATATGATACGCATCAACCAACTGTAATGTCACCTAGATACTCCAATGTCACCACAAGTATCCGTGAGTTGATTATTCGATATGCATCAAACAACTTCAGATCATAATATTCAATCCACACAAAGAACTTCAAAGAGTGCCCCAAGATTTCTATCGGAGAAAGTAGGACGGAAATGTGCATCAACCCCTATGCAAAGATTACCCCAATGTCACCTCGGGAATCCGCGAGTTGAATGCCAAAACATACATCAAGTGAATCAATATAATACCCCATTGTCACCACGGGTATTCATATGCAAGACATACATCAAGTGTTCTCGAATCCATAAAAGTATACAATCCGATAATAGTGAAACCTCAAAGGTAAAACCTCAATTCATCACAACAAGATAGAGAGGGAGAAACACCATATGATCCAACTATATTAACAAAGCTCGCGGTACATCAAGATTGTGCCAAATCAAGAACACGAGAGAGAGAGAGATCAAACACATAGCTACTAGTACATACCCCTAGCCTCGAGGGTGAACTACTCCCTCCTCATCATGGAGACCGCCGGGATGATGAAGATGGCCTCCGGTGATAATTCCCCCCTCCCGCAGGGTGCCGGAAAAGGGCTCCAGATGAGATCGCTTCAGAACAGAGGCTTGCGGCGGCGTAAAAACTCATCTAGGTTAACTTTCGGGGGTTTATGAATATATATGATTTTTCAGCGTTGGAATCACGCAAAGAGGTGCCATAGGGGGCCCACGAGGCACCAGGGTGCGCCTGGGGGGCTGGCGTGCCCTGGTGGCTTGTGGGGCCCCTGTGGGTCTTCTGCTGCTCCCCCGAAGCTTCCTGGGTCTGTTTCCTTCTAGAAAAATCGTCAAAAAGTTTTGCTGCATTTGGACTACATTTGATATGGATTTTCTGGAAAACCAAAAACAAGCAGAAAACAGCAACTGGCACTGGGCACTAGGTCAATATGTTAGTCCATAAAAATCATATAAAATCCATATAAAAGTGCACCAAAATCATACAAAACTTTAATAAACATGGCATGAATACTTCATAAATTATAGATACGTTGGAGACGTATCAAGAAGCCTAACCTATCCAAAGCTTGCACGTATCCGATCATCTTGATCACATGCGGGCTCAGTGGATCACCTTCCTTCATCTTGCAATCCATCAAGGATCGCCAGACGTTGAACCTTTCAGTCCTAGCCTGTGTCTGAAACATGCTCTTGAGACTCTCGATCATATCGTAAGCCTCAACGTTTTCGAAATGATGTTGCAAATCGGGCTCCATACAGGCTAGCATCAGACAGCTGATCTCCGTTGATTCATCAACGAGTTTCTGGTAGGCATTCCTGGTTGTGGCATTAGCATTATCGGTAGGTTCCTCTGGAAGTGGATCCTCTAGAACATGTTCCTTTTTATCGTGCTTGAGAACAATTCTCAAATTTCTATACCAGGTGGTAAAATTTGTTCCATTCAGTTTATCCTTTTCCAGAATTGATTTCAATGCAAAGTTGGGTTGAGCAGGTGGTGCCATTGATCTAGAACAGAAAAATATGCAATCACTAAGCAATGTGTTTATGTAGAGTAATTCAAGCCTGAAATAAAAATACTCCCATTGAAGTCTGCATCCCTCTGCAAACTTTCAGAGATTCATGATCCGACTAGCGCATGCCGACTAGTGAGCTTTAGCATCACTGCTAGCCGACGTGCCTATCCGGTAAGCAACTCCTTGCTAATCATATCTGTATATGACTCCTGTCAGTCAGGTAGGTATCTCATACCCCGGCTCCCAACCTCCTTTGCCACAAGGCCCAAAACCGTTTTGATAGCCTTGTCAAGTTAACCTGATGCAGTGCATGTCCGTGTCCGACACGAACCCTTCAGTTCAAGGACGCCTAGTAGCACCCCAATTTTATGAGCCCACTACTAGACGTACTTGACGTGCGAAGGTGCAACATCGGGAATGGCAAACGTGCTTATTAATGAGGGATCTTTCTACCATTTTAACATGCATAGAAACTAAGAAGCATAACAATCACAAATAAACATATATTGTGAAATAGTATGGCTCCTTCATGGACGTTCTTCCAGGTCGGCTCCGACTCTGATGACCATCTAGGAACTCCATCTTGTTCGTCACGCCGGGACGCCAAGCCACGAACTTGATCTCTGTCCTTCAACTACTACAACTAGTAATGAATTTTACAGAGAATCACAAGTCAACACGCAGGTCGTTATACATTTTAATGACAACACTTTGGCTCCTTCCGGCTGACAAATCATGACGCGCAGGCCATGTATAATTTACACACATGCATCACATACACATGAGCTGTACTATTCACATCAAACCTGCAAAACAGAGTTATGCATAGAATCGCATTCTACCGGTTTGAGTGATCGTGTACGAAATACAAGGTGCTACGCATACGTTTTCGGAAATCACAGATTGAATCTGTACTCCGATCACGTAGATTTTTTTGATCTGACCGATCTCATCGCTCATCGCAAATACGATTCGGATTTACGTTTCACTGTTAACCCCGATGGTGGAAACCGACCGGTAGGGGTAGGTTGTGGCACGACCTCATCGATTCCGATCATCAGAAAACATAGCCTCAACGATCCCCATGTGCAATTGATCTCATCAACTGTGCACATAGCCGATCTCATAAACGACAACAGATCTCATCTGCCGCCTCCACAAATCAAATATGCATCCGATCTGAATCTAAATCCTATAGCAGAGGCTTTGATACCACTGTTGGGATGTACGGTAGAGTGCGTCGACTGCAAATTAAAATTTTCCCTACGCGCAGAACATCCAGGAACATGCTACGAGAGATGAATCACAGATCGTTACCACTAGACGCGCAGTGCCGTGCAGCGGAAGTAGAATTCGGTAGGCGCGTCCGCGGGGTTCGTCTCCTCCTCGTGCGATCTCCCTCGAACAATCGGTCGTCGGATCCCACATACAGGTTCGCCGGAGCGGCACAAGTGCACCGCCTCTAACAATATCTGCGCATGCAGGAGGAACACTGTGGCGGACTACTAGGTCCAATCACACAGTCGGCGACGAGTGGAGGTGGCTAGCTGCAACACATGCAAAGCCCTAATGACGACGCCGAAGCGATCAACCAAATGAGTGTGCCGCACCTCCACTATATATAGGCATCTGTCGCGGGCTCAACACTTGGGCCTCGCACGGATCCTAAAGCCCAAAGTCTGTTCGGCCTGGATGCGAGTCCAAGTAGGATCACATCTGACTCGTGGAGTTGGACCCAGCCTCACAGGTTCCTTTCCTTAAGCGCGCGACCCCTTAGGTTCAAGTCGACTCGGTCGCAGTTCGGATCACCTTCGACCTACTCAGTTGGTAGCGGCCTCTAGCAAGGCGTGCCGACCACCAAGTAGATAATGAAGCCGGTTGGCGAACCTGTACAACATGTCACACTTCTGTTCCCTTTGCCACATGATATATGTTGTCGGGCTCAAGGCGAGTCTGTCATCCTTGTGCTAGCCCGACCTCTTTCTCGTTCCAGTGATGCCGACCACAAACCGGATTATCTCAGAATCCTTGCCGCATGGCCATGCTTAACTTGGTCGGATCACACGAGGGGCCCAGAGTATATCTCTCCTGATCGGAGGGGCAAATCCCATCTTGCTCGACCATGTCTCGCATCATGGGTCTGGACAAGCCCGAAACCTACCTTTGTAACTTACCAGTTACAGAGTAGTGTTTGTTCGGCCCAAAGCAAGTCTGTCACCATCTCGAGTACATGCGCCAGCTCAGGTCTTCGGACATAGAACGTATGTTGTACTAGAGACTCATAGATGACATATCGCTGCGTCTCATAGTTGGGTCTGTCCGACTCGGACCTTATCTGGACTCGGATCCAGCTAAGTCGAATCCGACCAGATCCTTCCGAGTCCATATTATCTGGTTAGCATCCAATGCTCCATGGGTAGTGAGACCGAGCCATCTACCGTGTCATATGCTAGTCTAGTCAGCTGCACGTCCACACAGCCTTTTCGACTAGGGACCTTTTAGGACAGTCATCATACAATGCATATTCCCACAAACAAGTCACGTACTTGCTGATACACATCATTGATAATGTCCAAGGACTATCTTTATTCATAAACACATAGGAAATATCATCATACATGATTGCCTCTAGGGCATATCTCCAACAGGATCTGGTGCTTCTACTCACCTGGCGGCGGCGGCGAAAGGAAGAGGGGAACCCTAGGGATAGCCAGGGCATGGAGAGGCTTTAAAGGGGGGGGGGCTAGGGCCAGCGGGGCGAGCTCGCATGCTCACGGGCACGCGGTCCCCATGGCGATGGCGTGAGGAGGACGAAAAGGGGGCGCACGGGGCGAGCTGGGCCGCGCGCTACTGGGCCGGGAATTGCTGCTACACTGGGCTGCTGCTACTAGGTTGCTGCTGCTACCCCTCTCTCCCTCTTATTCCTTTTATGTAATTCTTCAGGCAGAATTAAAAGAAGAGAAATGCACAGAGACATAGGAGAGGGATGTGAGAGAGGTGAGAATATATTTGGAGCCCTGGATTTATGCTCTATTTGAATAAATTGATCTGGCAATTTAGAGGTTAAAAAATAAAACAATTTTGAATTTAATTCAAACTTGAGCCATTTTTTAACCCAACCAAATCAAGTTCAAAAGCGGGTGGAATTTGACAGAGAGGGTAAAGGCATGGATTTGAAAATTTAGAAAAATAGTGGACATTTAATTGGGACAGATTTATATCCATATGGAATAAAATGGAAAAGAAGAAGAAGGTGATGATCATGCATGGTGGATGGATTGTGTGAAACCACAATGATCTTGAGAGAGATAGCAAAGTAGGGTGTTAAATACACACAAGAACACATGAAATAATCACAAAATAAATGATGGGTGCAAAGCACAAGTAGAACATGATGCAACAATAAAAAATGAACCAATGCAAAACAATGATCATGATGCAACAATCATTATGGCAACATGGAAATGCATACATGACAAGGATGGTTGAGGTACAAAATGAGAAGCATCACTCTTGGGCTGTTACAACTCTCCCCCACTACAAAGAGATCTCGCCCCGAGATCTATGAATGAAAAGAGGAAGAGGTAAAACAAAGTTGCTTCTTTGACAAACGATTGAAACCAACGAACCTTGAGAGGTTGCAAAGCCATGAAGAATGGCACAAGGGCAAGAAAGGATTCGGGCAGCACTCTGGTTAGAAATAGGATCAAGAAATACAACATAAGTTGGCAAAATGAAAGTGCTTGGATGAGACACCGGTTAAAAGAGAACTGATAGATAGAACACGAACTTGAGAAGATGGTATGATACTACAAAGAGAGCAACAACACAAGGCCTACGGAACAAATGAATAATAGCTAGATAGTTGGAATGAAAAGAAACGGAGAAGAAAACAATTCTTCCACCACAAATGAACTTAAAAGAGCAACCTTGCAACGAAGACTTGAACGGAGTTGTTGAACGAATCAACAACCAAAGATATGCTTCTCATGGCCTTATGAAAATATCTCAATAATTTGAGGTGAACTTCTGCCACTACTGAAGGATTGATTAGTTGAGAGGAACGACGAGATGCAAAACTCCACTTCAAAAGATAAGGGAGAATGAATTGCAATTGAAATGCAAGACGAAGAACATTTGAGCTCCAACAAGAATCTTGACGAACATTTGAGAATGAATTAAATCCTTAACAAACCACCATGAAGAACCTCTCGAAGGACTCCGGATAGATAACAAGATGATCGAAACGAAAGGAAAGTTGGAAGAACAAGATGAAGCCTTGCAATGATTTCCTTCCATCACCGATAAGAATAGAGATGGAGCTTCTTGACGAGATTAATGATAAACTTGGGACTCCGGAAGAAAAGATGAAGCAAAGGGAACCGAGAAAAGATAAACTTGGGACTTCTTGATATCATGAACGAATTCCGAAAGAAGGAATTAATTCACCTCCATGAAACAAGAATAAGAATTATGTCATGCATACCCTTCATCAATTTAAATTAATGACAATCAACGGATTGGCATGCCACTTATTCTTCTTGAAAAGAATTGGATAAAGATAGAACAATCTTGGAGAAGGTCTTCAATTAACCACCAGTACGATTTTTGGAAAGCACGCATGAATTGATATGATAACAAAGGAAGAGGACTCTTGGACGAACCACCGTAAGAATTGGGGAATGAGAGCTGAATGCTGAGAATGAATAAATCTTCTGAATTGAAGACCTTCTCATGAACTGTTTTGGATGGGTATGAAAAGAATTTCTCACCATCAGAAACAATTTAAGAGGATAGCATCATGCTTGAACCATGAATCTTCCAAAGAACGAGCAAAGATTAAGAGAAACTCTTCTTCGGTCTTCAAATGTTGAGAATGATGATGAGAACCACCATGAAGAATTTGTGAGATACTCCGGACAATGAAGTATAGAAAGGTTGAGCCAAAGATGAAAATAAATTGAAAGCGGACTTGGAGAAGGCATATGACTGATGGAGGCCATACTTACGTCACCTTGGAAGAATTTGAGAATATCTCCGGGAAAATTAGAAGAGTCAGGTAAGATCCTGGGAAAAGACCTGTGGGTTATGGGCCCACTCAAAAGAAACACCATTGGAAATGATTGCTTGAAATAGAGATTGCACCGGTTTATTTAAATGGATTGAATGAAATAACAACCTTGAAATAGCTCGAACGGATCTTGAATGAAAATACGAGTCTTGTGAGATATTTCAACACTCCGGAGAAGAAATAGAGGGAGTTGAATAAGCAAGAGAAGCTTGGATAAGAACTTCCAACATGAGAAGCATTTAAATCAAAGAAAGGTATATGATCAACAACTAGAGCTTGAATTGAACCCACCGGAGAAGAAAACAAGAACAAAGAATGTTGAACTTGTAGCTCCCGAGCATCTTCACGAGAAATCACCGGCTAAGAAAATTGAAGGAAAAGAATGAAGAGACTTCACATGAATAAAATGGATACTTGATTTGAGATTTTTGACTCCGTGAAGAAAAAGGGCAGGAGGGTGGGAAAATGAAAGACATCTTGGGACGAACAAAACGAACACCGTTGCGAAGAACTGAGAATTGATCTTGCAAATGTTGAAATGATCGGATTAATTTGAAGAGAAGCACTCCGGTTGGAAAATAATTGTCATGACAATCTTGATTTAAGAAGATGATTAGCACTCCCATAGAAATATGAGAACACCGCTTAGGAAAGGTATGGATCAACAATTGACTTCGAAGCAACTCGAATACCACAAATAGAACAAAACGAGGGATTTGGCTTGCAGAATAAGCCGAAAACAAATACATAACCCCTCATGCATTTGTTGGAAGATCAGCCTGGGTAACTACTTGAATTCCCACCTAAGAACTCCTGAAATTCTCGGTTATGCAATTCGGTACAACAAGTACAAGGAGCAAAATATCATCACACAACTCCTAGCAGAATTCTACACTCCAAATGCACCGCCCCCTCAACACATAACTAAGAACCTCGGAAACTCATGTACCTCAGACCTTCGAAAAACAACATCTATACTAGTCGTGGTAGTACTCCCGAACTCCCTCCCCAGTACTGGGTGGCGTCGAGGTTATCTCACCACTAATAGTACAGTAGTGTTTTTTATGTCGGCGTTGTCTGGTATTCAGGAACTGAAACGATAGCGAGTGTGACAAGAACACCTTGGAGCTCAACTCCCCCGGACACAACCCATAGATAGGAGGCACCAAGGACAAAATTCTGTCACACCGATATCGCAACGATTCCAAAAATACCCGCATGATCCTAAATTTTTTTTGAGTGAGAAGAGTAGTAGAATCAAAACTCCTACGACACAATTCCTCATCAGAGCGACGAAGGGGATAAGGAGTAAAAATAATTCCTACTCTTCGATATATAACTAGACTCAAAATAGTTTTTCTTCTAGACTCTACAACGGCCAAGTTTGATCAGTCAAGGGGGCTCCTATGGTCGGTAGGGGCTCTGATACTAACTTATAACGCCCAATATGCGGTCCTATCCTCAAGGAACTCGGAAGCTCCACTAAGGATAGAAGCGCATATCGAAGACGCTTCGCAAGGTGGATATCATTACAACATACCATGTACTGAATAGATGAGAATACCAGATAAAGGTTTACACTCGCCACAAGCTACATCATGAATACATCAATACATAGCAATCATCATACAGAAGAGCAGGATTCGACTACGGATGAAATCAAATGAAAAAGAAGAACGACATCCACCCTGCTAATCCCAGGCTGCCAACCAGGAACCCATCCTAAGATCGATGAAGAAGAAGAAGCAGAAGAAGAACTCCAAATAGCACAAGCATCGCTCTCACGTCAAATCATCGCTTTAACTGTACCTGCACCTGTTGTTGTAGTAAACTGTGAGCCACGAGGACTCAGCAATCCCATTACCATGGGTATCAAGACTAGCAAAGCTTAATGGGTATGGAAAGGTTAAGTGGTGAGGTTGCAGCAAGCACTAAGCATTTGTATGTGGCTAGCCTATGAGTACAAGAATAAGAAGAGTACACTACACATAAACGGGCGCAAATTAATATGATCAAGAAGTGATCCTGAACACCTACTTACGAGTCAAACATAACCCCAGCGTGTTCTTTTCCCAAACTCCCTCGAAAAGAGACGATCACGGTTACGCACGCGGTTGGTGTATTTTAATTGAACTTAGTGTCAAGTTCTCTACAATCGGAGGTTATAAATTTCCAAGTCATCACATAACCGTGGGCACGGCTTTTCGAAAGATTTAACCCTGCAGGGGTGTCCCAACTAGTCCATCCCAAACTATCATAAGCCGCGGTGGAAAGACCTCAACCTCGAGATAGCCTGATCAACCTCGAGATAGCCCGAAGTATCCTCGGAATCCCGGTGCACAAGACATTTTGACAATCGTGAAACAAAACCAGCAAGACCTCCCGACGTGCCAACACCCCGATTGGATCCGCGCGTATCTCGAAATCAGGCCACGATCAAATGAGCACAGCGTACAACAACTAAGACCCGAGTTGCCCCGGGGGAAGCCGTAAATGACTCTGTTTTGGACAAACACTCATGAGGAGCACTGCTCCGGGTTGTTGATTAATTATCCGCGGGTACCGGTAAGTCCCTATGCAAGTTTTAGTTGTTATTAGGCAAATGGTAAAACCAATGTTGGGCCTTGCTGGAAGAGTTTCATTCAAAGCAAACTGTCAAGGAGGCCCCATATACCCCGAACATGTTAGGAATGCTCATCAAGGAACATAACACCGGTATTACGGAAACTAGGGCGGCATGAGTGGAACAAAACACCAGGCAAAAGGCCGAGCCTTCCACACACAACCAAGTATATAGATGCATTAATTAAATAAGAGATATTGTGATATCCCACGATATCCATGTCCCAACATGGAACAACCTGCAACTGCACCTGCAACTAGCAACGCTATAAGAGGGGCTGAGCAAAGCGGTAACATAGCCAAACAATGGTTTGCTGGGATGGTGGAAGGTTAGAGTTGTATCATGGCAATTTGGTACGCTAACAAATAAGTGGTAGGTAGCAAAACTTAGCGATAGCATCAAGACAACTAGCAAGCAAAGATAGTAGTGATATCCAAGGTAATGGTCATCTTGCCTGGAATCCCGCTTGGAAGAAGATCGAATCCATGAAGTAGTCAAACAAGCGTAGTCGAGCGAATCCTCACACTTCGCAACAAGAACTAACGAGAAGAAGCAAACGACATGGTAAACAAACAAGGCATGGCATTTATGCAACAAACAAGAGGTATGCATGTTATTTTAAATGTTATTAACATGGCATACACTCGTGGCAATATTAAATGAAGCCTTGAGCCACCTAGGAGTGGTTCAAGCAATTACTTCATTCTCATTTTTTAGGTGAAAATGCAATCTGGACAGAACATGCACATGAAGATAAATATGATGCATGGCATGGCAATAATCATATTGTACACTCAATTCTACCACAAATGCATATAAAGAACGTCTTGATCGGAGTTACGGTTCTACCGGAACAGAAGACATGATATCGGGAAGGAATCGGTGAACAAAAGATAGATATGGGCAAATTCTTGGCATTCCAAGCATGCCACTGGAGATAATAGGAGATTTGAGATGAAATGGATATAAAGATCATGATAAACGGATGCATAGAACTCAAATGGTGAGCAAAACAAATATGCAATGCAATCTGCCACAAACAACAACATGTCATCTTACAAGCATCAAAACAGCAAGCTACAAGAACTTAAAATGCTCATTCATGATATGTGGCTGTAGTATGCTGGAATCACAACATTTCATCCAATAGGTTCAAGTTCATTAGCATCATGAATTAATTGGAATGGAAGGTACAAGATCCAAAGATGCTGTTACACATTATGACTTGGTGAAAATAACAGAGTATATGCTGACAGAAACATTGACAACCAGTTTTTACATGAGTGTTACAGCAAGGAAACTAACTCCAAAATACAAGAAATTGATATTCACCTACATTATACATGGCAAGGTTCATTTTATAACATTGTCACAAATTCCAAGGATGCATGGTTTTGTCAATATGGAGCTCACAAGTTCCAATTTACTATTACAGTAAAACTATTATACTAATGTGACATATTTAGAGCAAGATTAAGACACTCTATAGGACTTATCATGGCAATAACTTTGCACAGAAAGGTATTACAAAACATGTAGATCAAATCATATAAAATGGGCATATTCATAGGAGCTACAGACCAGTGGGAAACATCAAGCAAAGATGCAAAGTCTTAAAACAGCCAGTCTCAGACTTGGTGAAATTTAGCAAGTTCAAATCAGCAACTTTATCATGGCATGTTTGCAAGCTTGTGACAGTGATCTAACAGGTTTATCATGGCATGCAAATAATTCTAGCAGCAAGTAGGCATGAAAATGCTCCTAAAACACATACAAAGTTTCACCATAGGATGCATGAATTAAATCACACAAAAAAGACAAAATGCAATATGCTGTGAATATGTCATGCACCAAAAGTTTCTCAAATGTCAGAACTAATGTCATGGATGAATTAGTTGGATTTTTCTACCCCAATTTGATATAAATTATGCATATGTTCATGTAGAGGAAAATGCAACATATCAATTAACAAGTTTCTGCCAAAATTGGAAATGCCAGATATTCCATGTCGGAGTCTAAGATCTACGTCCAAGAAACTTCTCCAAGAACTTAGGATTCAAACTCTGGGGGACTTTGCTTGGCAACCTATGACGCGAAGGCAACTACGGCGGGAACACGACGGGCTCGCTGGCTTTCACCGGACACGAAGGGGACGCGCTAGCTACCCAGGTTCAGGCACCGTGCAGTGTAATACCCTACTCCTGCCTGTGTTGGATTGCTCTATGGTGGAGAGGTTGTGCTCAAGATACAAGAGGTGTGGGGGAGAATGGGTCGATCCCCTTACATGGAAGCAGCCCTGCCCCTTTTGTAGTGCCTTGGTCCTCTTCCCCGAAAATATGAACGGGAAAGGTTGGCCACGGGACGGCAATTCAAAGGGGGACAGGCACGCATGTCTATCCTGACTAAAGGCGGTCTCCGCCTGATAAAGTAGTCTTCGTGACGCGCTGGTGGGCTTGGCGATGACCTCCGTCCTGGTGCGCCGATCCGTCCTGATCTTCTATCACCAAAGAGGAAAACCTTTGGGGCTTGCTTTGGGGGAGGCAGATGCCACTGCTCCCTTATCACCAGAATGGAAGCTGGGCTTGGTCACGCCCCGCTGTCCTTATCCTGACAGCGGGACATCACCCATGTGATGGGTGTCGAGCCCTGCGGCTGGCGCCGTACGATCTGCTTTGTGAGAAGGCCTCGCGAGGGGAGCCTCGCGAGGGAACCTGGTGCTTGGCGGCTTCGGCAGGGCCTGACCTGGCGGCGAGGGGCCTCGCGAGGCTCGCCCCTCATGAGGCGGCTTCCTCCAGAGCGGCTGAGGCAAGGCCACCCTCATGGGCCGGCCCAAGCGTCTTCCTCCGGGCCAGAGGCAGACGGGCCATGGTACCTTGGTTTCCACTGGGCCGACAGTAGCCCTCGGTCCTGCGGGGCACGCACGTTCCACTCATTAGGGACGAAACGACGCGGGGCCCATTGAGCTGCCGGGCCCAGAGGTGACGCATGGCGGCTTTCACGGGGCGGGTCGCCCCTACTCCCCACGACGCCTCGATAACCGCCGTCTTGATGATAAAGCCTGCCCGCGCGGGGCGCAGGCACATCATTGCTCTTCGTCCCCATCTCGCCCTTCATCTCGCGCGAGCAGCTCCTCTGTTACTCCTCCCCCAACTTCCAATCCCTCCGCCGCCATGGCCCCTGGCAGGAAAGGGAAGAAGAAAACCGCCGAGCCGGGGTCGTCAGTCCCGCCGGGGCCGGGGCCCACGCTGCTGAAATCCGTGATCCTCAACAAGGAGGGCCTGGACAAGGTGCGGCCGATGACGGCCAGCGCCCACAATGGGAACGGAGCGACGAAGATCTGGCCGGCGTCGCGCCCCGCGGCTCAGCGAGGGGGTACGACCTTCCCGTTCTTCCGCCACTCCGTCTTCGCCGGGCTGGTGCCTTCCTTCTCTGACTTGTTTGACGCCGAGCTCAGCCACTACCAGGTCCATGCGCTGCACCTACACCCAAGCTCGGTCCTTCTTCTCTCCGTCTTTGCCTACCTCTGCGAGGCCTTTCTAGGGGTGATGCCATCTGTGGCCTTCCTCCGGAAATTTTTCCGCCTCCGACTGACCGAGGCGGACCAGTGCTCGAGCTGCGTGTCATTCCAGATGGTCGCGGGCATGCGCGCACACATCATCGACATGCGGATCCCCGAGGAGGTGGAAGGCTTCAGGGAGCGCTGGGTCTACATGGACGCGCGCCAGTACAGCCCCTTACTCGAAATCCCGGAGGCGCCAGTGATGCCGAGCTCTGGGTGGGGGCACGCCGAGCTGACCGAGGCCGCGCTGGGGCCAGTCATGGCGAGGATGCGAGTGCTCCAAGCCGGCGGGCTCACCGCGAGCATGGTCGTCAAGGAGTTCGTGCGCAAGCGCATTGCTCCCCTCCAGAGGCGCCCTCGCCCGGTATGGACCCACTTAGGCCTGGGGGACCCCATGAGGCTGAGCTCCGATCGCCTTGCCCCGGAGGTGGTGGAGGGGCTAGTGAGCGTTCTCCTTGCCGTGGCGACGCCGTTCCCGCCGCCAAGCGCAGCTCCAATTTATTGCTTTGGAAACCGGGAGGACGCGCGGGCTGGCATGTCGCTGTTTGATCAGTGGGGGCTTGTGCCCTCGGGTCATGTGGGACCCCGCGACAATCCGATCCAGGTGCTGCCGCTTCCCGGAGGCGAAGACGACACCAAGGTGGCGGCCGCGGCCGACGCCTAGAGCGAGGCAGCGGCCTCCGAGCCGACTCGCCGCCTGTCGATGGCAGGAACCGACAGCGGCGGCGGCAGTGACGCCGGGGGGCCCCGAGTCGAGCCCCTGCGGTCTGCGCCCCCGAGGGAGGAAACCCTTGGCGCGGAAAGCCCCTCGCCTGGCGGGGCGATCCCGCCTGCCGAAGCCTCGGGAGGGGGCCTAGGCGGGCCTCGCAGTGGGGCCTTAGGAGGGGGCCCCAAAGAGTCTCGAGGGGGCGGAAGCAGCAGCCGCCCGGGAGGGAAGCTAAGGAAGCGGCGATGGGTCCCCAGAGACGAGTAAGTCCCCTTGCCCCACGCACTCCTTGCGCTCACCACTTCATCTTGCAAGGCTCGGCCTGATCCCCAGTCATGCAGGAGGGGCTCCCCGCCGAAGAAGAAGGAGGACACCCGGGACGAGGGTGCCGGTGAGCCGGCCGGGGCTCAACGGGAGCTGGGGGTGGCTGACACACCGGCGCTCCCACCGAGCCCCACGGGGCGCAGCGAAGTCATTGAGGAGGGGTCTGCGGAGTCTGCCCAGCCGCCCGAGGAGGCCGTCCCTCCGGTCGGAGGAAGAGTGCCTCCGAAAGAGGCCCGCCTCGAGGGGGAGGCAGGCACCGGCGTGGCGGCCACCACAAGCCTCGAACGACCACCAGGGCACCACGAGCCGGAGGCGGCCGCACCCAGCCCTCCCCGTACGGCCGAGCGGTCGGTAGGGGCGGGAGTTGAGGGGGAGGTTGAGGAGGATCCCGGCCGCCTGGAGGGGCACGAGGCCCCCTCAGGCGCGGGCATGGGCGGGTCCGATGACGCAGCAGCCCCTGAGCCCCCAGAGCCACGGGGGGCGGAGATGGAAGGGCCGGGAGCGCCCAGGACCTTGGTCCCGGTGAGCCACAGCATCCTACTGCGGATCGGGACTCTCCGCCATGCCAGGTTGGCCCTCAGCTCCCTGGAGGCCGAGCTCATGGCCGAGGAGGAGAACCTTTGCCTAGAGCGGGAGCGCGTTGCGGCCCGCGAGGCCCGGCACACCTCCCGCGAGGAGGCGGTCACCCGGCGCGACAGCATGGCGGCGGTCCTGGAGATGGACATGGAGATCCGGGAGCGCGAACTCCTGCGGACCACCATCGAGCAAAAGAGGGAGCGGGAGCGCTTGGAGAACCTGGACCGCACCATGGCGGCCGGCGAGGCCTCCTACAAAGAATGCCTCGCGAAGGCCAACGCCACGCTCGAAGAAAAAGCTGCAAAGTACAGGGCGGAGATCGACAGGCGGGGCCAGGACGAGGTCTCACGAAAGAACAAGGCCCTAGCCGATGCCTACTCCAACAACTTGAAGAAGCAGGAGGACCGCTTCACGAAGAGGCGCGGCGAGCTCGACGCCGAAATCGCCAAGCTCAAGCGGCAGCTCGCAGCGTCGGAGGCCGAGAGGCGGAGTGTGGCGGAGCTCCATGCCACAACTCGCCGTGATCTGGATGACCTCCAGGCTCAGGTGAGCGAGGTTAGTGATGAGGCGCAGCGGGCACGCGACGAGGCAGCCCGGGGGCGCGGGGAGCAGCTCCAATGCTCCAAAATGTTCCGCGAGCTCATGGGGCGCGCTCGTAGCACCGTGGCTGCTTTCTCGGTCGAGGGGGTGGAGGACCCCCTGGAGACCGATGACGCCAGCTACCTGGCCTTCTTCACAAGGCTCGTGGAGCGGTTGGAGGCGAGCTCCGCCCGGTGGGATGAGATCCGCGATGCTGAGTGCCGCGACCTTCTGCGCCAAGCGTCGACCCGCGTCTTCAGCAACCTGTTGCGCGTCGATGGCAGCTTCGACTTCGACCAGGTGCTGTCTCCGGTCCCTGAGGAGCTCCAAGGCAAGCTTGCGAGGGCGGTGGAGGACCATGTGGTGAGTCTGCCGGAGCGGTTCACGCCTGTCGCCTGTCGGGGAAGGGTCCGGCGATGACGGCAATCCAGTTGTTGACGACACCGACAGTGGCTCTGCTGCCTGAGGCCCTGCGCTCACCTTCCTGTAACAGAGTAGATGCGGCCCTGAGGGGGCGTGAAGACATTTGTATGGCACTTTTGTTGTCAAGTACTTAATGATTCGTGTGTTTTTGCTTTCCTCCCGAGGCCCTTATTTCCCTTTTACATTGCCTTCGTGCCCTGTGTCGCTGGGACCCAGCCCCCGAGGCAAGCTACCACCGTCGCTGGTATGCCCAGAGCGTGCGCTCGGCAAGGCCAGAGGGTGTAGGGCTCTTAGGGCTGGTAGGAGTCCCTGAGGCGCGATGCTCAGGGTCCCCCCCCCTTGACACGCAGGCGGCTCGTGCGAAGGAAATCAGGATGCCACGAGAGAGAAATGAGAGGGAAAAAGACCCGAGGGGTGCTTTAGACTTAGCTCCTTTGAGGAGTGTAGCTTGGGGCGAGTCCTTCGCAGGGCGTGGCTCATGAGGCGCAGTCCCTCATGAGGCCTTCTGCCCGTAGGGCCCCGCTCGCGAGGCCTCCCGGGGGGGGGCTCCTGAGGCCTTCTATATCCTGCACCAGGGAAACTGCCAAGTTTTCGCAAGTAGTGCAGCAGGGCGCGCTCGCGAGGTCGCCTGTGGGTGTTACGCAAGGAGACAAGAGCACCAAGGACCTGGTGAGGTGACGTACACGGGAGCAGGCCCGCGAGCCAGAGCTCAGTCGCTTGGGTTTTTCAGTGCTGCTGGGACTAACCCGAGCACAGGCACCGTGCCCAGCCCCTGGTCGCGTGACAGGCACGGGTGAGATCATGAGCGCGCGCCCTGCGGCTGCAAGCACATAGGGTTCTTGGAGGAAATAAGCTTTACTGATGCATGAAGCAGGTTCATTACATAACAGAAAGATACATGCCGCCGTGTTCGACACGGGTCAGCTTGAGGATGTGACGGCCGAGGGCCCCTCAAGTAGGCCGCCAGCGCTGAGCATGGGGCATCCGACATCGCTAAGCATGGGGCTTCCACGAGAGTGGGAAGGAGATCTCACGTGCTGGAGGCAGCGTGGGTAGAGAGAGCCCCGGAGCGTGTACAACCCCATGTCGCTCGTATCCATGGGGCACGGATAGAACTTAGGGTGATGGCGGGCGTTCCATGTGTTTGGTACCGGAACACCCGCCTCCGTCACGAGTGGGGCCGTGGTGGGCCGATGGCGGGCGTTCCATGTGTTGGCGACGAACTGCTTGCACAGGTCCTCCCACGAAGAGATGGACGCCTCGGGGAGGTTCATGAGCCATGAGCGCGCGTCATCCTTGAGGGCCATGGGGAACCAGTTCGCCATGACCCGGTCGTCCCCCCTCGCGGCCTGGATGCTGATGGTGTAGAGCAGGAGGAACTCCGTGGGGTTGGCGCTGTCGTCGTAGCGCTGAGGGAGCTCTGGCTTGAACTTGTCGGGCCACACCACGCGACGTAGCTCTGGGGCAAGGGCTATGTAGCCCCCGTTGGTGACGGCGCCACCGTCGAGGGCCGCGCGGTTCTAGCGCCCTGCCATGGCGACGTCGTGGAGGACGCGGTCCTGGCGGTTGCGCGCCTTCTCAAGGGCCATGCGCGCGTCCGGGGGTGCGCGGTGGACGATCTGGCAGCTGTCACCGTCGCCGCCTGGCACGAGCGAGCCGTGGGATGGCTCTGGGGCGCGCGCTGCGGGGCGGCACTCGGCCACGTCGCGATCCGAAGGAGGCGGAGGAGGTGCGTCGCGCCCGGCCCGGTTGGCGCGGGATGGTGGAGCAGGCAAGGAGCGAGAAGGCGCCTGGCCATCGCGTGCGGCGTCGACGAGCTCGGTGATGCACCCAAGCCAGGTGTCGTAGCCGTCCTCGGTGGGACGGTAGCGCAGCAGCTCCTGCGCCATGAGCAGCGCGGCGTGCGGAGCGGGAGGGTCGCGACGCGCGAGCGAGGAGGTGGCGGCGGAGCGGCCGTCCGCCTGCTCGTTCACCGACGGGTGGGCGGAGGAGGCCACGCGCTCCCCAACAGGCTTGGTGGCAGTGCGAGGGCGCCGCCCAGGGGCACCGCGGGTGGCGGGTGTCGCGCGGACCCTGGCAGCGGCTCGGCGCACGGCGCGTTCCTGGCGAGCGGCGGCGTCGTCCATGTCGATGCTGGCTTCGAGGTCGAAGGCGCGAAGACGGCAAGTCCCCCTACCTGGCGCGCCAAATGTCGGAGTCTAGGATCTGCGTCCAAGAAACTTCTCCAAGAACTTAGGATTCGAACTCTGGGGGACTTTGTTTGGCAACCTATGACGCGACGGCAACTACGGCGGGAACACGACGGGCTCGCTGGCTCTCACTGGACATGAAGGGGACGCGCGAGCTACCCAAGTTCGGGCCACCGTGTGGTTTAATACCCTACTCCAGCCTGTGTTGGATTGCTTTGTGGTGGAGAGCTTGTGCTCAAGATACAAGAGGCGTGGGGGAGAATGGGTCGATCCCCTTACATGGAAGCGGCCCTGCCCCTTTTGTAGTGCCTTGGTCCTCTTCCTTGAAAATATGAGCAGGAAAGGGTGGCCACAGGGCGGCAATTCAAAGAAGGACAGGCGCGCAGGTCTATCCTGACTAAAGGCGGTCTCCGCCTGATAAAGTAGTCTTCGTGACGCGCCGGTGGGCTTGGCGATGACCTCCATCCTGGCGCACCGATCCGTCCTGATCTTCTATCACCAAAGAGGAAAACCTTTGGGGCTTGCTTTGGGGGAGGCAGATGCCACTGTTCCCTTATCACCAGAATGGAAGCTGGGCTTGGTCACGCCCCGCTGTCCTTATCCTGACAGCGGGACGTCACCCATGTGCTGGGCGTGGAGCCCTGCGGCTGGCGCCGTACGATCTGCTTCGTGAGAAGGCCTCACGAGGGGAGCCTCGCGAGGGAACCTGGTGCTTGGCGGCCTCGGCAGGGCCTGACCTGGCGGTGAGGCGCCTCACGAGGCTCGCCCCTCGCGAGGTGGCTTCCTCCGGAGCGGCTGAGGCAAGGCCACCCTCATGGGCCGACCGAAGTGTCTTCCACTGGGCCAGAGGCAGACGGGCCGTGGTACCCTGGTTCCCACTGGGCCGACATTCCAAAAACGGAATATGCCTAAAATGGAAAGTTCAAAAAAGGAATTATGCCAAAATTGGAATGCGCTAAAATTGGAATAAAACAGAAAAGATGGAAAAGGCTAAGGGTACCCAGGGGTGTACCCAGCCACTGACTGGCTGGTGGGGTCAGGGTGCATGGGACAGGTGGTGTGTGGGTGTGTGACCGACAGGTGGGGCCTGCCTGTCGGTGACTGTGGGGCAGAGCGAACAGAGGAGGCACCGGCGGCGACTGGAGCGCGGCGGAGGGCTCACTGGAGTTGGCTTCGGTGACCTAACGGCACGGCGGAGGGTACGGATCGAAGCGCGGGAAGATCCCGCACTCACGCGTGACACACACGGCGCCAAATGATGACGGGAACGTCGCCAGTGACGAGGTGACAGAGGTAGTGGCGACGGACTCGCACACTTCGCAGCGGTGGCTAAACATGGCAGGGAAAAGGCCAGAGCGGCACTACGCGGCGGGATAAGCACGACACACGCACGGGACCTATGGTGGCCGGAGCACTCGTCAGCGACGAGGTCCGACGGAGCCAAGCTCGGGCACGCATGGAAAACATGGCTAGCGCATGCAATAGAGGGGAAGAAGGGTATGGGAAGGCGCACACGCTCACCACGAACACGCGAGCGTGATCGGTTCATCGTGAGGTGGTCGGAGTTTGCCGGAATCGACGACGGAGCGGCGGCGACCGACGCAGAAGAAGAGGAAGAAGATGGGGGTGAACTTGGCGATCCCGAGCGAGGTAGTGGACGTCGGGGATGTAGATGACGCCTAGGAACTTGCCGGACACGGTCATCGGAGCGTAGGGGGACGCAGCTCATGGTGGCGCCATCGATGCGCTCTCGGGTACGCTCGGGAAGCGAAGGGGACAGCGGATCTGGTGGTTCTACTCACCTGACGGTGGCAGCGAAAGGAAGAGGGGAACCCTAGGGACAGCCAGGGCATGGAGAGGCTTTAAAGGGGGGCTAGGGCGAGCGCAGGGCCTCACGGGCACGCGGTCCCCATGGCGATGGCGTGAGAAGGACGAAAAGTGGGCGTGCGGGGCGACCTGGGCCGGGAACTGCTGCTGTGCTGGGCTGCTGCTACTAGGTTGCTGCTGCCGCCCCTCTCTCCCTCTTATTCCTTTTTTGTAATTCTTCAGGCAGAATTAAAAGAAGAGAAATGCACAGAGAGATAGGAGAGGGATGTGAGAGAGGTGAGAATATATTTGGAGCCCTGGGTTTATGCTCTATTTGAATAAATTGATCTGGCAATATTTAGAGGTTGAAAAATAAAACAAGGTTGTATTTAATTCAAACTTGATCCATTTTTTAACCCAACCAAATCAAGTTCAAAAGGGGGTGGAATTTGACAAAGAGGGTAAAGGCATGGATTTGAGAATTTAGAAAAATAGTGGACATTTAATTGGGACAGATTTATATCCACATGGAATAAAATGGAAAAGAAGAAGAAGGTGATGATCATGCATGGTGGATGGATTGCGTGAAACCACAATGATCTTGAGAGAGATAGCAAAGTAGGGTGTTGAATACACACAAGAACACATGAAGCAATCACAAAATAAATGATGGGTGCAAAGCACAAGTATGCAACAATAAAAAAATGAACCAATGCAAAACAATGATCATGATGCAACAATCATTATGGCAACATGGAAATGCATACATGACAAGGATGGTTGAGGTACACAATGAACATTGATATATAACTTGTTCATGAGCAAATATGACGACATTGTTTATTACAATAAACTAATCATGAGCACATCACCATCATCCTTGAAAAATAATATGACTAGATTAGATAAGAGGGTGATGGAGAATGCGTCATCGCTTTCGGGTCTGACGGAGAAGTCTTTGGACAGTCGACCATGCATTCATCCAATGAAGCATAACAGTATTTGCTTACTAAACAACAGATGCATATCGAGTCTTTGCAGTTCGGATCACGGACGCACAGACCATGTAAATTGATTTTAACGGTTTCCATGTCTTCCAAGATTCTACCTATAGAGCATATAGAACAGTTAATATTCATATTAGTCTCTGTTTATCTACTACTACCTCAGTAATATAGAACAAGTAACTGATTCAACAACAAACAAATACCAAATTACTAAGAAAAGTTCTGCACTACTCATCAAGAAGTTATGTGTAACATATGCATTATCTGGTCGATAATGGGAGATCAGTGTTGGAAAGACTAATCAACTTAGGTAGAACAATAAGTGGGTCGGCTGCTTGACTGAACTTACATTGCACACGGGTAGCGAAGCATGTGAGAAAAAGTATCGAGAGTAGCACAATTGATGTATGGAAGCGGTTCCTATAGTTGTCCATGGTGAAAGTACTATGAGGACTTGTTACGTACGCGTCTATGGGGGGGTCCTAATATATATACCCACCAATCAACTTGAGGTAGCTTGCACAAAGTAAAGCGTGCAATCAAAACAGATCGCTAAAATCACGGTGTATTCTATATATAGATAAATAACCTGCCAGCTAATATGAATATGATTTTGACATTCCTTATGAAATCTCTAGTCATATACTAACCGAATTAAAAATGATTAATTACCATGTTTACACGTTACGCATCGTACCAATGAATGCTAATATCTAGGCGACGAGAACGGATCGTACTGACTCGGTGCTGGGCCACACAACTACCTTGTCACTGGTGCAGTGACGTGCTATACAAACAGTTTTTAATCCCTTTCCGTGACACGGTTTTAAACCGTCACCTTGCCAGCGTGTGCGATAGGGGGTCCTTCCCACATGACCCAGAAACCGTCGGCGACAGGCAGCGATGATGCAGACGCGTTGCCAAATGTAATCTTATGTGATGCAAGAACATATCACACACACTATATTCTGGCACACGTGTGGGATTGGGGCTCAATCGCCCACGTCTCTCATGAGTCAAACATTTCTAATTGCACAGGGAAACCAAACGGTGTTTGACATTCGACCGTTTGCGAAATAGTACCTAAGGCACACGGGCGAGCATAATAACTATGCGCGATATGTGGCCCATCACACACGAGTATTCTATGGCAATCGTCTGCCATGCATGCCATCATCGCACACATTTCCTGAACAATTTACGAGTGGAACTGCATTTTGCATTGGACATGGTTTCCTCTAAACTCTTGTGTGCGATAATGTGCTATCACAAACGGTTAAGGAGCCCCTACGCACACGTAGAAGTGCTGCAAATCGTCTGCGATTTGTTGTGTATCACCGACGGCTATGCTATGAGTGACGTCTGCTTTCCGTTCTGGATCGCAAACTCTCATTTAGTTGAACCGTGTGCGCATCAATGGCCAAATTAATGCAAAAATATCGCATTTGAATCGCCATGCAAAAAGCAAATTCGCCACAATATGCAATTGAACAAACAGTGTCCACATGAAGAACATTCATCAGAATTCGCAACAATTGAACAAATGCTAGCTAAATTCCACTGATTTATCGACATATGCAGTACATAATCATAGTGTATGAAATACGAAGACCTCATCACATACAAAACAATGCATCCATGCGTATATGTTTAGCGGCTAACTCTAGTTGAACGATTACTCATTGTTTGAGGAACAACCATGCTGAAATCTTCATTATCACCAGTGGAGTGATTCAGGAAGAAGTTGCTAATAAATCTCCTAACCTCCAGCAATTCACTAGCAGGGAGCGGTTCAGGGGTCATCGGTTCAAAGATGAGCTGCAAGATTTTTAGATCAGAATGTGCCATACGAGTGGAGTAGAAGATATTAAATAAGATACAGACTTACTGGTACTAATTTGACAGCATTATCACAACAATCAATAGATTTGCAGATGGAGATCATGTGTCTACAAACATAGTATCCACAAAGGTTGGTCCCTACTTGTTGCTAAGGACACTGAAATGTTTTGTACATACATGTATTTGCCCTGTTTGGAACAACCTAACCGGTGTAAGATGTTTATTTTTTTTCTTTGGAGAGAAATAGAAAGAGGCTTATTTAGAAACTTGAACATTTGACTAGCGTAGGAAAAGGTATTTGCAAACTTTTGGATACATTTTTTGAAAATAACGGGTTTCGGTGTCTTACTGGAGAAACGATCTCGTGCTGCAGAGGTAGTGCAGTCTTGAACTGGTTCCCTGGTTTAGTTTTGCACGATGCCAACACACTGCAAATGAAGATGAATTTTCACATACTCAATTCTTGAACCAGATATGAATGCAAATTTCAACATCATAGAATTTAATACCTATCCATGAATTGCTAAAGATGCATCAGATCCTGAGGTTTTATTGACTCTCTGAGAGAATCCAGGTAGTAAACTCTGTTCTGCTTTGGAACAATGACTACCAAGATCCAGTGAATGTTATAGATTAAGCAAACCATGAACTTATGAACTATGTCGAAATCTGAAAGACAATCAATGTATGCGTGGTTGTTTATTTGACTTACCCTTCATGATATGGCAAGAGAAAGAATTCTTCATGGGGCATGCAATGCAAGATACTAGCGACCTTGCCAATGGGCCACTCCCGTATATCTATGGTACCACATAATAATGTGCCATTTGCTACTTCAGGATCTATGAAATACGCTCTCTCTCACTTGTTCTTCTCTGCGCGATCAATCCCCTGAGAGGAGTACAATATAGTTCACTTTTTTTCGTTTACAACCTTGTATGGAGAAGTTGATCAGAGTTTGTGAAGTACTTACAACATCAAGCATTTAACAAGAGTGACAACGAGCACATTGAAGTTGAAGAAGAGATGAAAGTCCTCGAATTCCACACTGATGGTTCCCTGATCATGACAGAAATGATCTCTATCATAGTGGACTAGCAGAACCTCATGACCTTTTGACATTTCATCCATGCAATATTTATGTAACTTGTGGCAACTGGAACTGCACTCCTCAAAGTATTCGCCGACAAGAAATGGCTGGCCATGGACATACTTGCATGCTTCAAGTATGTCTGATTTATTTTTTAGCAAGTATCCTTTCGACTTCTTCGTCGGGCAGGATGTCAGAACCAGTATTACTCTCCGATTCAAACAACTTGCTGGTAATTTGGTTATGGGCGATGAGTGCTTTTAGTAAGAGGCTATCATTCTCATTCCTCCTCGGTCTCGGGGGCCGCTTCCTCGCGGGTGCTGCCGTGCCCGCTTTCTTCTTGGTACTTCAAGCACTTCTGGTGCAAGGTCTGGATGGTTGAAAGACGGACTACTGAGTAGGCGGTGAAGCTACGACAGACTGCTGAGCAGGCGGTTTAGCTATGCCGGACTGTTGAGCTGGCGGTGCTGCTGTGACGGACTGCTGAGCTGTAGGAGCAGAGGCATCGGACTGCTTACCAGGCGGTGAAGCTATGTCGAGCTTCTGCGCAGGTGGTGCGAATTCGTCGGTGTACTAAGGAGGCTATGCCAACGCATTGGTTTGCTGAGCAGGCAGTGCCGACGCATCGGTATGCTGATCACGCGGATGTGAATCGACGAACTGATGAGCAGGCGGTTCCAAACCTTCGGACTGCTTAGCAGGCGGTTCCACACCGTTTGACTGCTGAGCAGGGGGTTCCGAAGCATCGGACTGCTTAGCAGTCCGTTCCACCGGGTTGGTCTGCTGAGTGCGACTTGTAGACTGTGTTGGTATTTCCCCAAAGAGGAGAGGATGATGCAGTATAGTAGAGATAAGTGTTTCCCTCAGCTAAGAACCAAGGTTATCAATCCAGTAGGAGAACCAAGCAAAATTCCGTTAAACGCACCTGCACACACAAAAGCAAACACTTGCACCCAACGCAAATAAGAGGGTTGTCAATCCTCTTAGCAGTTATTTGCAAGGATTAATTCTGATAGTGATAGATAGATAAACTAAAATACTAAATAAAATAAAAGTAAATAAATTGCAGCAAGGTATTTTTAGGTTTTTTATATATGATAAAGTAGACCCGGGGGGCATAGTTTTCACTAGAGGCTTCTCTCTCGAACACATAGCATACAGTAAGTAAACAAATTACTGTTGGGCAATTGATAGAAAAGCAAAGAATTATGATGGATTCATGGCAATGATCATGTATATAGGCATCATGTCCGAGACAAGTAGACCGACTCCTGCCTGCATCTACTACTATTACTCCACCCATCGACCGCTATCCAGCATGCATCTAGGGTATTAAGTATGAAACAGAGTAACACCTTAAGCAAGATGACATGATGTAGACAAAGTAAACTCAAGCAATATGATTAAACCCCATCTTTTTATCCTTAATGGCAACAATACAAATACATGTCATGTCCCCTTCTGTCACTGGGATTGAGCACCGCAAGATTGAACCCATCACAAAGCACCTCTCCCATTCCAAGATAAATCAATCTAGTTGGCCAAACCAAACAGATAGATCGGAGAGAAATACAAAGCTATAATAATCATGCATAAAAGAGTTCAGAGAAGACTCAAATATTTCTCATGAATAATCTGATCATAAACTCACAATTCATCGGATCCCAACAAACACACCGCAAAAGAAGATTACATCGGATAGAACTCCAAGAACATCGAGGAGAACATGGTATTGAAGATCAAAGAGAGAGAAGAAGCCATCTAGCTACTAGCTATGGACCCGTAGGTCTGTGGTAAACTACTCACACATCATTGGAAAGGCAGCAAGGTTGATGAAGAAGCCCTCCGTGATCGATTCCCCCTCCGGTAGAGTACCGGAAAAGGCCTCCAGATGGGATCGCGGAAGAACAGAGGCTTTCAGCGGCGGAAAGGTTTTCTCTTCTGTCTCTCTAGTATATTGGGAATATTTGGGAATTTATAGCGCTGGAATTAGGTCAGGAGGGGCTACGAGGGGCCCACAAGTCTGGGAGACGCGCCCTACCCCCCTGGGCGCGCCCTCCAGGCTTGTCGCCTCCTCGTGGCTCTTCTGGTCTTCTCCCGAAGCTTCGTGGGTCTCTTCTGGTCCATAAAAAAGTAATCCAAAGTTTTTTTCTCGTTTGGACACTTTTTGATAATGATTTTCTGAAAAGGCAAAAACAAGCAGAAAACAACAACTGGCACTGGGTTAATAGGTTAGTCCCAAAAAAGATATATAATGCCATATAATTGCATATAAAACATCCAAGATTGATACTATAATAGCATGGAACAATAAAAAATTATAGATACGTTGGAGACGTATCAAGCATCCCCAAGCTTAATTCCTACTCGTCCTCAAGTAGGTAAATGATAAAAACAGAATTTTTGATGTGGAATGCTACCTATCATGTTTCATCATGTAATCTCTCTCTTACGGTATGAATAATAAGATCCGAATGATTCAAAGCAATAGTCTATAGTTTGATATAAAGACATCAATACTCAGGCATACTAATAAACAATCATGTCTTTCAAAATAAAAATGCTAAAGAACGTTATCCCTACAAAATCATATAATCCTGTCATGCTCCATCTTCTTAACACAAAATATTTATCATGCACTACCCCGATGACAAGCCGAGCAATTGGTTCATACTTTTTAACGCGCTTCAGCTTTTTCAACCCCCACGCAATACATGAGCGCAAGCCATGGATATAGCACTATGGGTGGAATAGAGTATGGTGGTAGAGATAAATAAGGAGAAGTCAAAAATAAGAAGATAGTCTCACATCGATGAGGCTAATCAACGGGCTATGGAGATGTCCATCAATTGATGTCCATGCGAGGAGTAGGGATTGCCATGCAACGGATGCACTAAGAGCTATAAGTGTATGAAATCTCAACATGAAAACTAAGTGGGTGTGCATCCAATTTGCTTGCTCATGAAGACCTTGGGCATTTGAGGAAGCCCATCATCGGAATATACAAGCCAAGTTCTATAATGAAAAATTCCCACTAGTATATGAAAGTGACAAAATAGGAGACTCTCTATATGAAAAACATGGTGCTACTCTGAAGCACAAGTGTGGAAAAGGATAGTAACATTGCCCCTTCTCTCTTTTTCTCTCATTTTTTTTCGTGGCTCTTTTTGGCCTTTTTTTTAGAACGATCTCATGGACCTCATCCCCACTTTTTCGAGGACTCATTAGTCTCAACCATTCTTTCCTCACTGGGACAATGCTCTAATAATGATGATCGTACCACTTTTATTTACTTACAACTCAATATTACAACTCGATGCTAGAACAAAAATATGACTCTATATGAATGCCTCTGGCAGTGTACCAGGATGTGCAATGATGCTAGCGTAATATAAAAATGATGAACAGTGGCTGAGCCACAAATACTATGTCAGCTATATGATCATGCAAAGCAATATGGCAATGACGATGTGTGTCATAAAAACGGAACGGTGGAAGTTGCATGGCAATATATCTCGAAATGGCTATGGAAATGCCATGATAGGTAGGTATGGTGGCTGTTTTGAGGAAGATAAAAGGAGGCTTATGTGTGATAGAGCGTATCATATCACGGGGTTTGGATGCACCGGCGAAGTTTGCACCAACTCTCAATGTGAGAAAGGGCAATGCACGGTACCGAAGAGGCTAGCAAATTGCGGAAAGGTGAGAGTGCGTATAATCCATGGACTCACATTAGTTATAAAGAACTCACATACTTATTGCAAAAGCTTATTAGCCCTCAAAGCAAAGTACTACTACACATGCCCCTAGGGGGATAGATTGGTAGGACAAGTCCATCGCTCATCCCCGACCGCCACTCATAAGGTAGACAATCAATAATAAATCATGCTCCAACTTCTTAGCATAACGACAGATCATACGTGCATGCTTCGGGAATCACAAACCTTAACACCAATATTCTTACTAAATCACAATTATCTACTAGCAACTCCCACATATTACCATCTTAATATCGCAAAACTATTGCAAGGAATCAAACTTATCATATTCAGTGATCTACATGAAAGTTTTTATTATATCCCTCTTGAATACCTATCATATCAGGACCAAATTCATAACCCGTGCATATTACCATTGCTATTCATTAGACTCTCAAAAAGATATAAGTGAAGCATGAGAGTGCAACTATTTCTTTAAAATATAACCACCGCCGTGCTCTAAAAGATATAAGTGAAGCACCAGAGCAACTGCCTAGCTCAAAAGATATAAGTGAAGCACATAGAGTATTCTAACAAATCACGAATAATGTGTGTCCCTCTCAAAAAGGTGTGTTCAGCAAAGATGATTATGACAAACTAAAAATCAAACAAAAGCAAACAAACTATATCACAAGACGCTCCAAGTAAAACGCATATCATGTGATGAATAAAAATATAGCTCCAAGTGAGTTACTGATAGATTGTAGACGAAAGAGGGGATGCCTTCCGGGGCATCCTCAAGCTTAGTCGCTTGAGTCTTCCTTGAATATTACCTTGGGGTGCCTTGGGCATCCCCAAGCATAGGCTCTTGTCGCTCCTTATTCCTTTATCCATCGTAGTCTCACCCAAAACGTGAAATTCAGCACACAAAACTCAACAGAAACCTCGTGAGATCCGTTAGTATAACAAACAAATCTTGAACTTTAGGTACTGTTGTAGATTGATTCATGTTTAATATTGGCATAATGCTACTGTACTCCAACTTCTCCATGACTCATACCCCCCGATACGATTCATAGATTCATCAAAATAAGCAAACTATGCAACAAAAACAGAATCTGTCTAAAACAGAACAGTCTGTAAAGATATATTTAAAAGCCATACTTCTGTAAATCCAAAAATTCTGAAAAATTAGCACAACGTAAAAAATTCATATACCAATACTGTGTAAAAATTTCAGACTTTTCTGACGCTCCAGTACAGAATTAAAATTCCAGCACTGGACGCAAAACTTTCTGTTTTCCAAACAGCATCAATTATACTATCATCAACATCATCCCAAAGGCATTACTTGGCACAAACACTAATTAAAAGATAAAAATACAATCATAACAGAGGCTATAATTGTGTAAACACACAAGAACAGAAAGTAAAAACAAAAATTTATTTTATTCATTGGGTTGCCTCCCAACAAGCGCTATTGTTTTATGCCCCTAGCTAGGCATAACGCATAGTTTTAAGTGTTGCCACCCTTGGTTTCCAACTCCTCAATTACACATCCATTTTTTCTAGTATATTTAACATAGGAGTTTCTCATCATCACACTTCTAGGCACAAAATCAAGAATTTTGCTTTTATGGATGGGTTCCTTTATTACATCAATGAAATTGGGGTGCACGCTAATCATTTTAAGATCCTCGCTCCCTTTACTAGAAGTAGCGCCCTTAACATTAGGAACATATATAAACTTGCATTTTTATTAGGAGGAGTCCTATCAATGTTTTTAATGGAGGAAAAAGCAGAACCTAAGTTATTGATAATCTCTTCTAATTTGTCAATTCTAGCGGGGCTTTGTTCTATCCTTTCGTTAATTATCGGTTCCTTTTCCTTTAAAGTTTTCAAAGCAATTCCAACCTTAGAACCAAATTGAGTAATATGATTATGGACCTTTTTATCTAAATTTTCAAGATGTTCAATAGTAGGCATCTTATTTTCAATAGCTTCTAACCTTTGCATAACATGTTCCAAAGTCAATGATGTTTCATTAATAATGATCGGGGGTGAACCCACTAAATTTTCCATAGTAGTGGAAGCATCCGAAGTGGGACACATCAAGAAATTCCCTCTGGTAATAGTGTCAAGCACAAATCTCTACCACGTAGTAATTCCCACATAAAAATTTCGAAGAAGAATGGTAGTGGATTGCTTACGAGTTGATCTATTTTGAGCATCGCAAATCCTATACCAAGCATCTTTTAAATTTTCTCCTCCCCTTTGTTTAAAATTAAGCACTTCATTTTCCGAGGTAATAGTAACAAATGAAGAACTAGCCATAATGGTGAAGCAAACAAGCAAACAAGCAAATAATTTTTATTTTGTGTCTTTGTAAAAAAATTAGAAGTGGGGGAGATGAAAACTAGAGGCAAATGGAAATAAGAAGGCAAATAAAATAAATGCAAGTGGATGATAGTTTGTGCGAAGGTACTTGGTAATTTTGATGATGTCTCCCCGGCAACGGCGCCAGAAATTCTTCCTGCTACTTGTAGACTGCGTTGGTATTTCCCCGAAGAGGAGAGGATGATGCAGTATAGTAGAGATAAGTATTTCCCTCAGTTAAGAACCAAGGTTATAAATCCAGTAGGAGAACCAAGCAAAATTCCGTTAAGCGCACCTGCACACACAAAAGCAAACACTTGCACCCAACGCAAATAAGAGGGTTGTCAATCCTCTTAGCGGTTATTTGCAAGGATTAATTCTGATAGTGATAGATAGATAAACTAAAATACTAAATAAAATAAAAGTAAATAAATTGCAGCAAGGTATTTTTAGGTTTTTTATATATGATAAAGTAGACCCGGGGGCCATAGTTTTCACTAGAGGCTTCTCTCTCGAATACATAGCATACGGTGGGTAAACAAATTACTGTTGGGCAATTGATAAAAAAGCAAATAATTATGACGGATTCATGGCAATGATCATGTATATAGGCATCACGTCCGAGACAAGTAGACCGACTCCTGCCTGCATCTACTACTATTACTCCACCCATCGACCGCTATCCAGCATGCATCTAGGGTATTAAGTATGAAACAGAGTAACACCTTAAGCAAGATGACATGATGTAGACAAAGTAAACTCAAGCAATATGATTAAACCCCATCTTTTTATCCTTAATGGCAACAATACAAATACGTGTCATGTCCCATTCTGTCACTGGGATTGAGCACCGCAAGATTGAACCCATCACAAAGCACCTCTCCCATTGCAAGATAAATCAATCTAGTAGGCCAAACCAAATCGATAGATCCGAGAGAAATACAAAGCTATAATAATCATGCATAAAAGAGTTCAGAGAAAACTCAAATATTTCTCATAAATAATCTGATCATGAACTCACAATTCATCGGATCCCAACAAACACACCGCAAAAGAAGATTACATCGGATAGAACTCCAAGAACATCGAGGAGAACATGGTATTGAAGATCAAAGAGAGAGAAGAAGCCATCTAGCTACTAGCTATGGACATGTAGGTCTATGGTAAACTACTCACACATCATCGGAAGGGCAGCAAGGTTGATGAAGAAGCCCTCCGTGATCGATTCCCCCTCCGGTAGAGTACCAAAAAAGGCCTCCAGATGGGATCGCGGAAGAACAGAGGCTTGCGGCGGCGGAAAGGTTTTCTCTTCTGTCTCTCTGTATATTGGGAATATTTGGGAATTTATAGCGCTGGAATTAGGTCAGAAGGGGCTACGAGGAGCCCACAAGCCTGGGGGGCGCGCCCTACCCCCCTGGGCACGCCATCCAGGCTTGTCGCCTCCTCGTGGCTCTTCTGGTCTTCTCCCGAAGCTTCATGGGTCTCTTCTGGTCCAGAAAAAATTAATCCAAAGTTTTTTTCTCGTTTGGACACATTTTGATAATGATTTTCTAAAAAGGCAAAAACAAGCAGAAAACAGCAACTGGCACTGGGCACTAGGTTAATAGGTTAGTCCCAAAAAATGATATATAATGGCATATAATTGCATATAAAACATCCAAGATTGATACTATAATAGCATGGAACAATCAAAAATTATAGATACGTTGGAGACGTACCACTGAGCATGCGGTGCCACTTTGTCTCCTCCTGTTGCTTCAGTGGCCGGCATTTGAACCGGTGGTGCATCTTCAGCAGTTGTAGGCCTAGCCACTGGCTGCTCAGGGGCAGACGATGACATGGCATGTACGGCATGAAGTCGGGCGGGCTGATCATAGGTTGATGCATCAGCCGTCGGATTGTGAGTATTAGGTTCCTCGGGGGAAGCACGCGAGAGCTTCTGTGGCAAGGAGAGACTCACCGGTTGAAGGACGACATTGATTGCTCTTGGCGGGGCTTGAGGGATCTCATCCATGAAGTCTATTTTCTTTCGTGGCCACTGGATATGATTTAACAGTGTTTCTCCCAAGGCCCTCTGCTCATCATAGTCCCCTAGGACATTCTTCAGGAAAAATTCACTGAATCCAGGCTTTACTTCAGTCACGTAGCACTTCACACAGCCCGACTTCAATGGCACATTGTCCAATAAGAGGCCCCCTTCCGAGAGGGGGGGGGGGACCCAGGCTGTTGCACATTTTAACGTACCTTCATAATGTGTAAGCACACCCCTCAGTTAGTCAGTCATTCTAGATAGATCAAATATAGCATCATCATGCGCAGCTGTAGTCTCAGTGTCGCTGGGGTCAGCTGATGCACAACTACTCTTGTGTGGTGTTGTCGCAAAATAAGCAGCATCCTCCGTGCCCGCCTCCCCTCCTGTCTGCTGGCTATCTCTCAGTGTTAGAGTCTTCTGCATCATCAGTGATTCCTCAATTTCCTTTCGAACTGTCGGATACATGTCCCTCCTCAACCTTTCATACAATTGACTCTGCTTATGTTCACTCCTCACTTTTTTCATGGTGAGCCTCTCTTCTTTGCTGAGTGCAAAAGCCCTCTTGTGCGGGACATTGACACCTATACCCCTTGCACGGCCGGGGGCTCTTTTGTTTCCAGAGCATCGGACAGAATGTCACATGGCCCTGAGTTCCTGTAGAACCTTCCAGGGATGCTGGAAGCCTTTAACATCATGTGATACAGTTCTTCGTCATGTGAGTTTTCAAAGTAATAAGTTCCGTCGTCATGCCTCCTTGCACGTGCCCGCAAGTAGTCTCTAGCGCATTCGCCCCTGATTTCACTAAAGGTCGGTTTCCCACCCACAGTTATTGCTTCTTTCTCCTCCTGGTCCCATATCGGTTTCATGTCGTAGTATCCTGCCACACCCATACGGTGGGTGTGTGTGTTCCTCTTCTGAAGTTCCGATTGCTTGGCACTCTTCTCAATAAACTCTGTAGTTGCCCTAACCCTTTTGAATTCTGCCCAGTCTGCCTTTGTAATTTGGGGGTACGCCGGTATTGGGTCCTTGCCTTCACTCAAGTACTTCTTGTACAACACGTGCTTCCAGTTTCTCCAAGCATCCCTGGCCTTCTTCAGTGCAGCGTGTTCCACCTGCATTCTCCACTACTCTGGAATGTTGAAGTGATCCATGATCTCCCGGACTATCCTGTGACGTGTTTCCGTGTCAGCCTTCCGAAACCCCGATAGATTAATGTCGAGCCTTGCCATGCCAACAAATACACACACACTCCTCAACCTCGTGTGTGCTTTAACTGGTTTAGTTGGAGCCCAAGACTTTAAATCGATGTTGGTTACTTAATATACACCTTTAGGCTGGTGTGTGGGATTTCTTGGAGCATTCTTCCGTGTCCTGACAGGAAGGGTGATTGCGGCAGCTCTATCCCATTCCAGATTACTTGATCCCTGATCATCTGCTGGAGACCTAGGGTTGTGGGACTCAGATGAAGATATATCGCCTGAAGCATGAGTGTTGTCGCTGCTACTCGGCATCTACAGAGAACACATGCGAAATTCAGAAAAGGGGGATAAGCATAAAGCTAACAACTTGGTAGCAAGCTGTCTAAACATGTCATGTAATAATTTGGAAAATGTACAACTAATTTGTTCATTTTGTGTGACTCGGGCGCCCACGATCTGTAAATCGACAATAACTAATTGCAACAAATACTACTTATATGTACTAGTTACGAAGGTAGATAATGAACATATATACGCTCTCCATTATTTTATAGACAATTTGGGAACATACCAAACCAAATAGGAAGAGGGATCGAGAGGAAATATGCCTCACCGCGATGGAGAGCAGTAACTGACAGGTTTTTGTGCAAACCCGGCAGGAGAGGCGAGGGTTATATGATCGATATGCTCGAGGGCGGCTGGCGAGCAAAGGAAGACGGCGAGGCGCGGGCAGCCGCGTGTTGGGAACGGCAGTGAAGGTAGGGATGACACCGAAGAGCGGGCACACGACCGGGTTGAGCACGCCGGCGCCGGAAAGGGTTCTAGTGTGGATCTGCGGGGGGAGTTGGCGATGGAGTCTGGGTAGAATATGCGGACTATTGAGTGAAACGGGGGCGGGCGGTGGGGGTGTTGGCGGCTTCAGTGAAAAAAGTGAAAAAAGAGTGCCGGTCGCCGCGCGGAAAGGCCTATGCAAATGGTTGCCTCTACGAGTCCATGTGCACAAACAACATAATTTCGTTTGAAATGAAGACGTGGTAATTTTGAAATGAAGACATGAGTCCATCATTTCGCCTCAAGATTTTTTCCATGGTACACAATCACCATTATACCCTAGGTTTGATTTTCTGGCACATTTCAGGTCTCATTTGCTATATTTAAGCCATTTTTTGCATTTACCATGCATTTAGTGCATATAAATCAAAACCCTACTGCAACTACATGTGGGTGTTAGCAAAGAAGGTGTAAAAATCATTTGTGTGTCGCTTTGCGAGTTTTCAATCATTGTCCGAGAAACGGGAAGAATTTTCGAACATTTCGGCCGTGAGATGCGGCCACCGGCGTAGGGTTGTTGGTAATTTAATTACAAGAAATGCGGATGGACTTCAAAAATCACGAAATCGGTGTGTCACCGTGGCGCGATCTCAAGACCCAGTGGAAATGTTTTGGTAAAGTTTGGCACAATTTACAATGATCGCACCTTGGAAACCAGAGCATCTCACAAGAAGGATCATAGTTTCCAAAAGGAGACGTGGCAATTCGGACTCCAACCATCGGTGACTTCATCGTTTTGCCTCGAAATTCTTTCCACGGTACGCAATCACCATTATACCCTTGGTTTGATTTTCTGGCGTATTTCAGGGCTTGTTTGCTATATTTAAGCCATTTTTTGGCATTTACCGTGTATATTGTGCATATAAATCAAATCCCAACCGCAACTACATGTGGGTGTTGGCAAAGAAGGTCTAAAAAATCATTTGTGTGTCACTTTACATGTTTTCATTCATTGTCCAAGGAATGGGAAGTTTTTTCAAACATTTCGGCTGTAAGGTGCGGCCACCGGCGTAGGTCTTGTTGGTAATTTAATTACAGGAAATGCGGATGGACTTCGAAAATCACGAAATCGGTGTGTCACCGTGGCGCGATCTCAAGACCCAGTAGAATTTTTTTTGGTAAAGTTTGGCACAATTTACGATGACCGCTCCTTGGAAACCGGAGCATCTCACAAGAAGGATCATAGTTTCCAAAAGGAGACGTGGCAATTCGGACTCCAACCGTCGGTGACTTCATCGTTTCGCCTCGAAATTTTTTCCAGGGTACGCAATCACCATTATACCCTAGGTTTTATTTTCTGGCGCATTTCAGCGCTCGTTCGCTATATTTAAGCAATTTTTTGCATTTACCATGCATTTTGTGCATATAAATCAAATCCCAACTACATATGGTGATGAAAGGAATGAGGATTGCCGTTCGATCTGGGTGCATCCAATGATGCAGACGTACGATCCGTGGGGTTTGGGTTCTAGCCAATCAGAACGCACGACTCACATCGCCCGCAGTAGGGGTCATCGGCCACGGTTTGTTAGGCACACGACTTTTGTGAATGAACCGTGTGCTATTGGAAAACATATACATCAAGGAACAACATTGTTTCGTTTGAAATGAAGACGTGAGTGCATCATTTCACCTCAAAAAAATTTCCACGGTATGCAATCACCATTATAGCCTAGGTTTGATTTTCTGGCGCATTTCAGGTCTCGTTTGCTATATTTAAGCCATTTTTGCATTTACCATGCAATTAGTGCATATAAATCAAAACCCTACTGCAACTACATGTGGGAGTTAACAAAGAAGGTGTAAAAATCATTTGTGTGTCGCTTTGCGAGTTTTCATTCATTGTTCGAGAAATGGGAAGAATTTTCATACATTTCGGCCGCGAGATGCGGCCACCGCGTAGGGCTTGTTGGTACTTTAATTATAGGAAATGCGGATGGACTTCAAAAATCATGAAAATTGGTGTGTCACTATGGCGTGATCTCAAGAACCAGTGGAAATTTTTTGGTAAAGTTTGGCACAAGTTATGATGATCGCTCCTTGGAAATCGGAGCATCTCACAAGAAGGATCATAGTTTCCAAAAGGAGACATGGCAATTCGGACTCCAATCGTCGGTGACTTCATCGTTTTGCCTTGAATTTTTTTCCACGGTACGCAATCACCATTGCACCCTAGGTTTGATTTTCTCACGCATTTCGGGGCTCGTTTACTATTTTTAAGCCATTGTTTGCATTTACCATGTATTTTGTGCTTATAAATCAAATCCCAACCGCAACTACATGTGGGTGTTGGCAAAGAAGGTATAAAAAATCATTTGTGTGTCACTTTCCATGTTTTCATTCATTATCCAAGGAATGGGAAGAATTTTCAAACATTTCGGCTCCGAGATGCGGCGACCGGCGTAGGTCTTGTTGGTAATTTAATTACAGGAAATGTAGATGGAGTCTAAAAATCACAAAAATCGGTGTGTCACCATGGCATGCTCTCAAGACCCCGTGGAAAAATTTGGTAAAGTTTGGCACAAGTTTCGATGATCGCTCCTTGGAAACCGGAGCATCTCACAAGAAGGATGATAGTTTCCAAAAGGAGAAGTGGCAATTCAAACTCCACGCGCTGGTGACTTCATCGTTTTGCCTCAAAAAAAATTCCAGAGTACGCAATCACTATTATACCCTAGGTTTGATTTTTCTGGTGCATTTTGGGGCTCGTTTGCTATATTTAAGCCATTTTTTGCATTTACCGGGCATTTAGTGCATATAAATCAAATCCCAACTGCAACTGCATGTGGTGATGAAAGGGATGAGGATTGTCGTTCGATCTGGGTGCATCCAACGGTGCAGACGTATGATCCGTGGGATTTGGGTTCTGGCCAATCAGAACACACGACTCACATCACGTATAGTAGGGGTCATCGGCCATGGTTTGGTAGACACACGGCTTTCATGAATGAACCATGTGCTATTTGCAAACCAGATTGCATATGTTTTGTTCATACATACTGGAGTGAGATCAATTGGGTGTGCTAGCTCTAGGGTATATAATCATAAATATTCCAAATTCATTACCTGGGCTGACAACATATCAAGGTCAACATATTAATCGTTCTTAGATCAACAGAAGGCCGGGCATAACTCACAATTCAGTACATGCGGCAGTTCAAATTGAACGAATTAAGTTGCAAAATAGACATAATAAATAGTGTTACGGATTAATTCCCATGTACATGGGGGAACTGGGATCATTAGGTTGACCCCGAATGAACTTAGGATTTTTGATGATTTTAAGCTTCTTTTTTTGTTTGGTGCGTGATCCCTTGGCTGGCAACTCAGCAAATTCATCGTACTCGTCCTCATCAGCAACATCCTCGACGCCCAGTACCCTCCTCTTCCCATGCATCACTACATGGCAGTTCTTATGCAAGGGGTCTATCACATAGAAAATCTGGGTAGCATCGCTGGCAAGAATGAACGGGTCCTTGTAATGTGCCATCTTTGTCATGTTAACATAGGTCTTCCTGTAATCATCAACCTTTACATGACTAAGAGGGACCCATTTGCACCTGAATAATGTCACCTTAACTTGCACATAGTTAAGCTCCCAAATCTCTTCGATGGTTCCATAGTATACCCTTTTATCAGCTTCATCTACAATTATGCATTCTATTCGAACAGAGCTGTTCTGATATGAGGTCTTCTTATCACGTTCCTCAGTGTAGACGTGTAGCCATTTATGTCATACGCTTGGTACCTCAATATCGTAGGTGATGGATTTTGTGCCAACCACGTTGCAATGTCATCCATGGATCTGCGTGACAAATGATCCTTCAGCCATCTGACGTAGTCCTTATTGCGCGCCTTCATCTCGACATCTAATGGATGCACCATGGGTAAGAAGCTTCGTCGTATCTCCACCAAGTGTTCTTCAGCATAAGTGTCAAGAACTGGGCTATTAAGCAGTACCGTCAAATGGGCTTGATCGGTCTCATCTCCTGGTGCAGCATGTGACGCGCCAGCAAGGACCGGCTTACCAGCTAGCCTTTCCTCGTGGCGAGAGAGAGAGGGGCAAACCTATAGGTCTTTTTATGTAGGGTGGAACCCTATAGTGATGATCTTTTCACACTTGGAGGGGGAAAAGGGCAAATTGAGAGAAGAACACAAGAACAAACACTCAATTGACACAAATCCAATCACACATGCACTAGATCCACATACACATAAGAGGGAGATGCAAGATCCAAGGTCAACACAAGAGGATACAAATGGTAACTAGTTCATCCCAATCCTTAGAGGAGTTGAGGTCTTGAATCCTTGAGAGGATCTTCTCACATGCTCACATGGAGGTCTTGATCTCCATGGGAGAGGTAGTGGATGAGCAAAGCTCTATCTCAAAGAGCCAAACCTTTGCTAACCCTAATTCGGAGCTAGGAGATGAGTACTTATAGTCCAAGGGGTAAGTTGGGGAAAAAATGGGTCGTTGCCCTTTCACTGCGCGCAGGCAGGCCGGTTGTACCGGTCATTCAACCGGTTGTACCGCTGGGATCTCAAGTGCCGGTTCCTGGAGGTGTTTGCGGAAGTAGGGACCGGTTGTACCGGTGGGAGGACCGGTTGTACCGGTCAGGCTGACGCTGGAGGAACAACCGGGGTGGTACCGGTCTTGCACCGCTTGTTTACAGAACGTTGACCGGTAGTTGGGCGGTAGTGGACCGATTGTACTGGTGGACCGGTTGTACCGGTAATTCTGGGCTGGGAACAATCATCTCCAAGTCCTTGGTGTCCATCTTGCTCCATTCCTTCTCCTTGTTGGTTCCTTGGTACCTAAGCACACAAAGTGTCTTCGTTTGAGGTAGTAGCCATGTCTCATGTGGTTCCAAGGGAAGTTCAACAAGGAGAGAGTTCACCTTATGTCCAATGGCACATGCTCGAGCTCTCATCGTATCTCCACTTGGAGCTTGGGGAGTAGATGTAGTGAACATGGGGATGACCATAGGATGCTCCGCATCATCTCCCCCCCCCTTGGGAAAGATCCGTCCTCAGATCGTGAACCTCATCACCATGGAAACGGTATTCGTGGACGGACTTGTAGTTGGACGGAGTGGATGTCATGGCGCAATCCAAGTACTCCAAGGTGTCTCCAGAATAGTATACATGCAAAAAAGAGCAAACACAAAGTACACTTGGAAATACAAAGGTTAGCGCACACAAAGGTGTCCATCAAGTAAGCATGAGTTCGTCCAACAAGATTGTTTTTGAGGAGGCACATGAAGCTTCAAAAAATGATATAGAATGAGATGTAAAGCATTCATGGGGGCAAATTCATTCATTGTGCACACAAAGGTGTTGTTAATGTGATTAATGCGACCATTGTGCAAAATGATGTCATAGAGGGATGATTTATCAAGAGCATGAACATGGCAATTGGTGCTCAAAATGTTGATGATATCATGCAATTGATGGCGGACAATGTGATCATTATGTATGAATATGCCATCACCGTAGATCACAACAAATTTGCTAAGAAAGTGTACAAGCTCATATATCATGGATGACATGGGAATACAAGATGCAACATGGCAATCATAATGTAAGTCAATCCATGCATAAAGAGAAAACTTGTCATTTGTGGGATGTGTCGAACTAGCATGCCCATCAACAAATATGGAAGTGTCGGTGCAATATGGCAAAGGTTTCTTCGTATACCGTTGCCCGAGGTCGTGGCGTGAGTGGTGGTCCGGTGATGCATCCACTACTTCCGAGCGCTCCTCAATTTGAAGGTCCATAGGGCCAATCTCTAATGTCGCGCCTCCATCTGATAGATGTATCATGTAGACAAAAAGGAGCAAACAACAATGAAAGTATGGCCCATCCAATATGCCTATTTGAAGATGGCTCAAAGGGAATGAGGTCACCTCAGGAATGTTGCCGAAGATGTTGGTGTCGCACATCGTGTACGCCTTCACATGACCAAGTTGTCTCATGACGGTATCGCCTTGTGAATCCTTCAAAATGAAAGAACATGGCAAACACTTGGAAAAACAAATTAGGTTAGCATGAATGCAAAACCTATCATTCGTGTGGTGAGATACCGAACAAGTGTCGTCATCATTCATATCATAACAAGGAACAAGATAGTATGGTATGGTATGGAAGCATATGATGCGAGTACAACCAAAGACATTAAGCTCATACAAACAAGCATGCGTCACAAGTGAGATGTCCAAGTATCCAAGCATAGATGAGAAAGGTAGAGCAATCTCAAAATCAATAATCATAGCATTGTTGCACTCACTACAAGGCAATATGAGAGAAGCAACTAATGGAGAGATGGGACAATGATCAATACAAATTATGAAAGAGGCATGAACATTGATGTCATCAACCCAATGAAACGAGCAAGTATGAATCATGGGTGATGCAACAAGGCAAGGAATCATAGTGATCAAGTCATGTAAGCTAGTAGTGCAAAGATGCAACATACTAGAGGGAATCATGGCAATCATGTCATGTGTGCAAATAGTGGGCATACATAATGCACATGACATATCACAAGCATGAAAACAAGATATGAGCAAAGTAGCATCATTATATTGGCAAGAAGTCCTATGTAAATAGCAATGGAGCATCATGACTTTCCCAACACAAGAAGCAATAATAGCATGGGGCACACATAGAGCATGGCAATAGCAACTATTATCTCCACCAATCATGCAAATACACATAGAAATAGTAGGATGGTGAATCATGAGTAAATGCAAGCAAGGGTCACGATTGCATGGCAAAAGCATAGGAAGAGGCATAATATGCAAGGTGAATGATAACCCACAAGTATAGGGGATCAGTTGTAGCCTTTCTCGATAAATAAGAGTGTCGAACCCAACGAGGAGCTAAAGGTAGAATCAATATTCCCTTCAAGTTCTATCGACCACCGATACAACTCTACGCACACTTAATGTTTGCTTTACCTAGAACAAGTATGAAACTAGAAGTATTTTGTAGGTGTAATGCTAGAACTACTTTGCAAGAATAAAACTAGGAGTACTTTGCGAGAATAAAACTATGAGTAATTTGCAAGATAATAAAAGTTAGTTGTTTAGTAGAAAGCTTTTTGTAACATAAAGAGAAAGATTGTCCATAGGCAATTGAATAAGACATGTGTGATAATTATTATATGCAATGAGGGAGAGGCATACGCTAACATACTTTCCGTACTTGGATCATATGCACTTATGATTGGAACTCTAGCAAGCATCCGCAACTACTAAAGATCATTAAGGTAAAACCCAACCATAGCATTAAGTAACAAGTCCCCTTTACTCCCATACGCAACAACCCCCTTACTCGGGTGTAAGCTTCTGTCACTCTACCCACCCACTATAAGAAAATTATAAACGTATTGCAAACCCTACAACGGGAATCCCTCATGCTTGCGTGACATGGAGGGCACCATAGGACAGCACCAATTTAACATACAACTCATATCAATCACACCATACCACAATTAACCCGTAGGACAAAAGAAATCTACTCAAACATCATAGGATGGCCACACATCATTGGATAATAATATGTAGCATTAAGCACCATGTTCAAGTAGAGAATTACAGCGGGAATAGAGAGGTTACACCGCTGCATAGAGGGGGAGAGAGTTGGTGTTGATGGCGGTGAAGTTGTTGGTGTAGATCGCCATCACGATGATTGCCCTGGCGGCGTTCCGGCGCCACCGAGAGAGAGGGGGAGAGAGCCCCCCTCCTTCTTCTTCTTGCTTGGCCTCCCCCCTAGATGGGAGGAGAGTTTCCCCTCTGGTCCATGGCCTCCATGGCTCCTGGAGGGCAGGAGCCCCTCTGAGATTGGATCTCTCTCTCTCTGTTTCTCTTCTGTTTCGCGTTCTTGTTTTCTGGCCTTTCACCGTTTCATAAATATTCAGAGATCCGTAACTCCGATCCGGCTGAAATTTTAACACGATTTTTTCTCTCGATATAAGCTTCCTTGTGGCCAAAGAAGGGCCCCAACCGACTTACGGTGTGCCCACAAGGCAACACCACGCGGCTGGGGGGAGGTCACGCCAAGATGCCTTGTGGAGGCTATGGGCCTCCGTTTGCGTTGATTCCACCTCCCAAAAATCACATATATTCCAAAATAATTCTCCGTAAAATTTTATCGCGTTTGGACTTTGTTTGATATGGATTTTCCGCGAAACAAAAAACAAGCAGAAAACAGGAACTAGCACTGGGCACTGGATCAATATGTTAGTCCCAAAAATAATATAAAATGTTGCCAACAGTATCTGAAAGTTGTAGAATATTGGCATGAAACAATCAAAAATTATAGATACGATGGAGACGTATCAGCATCCCCAAGCTTAATTCTTGCTCGTCCTCGAGTAGGTAAATGATTAAAAAGATAATTTTTGATGTGGAATGCTACCTAGCATAATCTTGATCGTGTAATATAATCATGGCATGAATATTAAGACACGAGTGATTGAAAGCAATAGCCTACAATTTGATATAAAGACATCAATACTCAGGCATACCAACAAACAATCATGTCTTTCAAAATAAAAAATGCTAAAGAACGCTATCCCTAAAAAATCATATAATCCTGTCATGCTCCATCTTCTTAACATAAAGTATTTATCATGCACTACCCCGATGACAAGCCGAGCAATTGGTTCATACTTTTTAACGCGCTTCAGCTTTTTCAACCTCCACGCAATACATGAGCGCAAGCCATGGATATAGCACTATGGGTGGAATAGAATGATGATAGAGATTAATAAGGAGAAGTCAAAAAGGGAGAAAGTCACGCATCAACTAGGTGGATCAACGGGCTATGGAGATGCCCATCAATCGATATCAATGCGAGGAGTAGGGATTGCCATGCAACGGATGCACTAAGAGCTATAAGTGTATGAAAGCTCAAACTAAAAACTAAGTGGGTGTGCATCCAACTTGCTTGCTCATGAAGACCTCGGGCATTTGAGGAAGCCCATCATCGGAATATACAAGCCAAGTTCTAGAATGAAAAATTCCCACTAGTATATGAAAGTGACAACATAGGAGACTCTCTATATGAAAAACATGGTGCTATTCTGAAGCACAAGTGTGGTAAAGGATAGTAGCATTGCCCCTTCTCTCTTTTTCTCTCATTTTTTTCTTTTTTTTCTTTTTTTTGATGGGCTCTTTTTGGCCTCTTTTTTTTGTTGGGCTCTTTTTGGCCTCTTTTTTTTATTTCCTCACTGGGACAATGCTCTAATAATGATGATCATCACACTTTTATTTACTTACAACTCGATACTAGAACAATATGACTCTATATGAATGCCTCTGGCAGTGTACCAGGATGTGCAATGATCTAGCGTAGCAAAGATATCAAAAAATGGACAAGCCATGAAAATATCATGCTTGCTATCTTACAATCATGCAAAGCAATATGAAGTGAATGCTCAAGTCATGTATATGATGATGATGGAAGTTGCATGGCAATATATCTCGGAATGGCTATGGAAATGCCATGATAGGTAGGTATGGTGGCTGTTTTGAGGAAGATATAAGGAGGCTTATGTGTGATAGAGCGTATCATATCACGGGGTTTGGATGCACCGGCGAAGTTTGCACCAACTCTTGAGGTGAGAAAGGGCAATGCACGGTACCGAAGAGGCTAGCAAATTGCGGAACGGTGAGAGTGTGTATAATCCATGGACTCACATTAGTCATAAAGAACTCACATACTTATTGCGAAAGTCTATTAGCCCTCAAAGCAAAGTACTACTACACATGTCCCTAGGGGGGAGGTTGGTAGGAGTTAACCATCGCGCGCCCCGACCTCCACGCAAAGGAAGACACTCAATAATAAATCATGCTCCAACTTCTTAGCATAACTTAAGACTATACGTGCATGCTTCGGGAATCACAAACCTTAAAACCAATATCCTTACTAAACCACAATTATTCACTAGTACCTCCCACATATTACCATCTCAATATCGCAAAACTATTGCAAGGAATCAAACTTATCATATTCAGTGATCTACAAGTTTTATGTAGGATTTTATGACTAACCATGTGAATGACCAATTCCTGTTGACTCTCTAAATAGATATAAGTGAAGCATGAGAGTTTAATTCTTTCTACAAAAGACCACACTCTAATAAATATAAGTGAAGCAAAAGAGCATTCTACAAATAACGGTTTTCTATATGTAGAGAAACAGGCATCCAAACTTCAAATGATATAAGTGAAGCACATGAAGCATTCTACAAAGCCATACTCAAAAGATATAAGTGAAGCGCATGAAGCATTCTATAAATCAACCAAGGACTATCTCATTCCAGCATGGTGCATTATTAAAAGAAAAGGAAAAATCCACACAAAAGACGTTCCAAGAATTTACGCATATCATGTGAACAAAACAAAAACCGAGACATACCGATAATTGTCGAAGAAAGATGGGATGCCTTCCGGGGCATCCCCAAGCTTAGACGCTTGAGTCTCCTTGAATATTTACTTGGGGTGCCTTGGGCATCCCCAAGCTTGAACTCTTTCCTCTCCTTATTCTCCTCATATCGATACCTTCTCGATCTTCGAACACTTCATCCACACAAAACTTAACCGAACTTTTTATTAGAGGGGTTAGTACATATAACATCAAATCCCATCATATCCTGCTGTAACATTATTGTATAATTATAATCAAACATTACCCACTGTATGCTATCACAATTCTATGGCTCCCAAGTCAATGGGGCTCAACAAGATTTCAAACATACGCAAATAAAGAAACTATAACACCAATCTGTGAAAACAGGACAATCTGTAAAGATGCAAATGAAACATATACTTATGTGACTCAAAAAATTCTGAAAAATTAGGACAAAATAAATTTTTTGCATATAAGTACTTTGTAAAAATTTCAAAATTTTTGCACGCTCCAGTAAAATATGAAAATTCAAGCACTACAGCAAAAGTTTCTGTTTTTTCACAGCACATACCAAACAAGCAATTTAAACATCCTAAAGGTAAATCTTGGCACATTATTTTTATAATACAATGGATTTGTACAAGGGGATAATTATTTTTGTTGAAAAGTTTTTGTAATCAAGATTCACAAAGTTTCCATGGGCATGAACAAAGTTCAAGGACGTCGCCCACTTCAACGATGTTCGTCTTTCTCACTTTCACTTTTCTTTTTGGAAAGTTTTAGGTTCCCCTCTATATTTTTTTAACTTTTTAAAAGCACACAACAGAATAAAATGACTCTCTAAAACTTCCGGGTTGTCTCCCAGGCAGTGCTTTCTTTAAAGCCATTAAGCTAGGCATAAAGTGCTGAAGTAATTGATCCACCCGGAGCCCAAGGTATATCAAAGCCAATTTTAATTAACAATGATTTGTAATTTAGTAGTGAGCACAAAGCAACATTTATCATGCAATGATGAAGTCTAACTCTCATCCGATGCATCGGCATGTCATAAAAGAACAATTCATGCACATCAAGTAAAGGCCAATGCATAGTATAAGCAGTTTCTTGCAATTTTATCGTACTAGAAACATAGAGAGGTGGAGATGTAGTTCCTCTCTCATAATAATTGCAATTAGGAGCAGCAAGCACATGCATATTATATTCATCAAAATCATCATGTGTAATGGTAAAACGCAACCCATCAATATAATCCTTAATAAGCACAAACTTCTCCGATATAGTGTAGTTTGGAGAATTCAAAAAGATAATAGGACTATTATGTGTGGGTGCAACAACAACAATTTCATGTTTAACATAAGGAACTATAGCAAGTTCATCTCCATAAACATAATTCATATTGGCATCACGGCCACAAGCATAGCAAGCATCAAGTTCATCAAAAAGGGATATTTCAAATGAATCAAAGGGATCATAGCAATCATCATAGCATTCATCCTTCGGTAAGCACGAAGGGAAATTAAACAGTGTATGAGTTGAAGAGTTACTCTCATTAGAAGGTGGGCACGGGTGATCAATCCGCTCTTCCTCCTTTTGTTCTTCGCTCTCCTCCTCATCTTTTTCATCTAATGAGCTCACAGTTTCAGCAATTTCTTCTTCCATAGGAGCCTGCAAAATGTTAGTCACTTCTTGGACAGCGGAGGTGTCCTCAATATATTCTTTAACATAAGCATTAGAAGCATAATTTTCATAGCAATATTTAAGTATGGCAAAATTTTCAGATTTGTAAAGAGTAGCATCACACTTTTCAATCAAAGAAGCAATTTCATATGCACCCTTAAAAGCAACAAATTCTTCAATTTGTTCAATATCGTAGTAACTATAAACACCTTTGGCATAAAAATATAAGATTGCATTATCCTTAAACTCACATTGGTATTGAAGGTGTTTTTTAGGGTCTTCAAAACAACAAGTAAAATCATGTATTTCTCATAAATTCCAAGCATAGCATTGCGAACGATTAATTTGATCCAATAAAAGTTTCCCTTTTTGAGACAAGCGGTGTCGCACAAAATAAGCATGCTCATCTAATGATTTTCCCTCAACTAAGCTAGACGGGTTTTCAGCACGAGCACAAAGGGATCGAAGATGATCCAAGTAGAAAGCTTCAACAGTATGAAAGATTTTGGGTGGTTCTTCAACCATTGGTTTAGCAACTACAACTAATTTTTTTGGTATTTTACGTTTCCTACCCATAACTAAAGATAGAAAACAAGAGCACAAAATAAAAACTACCTAGTGGAACAGAAAATAAAAACTACTTAGTGATAAAGCAAACAAGCACACATGAGAATATCAACCCCACGCTATTGCTCCCCGGCAATGGCGCCAGAAAAAGGTCTTGATAACCCACAAGTATAGGGGATCAGTTGTAGCCTTTCTCGATAAATAAGAGTGTCGAACCCAACAAGGAGCTAAAGGTCGAATCAATATTCCCTTCAAGTTCTATCGACCACCGATACAACTCTACGCACACTTAACATTTGCTTTACCTAGAACAAGTATGAAACTAGAAGTACTTTGTAGGTGTAATGCTAGAACTACTTTGCAAGAATAAAACTACGAGTAATTTGCAAGATAAAAAAAGTTAGTTGTTTAGTAGAAAGCTTTTTGTAACACAAAGAGAAAGATTGTCCATAGGCAATTGAATATGACATGCGTGATAATTATTATATGCAATGAGGGAGAGGCATACGCTAACATACTTTCCGTACTTGGATCATATGCACTTATGATTGGACTCTAGCAAGCATCCGCAACTACTAAAGATCATTAAGGTAAAACCCAACCATAGCATTAAGTAACAAGTCCCCTTTACTCCCATATGCAACAACCCCCTTACTCAGGGTGTAAGCTTCTGTCAGTCTAGCCGCCCATTTTAAGAGAATTATGAACGTATTGCAAACCCTACAACGGGAATCCCTCACGCTTGCGCGACACGGAGGGCACCATAGGACAGCACCAATTTAACATACAACTCATATCAATCACACCATACCACAATTAACCCGTAGGACAAAAGAAATCTACTCAAACATCATAGGATGGCCACACATCATTGGATAATAATATGTAGCATTAAGCACCATGTTCAAGTAGAGAATTACAGTGGGAATATAGAGGTTACACCGCTGCATAGAGGGGGGGAGAGTTGGTGTTGACGGCGGCGAAGTTGTTGGTGTAGATCGCCGTCACGATGATTGCCCCGGCGGCGTTCCGGCGCCACCGGGAGAGAGGGGGAGAGAGCCCCCCTCCTTCTTCTTCTTGCTTGGCCTCCCCCCTAGATGGGAGGAGAGTTTCCCCTCGGGTCCATGGCAGCCATGGCTCCCGGAGGGCAGGAGCCCCTCCGAGATTGGATCTCTCTCTCTCTGTTTCTCTTCTGTTTTGCGTTCTTGTTTTCTGGCCTTTCACCGTTTCTTAAATATCCGGAGATCCGTAACTCCGATCGGGCTGAAATTTTAACATGATTTTTCTCTCGATATAAGCTTCCTTGCGGCCGAATAAGGGCCCCAACCGACTTACGGTGTGCCCACAAGGCAACACCATGCGGCTGGGGGGGAGGTCGCGCCAAGATGCCTTGTGGAGGCTGTGGGCCTCCGTTTGCGTTGATTCCACCTCCCAAAAATCACATATATTCCAAAATAATTCTCTGTAAAATTTTATCGTGTTTGGACTTCGGTTGATATGGATTTTCCGTGAAACAAAAAACAAGCAGAAAACAGGAACTGGCACTGGGCACTGGATCAATATGTTAGTCCCGAAAATAATATAAAAGGTTGCCAAAAGTATGTGAAAGTTGTAGAATATTGGCATGAAACAATCAAAAATTATAGATACGATGGAGATGTTTCAGTGAACACGGTAACATAGGCATAAGTTGACAAGTGGTATATAGCCCATAGCCGTGTGAGAGCAAAGTAAAAGTAATGCGCGAAGTCCTTGCGCTAAGGGAATGGTGGTAAGGACAATCCACGGGATCCCAAATCATCGTTGCTCTCAAGAGCTCTTTTCGTCAACTCATGGGATTGAGAAGTTGACAAGTATTCGTGAGTACCTACACAAAACATAGACAAAGGGAAAATTGTGTGCGTGTGGTATATGTACACATCATCCATTATGATGTGCACGTGCATGTGTTGGTTAGCACAAAATATCCAATGCTCAAACAAATGAGATGCATGATATACGAACATGTCATCCATCATGATAGGTTTGTTGTTATGTATAGCATAATGGAGACTCAAAGAGTGTAATGCATCTCAAGTCATATCTAGAGCATTGTCATGAATGTTAAGCATATGGTGCACACAAGGGATGGAATCATGCGATCTACAATTATTTTCATGGCATGGCATAGTAGATGAAGTGCACAAATTATGTAAAGGGAGCATAGCAATATCAACACAAGAGAAGCAAATTCCAATGACCATGATCTTGTCATCTATGCCATAAGTACAAATGGGATTGATTTTAATTGGATATGCATAGTCACTATGGTGAGCTTGTAATGATGCAATATGGGAAATCTCACTCATAGCATATGACAAATTTAGCGGATTATCAAACATGATGTGACCAATAGAATTTTCACATGATATCCTATGGAGCATAGCATCACAACTAGGTAATTCGACATGCTCATCATCATATTCATCATAAATGGGTGGCATACACTACTGCAGGCGACCGCTAACGCGACACATGAATCAGAGACCCCGCGACCAAACTGTGTGCGATGCATGAATTGCAAACGGTGTCGTAAAAAAATCGTCCCCAATAAGACGAACTGTTTGCAATGCCAGAGACATCAAAAACGATTCAGATTAGAGACGCATGTGCGATACGTGGCATACAGCTGATCCATATGAACTGTTTGCGATAAGCCAGAACAACAAACACGGTCAGCCAGTTCGTGGTGTGTGCGATACACGGCATACAGTTCACTCGGATGAACTGTTTGTGATTACGCAACACAATAGAAACGGTCAGGCAGATCAAGGTGTGTGCGATAGACGGCATGCGGTTCACTCGGATGAACTGTTTGCGATTACCCAACACAATAGAAATGGTTCAACTTAACAAGATGTGTGTGATACGCGGCAAACAGGTCAGTAATCCGAAATGTGTGGGAAGACGGGTAACAACACGGACGATTCCTGCTAATAACCCGTGTGTGTTGTGGGCAAACGCTTGCTGGTATACAATTGTCAGCGATTGATGAAATCATCACCGACTGGTTCTGTAGTTTAGTCTGTGTGTGATGTGATTTGCTCTGTCTACACAACATCTATGCTTTGTCTACAGAACAACAACATATATACTTATAAGGACATGATTGCATAACCAAATTTAACATCCAATGACGTTATATCACAGATACCAGAAAAATTGCAAGGTTCAAATTCCAGCATTACAAGGCCCAAATTCAAAGATTACAAGGTTCAAACAGTTCTTACAAATCAGATTCATCTTCTTCAGAATCTGAGCCACAAACTATTTGTGCGAATGGATCAGTCACCGAGAAGTCATATATCGGTTTGATAGTGTAACTTCCCAATAATCTGTCATTTGTAGTTCCAAACTGAAATTCAGCTTCTGCGGAGACTTTTCCATTCAGTTGTAGACGCCTGCGCTGATCAGCAAACCTGAAAGCGTAGGTTATCTCCCAGAGGGGGTGAATGGGAGATTATTAGAAATTCGTCAAACTCTGATGAATTTGATGAAGAACAGAGTGATGAAATAGAAACGCAAAGGAAACTAAGTCATCACAGAAACAGAGTACATGCGAACAGGATACATAAGAGTGAAGAACATGCAATCATACAATCATACAGGCATGAAGAATATGAACTGAGCAAATAAAAGATAACATGATCAAATACTTCAGTTCAAATTCGTCAGAGGACAGATCACAAATTCTTCAGCAGCGGAATAAAGTAAGGGAGGGTGAGGAATTTGAAACCAGGTTGGCTCGGTGAAGACAATGGAATTTGGTAGACCAGTTCCAGTTGCTGCATCAACTGTACGTCTGGTTGAGGCGGCTGAGCCGCAACTCAGAGAACACTTAGTCCTCACCGTATTCCTCTTGAGTTAAGGTCACTTAGACCTCGCCCAATCACTCGTGGTAAGTCTTCAAGGTAAACTTCCAAAACCTTCACAGACTTGTTCACCGGCACGCCACAATTACTCTTGGGTGCTCAGAACATGACGCCTAACCGTTTGGAGGAATGACAGTCCTCAAAGGTAACAAGCGTCGGATCACACAGATCAATCTCTTCAGTGATGCTCAATCACTTAGGCTCTGGTTGGGTTTTTTCTCACTTGGGTTTTTCCTCACTTGGGTTCTCACAAAGTCGTCAGAGGATGGGTTGCTCTCAAATGACAAGTGTCAAGTTCTCTCGGAGCAGCCAACCAACAACTGGTTGGGGGCGGCTATTTATAGCCAGGGGCAACCCGACATAAAATGTCATAAATGCCCTTGTATGATTCGACCGTTGTCAGGATAAGGATCCACTCGACAGCTGGCACGCGGCGCAGCAACGGTCGGAAAATTGTACTCTCAATTTCGCCAGGGCACTCAATTTCCTCACGATAGGCAGCTCGCACTGGCGAACTCCTAACTCCTCAGCCTGACCAAATTCGTCAGTGACCAGATGAACTTCGTCACTGTCGCTAGCAAATGCGTCAGCTGTACTGGAGATTTCGAAAGGCTTCACTCGAAGCGGCTTGTGTATGGGTTTCAGTAAGTTTGAGCATCACTTTGGAAATGTGAAATATGTTTCACCTAGACCCCCTTTAACAGTACGGTTTTTCCTATGACTCAAATAAGAAGAAAAGAAACTACGAAAACCAAAGTCTTCAAGCTTCAAAGTCTTCACATCAATTTCTTCAAAGGCCGTACCAATTTCATCATCAAATTCTTCACTTGAAGAAATCTATTTTTAGGGGTCATCTTCCATGTGTTAAACCAAATCTTCAGGGACTTTGTCTCCTGTGTATACTCACAAACACATTAGTTCCTCAACCTATTTGTCTTCAATACTCCAAAACCGCTAAGAGGGCACTTGATGCACTTACAATCTCCCCCTTTTTGGTGATTGATGACAAATTGGTTAGGCTTTCAACGGGAGTAAAAATAATTGAAGTGTAAGTACAGAGTTTGAAGAAATTGGTTACAAGATATTGAGGAACTCCCCCTGAAGATGTGCATATGAGGAATTTGCTTTGGATTGCAAATGCACATGGCAGGTTGAAATTGTGGAGATCTCCCCCTATATCTTGGAATCCAATCATGCATGTCATAAGATACTTGAAGAAAATGAATGCATGATGAAAATTGGTGTCTGACGAAATTGTGCATGCATGATGAACAGATATATTAGGATCAGAGCACGCATAATAAATGTAGCAAAAGAGTCAGACGACCAACTGTTATTTAAGTTACAACTCGTCAAAGAGCGAATCAAATGAAGTCCAAGAGTTGCAACTCAGCAAAAATAGCCCATATAACGAACCGCTTGAAGACTAACTCACACTTCTCCCCCTTTGTCATCAAATGACCAAAAGGAGACAAGGTGAGGACTAACGCCCCTGAAGAAAATCAACGAGGAGATGTCGAGGGAGCGCCAGTGGTGTTGGGGTCGCGTGATGCAGAAGGACCAGCCACAGTGTCTTCAACAGCTTCATTTTCATCAGTCGTACGCGATGAAGACTCTGAACTCGGCATGAGAGGAGGAACTTTGGTGTTCTTGAACTTCTTCCTTGGCAAGTCCAAATCAGCAAGTTCTTCATCGGTTTTGAGGTGTGAAAGGATGGCCCATGTTTTGTCAAAAATCTCATGAAGATAATAGCGGTTTTTGCGGACTGCGTTATGCGTCACAGTCATGTTGGCTTGTACAACAGCAAACTGATGCTTAACCCATCTGTGGTTCCTGTCCACTTTCTGGTGAAGACTGATGAGCAGCTCACGGTCCGTCATGACACGTGGTGCTTCAGGTGAAGAAATTGGCCTTGAAGCTTTTGCAGCGGTGTCCTAGCTGGCAGTTTCATCAGCATTGGAGCTGGAGATTGGTTGACGAAAATGTCCATCTAGAGGACGTAAGCCTTCATCTACGGGAGTCTTGCCCTTGCCAGGAACTGAGGAGATGGTGCTCTGAAGAACTTCTACTTCAGGCAAATAGCTTAAGTGATTATGACGGCCAACCTTGTAGTGAATAGCAGATCGAGATCTGATGAATCTCATGATCCATGGAGCATATGGCTTCAGATCAAAAGGCGACTGCGCCACTGTGACCAAAGTCCTCAGAAAGAAATCATGAATGTTGATGGGAGTGCCATGAATAGTATGGAACAACAAGTTCTTCATAATTCCCACAACTTCTTTAGTGTTGGAGTTGTGACCCTTAATTTGACTGAGGGTTTTGGACAGAATGCGAAAAACGGTCCTTGGCACATATAGCAAATCCTTCACTAGGAAGGTTGTCCTAGGAGCATCTCCTTCAGCCGTTGGCTTCATCAGCACTTGCATCAGGTGGTCGGGCAGCTCAGGTTCTTCATATATTCTCTTTGCTTCGTCTTGGGGTGGATCAACGGGTAGAGCACAAAGAAGTTCTTCAATAGGTGCTTTATAGTGAGTGTCTTCACTCATCCATTCCAGAGCCCATGTAGCAATGTCTTCAGCCTCTCCAGAGAAATGAACAGTGGCGTAGAACTAAAGAATGAGTTCTTCATTCCAATCGCACACATCAGAGCAGAAGCTAAGCAGTCCAGCATCGTGAAGAATAGACAGAACTGGCCGAAAGCAAGGTAAAGACTCCATATCCACGTGAGGAATATGGCGATGCAGAAATATTTTGTTCTTATCGAACAGCAGTGAAGCATAGAATCGTAGGCGCCTGAACTTGGCGGAGTCATAAGGGGACTCACCAATGAAGAAATTCGTCTCTTCGAAGAATTTGGCGTTGTCAAACTGTGGCCACCTGAGGGTTCTGCCAATCTTAGGCATCACTGGCACAGGTTGAAGGTTGTGCATCTTCTTGCGGACATCAAACACTGGTCGAGGGGACCCAGTGGAATCATTTGGATCGGTCACAGCAAGAGACTTAGCAATTTCTTCAGTAGTAGCAGTGGGAACAGTATCGGTGTCTGCGGAAGGAATTGAGTCAGCATGAGGGGATGTATTGACGACATCAACCGCTGGCTCATCTTGAGCAATTTCACCAGCTGCTGCAGCTAGTATTTCTTCAGGTATGCTCTGGAGCGGTGATGGTTGTTTTTCCTCAGAGCCCTTGTGAATTTCTTCAGTGACGGCGGGTGACTGTGGCACTTGCGTCAGAGGTGTGGTGAGGGGCGAATTTGGATGGATGGCTTCCCAAAAGTCATCAATGATCAGAGGGGTTGTAGCGCCATCAATATCCACATCCTCTTCAGTTTCCTCACTACTTCCAGATTAAGCAGTGGCATGTTCTTCAGTCACCGGAACCTGTGAAGGCTTCCGAGACAAGACTGGGTGAAGTGAAGCATCTTCTTCGACTTCGATTTCTTCATCCACTTGCTCTGTGGTAGTAGCAGAGTGGTTCTGTTCATCATCATCAGCCTGAGGGATTTCATAATCCACCCCATATGGAACTATTTGAAGATCATCATCGGTAGGAGCTGGGGGCGCTGATGAGATTGGTATAGCATCAATTGGAACATCTGAAGACATTGGAGTCGTCTTCACTTTCTTCACAAGTGCAGTGTTGGCAGGAGGGGCTGAAGCTTTTCTCGTCTTCGCTTCCTTCTCAGCAGCCTTGGTTTTCTTCACTTCTGATGCAGAAGGAAGTGTGATATGCCTCACAGGTGAGGACGCTGGGGGTGCTGCTGCTGAGGAACTTGGTGGTTCATTTTCTTCAGGGTCGACTGATGCAGTCGCCCTTGCAATTTCTTCAGGCACAACATTGTCAGTTGCCCTGTCTTGTTCTTGCGGAGATAATGGCGCAGTCTCACTGGCCTGAGCTGTGGGTGGTGGAGCTGAAGAACTTGAAGGTGGCACTGTACCAAACTTGGCTGCCTCACGCTTGTTGTGGTCTTCAACAACCTGGTTGGTTGCAGCGATGAATCTGTCACGCACACCACAACAGTGACTTGACTGGCGTTCAAATTCTTCAGACAGCTTTTGGATCTCAAATTGCAAAGACACAAGCTGCTGAGGAGAAATTGAAAGCATGTTCTTCCGCAGCTCCTTCTCTTTCTGCAGCTCCTGTTTCCTCACCAGTTTTGCTTGAGCAATTTTATGCTTCTCATTCAGAATGAAAGCTGATAACACATGACTCGGACCAGGAGGTAGATTCAATTTGTCAAGAGGCGTGTCTGGCTTGGTGCACCAGATGTCGATGAAGTCTAGAAGCTTCTTGGGGTCCAGCAACATAGGGACTGAAGAATTCTTAGTAACTGCTGCTTGCTCTTGCTTTCATCTGAGGAACTCAGCAAGCTCATCTTCGTCAGCCAGCCCTTGTTTGTCAGCCTGAGGCACGACGGCCTTGCTCTTGGGACTTGGCCTAGTTCCACGGCCAGCTGTTGCCTTTTTCTTCAGCGTGGGAAGTGAAGACGATGGTTGCCCACACGCTGAGGCACTTGATGCAGCGATTGAGGTTGTTGGAAAGCCCTCGGTGCGCTGGCAAGATGCGAGCACGACCGGTGTTGATGCTTTTGCTGTTGCCTGTGATGAACTTGAATCAGGAGGAGGCGCTGAAGATTTTGAAGCTTTGGGTGCTGAAGCCTTTGGGACTGACAGCTTTGGCTTGCTAGCAGGCTTCTTCTGCATGGCTTTCTTCGGAGCACTTGCACTGCCACTTGCGCCCGCTTCAGCTGAGGCCTTTGCGGCCCGGTTGAATTCATCAATGGCCTTTTTGGCCTGTTTCTGCAAACTTAGCCTGTTGCTTTGCCCATTCTTTGGGGAATTCTTCACCCCTTCTGATGCTTGTGGGATGAGCAGTTTGGCCTTCAGCAAGTGGTGGTCTGTTGCACGGAGGCTTCACAGCAAAGTCCTTCATGTACTTGGAGGTGACGAAATTGTAATCCCTCCACTAGTATATCCAGTACCTCTTGATCTTTTGCATGCGCGTTTTGTGCTGCTCCTTTGTTTCCTTTCCATGTGTTTCCTCATCTGGAGTGCAATATCCATCATACAGATCGTCAAGAATCTCAAAGGCGGTATGTTCCTCTTTTCGCTTGCCTCCCTTCTGAGGCCTTTTCCCATCAGCCATTTTCTTCAGCTGAGGTTTTTGAACTTTTGAGGACTCTGAAGAAGTTTGAAGGTTTTCCTCAAGCAATGCTGCAAATGAATTAATTTGATGAGAACCTAGTGATTCATCGGCAGACATTGTACCTGTGAATAGAATATAGTCACGAGGAAATAGGGAAGAATCACATGCGTTCTCAGAGATTTTTCAAAATAAACCAGGTGAAGAAATTGACCCTTATCGTCTTGACGCATTTCACTAAGTGTTCTTGACAAAGGTTCCAGAGTTGGACAGATTGAAGCAATTGCACAATTGAGGAATCCAGTTGTTAAGTGAAACTTAGATGAAAATACTCTAAGACTGGCCAGAAGGAAGTGCTGAAGAATTGAAAAGTGGTAAAAACAGCACTTGAAGATTTTGTGGCAGTAAAAAGATCAAACTGGGGCGGTAAAAATAACTTTTATTTACCCCAAGGATGAACTCGACGAACTGGACGATGAGGCGATGGAAATCGTTAGTTCAGATCTTTCGTGCCCTAACTTGGTGACGAAAGACGTCTACGGCGGTGGCGGAGGTGAAGAAATCCACGGCCGGCACGAGTACGACGGCAAAGAAGTCGAGGCAGTGAAGCTCTTCCTCTCCGGCGACGATGAGATCCAGCGGCGACGCTAGGGTTTGAGAGCGACAGGGGCGCGAGAGTGAAAGGAGTTGAGGTTGACGGGGTCAAGCCTTTATATAGGCGCGGTAAAAACCGAGCGGTCCAAAGATTTTGGACGGATAATCCCCTGGCGTTTCGCATCTGAGTGACACACGTCACACATGCATTTTCATCTCTATCCTCGCGTGCGAAGCGCGGGATGAAGTTACTGTGGCAACCGCCAAAAAATGATTAGAAAATTTTCAAAATGTGTTCGCAATTTCTTCAGCTGACATGGACACAGTGAAGACTTTGAACAGTGTCAAGTAGAACGCATATGAAGAGATTGTGAACAGAGTGGGTTGAGCTTAGCACAGAGGGGAGTGGGTCCGATCACATCCACATAGATGACGAAAAACTCCGAATGAAGAAATAGCTATATGTGGATGCTGTTGAGGACATGAATAGCTCAAATCAAGATAAGCAGTGAAAAATAACCTCAAATGATGAATTTGAAAAGTTTGACAAAATTGAAGATGACGAAAAACTCAATTTTGAAGAATGTCAAATAGAGGTGGTGGCGTAACCCACCGTATAAGAACTATGATGATTTCAGACACCGCGTACAATTGTTGTAGGGTTCTGAGAATCAAGTTCTTCATTAATTTCTTCACACTTAGAGGGTTAGTCTTCATTGATTGAAGAAAAACGTTACTTTGTGTGTTGTGCATCAAGGTCATCAAGAATGCATAAGCGTTATGATGTGTGTCCTTTTCAAAGGACATTCGAAGATTCTAAGATGTTTAGCTCACACCGCAACATGCAAAACCTTCTCTCATCCAAGGGCTTTGTGAAGATATCTGCAAGCTGGTCTTCAGTCTTCACGTGGTCGACGACGATGTCTCCCTTCAGCACATGATCACGAAGAAAATGGTGACGAATCTCAATATGCTTCATCCTTGAGTGTTGCACTGGGTTGTGGGTGATCTTGATGGCGCTCTCATTGTCACAGAAGAGTGGCACTTTCTTCACGTTGACGCCATAGTCCTTGAGGGTTTGCTTCATCCATAGTAACTGTGAGCAGCAGGCGCCAGCAGCAATGTACTCAGCCTCAACAGTGGAAAGTGAAACGCAGTTCTGCTTCTTCGAAGACCAACATACAAGAGATCATCCGAGGAAATGGCATGTGCCTGATGTTGACTTGCGGTCCACACAATCACCAGCATAATCAGAATCGGAATATCCAGCAAGATCAAGCGATGAGCCCTTGGGATACCATAATCCAAGCATTGGGGTGTGAGCCAAATATCGAAGAATTCGTTTCACAGCCTGGTGGTGTGATTCCTTCGGTGACGCTTGAAAGCGGGCACACATGCAAACGCTAAGCACAATATCTGGCCTAGATGCACATAGGTAAAGCAGCGAACCAATGATGGAGCGATATACCTTCTGATCGAAATCTTTACCATTTTCGTCAGTGTTGAGTTGGCCATTTCTTGGCATTGGTATCTTGAGGCCTTTGCAATCTTGCATTCTAAATTTCTTTAGGCAGTCTCTGAGGTATTTCTCCTGAGATATGAAGATGCCATTGGGTTGTTGACGAATTTGAAGCCCGAGGAAGAATTTCAACTCCCCCATCATAGACATCTGATATTCTTCTTGCATCATATGAGCAAATTCGTCACAGTATTTCTTGTTAGTGCAACCAAAGATAATATCATCAACATATATTTGGCATATGAACAGTTCACCATCATAAGATTTAGTGAAAAGAGTAGGGTCAAGTGAACCGGGCTTGAACCCCTTTTTCTTCAGGAATTCCTTCAGTGTGTCATACCAAGCCCTCGGGGCCTGCTTGAGGCCATAGAGAGCCTTGTTGAGTCTGAAGACTTTGTCAGGATGCTTTGGGTCCTCAAAACCTGGTGGTTGAGCAACATATACTTCTTCCTCAAGCTTACCATTGAGGAATGCACTTTTCACATCCATTTGATATAAGAGGATATCGTGATGGTTAGCATATGCAAGCAATATACGAATGGCTTCAAGCCTAGCAACAGGTGCAAATGTTTCATCGAAATCAATACCCTCAACCTGTGTGTAGCCTTGAGCTACAAGACGGGCCTTATTCCTCACCACTTGGCCATTTTCGTCTTGTTTGTTATGGTAGATCCATTTAGTGCCAATGATATTGTGCTTGCGTGGATCGGGACGCTTGACAAGCTCCCACACATTGTTGAGCTCGAATTGACGCAATTCATCTTGCATCGCTTGAATCCATTCAGGTTCCAGAAAGGCTTCATCAACTTTGGTGGGCTCTGAAATAGAGACAAACGCGTAATGCCCACAAAAGTTAGCCAAATGTGAAGCTCTTGAGCGAGTGAGGGGACCAGGTGCATTGATGTTGTCGAGGATCTTCTCAATCTGCACTTCATTCGCCACTCGTGGATGTGCTGGACGAGGGCCTTGTTGTTGTTGTTGCCGTGCAGAGTCCTCAGCATCATTTTCGTCAGGATGTTCATTTTCTTCACGACGAGGAACAACCACTTCTTCATCAGCAGCTATTTCTTCACTGGGCACAATTTCACCCGTGCCCATCAGCTTGATAGATTCCTCAGGTGGCATTTCATCTAGCACAGGAGGCAGGTGCTCTCTTTGCGAGCCATTAGTTTCATCGAACTGCACATCTACAGTTTCAACAACCTTGTGGTGGAAGGAGTTGAAGACTCTGTAGGTGTGCGAGTCCTTTCCGTAACCAAGCATAAAACCTTCATGTGCTTTCGGTGCAAATTTAGAATTGTGATGAGGATCTCTAATCCAACATTTAGCACCGAAGACTTTGAAATAACTCACATTGGGTTTCTTGTCAGTGAGGAGTTCATATGAAGTCTTCTTGAGGAATTTGTGAAGATATACCCGGTTGATGATGTGGCATGCAGTGTCAATTGCTTCAGGCCAGAAGTGACGAGGAGTCTTGTATTCATCAAGCATAGTGCGTGCCATCTCGATGAGGGTTCTGTTCTTGAGCTCCACGACTCCATTCTGCTGAGGAGTATAGGGAGCAGAGAGCTCATGAGTAATACCAAGTTCATCAAGATAGTCATCGAGGCCTGTGTTCTTGAACTCAGTGCCATTGTCACTCCTGATGTGCTTGATCTTGAGACCATAATTCGTCATGGCCTGATTAGAGAATCGTCTGAAGACATTCTGAACTTCAGTCTTGTAGGTAATGATGTGCACCCAGGTGTAGTGAGAGTAGTCATCAACAATGACGAATCCGTAGAGAGATGTTGCATTGGTTAGTGTGGCATAATGTGTGGGACCAAACAAATCCATGTGAAGTAATTCAAAAGGACGAGTAGTGGTCATGATTGTCTTCACCTGGTGCTTGGCTCTAGTCATCTTTCCGGAGTCACAAGCACCACAGAGGTGATCCTTGACGAATTTGACACCCTCGACGCCAATGATATGCTTCTTCTTGACGAGAGTGCTCAAATTCCTCATTCCAGCATGTCCAAGTCGTCGATGCCATAGCCAGCATTCCGAAGCTTTTGCCATTAGACATGTTGCAGGCTGAGGACCTATAGAGAAATCTACAATATACAAGTCACCTCTCCTAAAGCCTTCGAAGACTTTGGATTTGTCAGATTCCAACAGCACAATGCATCTATATTTGCCAAAGATGACAATCATATCAAGATCACAAAGCATTGAGACAGACATGAGGTTGAATCCAAGGGACTCGACAAGCATCACCTTTTCCATGTGTCTATGCTTTGAAATAGCAACCTTACCTAGACCCAATACCTTGCTTTTTCCTTTGTCAGCGTATGTGATATGCTTCAGATGAGACGGAGTAAGGGGAGCATCAGTGAGGAGATTCCTATCTCCAGTCATATGATTCGTGCAGCCACTGTCCAAGACCCATTCAGTGGCTGAAGGTGTTTCATCCTGTAGAAGCATTAGTATGACTTACAAGTTCATATACTTCAAAGTGAAGAATATGATAATGATCAATTTCGTCAGACAATTTCATCATTGTATAATATCAACCAGCATAAGGGATGTGTGAAATGAAGCATTCATTCCAGCATGATTAGCCTGCATCCCAACAGGCATTTTGTCGGGTCTTCAGCAAATTCATCAGACATTTAGTTGCCTGAAGACCTGACCCTGCAGAAGAGATTAGTTCTTCTTCTTAACCACCCACATCTGAATGGGTGGCTGAGAAGCAATGTGACGAAGTGCATTGATGGAGAACTTAGGCATTGAAGAATATGCATTTCTCTTCACAGGAGGGTTATAGTAATTGAATGAATAGGCAGAGAAATTCTTCGATGATTTGTGAACATAGTTGTTCGAAGAATAATGCTCATATTCATCAAATCGCTGTTTGTTTCCCTGCGAAACAGAGACATTAGTGAGACCATAAGTGGGTTTGCGTCCATTCGACGACTTTGATCCCTGTGAAGAATTTGCCCTGGGAAGTTTCTTCTTCATCGGTGGTGCCATGATGACATTCACCTAAACATTTTCCAGAAGGCTTTTAGGAACCCAGATTTTCTTCACAGGTGGACCGTTCCTGCAGTTAGTACCAATGAATCTGGCAAAGACTTCACCATTCTGATTTTTGAACAGTTTATAGTTGGAGTCAAATGACTCATCTGAAGATTATGAAGAATCACAAGTATAGCCAGATAAATAGGATGGGTCTACTGGAGGTCCCTTTGCAGCAACCCATGTGGTTTTGGGATACTGCTCAGGCTTCCAATACGAACCATCAGCGTTGAGCTTTCTCTCAAAGGCAATACCCTCTTTCCTAGGGTTCCTGTGACGAATTTGCTTTTTGAGCACGTCACACAGGGTTTGATGCCCTTTGAGGCTTTTGTACATGCCAGTGACATATAATTCCTCCAGCCCTGCATTTTCATCAGTATCACCGGTGGCTTCCTCAGATGAGGGGTTAGTGGCCACCGTAGCAGTTGAAGCAATTGCAAGCACAGAAGCATTTGAACATTCAGCTGAAGAATTAGCATTATCACGTTCAAGGCATTTTAAGCATGGTGCAACAAATTCTTCCTGAGCGGTACTAATCTGTTGAGCGAGGAGTGAATCATTTTCTTTTTGAAGATCATCATGAGACGCTCTCAGCTTCTCGAGATCTTGCTTCCTTTGAAGAAATTCATAGGACAGCTTCTCATGTTCAGCTGAGAGGGACACATGACGACTTTCAAGTTCGTCAAATTTTGACTGAAGACGTTTGATTTCGTCTGTCAAGATTTGTGAGCGTTCCATTTCATCGTTCAACAAATCATCGCTTTTGTCTAGCAGTTTTTGAGTCTTTTCCAAGGCATATTGCTGCTCAGTAGCAATTTTAGCAAGTTTCTTATAGCTTGGTTTAGCTTCACACTCAGAGTCATCATCACTAGAAGTTTCATAGTAAACTTCAGATGAGGTTACCTTTGCACCTCGTGCCATGAGACACACTGCAGACGAAGTGGAGGCATCATCAGGTTCCCGGGATCTGAGGAAATTCGCAAATTCCACAAGCCAGGGATCATCACGTCTATATGCCCCTTCACAGACGTCGGAGATCCTATCCCAGATAAGTTTTGCATTGCTTAGATGGGAGATGCGAGTGAACTCATCCTTGGTCAGACGAGAACAGATGATGTATTTGGCCTGAGCATCAAGTTGAGTGTATCTGCGAATGTCCTCAGCATTCGCCCTCTTGCAAAGATCAGTCAATCCCAGTTCAGTGACAGTCCATAATTCGCTGTTCGTGGCAAGGAGATGCTTTCGCATCATGACCTTCCAGTAGGGATAGCCTATGCCATCGAAGATGGGGCACGCAGCGGAGACCTTGATCATACCTGCGGTCGACATAACTAAAACTCCAGGTGGTTAAACCAAAATCACACAGAACAAGGGAGCACCTTGCTCTGATACCAATTGAAAGCGTAGGTTATCTCCCTGAGGGGGGGTGAATGGGAGATTATTAGAAATTCATCAAACTCTGATGAATTTGACGAAGAACAGAGCGAAGAAATAGAAACGCAAAGGAAACTAAGTCATCACAGAAACAGAGTACATGCGAACAGGATACATAAGAGTGAAGAACATGCAATCATACAATCATACATGCATGAAGAATACGAACTGAGCAAATAAAAGATAACATGATCAAATACTTCAGTTCAAATTCGTCAGAGGACAGATCACAAATTCTTCAGCAGCGGAATAAAGTAAAGGAGGGTGAGGAATTTGAAACCAGGTTGGCTTGGTGAAGACAATGGAATTTGGTAGACCAGTTCCAGTTGCTGCATCAACTGTATGTCTGGTTGAGGCGGCTGAGTCGCAACTCAGAGAACACTTAGTCCTCACCGTATTCCTCTTGAGCTAAGGTCACTTAGACCTCGCCCAATCACCCGTGGTAAGTCTTCAAGGTAGACTTCCAAAACCTTCACAGACTTGTTCACCGGCACGCCACAATTACTCTTGGGTGCTCAGAACGTGACGCCTAACCGTCTGGAGGAATGACAGTCCTCAAAGGCAACAAGCGTCGGATCACACAAATCAATCTCTTCAGTGATGCTCAATCACTTAGGCTCTGGTTGGGTTTTTTCTCACTTGGGTTTTTCCTCACTTGGGTTCTCACAAAGTCGTCAGAGGATGGGTTGCTCTCAAATGACAAGTGTCAAGTTCTCTCGGAGCAGCCAACCAACAAATGGTTGGGGCGGCTATTTATAGCCAGGGGTAACCCGACATAAAATGTCATAAATGCCTTTGTCTGATTCGACCGTTGTCAGGATAAGGATCCACTCGACAGCTGGCACGCGGCGCAGCAACGGTCAGAAAATTGTACTCTCAATTTCGTCAGGGCACTCAATTTCCTCACGATAGGCAGCTCGCACTGGCGAACTCCTAACTCCTCAGCCTGACCAAATTCGTCAGCGACCAGATGAACTTCGTCACTATCGCTAGCAAATGTGTCAGCTGTACTGGAGATTTCCAAAGGCTTCACTCGAAGCGGCTTGTGTATGGGTTTGAGTAAGTTTGAGCATCACTTTGGAAATGTGAAATATGTTTCACCTAGACCCCCTTTAACAGTACGGTTTTTCCTATAACTCAAATAAGAAGAAAAGAAACTATGAAAACCAAAGTCTTCACATCAATTTCTTCAAAGGCCATACCAATTTCATCATCAAATTCTTCACTTGAAGAAATCTATTTTTAGGGGTCATCTTCCATGTGTTAAACCAAATCTTCAGGGACTCTGTCTCCTGTGTATACTCACAAACACATTAGTTCCTCAACCTATTTGTCTTCAATACTCCAAAACCACTAAGGGGGGCACTTGATGCACTTACAAAACCATTCATTTTTGTGCACTAAATATAGTGCAAACCTCATTACCTTGAGCACACTTGCTCTTTGAACAAAGAACCTGGCGAATTTAATCTCTGGTGTGGTGCCTCGGTAGTGGTTCAAAGTAATTTCTGTGAGATGAAGATCAAGGCATTCAATGGGATTGTTATATTGCGCCCCATTTTCCACTTTCGGGTCTGCTTCTATCTGCAAACGAAGACAACATATTAGTGCCTAGCTGTAGTTTTGAAAACTTTGAGCCTCTTTGATTTGCAGGATTTCTAAAATACACGAATAGAGTGACATGACATCTTCAATCGTTCATGATTAACATCTCAAAAAATATATGTATTGAAATCCTCCAAATTTCCTTCAGAAATCATACTACATTTGTCATTGTAATCATGGGTAAAATTAACAACAAATTGAACTCCATTGTGGTTAACAATTAACAGGAAAGGAGCATCACCTTGATGTATAGCTTCTCTATGCACGGAAAGCATCTAAGGAATCTAACAACTTCATCCAGATCGGGGCCGACAGATTGTAGTGCCAAGATCTTCACTGTGCACGGAGACGGGGTCAAGCTTGTGGGAATCATTTTCTGGATGACAGCCGAACATAGATCAACAAAACTTAGATAAAATGTGATGTCCAATAAGAAGAATGAGAAGAATAAGATTGTTGTACCTGAGCGGGTAATGATCCAGCAACAAGTCCGGAGAATTCAACACACGAATAGCCCAACACTGTCAATTTCGGTGCGTCATTGACCCTAATTCTTGTTGGACCTTCTTTATCAAATACAATCAATCTCTCAAGGAAAGGCGCATTCTCAATGACCATTTCGTGAAACACCTGAAATGACAGCCTGTTGCGGCATCAGCAATGCACATAAATCGTACAGACATTCGTCGAGGCGATGCGGAGACTACTGAACCCATCCATCACCTAAAGACGAAGGTACTCGAGCGCTATACAGCCACCGAGCAGGCGCTCCAAATCCTCCCTCGAGATGTGGACGCCCACGAGCTCGAGGTGCTTCAGTTTAGGGAGATGATGAGCGGGCGCGACATCAATCTGGGGGAAAAGGCACTGCCTGAACGTAGCACGATGCAGTGTGGGCGTGAGGCGGAGAGCGGACGGCGGCAGTGAACGCAGATGTCCAACATGAAAGCTGAGCTCCTCGAGCTGATCTAGGGCGGGGGATAGGAACCACTCGTGAAACTTGCATTCGGCCTTGCAGTTGGAACAGAACTTGCCGATGACAAGGCGTCTCACCGGCCCAGGGTGCGTGGCGAGGATGTGGGACAATGCGTCCAAGCGTTTGTGCTCCCAAAGAATAGTTGGGAATTTTCTGAGAATTTATTGAGCAAGAAAAATGAGGGTTGCTTCATAGCATAAAGAGAAAATATTCATTTTTAGAGGGAAAGTGAATATAATGCCATAAAAGAAAATTATGGCATGGCAAGATTATGAGAGGAATGAAGTTTTGGGAGGGTTTCAAGATGATTGGCTCCACTTGGATGAAATTCAAAAATAATTCCAAGTGATATGTCCAAATGAATTGACAGAAAAACCCAAATGCAAAATAAATATTCAAAAAATCCAAATAAAATAAAGAAGGCAAAAACCAGGGTGTCACAAACCTCCCCCCCTTAGGATGAATCTTGTCCTCAAGATTCGGTTGCTTAGGAAACAAATATGGGTATGCAGTCCTTAAGAAATCCTCTCTTTCCCAGGTGGCCTCATCCTCGGTTTGAAGCTCCCACTATACCTTGTAGAACCTTATAGCTTTGCTGCGGGTGACTCTGTCCATCTCATCCAAGATTCTCAAGGGTTTCTCCTCATAGGTTAAATCTTTAGCAAGCTGTAATTCTGCCATATCTGTCTATTTTGCGGGCGGTGCGATGCACTTCCGTAGCTGAGACACGTGGAAGACATCAGGAACCTCTAATAACTTTGGAGGTAATTCTAACTGATAAGCCACTTTACCAACTCTGGTCATGACGGGGAACGGACTGATGTATCTAGGAGCGAGCTTTCCCCAAGTATGAAACCTCTTAATTCCTTTCATTGGGGTAACTTTGAGATAGGCATATTCTCCTGGTTCAAAACTAATCTGCCTATGCTTTGGATCATAGTAGCTCTTTTGACGAGATTTGGCTACTTGCAATCGGTCTCGAATTTCTTTAACTTGTTGTTCTGCTCCCATCATCAAATCAGTCCCAAAGATTCAGCTGTCTCTTGTCTGAGACCAATTCAGGGGTGTGCGACATTTATGTCCGTATAAAGCCTCAAAGGGTGACATTTTGAGACTTGTTTGATAGCCGTTGTTGTAGGAGAAGTTAGCGTACGGCAGGCTGTCCTCCCATTTGGGTCCATAAGCAAGAGCGCATGCCCGAAGCATGTCTTCAAAGATTTGGTTGACTCATTCTGTCTGTCCATCTGTCTGTGGATGACAAGCTGTGCTATGCTTCAAAGCGGTCCCCAAGGCTTGGTGAAGTCATAGCCAGAACGTCGAGGTGAACAAAGATCCTCGGTCTGAAGTAATAGTCTTGGGTACGCCATGTAGACTGACAATCCTGGATATATAAAGTTGAGTGAGTTGGTCTGCACGGTAGGTGGTCCTTATTGGAATGAAATGAGCCACCTTGGTAAGCATGTCGACCACAACCCATATTGCGTTATTTCCTCGTGGTGTCTTTGGCAATCCCATGATGAAGTCCATACAGATATCATCCCATTTCCATTGGGGAACTGGCAAGGGTTGCAGTAGACCAGTGGGTTTTTGGTGTTCAACCTTTACTTTATTGCATATATCACAACAGGCGACATAATATGCAATATCTTTCTTCATGCCGTCCCACCAGAATGTCTGCTTCAAATCTTGGTACATCTTAGTACCTTCGGGATGAATAGAATATGCAGATTCATGAGCTTCCTTTAAGATCTGCTGCTTTAGCTCCCCATGAGTAGGTACACATACTCAATTCTGAAATCGGAGTGTACCTTGGTCAACCATGTGAAAATCTTGTGTCTCTCCTGCCCGCACTCGGGCGATTACCTTGAGTAAAAATGGATCCTGTCGGCGTACGACACCTATGGGATCGAGAGGATCCCTTTTACGGTTCGGCTAGGGAAAAGATGTACACAAAGAGCAGATCCAACGATCAACGCGGGGATCTTTACCCAGGTTCGGGCCGCTGAGAAGCGTAAAACCCTACTCCTGCTTTGGTTTATTGTGGGTGTTCTTAAGCTCAAGTACACGGAGCGCTTGCGATGAACAGTACGTTCAAGAAGCAGCTACGCATGCAGAATGGGCCAGAAGGTCCTCCTCCCCTTGTAGCTTCGCCTTGGGCCTCCTTTTATACGTCCAAGGGGTCACCAACAGTGGCGAACAGCAAGTACAAGAGGTGTAAAGTTGCTACAGGGTTTACATGTTTATCACTGACGACTTAGGACAAACGCATTTAATGCTCCACTTAGGTGTCCCTTACTTTCTTGGGGATGGAAAAAGAGCCCGTCCCATCAGCGCCGCTTAACCTCATCCGCCATTAGTGCCATGACATGCACCCAGGAGGACAAGCCCTAAACGACAGGCTGGTCGCTGCGCTGGAGCGGTGGCAGGGCGGTGGAATCTTGCCGGGTGCAAGACCTTGCCGGGCTTTCACGAGCCTTCCCGGCAAGATCTCGCCGGGAAGCCAGCCTTCGGTCTTCTGTCTTTTGATCATTAGCTTGAGTGCCTTCTTGATAATCTTGTATTTGTTTCCAGTTGTTCTCCGACAGGCCTTGCCGCTGGTATGGCTGCAACCGTCCGTGCACAAGTATGGGGTACTAAAAGACCCAACTTTAGTACACCGACAGGAGCCCCCGGGCCTAGGCCATACACGGGTGCGAGGCGTTGTTGGGCTAGGCCCAAACAGTGCACGGGCACGCGTGGCAGGAGTTAACTGTTATAATCCTCTTATTTACCGCGCTCCCTCACGACGCGCATTAAATGCGGGACGTGGGATACGTGCGCGGAACGGCCGCAGTAGTAGTGCGCCCGTAAAAATGCATTCATATTGATTAGTAAAGAGGCAGCCTCCGCTCCTTCCCCATAAAAGGGAATCCGCAGAGGCGCTGCTCATTTACCTCTCGTCATTTCCAATCTGGAGACCACCATCGCCTTCTTCCTCGAGCTTGAAGCAGAGCCTCTCCCATCCATCCGCCATCCCCACGTCCTCATCATTCTCGGCCTCCGCTTCCACAGTCGTCATGCCGCCCAAAGCAAGCAAGGGCAAAGCGGTGAAAGCCGTCGATTCGGATGCAGAGGCGGAAAAGTCTGATCTGGTGGAGATGCGGAAGGAACACGCCGTCTTCGCCCCGGCGCTCGACATGTGCGCCCTGGTTGAGCGGTACATGTGTATGTGGGGGAAGGAGACGAGGGCTCACCCTGCTACTCGCGTGCTCCCAGCTTTCGTCAAGGGCGGTCCAAATAAATTCCTCTTCTTTGTCGCTTACTTTTACTGCGGGCTCTGCCCTCCATTTTCTGATTTCTTCATCGACATCATGTACACATACGGCTTCCGTCTCTTGGATTTCACGCCGAATGCCGTAACATGCATGTCAGTCTTTGCCCATCTCTGTGAAAATTTCGCCGGAGTAGCTCCCAGCACAGCCCTCTTTCACCACTACTTCATTCCCCGTATCGAAACAGGAGACGCCCTTTCTGGTTCTATTACCTGGATTCCAAGGGCATGGAATAAAGATATATACCCAGACGGTCTCTACCGTAAGAAGTGGGATGAATGGCGGGCCGACTGGTGCTAGATTAAGGAGAAAGATCCTCAGCCGTTCTGTTTGCCCCGGCAAACGAAAGTGGTTCGCGGCAAGAACTGGATCAGCCTCGATCCTCAAGATGAGAAGCTCGCAATCGCAATTACCAGGATCCACCGTCTCAAGGTTGCCGGGCTCACAATAGAAATGGTTGGCGCTGATTTCCTCCGTCGTCGCATTGCCCCTATGCAGAACAAAGGGAGGCCGGCCTGGGAGTTCAAGAATGCAGCAAATATCATGAGGCTGCACCCTGGTCTGAACAACAACTTGATAGTCCTGCAGCACACAGCTCTCTGCCACAAACTGTTTAGGCCTGACGAGAAATATAAGTTGCCGGCTGGCGTAATTCCCCTGTGCAACAACTCTGCCTTGAGCTCAATTATCACCATGATGCCAGTGTGTAATGCTCACGGCCTCGATGGAGCCTGGGAAGAGCCATCCGCAGAGCACGCACAGGAGTTCTTTGATAACTTATCGGAGAAAGCCATCCGGGAAGAGCCAACCCTTATCCGCCCCACCACTGATGACGAAGTGGCTTATATCGCTAGCAGGGCGGAAGAGGTGAACCTAGCCGCGAAGGCCGGCAACTTTGGCTTCGCGGAAGAGGAAACCAGTGAAGAAGAAATAACGTTAGAGGAGACCCTTGCCGAGCAAGGTGAAGTTGCCGGAGAGCAGAGTGGCATGGTTGCCGGGAGCTCTTCTGTCGAAGACACAGCCGAGGAGCAGCTGCACGAGGAGCCCCCAGCTCCAGAGAAGAAGAAGCGTGTTCTTCGGAAAGCCGTCTCTGGCGTCCCAACATGTCAGCCTCCCTCGAGTGGTGAGGTTCCCGGCAAGGGGGCGGCCGGTAAGGCTGCGCAGCGGCAAGAAGCCCAACAGCAACCCGTGCGACGTACGAGACACACGACCGCGGCAACAACTGGAGCGGCGGGGGCGTCTCATACGACGGCACCAACAGCTGGAGCAGCAGGATCATCTCAATCTACTGCTTCTGCCATAGCCAAACGTCCCAGGACCCCTTCTCCACCCCCTCGCACGGACATTGTAGAGGAGGTTGACTTCGACATCTCCTCTTTTAGTCCGGAAAGAGAAGAGTAAGGGTCCTTGCCGCATCTTTCAACTTCTGAATTCCTGGTTCTGCTTAACTTATTTGTCTTGCTTTGGCCTGTCCCCATAGAGATACGGAAACGTTGGCGCAAAGGATGGCGAAGAGGGCGAAGACTTCAGCGGGTGATGAGCCTCCGGCAAGCACCGTAGGTGCGCCAGAGCCCATTGTCATCAGCCCGGAGCCCAGCCCTCAACGCAGCCTCCAACCCAGCCCCCAGCGTGAGTCCACTATCCATTTTTCGCTGGCGAGCGTTGGGGAGAATATCTTCGCTATTGACATCACCGGGCTTGTAGGAGAAGAACGGCAACAAAGAGAACCACTGGAGACCGTCTCTGATGTGCCGCCTCCGTCGACCACGCTGCCCAGAGATGAACCTTTGGCAAGGGCTTCCACTGACGAGCCCATTCGCGTTGAAGAGGAGCCGGCAAGCACGGGCACTGGCAATCCTACATCGGCAACCAATGTTGCCGGGAAAGGAGAAACCACCTCTCAACAGCTCGACACAGGTAAATCGTTTGCCTTGGTGTACTTGTCATTCTTTCTTTATTTTTGTCTTCTTGAACTTCAACCTCGGTCTCATCTTGTTTCCTTTCTTGGTTTTCAGATCTCCCTTCGATGGAACAAATGGATGTTGATATCGTCATCGAAGAGACCGCCAAGGACGCTACCGCCGAGGCCGACAGAGTCGCAGCTGATGAGGCCGCCAAGGCCGCACAGGAAGAAACCACCAAGGGGTCTGCTGAAGGGGCCGGCAAGGAGACCGGCGACCATACTGACGGCATTCCTGCCGCAGGAGCGCCTGGCACTACACTGGTCGCGGAGCCCCCAATTGCCGGCGAGGCGGTCGTCGAGGATCAACCATCAACATCCGACGCCCCCTCGTCAAGCAGATACCTTAAAGTCGGCGACAACCTGTTCGTCAGCATACCAGGGACGGCAAGCATCGGGGTGCCAACCGAAGGAGAAGTCTTTGACGAAGACATCATCGCCGCCGCTGGACTCAAGATCGTTGACGAGCCACGCGCTAGCAGCAGTGGGTCCAAGGAAGAGCAGCTCCTCCAAGCCATGAGCGACAACTACCAAAAGCTTCAGGCGCTTCACCGCACCCGAAAGGAGAGGTTGGACTCCAGGGCGGCAGTTGTTGAAGCAGCGGAAGCAGATTTACAGAAGCGCATCGAAGAGACGCAAGTCTGGTATGCCGAGGCGTTCCAGGAACTGACGGCTGGCCGGGAGCAACTGAATCAGAGTTGGAATGAGTTCCTCTTAAAGCAGTCCGATGCCGAGAGGGCACAAGAGGAGGCTGCGCAGTAGGCTGCTGCAGAGGAAGCTCGCTTAACGGAACGCCGCGTCGGGCTCGATGCTCATGAAGAGGACCTTGCCGCTCGCGAGGAGGCGCTTGCCGCCAAGCTCCGCAGCAAGGACGAAGAGATCGAGAAGCTTGTCGTGCGGCGAACCCAGGAGCTGGAGCAGAGACACAAGGAAACACTCGAAGCTCTGGCCATAGACCACGCCGGCAAGTTAAAGGGAGCCGTCGATGCTGCCGAAGCTGCAGAGGCCACCAAGAACGAGCTGGGCGATCAAGTGAAGAGGCTGGAAGCAGATCTTGAGGGCCACGGCAAGGAGATCTCAACGCTCAAAGCTGACAGAGAGAAGACTCTCTTCAGCCTGGCGGAGATGCAAGCCGCCATGTCCGACAAGACCAAGGAGCTCACCTCAGCCAATGAATCCATCGCTGATCTGAAACTGAAGCTGGCGACGCTGGAGGAGTCCCTTGAGAATGGCAAGGCTCGCGAGAGGGCTTTGATCAAAGACCTCCAGAGTGAGAAGAGCCTGCTCAACAGCGCCGCCGCCACTTATAATGATTTTGAGAAAGGCGTGAAGATCTGGACTGAGCACCTTGTCGACGTCGCGGAAAGGCTTGCCGCAGAACTGTCCACCATGGGCCTGCAAGACTTCAACTATTCTTCTGACGACAGGGTGTCTTCGAGCGCCAAGCTGACCATGTTCTTCGAGAGCATCGTTGACGCCCTCAAGCTGCTCCAGTCTAACCGAGAAACCCATCTGGCCAACGAATCCCGCAAGCTCTGTCGGGCCGTCCTCCGCAAGGTGCTCGTCAAAGTGGTGCATAAGAACCCTGACATCAACCTCACCAATGTTCTTGCTAGCTTGCCGGAGGATGTAGACCTCAAGGCACTCGAAGAGCTTGTCGCGCCCATCGTTGACAGAGTGAGTCAAGTCAAGAGGGTCGAAGGCCAGCGCAGGGACTAGCCGCTTTGCTTCATTTTGTCGCCACCATTCCATGCCAAAGACAGTTTTTATCTTAATGTTAGAATCGCGGCGACCGTCAATGTAATATAACTTGCTATGTTTTGGATGAATGCATGCTATTTCCCTTGTTTGATTTCGTTCTATATGGTTCATGCCCTACGCTTATCGGGAACTTGTCGGTGCGCGCACCCTTGCCGCGAGCGCTTTGAGGAACGGATCCTTAGCAGCCTGCTGGAGGTGTCACTGCCGACAAGATACATTGACGTTTTTAGTGCAGTCACTTAAGCTATTGAGCGGACTCGAAACAAAGTAAGGGCGCAACCAATCACGACAAGGTTCCTTCGCATGCAGGTTTTCCATACAAAAGCCGAAATCGTTCAAGGAAAAATAGGTCTACAATGGAAATTTGCATAAGAGTTTTGTAACTTAGCTTTTCGTTGTTGTACTCCTTATTGCAATATGTTAACTTGAACGTCGCCTGTTGGTGCCCATACCATCATTCCCCCCCGGCAAACTTGCACGCGAGGAAACCTTCTGTCCTTTGAGAAAAAGAAAGAAGAGAAAATAGAGATATGGAACCTTGGCGGTTCATTAGTGCTTACCGGAAGCAGTCGTAATACAATATTTCAGACAAGCATGCACATAGATTGACATGAAAATCGACAACCCGGCAACCGCGCCTTATGGGTAGAACTTACGAAGGTGTTCGATATTCTAGGAATTGCTCACTGGAATGCCATCTTCGGTCTCCAGGCGGACTGCGCCGGGCCTGGTGACTCGTACTACCCGATAAGGGCCTTCCCACTTCGGCGTCAACTTGTTAGAATTCTTGGCCGACTGAACGCGCCGAAGAACAAGGTCACCTTCCTCAAGGTTTAGGGCACGAACCTTGCGGCTATGATAGCGGCGCAAGGCTTGCTGGTAGCGTGCAGCTCGCACAGCAGCCCAAAGACGATCTTCCTCAAGGAGCGTGGCGTCATCTTGGCGTAGCTGCTCTTGCTCAAGCTCATCATAAGCGAGTACTCGAGGTGACCCATATATGAGTTCTGTGGGGAGAACTGCTTCTGCCCCGTAGACTAGGGAGAAGGGTGTCTGGCCAGTAGCTCGATTTGGTGTCGTTCTGATTGACCAAAGAACCGCCGGCAGCTCATCAATCCAGCGTCTTCCGCACTTGCGCAGCTTGTCGAAAGTCCTTATTCTGAGACCTCGCAACACTTCAGCATTTGCCCTCTCCGCTTGGCCGTTGCTCCTCGGGTGAGCAACAGAAGCAAAACAGATTTTGCCGCCAAGGTCTTGGACATACTGCATGAAGGTGCAGCTCGTGAACTACGTGCCATTATCGGTGATGATCCTGTTTGGCACACCAAAACGGCACACTATTCCCTTGAAGAACTTGACGGCTGATTGTGCTGTCACCTTTCTCACTGCTTCCACTTCTGGCCACTTCGTGAACTTGTCGATAGCAACATACAAGTATTCGAAGCCCCCGGCAGCGCGAGGAAAGGGGCCCAATATGTCGAGCCCCCAGACCGAAAATGGCCAGGAAAGAGGGATTGTCTGAAGAGCTTGAGCTGGCTGATGCAATTGCTTTGAATGGAACTGGCACGCGTCACACTTGGTTACTAGTGCAGTTGCATCCTGGAGAGCAGTGGGCCAGAAGAAACCTTGCCGGAATGCCTTGCCGACAAGAGCTCTTGAGCCTATGTGGGAGCCACATATGCCTCCATGTATCTCTGCCAACAGCTCCAGTCCATCCTCCCGAGGAATACACTTCAATTTCACACCGTTCGGTCTCTTTCTGTACAGGACGTCGTCAACGAACTGGTACATACTAGACTGACGAGCTACTTTCTCCGCTTCTTCCTGTTCTTCAGGGAGTTCTCCTATTTGAAGGAACTGGATGATGTGCTGTGCCCATGTTGGAGCCTGCGGCTCGACAACAAGGACCAAAGGCATATCTTCGGCCGTGGGAGCGCTTGCTTCTGCGGCAAGAACCTGAGGTTCTGCGCGAAGCTGCTGCTCACCGGCAACCGTGTCGTTCCCGGCAACTTCCTTGCCGGCGGCTCCTGGGAGCTCTTCAAGAAAGTACTGGCCGGAACTCAATTTCCTATTTTTGTCTTGCCTCATCGATGGTGTTACGGATGGCTGAGTTAAGCGAAGCACAAAAGTTCCTGGTTCCAGAGGTAACTTGAGGGCAGCACGTTTTGACAGGTCGTCGGCAATGTTGTTCTCCGCACGAGGAACATGCTCTGTTTGCAACCCGTCAAAACGCTCCTTCAACTTTCTCACTTCATCTACATATGCTTCCATCAACGGGCTCTGATAATCTTTGTTAACTTGCCTGACGACAAGCTGTGAGTCACCTCTGACAATGAGCTTCTTAATCCCAAGGTCCGCCGCGATCCTGAGACCGGCAAGCAACCCTTCATATTCTGCAGTGTTGTTTGTTGATCTTTCCCGGGGAAAGTGCATCTGAATTACATACTTGAGGTGCTCTCTGGTGGGTGCGACAAGCAGCACGCCAGCACCGGCACCTTGAAGTGAAAAAGCCCCGTCAAAGTACATAATCCATTCTCGATCCGTTTCCTTGCCGGGGATAGTTGTCTCTTGAATTTCTTCGTCTGGCGTTGGTGTCCATTCTGCAATGAATTCTGCCAAGGCTCTGCTCTGAATAGTCAAAGTGCTTTCAAATTTGAGACCAAAGCTTGACAGTTCCAACGCCCACTCCACAATTCTGCCGGTCGCATCTGGATTTCATAAAATCCGCTGCAACGGGAAGCGAGTGACGACGGTGATTTCATGCGCCTGAAAGTAATGGCGCAGCTTCCTTGAGGCCATAAGGAGGCCAAAGAGCAACTTCTACACACCAGAATATCTTGACCTAGCCCCCTCCAATAGGGAGCTGACAAAATAGACTGGTCGCTGCACCATCTTCTTCTTCTGCGTTGCTTCATTCGACTGCTCAGATCCTGCCTTGTCGGCACCAGACTCTGCCGGGGAGAATCCCGGCTTGTCGCTTGATGGGCTTGTCGCTGCCGCTGCTCCTTCATCGACTTCTCTCTGCGCCACTAATGCAGCACTAACCACTTGATTCGTCGCTGCTAGATATAGCAGCAACGGCTCTTATGGATTAGGCGCGACTAGTGTTGGTGGAGAGGAGAGGCACCTCTTCAAGTCCTGCAGCGTTGCCTCCGCTTCCGGAGTCCAGTTCATTGGACCGGCCTTCTTCAAGATTTTGAAAAAAGGCAGGGCGCGCTCAGCGGATTTGGAGATGAACCTGCTCAGAGCAGCAACGCAGCCGGCAAGTCGACGCACATCTTTGACACGTCTTGGTGCTTCAATCTTCTCAATTGCCTTGATCTTGTCGGGATTTGCTTCGATTCCACGTTGAGACACAAAGAACCCGAGAAGCTTGCCGGACGGAACGCCAAACACACACTTCTTAGGATTGAGCTTCAGATTGATCCTGCGCAGATTTGCAAATGTCTCTTCTAAATCTTGTATGAGCGTTGCCTTGTCCTTGGTTTTAACCACTATGTCATCCATATAAGCTTCCATATTTTTATGTAGCTGGGGCTCAAAACCGATCTGGACCGCTCTTGCAAACGTTGAACCAGCACTTTTCAACCCGAAAGGCATGCGTATGAAGCAATACGTGCCACATGGGGTGATAAATGCGGTTTTCTCTTCGTCTTCCTTTGACATGAAAATCTGATGATACCCTGAATAAGCGTCAAGAAACGACAGCAAATCACAGCCAGCAGTGGAGTCCACAATCTGGTCGATGCGCGGCAAGGGAAAAGGATCTTTTGGACAGGCTTTATTGATATATGTATAGTCGATACATAGCCTCCATTTTCCATTCGCCTTGCGCACTACAACTGGATTGGCCAACCATGTTGGATGGAGCACTCCTCTGACTAAACCTGCCGCTTCCAGCTTCCTGATTTCTTCGGCAATAAATTCTTGCCGCTCCAAAGCTTGCTTCCTAACTTTCTGCTTGACGGGCCGCGCATGAGGACAGACAGCAAGGTGGTGCTCGATTACCTCCCTGGGAACACCGGGGATATCAGATGGTTGCCATGCAAACACATCGATATTCGCCCGCAGGAAGGCAATGAGCGCGCTTTCCTATTTGTCATCAAGGGTGGAACTCACGGTGAAAGTTCCTCCCGTACCATCCTCCTTGGCGGGCACCTTCTTAGTCGCTGGTGGAGCTGCCTTGGATTTCTTGCTCTTGCCGGCGGAGCTCTCCGGCACATCCTCAACGGGAGTGCAGCACTCCGAGGAGGTGCGCTTGCCGGAGTGTGTGCTAGAGGTCTTGCCGGTCTTCTTCCCTCCGGGAGCTTCGGCGGCAGGAGCAAGTGCCTTGGCGGCAGGTGCTGCGACTGCCTCCCAGTAGAGTTGGTCGGTGCAGATAAGTGCATCCTTCTTGTCGGAGTTGATAGTGATGACGCTCATCGGCCCGGGCATCTTTAATGTATTATAGGCGTAGTGTGATGCCGCCATAAACTTGGCCAGCGCCGGGCGACCAAGAATCCCATTATATGGCAATGGAATCTTGGCAACGTCGAAGGCGATCTTTTCTGTTCTGTAGTTCAGCTCACTACCAAATGTTACCGGCAGTGTGATCTTGCCCTTCGGCTGACTCCTTCCTGGATTGATCCCTTGAAACGTGCCCGTTTCCTCGAGATCTTCGTCAGGAATTTGCAACTTCTTGATCACAACAGGCGAGATCAATTTCAAACCGGCCCCACTGTCAACTAACATCTTTGTCACCTTGAGGTTGCGGATCGTTGGCGAAACCAACAATGGCAAACACCCGACCGCAGTTATGCGATCAGGGTGGTCCTCGGCGTAAAAAATGATAGGCGTGTTGGACCATTTCAATGGTTTCTGGGCATCGACCGACGGCTCTGTCGCATTAATCTCGCGCGCCCACTGTTTAAGTCGGCGGTGAGAGGAATGCAATGAGGCACCTCCGTCAACGCACATGGCTTCTGTAGCCTTCTGGAACTCGTGCTCGCTGGACTCGTCGCCATCTTCGTCATCATCGTCACCCCCCTGTTCCTTGTCGCGGCCTCTAGCGGGCCTCTCCTTTTGTTGCTTGGCCTTGCCGCAGCGACACCCTCGACCACCGCGTTTCTTGCCAGACCCCTCAGCACCATCCTGGGCCTTCTCCTTGTCTCGCCTCTCATACTCAGCTTTCTTCTTCTCGACAAGCTGCTCAACTTGCCGGCAGTTTTGGAGGTCGTGACCCTTGGTGTGATGGATCTTGCAGTACTGCTTGTCGGAGCCCTCCGGCTTGTCGGCAGCTGCCAAGGCCTGACATGCGGCACACCTGGCAACCTCCTTGCTAGGGCCATCAGCCTTGATCTTCTTCACGGTGCTGGGGTTGCCGGATCCCTCAACGGCAAGCACGGCCTTGCCCTTGTGCTTCCTGTTACGCCGTCGGCCTTTCTTCGCCGAGGTGGTGGCATCTTCGCCTTCAGAGTCGATTTCTGCGCCAGCATCCTCGCTGGGGAATCTCCTCCCCTCCTCGGCCCGAGCACATCTGTCAGCCAGAGCATAGAGCTCGGTGACATCCCTGACTTTGTTCATCGCCAGCTCTTCCCACATCTTGTGGTTGTGCACATTCTGATGAAACGCGCTGATAACAGCGGCAGGATGAACGTCTGGGATGTTGTGTTGTGTACGGCTGAATCTCTATATGTACTTGCGCAAGGTTTCGCCCTCTTTCTGGGGGATGAGATGTAAATCGCTTTCCTGGCCAGGAGCCTGGTGGCCTCCAGTAAAGGCGCCAACAAACTCATGACACAAATCTGCCCAGGAGGAAATGGAATTCTCCGGCAAATGCATCAACCACGACCTGACGTTGGGCTTAAGCACCAACGGGAAGTAGTTGGCGAATATCTTGTCGTCTCGAGCTCCGGCAGCCTGCACCGCAATGGTGTAGACGCTCAGGAACTCTAACGGGAGAGTCTTGCCGTCGTATTTCTCCGGCACCTCCGGCTTGAACGTTCGGGAATTGGGCCACTAGACTCGCCGCAGCTCACGAGTAAAAGCTGGACAACCCACCTCGTAAGGCAAGTTACCAGAATACCCCGGCGCAGGCTCGTCTACAGTGGGTCCCGCGCGCCTGTCGGATTGACGGCGCGCTTCCCGCCGCCGCTCGATGGTAGTTCGAGCGTCTTCTTTGTTCCGTTCCCGAAGAACTTGACGTTGATCGCGGCGAACCCGCGGATCAGACGACGCCGTGGAACCGTCATCACAGGCGTCAGTCCGCCGAGTTAGCGACCGCTGTTGTCGTAGCGGAGGGGAACGCATCGTAGTCGTACCGCCTCCGGTCTTTTCGCCATCAGCACGCACCAGTTCAGTGGACTGCCGCCGCGAAGGCCCCGCCTGCTGCGGCCTGTCGTCATTAGCCAAGCCGATGAGGCTCTGAATAGCAGATCTCCATTCGTCTAGCTTCTCCGCAGCGGGAGGGAAATCTAGGAGCAACTGAGCTCGTGCCAACGCTTCTACCGGTGTAGGTGGTGGCGAAAGGTGCGAAGAACGTGAGGTGCTCTGACTCCTAACTGTGTTAGAAGGAGCTCCATCACGGTTTTGCGATCGCGCCCTGCTTCCACCGGCGTGTTGGCACGCATGCTGGCCCCGTGCATCTTGGGAGTGATGCGCAGGGTTTTTTCCATGGGGGCGCCTGGAACCACCAACGTCGCGGCGCTGCCCATCGCGCACGACCTGAGAAGGCCGCGGCGCATGCGCCGGCGTGGGTGTCTTAGAAGGCGCCGTCCCGTCCTTGGAGTTCGCTGCGCCACCCGTAGGTAGCACGGCTCCGTCCTTAGACCTGGCATCGCCGTTGCGAATGACGCCGCTCGCCTGGCTCTGATCGTGAAAGCACATTTGCTCCCTTGGTGGTTTTGGTAATTTATGCCAACATACATGTTGTTGGACTAATGCTTTTATCTAGTGAATTTCAGACAAGTTCAACAATGGCGTGGCATGGACAAGAGGACATGGAACCCCTTCAAAATGCTAAGGACAAGAATTGGCAAAGATCAAGACTCTACATTTTTGGTTTAGTGATCCAAGATCACATTGAGTCCGTAGGAAAGCCAATACTATTAAAAGGGGATGAGGTGTTGCTTAATGGTCCTTTTGCTCAAGTGCTTAGTGACAGCATTCCTAAACCCTCAACCACTCTCTCAATCCCAAATATGTCCAAAACCCAAAGTCCAACTCGGCCCCACCGAAATTTCCAATCCGGCCTCATCGAGTTCATCCAAGACTTAGCCACTGCCAAACCCTAACTAATCGGATCCACCGAAATGGATCTCGGTCTCACCGAGATGGCCTTGCCAACTCTCTGTAATCGTTTGCATTTACTTCGGTCTCACCGAGTTTGCAAATCGGTCTCACCGAGATGGCTTGCCAACTCTCTGTTGCCTTATTGCTTCACTTCGGTCCTACCGAGTTGATGCAATCGGTGCCACCGAGATGAGGATTGCCCTAAGCCATTGCACTTCGGTCCATCCGAGTTGTTCGTATCGGTCCCACCGAGATTCCTAAAGTTTATATCTTTTACACAGTTCGGTGCTATCGAGATTATCGTTTCGGTGCCACCGAGTTGGGTCAAAAGTGTGTAACGGTTGGATTTTGTGTGGAGGCTATATATACCCCTCCACCCCATCCTTCTTAGTGAGGAGAGCCATCAGAACGTGCCTACACTTCCACCATTCATTTTCTGAGAGAGAACCACCTACTCATGTGTTGAGATCAAGATATTCCACTCCTACCATTTGAACCTTGATCTCTAGCCTTTCCCAAGTTGCTTTCCACTCAAATCCTTCTTCCACCATAGCCAAATCTGTGAGGAGTGATTGAGTGCTGGGAAGACTATCATTTGAAGCACAAGAGCAAGGAGTTCATCAACAACACACCGTATATTACCTTTTGGAGAGTGGTGTCTCCTAGATTGGTTAGGTGTCACTTGGGAGCCTCCAACCAGATGTGGAGTTGAACCAAGGAGTTTGTAAGGGCAAGGAGATCGCCTACTTCGTGAAGATCTACCCCGAGTGAGGCTAGTCCTTCGTGGACGTAAGCCATGGTGGAATAGACAAGGTTGCTTCTTCGCGGACCCTTCGTGGGTGGAGCCCTCCGTGGACTCGCGCAGCCGTTACCCTTCGTGGGTTGAAGTCTCCATCAACGTGGACGTACGATAGCACCACCTATCGGAACCACGCCAAAAACCACCGTGTCTTCATTGCGTTTGATCTTCCATACTCTACCCTTTACTTTCCGTACTATTGCATGCTTTACTATTTCCGCTGCTCAATCTCTAGATATGCATGTGTAGAAAGTATTGGAGTGATCTTAACTTGTGCCAAAATCTGCCTAAGTTCCAAGAGATATTAAAAACTGCTAATTTGGCTGGTTAGGAGTCTATTCACCCCCCCTCTAGACCAATCTCCTTGATCCTACAGATCGCCAGAATGTCGTGGAGGCTCGAGACCTCCACCTCCTCCACCAGCGCCTACGCCGTCGCCCGTCTGTGTGGGTACGGGCAGGCCGGACGCAGATGGATCAACCGCCGTCCACCCTTCTTCTTGGGAGCCATGGCGATGAAAGTGATCAAGAACTGGCGCGCTGACTGCTAGATCGGGTTCGTGCAATCTCCTCCCCTACCTGGCGCGCCAAAGATGTCGGCGTACGACACCTATGGGATCGAGAGGATCCCTTTTACGGTTCGGCTAGGGAAAAGATGTACACAAAGAGCGGATCCAACGATCAATGCGGGGATCTTTACCCAGGTTCGGGCCGCTGAGAAGCATAAAACCCTACTCCTGCTTTGGTTTATTGTCGGTGTTCTTAAGCTCAAGTACACGGAGCGCTTGCGATGAACAGTACGTTCAAGAAGCAGCTACGCATGCAGAATGGGCCAGAAGGTCCTCCTCCCCTTGTAGCTTCGCCTTGGGCCTCCTTTTATATGTCCAAGGGGTCACCAACAGTGGCGAACAGCAAGTACAAGAGGTGTATAGTTGCTACAGGGTTTACATGTTTATCACTGACGACTTAGGACAAACGCATTTAATGCTCCACTTAGGTGTCCCTTACTTTCTTGGGGACGGAAAAAGAGCCCGTCCCATCAGTGCCGCTTAACCTCATCCGCCGTTAGTGCCATGACACGCACCCAGGAGGACAAGCCCTAAATGACAGGTTGGTCGCTGCGCTAGAGCGGTGGCAGGGCGGTGGAATCTTGCCGGGTGCAAGACCTTGCCGGGCTTTCACGAGCCTTCCCGGCAAGATCTCGCCGGGAAGCCAGCCTTCGGTCTTCTATCTTTTGATCATTAGCTTGAGTGCCTTCTTGATAATCTTGTATTTGTTTCTAGCTGTTCTCCGGCAGGCCTTGCCGCTGGTATGGCTGCAACCGTCCGTGCACAAGTATGGGGTACTAAAAGACCCAACTTTAGTACACCGACAGATCCTCAGTTTGAGCCTTGCGGATCTCGTCTTCCAAGGTGGGAGTGATTTCCAAAGTAACCGAGCATGTTGCATCATAAATGACCATATTGAGCTGAGCTATCTCTTCTTGAATTGCTGGGTGCAAGGACTCGATTAGTGAGTTCGTTGTGGCCGGTTTGCGACTAAGAGCGTCGGCGACTACATTAGCTTTTCCCGGATGATAATTGATGCCAAGGTCATAGTCTTTGACCAATTCAAGCCATCTTCTTTGCCGAAGGTTCAAGTCCGGTTGAGTGAATATATACTTAAGACTCTTGTGGTCGGTGTAGATTTGACATCGTTTTCCAATGATGTAATGCCTCCAAATTTTTAAGGCATGCACCACAGCTGCCATTTCCAAGTCATGTGTAGGATAATTCTCCTCGTGCGGCCGCAATTGTCTGAATGCATAGGCCACGACCTTTCCATCTTGCATAAGCACGCACCCAATACCACGCCTGGATGCGTCGCAATAGATATCGAAGCTCCGGTAAATGTCTGGCAAAGTCAACACTGGAGCGGTGGTCAACCGAGTCTTTAGCTCATTGAAACTGTTCTCACATGCATCTGTCTATATGAACTTCTGATTCTTCTTGAGCAATTCTATCATTGGCTTGGCGATCTTTGAAAATCCTTCAATGAAACAACGGTAATAGCCTGCCAGACCCAAGAAACTTCTGATTTCTGACACTGTGATGGGTGCCTTCCAATTCAATACTTCTGTTACTTTGCCTTGATCCACGGCCACTCCTTGAGCAGATAGAGTATGCCCAAGAAATCCCACTTCCTTAAGCCAAAACTCACATTTACTAAATTTGGCGTAAAGTATCGCAACCGCTCCAATACTGCACGGAGATGCTGTTTATGCTCTTCTTCGCTTTTGGAATATATAAGGATATAATCAATGAGTACCACCACGAACTTGTCCAAAAAGTCCATGAACACCTTGTTCATCATATGCATGAAGAAAGCGGGAGCTTTAGTCAGTCCAAATGACATGACCGTATACTCATACAGCCCATATTGTGTGGTGAATGCTGTCTTGGGGATGTCTTCTTTTCTGATTTTCAGCTGGTGATAGCCGGTTCGCAAATCAATCTTGGAGAATACTTGAGCTCCACTTAGTTGATCGAACAAATCATCGATCCTAGGAAGCGGGTATTTATTCTTGATTGTGATGTCGTTGAGAGCGCGGTAGTCAACACACATCCAGAGACTACCATCTTTCTTGCCCACAAATATGGCAGGTGAACCCCAAGGAAATGAACTGGGGCGAATATATCCTTTTTGAAGCATCGCATCCAGCTACTTCTTCAATTCCACTAATTTAGATGAAGGCATTCGATAATACTTCTTGTAAATTGGTGTTGTCCCGGGCACAAGATCAATTGAGAACTCAAGCTCACGGTCGGGTGGCATTCCTGGCAGTTCTTCTAGAAACACGTCTGGAAACTCATTGACCACTGGAATCAAATTCATATCTGTGGCGATAGCTGCATATGCCATGCCTCTTTTTGACATGGTTCTACTAGCAAAGAACTGAGCTTGATGTCCCAATGGATTTACCAATGTAACTTCTCTGGTTGCATAATTAATACAGACTTGATGCTTTGTTAACCAATCCATCCCCAGAATAACATCCAATCCTGAGGATTCAATGGATACCAGAGATGCAGGAAAGATGATCCCATTGATTGATATTTCCAGATCCCGACATACGATATTTGTCCTGAGCATTGATCCAGGGGATTGCACCACCATAATTTTGTCCAAAAGAGTATAGGGAACATGCTGCTGGGCAACAAAACTCCTCGAAATAAAAGAATGGGAAGCCCCGGAATCGAATAAAATTATTGTGGGTATGTTATTAACAGAAAACATACCAAGGACCACATCGGGGGCTTCGTGGGCTTCTTCGGCGGAGATATGATGAACTTGCCCTTGAATATACTTCTGATTGAGGGATGGTCCCACATGATTGACTTGAGGCTTCATGTTTGTTGGCGGCTTTCCGTTCTTGGGACACTGCCTAGCATAATGCCTAGTCTGGCCGCAGGTGTAGCAGGCGTTGTTACGCTGACAGTCTTCCCTCACAGGGTTTGCAACAATATTCTTGACTCGATTCTCAGTCTTGGTGTTACCCTGCTGCCATGTTGGCTTGAATTCGAACTGCGGCTGCTGCCAAGTACGGATTTTCTGAAAAGCTTGGCCTTCCTTCTTGGGTTCAAACTTACGCTTGCGGTCTTCATAAGCTGACTTGTGATCATTAACAAGCTTATGCTCCCTCTCTGCGATGAGTGCCTTGTTCACCAAGGTTTGGAAGTCAGGAAAATCCAACATGTTGAGCGTGCATTGGAGGGTATGATTGAGTCCTCCAAGGAATCGATCAATCTTCCTTTCTTCAGTGGCTACATCATGAGTGGAATAACGGGCCAAGTGATTGAACTTGTTTAAATACTCACTTACAGACATGTTCCCTTGAATAAGAGCAAGGAACTCTGGCTACTTGACCTTCATAATACCGGCGGGAATATGGTACTTGCGGAATTTATCTTTGAATTTATCCCAAGTAATCTCATCTTCGGCAAGCCACATAATTTTGGTATTGTCCCACCATATAGCAGCTGGTCCTTCCAGATAATGAGTGGCGAAGGGAACCTTATCGACATCTTCAGTGCGAGCAATCTCTAGCTTCTTTTCGATGGTCCTCAACCAGTCATCGGCTTCCATGGGATCTGCAGCTTGGCTGAAACTTGGCGGCTTGGTCCTCTGAAAATCTGACAACTTAGAATGGTTACCATTATGATTATTCTATCCAACCATAGTCTGCATGCTTCTCAAGAATTCCATCAGATCTTGATTTCTCTTCTCCTCAAACATTCGAATAATCTGCTCTGTTGTGGGTGCTTGAGGTGGAGGAGGTGGTGGCTGATATGGTTCTGGAGAATGTCCTGCTTGCCTGGCGGATCGACGAACTGGGGTGTCGTCACCACCATGGCTGCTGCTGCCACAGCTTGTCATCCTATATTTGTTTCCCAATACGAAGCATCGAGATGAGCAACATCCATTAGGGGGAAAATAAGAAGGTGAAGCAACAACCCCGAAAAAGGCGAGGAAAAACCAAGGCAAATAAAAGAAAACAACATAATTATACAATACATCATCCATCATACATAACAAGACAACATCATGGATAGTACTACTACATGCATACAACCATACACCACATCATACTCGTCTACTCATGACGGCAGTGATCGCACTGACACTCTGACGGTCCTGCTGGTGTCCCCTCGGACTCTGACTCGGAATCGGAACTGATAATGCTAACGGAAAACTCCAGAGCAAAGGAAACACGACGGCGCTGACGGGGTGGCTCTTCCTCAGGGTCGGGTGGAGGGTGGCTCCGCAGCATAGGAGCAGCTGGGGTAGCGAGAAGTAAAGCCCACTCGGCTGGAGACTCATGAGGAGTCACCGTCGAGGTATCCGAGTTACTCTGAGAAGGTACGGGAGTCACGGGTGTAGGTGGAGGTAAAGTAACTGGAGGAATGAGCGGTGTATAAGCAAGTGAAGGTGGAGCAAACGCAGATCGAGCGGCAGCTAGCGCGTCTCGAGTGCGGTTCAGCTCCTGGGCTAGGCTGACGATCAGAAGGTACCCAGCCGTTATGTAACGAGACATGTGGCTGGCGGAACGATCACACTCCGGATCAATAATAGGGAAACGGATTCGTCCTGTGTCAAACAGAGACGGATAGAAGTAGAAACCTGGGTGAGTCTACATCTGAATCTCGTTGTAGCGCAAGTCAGTGAGAACCTCGAGCGCTGCAAACTGGATCGCCTGGTCAGGTGTAGAAGCCATCCCACCCTTGGAGGAGTGGGTGTAGGTGCCCACCAAGGTGCTGTTGTGCATGATGACCTCCGCGTGATACTCGTACACACCGTCTGCAAGCTGCTCTCGATACACCTGGTACACAGGGTCATCGCCGTCGGCGTAGAGTTGGCGCCACACGTTGTGAAGCAGATGAGGAAAGGTGGAAGGTGCCGACTTAGGTTGATACGGATAGGGAATTGGTGCCATCTACACTCACAGCATTAGCTGATCGGCATCAAAAGTAAACTATATGCATGCAATGCAACACCCAAGTGCAGAGGCATACTCAAGTCACCACAAAGACTTAAAACTACCATTTTCTATCGCGTCGGCTATCTAGGGCGTCCTACAGTCAGCGCGGCTCTGATACCAAGCGTTGTGGCACCCCGGCTCAGAGCAACCGGTTTACCTTGCATTGCCAGCCCAGAGATCATGTCTTATGGCAACACACAACAACTTGGTACAGAATATAACCGCTTTATTGATCTCTTGCGGATACATAGGTTTGGATATTACATAACAAGCGAGGCCAAGTGGCACACATGGTGCGGCTGCACTTATGTACATTATTTAGTAGACATCTCAGGGCCTCGGGGATAAGGGAAACTCCTACTCGGCAGCAGAACAAACGAGGTAGCGGGACTCCACTCCACAAGGATACTGCTGGGACACGGCCTAGATCGCGACGTACCGATCGACATCAACTCCTTGCATGGCTTCTCCTGCATCTGGCATGACACGCCAGGTGAGTACTTTGAATGTACTCGCAAGCTCACAGCAAACAAAGCAAATACGACAAACAATAACACGGCATTTAACAAGTTTAATGCATGAGCATGAACATGATACTACCAATCATGATGTGTATGTGGATTCATGATCACGGTCCCTTGGACCAACTTACCATCGCGGTGTTACCTCGTAACCACCGTCATTATCTTACCATCGTGATCATCACTCGATCACAACAATAACAATCATAGTGATCCTCACAAGATCACCAACTTCTGCATGTGCCATCTCGGTGTTATTAAGTGTGCCAGTTATTTATTTCTGTTGACCCACAGTGTGACCTACTATGAACTATGTCCATATCCGAGGACGCGGCTATCGATAGATTATACACTCTGCAGAGGTTAGTACACTGTACCCACACCACAGAACTCATGGCCTCGTGCTCCCATTCGGGTGGACCAATGACATTGCGACAAAATCAATCTATTGCATGACACTCTCCCAGCCACTCCGACAAACTACCCTTTGGGCTAAGTCATGGGTGGCCCCGATGCCAACTCTTGACATCCGCCACCTTCGTGGCCGGCCACCGTCGTGGCAAAACAAAACAAACGGTCCCAAACGGGGACAATGGTACCATACAACTTGGGCACACAAGGTTATGCCTGCCTACCGGGCCAGGGTAGCGCAAGCGCATAACCTTCCCTAGTTGGAGGCACCGGCGAGAGGCATGACAATAGACCGAATTAGGCCTCCCCATCCAGGCAAGTGTGGTTGCACTAGTGAGCTCGATTCGGTGGCACCATGACTCGATCAACAGTTTGTTCAAGTAGGATTAGCATCAGGTTTACTTGAATGAAAATGATTCGAGTCATAGCATGCAATGAGGTGCACGGGGTCATGATAGCATGAATATGAGTAACCAATGCATCCTACTTTAACATATCATATAGCATGATCTCTACTGCACACAATAACAAGATGACATATCCTCTACTGCATAATAACAATATGACATGTAACAACTATAATGCAACAGGTTTTATATCGCAAATAATTTTAATAATGAAGCATATAATGAATTTAATTCAAATAAAACCATTGTCATTGAAATGCCATCCTTGCATATGAATGTTATGGCCTGCCTTAGTTCAGAGGAGTGTCACAATTCTCCTGGTCTTCTCCAACACAACTAAGATCTTCTGAAAATGATTTAAATGCAAAAAGAAAATGTCACATAAAGCATTTTATTGCACCAGAAATTCTAAACAGCAAGGAAAATTCTCAAACTTTGCAAACAGAAACTTTAGCTCAAGACAAAACTAATGCAAAAAGTTTCAACTCATTTGGACTTATAGAATAGGATTTATAGCTAGTCAAAGTTCTGGTCAAAATGCATTTAAATTGATTTAAACAGAATTTCCAGATAGGGCCACGTCGAAGGCGTATTTTACAAATACGCTTCCACTAGAAAACGGTTCGGGAGGGGGAAGAGAGACTGACATGGGGGTCCCACTGTTAGGGTTAAAGAGAGAGAGAGGGAACAGAGCCCGGCGGCTCTGTCGCCGGTGGTTCTCCGGCGAGGAGGCCACGGCGGTCGCCGGTGAGGGGTGGAATGGGTTCAGCATGATGTGGGGATCACGCACATACCCGAAACGTAGGCAGAGGTGGACGGACGGCGACATGGGCTTCTTCTCCAGAGACGGTGGCGGCGGAGCTCATCGGATATGGCGATTCCGGTGACAATCCGACGAACCAACTGCACCAGCGCGCTCAGGAGAGCACCACGAACTCAACGGTGGCAGAGGGCGAAGACGAAGATGACCAGAGCGAGTGGACGGACATGGGGGATCCGTGGCCAACTCCGGCGAGGATCGGCGGCAGGAGGCCCTCCTGGCCTTGCCGTGCTTGCTGGGGGTTCGATTTGTGGCCAGAGGAGGTGAGGGCGATGGCTAGAATAGCTCGGGGAGGGCTGTATTTATAGGCGTCGAGGGGGCCGAGCTCTGTGCTCTACCGGAGAGGGGCTGCTGGTGAAATGAGAGGGGGAGAAGCTCGGGTTCGACTTGGATAGGAAGTAGAGCAACACGGAGAAGCTACACGTGCACGCAGGCACAGTGTCGCGCACTAAGTGGGGCAGGCGCCGCACTTGCGTGCACTGTTCCGCCCGGTAGCGCCGCGTCCGCGTCCGGCGTGCCGTTTGCCGGCGTCGGGGAGGAGCAGGGCGAGGCCAGGTGGATGCACAGGAGTGTGCTGAGTGGCGGAGACAAGCTGCGGTGGCGAGAGGAGGACGAACGGGCGGCGGCCGAGGGCCCCGACGTCCAGAGCGCGCGCATTACATGACGAACACCTAGCGCCAGCGTGGTCACCGCGTGCACTGGCACACGCAGTGCTTTTGGAAAGTGCAAACCGTGTCTGGTGTGTAGTCCCTTCAACGCGGGACTGAGGTGTGCTCTTGGTTTGCCACCTAGCTCCAAGGACAAGACTTGAGCCTGATACAAATGTTTCTGTATAGAAACTTGGACAGGAAGCTGTGCTCAAATTACTTTGGGAATAAGGCTGAAAGTTAGAGGTTAAGCATCTCTTAGGAAGGTAATGATGTGGTAAAATTTTCAGCTCCAACAGATCAAGGAAAAATACACTTGCTTCACAAAGTGCCATTTCTGACCAGAAGCAAAATCATTTTTCCTAGCTGAAAATTTACAAAGGACAGTGGAAAATTTTTACATGGGGAGGTGAGGCATGTCCCAAAGAATAGTTGGGAATTTTCTGAGAATTTATTGAGCAAGAAAAATGAGGGTTGCTTCATAGCATAAAGAGAAAATATTCATTTTCAGAGGGAAAATGAATATAATGCCATAAAAGAAAATTATGGCATGGCAAGATTATGAGAGGAATGAAGTTTTGGGAGGGTTTCAAGGTGATTGGCTCCACTTGGATGAAAATCAAAAATAATTCCAAGTGATATGTCCAAATGAATTGACAGAAAAACCCAAATGCAAAATAAATATTCAACAAATCCAAATAAAATAAAGAAGGCAAAAACATGGTGTCACACCTTCCGATGATGTGTGAGTAGTTTACCACAAACCTACAGGTCCATAGCTATAGCTAGATGGCTTCTTCTCTCTCTTTGATCTTCAATACCATCTTCTCCTCGATGTTCTTGGAGTTCTATTCGATGTAATCTTCTTTTGCGGTGTGTTTGTTGGGATCCGATGAATTGTGGGTTTATGATAAGATTATTCATGAGAAATATTTGAGTCTTCTCTGAACTCTTTTATGCATGATTGTTATAGCTTTGTATTTCTCTCCGATCTATCTGTTTGGTTTGGCCAACTAGATTGATTTATCTTGCAATGGGAGAGGTGCTTTGTGATGGGTTCAATCTTGCGGTGTTCTATATCCCAGTGACAGAAAGGGACAAGACACATATTTGTATTGTTACCATTAAGGATAAAAAGATGGGGTTTAATCATATTGCTTGAGTTTACTTTGTCTACATCATGTCATCTTGCTTAAGGCATTACTCTGTTTTATACTTAACACCCTAGATGCATGCTGGATAGCGGTCGATGGGTGGAGTAATAGTAGTAGATGCAGGCAGGAGTCGGTCTACTTGTCTCGGACGTGATGCCTATATACATGATCATTGCCTTGAATATTGTCATAACTATGCGCTTTCCTATCAATTGCCCAACAGTAATTTGTTTACCCACCGTATGCTATGTGTTCGAGAGAGAAGCCTCTAGTGAAAACTATGGCCCCCGGGTCTACTTTTATCATATATTAAAATCCAAAAATACCTTGCTGCAATTTATTTACTTTTATTTTATTTTGCAATTTACTTTTCTATCTATCACTATCAGAATTAATCCTTGCAAGTGACCGCTAAGGGGATTGACAACCCTCTTATTTGCGTTGGGTGCAAGTGTTTGCTTTTGTGTGTGTAGGTACTGCTAACATGGTTCCGTGTGGTTCTCCTACTGGATTGATAACCTTGGTTCTTAACTGAGGGAAATACTTATCTCTACTGTACTGCATCATCCTCTCCTCTTCGGGGAAATCCCAACGCAATTCACAAGTAGCAAGGACCAGGAAACGACGGCTTTTATCACACCTTTCAGAGCTTTCTGTTATACATCAATGCCGTTTGGTCTGAAATGTGCACAAGCAACTTATCAGCGCTGTGTCCAGAATTGCTTTCACAAACAGATTGGGCGCAATGTTCATGCTTATGTTGATGATATTGTGGTCAAATCTCGGAAGAAGGAAACCTTGTTGGATGATTTGAAGGAGATGTTTGATAACCTGCGGGTTTACCAGATGAAGCTTAACCCGGCAAAGTGTGTCTTCGGTGTGCCAGCTGGAAAGTTGCTTGGCTTCCTTGTCTCTGAACGTGGCATTGAGGCTAACCCAAAAAAAATTAAAGCTATTACAACTCTGAAGAAGCCGGCTAGTATCAATGTTGTCCAGAAGTTGGCAGGCTGTGTTGCAGCCTTGAGCCGGTTCATTAGCCAGCTTGGGGAGAAAGCAATCCCTTTATACCAGCTTCTAAAGAAAACAGATAACTTTGTCTTGAATGATGCTGCCGACAAAGCTTTTGAGTCCCTCAAGAAATAGTTATCTGAGCCGCCAATCCTTGCTGCTCCTCAGGACAAGGAGCCAATATTGTTATACATCGCCACCAACAACAAAGCTGTCAGTGTTGCGGTTGTTGTAGAATGCAAATAAGAAGGTCATACGTCTCCAACGTATCTATAATTTTTGAAGTATTCATGCCATGTTTATTATAGTTTTATATGATTTTGGTGCACTTTTATATGATTTTTATGGACTAACATATTGACCTAGTGCCCAGTGACAGTTGTTGTTTTCTGCTTGTTTTTGGTTTTCTAGAAAATCCATATCAAATGAAGTCCAAATGCAACGAAACTTTTTGACGATTTTTTCTGGAAGGAAACAGACCCAGGAAGCTTCGGGGGAGCAGCAGAAGAGCCACAGGGGGCCCACAACCCACCAGGGCGCACCACCCCCTAGGCGCGCCCTGGTGCCTCGTGGGCTTCCAGTGGCACCTCTTTGCGTGATTCCAACGCTGAAAAATCCTATATATTCAGAAACCCCCGAAAGTTAACCTAGATGAGTTTTTACACCGCCGCAAGCCTCTGTACCTCCACGATCTCATCTACAGCCCTTTTCCGGCACCCTGCCAGAGGGGGGAATCATCACCGGAGGCCATCTTCATCATCCCGGCGGTCTCCATGACGAGGAGGGAGTAGTTCACCCTCGGGGCTGAGGGTATGTACTAGTAGCTATGTGTTTGATCTCTCTCTCTCTCTCTCTCTCGTGTTCTTGATTTGGCACGGTCTTGATGTACCGCGAGCTTTGTTAATATAGTTGGAACATATGGTGTTTCTCCCTCTCTATCTTGTTGTGATGAATTGAGTCTTTCCCCTTGAGGTTTCGTTATTATCGGATTGAATATTTCAGATTCGAGAACACTTGATGTATGTCTTGCATGTGGATACCCGTGGTGACAATGGGGTATTCTACTGGTTCACTTGATATATGTTTTGGTGATCAACTCGCGGATTCCCGTGACATTGGGGTGATCTAGGCATAGGGGTTGGTTGCACGTTTTCATTATCTTTTCTCCAATAAGAAACTTTGGGGTACTCTTTGAAGTTCTTTGTGTGGATTGAATATTATGAATCTGAAGTTGTTTGATGCATATCGAATAATCAACTCACAGATACTTGTGGTGACATTGGAGTATCTAGGTGACATTAGAGTTGGTTGATGTGTATCATATGGTGTTATTTTAGTACGAACTCTAGGGATGTTTGTGACACTTATAGGAATGGCTCAATAGATCGATCGGAAAGGATAACTTTGAGGCGGTTTCATACCCTACAAACAATTTATATCTTATGTTCTCCGCTAATAGGAACTTTGGAGTGATTCTTTATCGCACGTTGAGGGATTGTTATATGATCCAATTATGTTAGCATTGTTGAGAGATTGCACTAGTGAAAGTATGAACCCTAGGCCTTGTTTTTAAGCATTGCAATACCGTTTATGCTCACTTTTGTTACTTGCTACCTTGCTGATTTTTATTGTTCGCACTACAAAAACCTATATCTACTATCCATACTACACTTGTATCACCATCTCTTCGCCGAACTAGTGCACCTATACAATTTACCATTGTATTGGGTGTGTTGGGGACACAAGAGACTCTTTGTTATTTGGTTGCAGGGTTGTTTGAGAGAGACCATCTTCATCCTACGCCTTCCACGGATTGATAAACCTTAGGTCATCCACTTGAGGGAAAATTGCTACTGTCCTACAAAACTCTTCGCTTGGAGGCCCAACACGAGTCTACAAGAATAAGTTGTGTAGTAGACATCAAGCTCTTTTCTGGCGCCGTTGTCGGGGAGGTGGGTGCTTGAAGGTATATCTTTAGATCTTGCAATCAAATCTTTTAGTTTCTTGTTTTATCACTAGTTTGGTTTATAAAAGAAAACTACAAAAAAAATGGAATTGAGGTTGCCTCATATTATTCGTCTTTATAATGTCTTTCTTGAAAATGATGTATCGGAAAATTGTGCTCAATTGCTAGAAGAAAATTTTAATAAAATGTTTGGCATAAAATCTTTGAATGATGAGCATGATTGCAATGTTGTTAGTATGAATTCTTTGAATACCCATGATGCTAATGATATGCAAAGCTACAAGCTTGGGGATGCTATGTTTGATGAAGATGATATTTTTGGCCCCCCAAGTTTAGATGAGAAAATTTATTATGATGATAGCATGCCTCCTATTTATGATGATTATATTGATAAAAGTGGATTTGGAGAGGTCACAACTTTATTTAATGATGATTCCACTATTTTGGAAGAGGTTTCAATTGATTATGACAAAAAAGTTGCTATCTATGAGGATTATTGTGATGACATGTATGCTATAAAGAATAATGATAACCATGAAACTTGTCATCATGATTTTAATTTTCAGTTGGATTATGCCAATCAAGTATCACATGATAGTTATTTCATTGAGTTTGCTCCCACTATTATGAATGAGAAGAAATTAGCTTGTGTGGAGAGTAATAAAGTTTCTATGCTTGTAGGTCATGAAAAGAATGCTTTATGTGATAGTTATATTATTGAATTCATTCATGATGCTATTGAAAATTATTATGAGAGAGGATCATATGCTTGTAGGTGTTGCATTAATATCAAGTTTCCTCTCTATGCGTTGAAAGTTTTGAAGTTATGCTTGTTTTGCCTTCCTATGCTAGTTGATTCTTGCTCCCGTAAATTGTTTGCTCACAAAATCCCTATGCATAGGAAGTGGTTTAGGCTTAAATGTGCTTGCCATATGATTCATGATGCTCTTTTTGTGTTTCAATTCTTTACTATTATGCGAGCATCATTGAAATCATCATGCCTAGCTAAAAAGCCATTAAAGAAAAGCGTTTGTTGGGAGACAACCCAATAATTATACCTTCTATTTTTGTGTGTTCACATGATTAAGCTACTGTGTTAATCATGTTTTATATGTTTTCTTTCAATAATGTGCCAAGTAAAGCCTTTGGGATAGTGTGGATACTTGTTGATTCGATTATGTGCAAAATCAGAAACTTTTGTGTCCAGTGCTGGAATTTCTATTCTGTACTGGAGCGTGAGAAAATTCTGAAATTTTTCCAAAGTATTGGGTTACAAATGTTTTACGTTGTCCTAATTTTTCAGAATTTTTAGAGGTACAGAAGTATGGTTTTTACATCGCTCACTACATGCTGTTCTGTTTTTGACAGATTCTGCTTTTAGTGCATAGTTTGCTTGTTTTAGTGTTTCCATAGCTTATATTATGAGATATAAATTGTGAAAATGATAGAATACAGTAGGAATTATGTGAGAACAATTATTAATCTTGTCTTGACAGGACCTAAGTGGATGATTTATTTTTATCATACTAACATATCTCACATGTTCCGTTAAGTTTTGTGTGATTGAAGTTTTCAAGTTTTGGGTGAGATATCGATATGAGAAGAATAAGGAGTGGCAAGACCCTAAGCTTGGGGATTCCCAAGGCACCCCAAGGTAATATTCAAGGAAGACCTAAGCAACTAAGCTTGGGGATGCCCCGGAAGGCATCCCCTCTTTCGTCTTCAACATTATCGGTAACCTCACTTGGAGCTATATTTTTATTCGTCACATAATATGAGTTTTACTTGGAGTGTCATTTTATTTTGCTGAGATTTGCTTGCTGCTATAAATAATCATGTTTTGTATATTTTAGTTCAATAAAATGCCAATTATAGCCTTTACCATGCTCAGTTTGCAAGTTCATGTGTTGTTGTTTGAAAACAGAAAGTTTTTTGTTATGTCCAGAATATTCCTGAATAGTCAGAACAAGATAAAAATCTGAAATTTTTACACAGTAAGCATGCATGAGTTCTCTGTCATGTGGTAATTTTTCAGAATTTTTGGAGTTAGGGAAGTATGAATTCTTATTCACCCTTACAGACTGTCCTGTTTTGGCAGATTGCTGTTATAGTTGAATTGTTTGCATATGTTTGCTTGTTTAATATTTATATTTGTGGATAGGAGTATTAAAAATGCAGAGGCATTTAGTATGCAATGTTTAATTATAATTTTAGTGATTTGCTACAGTAGAGAGTGTTAAGGTTTTGAGTTGATTTATACTAACTTATCTCACGAGTTCTTGTTGAGTTTTGTGTGGATGAAGTATTTAAGATTTAGGGAAACCGTGATATGAGAGGAATTAAGGAGACACAAAAGCTCAAGCTTGGGGATGCCCAAGGCATCCCAACATAATATTTCAAGAAGTCTCAAGCATCTAAGCTTGGGGATGCCCCGGTAGGCATCCCACCTTTCTTCATCAACAATTATCGGTTAGTCTTGGTTGAGCCTAAGTTTTTGCTTCTTCACATGATATGTGCTATTCTTGGAATGTCATTTTATTTTGTTTTCTTTGCTGTTTGAATAAAATACTTCAGATCTGAGATTTTTAAATGAGAGAGAGTCCTCACATAGCTACCTATTTACTTAACTACTCATTTGGTCTTCACTTATATCCTTTTGGAGTAGTTTCTCGTTTACTCTCGTGCTTCACTTATATCCTAAGAGTAAATTGTTGAATGAATTGAATATCATAAAGTTGAAAGTATATGAGCTTCATATGCTTGTCCCATGGGGAGTAGTGACTTCACAAATAAGAAGTATAAGTGGTAAAATTTATTGAAAGTTAGCAAACATAGCATTGGTCACTTGAACAATTCATGAAAGAATATTGAAGGAAGAGAGATTTCACATATAAATATACTATCTTGGACATCTTCTATGATTGTGAGTCCCCATTAATTATTTTCAAGCTTGATCAAGTAGTTGACGTTGGACAAGGAAGACAACGTAATGAGTTATGTTTGTTTATATTCACATAGAAGTTATATTGTCATGGATCCTCTAACATGTGGTGCTTGCTTAGGATATTTTGCTAGCCAAAAATTCGTACTAAGTAGAGATACTACTTGTGCATCCAAAAACCCTTAAACCCAGTTTCTTGCCATGAGTGTCCACCATATCTACCTATGGATTGAATAAGATCCTTCAAGTAACTTGTCATCGGTGCAAAAAGCAATAAAAATTGCTCCTAAAATATGTATGATCTTTTATTGCAGGGGAAAATAAGCGTTGTACGAACTTGTGATGGTAAAGAAATAAAAGCGACGGACTGCATAATAAAGGTTGCTATCACAAGGGGCAATATAACGTGACGTTCCTTTGCATTAAGGGCTTGACATCCAAAAATAAAAAGCGCATGACAACCTCTGCTTCCCTCTGCGAAGGGCCTATCTTTTACTTTTATGCATTTACTTTTATGTATTTACTTTTATGCAAGAGTCGATATTATTTCTTCTTGTTTCAACCTCAATTATTCTCTAGTTGGCAGGCATCATGTGGTAGGGAAAGATCCAGGCACATATATCCAGTTGAATATAGATGATCATGAGTTATTATTGTTGACATTATCCCTGAGATAAATAAGTTGGGAGGCAAAACATTAAGCCCCTATCTTCCTATGTGTTTGACTGAAACAGTTTGTTCTAAAAATATGCTTTGAGTGTCAGCAATCATGGAAGACTAAATGATGGTTGAGTATGTGGAATTTGCTAGATCAAAGCTCTTACATAGACCCTTCCTGAAAATAAGATGAATTGCAATTGTTTGATGACTGAGAACATAGTTTGTTAGTTTTCAAGAAAGTTTATGGCCTATACTTTAAACATGTGAATAGCTTGCTACTTGATCATGAGAAGTTTTATGAGATGAGCTACTGATTATGATATATATTGATGCTAGAAAAAGTGATTGAAATTATCATTGATCAAACTTATGCACTATGCTAGCATTCACACTTCATAAATTATTTCTCTTATCATTTACCTACTCGAGGACGAGCAGGAATTAAGCTTGGGGATGCGGATACGTCTCCAACGTATCTATAATTTATGAAGTATTCATGCCATGTTTATTATAATTTTATATGATTTTGGTGCACTTTTATATGGCTTTCATATGATTTTTATGGACTAACATATTGACCTAATGCCCAGTGCCAGTTGTTGTTTCCTGCTTGTTTTTGGTTTTCCAGAAAATCCATATCAAATGAAGTCCAAATGCAGCTAAACTTTTTGACGATTTTTTCTGGAAGGAAACAGACCCAGGAAGCTTCGGGGGAGCAGCAGAAGAGCCACAGGGGCCCCACAAGCCACCAGGATGCGCCACCCCCCCAGGCGTGCCCTGGTGCCTCGTGGGTCCCCTGTGGCACCTCTTTGCGTGAATCCAACGCTGAAAAATCCTATATATTCGGAAACCCCCGAAAGTTAACCTAGATGAGTTTTTACGCCGCCGCAAGCCTCTGTACCTCCACGATCTCATCTACAGCCCTTTTCCGGCACCCTGTCGGAGGAGGGAATCATCACCGGAGGCCATCTTCATCATCCCGACGGTCTCCATGACAAGGAGGGAGTAGTTCACCCTCGGGGTTGAGGGTATGTACTAGTAGCTATGTGTTTGATCTCTCTCTCTCGTGTTCTTGATTTGGCACGATCTTGATGTACCACAAGCTTTGTTAATATAGTTGGATCATATGGTGTTTCTCCCTCTCTATCTTGTTGTGATGAATTGAGTCTTTCCCCTTGAGGTTTCGTTATTATCGGATTGAATATTTTAGATTTGAGAACACTTGATGTATGTCTTGCATGTGGATACCCGTGGTGACAATGGGGTATTCTACTAGTTCACTTGATATATGTTTTGGTGATCAACTCGCGGATTCCCGTGACCTTGGGGTGATCTAGGCATAGGGGTTGGTTGCACGTTTTCATTATCTTTTCTCCGATAAGAAACTTTGGGGTACTCTTTGAAGTTCTTGTGTGGATTGAATATTATGAATCTGAAGTTGTTTGATGCATATCGAATAATCAACTCACGGATACTTGTGGTGACATTGGAGTATCTAGGTGACATTATAGTTGGTTGATGTGTATCATATGGTGTTATTTTAGTACGAAATCTAGGGCTGTTTGTGACACTTATAGGAATGGCTCAATAGATCGATCGGAAAGGATAACTTTGAGGTGGTTTCGTACCCTACAAACAATTTCTATCTTATGTTCTCCGCTAATAGGAACTTTGGAGTGATTCTTTATCGCACGTTGAGGGATTGTTATATGATCCAATTATGATAGCATTGTTGAGAGATTGCACTAGTGAAAGTATGAACCCTAGGCCTTGTTTTTAAGCATTGCAATACCATTTATGCTCACTTTTGTTACTTGCTACCTTGCTGTTTTTTATTGTTCGCACTACAAAAACCTATATCTACTATCCATACTACACTTGTATCACCATCTCTTCGCCGAACTAGTGCACCTATATAATTTACCATTGTATTGGGTGTGTTGGGGACACAAGAGACTCTTTTTTATTTGGTTGCAGGGTTGTTTGAGAGAGACCATCTTCATCCTACGCCTTCCACGGATTGATAAACCTTAGGTCATCCACTTGAGGGAAAATTGCTACTGTCCTACAAAACTCTGCGCTTAGAGGCCCAACACGAGTCTACAAGAGTAAGTTGTGTAGTAGACATCAGAAGGCAAGGAATACCCAGTCCAATGACCAGTGTATTATGTCAGCGAAGTTTTAACAGAGTCCAAACAGCGATATCCGCATTGGCAGAAGCTGGTCTATGGCATGTTCATGGCAAGTCGTAAGCTGAAACACTATTTTTAGGAGCACCCCATTACTGTCGTAAGTTCTGCACCTCTTGGAGATATTATCCAGAACAGAGAAGCGACAGGCCGAGTTGCCTAGTCGACCATCGAGCTTAGCCCACGTCATCTCAAGTACGTGCCACGGACCGCCATCAAATCGCAGGCTTTGGTGGATTTCATCAATAACTGGACTGAGTTGCAAGCTCCTGAGGAGAAGCCAGATACAACATACTGGACGATACATTTCGATGGATCCAGACAGTTGGAAGGCTCGGGGGCTGGAGTTGTGATAACTTCCGCACGAGATGATAAATTTTGTTATGTCTTGAGACTTATGTTTTCCTGTACTAACAATGCAGTAGAATATGAGGCTTTACTTCATGGGCTTCTTATGGCAAAGGAGATGAACCTCAGTCGGGTCAGATGTCTCGGCGATTCAGATTTGGTGGCTCAATAGGTCTCCGGGACTTGGGATTCTAAAGACCCTCTCATGGCAGCTTACGGACACGCTGTTACAAATATCACCGAACATTTCAAAGGATACCAGGTTGATCACATTGATCGCCGACTTAACGAGGCAGCTGATGCATTGTCTCGTTTGGGGTCTCAGTGAAAGCCTGTTCCACCCAATGTTTTCCTGGATGTTCTACACAACCCGTCAGTCAAGTTACCGACGGAGGAGGACATTGCTATTCCTGACCCAGAAGCGGCATTGGTGGCTGCTGTTCATGCTACACCAGATTGGACGGTACCTTACCTGGCGTATCTTAGCCGTGGCGAGCTCCTAGCAGAGGAAATCATCGCTCGGCAGATTATAAGGAGGTCCAAATCCATGACCATAGTCAATGGCGAGTTACACCGAAGAAGTGTTACATACATTTTTCCATGTTATGTTTCTCCTAAAGAGTGTCGTGTGATCCTTAATGAGATCCACTCTGGGGATTCTGGACATCACGCCGGCTCAAGATCTTTGGTTGTGAAAGCTTTTCGACATGGTTTTTACTGGCTTACAGCTCATGTAGATGCAGAGGATATCATTCGCAAGTGTGACGGATGCCAGAAATTTGCTCATCAAGCTCATGTGCCGGCTCAAGAGTTGCGGATGATTCCAATCACTTGGCCTTTTGCAGTCTGGGGGCTTGATATGGTGGGACCTTTCAAAAGATCCAAGAATAAACATACTCACTTGTTGGTTGTAGTTGACAAGTTTACAAAATGGGTTGAGGCAGATCCAGTTAGTCATTGTGACGCTGCTACGGTTGTCAAATTCCTGAGAAAGTTGATCTATCATTTTGGGTATTCGCATAGCATCATAACTAACAATGGAACCAATCTTTCCAAGGGAGTTATGAAACAGTTTTGTCAGCAGGAACATATTAGACTGGACTTGGCATCTGCTGCACATCCTCAGTCCAATGGACAGGCGGAACAAGCTAATCAGGAATTGATGCGCGGAATTAAACCAAGGCTCATGGTACCTCTGGATGCTGGGAAGAAGAGTTACCCGCAGTACTTTGGAGCATACGGACTACTCCCAACAGGTCAACAGGTTATACGCCATTTTTCCTGGTATATAATGCAGAAGCGGTGCTACCAAGTGATATTCGTCACGATTCTCCCAGAGTTACAGTTTATGTGGAGGCTAATAATGAACAAGCTCGCCAAGACGCTCTTGATGCTTTGGAAGAAGAATGCAATCTTGCAGCATCCAGATCCGTGAAATATCAACAAGACCTACGTCGCTATAACAGTCGTAGAGTTCGAAGCCGTACCTTTCAGGAAGGTGACTTAGTGCTTCGTCTGATACAAGACCAGACAGGCATGCATAAGCTCTCCCCTCCCTGGGAAGGACCCTTCATCATCAGCAAGAATCTCAACAACGGGTCATATTACCTTGTTGACATACGTGAAGCAAATAAGTCACGTACCTCTGAAGAGGAGAGCAGCCGACCCTGGAATATTGCACATCTTCGGCCATATTATATCTAAGTCACAGACTTGGCAGTATCTTCTGTACATACCTTCATGTATATATATTATGATCAATGAAATAAAGCCAGCATCTCTAGATAATAGAGTTTGTCATTTCGCCTCAAAAAGTTGTGTGTTGAGTCTTTATTCTTTGATCATTGGTTACTTGGGGGCTTCCAACTCATCGAGTTTAGCTATTAACATCCCTCTTAACCTGGCATATGCCACTATATACTTGGTTATACCTGCCTGTTAGCTTGATGCTACTCACAAAAGGTGACCCGGTTGTACGCTTGATGAGTCAATCACATTGCAGACCCTGAACTCATCAAAGTTAAAACACTGGTATAAGTCACGTGAGAGCCGGCTTTCAGAGAGCTAGGACAAGCCAAAAGAGGTTACAAAGCCTGCTTCCACTGGAAAGCAACCTCAGACTCGAGCCTCGAAAGCCGGTCTTCATGTCGTGCCTCGAAAGCCGTTTTTTCTTTTTACAGTTTGCATTATTGTGCCTATCATATTATATATTACTTTGCATTTATATTACATTTATTTGTACATATTACATCTTTCTGCAGAAGTCGGCCCTATTTTCAGAATGGTCGGGTCTCATCAATTTTGATATTCAGATAACGACAACATGCATTGCCGGGTTGCAAAGCAACCACAAGCAAACAAAACTCCGCGAAATAAAAGAATGGGAAGCCCCGGAATCGAATAAAATTGTTGCAGGTATTTCATTAATAGGAAACATACCAATGACCACCTCAGGAACTTCTGCGGCTTCTTCGGCGGAGATATGATGAACTTGCCCTTGAATGTACCTTCGTTTGGGGAATTGCCCCACATAATTGACTTGAGGCTTCAGGTTGGCTTGTGTCTTGCCGTTCTTGGGACACTGCCTAGCGTAATGCCCAGTCTGTCCACATGTGAAACAGGCATTGTTACGCTGACAGTCTTCCTTATTTGGCTTGGCAACCATGGTCTTGTTCTGACTTTCATTCTTGATGTTCCCTTGCTGCCGGGTTGGCTTAAACTCGAACTGAGGTTGCTGCCAAGTACGAACCTTCTGAAAAACTTGCCCTTCCTTCTTGGGTTCAAACTTGCGTTTGCGGTCTTCATAGGCCCTCTTATGATCATTAACCAGTTTATGTTCCCTTTCGGCAATGAGTGCCTTGTTTACCAAAGTTTGAAAGTCAAGGAAATCCAGCATGCTGAGTGCACATCGGAGGGTAAGATTGAGCCCTCCGAGGAACCGATCTATCTTCCGTTCTTCGGTGGCCACATCGTGAGTGGAGTATCGGGCCAAGTGATTGAACTTGTTTAAATATTCACTTACAGTCGAGGTTCCTTGGGTAAGAGTGAGAAATTCTCGCTGCTTGACCTTCATGATACCGGCAGGAATGTGATACTTGCGGAATTTGTCTTTGAATCTATCCCAAGTGATCTCGTCTTCAGCAGGCCACATAACTTTGGTATTGTCCCACCATATAGCAGCTGGTCCTTCAAGATAATGAGTGGCGAAGGGCACCTTGTCAGCATCTTCTATGCGAGCAATTTCCAGCTTCTTCTCAATAGTCCTCAACCAATCATCGGCTTCCATCGGGTCTACTGCTTGACTGAAACTTGGCGGTTTGGTCCTCTGAAAGTCTGACAGCTTGGAGTGATTACCATTGTGATTATTCTGCCCAACCATAGTCTGCATGCTCCTCAAGAATTCCATCAGGTCTTGATTCCTCTTCTCTTCAAACATCCGCATAATCTGTTCTGTTGTGGGTGCTTGAGGTGGAGGAGGTGGTGGCTGATATGGTTCCGGAGAAGGCCCTGCTTGCCTGGCGGATCGACGAACTGGAGTGTCGTCGCCACCATGACAGTTACTGCCACACCTTGTCATCCTATATATGTTTCCCAATACGAAGCATCGAGATGAGCAACATCCATAAGGGGAAAAACCAGAAAAAATAGGGAGGTGAAGCAACAAACCCGGAACAGAAAAACGAGAAAAGCCAAAGCGAATAACAGAAAGCAACATAATTATACATCATCCAGCATACATAACAGGGCAACATCATGGATAGTACTACTGCATGAATACAACCAAACACCACATCATCCTCGCCTACATGCGACGACCGGGATCACACTGGCACACTGACGGTCCTGCTGGTGTCTCCTCGGTGTCAGACTCCGAACCGGAACTGATAACGGATACATCCGGAGCAAAGGAAACACGATGACGCTGACGGGAAGGTTCTCCCTCAGGGTCTGGAGCAGGATGACTCCGCAGCATCGGAGCGGCTGGGGTAGCGAGAAGCATAGCCCACTGGGCTGGGGACTCAAGAGGAGTAACTACCGAAGTGCCTGAGCTACTCTGAGAAGGGGTGGGGGCCACTGGAGTGGGTGGAGGTAATGTAACTGGAGGAACAAGTGATGTGTGGATAAGCAGGGGTGGAGCGAAAGCAGATCGAGCGGCAGCTAGCTCACCTCGAACGCGGTCCAGCTCCTGGGCTAGACTGGTGATCAGAAAACATCGCGCTGTTATGTAGCGAGACACGTGACTGGCTGACCGGTCGCACTCCGGATCAATGTAAGGGAAGCGGAGCTGTCCTGACTCATACAGGGACGGATAGAAGTAGAAACCTGGGTGAGTCTGCATCTGAACCTCGTTAAAGCGCAAGTCAGTGAGAGCCTCGAATGCTGCAAACTGGACCGCCTGGTCGGGTGTAGAAGCAGTCCCGCCCTTGGTGGAGCGAGTGTAAGTGCCCACCACGGTACTGTTGTGCATGATGACCTCCGCGTGATACTCGTAAACCCCATCAGCAAGCTGCTCCCGGTACACCTGGTACACGGGGTCATCACCGTTGGGGTAGAGTCGGCGCCATATGTTGCTAAGCAGATGCGGAAAGGTGGAAGGTGCCGGCTCAGGCTGGTACGGATAAGGGACTAGTGCCATCTACACTCACAACATTAGCTGGTCAGCATTAACAATAAGCTATATGCATGCAATGCAACACCCAAGTGCACAATCAGGTCTTAAATCACTACCGAGACTAAGACTACCGTTTTCTAACGCGGCGGCTGTCTAGAGCGTCCTACAGTCAGCGCGGCTCTGATACCAAGCGTTGTGGCACCCCGGCTCAGAGCAACCGGTTTACCTTGCATTGCCAGCCCAGAGATCAAGTCTTCTGGCAATACACAACAACTTGGTACAGAAAACAACCGCTTTATTGATCTCTTAGCGGAAACATGGGTTTACATCTTACATGATGAGCGAGGCCAAGCGGCACACACGGTGCGGCTGCACTTATGTACATTATTTAGTAGACATGGCAGGGGCCTCGATGATAAGGGAACTACTATGCGACAGCGGAACGACGAGGTAGCGGAACTCCATTCCACAGGGACACTGCTGGGACGCGGCCTAGATCGCGACAAACTGCTCAACATCAACTCCTTGCACGGCTTCTCCTGCATCTGGCATGATAAGCCAGGTGAGTACTTTGAATGTACTCGCAAGCTTATAGCAAACAAAACAAGTGCGACAAACAATAACAAGGTGTTTAACAGATTTAATGCATGAGTATGCTACTACTCAACATGAGATGTGTGTGAAACATTGCCATGGTCCTCGGGACCAACTTACCATCTCGGGGTTACCGCGTGACCACCGTTTATCACGTGATCCTCACGTGATCACATTCATACCTTTCATAGTGATCCTTGATCACCATTTCTGCATCTGCCATCTTGTAAGTCTTAGTGTGCAAGTTAATTTTAACTGTTGACCCATGGTGTGACCTACTACGAACTGTGTCCATATCCGAGGACGCGGCTATCGATAGATTATACACTCTGCAGAGGTTAGTACACTGTACCCACACCACGGAAATCATGGCCTCGTGCTCCCATTCGGGTGGACCAACGACATTCCGACAAAACCAATCTATTGCATGACACTCTCCCGGCCACTCCGACAAACTCCCCTTTGGGCTATGTCCTGGGTGACCCTGATGTCAACATGTGACATCTGCCACCTCTGTGGCTGCCACCGTCGTGGCCAAACAATAACATTGTCCCAAACGGGGACCTCGGTACCATCAAAACTTGGGTCCTCAAGGTTATGACTGCCTACCGGGCCAGGGTAGCGCCAGAGCACAACCTTCCCTCGTAGGAGGCACCGGCGAGAGGCATGACAATAGACCGCATTAGGGCCTCCCCATCCAGGCAAGTGTGGTTGCACTGGTGAGCTCGATTCGGTGGCACCATGACTCGATCAACAGCATGTTCAAGTTGAATTATTATCAATTGTAACTTGACTGAAAATGATTCGAGTCATAGTGAATGAATGGATGCACGGGTCACGGTCATTAAATGTAAATGCATCACACTACCATATGAGCATATGACATGATTTCTACTGCACACTATCAATAAAACATGTACCTTACTGCATATTAACAAAATGACAAGATTAAAGTCTATGCAAAAAGGTCTATGTAGCAAGTTATTTTAATTAGTGAATATATGATGAATTTAATTCAATTAAACCAAAGTTATTGCAATGCCATCCTTGCATATGAATGTTGTGGCTTGCCTTGGTTCAGAGGAGTGTCACAGTACTCCTGTCCTTCTCCAACACAACTAGGCTCTTCTGAAAATATTTTAAATGCAAAAAGAAAATGTCACATACTACTGTTTAATGCACCAGAAATTCTCAACCGCAAGAAAAATTCTAAAACTTGGCAAACAGAAACTTTGGAATTTTACAAACTAGTAGCAAAAAGAATCATCTCATTTGGACTTATAGATTAAAAGTTATTGATGGTCAAAGTTGGATTAGTTCTGGTCAAAATTTGGATTTAAAAGAAAATCCAGAGGGGCTGACGTCGAAGACATATTCTGGAGATACGCCTCCACTTAGATACCCCTTCGGGCCCGAGAGAGAGAATGACAGGTGGGGCCCCGGTCTGTTTTAAACGAGAGAGAGAGGGGGGAACAGTGCTAGGCGGCTCTGTCGTCGACGTTTCTCCGGCGAGGAGACATCGGCGAACATCGGAGAGGAGGGGAACGGGACGAGCTCGACGAGACGGTCACGTATGTACCCGAAACTCGAGCTGAGGAGGTCGGACGGCGTCGCGACAATTTTCTCCAGAGACGGCGGCGGCGGAGCTGATCGGAGTCGGCGTTTCTGGCGACAATCCGGTGAGTTCTTGCTACCGTCGTGCTCAGGAGGTTGCTACGGTCTCGTTGGTGGCAGTGGTTGGAGCTAAGGTGGACTAGGATGAGTGAACGGAGGAGAGGGATCCGCGGCGGTCGCCGGCAAGGTTCGAAGGCCAGAGGCCTTCCCGGCGTTGCCCACAGCTTCTGGAGGGCGATTTGAGAGAGGAGAGGGGGTTTGGGATGGTTAGAACGGTCGGGGAGGGGCTGCATTTATAGGAGAGGCGAGGCAGGGTTCGGGCTTCCGCCGGAACTGAGCGGGAGGGCGAACCGGGGACGGTGCGGACTCGGGCGAGCAAGGAGACGGTGAGGGCGAGGCCAAGCACAGTGCTTGCACGCGGGCTCGGGCGCAGGCGCACTAAGGAGCACAGGGCGCGCGTGCGGGTCACTGTGCAGTCGGGTAGCGCCGTGGCTGCTTCCGGCGTGCCTCCTGCCGGCGACGGGGAGGGTCAGAGAGAGGATGGGGTGAAGAAAAGGAGTACCAGGAGTGGACTAGACATGATGCGGTGGCGGGAGAGGAGAGGATGGACGGCGGCCGATCGGACCCGACGGGCAGAGCGCCCAGAGCGCGTGCATTGCACCCTGCTCACACGCGGTCACCGCGTGCATTGGCATTCAGAGTGCTTTCGGCGCTGCCAAAGCATGTCTACGGTGTTGTCCCTTCAACACTTTGCCAAGAAATGCGCTGGGCTTGCCAAATGGTGCAATGGAGGTGACAAGAGGGAGCTGCAAAGTTTCTGGACAGAAACTTGCTCCAAATGCTGAGGACAAATGGCTAAGATTCTGGGGCTGGTTTTAGGCGTTTAAGCATTACCTAGGAGGGTGATCAAGTGGTAAAAATTTCAGCTTAAAAGGATTAAGGAAAATTATAGTTGCTTCACAAAGTGCTCTTTCTGACCAGAAGCAAAAACATTTTCCCTGGCTGAAATTTTCCAAATGACCAGGGGATATTTTTGCATAGGAAGGTGAGGCATGTCCCAAAGAATATCTGGGAATTTTCTAGGATTTTTCTGAGCAATAAAAATAGGGGTTGCTTTAGAGCTTAGTGAGAAAAGAGGCATTTTCACAGAGAAAAAGGGTATAATGCTATTAAATAAAAATACCCAATGGCATTATTATGGGAGGGATGAGGTCTAGGGAGGGTTTAAGGATGAAGGAACCCACTTGGAAGAAAATCAAAAATAAATCCAAGTGGTAAGTCCAAAAGAAATGACAGAAAACCTCAAATGCAAAACCAAATATTCAATAAATTCAAATAAAATCCCAATAAAAGGAAAAAAACAAAATCCAGGGTGCTACAAACCTCCCCCCCTTAGGATCAATCTCGTCCTCGAGATTCGGTTGCTCAGGAAACAAATATGGGTATGCAGTCCTTAAGAAATCCGCTCTTTCCGAGGTGGCTTCGTCCTCAGTGTGGTGCTCCCATTGGACCTTGTAAAACTTTATAGTTTTGCTGCCGGTGACTCTGTCCATTTCTTCCAAGATTCTCAAAGATTCTCCTCATATGTTAAATCCTTGGCCAGCTCTAGTTCTGCCATATCTGCCTGCTTTGCGGGTGGTGCGATGCATCCGTAGTTGAGATACGTGGAATACATCGTGAACCTCGGATAGTTCGGGAGGCAATTCTAACTGATAGGCCACTTGGCCCACTCTGGTCATAACTGGAAATGGACCTATCTTGGTGCAAGTTTTCCCCGAGTATGAAACCTCTTGACTCCTTTCATAGGGGTAACTCGGAGATATGCATATTCACCTGGTTCGAAGCTGATCTGCCTATGCTTTGAGTCATAGTAACTTTTCTGACGAGATTTTGCCACTTGTAGTCTGTCTCGAATTTCTTTGACTTGCTTTTCTGCTTCCATCATCAGATCAGTCCCGAAGATTCGGCTGTCTCCTGTCTGAGACCAGTTCAGCGGGGTACGGCACTTACGTCCATATAGAGCCTCAAAAGGTGACATTTTGAGGCTAGTCTGATAGCCGTTGTTGTAAGAAAACTCCGCATATGGCAGGCTGTCTTCCCATTTGGGTCCGTGAGCAAGAGCGCACGCTCGAAGCATGTCTTCCAAAATTTGATTTACTCGCTCTGTCTGCACATCTGTCTGAGGGTGATAAGCGGTGCTATGCTTTAAAGTGGTCCCTAGGGCTTGATGTAAACGTAGCCAGAATGCCGAGGTAAACAAGGATCCCCGGTCTGAAGTGATCGTCTTGGGTACCCCATGCAGACTAACAATCCTGGATACATAGAGTTGAGCGAGTTGGTCTGCATGGTAGGTTGTCTTTATTGGAATAAAGTGGGCCACCTTGGTGAGCATGTCGACCACGACCCATATGGCATTATTACCTCGTGGTGTCCTTGGTAGTCCCACGATAAAGTCATGCATATATCATCCCATTTCCATTGGGGAACAGGTAAGGGTTGAAGTAGACCGGCTGGTTTCTGGTGTTCAGCCTTCACCTTGTTGCATATATCACAACAGGCGATGTAATAGGCGATATCTTTCTTCATACCTTCCCACCAGAATGTCTGCTTCAAATCTTGATACATTTTAGTGCCTCCAGGATGAATAGAGTATGCGGACTCATGAGCTTCCCTCAGAATTTGTTGCTTTAATTCACCGAGGTCCGGTACACACACCCGTTCTCGAAATCGGAGTGTACCATTATCATCAATGTTGAAATCTGGCATCTTCCCTTCTCGTACTTGAGCCATTATCTTGAGTAGCATTGGGTCACCAGTTGGAGCCTTTCGAATTTCGTCTTCCAGAGTAGGGGTTACTTCCAAGGTAACTGAGCAAATGGCATCACACAAGATCATATTGAGCTGAACTATTTCTTCTTGAAGTGCCGGATGCAGACGCTCAATTAATGAGTTTGCTGTAGCCGGTTTGCGACTGAGGGCATCGGCGACCACATTTGCTTTTCCTGGGTGGTAGTTGATACCCAGGTCATAGTCTTTGACCAACTCAAGCCATCTTCTTTGCCGGAGATTCAAGTCCGGTTGCGTGAATATATATACTTGAGACTTTTGTGGTCGGTGTAGATTTGGCATCGCTTTCCAATGATGTAATGCCTCCAAATCTTTAAGGCGTGAACCACAGCTGCCATTTCTAAGTCATGGGTAGGATAATTCTCCTTATGTGGTCGGAGCTGTCTGGATGCATAGGCCACGACCTTTCCATCTTGCATAAGCACACATCCAATGCCACGCCTGGATGCGTCGCAATAGATGTCGAAGCTCCGATAGATATCTGGTAGAGTCAACACTGGAGCGGTGGTCAAACGGGTCTTAAATTCATTGAAACTGTCCTCACATGCTTCCGTCCATATAAACCTTTGATTCTTCTTAAGTAGTTCAGTCATGGGCTTGGCAATCTTTGAGAAGCCTTCAATGAAACGACAGTAATATCCTGCCAGACCCAAGAAACTCCTGACTTCTATGACTGAAACCGGTGTCTTCCATTTCAGGACTTCTGTAACTTTGCTTTGGTCCACGGCCACTCCTTGAGCGGAAAGAGTATGCCCAAGGAATCCCACTTCTTTTAGCCAAAATTCGCATTTGCTAAACTTGGCGTAGAGTTGATGAGCGCGTAATCGTTCCAACACTGCTCGGAGATGCTGCTTGTGCTCATCGTCACTTTTGGAATATATGAGGATGTCATCAATGAACACCACCACAAACTTGTCCAAGAAGTCCATGAATACCTTGTTCATCATGTGCATGAAGAATGCAGGAGCGTTGGTCAGTCCAAATGACATGACCGTATACTCGTACAGCCCGTACCGTGTAGTGAAGGCGGTCTTGGGGATATATTCTTTTCTGATTTTTAGCTGGTGATACCCGGTGCGCAAGTCAATCTTGGAGAACACCTGAGCTCCGCTGAGTTGATCGAACAAATCATCAATCCTGGGCAGCGGGTATTTATTCTTAATTGTGACATTATTGAGAGCACGGTGATCAACACACATCCGAAGACTGCCGTCTTTCTTGCCCACAAATATTGCAGGTGCACCCCACGGAGATGAACTGGGGCGAATGTATCCTTTTTGGAGCATCTCATTCAATTGCTTTTTCAACTCCACTAGTTCAGACGAAGGCATTCGATAATACTTCTTGTAAATTGGTGCTGTTCCGGGCACAAGCTCAATAGAAAATTCCAACTCCCGGTCAGGTGGCATGCCTGGCAATTCATCTGGAAACACATCTGGGAATTCACAGACCACTGGGACTAGATTCATTTCTGTTGCAATGGCAGCGTAAACCATTCTTTTCTTTGGTATGGCTCGACCCGCATAGAATCGAGCGAACTGGCCCGAGGAATTTATTAGCGTGACTTCTCTTGTTGCGCAGTTGATGCAGACCTGATGTCTTGTCAGCCAATCCATTCCCAAAATAATATCCAAGGTGGAAGACTCAATGGATACCAGTGATGCGGGGAAGATGACTCCATAGATTGATATTTTCAACCCTCGGCATACAATATTTGTCTTGAGCCTAGATCCGGGGGACTGTACCACCATAGCTTTGTCCAAAAGAGTATAGGGAAGGCGATGTTGGGCAATAAAACTCCGCGAAATAAAAGAATGGGAAGCCCCGGAATCGAATAAAATTGTTGCAGGTATGTCATTAATAGGAAACATACCAATGACCACCTCGGGAACTTCTGCGGCTTCTTCGGCGGAGATATGATGAACTTGCCCTTGAATGTACCTTCGTTTGGGGAATTGCCCCACATAATTGACTTGAGGCTTCAGGTTGGCTTGTGTCTTGCCGTTCTTGGGACACTGCCTAGCGTAATGCCCAGTCTGTCCACATGTGAAACAGGCATTGTTACGCTGACAGTCTTCCTTATTTGGCTTGGCGACCACGGTCTTGTTCTGACTTTCCTTCTTGATGTTCCCTTGCTGCCGGGTTGGCTTAAACTCGAACTGAGGTTGCTGCCAACTACGAACCTTCTGAAAAACTTGCCCTTCCTTCTTGGGTTCAAACTTGCGTTTGCGGTCTTCATAGGCCGTCTTATGATCATTAACCAGTTTATGTTCCCTTTCGGCAATGAGTGCCTTGTTTACCAAAGTTTGGAAGTCGGGGAAATCCAGCATGCTGAGTGCACATCGGAGGGTAAGATTGAGCCCTTCGAGGAACCGATCTATCTTCCGTTCTTCGGTGGCCACATCGTGAGTGGAGTAACGGGCCAAGTGATTGAACTTGTTTAAATATTCACTTACAGTCGAGGTTCCTTGGGTAAGAGTGAGAAATTCTCGCTGCTTGACCTTCATGATACCGGCAGGAATGTGATACTTGCGGAATTTGTCTTTGAATTTATCCCAAGTGATCTCGTCTTCAGCAGGCCACATAACTTTGGTATTGTCCCACCATATAGCAGTTGGTCCTTCAAGATAATGAGTGGCGAAGGGCACCTTGTCAGCATCTTCTATGCGAGCAATTTCCAGCTTCTTCTCAATAGTCCTCAACCAATCATCGGCTTCCATCGGGTCTACTGCTTGACTGAAACTTGGCGGTTTGGTCCTCTTAAAGTCTGACAGCTTGGAGTGATTACCATTGTGATTATTCTGCCCAACCATAGTCTGCATGCTCCTCAAGAATTCCATCAGGTCTTGATTCCTCTTCTCTTCAAACATCCGCATAATCTGTTCTGTTGTGGGTGCTTGAGGTGGAGGAGGTGGTGGCTGATATGGTTCCGGAGAAGGCCCTGCTTGCCTGGCGGATCGACGAACTGGAGTGTCGTCGCCACCATGACAGTTACTGCCACACCTTGTCATCCTATATATGTTTCCCAATACGAAGCATCGAGATGAGCAACATCCATAAGGGGAAAAACCAGAAAAAATAGGGAGGTGAAGCAACAAACCCGGAACAGAAAAACGAGAAAAGCCAAAGCGAATAACAGAAAGCAACATAATTATACATCATCCAGCATACATAACAGGGCAACAGCATGGATAGTACTACTGCATGAATACAACCAAACACCACATCATCCTCGCCTACATGCGACGACCGGGATCACACTGGCACACTGACGGTCCTGCTGGTGTCTCCTCGGTGTCAGACTCCGAACCGGAACTGATAACGGATACATCCGGAGCAAAGGAAACACGACGACGCTGACGGGAAGGTTCTCCCTCAGGGTCTGGAGCAGGGTGACTCCGCAGCATCGGAGCGGCTGGGGTAGCGAGAAGCATAGCCCACTGGGCTGGGGACTCATGAGGAGTAACTACCGAAGTGCCTAAGCTACTCTGAGAAGGGGTGGGGGCCACTGGAGTGGGTGGAGGTAATGTAACTGGAGGAACAAGTGATGTGTGGATAAGCAGGGGTGGAGCGAAAGCAGATCGAGCGGCAGCTAGCTCACCTCGAACGCGGTCCAGCTCCTGGGCTAGACTGGTGATCAGAAAATATCCCGCTGTTATGTAGCGAGACAGGTCACTGGCTGACCGGTCGCACTCCGGATCAATGTAAGGGAAGCGGATCTGTCCTGACTCATACAGGGACGGATAGAAGTAGAAACCTGGGTGAGTCTGCATCTGAACCTCGTTATAGCGCAAGTCAGTGAGAGCCTCGAATGCTGCAAACTGGACCGCCTGGTCGGGTGTAGAAGCAGTCCCGCCCTTGGTGGAGCGAGTGTAAGTGCCCACCACGGTACTGTTGTGCATGATGACCTCCGCGTGATACTCGTAAACCCCATCAGCAAGCTGCTCCCGGTACACCTGGTACACGGGGTCGTCACCGTTGGGGTAGAGTCGGCGCCATATGTTGCTAAGCAGATGCGGAAAGGTGGAAGGTGCCGGCTCAGGCTGGTACGGATAAGGGACTGGTGCCATCTACACTCACAACATTAGCTGGTCAGCATTAACAATAAGCTATATGCATGCAATGCAACACCCAAGTGCACAATCAGGTCTTAAATCACTACCGAGACTAAGACTACCGTTTTCTAACGCGGCGGCTGTCTAGGGCGTCCTACAGTCAGTGCGGCTCTGATACCAAGCGTTGTGGCACCCTGGCTCAGAGCAACCGGTTTACCTTGCATTGCCAGCCCAGAGATCAAGTCTTCTGGCAATACACAACAACTTGGTACAGAAAACAACCGCTTTATTGATCTCTTAGCGGAAACATGGGTTTACATCTTACATGATGAGCGAGGCCAAGCGGCACACACGGTGCGGCTGCACTTATGTACATTATTTAGTAGACATGGCAGGGGCCTCGATGATAAGGGAACTACTATGCGACAGCGGAACGACGAGGTAGCGGAACTCCATTCCACAGGGACACTGCTGGGACGCGGCCTAGATCACGACAAACTGCTCAACATCAACTCCTTGCACGGCTTCTCCTGCATCTGGCATTATAAGCCAGGTGAGTACTTTGAATGTACTCGCAAGCTCACAGCAAACAAAACAAGTGCGACAAACAATAACAAGGTGTTTAACAGATTTAATGCATGAGTATGCTACTACTCAACATGAGATGTGTGTGAAACATTGCCATGGTCCTCGGGACCAACTTAACATCTCGGGGTTACCGTGTAACCACCGTTTATCACGTGATCCTCACGTGATCACATTCATACCTTTCATAGTGATCCTTGATCACCATTTCTGCATGTGCCATCTTGTAAGTCTTAGTGTGCAAGTTAACTTTAACTGTTGACCCACGGTGTGACCTACTACGAACTGTGTCCATATCCGAGGACGCGGCTATCGATAGATTATACACTCTGCAGAGGTTAGTACACTGTACCCACACCACAGAAATCATGGCCTCGTGCTCCCATTCGGGTGGACCAACGACATTCCGACAAAACCAATCTATTGCATGACACTCTCCCGGCCACTCCGACAAACTCCCCTTTGGGCTATGTCCTGGATGACCCTGATGTCAACATGTGACATCTGCCACCTCTATGGCTGCCACCGTCGTGGCCAAACAATAACATTGTCCCAAACGGGGACCTCGGTACCATCAAAACTTGGGTCCTCAAGGTTATGACTGCCTACCGGGCCAGGGTAGCGCCAGAGCACAACCTTCCCTCGTAGGAGGCACCGGCGAGAGGCATGACAATAGACCGCAACAGGGCCTCCCCATCCAGGCAAGTGTGGTTGCACTGGTGAGCTCAATTCGGTGGCACCATGACTCGATCAACAGCATGTTCAAGTTGAATTATTATCAATTTTAACTTGAAATAAAATGATTCGAGTCATAGTGAATGAATGGATGCACGGGTCACGGTCATGAAATGTAAATGCATCACACTACCATATGAGCATATGACATGATTTCTACTACACACTATCAATAAAACATGTACCTTACTGCATATTAACAAAATGACAAGATTAAAGTCTATGCAAAAAGGTCTATGTAGCAAGTTATTTTAATTAGTGAATATATGATGAATTTAATTCAATTAAACCAAAGTTATTGCAATGCCATCCTTGCATATGAATGTTGTGGCTTGCCTTGGTTCAGAGGAGTGTCACAGTACTCCTGTCCTTCTCCAACACAACTAGGCTCTTCTGAAAATATTTTAAATGCAAAAAGAAAATGTCACATACTACTGTTTAATGCACCAGAAATTCTCAACCGCAAGAAAAATTTTGAAACTTGGCAAACAGAAACTTTGGAATTTTACAAACCAGTAGCAAAAAGAATCATCTCATTTGGACTTATAGATTAAAAGTTATTGATGGTCAAACTTGGATTAGTTCTGGTCAAAATTTGGATTTAAAAGAAAATCCAGAGGGGCTGACGTCGAAGACGTATTCTGGAGATACGCCTCCACTTAGATACCCCTTCGGGCCCGAGAGAGAGAATGACAGGTGGGGCCCCGGTCTATTTTAAACGAGAGAGAGAGAGAGGGGAACAATGCTAGGCGGCTCTATCGTCGGCGTTTCTCCGGCGAGGAGACGTCGGCGAACATCGGAGAGGAGGGGAACGGGACGAGCTCGACGAGACGGTCACGTACGTACCCGAAACTCGAGCTGGGGAGGTCGGACGGCGTCGCGGCGATCTTCTCCAGAGACGGCGGCGGCAGAGCTGATCGGAGTCGGCGTTTCCGGCGACAATCCGGTGAGTTCTTGCTACCGTCGTGCTCAGGAGGTTGCTACGGTCTCGTTGATGGCAGTGGTTGGAGCTGAGGTGGACTAGGATGAGTGAACGGAGGAGAGGGATCCGCGGCGGTCGCCGGCGAGGTTCGAAGGCAAGAGGCCTTCCCGGCGTTGCCCACAGCTTCTGGAGGGCAATTTGAGAGAGGAGAGGGGGTTTGGGATGGTTAGAATGGTCGGGGAGGGGCTGCATTTATAGGAGAGGCGAGGCAGGGTTCGGGCTTCCGCCGGAACTGAGCGGGAGGGCGAACCGGGGACGGTGCGGACTCGGGCGAGCAAGGAGACGGCGAGGGTGAGGCGAAGCACAGTGCTTGGACGCGGGCTCGGGCGCAGGCGCACTAAGGAGCACAGGGCGCGCGTGCGGGTCACTGTGCCGTCGGGTAGCGCCGTGGCTGCTTCCGGCGTGCCTCCTGCCGGCGACGGGGAGGGTCAGAGAGAGGATGGGGTGAAGAAAAGGAGTACCAGGAGTGGACTAGACATGATGCGGTGGCGGGAGAGGAGAGGATGGACGGCGGCCGATCGGACCCGACGGGCAGAGCGCCCAGAGCGCGTGCATTTCACCCTGCTCACACGCGGTCACCGCGTGCATTGGCATTCAGAGTGCTTTCAGCGCTGCCAAAGCATGTCTACGGTGTTGTCCCTTCAACACTTTGCCAAGAAATGCACTGGGCTTGCCAAATGGTGCAATGGAGGTGACAAGAGGGAGCTGCAAAGTTTCTGGACAAAAACTTGCTCCAAATGCTGAGGACAAATGGCTAAGATTCTGGGGCTGGTTTTAGGCGCTTAAGCATTACCTAGGAGGGTGATCAAGTGGTAAAAATTTCATCTTAAAAGGATTAAGGAAAATTATAGTTGCTTCACAAAGTGCTCTTTCTGACCAGAAGCAAAAACATTTTCCCTGGCTGAAAGTTTCCAAATGACCAGGGGATATTTTTGCATAGGAAGGTGAGGCATGTCCCAAAGAATATCTGGGAATTTTCTAGGATTTTTCTGAGCAACAAAAATAGGGGTTGCTTTAGAGCTTAGTGAGAAAAGAGGCATTTTCAGAGAGAAAAACGGTATAATGCCATTAAATAAAAATACCCAATGGCATTATTATGGGAGGGATGAGGTCTAGGGAGGGTTTAAGGATGAAGGAACCCACTTGGAAGAAAATCAAAAATAAATCCAAGTGGTAAGTCCAAAAGAAATGACAGAAAACCTCAAATGCAAAACCAAATATTCAATAAATTCAAATAAAATCCCAATAAAAGAAAAAAAATTCCAGGGTGTTACAGGTGTTTACTTACCAAAGATGGCTATGCACATTTTCAAGATGTGATCTTTCAAAGTCGTCGGTTCTTTAGATATTGGCTCGAGTTTTGACTCGGCCTCCTCTGCACGTTTCACCAGGGCAGTTCTCTCTTCAAAAAAGGCCTTCTTGGTCTTCTCCAGAGTGTCGGTGCAGTTAATAAGTGATTCTTCAAAATCTGAAGACAACTTTTCTGCCGACTCTCGCAGTTTCTTCTCGGCTGCAACCTCTTCTTTCAAGTCAGCAATTTGCGACTCGGACTGTTTCAGCATATCCTGCAGACATATATGCAAGTTATCAACAGTTATGGCAAGTCCCAAGTCGCCGCAGGCGGCTGACCCGGCACTTGGGGGCTACAGGATATTTGCTTGTATTAAAAATTTATTCTGATAGTTTCAAGTCCCGAGCCGCCGCTGGCGCATGACCCGGCACTTGGGGGCTACATTGTGCAAATTCAAGTTACCAAAAAAATATGAAGTCTCATATCGCTGCAAGCATGCAACATGGCACTTGGGTGCTAATGCATGATCATTTTAAAAAGTAAGACCCGGCCCATCACATGATGATGAGCCGGCCCTTGGGGGTTACCAGTTGCTCTTATTACAGTTCATACATGCAAAGCTCCAGCTCACTATTCCATAGTGACCCGGCCCTTGGGGGCTACAGTTGACTACAGTTATGTCTACAATACAAGGCGGGTCAAGATTGTCAAAACTTGGTTTGGTTTAAAGTTCAGTTCAAGCAAATCTCAAGTGAATCATTGGTTTATACTTAAGATTTGGAGCCTACATGTATACAAGTAAATGAGGGAGCAGTAAAATTTACCTCATATTTCCTTTTTAAGCTATTGATCATAGCTGCTTCAGTATCCCGGCTCTCAGACAGCCAGGTCAGGAAAGTTTGATGCAAAGAATCGACGTCTTGATCTTCAAAAGACTGAAAATGAAGACTCGCCTTTCCATTATCCTTCATTGGCAACCCGCCTTTGGCTATGATTTTAGCCAAGTCAGTTGAAGTTTCTGGAGGGGTGTTCCGGGTCTCGCCAGTGACGACCACCTCATTTTGGGCTTTCTCAGGAGGCTACTCTGCTATTAAAGTTTCTTTTTCTCCTTCAATAGGGGGAGGAGTGGGAGCACGAACATGACTTGTCGTTCTCTCTTGTAGGGGCGGCTCTTCATTACCGGCCGGGTCGTCAGTGACGTCCGGGTTGTCCATCACTACATTCTGAGAAGGGCCCCCCTCAATCTCAGTGGTGGGAATAGAAGACCCGCCAGCTTTCTTCTTTGTGATGGCCTTGGCACTATATCAAGCAAAGGAACAATAATCAGTAGATGCAACAAGATATGATCAAAGATAAAACAAGTTCTTTCAGTCCTACCCCTTATTTATGGTGTAAGCCGGCACTTGGGTGGCGCTGGACTCATCAGATGAAGGAGAAGTCTGATAAGCCGAGTCATCCCGTGGCAGCGGCTCCTTAAAAAGGCTAAGTCTGACCCCTGGCTGACTCCGTATCAATCCCATCCTTGGTCCTTTCATCGTGCTTGGTCCTAGGTTGCTCCAAAACACCTGTAGACACAAGAAAACAAAGAAAACTAATAAAAACCAAATAAAATACTAAATGTGCAATGCTCACAATGATAAGTGCAAAAACCGATAATCATGCATAATGGACAACTATTTGGTTCAATGGGACATGATATATGAAGAGAACATGCAACAAATGAGCTCTAAAAATGCGTAAAATATAGAGCCATCATGCTCTAGGACCGCGACGCACACTTTAGCTGCTTGAAGGGTGGTGACGAGGAAGAAAAGACGGGAGGTACATCCGGTTGCGCGCCTGGCTGCACACTCGCACGGTTGCACGTATGGTAGAGATTATATAGAGGAGATCCAAAATCTGTCTATTTCTAAAAAGTAACATAGTATCCAAAGCACTGATAAAAAACCAGCGAAACTACCAAGTTGCTTCAAATAAATTGGAGCGGCCAGGGTAGTGTACAGAGACCAGATAAAAGACACTACTCGGAAGTACCGATGGAAAATGAGTGGTGGTTCTGAACAAAAAAAGGTAGCACCTTTTCTGTTGGGATAGAATGGCTTGAAAGTGTCGGTAAAATAGATAGCTCGACAACACCGCATTAAATAGTCGCCACAAAATTTAACCAAAGAGAATCATACCGAGATAACTCGGAAGTGCCAATGAAATATGATGCTCGGAAGTGCCGAACAAAACAAGAGGTTTGTCATAGTGGAATTTTGGGGTCTGTAGTTCTAGAACAAAAAGAACGGTGGCTCCGAACAATTGAGTTTGGGTTTGATCTCCAAGTATGAATAACCCTAAGTGGGTCAGTAGTACCGTAAGAATATATATTTGAAAGTACCGATGCTTATAGAAACTCATACAAAGATGGCTAGGGAGTGCATTGTGGGATTGCTTTGGCTTAGGATTAGCTCTTCGAGTTCAAACCAAAGTCTTTGCTTGTAGCACTCTTCATAATACGGTTGACGAGGACAATAACTAAAAAAGTTGTTTAAAGGGGTCGCCAATCATCTTGCACTTGTACCCAAACTGGATACACAAGAAGCTCACATACTATTATACCTGAAATAAGCTCAATTAAAACATTAGTCCTCTCAATGGTTTTGTCACAAACTGTCAAAACCAATTGCAATAATATGGAGATGCACTCTCTGTAAGCCGAATCATAGGATATTCTTAGATCATGTAGACACTTTGAGGCCTATAGTTCACCACCTAACCCTTCATCTTCCGCCATGTTGTCGCCGCTGCATCACCTTGTAACCGAGTTACCTCACTAAGATCTCTCCGATCTCCGATGGATTACAATGCAGTACATCCCCAATAGTAGGTAGGGTGTTACCTCCTCCGAGAAGGTCCGAACCTGGGTAGACCGTATTGTCCTTTGTGTGTATCTATCTTGATCTGCCTCTGAACAAGTTCACTATCTCCTAGTGACGGAGCTAAATCCGGCAGATCTCGGTTACGGTGTCCTGAGCTGGTGATCTTGGCACGATGGTAACATGACGAAGAAGGGACACAGTGTTTACCCAGGTTCAGGCCCTCTCGAAGAGGTAAAACCCTATGTCCTACTTGTATTGTATTGATTGTGGATGGGGTACAGAGTACATGTTGATCTACCTCGAGATCGTATGTGAATGAATCTACCTCTATGGTCTAAACCCCTCGGCTTATATAGACACCGGGGGTACCTAGGGTTACACCTAGGTCGGTTACATTGGGAGATAAGCATGCCGAGGATTACATTGTGTCTTGGAGTGTGCGCCAAATCTTCGAAAGATTCCATCTTGAGTACCCCATGGGGCCTGGCGAATGTGGCCCACTGGCCGGTCAGTTTGGGGTCCTCGGCCCAGCCCATCCTGAAGAGCCGACATGGTTAGAACCCCCCTAAGTAGGACACCATCACCAGGTAGCACTGCTGGTATCAAACATCGACACATAACATTTCTCAACATGATGGATAGTGATACATTTTGGCAATGTTGATGTGAATCCATCAATTGGGTTTAATTTTGATGGACTACTTGAGTGAGAGGGATTTGTTTTTTTTTAGCTTAGTGAGAGGGATTTGTTGATCCTAGTCCTAAGAGAATATCAAGGCAAGTGAATTTCACAGTTGATGAAGCCATGGCTTTGGTTAATGCATGGGAAGCCATCTAATACGTCGGGTTTTATGGACATCATCGTGTCAAGTGCTTCAACGCCAAGGACTTGTGCACCGGTCTACAAATGTCCAAGTCGTGGAATGCAAAGTTGAACCTTCTCCTTTATGCATGTATATCTATTATACTCGAGGATGTTATACTATTTGACACTCCTACCTTGTGCGTATTCAGGTTTGAGATGAGCATCATGCAAGCCAAGGAGGAGGCCATGCACGAGAGAGAACCTACACCGTCCAAGAGAGAAGTGTCAATGGTGTTTTCTAAGTACTTAGAAGTAGTATTGAAAGCACATTTTCTCCCTTGGTGGTTTTGGTAATTCATAACAACATATATCTCATTGAACTAATGTCCATTCAAGTTAAGGATTTCAGGATGTTCAATGATTGGCATGGCAAGGACTAGAGATGTGGACCCCTCAAAATCCTAAGAACAAGGATTGGCAAAAGATCAAGACTCTACATTTTTGGTTTAGTGATCCAAGATCACATTGAGTCCATAGGAAAGCCAATACTATTAAAAGGGGATGAGGTGTTGCTTAATGGTCTTTTTGCTCAAGTGCTTAGTGACAGTACTCCTAAACCCTCAACCACTTTCTCCATCCAAATATGTACAAAACCTACATTCCAACTCGGCCCCACCGAAATTCTCTATCCGGAGCCACCGAGTTCATCTGGACTTAGCCACTGCCAAAACCCTAACAAATCGGATCCACCGATATGGATCTCGGTCTCACCGAGATGGCCTTGCCAACTCTCTATAATCGTTTGCACTTACTTCGGTCTCACCGAGTTTTGCAAATCGGTCTCACCGAGTTTTGCAAATCGGTCTCACCGAGATGGCTTGCCAAGTCTCTGTTGCCTTATTGCTTCACTTCGGTCCTACCGAGTTGATGCAATCGGTGCCACCGAGATGAGGTTTGCCCTAGTGAAAGATCGTGGATGTCGCCTAGAGGGGGGGGTGAATAGGCGCTTCAAAATAATTATGGTTTAGGCTTGAACAAATGCGGAATAAAACTAGCGGTTAATTTGTCAAGCACAAAACCTACAACAACTAGGCTCACTTATGCGCACCAACAAATTATGCTAAGCAAGATAAACAACTAAGTGATAGAAAGATATATAACATGAAACACTATGGCTATCACAAAGTAAAGTGCATAAGTAAAGGGCTCGGGTAAGAGATAACCGAGGCACGCGGAGACGACGATGTATCCCGAAGTTCACACCCTTGCGGATGCTAATCTCCGTTTGGAGCGGTGTGGAGGCACAATGCTCCCCAAGAAGCCACTAGGGCCACCGTAATCTCCTCACGCCCTCGCACAATGCAAGATGCCGTGATTCCACTAAGGGACCCTTGAGGGCGGTCACCGAACCCGTACAAATGGCAACCCTTGGGGGCGGTCACCGAACCCGTACACTTTGCCAACCCTTGGGGGCGGTCACCGGTACCCGTCAAATTGCTTGGGGCGATCTCCACAACCTAATTGGAGACCGCGACGCTTGCCCGGAGCTTTACACCACAATGATTGAGCTCCGAGGCACCACCAACCGTCTAGGGCGCCGAAGCACCCAAGAGGAACAAGCTCTAGGGTACCAAGCACCCAAGAGGAACAAGCTTCTCAAACTTCACTTCCACGTATCACCGTGGAGAACTCAAACCGATGCACCAAATGCAATGGCAAGGGCACACGGAGTGCCCAAGTCCTTCTCTCCCAAATCCCACCAAAGCAACTAATGCTAGGGAGGAAAATGAGAGGAAGAACGAAAAAGAGAACACGAAGAACTCCAAGATCTAGATCCAAGGGGTTCCCCTCACATAGAGGAGAAAGTGATTGGTGGAGATGTGGATCTAGATCTCCTCTCTCTTTTCCCTCAAGAACTAGCAAGAATCATTGGAGGGATTGAGAGATAGCAAGCTCAAAGAAGGTCAACAATGGGGGCAAACACGAGCTAGAAGGATAAGGTCCATTGGGGAAGAAGACCCCCTTTTATAGGAGCCCTCGAATCCAACCGTTATCTGCCCTGCGCCCGCAGCCAAGCGGTACTACCTCGCACAAGCCTGAAATACACTGAGTGTACAACGGTAGTGCCGCCAGAGCGGTACTACCGCTGCCCCTGGCGGTACTACCGCTTAGGGGGTTTCAGACCAGGAGAGGCAGCAGTAGTAGAGGCAGCCAGGGCGGTAGTACCGTGCGAAGCGGTACTACCGTCCTAGTGCCGCACAACTACCGCAAAGGGTAAAACGGAAACAGAAGCGCGCACGGAGGAAACCCCGCAAGCGGTAGTGGCAGCGGTAGTACGGGCGGTAGTACCGCCAGAGCGGTACTACCGTGCTACTACCGCGCTACTACCGTGAATTGTAGACCAGCAACAGAGAGTTGCACGCTCGGGGAAACCCCAAGCGGCAGTGCCACGGAAGTACCCAGCGGTACTACCGCATAAGCGGTACTACCATGGGCACCAGCGGTACTACCGCTTGCATGCCACTGAAAATCCACAGAAAACAGAGGATACAATAAAGCCAGAACTGCCAATGATATAGAGATGTGAAACCTCTATCAGTGATGATCCGGCAAAACCCCCAACATCGAGAACATACTAGAAGAAGCAAACGAAATCCGTTCTCGATGAACTTGAGCTTGTCATGAAGGTGACCAAAAGCTCAAAGACTCCCAAAGCAAAAGGCCAAACAAGAACCAAGAAGGATGATGCAAGAATGCAATGGTTTGAGCTCTCTACGAAAGATACGATTAAGCTACTCATCCGAGAGCCCCCCTTGATAGTACGGCTATCGATCCTATAACCCGGTCTCCCAACTACCACCATGAGACCGGTAAAATAGAAAACCTATCAAGGGCAAACCTTTGCCTTGCACATAGTCCACTTGAGCTAGATGATGACGATCTTGACTTCCTCAAGTTGGACCACCTTTCTTGATTGCGTTGGCTCGATGAAGACAAGTTGATTGCTCCCCCATACTTCACTATGGGTGAGCCACTCTTCGGCACATCTTCACAAGTCCATTGTCACCACAATGGACGACAAGCTTCAAGCATGATCTCTTCGTGATACTCCACTTGAACTTGCACACCGCAATCTTGATGACGATCACCACTTGATGTCATCCTCCATGGGTTGTATGATATCTTCCTTTTGATGCACGCCCATGGAAACAAACCTAACCCCACAAAGAACTCTCGCATAGAACATGGGTTAGTACACAAAGCGTAATGGACAATGCTTACCATAGTGTGAGATCACTTGATCCCATTCGGTACATCTTCTACGCTTTGTGTGTTAATCAACTTGAATCACTCTTCATATTTAGTCTTGATCAACCTTGAATCTTTCCACTCTCATGATGTCTTGAAGGTAACCATGAATGTTCACACAATCTTCTTCTTCAAGACATGCTTGCAATGGGCTCATCTCTTACATGACCAATCTTTGGATAACTCCATGAATAACCACCTTGGTCATCTCAAAATCTCCTTGAAACCAACAAATGTACTTCAAGAAAAGCCTATGGACAAACCCTTCAAATATAACTCAAGGCAACCATTAGTCCATAGGGATTGTCATCAATTACCAAAACCAAATATAGGGGCAGCGCATGTTCTTTCACCTAGCCATTGCACTTCGGTCCATCCGAGTTGTTCCAGTCGGTCCCACCGAGATTCCTAACGTTCATATCTTTTACACAGTTCGGTGCCACCGAGTCTTCTGAATCGGTGCCACCGAGTTGGGTCAAAAGTGTGTAACGGTTGAATTTTGTGTGGAGCCTATATATACCCCTCCACCACTTCCTTCTCAGAAAGGAGAGCCATCAGAACGTGCCTACACTTCTACTACACATTTTCTGAGAGAGAACCACCTACTCATGTGTTGAGATCAAGACATTCCATTCCTACCATTTGAACCTTGATCTCTAGCCTTTCCCAAGTTGCTTTCCACTCAAATCCTTCTTCCACCATAGCCAAATCTGTGAGGAGTTGTTTGAGTGTTGGGAAGACTATCATTTGAAGCACCAGAGCAAGGAGTTCATCAACAACACACCGTCTATTACCTTTTGGAGAGTGGTGTCTCCTAGATTGGTTAGGTGTCACTTGGGAGCCTCCGGCATGATGTGGAGTTGAACCAAGGAGTTTGTAAGGGCAAGTGAAAGTACATGTAGTCCCCATGTGTGGTTTTGGTAATTAAATGACAATTCTAATGGACTAATGTTTGCATTGAGATATACATTTGAAGGAAAGTTCCATTTGCAATGCATGAAGAATATTGATTGAAATTGATGGATGAATTCCGTCAACATAAATATATGCATTGAGACTTGATAATGAATAACAATTCCTATGAAGAAACAATGATATCAAGTTATATAGGAAGGTTTGTTCCATGGGTGATGAAAGAAGGATATTGAATGGATTCGGAATGAATGCCATATACATATAGTTGTGCATCAAGATTAATCATGGAGCAAAGATAAATGTTGACCAAGATGAAGATCAAAGATTGAATTCAAAGATGGTCAACACACAAGCACAAATCATGTGCCACATGAGATCTTGTGGTATGGTAAGAATTTGTCAATTGCGCTTTGTGTACTAACCCATTCTATGTGTTTTCTATGTCTGTATGGGTTAGATGATTCTCATGGACTTACATCAAGAGAAAGATTTCAAGTGCCCATGAGAGGTTGACATCAAGTGATGATGATCATGGTTTACAAGGGCAAGTTCAAGATAGGCATTCTGAAGAATTACATGCTTGAAGCTTGCAGATGATCATGTGATGGACACGTGAAGATGAATACAAAGCAAAGCTTCCCACATTGTGTATGGGGGAGCTACTTGAAGACTTCACCAATGTCTTGCCTTCAACTTGAGCCAAGAAGAAACATCAACATCAAGCTCAAGTGAAAGGCTCGAGTCAAAGGTATTAGTTCCTTCGACGTTAGTGTTGTGGAGTGATGACCACCGAAGGAACACATACACTCAAGAATGGATTCTCGATAGCTATGTAGTGTAGCTCTTTTATGATTCTTGAGTTATAGGGATCCCACACTATTAAGAGGGGATCAAATGGGTTCGTGATAGATTTGCTCAAGTCAACATCTTCTCTACACAATTCCACTCCTATCCTATACACCAAAGAAAATCCAAAGCCAAATAAGTTTCCCAAATATATGATAAAACCTTTGCATATTTGGCATCCTCCATTTTGGTTGATCTTGGATGGTTCTCCATGTGAGGACCTGAGGTTTTTTCATAGCTTCAAAACGAGCCCAAGATCATCAAAATCGGAGTTCGTATGAAAAAGTTATGCATGTTTTACTATCTGGAGGGCCGGAAGTACCGGGATGCCCGGAAGTTCCGGGCTGCCCGGAGGTTCCGGGGTCTGGACGTTCCGGGATAGGTTCCGGGGGAAGTTCCGGGCTTTCCAGAGTGTTGCGCTGATATTCTCCAAAGGGATCCTGGAAGTTCCGGGCATGCCCGGAAGTTCCGGGCTGCGTTTTTCTGTGCATAACGGGCATATTTGGTGGGGGCACTATATAAGGTACCCTTCTTCCCCAACGGGCTAGGGTTCCTCACATCCGAAATTTCCCCATTCTTGACAGCACTCTCCTCCTCCCCCAAGCCTAAAAACTCCAATACATTTGGGGGAAAACTAGCCCATGGATCTAGGGTTCATTTGTTGACCTCCTCCATTGTTCCTCTCCTCTCCCATCCCTCCATAGCATTAGTTGCTTTTGTTGGGATTTTAGAGAGAGGGATTTAAGCATTCTTGTGTTAAATTCCGGAGAGATTTGTGAGAGTTCTTGAGAGAGATTTCATCCAAGCATACATCCACTCCTCCTCTCTCTTTTGACCAAAGCAATTTGTGATTTGAGCAAGTCTTGAGCATTTCCCCCTTGGTCTTGTTACTCTTGGAGGTTGGAGACTCCTAGGCGATAGGAGTACTCTGGTGAGGAATCAACTTGTGATTTGTCCCCCGGAAAGTTTGTGAAGGTTTGGAGGCCGCCTCAAGGTCTACCACTAGTGGTTGGAATCGCCTTCGTGGTGATATCTCAAGGAGAATAGGGTGAGCCTTCGTGGCGTTGGTGTGCCTTCGTGGTAACATCCACCTCTCTAACGGTGACTAGCTTCCCTCCAAGGAAGTGAACATCGAGATACATCCTCGTCTCCATGACTTTGGTTATCCCTAACCCTAACTCCTTACTTGTGGTTTACTTTGGTCACTTGACCGCGCATTCACTATATCTTGTTATCCTCATTGTATTGTGTTGGCTATTCCCTTGTAGAGATTATTTAGGCCTTCACTTTATATTCCGCAATTCATACTTGCTACTATTGATATATCTTGTGCTTAGTGTGAATTGCTAGCTTGTAACATTCATTTCCATATCTTGTGACATAACTTGTGTAAGCTTGTAGTGCTTACTTGAGTTTGCTTGTATCATTCAATTCCATATATTGTGATACAATTTGTGTAAGCTTGTATTGCTTACTTGTGGTTGTGTGTATTATTCATTTCCATATCTCGTGATATACATTGAGTAAGTTTGTGTGACTTACTTGTGCTTACTCATATCCTCGTTGTTCTCATCTTGTTTATCCTAAGTTGTTGGTGCACTTAGTGAGCCTAGTATATTTAGGATTTGTGCTTGAAAAGTATCCGCTTAGTTTATTTCCGCATTAGGATATAGCCAAATCCGTAAAAGATTTTAAAATGCCTATTCACCCTCCCTCTAGGCGACATCGTGGTCCTTTCAGAGCTAGGTCTCTCCTTATTAGGCTTCACCGCCTAGAGAGTAATGATGTCGACTAGTGAACTAGTGCACGATGACACATTTTGTTTTAATGGCACAAATTACATTATGTGGAGATTACGCATGCTTTGTCACTTTCGGGCCATGGGTCCAAATGCTTTGCGGATTGTTGTTGTAGGGGATTCAAATCTAAGGGATGGACAATCTCCATCACTTGAGGATATGCATCTTGATGGTCAAGTTTTGAGTGCCATTCACCAAGCTATAACCTTTGAGGTGTTCAAGTCAATCTCGACTTGTTCGTTGGCTCATGAGGCTTGGACCAAACTTGAAGTTACATATGGTGGGTCCAACCTTGTGGGAGTCAATGCTATTTGGGAGGAAGTAATGGAGGAGTTCTCCACCTTTTTATATCATGAAGAGCTCTCTATTGCTTCCACCTCTGATTGCCTAGACACTTCAACATCTTCCACTTCACCAACATGTGGCTTGTCACAAGGTAATGACAAGGTGAGTGGAGAAATGTTGTATGATGATGATGTTGAAAATTTCATTGATGATCCTTTACGTGTAAATTCTAGTATTGTAGATTCCATGGACTTGACCACATCTAGCACCAAAAATGTCATACATTCTTGTGATGTTAGTCCATGCATATCATCTAATGATTCACTCATAAATTCTTGTGATGATATGCTTGCTCGTTTGTGTTGCCATGTTCAAAATACCTTGATTGCCTCTAGTTCTCTTTGTGAAACTAACCATGTAGAGGAAATCAAGAAGAATGGGGCACACTTGATTGATGATGATCCCTCTTCTCCAAAAGAATCAACATCAACACCCTTTACCCACATGTGCCTCATGGCAAGAGGTAATGACGAGGTATCATCTTCTCTTAGTGATAATGATGATAGTTGTAATGAGGAAGATGATGATGAGTTGACTCAAAATCTCTATGAGATTGGGAGAACTCTTCATAGAGCTAAAAATAACACTTATAAAAGGTTCCAAGATGTTCTTGCTTGCTTTGAAAAACGTAATGATTTATTTCTTAATGAGCAAGCTAAAAGTGAACAACTTGAACATGAACTTACTAAGGCTCATCAAACGTTTAGAGACTTAAGATCTTCAAAAGGAGAAATTGAAATTGCTCATGGTAAACTTCAAGAGGATTTTGAGCTCCTTCTCCTTGAATGCAATAATGTCAAGGGAGAGCTCATCAAACTCTCTAAGTCTCATGAGGAGCTTCAATCAACTCATGAGAAGTCTCTAATTGCTACTTGCTCCTCTCATATTGTCAATGATTCTTGTGCAACTAACTCTATTTCATGTGAAGCATCAACTTTGAAGGAGAATGTTGAGCTATGTGCTCAACTTGCTTTGCTAACAAGCAATTATGGGAAATTGGAAGAAAGTCATGAAAAGCTCTCGGGCACTCATGAGGATCTTCTAATTTCTCATGATGGGCTAAAGTTGGCTCATGAGGCTATGGTCACCAAGGTAAAATCGTGTGAGTCTCATGTGGACATTAGCACATCTACTCTAAGTGCTTTATTGCCATGTGCTAGTCCTTGCAATTCCTCTGTACATGATATTGATACATCTTGTGATGAATTGCTCGCCATGCCTTGTTGCTCTAACAATGAAGCTTCTACTTCCTCTAGTTCTTTTGTTAATACTAATGTTGTAGAGGAAAATAAAGAGCTCAAGGCCCAAGTCACTAGTTTGAAGAAAGACTTGGAAAAATGTTGTGATAATATGTTGAGTGTGCAAAAGGGCCCTCAAGACAAAATAGGACTTGATTTCATCTCCAACAAGAAGAAGTCCAAGAACAAGAAGAAGGGACAAGATCAAGTCAAGAATTTGGCCAACATTATTTGCTTCAAGTGCAAAAAGGTTGGACACCATGTGAGATCTTGTCCATTGAAGAAGAAGGCTTCAAGTGTGAAGCGTCAAGGGAAGTGGCCTCAAGTTCAATTTCAAGATAATGAAAGGCCTCTACCCATGATTAAACAAGGTAATGCTCCCCAAGTTGAGAAAGTAAAGAAGAAAAGAAGGGGGAGTACATGTTGCTATATTTGCCGTAAGAAGGGACACATTGCTTCATCATGTCCCAACGGTAACATCTCTAAGCCTCCAATTATCAATGATCATTACTCACTTAGGAAGGATATTGTTGGCAATGTGTTTGACAAGTTTGTTGGTTCCCAATATGGTTTGGAAATGGAAAAGACCATTTGGGTTACGAAGCCTATTGTGACTAACTTCTTAGGACCCAACTTGGTTGGGGACCATCAAACTCAAACTTGATCAATAGGTGTGTGTGAAGGGCATTGGAGACTTGGCTACTTCATGAAGAAAAATTATTTTCACCATATGTTGTGGTTAATGCCAAGTCAAGTGGATTATCATCACATTTATCAATCCAATGCTCCTCTCTGCGGTAACTTATACTTACATTGTTTACATTGAAAGTTACTAGTCCCTTGCATGTTTAGGTTTTGTACCTAGCATGTGTTTGTATATGTTGTGCCTCCTAGTATGCTTGAGTTGAGTTATCTAGCATGTGTAGGTCACAATGCACTTCATATATTTGTGTGTGTGGTTTTGAGCCTTTATTGCTTCATTAGTTGAATCTTATTTGGCTCTTTTGAGATATTAATGGATCATCACATTATGGGGGAGTGCTATGTTTACGCATATCACAAACCTTAAATGTTTATATATGTGGGATACCACCTAGTATTGTTAGTGCAATATCATCTAGTTACTATGTGGTATGTAAAGCTCATTTGAAATTCAAATTCTCATTCCTTGATTATCTTTGGTTGGATTTCACTTGCCTCTTGTTGATAATATATGATTAATCACATTATGGGGGAGTGATGTGCTTTGTGCATATCACAATCCTTATATATGTGAACAACTGAGGATTGCCACTTCGAATTCATATTTGAGATTACCTTATATCTTTGTGGCTTGCTATGCTCAACATGTCCCTAATTGCATAAACATCTTTTTACTATTTATCCTTTGGATTTGTTTGAGTAAGGATTTCTAGTGCGATGTTACCCATGGATTATCTTAAAGATCTTATCTGGGAAATCGTTATTTTGAGTCATTCCAATTATTGCTATGTATGATTATTCCGGAGGAGAGAAGTGCCCAAATGCCATAGTTGGAGAAGTTTCTGTGATGGCCGGAACTTCCGGTGTCAGTCGGAACTTCCGGGCACCAGAACTTCCGAGGCATGTCCGGCCAGCTTCCGGGCAACCCAGAGGCATTGCGCAATCTGTGCAATCTCTCTGTTTAGCCCGGAACCTGCCCGGACCCTCTCCCGGAACTTCTGGCGGACGGAACTTCCGGGGTGGCCGGAACTTTCGGGACGCGGAACTTCTGTGGCAAGTGTGGTCAGCTTCCGGGGCATCCAAAGTGATTGCACACTTGTGCAATCTCTCTGTTTAACCCGGAACCTGCCCGGAACTTGGCCCGGAGCTTCCGGGTGCCGGAACTTCCGTATGCTGTCGGAACTTCCGGGACACGCAGAAATCTGCCCCAACGGTTGGATTTGGAGCCCCACCTATAAGTAGTCTTCTTCTTCCCCACGAAGAACTTGACGACTCCATTTCTCTCTCCTCCATTTTTAGAACTCAATTTCTTGCAGATCTCCCTCCTTAGCCAACCAATGCTCCTGATCTTTTGACAAGCAAAGGAGAAGTGCCTGATCTTGCTTTCATGGGAGTTTGTTATCTCATTGCTTGCAATATCGTATACCCATTTGAGTGAGATTTGCCTATGAGAATGTGTGAAATGCATATCTTTTATGCTCATTGCTTTTGCTTAAGTTCATATGTTGAACTTTGTGTGCTATCATGTGTTTATTTGTCTCATTTATGCAATTTGGTAGATGTCAATGATTTGTGATGATATTGGAAGTATTCATGATGTATGTGATCTTTTGTCCAAGTTATATCTCCTTGGATCTTGATTGGCTTGTGCATGCATGTTAATATGTGTATATCTTTATGCCTTGCTTAAATGATCCAATATATAAGGGCAACTCCATCATGTCCTTAATGGTTAATATGTGCATAATATTCAAAGTCATATCTATATGCACATAGTTAAGTGGAGTTTGCACTTTGTATTGTAGTTGTGCTAACTACTTTGGACCCAATAAGTTTGGGGACCATATTGTACTTAAAAGTGATTTAGGTACATTGAAGAAGCATTATGTGCTTGGCTTATGCATGACGAAGGTGGTGTCACCATGAGGGAATTAGAGCCAAGTTTGGGTGACTCATTGATCTGCTACTTCATGCCAATGCTTTCTCGGTAACAAGTATTTACTTCATGCATACATTTCTTGCATTCAACCTTGTGTAGGTTGCATCATGGCATGAATTTCTTGACTCGTTCTTGTGATACTTGTTTCCATTCTCAAAGCATCCCAATAATGATCTCTTGTTGCTAGTTGTGATGTCTTTGATGGTTGTGCCTATTCTTAGGTTGCCTCATTTACATGTTGCTCAACCATATGTTTGTTGCAAATACTAGGCTTCTTTTCTTATCTATGCTTGCTTGCAATTGTTTTGTGTTCCTATTGATTTTGGGGGAGTGATGATCCTATTTTGTGCACTTGTATCCAAATACAAAAATTCTAAATAGTGCACAAATCATGGGGAGCTTCTCTATTTTCCTTAGAACACTCCTTTTCCCAAATCATAATATTCTTTTATCCTTTTGGCTCGTCGGATCTTTTGATTGCTTGCTTCACTTTGTGTTATGCAAATGAGATCAATTTGTGCCATGTGCCTTGCTCTTATGCTAGGCTCAAAGTTGTATAATAGTGGATTCACCTGTGGATATCATGTTCTTATCAATTACAACCTTTTTGTGTATACGGGTTTCTTTGTGGATACATATCATGATTATTTTTGGCCACTTAGAAAAAAAAATTACATAAGAAAGTTCATATCTTTCCTTGATATCATTTATTCCTTGCCGACCACGTTGTGTGTTCCTTTTATTCGTATAGTGGCTTCGGTAAGAGGTTGTGTCATGAGTGCTTGTATGTTTTGCATACAATCTTGCATACTCATGTGTTTTGAATGTATTTTGGACCCATGCTTGACATGATGATCACATTGGATATTCCTATTTTATCTTGTCCAAAATATGTTCTTTGGATCTTTTGAATGTTTTCCTCCCATGTCTAATCTTATTTTCATATCATAGTATCTTGTTGCATTCTCTAGATCCTAAATATGGTTTGAGCTCCTCAAATTTTTCATCATTGAATATGTGCATTTGATTTCACTCACATCTTCGTGATTTGCACACATTAAGGAGGAACTCATACTATATTGGTCTTCTAGATTTTTCCGTCCATTTTGGCATTTGTTGCCAATGGGGAAGAAGTTTAGAGGGTTTAAGATAAGTATTTTTGTAGTGCTTGTTGTCACTGATGCATATCTACCCTTGTTATATATTCTTGTTGCATGGATGAGTATTGTATATAGAGAAATCTTCTCCTAGTTTATGTCAACCAATATATGCAATGACATTCAAAGTTCATTCACACATGCATATATTGTGGGGGAGTTTGCTCTATATACTATGGGTGTACTATCATCAAATGCTTGTGTAGTGTCTTGATGATAGTACAACCATCCCAAGTATACAATTTATCCTCGGATAAACTGCATGCTTGTTTAAAAATTCATTATATAAACCCTCTTGTTGAGATTGTCATCAATTACCAAAATGGGGGAGATTGAAAGTACATGTAGTCCCCATGTGTGGTTTTGGTAATTAAATGACAATTCTAATGGACTAATGTTTGCATTGAGATATACATTTGAAGGAAAGTTCCATTTGCAATGCATGAAGAATATAGATTGAAATTGATGGATTGAAATTGATGGATGAACATCAAGCTCAAGTGAAAAGCTCGAGTCAAAGGTATTAGTTCCTTCGACGTTAGTGTTGTGGAGTGATGACCACCGAAGGAACACATACACTCAAGAATGGATTCTCGATAGCTATGTAGTGTAGCTCTTTTATGATTCTTGAGTTATAGGGATCCCGCACTATTAAGAGGGGATCAAAGGGGTTCGTGATAGATTTGCTCAAGTCAACATCTTCTCTACACAATTCCACTCCTATCCTATACACCAAAGAAAATCCAAAGCCAAATAGGTTTCCCAAATATATGATAAAACCTTTGCATATTTGGCATCCTCCATTTTGGTTGATCTTGGATGGTTCTCCATGTGAGGACCTGGGGTTTTTCCATAGCTTCAAAACGAGCCCAATATCATCAAAATCGGAGTTCGTATGAAAAAGTTATGCATGTTTTACTATCTGGAGGGCCGGAAGTTCCGGGATGCCCGGAAGTTCCGGGCTGCCCGGAGGTTCCGGGATAGGTTCCGGGGGAAGTTCCGGGCTTTCCAGAGTGTTGCGCTGATATTCTCCAAAGGGATCTTGGAAGTTCCGGGCATGCCCGGAAGTTCCGGGCTGCGTTTTTCTGTGCATAACGGGCATATTTGGTGGGGGCACTATATAAGGTACCCTTCTTCCCCAACGGGCTAGGGTTCCTCACATCCGAAATTTCCCCATTCTTGACAGCACTCTCCTCCTCCCCCAAGCCTAAAAACTCCAATACATTTGGGGGAAAACTAGCCCATGGATCTAGGGTTCATTTGTTGACCTCCTCCATTGTTCCTCTCCTCTCCCATCCCTCCATAGCATTAGTTGCTTTTGTTGGGATTTTAGAGAGAGGGATTTAAGCATTCTTGTGTTAAATTCCGGAGAGATTTGTGAGAGTTCTTGAGAGAGATTTCATCCAAGCATACATCCACTCCTCCTCTCTCTTTTGACCAAAGCAATTTGTGATTTGAGCAAGTCTTGAGCATTTCCCCCTTGGTCTTGTTACTCTTGGAGGTTGGAGACTCCTAGGCGGTAGGAGTACTCTGGTGAGGAATCAACTTGTGATTTGTCCCCCGGAAAGTTTGTGAAGGTTTGGAGGCCGCCTCAAGGTCTACCACTAGTGGTTGGAATCGCCTTCGTGGTGATATCTCAAGGAGAATAGGGTGAGCCTTTGTGGCGTTGGTGTGCCTTCTTGGTAACATCCACCTCTCTAACGGTGACTAGCTTCCCTCCAAGGAAGTGAACATCGAGATACATCCTCGTCTCCGTGACTTTGGTTATCCCTAACCCTAACTCCTTACTTGTGGTTTACTTTGGTCACTTGACCGCGCATTCACTATATCTTGTTATCCTCATTGTATTGTGTTGGCTATTCCCTTGTAGAGATTATTTAGGCCTTCACTTTATATTCCGCAATTCATACTTGCTACTATTGATATATCTTGTGCTTAGTGTGAATTGCTAGCTTGTAACATTCATTTCCATATCTTGTGACATAACTTGTGTAAGCTTGTAGTGCTTACTTGAGTTTGCTTGTATCATTCAATTCCATATATTGTGATACAATTTGTGTAAGCTTGTATTGCTTACTTGTGGTTGTGTGTATTATTCATTTCCATATCTCGTGATATACATTGAGTAAGTTTGTGTGACTTACTTGTGCTTACTCATATCCTCGTTGTTCTCATCTTGTTTATCCTAAGTTGTTGGTGCACTTAGTCAGCCTAGTATATTTAGGATTTGTGCTTGAAAAGTATCCGCTTAGTTTATTTCCGCATTAGGATATAGCCAAATCCGTAAAAGATTTTAAAACGCCTATTCACCCCCCCCCCTCTAGGCGACATCGTGGTCCTTTCAGCAAGGAGATCGCCTACTTCGTGAAGATTTACCCCGAGTGAGGTTAGTCCTTCGTGGACGTAAGCCATGGTGGAATAGACAAGGTTGCTTCTTCGTGGACCCTTCGTGGGTGGAGCCCTCCGTGGACTCGCGCAGCCGTTACCCTTCGTGGGTTGAAGTCTCCATCAACGTGGACGTACAATAGCACCACCTATCGGAACCACGCCAAAAACCACCGTGTCTTCATTGCGTTTGAAATCTCCGATCCCCTCCTTTACTTACATATGCAATTGTTTACTTTCCGCTGCCACACTCTTAGAATTGCATGTGTAGGGTGATGCTTGACTTGTATGCCTGCTAAAATCTGCCTACAATTAAAATTGGAAAAAGATTAGGTTTTTAATTGGTCAAGTAGTCTAATCATCCCCCCTCTAGACATACTTTCGATCCTACAAGTATGATGAACATACCCAAATTTCTATTACAGCGAGACATCACCTCATGTTATCAGATGGAAACGAGGCACACGATTTATCTAGGCTCGGGACCTTGCTAGGCGAGTAATAACATCATTCTTGCTTACATTAGATTATATCACAAATGGGTTACAATGGAGTATCCGTCGGGTTCGATGTCAACTCGTCGATGGACGATCTAGGCGGAGAGCCCGAATTGGATCTAATGATATGCTAATGAGCTATTCTAGGATTGTTGCATAGGTTGAGATCGCCTAGAATCGGCCGACACACCTTCGCACGCTAGTAGGTGATCGCTAAGGAACTGTACCGCGAAGTCACTAATTATGGGGTATCCCCTTGTAAAGGTCACTACCATCTTCTCTAGTGGTGGCAAGTGACGTATCGCATGCACGCCATTTGTGCAGCCAGTGAGTTTTGGTGGGTTTTCTCACCCCGCGATTGGAGGATGGAAGGTTATTTGTTTGTGTTTTTTTTCTCAAATTAGATTGTTTTTAAAAAATGATTTGTCACTCAAACCGTGCCTCCAAGTCACGAACAGTTTTCACTGTTGCATTTCTCACATTGAAATCTTCAAAATTAGATTCCATGCCGATAGGCTTCGACAAATTTTTTTGGGATGAAATTTGTGCTCTAGAACGTTTACTAAACCGTGCTTCAAAACGATACTAAAGTGTGCTTCACTTTTTTTAAAAAAAGCATAGTTATGTTTCACGTGGAAGCAACTGTGCTTTATTTTTTCGAAGAAGAAGCAAAACTATACTTCACGTGGCACAAATTTATTTTTTTGAGGGGACTTCACGCGGCACAGTTTTTTTTTTTTTTTGAGAAAAGAGCTGCTCTATTCATAACAATAGCTTACATAGACACCCTCAAAAAAGAAAGAAAATACAACAGTGAACACAACCGGGCAACTTCCAGACCATCGCCAGACATCGCACAGAACACCGCCGTCGACCCAAGAGCACACCGAAGCTGAAGACGACGCCAAGCCCACTTGTCGCCCCGGGGATAACAAGACCCCCGCCTTCAAGGTTTGCGCTTCTCTTTTGTGGACGAACGCAAAGGCCCAGGGGCCTCCATTTCCTCGCGGTCCCGTGGCCCACGGCGTGGCCCGGTACACGAGAAGGTGATCGCTAAGGCCAGGGGACGCACTGCCGGACGATCGAACGATCGGGTGCCTATATAAGCCGTATCGGACGGTTACCTTTAATCGTCGACTCAGACCTAACGAGAACCAGTCGACTCGACCGTGCCATTCCCTTCTCCACAAAACCTCCCGCCGCGAAGACCCCACCCATTAAACCCTAGAAGTCGAACCTCCCCTTACCATCGCCGCCGCAGCCACCATGGGCTCCGCCAAGTCCTCCAAGTCCTCCAAGAAGCGGAAACCCGTCGCCCCGCCGCCAGAGTCGGACTCCGAGCCGGAGGAGACGGTCCACGGGACCGCCGCTGCCGAGGAATTCAACCAAGAGGAGCAGCCGCAGCAGCAGTCGGACGCAGGTGACGAGCACCATGAGCATGACAAGGAGGTGCAGGAGACGGGAAAGGAGAAAAAGAAGAAGAAGGACAAGGAGGGCTCGGGAATCCTCACCAGCATGCTCTTCTCGGAGCTCCCCATCTCCGAGCTCACCGCCAAGGCCATCAGGGAGATGAACTACACCCACCTCGCCCAGGTGCGTGCCCGAACTTATCATTCAACTTAACTCGCGGCTCGTTTTTTCCCCTCGTCTCCGTGAAAGCTCGTAATAGGACACAAGTGCTTTATGTTTCAGCAAAATATGTGTTGTGTAGGCGGGCATATTGAATTTTGTGCAAATGTGCTCACTGGCTCCTTGTTCCTTTTTGTGTTTGCAGATTCAAGCTCGGTCGATACCTCATCTGTTGGAAGGAAGGGATGTGATGGGAGCTGCCAAGACTGGCTCAGGGAAGACCCTTGCGTTCCTCATACCGGCAATCGAGCTCCTCTATAACTTGCATTTCTCGCCGAGGAATGGCACAGGAGTTATTGTGGTTTGCCCTACAAGGGAGCTTGCCATACAGGTATGATTACCTAGAGAAATCATGCTACTCCCTCCGATCCAAATTAATTAACGTACAAAGTTGTACTAAGTGTGCGTTAATTAATATGGATCGGAGGGAGTACTACAATTGTTGCACTTAAGTTTAGCTGTGTTAGCACTGTTCGGCACTAACACTGACCATGAGTAAAATGATGAAAATCTGATGGGCCAACTGATATAAGGTTATACTTTCTTGAAAAAAATGGTCTTATATAAATATAATGGACATGGTTGTTTGCTGTACTACATTTTTGAGATTACTATGCTTTTTGGTGGTAATTTTTTCCACTTTTGAACATTCTGTTTAGTAATATTGGCAAATTGTTTACTCCAAAATTACTTCGATAGCGAGACTGAACAAATTACCATAGTCAACTTTTGAAAGCCTTGCACTTTTGTATTTGACTGTTCTTAATCACAAGTATTTTTGTTTTGGTCCAGACACACAATGTTGCCAAGGAATTGATGAAGTATCACTCACAAACCCTTGGATATGTAATTGGTGGTAATGGCCGGAGAACTGAAGCTGACCAGCTTGCAAAGGGGGTCAATTTGTTAGTAGCTACACCAGGCAGGCTGTTGGACCATCTGCAAAACACCAAGGGTTTCATATATAAGAGACTAAAGGTAAATAACTAGTATGCACCACCTTTCTGTTGAGGAACGGAGCAGATTTGTTACAAATTCACTTGTGTAGAAAACATAATCTTAGACTACTCAGAAATGTTACAAATCAATTTATTTTCTAAACGAGGTTCAAGAAAAGCTACAATTCATCATCGTGTGCGTGTCTTCTGTTCGTGCATGACCTAAAAATCCCATCTCTTTCTTTGGTTGAACCATTACATCCAGGAATGGATATGCCACAGAAAAATCAATGCACACTGTCATAACTTTAATCTCATCTAAAGTAACATGTTTTTTTACAATACATATCAACGTATGTAATATCATTTGAAATTTGCATTATCTGTTTTGTTTGTGCACTTGGGGGTCACCATTCCCAATTTCTAAACTGACAAGTTAACATATGATTTTCATTTATTGCGTTGCACGTGCATGCCTGTCGTGGCTGCAAGATGCGCCTCACAGAGCTGCTGAAGCTGGTTGCATAACTCACACATAAATTGGAAAAAGAAACGGTATCAGTACTAAAAGGAGATGAGCAATATATCTACTGAAGAGGTAACATAATAAGCTAGACTGGCCTGAAGGAAGAATAAACCTGTATTCATCCCTCATGTATATATCAAATAAACAAAGTTAAGAATTCAGAAACTACTAACCATTATGATTAGGCATGTCTTATTCTATTAAGATGCCTTAGTTAGGTTGTGTTGCGTATGCATCACTCTGAAAAAATAGCATCTTCTATGAAGTTTACAGAGTCATCTTCTAAACACCACACACATTGTCCATACAAAAAGAAACTGAATATAAATCAAAATCTGAACTAAACTAGTTGCACACAAGTTGCTACTCATCAAGGAAGAGAAAGAGTCAGGATCTGTGGTCCAGGCCTTGCTGAACGGCAAAAGCAGACTCCATTAGAGAGATAAAACACAAACAGGTGCAGCTGGTACCAAACTAGCAGTCTGGTCAAGGAGAGGGAGTAGAAAGTAGGAGGCCGAAGGCCAATGATTTGTTTTAGGAGAGGAGCCATGCTGGCTAGCTAATACAGAATTATTTTGCATTAGGAAAATCAATACTTAAATAAAGGAGCTAAATCACAAGTGTCGAATATCTGTTCTTGCCAATATAAGAGTAGAGAGAGAGAGAGAGTGATGAAGATCATTTGGATAGGGCAGAATAGCTATCTCAACCAAAGTTACAGGACATACATTTGAGTAAATAGATTATATACGCTATATGTTTCCCATCAGTTTAATAATTTCAATCTTTGAATTAAGGGCCTATAAGCTAGTGTATTAGGCTATTATAGCTCAGTAGAAATTAAGTGGGTATCTATGTGCTTAAGAGTATATCCATGTTAGTATCAACACCATAGCCAGCCAATAAAGGGATTTAGTTGAGCATCCTAACAGTAGGTTATATTGTCGAGGCAATGCAAGGAGATGGTCAGCTCTGATGCAGCATGATGAAGGGCCCCAGCACCTCTCTGATCTGCATAAGGGCACCTACAGTGTTTTAGAGGCAGCATTGCCTTTATACCAGGCCCTGCTTACTACCTCTAAGCTTTGTGAACACACACACAATGCATAGAGGCTGAGTTCACCTCTTAGATGAAACCAAATGATTAAAAAATACTCCCTTCGTCCCCTAATATAAGATGTTTTTGCAAGCTGTTTTAGCTTGCAAAAATGTCTTATATTATGGGACGGAGGGAGTACATACTTCTCAGCATGTGCATAATTCTCCAAGTCTGCCAACCTTCTCAACCTGACAGCTGGGACTGCTCGGTTATTTTATTGCATAGAGTCTGCCTCCAAGCTGTGAGGTGATGCTCAGGTTTTTGGATTAGAGGCCGGAGCGTGCAATGTATGGAGGCTGACTCTAAGAGGAGAGTGTGTGTTTAGAACCTATGCCAAACACTTGACTCTTGGACCTAACTGTAACACGCAGCAGGGGAACACGGTTTACTCGGAAGGCGGAATTCATACCGGCAAGATAATGTCCAAGGCCAGCTTGTACTTTAACAATGTGGACTGCTAATTTTAAGCATATGCAATGCTTGCCTGCTTGATTTGTTGTGCCATTGCTGTGTTATTATTGCAGTGCCTGACCCCTTTCTCTCTTGATTTGTCTCTCTGACATTTCTTAATCTATTATTTTTTGTAGTGTCTTATAATTGATGAAGCTGATCGCATTCTTGAGCAGAACTTTGAGGAAGATATGAAACAAATATTTAAACGCCTTCCCCAGGTATATTTTCATATAGCCGTCTGATTATTCTCACTTGATATACATACCACAGTTTATCAACTTTATTTACATTTAACCATTTATTCCTTTTTATTCACCATAAATGATGCACAGAATCGGCAGACAGTTCTTTTTTCTGCGACACAAACTAAAGAGGTTGGTGGATTTGTCCTGAAGTCCCAACTTTTAAGTTGATTCTTGATATTTTCTGTCTCCCTGAATTTATTGGTATTTTTAATCCACAGGTTGAAGATTTTGCCAAGTTGTCATTTGAGAAAAACGAAGAAAGGAAAGAAAAACCTGTTTATATCTCAGTTGATGATAGTAAATCAAATGTAAGAAAATGATTTGCCACGCCATTCATCTCTTTATATTGAGGACTTTTATAGTAAAAATAACAATGATGCTCCTACAGGCTACCGTGGAAGGCTTACAGCAGGGCTATTGTGTCATTCCTAGCGACAAGAGGTTTTTGGTTCTGTATGCTTTCCTAAAAAAGAAACAGTCTAAGAAGGTCATGGTGTTCTTTTCATCATGTAGCTCAGTAAAGTTCCATGCAGAACTTCTAAATTTTCTCCAGATAGAGTGTGAAGATATCCATGGGAAACAAAAACAGCAGAAACGAACTACAACATTCTTTAACTTCTGCAAGGCAGAAAAGGGCATCTTATTATGCACTAATGTGGCAGCACGTGGACTTGATATTCCTGATGTGGTGAGGTTTTTGACTAACATTTTATTGAAACCAGTGCAATGGATTCTTCTTTTCCCTTGATAACTGAATGATATTGCCCTTGTTTAGGATTATATTGTGCAATATGACCCTCCAGATGAACCAAAGGTTTGTGATGTTACCTGTTCTAGTTACATGTTCTACTCTTATCTTTTTACTGTACTGACCAATTCAAATTTGACTTTCAGGATTACATTCACAGAGTTGGTCGTACTGCACGTGGTGAAAAAGGCAAAGGAAGCGCCTTATTGTTCTTGTTGCCACAAGAACTGAAGTTTCTTATTTACCTGAAGGTAATAAATTTTATACGATCTCTCTGTCTATCTCTCTCTCTACAGTTAACAGAAACTACATATGTAATGGTGTCTGCAGGCAGCCAAGATTTCTCTCACAGAATACGAGTTCAATAATAAGAATGTGCCAAATTTACAATCACACCTTGTAAGTGCATCTTTTGTAACAATTAAATTATTCCAATCCATTTTTTAAAAGTATGCCCAGAATTTCTAACTGAGTTGTTGGGCAGGAGAACATCGTTGGCGAGAATTACTTCCTAAACCAGTCAGCTAAAGAAGCCTACAGATCCTACATCTTGGCATACAACTCACACGCCATGAAGGACATTTTTAATGTTCATGATCTTGATATGAAGGTATAATTGTTGTCAAGTTCTTTCTGAAGACTCAGTATTTGGTTCATGTGCACCACCAGTTCTTACTTGTATACTATGTTTTTGTTTTGCTTTACAATCCACTGCGCGTGTTAGTATGTGGGAGGAAATTTGTCTTGTTGTCACTGCATTTTCCAAATATTTCAGCTGTCGAGTAGAGGCACCTGTGCACTAGTCTTCCTTATCCTCTGTGCTAGTGGCATTTTGCTTTATTTTGTCCACCTTTGGCACTTTCAGAATCTCTTTTTTCGTTGGCTTAGTTAGAAGTGAGTGAGCTGGGAAGTAGCTGATATTTGTCGTTGTCACCTTGTATAAATGTCGATGTTTGATGAGCATGAAGTGAGTTTAATTGTGTGTATGGTTAGAGTTTGGGACTTGGCAGGAAAATGGATGACATATCTAATTCCTTGTTATGTGGCGGCAGGCTGTAGCAGCATCATTCTGTTTTAAGAACCCTCCAAAAGTGAACCTCGACTTGGAGAGCAGCGCTTCTAAACGTCGGAAGACAAGGAAAGTGGATGGTGGGGCGAGGAGGCATGGTATCAATGCTGCAAATCCTTATGGAAGGAAGGGCGGTGATGATAACAGGCAATTTGCAAGATTCTAGAGGGCCGGCCGGCCAGCCAGCCAAGCCTTTGAGTGGTCTCTAATGATGGTAAACTCTAATGTTAAGCATTGATACCATGCCTTTGGGTGGTTTATGATGTCTCTGCGGTAAACTCTAATGTTAAGCAGAGTCTGGAAGGCTCTTTTTGGCTCTGTAAGATTTTGTTAGATAGCTCGATACTGTGGCACTGGGGTGTAATGCGATTTTACGTACTAGCATAATGCCTGGATGATTGAGAAACAGAAGAGTCAGTCAGTCATACCCTGTTATGCAAGTGTTTTAGCCGATGTTTGCTTCAGTTTTTTCATTAGTTCATGTAGTAATGATGAGCCATCACTGTTGTTGCCTGAAGGAAGGAGATGTTCTTGGGAGTTCATAGTTTGTAGTGCCATTAGTGAGAGTTTACCATACAATGAGTGTCGAGTTTCAGACATGATAATGTTCTTAATTGTTTCCTTGTATACAAGTAGAAAAGTCTGAACAATAACCCTAGGATTATTTTCATTATTGCTGCCATACTCATGTGTTTGCTAAGTAGCCTAGTCCAGTGGTTGGACTTGGGTGGGTCGCCACATGGTCTTGTGGAGCTAATTTTTTTAAAATAATACACTTTTTTTACTAAATTTGGAAAATAATACACGGTTAAAATATTTTCTGAAAATAGGATCTAGTCGGCTTAGGTTAAGCCGACTGGACCTAGTCGGCTATGGCAAAGCCGATTAGTCCTAGTCGGCTTAACCTAAGCCGACTGGATTACATCCAGCCCTATTATATGAAAAACGCAACTAATCGTCTTAGGCTAAGACGATTGGAACTAATCGTCTTAGGCTAAGACGATTAGTTCCAATCGGCTTAGCCTAAGCCGACAGGTGCCCCACCCTGGTCGCCTCGCTTCCTCTCTTCCCCCCCTCGACCCCGTGGACACACCCTGGTCGCCTCGCTCCCTCTCCCTCGCTCGCCCCTCTCTTCCCCCCCTTACCCGAGCGCAACCATGGCGTCGTCGCCGTGACGCACGTGGCCACCGTCGCCTACTCGTCGCTCCATCGTGCCAAACGGGACCACGGCCCTCGACTACGTCGCCTGCGACTTCGGATCAACGCCGAGAGGTCTCCGTTCGTCGCCAGCAAGCTCGACTTCGCCTCTCTGCCTCACCGGTCGCCGCCGTCGATTCGGCCATCTCCGACCACCACCGGCTTCCCCCGAGCGCTCCCCTTCAACGCTGTGAGCACCTCCTTCAGTACCCCTCCCTCTCTGCGCTCCCCGTTGCCCCCTAGCTAGCTCGCCACTAACCCGAGCCCCGCCGTCCGCCATCGCCGGAAATGCCGTGCACCCGAGCTGCAATGGCCTCGCCCGACCGCACGGGCGTGCTCCTGGTGAGCCGTAGTCCCCCTCCAGCTAGCTTGCGCGCCCAAGAGCACCCCGCGCCACCGTTCCCGAACACCGCCCGAATACGCCGCCGCCTCTGCTCATCGCCGGTGCCCTTTCGGCCATCCCCTTGTCCCCGCGCTAGCCTAGGTCGAACGAGGGAACGGTGCCGCGTCGACCTAGGCTAGCGAGGGGGACTACGGCTCACCAGGAGCACGCCCGTGCGGTCGGGCGAGGCCATTGCAGCTCGGGTGCACGGCATTTCCGGCGATGGCGGACGGCGGGGCTCGGGTTAGTGGCGAGCTAGTTAGGGGGCAACGGGGAGCGCAGAGAGGGAGGGGGACTGAAGGAGGTGCTCACAGCGTTGAAGGGGAGCGCTCGGGGAAGCCGGTGGTGGTCGGAGATGGCCGAATCGACTGCGGCGACCGGTGAGGCAGAGAGGCGAAGTCGAGCTTGCTGGCGACGAACGGAGACCTCTCGGCGTCGATCCGAAGTCGCAGGCGACGTAGTCGAGGGCCGCGGTCCCGTTTGGCACGATGGAGCGGCGAGTAGGCGACGGTGGCCGCGTGCGTCACGGCGACGACGCCATGGTTGCGCTCGGGTAAGGGGGGGAAGAGAGGGGCGAGCGAGGGAGAGGGAGCGAGGCGACCAGGGTGTGTCCACGGGGTCGAGGGGGGAAGAGAGGGAGCGAGGCGACCAGGGTGGGGCACCTGTCGGCTTAGGCTAAGCCGATTGGAACTAATCGTCTTAGCCTAAGACGATTAGTTGCGTTTTTCATATAATAGGGCTCGATGTAATCCAGTCGGCTTAGGTTAAGCCGACTAGGACTAATCGGCTTTGCCATAGCCGACTAGGTCCAGTCGGCTTAACCTAAGCCGACTGGATCCTATTTTCAGAAAATATTTTAACCGTGTATTATTTTCCAAATTTAGTAAAAAAAGTGTATTATTTTAAAAAAATTAGCGTCTTGTGGAAGCAGAGCAGCCTCTCCCCCTCGTTTGACACGGCCATCCAGACCTCCCAATGCAGAGATGTGGCGATCCTCTCCACCTCCTCGGCCGTCTCCCTGTCGTCACGGACGATCATCCTCCCCTCCGGCCTCAGGATCCGGTCCACCTCCGCCATCACCAGCCTCACCTTGCACCTGTATTTGAGCTTGGAGAAGAGATGGTCGGCGTGGACGAGATCGTACGACCTCGGGTACGTGCTCAGGGACTCGCACCAGTCGTGGTACATCCCCAACAGCCCGCGCTCGTAGATGATCGGCAGCGTGTCCGGCGAGTCCACCGGCACGATGTTCATCACCCACAACTTCATGTCCCGCAGCGCCGCCGCCAACCTGGTCGATCAAGCCATGTACTCATGTGTCCTTCAACACAGCACAAGACAGGACGTTGGTTGATGCAGGAGGAGCCAGAAGGGAGGGCTTACCCGCCGTAGACGGATCGCATGTCGATGACGTTCCTCACGTTCTTCCAGTCGATGCCCATGCCGCTCAGGTACGAGCTGTTGACCGCCTTCCTCCAGTGCTCCGTGTCCGCCGCCAGGTCATCCGGCGCGGGCTTGCCGTACACGCCCACCTGGCTCTCGTTCAGCCAGTAGGGCGCCGCCGTCAGCCTCTCCGGCCACTGCTCCGGCCACCGCGAGCCTCGCGCCGCTGGCTCGGTGGCCACTCTGTGCATGCACGCCTGCAGCGTTATGTTCCTGCCATGCAATTACAGTGCAACAAGCATCAGAGCGAGCGATTCAAGAAGAGCCAGTCTCATCATGCGCATGCGGCGTTGGTACCATGCGGCGTTGGGGTCATCCGACTCCTTGCACAGCGGCGGCTCCGCCTGGCTCCTCTTGCTGTAGCACTCGTTGCTGGACGGCTTCTTGAAGATGACCATGGCGGTCTCGTCCACCGTGTCGCTCGTCCTCGTCACCATCTCCCAGCACATGGACTTGGTCAGTGCAGCCATGGCCTGCCAGATTCCCACGTTCTCCGCGTCCTTCCGGTACACCGGCGTCGCTGACCACACGAAGAGCCCTCCGGGCCGGAGCAGCCGGTTCGCCTCCAGCAGCAGCTTGCCTCCCTCGATGTGCCACGGCACGCGGCACCGCGCGCAGTGCACCAGGTCGTAGGCGCCGCCGGGGAAGGGGAGCCGCTTCGTGCCCATCACGGCGGAGATGGCCGGGATCCCACGCTCCAGCGCGAACTGCACCTGCGCCTCGTGCTCGTCCTTGGGCGCGAACGACATGGTCAGCGCGTCCTTGTCGAACAGGTATCCGCCGAAGCTTGCCACGCCGCAGCCGACGTCAAGCACCACACGGCTGCGCGTCCCCCACGCCACCGCCGGGAGCGCCTCCTGGATCACGTCGATGTAGTGCGACGCGCCGTTCAGGAACTGCGTGCCGCCGCCCGGGAACACCAGGTGCTCGCCGTCGCCGGAGACCTTCACCCAGTTTTGGTGCCCCTTGTACAGCGCCAGCTTGGTGTGCGGCACGTTGTTGTACCAGATCCTCTCGCGGCTTTCCGGCCACGGGATCGGCTGCCGGTAGCCCTCCGGCAGCGGCACCAGGCATGACGGCGCTGGGGACGGGCAGTGCCGCTCGCGGTGCTCGTAGTGCTTGTTGCTCTTGAGGCCCTTGATGGCCGCCTCGTTGTCCAGGCACGGGATGTAGTCCGCGCCGGCGCTCGTGTTGCACAGCTTCCAGACGTACGAGGCCTCCTCCGTCGACGACTCGCCGACGACGACGACCACATTGCCTTTGTTCTGGTGCTCCTTCTTCTTCCTGCTGTTTCGCGCCTTCTCCTCGCTCGACTCCGTCGCCTGTGTCGGGAACGTGCCGCCCTGCTCAGCCGTCGTCGTCTCGTTGAGCAGCTCTGCCTGCCCTCTCGGCAGCAGCTCCGCCGTTTCTGCGTCGCCGCCGGTCACCGGCTCCGTCACTGGCCTCTCTTCTTCGCCTTGGGTGGTGGTGCTACTGTTGGTTAGAACCATCCCGTCTTCTTCAGAGAGTGTGCCATCTACAGTTGTAGATGTCTGGTTCCTGGGCGTGTCGTTCTTGTCGACCGAAGTTTGGTTCTTGGATGCAGCGCCGGTGGCCGCATCGTCGCCGGTCCGGTCGTCGAAGGCTGTCTGGTTCTTCTCCGTGCCGTCGTCGCCAGCTTCTTTTGCATAGGCCGGCGTCTCTTCGGCGTTCTTGTTGGTGATGTTATCTTCTGTCTCACCCTTCTTCTCGGTCGGCGCCGCCTCGACGTTCTTCTCGTCATGGCCGCCGGTCTCCGTAGTGTCGGAGCTCTTATCAACCTGGTCACCGGTGTCCGTCGTGTCTCTAGGCGCCTCCTCCGTTTTCTGCTCGGCGTTGTTGCCGCCGCTCTGGTTTGTGCCTGTCGACACATCCTCGGCGCTCTTGTCGGTCGTCGCCTCCTCCGTGTTCTGATCGTCGTTGTTGCCGCCGCTCTGGTTCGTGTCTGTCGATGCATCCTCGTCGCTCGCCTCCTCCGTGTTATTCTGGACTTTCTCGTCGGGGTCTTCCTCCGGCTTGGCCACATCCCCGCCTTCCGTCATGCCGCTGTCGTGAGAGGATGTGAGGTTCTTGGACGGCGACTCGGCCCCGGCTACCGTGTCGCCACCGGGCTTGCCTCCGGTGATGCTGTTGGCATCGGCATCCGTCGTCTCTTCACTCTGATCGACCTCCGTCGTTTGCACGGCGGGACTGTCGTCGTCTTTCTTGCCGGCGTCGTCGTCGTCCTCCTTGGCGGCCTTGTCTGTTGTCTGCGTCATGTCGGCGTCGCCACCCTTGACGACGCTGCGGGTCAAGCCGACATCCGTGTCCTCCCCGGACTTGTCCGGTGAGACGCCCATCGGGACGTTGCTCGTGGACGCCATCATCCACGCGCCGACGAGGCAGAGCCCCACGAAGAGGACGACCGTGGCCGTCGCGCAGGACGACGCGGGCCGCCGGGCGCCACCGGCGCTGACGTCCAGCGGCAGCCTCTGGTAGCGATCTCGATTAAACAACGGCATCTTCCCTTTCCTATCTCCTGTTCCAGCAAGCTCATGCGCTAGGCCTGGCTTATCATGTGAAGAAACAAGAATTAAACGTGCACGATCGGACAAATGTGAAGAAAAGACATGAAATACTATCTTGGAACGGAGACGCACCTCAATGACCGAGCACGATGAATCGCCGGATCGGCCGCTCCGGTGGTGCTGGCCGGCGTCGAATTGGACGGCGAGCGAGAAGGGTGCCTCGTTCCGGCCGGCAGAAAGATAGATAGATATATAGACGTGCACCACCGCGGATGCAGATCGACCTCGAGCTTTCTGCGCGCTTTGCTTGGAGACGTAGCAATGGATTATGAAATACTAGAAGTCTTTGAAATGGATCTACCGGAACCCTTTCTATTTCCCAACAAGAAGCAATGGGGCATGCAAAGCAAGCACGCATGCATCTCCTCGTCCTTGTTCTTTTTGGTGGGTGGAGGGGAAAGCAGGAGGCGCCAAGTGTGGAGAAACGGGGGTGACCGACCACCAACGCCACTCTCCCCGCCCTTTGTGGCTCCATCCATTGCCATGCAAAACTCTGGGTGAATTTTCTTCTTGTTGCAAAAACATCGCGCGCATGTCTATCCATGGACTGGACTAAGCCCGACCTAGCCTTGATTAGTGTCAGAGCCTAAACAAGCCGAACTGACGGAACAAGCGTTGAACCCCCAATGCAGCCATAGCATATAGCAAGCTTTTGCGCGAAAATACATAGGAGCACTTGGGTGCTCCACCTCCAAAACGGAAAATTGCGGTTGCGCTAGGTACCGGCAAGCTGGTCACCAATAGGGAGCTGCCATCTAGCACTATATGGGCCATGTATCTGTGTATTGCATTTTTTTTTTGGATTTCTCACCTTCGTATTTTTACTCTCTCTCTTCAGCAGCTGGCCCCACCTGTGTACTGCACATGCATGCATGACTGTGTGGCAGAAATATTTTCTCTTCTCCCATACAATAAATCCAATCATTTCTTTCTCCTTGACTAATTTAAAACATCCATCTCTTTTAAACCATATATTCGTTTTTGACTTTTTTTTTTATATTTGAACTCCTTGCGTCAAATCCTTTCAAATGAGATCAATCTTCGATATTTTTCGACCACGTTTAAATTCGAACGTATATTTCACATTTCAAGAATAATCCATTTCACAATGGTACATTATAAATTCACTTTTTGTAGTCACTATTGCAGAATTCAAAACCTACATTTCACTTTCCACTGCCTTATTTCACAAAAAAAATACCTATTTCAATTGCACATTTTTTAAAATAACATATTTCACTCTTTTTAAATAAACTATTACACATGTCCAAATAATCAGTTTCACAATGATACATTATAATTTCGCTTTTGTGGTTAGTATTTCATAATTCAAAACCTACATTTTGCATTTCACTGCCCTGTTTCACAAAAATCACATCTATCTCATTTTCATATTTTTGAATAACATATTTCACTCTTTTTAAAAAATCAGTTTCACATTGATACATTATAAATTCGCCTTTTGTGGTTACTATTCCATAATTCAGAACCTACATTTTACATTCATTGCCCTGTTTCACAAAAATCACATCTATTTCAATTACACATTTTTGAAATAACACATTTCACTCTTAAAAAAATCAGTTTCACATTGATACATTATAATTTCACTTTCTATGGTTGCTATTTCACAATTCAGAATCTACATTTCACGGGCTTGTTTCACAAAAAGCGCATCTATTTCGGTTGCTCATTTTTTAAATAACATATTTCACTCTTTTTAAATAAACTATTACACATTTCCAAATAATCAGTTTCACAAGTTGACATTTCAGTTTTGTATTTTTTTTTCACTTGTAAAACCAATATTTCACTTCCTCTGTTGGTTTCACAAAAATCAAAATTTTCAAGTGAAATAGGTTTGTTTCACATACGAAATGTGAAACGTTGAAATTTAAACGTGTTTGAAATATATCCAAAATTGGTTTACTTCTAGAGGTTTTGGCTCCAGGAGTTCAAATATATAAATTATTTCACAAACGAACTTTTGTTTTAAAAGATATAAATGTTTTTAATTGGTCAAGATGGGAAAAAGTCCATGGATTTGTTTACAAGGGAGAGAGAAAATACAGATGCATACGTGTGTGAAAGAAGAGAGAGAGAGAGTGAACGGTCACATCCATGCATGCGATGTAAGTACAAAAGGTGTGGGCCAATAGCTGTATTTGACGGACATAGTATTCATTTTGTATAGCAAAAAGGAATGAATAATTGCTCTTCGAGGACCGAATCTTAAAGCAGTTGTTGAGCGGTGAGATCATTGCCAGCACATGTTGGAACCGCTCAAAAAGATTTTGCGCTCCACCATGCTATATTTAAAAATAATTTAGTAATACAAAAAGGACGCGTCTAGCAGGTGGCCGTTGGCCCGCTAGCGCTCCGGAGTGGCCGACTGGAAAAGGAAATATTTTGTTCCTCTAATCTATAAATGTAAATAGTTTGTCCTCTTTAATCCATATTAGGAAAAATGAACAGGCGTGAACATGTGTGAACAGAAAAAAGAAAAAGTAAGTGCAAAGCACCAACGTGAACAGGTGTGAACACATTTAATTCGGGTTTTCAAATTTTAAAAAACCCATAACTTTCAAACCGCGCATCGAAATTAAGATCCGTTTTCACCGTTGGAACCCTCGCGACGTGCTCTTCGAAACTAGACCCCGCATGGGTATGTTTCGATGAAGTTTTGTGTGTGCAATTTAGTCCCCGTTTTGTGCAACTGCTTAGTAGTCGATGTGCAACTACCTGACAGTGGATGTGCAACTTCCCGCCCACCCCGTGGACGTGCAGTTGTCACTGGTTTCACCTCCACCCCCAAACTACCCCCTTCCAGTGAGATGTGCAACTTTGTGTGTTGCCCAGGCCAACTGCTTAGTAATTGATGTGCAACTTTTCCCTTTCCCGTGGATGTGATTTCACCGTTTGCTGCCTCGGCCAACTGCCTAGCAGTGGATGCGCAACTTCGGATGCTACCCCGGCTAACTACCTAACAATGATGTGCAACTTTCCTCCGCACCCCTGTGGACGTGTAGTTTTCTCTGCTAGCACCCCGTCCGAACCACCCCTGCTAGTGAGATGTGTAACTTTAGCGCCACGTCTATATGCAAGTTTTCAGTACCCCTCATGGATGTGCAGTTTTCACCATCCAACTATCCCTGTCAGTGTGATGTGCAACTTTGTCTGTTGCCCTGGCCAACTACCTAGCGGATTATGTGCAACTCCGTATGTTGCCCCCGCAAACTGAAACACACAGCCAGAATAGGAAGGGGGAGGAGTTGCACATCGACTACCAGGCAGTTGGCCGAAACAACAGACCAAGTTGCACATGGTAGGATAGGTGGTGCAAGGTGTGCTAGCAGTGAAAAACTACACATCCACAAATAAGGAGGGGGTTGCACATTGACTATTAGGTAATTGGCCGAGGCAGTAGACTAGTTGCACATCACAAAAAGGTGGTTGTCATGATTGCTAGGTTGCAACTTCATAGGAAGTTGGATCATGCAGCTCTAAATTGAATTTGAAAAAAAAGTTGCACAATGCAGTACTAAAGTTGCACCATATAATAATAGAGTTGAATCATATAGCACCAAAGTTGGCACTGAATTTTTTAGTCGAAACATACTCATGCGGGATCTAGTTTTAAAGGTCTCGTCGCGAGGATTCCAACGGTTAAAACGGATCTGAATTCCGACACGCGATTTGAAAGATATGGCTTTTAAAAATTTGGAGAGCTGAAATAAATGCACATGGATCTGTTTTTTGAAAACCGAAGTAACTAGTGTGAACACATTTAATGCTAATAGCCACATGCACTAGCAGAAAAAAAACACATGCATGCGTGTGAAGCCCGACCGCTCGTTTCCTCCAAAAAGTGTGCGTGCACTTTGAAGATTCTAGGGACAAAAAAAAAACACATCCATGCGTGTGAAGCCCGACCGCTCATTTCCTCCAAAAAATGCGCGTGCACTTTGAAGATTTTGGGTACAAAAGAAGTTGAAAAAAACTGGAACTTTTTATGGAATCAAACATGAAAAATCCCGGAACTTTTTATGGAATCAAACATGACTAAGTATTGCACTAGTATAAAAAGATTAAATAGGGAATGACTTTCATTGTATCCGGGATCAAAGATTTGCCAAAAAAGCTAGATACAAGTACTATTCATGTTATATTGTCGTCATAAATTTGTGTTTTTTTTTCTGAAGTCAACGAGAATCATCCCTTGGCCAAACTTTATATATGGGTACAATACCTGGTCATATTTGATTCCAAAAAAGTTCCGTGGTTTTTTAACTTTTTTAATGACTAAACTATTTTTAAATATAGGGGGGTGGAGCACCCGAGTGCTCCTAATCCGCTTCCGCTTTTGCGGCAGTACAATGTCAGCTATTACCAGCACTAAAGCCAAGAACTCAACTAGTAACGCCATTCTCTTCTTTTCACCACCATTGTTGATGCGGAGCATCCCACGGTCATCCCCATGGACCTACCTACGTCTCCTCAAGTGCCAAGTGGACCTATGACACGAGCACGTGCAAGAGCTCTCGAAACCGAGGTGACATCTCTCCTTAGTGAACTTCCATTCGACTCGGGTGAGACATGGCTACTACCTCAAGCCGAAGTGCTATGTGTGATCAGGTATCAAGAAGACCGCCTCGGGAATGCTCGGAACGAAGACCAAGTCGGCAAGCACACGGACGGACGTGCGAGAGGAGGAAGACCGCTGGAAGGCTACAGCGGCCGGACATCCGGCCCATGGCCCGGACATCCGGCCCCTGAAGAAGAAACGCAGCAGCAGCCCAGCCGTGCAGATGCTACTGGGCTCGGACATCCGGCCAGAGGCCCGGACATCCGGCCCGACCAGGCCGGACATCCGGCCCCTGCCCGGAAATCCGGCGCCCCATCACAGTAGCTGAGCCCTTTTAGGCCGGACATCCGGCGCCAGGGCCGGACATCCGGCACCCCCGCGAACCGCCGGACATCCGGCCCCCTGACAGCAGCTTTAGGCCAATGGGCCGTGTAATCTCATCCACTCATCCCCACTTCGCCCTAGACTATAAATAGACCTCCTCCTCATCCTTTCTAGGGTTAGAAAAGTATTTTGAGATATAGAGTAGAGCTTTGCTCCTTGTATCTCCTCTTGGGGAATCAAGACCTCTCTAGGGAGAAGGATCCCCATCATAGGATCATCAAGACCTCCTAAGGGAGAAGGATCTCACCTAGATCATCAAGACCTCACCTCCTTTGGAGTGGGAAGAACTTTACCTTGTGCTTGTTTCCTTAGATTGTCCTTGTATACTTGTGGATCTCATGTATGCTATCCTAATGGATGTGTGATTTGGGTTTGTTTGAGTGATTTCCCTGGGTTGATTTTGTTGTTCCTCTCTTTTCCCCCTCCAAGTGTGGAAAGATCGTCAAATTAGGGTTCCACCCTACATCATCTTGGATCAGAGCCACGTTGATTCACACTTTGGAGTCTTTCTCCTAGTTTTCTAGCCCAATTTTGTTTGATTTTTTCCCAATTTCGAAAATTCCCCACAAAAATAGCCATACCAAAAAATTTGTGATTTGTTGGTTTGATGATGTTTTGTTGATTTTGATCCATGGATTTGCTTGGTTTCGAGTGGATCTAGCTTTCCCCCATCTTCTCCATCATTTTCCTCCACAAAATCGTTCGAATTTTGCCCCAAATTTTTTCTTCTATCCACCTGTTCTTCGAGTTCATCCACGGATCCAGCAGCCCGGACATCCGGCCCGAGTGCCTGGACATCCGGCCAGAAGGCCCGGACATCCGGCTGTTAGGGAACGTTGCATGGGAAACAAAAAAATTCCTACGCACACGCAAGATCTATCCATGGTGATGAGCATCTACGAGAGGGAGAGTGAATCTACATACCCTTGTAGATCGCTAAGCGGAAGTGTTAAGAAACGCGGTTGATGTAGTCAAACGTCTTCGCGATCCAAATCGCAAGTCGTCCCTCGGTCCAAACACGATCTAGCGCCGAACGGACGGCACCTCCGCGTTCAACACACGTACTGCTTGATGACGCCTTCACCTCCTCGATCCAGTGAGCGATGGTGAAGTAGTAGATGAGTTTCGGCAGCACGACGGCGTGATGACGGTGGTGGTGAAGAACGATCTCCGCAGGGCTTCGCCAAACACTATGGAGATTATGACGGAGGAAGAAATAGAGGGTTAGGGTTGCCGGCACACGGCTTGGGGAAATCTTGATGTGTCCCGTGTGCTAGCCCTGTCCCTCTATTTATATGTTGAGCCCTGGGGTCTAAACTTGGAGAGAAAGCCTCCACAAGGTCGGTTTTGCCCGCACAAGGTCGGTTTGGTCCGCACGGAAAGAGTCCCACTCGGATTCCAGCAGTACCGCGTACAAGCGGTAGTAACGCTCACGAGCGGTAGTACCGCTTGAGCGGTAGTACCGCTTCACACAAGCGGTAGTACCGCTTACGCGGTAGTACTGCTTCACACGAGCGGTAGTACCACTTAAGGCAGCAGCAAAACTTCCTTTTGAACTTTCCAATACCTCGTGGGCTTTACCCCTTTGGCCCATATAAAGTGTTGCTGCACCCGAACACTTCGGTAAACATCCGGAACCCCTTCCGGTGAATTCCGGAACCCTTCCAGAGATCAAAACACTATTATCACATATATCAATCTTTACCTCCGGACTCTTCCGGAGATCCTTGTCATGTCCGGGATCTTATCCGGGACTCCGAACAACCTTCGGTCACCAACACAATAACTCAACTATACTAATCGTCACCAAACGTTAAGTGTGTAGACCCTGCGGGTTCGAGAACTATGTAGACATGACCGAGACACCTCTACGGTCAATAACCAATAGTGGGACCTGGATGCCCATATTGGTTCCGACATATTCTACGAAGATCTATATCGGTTGAACCTCTATGTCAAGGATTCAGTTAATCCCGTATGCTGTTCCCTTTGTTCTTCGGTATGTTACTTGCCCGAGATTCGATCGTCGGTATCTCTATACCTAGTTCAATCTCGTTACCGGCAAGTCTCTTTACTCGTTCCGTAATACAAGATCCTGTGGCTAACTCTTTAGTCACTTTGCTTGCAAGGCTCATTGTGATGTTGTATTACCGAGTGGGCCCTGAGATACCTCTCCGTCACACGGAGTAACAAATCCTAGTCTTGATCCATGCCAACCCAACAGACACCCTCGGAGATACCTGTAGAGCACCTTTATAGTCACCCAGTTACGTTGTGACGTTTGATACACACAAGGCACTCCTACGGTGTCAGTGAATTGCATGATCTCATGGTCATAGGAACAGATACTTGACATGCAGAAAACAATAGCAATAAAATGACACGATCATATGCTACGTTTATAGTTTGGGTCTTGTCCATCACATCATTCTCCTAATGATGTGATCCCGTTATCAAATGACATCTCATGTCCATGGCTAGGAAACCTTCATCATCTTTTGATCAACGAGCTAGTTAACTAGAGGCTTACTAGGGACACAATGTTGTCTATGTACCCACACATGTATTTGAGTTTCCAATCAATACAATTATAGCATGGATAATAAACGATTATCATGAACAAGGAAATATAATAATAACCAATTTATTATTGCCTCTAGGGCATATTTCCAACAGTCTCCCACTTGCACTAGAGTCAATAATCTAGTTCACATCACTATGTGATTTACATTGTAATGAATCGAACACCCATGCAGTTCTGGTGTTGTTCATGTTTAGCCCTTGGAAGAGGTTTAGTCATCGGATCTGCAACATTCAGATCCGTGTGTACTTTGCAAATATTTATGTCGTCCTCCTTGATGTAATCGCGAATGGAATTGAAACGTCGCTTTATGTGTCTGGTTCTCTTGTGAAATCTTGGTTCCTTGGCTAGAGCAATGGCACCAGTATTATCACAAAACAGAGTCATTGGGTTAAGCGCACTAGGCACTCCTCCAAGATCTGTCATGAACTCCTTCATCCATACACCTTCCTTCGCCGCCTCCGAGGCAGCGATGTACTCCGCTTCGCATGTAGAATCAGCTACCACACTTTGCTTGGAACTGCACCAGCTAACCGCACCCCCATTAAGAATAAATACGTATCCGGTTTGTGACTTAGAGTCATCCGGATCAGTGTCAAAGCTTGCATCGACGTAACCCTTTACGACGAGCTCTTGATCACCTCCATAAACGAGAAACATGTCCTTAGTCCTTTTCAGGTACTTCAGGATATTCTTGACCGCCGTCCAGTGTTCCATTCCTGGATCACTTTGAAACCTTCCGACCATACTTATGGCAAGGCTGACATCGGGTCTTGTGCACAGCATTGCATACATGATAGAGGCTATGGCTGAAGCATAGGGGATGACACTCATCTTTTCTCTATCTCCTGCAGTCACTGGGCATTGAGTCTTACTCAACTTCACACCTTGCAAAACAGGCAAGAACCCCTTCTTGGACTGATCCATTTTGAACTTCTTCAAAATCTTATCAAGGTATGTGCTTTGTGAAAATCCTATTAAACGTCTTGATCTATCTCTATAGATCTTGATGCCTAATATGAAAGCAACTTCTCCTAGGTCCTTCATTGAAAAACTCTTGTTCAAATATTCCTTCACGCTTTTCAACATTTCTATATTGTTTCCAATCAGTAATATGTCATCCACATATAATATTAGAAACGCTATAGAGCTCCCACTCACTTTCTTGTAAATACAAGCTTCTCCGTAAACTTGTATAAACTCGAACGCTTTGCTCACCTCATCAAAGCGAAGATTCCAACTCCGAGATGCTTGCACCAGTCCATAAATGGATCGCTGGAGTTTGCAAACTTTGTCAGCATTCTCTGGATCGACAAAACCTTCTGGTTGCATCATATACAACTCTTCCTTAAGGAAACCGTTAAGGAACGCTGTTTTGACATCCATCTGCCAAATTTCATAATCGAAAAAGGCAGCTATTGCTAACATGATTCTGACGGACTTAAGCATCGCTACGGGTGAGAAGGTCTCATTGTAGTCAACTCCTTGAACTTGTGAAAAACCCTTTGCCACAAGTCGAGCTTTATAGACGGTGACATTATCGTCCGCGGTCGTCTTCCTCTTAAAGATCCATTTGTTCTGAATGGCCTTACGCCCTTCAGGTAATACTTCCAAAGTCCACACTTTGTTTTCATACATGGATCCCATCTCGGATTTCATGGCCTCTAACCACTTCTCGGAATCCGGGCCCATCATCGCTTCTCCATAGCTCGTAGGTTCATCGTTGTCCAACAACATGACCTCTAAGACAGGGTTGCCGTACCACTCAGGAGCAGTACGCGTCCTTGTCGACCTACGAGGTTCGACAGCAACTTGATTCGAAGCTTTATGATCATCATCAACTTCCTCTTCAGCTGATGTAGGCTCTACAGAAACATCTTTCTGCGCTGCGCTACTCTCAGGTTGAAGTAAAGGTTCAACAACCTCATCAAGTTCTATCTTCCTCCCACTCAATTCTTTCGAGAGAAACTCTTTCTCAAGAAATGTTCCATTTTTAGCGACAAACACTTTGCCTTCGGATCTGAGGTAGAAGTTATACCCAACTGTCTCTTTTGGGTATCCTATGAAGACGCATTTCTCCGCTTTGGGTTCCAGCTTTTCAGGCTGAAGCTTTTTGACATAAGCATCACATCCCCAAACTTTAAGAAACGACAGCTTTGGCTTCTTGCCAAACCAAAGTTCATATGGCGTCGTCTCGATGGATTTCGATGGTGCCCTATTTAAAGTGAATGCAGCTGTCTCTAATGCATAACCCCAAAACGATAGTGGCAAATCGGCAAGAGACATCATAGATCGCACCATATCCAATAAGGTTCGATTACGACGTTCGGACACACCATTACGCTGTGGTGTTCCAGGCGGTGTCAGTTGTGAAACAATTCCACATTGTCTTAAGTGACTGCCAAACTCATAACTCAGATATTCTCCTCCTCGATCAGATCGTAGGAATTTAATCTTCTTGTTACGATGATTCTCAACTTCACTCTGAAATTGTTTGAACTTTTCAAACGTTTCAGATTTGTGTTTCATTAAGTAAATATACCCATATCTACTTAAGTCATCAGTGAAGGTGAGAAAGTAACGATAACCACCGCGCGCCTCAATGCTCATCGGACCGCACACATCAGTATGTATGATTTCCAACAAGTCACTTTCCCGTTCCATTGTTCCAGAGAACGGCGTTTTAGTCATCTTGCCCATGAGGCATGGCTCACATGTGTCAAGTGATTCAAAATCAAGTGACTCCAAAAGTCCATCAGCATGGAGCTTCCTCATGCGTTTTACGCCAATATGACCTAAACGGCAGTGCCACAAGAAAGTGGTATTATCATTATCAATTCTACATCTTTTGGCATCAATGTTATGAACATGTGTATCATTACTATCGAGATTCAATAAGAATAAACCCCTCACATCGGGTGCATGACCATAAAAGATATTACTCATATAAATAGAACAACCATTATTCTCTGATTTAAATGAGTAACCGTCTCGCAATAAACAAGATCCAGATATAATGTTCATGCTTAACGCAGGCACCAAATAACATTTATTCAGGTTCATCACTAATCCCGATGGTAATCGAAGAGCGAGCGTGCCGACGGTGATCACATCAACCTTGGAACCATTTCCCACGCACATCGTCACTTCGTCCTTTGCCAGCCTCCGTCTATTCCGCAGTTCCTGTTTTGAGTTGCAAATATGAGCAACCGCACCGGTATCAAATACCCAGGCACTACAACGAGAGTTGGTAAGGTACACATCAATAACATGTATATCATATATACCTTGTTTGTTGTTGGCCGCCTTCTTGTCAGCCAAATACTTGGGGCAGTTCCGCTTCCAGTGTCCAGTTCCCTTGCAATGAAACCACACAGTTTCTGGTTTGGGTCCAGCCTTGGGTTTCTTCACGGGAGGAGCAATTGCTTTGCCACTCTTCTTGGAGTTACCCTTCTTACCCTTGCCATTTTTCTTGAAACTAGTGGTTTTATTGACCATCAACACTTGATGCTCCTTCTGAATTTCAGACTCAGCGGCTTTCAGCATCGCAAACAGCTCGACGACTGACTTGTTCATCCCGTGCATGTTATAGTTCAACACGAAGCTCTTGTAGCTAGGTGGCAATGATTGAAGAACTCTGTCAGTGATAGCCTCTGGTGGAAGGGGCATCCCCAATTCAGCCAGACGGGTGGAGTACCCAGACATTCCGAGTATGTGATCACTGATAGACCCGTTCTCCTCCATCTTGCAAGCATAGAACTTATCGGAGATCTCATACCTCTCGATCCGGGCATTCTTCTGAAAGATAAACTTCAACTCCTGGAACATCTCATATGCTCCATGACGTTCAAAACGTCTTTGAAGTCCCGGTTCTAAGCCATACAATATTGCACATTGAACTATTGAGTAATCTTCAGAACGAGCCTGCCAGGCGTTCACAACGTCTAGAGACTCAACTGGAGCGGGTGGATCACCAAGCGGTGCATCAAGGACATAAGCCTTCTAGGAAGCCGTAAGGATAATCCTTAGATTACGGGCCCAGTCCACAAAGTTACTTCCATCATCTTTCAACTTAGCTTTCTCTAGGAACGCATTAAAATTCAGGGGTGCTACTGCGCGAGCCATGATCTACAACATAAATATTGCAAAGACAATTTAGACTATTGTTCAAGATAATGAGTTTAGTTAATCATATTACTTAAAACTCCCACTCAGATTGACATCCCTCCGGTCATTCGAGTGTAACATGATCCAAATCCACCAACTCAAGTCCGATCATCACGTGAGTTGAGGTGGTTTCAATGGTGAACATCTTCATGTTGATCATATCTACTATATGACTCATGTTCGACCTTTCGGTCTCTTGTGTTCCGAGGCCATGTCTGTACATGCTAGGCTCGTCAAGTTTAACCCGAGTGTTCCGCATGTGCAACACTGGCTCGCACCCGTTGTATGTGAACGTAGAGTCTATCACACCCGATCATCACGTGGTGTCTCGAAACGACGAACTTTCGCAATGGTGCACACTCGGGGAGAACACAATTTATCTTGAAATTTAAGTGAGGGATCACCTTATAATGCTACCGTCGTCCTAAGCAAAATAAGATGCATAAAAGGATTAACATCACATGCAAATCATAAGTGACATGATATGGCCATGAACTCGTGCTTTTGATCTCCATCTCCAAAGCACCGGCATGATCTCCATCGTCACCGGCATGACACCATGATCTCCATCATCTTGATCTTCATCAACGTGTCGCCATGAGGTTGTCGCGCCGACTGTTGCTTCCACGACTATAGCTAACTCATAGCGATAAAGTAAAGCAAAACGGCGAAAATAATTAAAGACAACTCTATGGCTCCTGCCAGTTGCCGTACTCATCGACATGCAAGTCGTGATATTCTATACAACACATGATCATCTCATACATCACATATATCTCATCATGTAATTGGCCATATCACATCACAACATACCCTGCAAAAACAAGTTAGACGTCCTCTAATTGTTGTAGCAAGTTTTACGTGGCTGCTACGGGTATCTAGCAAGAACGATTCTTACCTACGCAAAAACCACAACGGTGATATAAAAATTGCTTTTCAACCTTCTCAAGGACCGCCTTTGTCAAATCCGATCCGACTAAAGTGGGAGAAACAGACACCCGCTAGCCATCTTTATGCAACGAAGTTACATGTCAGTTGAAGGAACCGGTTTCTCGTAAGCGTACGAGTAATGTTGATCCGAGCCGCTTCATCCCACAATACCGCCGAAAGAAGAAAAGACCAAGGGAGGAAGCAATCTGAATATCAACGCCCACAAAACCCTTTTGTGTTCTACTCGAGATCTCATCTACGCATAGACCTAGCTCAGATGCCACTGTTGGGGAACGTTGCATGGGAAACAAAAAATTTCCTACGCACACGCAAGATCTATCCATGGTGATGAGCATCTACGAGAGGGAGAGTGAATCTACATACCCTTGTAGATCGCTAAGCGGAAGCGTTAACAAACGCGGTTGATGTAGTCGAACGTCTTTGCGATCCAAATCGCAAGTCGTCCCTCGGTCCAAACACGATCTAGCGCCGAACGGACGGCACCTCCGCGTTCAACACACGTACTGCTTGATGACGCCTTCACCTCCTCGATCCAGCGAGCGATGGTGAAGTAGTAGATGAGTTTCGGCAGCACGACGGCGTGATGACGGTGGTGGTGAAGAATGATCTCCGTAGGGCTTCGCCAAACACTACGGAGATTATGACGGAGGAAGAAATAGAGGGTTAGGGTTGCCGGCACTCGGCTTGGGGAAATCTTGATGTGTCCCGTGTGCTAGCCCTGTCCCTCTATTTATATGTTGAGCCCTGGGGTCTAAACTTGGAGAGAAAGCCTCCACAAGGTCGGTTTTGCCCGCACAAGGTCGGTTTGGTCCGCACGGAAAGAGTCCCACTCGGATTCCAGCAGTACCGCGTACAAGCGGTAGTACCGCTCACGAGCGGTAGTACCGCTTGAGCGGTAGTACCGCTTCACACAAGCGGTAGTACCGCTTACGCGGTAGTACTGCTTCACACGAGCGGTAGTACCACTTAAGGCAGCAGCAAAACTTCCTTTTGAACTTTCCAATACCTCGTGGGCTTTACCCCTTTGGCCCATATAAAGTGTTGCTGCACCCGAACACTTCGGTAAACATCCGGAACCCCTTCCGGTGAATTCCGGAACCCTTCCAGAGATCAAAACACTATTATCACATATATCAATCTTTACCTCCGGACTCTTCCGGAGATCCTTGTCATGTCCGGGATCTTATCCGGGACTCCGAACAACCTTCGGTCACCAACACAATAACTCAACTATACTAATCGTCACCAAACGTTAAGTGTGTAGACCCTGCGGGTTCGAGAACTATGTAGACATGACCGAGACACCTCTACGGTCAATAACCAATAGTGGGACCTGGATGCCCACTGGGCCGGGCTTTTTCACACCCGTGTGGTGGTGAGAGAGAGATCGTGTGCCATGACGATCGATCACATGAATTTGATCAACGTCGTAAGCATCGAGATGGTGAAGTTGGAGCTACAAATGACACCACGTCCACAATCATACTTTTTCCATTGGGGTCATGAAGAGCTCACTGTCACGCACCAAGCCAAGGTACTGTTTTTGGTGGGAAGTTTTTTTTTGTGAGGTTTTGTGCGATGTAATTCCGGTACCCATGATTTCATGTCACTTGTTATTGGGCAAGCCATGGTACAAAGAGCACGATGTTGCGTATGATTGTCAAACACACATATATACTGTCAAGAAGGGAAAGAAGTACAACCTCGTGCCCATGGGTGAGGAGCGTTTTATTGCTTGGAGGAAAGACCATCAGAACAAGATAAAAAGAAGAGAAAGATGCAAAAAAGAACATGGTCGAAGCTGCTGACATTTCTGTGATTATCGTTCAGTCTGTGGATGGAAATATTGCTGAAAAAGAATACCCAAAACCGAGGACGGTTTTGCTTCAAGAGGGAGAGGATGATATGGCCACAACTAACATTAGTGTTTTCAAGGTTGATGAAACTTTTTCGCACGCCGAGGGTTTACAGACCGAAGATGTATACGTACAAAAATACATTTGTTTTGATGGGAAGTTAGAGTCAAGAAGCACCACGATTTGAACATGCATGGACGTCAGGATGCATGCAAGCTTATGCGTTGAGCCAGTTTGGATTTTGTGCTGATCGTGTGAACCATATAAAAGTACAGCCCTGCTATTATTATTGGTATACACGGCCATCAGATCCAACTATAATTAGGCCCAACCAAAAGTTATATTTCCATACGATGCATCAGGTGCAAACAATTAAAAGGAAACATCTAATCTACTGGTATTTCGTTGGACGACCAAGACCACCAGAAGAGTCGAGCATCAGGAAGTTTCTCACGTGGGGTCTCATGTGTCTAAAGGAATCGGGATGGGGACCACCGGCTGGCAAAACTAAATTAACCTGCGCACAAATAGGAGAGTCAAACATCCCATCCCATCGTTAGAGTCTGGGCAAGTATGGAGGTTTCTCAGGGCATTGGATTTTCGGCCGTCGGATTGGGTGTCCAAAACATTGCTGGTCGTCGGATTTTTTGATGGGGGCGATCCTGGCCGTTGGATCAACTCTGATGTGACAATCAATGAATAGTGCGCGTCGTTTTTCACTCGTGCTACCTTCCCATCTCTCCATGACAGGTGGGGCCCAGGCGGTGTGGGCCGGTTCTGTCATTGGCATTCGATGTGGGTGTGGATGGTGCTGCTGTGGATAGACACCGGGTTCGTGCCACCGCCTGAAATTTCCTTGCCCCGCCGAGGGCATTTTAGGGAATTCACGTGCTGACCCTTGCGTGCCGTGCTGTGGCTGGCTCGATTCTGTCTAAGGGTCAGGAGGGCTCCCGATTGGGTGAGAACCCTAGCCTCCCTCCTCTCCCTTCGCTCTTGCAGCCGCCGCCTCCCACATCATCTCCCGTCGCCGACCTCGCTGACGCCGCCGCTCCCCTCGCGCCGCCCTCGCCTCCTCCCCTGGACACGACGAGCGTGAGCGGCAGCTCGAGGAGCAAGGCTGGCTACTGGGTGCTGCCGTACGAGGGGCGACCCCGGCGTCGTCGTCCTCGCGTGCACCCGCATCGCCATCGACGAGGCAGGAACCGCTGGCCACCCCTCCGGCGACCACCCCTTCTCCCTCACCCTCAGCCTCGACGCCGCTGATGACGCCTCCGGGAGCAGGAAAGGCATCGGCGACGACGCAGACAAAGCCGCGGTAAGCGCCCTCTCCACTTCACCCCTTTACCTCTGGCTTTTGTGCTGGCTCTAGCCGCCGTCAGGAGTGCCCCTCCACGCTCCCCTGCTTGCTTCTCCCCTCCCCATATATTTCCTTTCGCTGAGCCCACGCAGCCGCTGCGGCACCTTATTAGTTTTTGACTGCTTACTTGCTGCCATTCGACACATCACAGTTGGAGGAAAGCACAGATATGTTGGCTGTCTCAACTGAACAGGAGAGGGAATGTTTTACAGAGAAACTCGGTGAGGTTAGTCAAATAACGGATCTTGGTTAAGGTATAATTTGTCTAGGATATGTCTCATGCTGAAGTTGTTGTTGACAAATGCAGGTGCAGGATTGGCTGTACATGGATGGTGAAGAAGCTCAAGCAAACGAATTTCAAGAGCGCCTTGATCAGTTTAAGGCCATGGGCGACCCAATTCTTTTCAGGTAAATAATTTTTATCAACTTAAATTCATATCACTCAGTTATTCAGATTGTTTATTTCTTTGTTATACAGAATGAGTGAGTTAAAAGCCTGGCCAACAGCTTGTGGAAGTTCTCGATTGTATCTTACTGCAAAGGGTATCCCTGCAGATGAGAAAATGACTTCTCTAACAAAAATAATTTATTCTTGACACAATGTACTCAAATAGTTTTCATTTCATATAAGAACCAATATGGTATGTGTGTTTGCACCTGAAATAATGCTTGTGTTAGGAATGAGCAAATACTTGTTCCATTTGAGCAAAAAAACATTTATCTGGAAAGGTCAAGCATTTTATTACCCAGCCGCCCCTCTGTGCCGAGCCCCTGTGCTGGTGGGTGGCATAGAAAACAAAGCTTCTTTGTAAGACATTAGATGTTCTGTTACTTGCAACAAAACGTTTGAATTTAGAAGTACTGATTCAAAGAAAACAATATGTCTGGAAAACTGTTCGCTGCAACCATTCCTTTCAAGCTACGGCAAAAATCATATTGACATGTAATTTGTGCTCCTGGAGAGTTTTTTGTTTTGTTTTGCTTTTCTGTAATGTTAAAGCCATGTCGACTAATGCAATTGCAACCATTATGATCCCTAGGCCTGACAAAAATCAGATGAGATTAATCGGCGGTGGCAGGTATCATGCTAGAGGAGCCGGATTGCTTGCCTTTTAATGAGGTACAGTTATGTCAAATAATGCATCAGTGAAGATGTTCTGGGTATAGGCTTATCTGAATTCTTCTTTGCTTGGTAAACTGGAATCCAGAATGCCCACTTCTCATCATGTTATGCATACGCTACATGTCAATATTCTATATCAATCTTATTTTTGCAAGCTTACTGTAGGTACGGTCTGTATTATGGCATCGAGTTATACTGTAGGATGCAGATTTGTTAGTTTACTCTCTGCAGTTATATCCTAGATTAATTTGCAGCCTTGTTAGTAAGGACACATGTATACCTTTGCACGTATTCATTTGTTTTCTCCGTTGTCAAGGGTGAGGTACCTGGTGCCTTCCATTTTCTTGCCAGTAAGGCGACACGGAACACCTGCATCGATCATCTCTCTCCACAAGATACTCTTTCTGTTCTGTGACAAGTTAAATTTATATGAATCGGACGGGTGAGGGAGGATTGATGGAATGTAGATGCGGCTTAGTGTGCATCGGTCGAGGTTCTTAGCGAGCACTTCCGATGAGATGCTTTCAGATAGTTGATTGCCTTTTCTACTCTATGCAAACTGTCTCTCCTTTTAGTTATCACTTGAACAGGATACATGGCGTTCATATTCTGTTAGATTACTTTATTCATGTGTGATTTGGCTCTAAAGATGATAGGTTTCAGAACGTGGTTAGTTTTGCGTCTGTCATGCTTGCTGCTATTACACATAATTGTACTTTTGTCTACGGCTTTGCGGTACAAGCATTCTTGTTCTAGACTTTCAGCTGTATTGTTCATGGCACTATTTTTTTTACTTGTGTAGCCGAGGATTACTTAGACTGTTTGGACTGAATTATGATTTTGTAGCATTTGTTCCATGTGAGAGATAGTATATTGATAGGTGAGTGTTCTAAGAAAAAGCTAGCAGTACTCCATTGGTCATATGTTGTAGGAACGGTATGCTAATTTTGCATTTGCATGCCTGTTGGTTTATAATGCCATAAAAGACAAGGGCTCTATACATCAATTGGGTATCTTGCATGGACTGTCTATATTTCCTATTTTGGTGTGAGATCTTTGGCTATGAGGCGCTATTGATTTAAAGAAACAAGTGGAATTGATGTGGAGATTTACTTGAGTTTACATTAACTCTTCCCAAAAATGGGGTTTTGGCACAGTTTGACATGCATGTAAAATCACTATGGGTTTACTATTTAATTGAAAGCTTAGACTGATCTTGCTTTTTGGTATGTACTGTTCTGTACCACTACGGGTTTATTGCAGTTTGTCATCACTGTTTTGAATCTACAAGTAGCTCTTCTGCTTCTGTTTCTTGTAATGAATATTCAGTGTCTTCAGTTTATCGTATGCACCCTTTTTGTAAAGGAACATCTATTTTTTGTTTGTTTGTCTAAAACCCATAGGTAACTAGCAAACACAAAAAGCTATGAGAGTCTCACATAGTCTCCTTACATGAGAAGTTGCTTTACATGGGAAGCTCAGGCTGTCGTACCTAGGTTCCATATTTGCCAAACACACAAATAGCACATAGCCAACCTCTGGTAATAAATTATCTTATCCCCAGGTCTAAAATCACTCAGGTTGGGAATAGATAATTTAGCATCTAAAAGGAAGAAATCAGTTATTGGCCATTTGTGGTGTTGTTGCTGTTGTCTCAGCGCAGAAGGGCGCGCGTCGCAGACAACCGTGCAACTGGAGGGTAGGCACATAGATGGGGTCCAACTAGCGGTTCTCGGGCCCCGATTTTTCAGGGAGCAGCCAGTGGTTGTGGTGCTTTGATTCTTTGAAATTCTTTAAAAGTGCTTCTCATATTACAATTGTTGGTGTTGCTATATCATGTCTCTGAAATCTAATTGGTTGTTATTTGTGGTGCTTTCAAGGTGAGGGCTCATGCCAATGTTTGTGTTGAAGGCTCCACTTCTTGATTGTATTGGGAATGTGAATTGTGATCCATGTCATTTTCACTTTCAGGTTTGTTCTAACTGATTGTTCTCCTACTTTTCTACCATTAGTTGTTTTTATGCTTCATGTCCTTTGTTGGAAAAAGCAATGTTTCATACCCTTTGTGGGGATTCTCATTGCTGTATATGATACTCCCTCCGTAAAGAAGCGATTAGATCACTAAAGTAGTGATCTAAACGCTCCTATATTTCTTTACAGAGGGAGTAAATATTTTCTAAGGAATAACTGAAGTCTTTGCAATCATTTACATGTTGTCGTGTGTCGATTCAATGTCATTGTACCATCAGAATGACTTGGATTCCGCTACTTTCATGAGCCCAAGGTTCTGATCCTAAACCTTGGCTGCCTAGCCAGAATCTTAGTCAGACTGACTTTGTTTAGCTCTTTAGATGTATGTTGTAGCTTTAGATTAACAATCTGCAAACAACACTCATGTTTCTTGCATTTCCCCCAACTCTATAAAAGGCATACATGCTTTTCTCTATGATGCACTACTAAACCATGTGTGTTGAAGTTGAACAAAGCATAAACAGATTGTTAATCTAAAGCTACAACATACATCGAATTATAATATGAGCTAGTGTTTAAATTGTGATTTGTGTGTCTTTCAAGGACAGCGGCTTGCCGCACCTCGCCTGCCCCAGACATATCCAACCTTGTAAGACTCGCTTTATATTCTTAAAGAGTATACTTCTGTTGCTTTGTCTTGGTTGATAGCGTATCCTTCTGTCCTGGGGTAGACTTGCTTTATCTATTTACTTGGTCCTTCCTAAAGAGTACATTTCATGTGCTTTGTCTTGGTTGATAGCATATCCTTCTGTTGCTTTCTTACTGTCGATGAGATGGATAGATATAGATTCTAGGCATGTCTACACTGATGTTGTTTCATCTAATACTCATATTATGAAGAAACATGATCAGTTTCTACCAGAATGGTACCCTCTTGAATGGAATTGGTGTTCATGTACTACCACGTAGAAGGTAGTCTGTGTAGATATAATAACTGCTATAGGAAACTGGAAAAGCAGTTAGGATAAGGAAGATACAAGAAATAAGCAAGTGATGCTCAATCCAATAAACAAACAGAACTGAACAGAAATATTGATGCAAAAGAAAGAACCTGAAAAAAATGTAAATGCACTCAAGGCGATTGAAGTAAGCTTACAAGGCCAATGAAAAACCGCAAAGCTAATCCTACCGAGCGGACAGACTCACTTGGTATCATAAACAGATTGTAGGGATAGGATCCACTCACATCAATTTACTACTCTTGATTAATCATTATTCGATGACCGTCTATTCATTACAATATATGGCTCATAATGTTTGCTGGTTAGGAAAGTTGACTAAGAATAATTCTTTTGGTATCATTCAAATTTTCTGGAGTACTGTTATGATACTCGCAGCAAAGTTCATCTCATGTTCACCATTATGAAGATGCCACAGACTTAGGTGATCACTTGAGGTATGAAAAGAAAGGCCAACTACAAAGCATGTCTTACAAAAACATTTCTCATGCTGTTTTTTTGTTCTCGATTTAATTGAGATTTTAGGATAAGGGACTAATGGCTGCTATTTAAAAATAAATTTGATGCTCATTTGGTGTTCACTTTTGTAGTGACGGAAGGAAAATTGTACTTTAAAGTATGGTGGTTTCTTTTGTCGGTTGATCTCTTCTACATGTTTTGATTTGAAAACCTATATCTTTGAAAAACCTACATGTTACGGTAATTTGTTTCTTAGCCAGGAGCTCATTAACAACATACGATGGTGTCCAAGACCACAGGCATGGCCTGCTTTGATTAACAACGTATGAGTCCTAGGATTTGATGCATTATTTTGTGTGAACAAAAAGTATCATTCTTCCAATGAATATGTTAATCCAGCTTTTTGTTCGATGCAACTAACAATTTCTATGGATAAGTATACTAATAGATGAGAGCATGAGTGCATATGCATGTAGTTTTCAGGGAGAATTATGTGAAACTAATGTGAAACACACCCTTTTGGTTGAGTGGATGTTGTATGTTTATCTTACAAGATTTGATTTAGAAACTATATCTCATTGCAATGCCCTTACTTTGACAAATTTTGTGGCAAGGGCATAAAAGCAAGACAAGATTGACCTCACAATGCCCTCTAATTGAAATCATCGCTATGAGAAGCTGCAAGGCTAGGTGGGTTTAACATTTGAAAGAAAAACTATGAGGTCTACATGTAATATTTCTTCAATTATGATCAAATCATTTGCTTAGAAGTTGCCGTGTATGTTGAAGTTATCAAGAAATGCCCTTCCTGTGTCCTTTCAATTATAAAAAGTGAAGGAAGAAATCACCATTTTTTCAATAAATTGTTTCATGTGCAGAACTATCACAATGCTAAAAAATATATTGTTTTGAACATATGGATTCCCTGGTAAGCTCACAATTCATCTGGCTAAGAAGTCTTAGTAGACCAATAATTCTGTTATTAAGATGCAGGTTTCAATTGCCTTGATGTTTGAGGCTAACATAGTGTGGTTATCTCAGTAGTCTAGGTTAGATTGAAATAATTGCTTGCAAGAAACTGATTGTTATGAAACAAGCAAATGTATGCTTAACACCGGCGGTCTGTTCAGGGTTCCAAACTCATAGTGGCAACTAAACACGAGGGTTCACGCTCCAAAATAGAAGCAACATTTTTAAAATTAATTTATAGTGTATTTGGCAAGAATTACGCTATGATATGGTGCCCTTAGTGCAAAATAAACATCAATGCCAATTTGTGTAAACTGACACAACAATGCTCAACAATTGTCTTTGTTTCCTGATAGTAAGTTTATTATGTTCTCTGTATTGTGATTGCAGATGCAAGATATGACATTCTTCATCAGTCTTCATATTTTGCAGATTAGTGGCTACATTTTCAGTGACATGCTCAAAGGATGTAATTAACCAAATTATTACTATTAAATTATTAATAAATGTTTGCCTTCATCTAATTTTCCTGCAATTACGATTCAGCAAGAGATCATAGGTAATCTAATTTGTTTTTCCAAAATCTTAGTTCAACTATGGAGTTAGATACAGATTATCCATATGCTTATTCTGTCCATCATACTGTCCTGAATAGATAGCCTCATTGTTCCACTTAATTCAGGTCACTAATTACATGTAAATAGTGTTCACCGAATTGTTCTATACTTTATCTTTGTCTTCGCTGATTTTAATTAACCCCGTTGAGCTTCTTTATGACGTAGGCTGAGCCTTGCGTTGTGAGGATCCCAGGCCGAATGATGCTTGATCTCCTTTTGGAGGAACTTGGGTTTCCCGCAGTCCGTTACAGTTGAAGGGGCTATTTAAATAACACCATGAGTTTCATCATTCTGTTCTGGACTTTTGTTCACAACAACGGACCCTGTCAAACACAAATGTCAATTACTCGTGTTCGATCCTTCGATGAGGCAACAGTGGAAGACTCTGCCTCTTTCGAAGCCATCAGGACCATCGAAAATGCCACAAACACTGTGGTTAAAGATCTGAATTATGGAAGCTTAAACAGGCCGAATGATGCTTGATCTGAATTATGGAATCTAGACGAGTTTAGGGCGAGGAGTCCAGCGTCCATCTCGGACATACTTTGGAAGATCCAACCGTTCATCGGATATGAAATTCCTATTGCAACAACCCTTGAAAATTTCAGCTCGATCCGACCGTTCAAACTCCAGGACGAGTCCGAGGAGTGCATCAATTTTTGAATCTGTTTTCTGCGCGAAAACGAATCCGACCCGAGTTCATATTTTTTATGAATGGGACTTCGGACGTCCTTTTTGAAGGAATTTTTTTCTAGGGTATTGTGTTTTGTTCTCAAACACATGCCATCACTTGTAAGCCTTTTCCGAGGTAATATTCACCATCGCGCCGGTGTCAAACTAGCCCGATCATGTTGCTCCACGGTTGTCGACCTGCGACAGTATTGATTGCGCCGTCACTTCATCAAGCCGACGTCAACCACCTCGGATCATCATCCTCGGCGAGCCTACCAAAAGTTTGGCATCGCAAAAGCCAAGTAATCGCCAAAATCACATCGCCGCCCTACGGATTGCACGGGTCGGGCGCGCCAGCATCGCCGCGCGGTCACTTCATCAAGTTGGCATTGACCGCGTCACAAATTCTGACCTGCGTCGGCATCGCCCCGCCGTCGCTTCTTCAAGCCGATGACCACCACGCCGACCTGCTTCGACACCTCGGCTGGCATGGGGGCTCTGACGTCACTTTCCTACCTGGTCCATCACCTCGGCTAGACTGGGGGCTTCACCACCGCTTCATCGACATAATCCAGGGGCTTCATCATCACCCTATCGACCAGCTTCGTCATGACAGCTGGACCGGGGGCTTCGCCTCGGAACATCAACCGTGCTGCATCGCCACTTCGTCAAGTCGAGCTCCTCGCTCGGTCACCTCGGGACGGGCTTAGGGGCTGGGACCTCAGCCAGGCCGAGAACTACGCACCACGTCGGATCTGTCAGAGATCAATGGGCGTCTTCGTCCCGCCACAAGCCTGGACCGCATCATCAACACCGAGCACATTAACCAGCTAAGTCGCCTTCATGCTCAATTTCCTTTTAATTTTTTTATATTTTTGCTAGGTTCAACCAAGCATTATGTTTATGTTAAATAAATGTTGTTTGTTAAAAACAACTTCATTTAACCAGGTTAACTGGGGGTTCTTAAATTTATATGTGCCGCTTTATAATAAGTGTTTTCTTCTTAGTCGTTGCAAAGTCTTTTTCTACTACTTTTTTCGACGCGAGTGTGTGGTCAATAGCCGGATAGCCTGTTTTCTCTCTAAAGCCGCTCGAGTTTAGTTCGCTAAACTGGCCTGAGAAGCACCCCGCTTTCGGGATAGGAGGTTGAAGCCGAAGGCTGACCCGCTTGAAGTCTGGAGATCGGATGTATCTTGTTAATGCACGACGAAAGCACAAATTAATTTTAAGACCAATTTTGGATTGGCACCAAAAAACTTGATTTAATTCAGACGTGAAGTTTTTACATAAGTTTTTTGGTTTTTCGAGCTTATGACACATTTAACCTATTTTATGTTTTTCTTTCAGGAGGCGGGACATCCTCTTGATCGAGGTGTTCTGCGTGATGATTTTGCTCGGGATATCTTTTCCGACCCGCAGTTCGGCATCTTTCCTGCCGAGCTGCACCTCGGCGTTGTCAAAACGTACATGACAGTTGAACTAGTTCCCAAAGAGATACGATCCTAGGGTCGGCCATGTTGCCCAACCCAAGTCTCAGGGGCTACTGCATTGACAATTTAATGCAGCCAATTTAAAAGTGCAAAGCGGTTTTCGAGGAGATTACGATCCTCAGGATGGTCGGCCACACCCAGCCCGAGTCTCGGGAACTATGCACACCGCGTTTCTGTTCTTAAGTATGCTGCCGAGCTAGGAATTGATCCTCAGGCCGATTTCGTGAATCGACCTGAGTCTCAGGGGCTACTGGGATTAGCGGTTTTATGTTATCCTTCAGGTACATCCCGGATTTTAGGTCGGCACACACCTTGAGGACTACTGGCTATACTTCTCGGGAGAGAATAAATTGCACCAATCGTAAAGAAAAAATCCACAAAAAATCAACCCATGGCCGAGGTGGTGCACCACTTCGGAAGCAGTCCGGCATAAAGCTTGGATGCGAATGGCTCGCTCCATAGAAGGCGTTTCCTTCAATTTTTTCAAGACCAAGGTAATCTATGACACCTCGGATGCAGACCGGCGTTGGAGCTCGGCTGCAGAAATATACCTCCGATGCAGTCCAGCGTTGGGGCTTGGCTGCAAGAAGACACCGCCGCACGGGAAAAACTTTGGACCCGAGGTGTGGCGTAAAAATAACAAGGCATTGATAAAGGCCGAGAACTTAAAAGGGCTCCTTGGACACCCGACGTGTTAACTCCTCGGATACCCGACGTATGAACTCTTCAGATACACCTCGGCGATCCTCAAGATCAGAGATGGGAAGATTTGTTGAACCAATTTTCAAGACCGACGATCGAAGACGAAGAACAATTCGGAAGAATCGAGGAGCGTCTCCAACTTGAAGACTGGTTCAGGGGGCTATTGACGGTGTCCTGGACTAAGGAGTACTCACCAGTCGTCTCCCGACCAGGTGAGTCGGGCCGAGGACCCCCATGGCGGTTCACCAATGGGCTTCTTTGGGCAGCCCATAACATATACAAGGAAGACTCCACAAGACTTGGTGCACAAGACGAGGACTCTTCTAAACCCTAGGCCTATGGTGCATATATAAACCGAGGCCGGGATAGTCAATAGGGCATATAAGACTGATCATTATTCCCCTCAGGGTAGAATACAATATACGATCTCGTGGTAGATCAAGCTTGTACTCGATACTTCATCATCAATACAATCAAAGCAGGACGTAGGGTTTTACCTCTTAGAGAGGGCCCGAACCTGGGTAAATATTGTCCCCTTCGTCTCCTGTTACCTCTCGATCCGAGATCTACAGCTCGGGGCCCCCTACCCGAGGTCTGCCGGTTTCAGTACCGACAGGGTGGTCTTCATATCCACCTCCTCTGAGGTCTGGGATTTCCTCTCCATCCCTTTGTCAGGGGTCTCTTGTTCTTGTGAAAAACGACAAAATTGGCCCTTTGAGCAAAGTTCAGCACAAAATGAACCCTTTTTCAAAAAATTTCACAAAATGGCCCCTTTTTCATGACGCCCGCACCCGGGGCGCCATGCTAGATTGCATAACGCCCTGGTCAAGGGCGCTATGCAACGACGCTGACTTGCCACGTCGGCTATGCCGGGGCCCATCTGTGGTATCATGACGCCCTGGGACGGGGCGCCATGCGGGTTACCATGACGCCCTGGGCCGGGGAGCCATGCCCCTTCGATTGAAACTGCCCCCGCTGACGCGAATCGCTACAGACCCGAGGCAGAGGCTTTTCTCTGTTCTTTCTCCCGTTCGCCCAGCCCGTCGCCCCTCCCTCCCCCCTCCAAATCCGTGGCGAAAAACGACAGATCGAAGGGGAAAAGTGGTGGATCTTCTTCCCCTCCCAATCCTCAAGGTAATCCCCCAACTTTCTCCCCTTTTTATTGGTTAATTTTTTCGCATTGACCTCATGTGTAGAAACCCTAGTTCATCTCCTTTTTCAAAAATTGTTGATATTTGCACTTGTCTTAGAAATGTATGGGTAGGGATTAGTATGGTATGATTAGGATTTGGTACTTATAGTAGTTTTTTTTAGTTTTTATGTATGGGTTATTCTTTGTAGCAAATTTGACATAGGGAATACTAAGGTTGTTTGCAAATGTGTGTGTGCATGTTCACTTGTATGGATGATTTGTCTTAGATGCATATTTGCACTTGTATGTATCCATTTGTTGTATGGATATGGATATTTGCACATGTATGTATGTTTGTTTTTGCACTACTCCGGATATGATATTTACAAATGACAAGGAGGCTTACAATATACATTGTAATTTTGTAGGATGGCTTCTCTTATCCATCCATCGTACGATCTATTTCATCGTGGACGGTACATGGCAGATGAAAGAAGGGTTTTTGATCAACTTCACTTGAGGTCCGGTGCGGTTCATGACAAGATGCGATATGACGAGCGATACACGGAGTATATCCGGAAGACTGGGCTTCTTCCATTTATCTCACTCGTGTCTCGTTCGATGCCGAAGATGAACCCATGTGCAATCACGGCACTTGTTGACCGATGGCGTCCTGAGACACATACTTTCCACTTCTTTGCTGGAGAGATGACGATGACTTTGCAGGATGTTACCATGATCACTGGACTTCCTATCAAAGGAAAGCCTATTTGTTTTAGCACAGATTCCGATGGATGGCGTGACACTATGGTGGGACTTATCGGGAGGGAGCCGGGGGTGCAAGGGAAGTCCGTCGGTGCAAGTTATCATTGGATTGCTCAGAACTTTGGCGAGTGCCCGGATGATGCTGATGATGAAACGGTGCAACAGTATTGCAGGGCATACTTGTGGTATGTAGTCAGTCGAACTCTTTTCTCAGATGGCACTGGCGTGAACGCTTCCTTTATGTGGTTAAAGCTGTTTGCTGGGTGGGAACATGGACTCAGTTGGGGTACTACGGCACTAGCTTATTTGTATCGGCAGCTAACTAGTTTTGCATAGTATCTTCACAATGTAGATATGTTATCTAGTTTGTATTGACATATTTACTGTATGTGTGTAGTTGGACGAGGCTTGCCGTAGGGGCGTGGATCCAAAGAACACTGCCAAGGCAAAGGAAGCCAATATCGGTGGTCCCATGCTTCTCTTGTCGATTTGGAGTTGGGAACGCTTGCTAGTTGGGCGGCCAACGCCTGCGGGTGTTGGTTATGAGCCATGGGATGATCATAATGACCCGGACCGGATGCCTACATGGGCGTATAAGTGGGACAAGGTTGAAGGTTTTGTTGGCAATTCAAAGATCATGTATTTGCACTATTGCAACGAGCTCGACATCATGACCCCGGAGCAGGTTAGTTTGTTGACTTCATTGCCCATTCGGTTTTCCAAAAATCATACTAAGCATTTATTTTATTATTTCACGCTATAGGTGACATGGGAGCCATATGGAACGGCGGGCAATATTGGCAGAAGTCTCACTTTCAGATTGAACCGAAAGTGTGTAGAGGAAGCACACCTATGGCGGATGCGTTGCCCATTGATTTGTTACTATGCTGTCGAGTTTCATCAGCCACAGCGGGTTATGACACAGTTTGGCTTATATCAGGAGACCCCGCCAAAGTACAAGGACACTTCGATACATCTGCACAGGTAAGTGCTTAATACCACTTGAAGTACTCTTTTCATTGTTTCACGCTAGTAACGAAAATGAATTTGAATATGCAGTCTCGACAAGATGAAGCAAAAGAGTATAAAGAAGTGGCATCGTGAGCATGACATGTATATCCAGGAGTTCAAGCAGAAGATCAATAAGATTGAGCTTTCATTGCGTGAACCTACTTCTAAGCCTCCCCCGCGGTCTTTTGATACGGAAGCATTCAACCACTATCTCGTGTGGTTTCGCTCCGTTACTCGTACCCAAATGAACCCGCCGGCATTTGATCCGGATGACATATTGCATGAACCGAATCCGGGTTTCGACCGGATGGCCAATATGGAGTACAACAGACTTATCAGAGATGGTAGACGGTGTGAATCGGCGCCTGTTGTCCGCTTTGTGGTAAGTTACCATTATCTCACATCGCCAACCATTATCTCAGCCGAAAATGATTTATATTGTCGTTTTCAACAACAATCCGAGCTCTCGAAGCATGTCAACGATGCCGACGAGGCACTCAAGTACCCTCCAGGTGAAGAGTCGTACAACAAGCTTAAAGCTTTTGTTGAGGTATGATTTTGATAAATTGATTTCCATACACATTTGTTAATCTTTATATCTCCTAACGTTGATATGTCTATTTCACAGCGGAGCAAGTCTTGGGCACGTGGCCTGGGTGCTCTACTAGGCTGCCGCTCCACCGATGTCGCCCTGCCTACTACGTCGAGGTCGAGATCATCATCAAGCGGCGCACAGCACCCACTCGACGACTCGGTTGATGGCAAGGGGGGGGGGGAAGGCGGGGGGGGGGGGGAGGAGGGCGATGCACAGACGCATGATGAGATTAACACCTCGCAGATGCCCGATGCACCTCAGCCCAGTCAAAGGCGTGGCAAGTATACTCCGCACAAATACGCAAGGAAGGCACGTAAGGACCCGGTGATCGAGGCCGCTTCAGAGGAGGAGGAGGAGGAGGAGGTGCCGCAGCTGCAGAGGAGGAGGCGCTTAGTGAAGGGGAAGGATGCTGCACCGTCTAAGAGAGGGAAATGAAGGAAATGATGCATTTGTCGTGAACTATGTACGGAAATAAGTAGGGAACTATGTAGGGAACTTGATGCATTTGTCGTGAACTTGATGCATTTGTGGTGAACTATGTGAACTTGATGCATTTGCGGTGAACTATGTCAACTTTGTTATGTTTCTCTCCAATTAACTGTTATTGAAATCTCCAGCACCATCAAAGCATCAGCAAAACAGCAGTGGCAGCATGATCTGTAGCAAAACAGTAGTGGCAGCATGATCTGTAGCAAAACAGCAGTGCCAGCATGACGCCCCAGACCAGGGCGCCATGCTAGTTCACAGCATGACGCCTCAGTCCAGGGTGCCATGCTAGACAGCATGACGCCCCAGTACAGGGCGCCATGACAGCGCCAGCATGACGCCCCCGGCCAGGGCGCCATGCGATGCAGAAACGGCTAAGTCCCACAAATGTTGGCTACTGATGTTCAGGGCGCCATGGTATTTAAATCTAGGCGCCATATATGACGCCCCAGGGTAGGGCGCTATGCTTTACAACATGGCGCCCCAGAGTAGGGCGCCATGGTCATGAAGATGGTTTTTTTTTTAACTCCACTCCAATAAGCAGTGTTCCTGTTTTTTTAACTAAATTTGCCATGGATAATTCAACACAAATATAACATCATAACTTCAAGACATACATTACTCGACACTTACAAAAGGTTCACGTCATAGGTTCACGTCATACATAAGTTCACTCCAATTACATGATAGGTTCACGTCATACATAAGTTCGACACTTACAAAAGGTTCACGTCATACATAAGTTCGACACTTACAAAAGTCATACATAAGTTCAACACATTCCGAACACCTAACATCCAAGCCAATAAGCAAAGCCTCGACCACCACCATCACCACCACGTCCTTGACGACCACCACCATCTCCGCGACCACGTCCTTGAGCACCACCACCATCACCACCGCCATCACCACCACGTCCTCGACGACCACCACCATCTCCGCGACCACGTCCTCGAGCACCACCACCATCACCACCACGTCCTCGACGACGACCACCATCTCCGCGACCACGTCCTCGAGCACCACCGCCATCACCACCGCATCCTCGACGACCACCACCATCACCTCGACCAACACCACCATCACCACCACGTCCTCGACGACCACCACCATCACCTCGACCAACACCACCATCACCTCCATCATCATCTCGTTTTGATCTCTTTGTTTTGCTACAACCTCTATTATTGTGCCCCTCGTTGTTACATTCACCACAACGACTGATATCACGAGGCTCCACGAAATGTTGGTTCCCCCATTCCTTGCGGAATCCACCACCCCAATCATCCATGTCACCCAAGAAATGCTTTGTCTTCCGTCTTCCACGTGTCACCACCTTCATTTCCGGATCGGGGTATAGTGGGGGTCCGTGATATTCCGGCCATTTAGATTGGTCTAGATAGGGATGAAACCTTGCAGCCCATGTATTTTTGACCGCATCGATCGAATACTCTTCCAATCTTACATTGTTGGTCATATTGACACTCACATTTCTAGTGCGGGATGCAGCCATCAAGTGCGAGCATGGGAGATGATACAACGTAGGCCTCTCGCATGAGCACGCGCCCTTCTTAAGATAAACCTTGAAAGAGCCACCTCCATATGGCACACCGTCACGCGACATTCCACCGTGCTCATCAACTTGGTAAATCATTTCTATGTTATCAAAGGACTGGATTTTGTGTGAATCCGCCTTCCTTGCTTGGTATTCCATCCAATCGTCGACCTTTGGTGGATACTTGTACATCTTTTTCGGCTTGTTTTTCCCGGATATCAACTTGGCCGTTTCCTCACTATATTTCTGAAAATAGACATTCAACTTCTGGAATGTGTACTCTACTATTGCTGTCACCGGCAATGCACGGATACCCTTTAGCACCATGTTGAAACATTCAGCCATGTTCTTTGTCATGTCACCATACCTCACTCCGTCGTTGTCGAAAGCCCGTGCCCACTTTCCTTTATCGGCAAGGTTCCTATTTAGGAAATCTTTGCCACCATTGTTTGCTTTGGCATACACTTTGTCCCACAATTTCTCGAAATGTCTAGTGGTGAATGCGAGACAACAATCATGGAGAAGGTCAGCCAACTCTTTGTCTCCACATGCCCGGTAAAAGTTAGACACGAAATGCCTCATGCACCACCTATGGTGCACACGAGGATGTCCTGGAATGTCAATCTCCACTGCATTGAGTATCCCTTGATGGCGGTCCGAGATGATGCAAACCTCTCTTTGAGGTCCAATTACCTTGGTCCTCACTAAACTAAGAAACCACTCCCAGTTGTCATTGTTCTCCGCCGACACCAAAGCGAAAGCCAATGGAACCAATTTGTCACCACCATCATTAGCAACGGCGATCAACAATGTGCCCTTGATCTGCCCGGTCAGAAATGTGCCATCCACGGACATAACCGGCCTACAATGCTTGAAGTCCCTAATGCATGGCTCAAAAGTCCAGAATGCACGTCCAAATATTCGAACGATTGCATCATTGTATATCCTTGTTCTCACGCCATCTGGCTCCACCACATAGTACATGCCCGGATTTTCTGCCGCCATTGCTTTCAACGCCATCGCGAGGCGGTTGTATGATTCTTCCCAACCACCATACAATATCTCAAAGGCGGCTTGCTTGGCCTTCCATGCCTTCCCGTACTTCATCGTGTACCCAAAGACCTCTGTCACCATCTCCATCAACGCCCTAATGGGATATGTCGGGAGTATCTTTATGGAGGGTGAAAATCGATATGCAATGAATTTGGAGGTCAATTGACGGTGATCATCCTTTACATTAGCATCATCAATATCCTTGCCACTACATCGGTGGCGAAACTCGGAACTTGTAATCTTCCATTGCGGCCCGCCTTTGACACGTCTTGCACGGATAACCCAAGGGCAATGATTCTTGTGTTCCTCACATTTGACCACATAACGCAATTTGGAGTTTGACTTGTCCACAAAGAATGGTCGATGAAACTTAACCGCGTAGTCCTTGACCCATATTTGAAGTTCTACCAAGCTTTCGAAGATTGTTCCTTCACTAACACCATACACACTTGCCCCGGTATCTCGCTTTGAAGTTAACCTTGGTGCAAGAATTTTACTTGTGCCACCATCAACAATCGCCTTATCGGCTAGGCTTAGATCACGGAACAATGATGCCTTGTGATCCCGGCCTATTACCTTCTTAAAAGCATTGGCTTCTATAGCTGTCAAACCATCCTCATCTATTTCTTCATCCGGGCCTTCGTCCTCCGAGTCCCCCGCATAGGACCTATTGTATGGAATGTCATGGTCCATGTCCTCTTCCATGCAATTTGCCTCCACATCGCCAACATAATGGTCACGAAGATAAGCCTCCGATTCATCACCCTCAAACTCACCACCATCCATGTGCAAGTCTTGATTATCAAGTTGGTCATTCCCGACGGGGCTCAAAGGTTGGGTCATTGGAGGTTGGCTCATTGTTGTGTCATGCACATCCGGATTGACATGTGTTGAATCTCGAACCGGGCTTCTAACATCACATGAAGATGCACACCGATTCAAATTAATGTGCAACCGAGCACGAACAACCTTTGTGGCAAATAACTCAAATGATTTATCTTGTGAGGCCAACACACTCTCCTTATATGCTTCCCAATGAAACTCGAAGTCAAGAGGCATTATCTTCCAACGAATATGTTGCCCATATCCAACATTATACCTTCCGACAAAGTCTACTCCATCGCTTTCTTCCATCCAATTCAATCTTCTTTGAAGCTCAACCACAACCTCCTCAAGGCTAGGACTTGTGGGAAACACCATCACTACCGGCCTCTTCTTCGGGTCACCATACTCCGCGTCTCCCTTCTCAAAGGAGACAAAGTCCACATGATGCACATTCACGATCCTCGCCATCTACAATCATAAACACCAAAATGCATCAATGAAAATTGCAAAATTGGATGACCTAGGGTTTCCCCAAATCGCCACAATGCGAACATTTCAACCAACAAAAAGAGGAGGAGTGAGGGAGAATACCTTGAGGGGTCGAAGGGGAGGATAAATTACCGATTTGGAGCTCCGATCCGCGAAATTTAGTGGGCATTAGGGAGGGGCATGAGTGGGGCGGGCGGGTGGGGAGAAAGGGGAAAAGATTGTGTTTGGAGGGAAACAGAGGAAACAGAGGAGGCTGGCCGTTTTGTTAATTCCAGGGGCATGGCGCCCTGGGCTGGGGCGTCATGCTACTGAGCATGGCGCCCTGGTCTGGGGCGCCATGCACCCAGCCCTTGCCAACGTGGCAAGTGGTCGTTGACAAGCATGGCGCCCTTGACCAGGGCGTTATGCAATCTAGCATGGCGCCCCGGGTGCGGGCGTCATGCAAAAGGGGCCATTTTGTGAATTTTTTTGAAAAGGGGTTCATTTCGTGCTGAACTTTGCCCAAAGGGCCAATTTTGTCGTTTTTCACCTTGTTCTTCTACGGGCTCGACTTCCACCACCTTGCCCCGAACTCCATTCTTAACATCGCCTCCTTCATCACGATCTGCGAAGCCTTCCTTCACATGGAGCCTCACTTTGGGTTGTGGCTCAAGGTGTTCGGCATCAAGCCGCATAGCAGTGGCTCCAAGCTCGCCGACTGCGAAGGGGCCATGATAAGCAAGACCCCAAGGTCACCTGGCCGAAGGGTATGTTTATCGAAACCGCGAAGCTCTGGCAGCAGGAGTGGTCCTATGTGGCCGACCAAGAGGAAGGCCCGGCCTTCTCGGTTGAGCCACCGAAAAGGCTATTCTCCTGGACCAACAAGGATGTTGCCGGGGTGAATGAAAAGGGGGTGAAGGCGCTCCAAGATGGGCTCAATGTCGTGGTGGATTCGGGCATCACTTTGACAGACGTGGTCCACGTGATGCTTCTCCGCTGTGCCCTTCCTCTCCAAATCCGAGCTACTCCGATGTGGAGATACAAGCCGGATGGGGAGGCGGCACTCACTAGGCTCTACCGAGGAACAAGCCTCGGTGGGATGTGGAAGCTTCTTTTCAACACAAAGAAGGATGAGACCGCACCCCGAGCCGAGGATATGGGCTATAGCTAGGCCAACCCTGTCGCCGAGGTGATTACTTTATCACTAGTCTCTTGCGCTTACCTTTTTGCCACTGCTTTTCTAACCATGGTCAAATTATATGTTCCACACACAGGAATGGCGTGCGTGCGCCAGGAAGATGCATGCCCTTCCCCCTTGCCCATGACCCCCGAGCTCTAGAAGCTCCTGACCGAGGACCCCTACAAGGTCCTGGTCAAGAAGAAGAAGGGGAGAAGAAGGATAGGACAAAGAGCTTGTCCATCCACGAGGGAACTTCGGGCGCTCCTATCGGGAGTAGCCACAATTCTTTCTTGGAGTCGACCGCCGAGGAAGAAGAAAGCGAGGTGCACTCTTCCAAAGGTGGGAAGAGATCGACATCCGGAGGGGTCGAGGAGATTGCCCCTCCCCGGGCGTTCAAGCATCCGAGAAGGGCTCATGTTGCTTCGGCAACCCAAACCTCGGCGGCCGTGGAGATTGGCTCGAGCTCATCCTAGGATAACCAACATCCTCCGGAACACCCAGAGGTACAGAGGTAATGATTTTCTTTGAAAGATGTTTATGACTTACGTCTTCTACCTCACCGACTAGCTGCTTTGATTTGCAGGCCGGTGCGTGGTCGGCCGGGGGAGGATGACTCCGAGGGTGAACTTCCACCGGCTTCATTAGCCCGGAGTTCTTCCGAGGCGACCCCTGACCCACCCACGCATGATGGCGCGAGGGAGGCGACTTCCCGCTCCGTCCCTCCGACTTCTAATGCTGGAGGGGGACTTGAAGTCCACAAGGCCGAGGTCAATCCTACGGCCACGGAGCGGGAAGCCGAGGACCAGGGGAAGAAGACTTCCCCTGTCCAAGGAGACCTGGAGCTCCAATGCCCCGCATCCCCAGTCCCAGAGGGACCAGGCTATCGGGGCGTCAGCAGTGTCGGTGCTAAAACCGGCATATCTCAAGGTAGGGGTCCTTAGCTAGGCGTCTTGGCACGATGGCAACTGGATGAACAAGGGACACAAGATTTTACCCAAGTTCAGGCACTCTCGAAGAGATAATACCCTACATCCTGCTTTTGATTGTATTGATATGGGGTCTAGTACAGAGTACATGTATCTACCACGAGATTGTATGATTCTAATGATCTAAGTTGTAATCATCTATTGACTAGCCCAGCCTTGGTTTATATAGTGCACCAGAGGCCGAGGGTTACAGGAGTCTTTGTCTTATGTGCCAAGTCTTGTGGAATCTTCCTTGTATGCGTCATGGGCTGCTCGAAGAAACCCATTAGTGAACCGCCATTGGGGGTCCTCAGCCCGACCCACCTGGTCGGGAGACAACGTGGTGAGTACCCCCTAGTCGAGGACACCAACAGTAGCCCCCTGAACCGGTCTTCAAGTTGGGGACACTCCTCGGTTCTTCTGAATTGTTCTTCGTCTTCGGTCATCGGTCTTGAAAGCTGGTTCAACAAATCTTTTTATCTCCGATCTCGAGGATCGCCGAGGTGTATCCAAAGAGTTCACACGTCGGGTATCCGAGGAGTTTACACATCGGGCATCCGAGGAGTCCCTTTAAGTTCTCAACCTTTATCAATGCCTTGTTATTTTTACGCCACACCTCGGGTTCAAAGTTTTTCCCATGCGGCGGTGTCCTCTTTCAGCCGAACTCCAATGCGGGATTGCATCCGAGGTGTCTTTTTGTAGCCGAGCTCCAATGCCGGACTGTATCCGAGGTGTCATAGATTACCTCGAGTTTGAAAAATTTCAAGGAGTTCAGCCAAGCTTATTGCCGGAAACGTCCTCCGTGGAGCCAGCCATTCGCATCCGAGCTTTTTGCCAGACAGCTTCCAAGGTGGTGCACCACCTCGGCCTTGGGCTGATTTTTTGTGAATTTTTCTTTATGATTGGTGCAATTTTATTCTCTGCCGAGATGTATAGCCAGTAGCCCTCAAGGTGTGTGTCGGCCTAAAATCCGAGATGCACCTGAAGGAAAACATAAAACCGCTGATCCCAGTAGCCCATGAGATTCAGGTCGATTCGCGAAATCGTCCTGAGGATCAAGTCCTAGCTCGACAACATACTTAGGAACGGAAACGCGGTGTGCATAGTCCCCGAGACTCAGGTTGGGTGCGGCCGACCAACCTGAGGATCGTAATCTCCTCATAAACTGTTATGCACTTTTGAATTTTCTACATTGAATTGTCAATGCAGTAGCCCCCGAGACTTGGGTTGGGCCACATGCCCGACCCTAGGATCGTATCTCCTTGTGAACTTGTTCGGTCGGCGTTTGAGTGTCGTCATCACCGAGGTGCAACTCGGCAGGGAAGATGCCGAACTGCGGGTCAGAAAAGATTTCCTGAGCAGAACCATCACACAGGAGACCCCGATCAATAGGATGTCTTGCCTTTTGAAAAACCAAAAAACTTATGTAAAAACTTTACGTCTAAATTAAATCAAGTTTTTTGGTGCCAATCCAAATATTGGTCTTAAAATTAATTTGTGCTTCCGTCATGCTTTAACATGATACATTCGATCTCCAGACTTCAAGTGGGTCAGCCTTCGGCTTCAACCTCCTTTCCCGAAGGCGGAGTTCTTCTCAGGCCAGTTTAATGAACTAAACTCGAGCAGTTTAGAGAAAAACCAAGCTATCCGGCTATTGACCACACACTCGCGTCGGAAAAAGGAGTAGTAGAAAAAGAGTTTGCAACGACTAAGAAGAAAACATTTATTATAAAATAACACATATAAACTTAAGAGCCCCAGTTAACTTTGGTAAAGAAAGTTGTTTTTAGCAAACCTTGTTTTTAACAAACATCATTTTTAATAAACAACTTTTGTTTAAGACAAATATAATGCTTGGTTGAACCGAACAAAAATTAAAAAAAAATTAAAACAAAATTGAGCATGAAAGCGACTTAGCTGGTTAATGTGCTCGGTGTTAATGACGTGGTCCGAGCTTGTGGAAGGACGAAGACGCCCATTGATCTCTGACAAATCCGACATGATGCGTTATCCTCGGCATAGCCGATGTGGCGAGGCGAAGCCCCCGGTCCAGCTGTCGTGACGAAGCTGGTCGGCGGGGTGATGATGAAGCTCCCGGAGCATGTCGATGAAGCGATGGCGAAGCCCCCGGCCTAGCCGAGGTGACGGCGCAGGTCGGTAAGGTGACGTTGGAGCCCCCATGCTAGTCGAGGTGTCGAAGCAGGTCGGCGTGGTGGCACTACAAAAAAAACACTTCCGTGATGATACGTCTTTGTCACAGTAGGTCACGTTTTCTGTCATGCATGTACATCCGTGACGATTTTATGACAGAATCAAGATAGTCATACATGTGCTGTCGTAGAAGTGTTCCATGACAATACTCAAATTATCATCATGGAAGTGTCCACTTCCATGACGATAAATGACGTGTCATGGAAGTGTTTTCGTCAAGGATAACCGACACGTGGCATCCACCATAACGGGTCGCCGTTTAGCTATCGGGTACGGTTTTGGATCCGATAACCCGCTAACAGCCCCGACCAATGGCAATTTTCCACGTGTAAATATCTGATTCGCCAGAGGATCCACGTGTCAGCTCCCTGTGGCGACAGATGTCAACCGTCCAATGGACAGGAGTCGCCAATGAAATGTCGACACGTGGAACGGCCCAGCATTGGCCCATTTAAGGTAAAAGGGCCGGCCCAGCAAAAGGCCCACAAGATTTCGTCAGATACTAATGGGCTAGCCCATTAACAGCCTGCCATGTTTTGGGCCAAATTACGGCCCATATCAGATCCGGCCTGTTGATAGTGTGCCATGTTTTGGGCCAAATTACGGCCCATATAAGATCCGGCCCGCTAACAGCCTGCCATGTTTTCGGCCAAATTATGGCCAGTATCAGATCCGACCCGTTAACAGCCTGCCAAGTTTTGGGCCAAATTACGGCCCATATCAGAACCGCCCCGTTAACAGGCACTGTGCTTTTGGGCCCATTGCCGGCCCGATTTGGACTTCGGCCTCTTAAAGGCCCGTTTAATAGTTCAGCCCGATATTAGTTTCGGCCTGTTAGCGGCCCTTGGTACATTTGGGCCGTTGTCAGCCCAGTTTCACTTTCGTCCATTTAACGGCCCGTGCTGCATGTGGGCCTATTTCTGGTCCGAAGTGACATTCGGCCTCTTAATGGCCCGTAGTCTTCGTGGATACATTTTAGCCCAACCTGGCTATCGGCCTGTCAAAGGCCCATGATATAGTTGGGCCTAATTATGGCCCGCTTTTTGCATCCGGCCTGCTTACAGCCCATCATGTGATTGGGCCAACCAAGGTCCGACATAAATTTTGGCCTGTTAACGGCCCGTCATGTCATTGGGCCATTCATGGGCCGAGGTATATTTCGGCCTGCTGTCGGCCCGTGAATTGTACGGCACAATTCAGGCCCAATCTACTTTTCAGCTTGTTAAAAGCCCATTGTATTTTCCGGCCCATCTAAGGCAAGCGGTTTACTCGGCCTATTAAAGGCCCGAAACTAATAGTGGACCAGTTTACGTCTTGGCCAGATAATGGCCTGAGATGATTGTGGGCCCACGTTTTGGCCCATTTATAGTGATTGGTGGGCCAGCCAGATTTAGTACCGTATTTTTTTTATATAAACCTAAAGATTTGTCCCATTGCGCTCGGTCGAAGCTTACGACCTTTTCAGAGAGTGACGACAACATATACAGTAAATAAATTACAACATCATGACGAAGAATTAACCTAGACTATACAACAAAGAAATTACGGCATATTACATCCACTGGGCATTAAAGTTCACCGCCAGTGATAATAAAGCGCAATCAGACAGCAGATTACATACACTGGGCATCAAAGGTCGCCACCAGTGCAAATAAACACGCCGACAAAATAATATACAGAACTGACAACACTTCAACACAGTTCAAGAAATATACAGAACTGACAGCAAGCTAATGAGACTGCGCTTGTTTAACGCTTATATTCTCCAACTCTAGCTGCATAGCATCAATAGACGTCCTGTACTTTTGGTTAATCTTCCATAGAGATTGGAGTTCCAGTAGGAGTTGAGCTAAAGCATGTCTTTCTGCTTGAATTTGAGACTGAAGAAGTCGAACAAATTCAGGCGGCGACTTCATCGAGCTTGTGTCACTGCTATTAGCGAGTAACTTTGACACTACATCAAGACATGACTTTGGGGTTGTATCGCTATCCCCAAGATGTGTTGCCTTCATCCCTGCAATATATGTTAGAGGGACAAGCAATGGGTTTGTCTCACTATCATTGTGCCAGTTCTTCCTGGCGTCAGAGATATCACTCCGAAAGACAAACAAGAAAACAGATAACAGGTTTTGCACGTATAAGCATTAGTGCTGTCAATTCATCCCATTTCTTATGGGCAAATAAAGAGACACTGTTTAAAATAGCATTAACATCATATGGCATTGTTCGTAGTTAAGACATGGCAGGAAATGGCATTGTGCAGGAGTGGCCAGCTTCACCACACCACTGGATTACAGATCAAGAACACAAGCATACATGCGGTGCTAAAGAACGTATAAGCATCAATGGCCAGTGTGCTGTTGTCGTGGGAAAATGATGATCTATGGGATCGAGAGGATCCCTTTGCGGTTCGGCTATGGGATCAGTATACTATGAAGAGCAGGGCTAATAGATGTAAGAACAAGCCCAATTTATCCAGGTTCGGGCCGCTGCGAGCGTAAAACCCTACTCCTGCTTTGGTGGTTTGATTGTGTATGAACTCAAGATTACAAGGAGCGCAGCTTGCCGGAAAGGTGCGCGGGAAGTGTAGCTACAACGCGTAATTGAACTAGGAGTCGACTGTTCTCACTGTAGCCGTGGGCCTCCTTTTATCGGCCAAGGGGTTACCACAATGGCTAATACGGTCATTACAGGGAGTGAACAGTACTTGCACCGTCACCAAGTCTATCTCCTAACGGGGTAGGACAAGCGCATTAAATTCCCCGTTAGGTGTTACGTCGGGGAGGCAAGGCTTTGGCGAAAAGATCTGTACCACCTGCCCAGCCGGCCTCCTGCTATCTTGACTCGTCCCAGGGACGGGTGTCATTAAAGTTAATCCTTGCGTGGCATGCTGACACGTGCCTTGGCCAGCTACGTTTGACTGCCTGCCCACTTGACACCTATCATACGTGCTTATCTAGCCGATGATGAGGTGGAACGGTAATGGGACAGAACGAGCCTGCTGGCACGGAGCTTGCCGGGCCCTCGCTTGCCGACAAGGAGCTTGCCGGCAACCAGAGTCCTGGTCTTCACCATGCCGGTGCGAAGCTTGCCGGCAAGGGTAGTCTTGATCTTTAGCACGAGAATAGTACTTCTCAATGACCCGCCTGTAGGTCTTCTTCACGGTCTTGTTCATTGAGTCTTGAGCCATAGTAGTCCTCCGGCAAGCCCTTGCCATCAGGAAGGCTACAACTGCCTGTGCACAAGTCAGGGTACGAGGGCACCCATCTTTTAGTACACCGACAGGAGCCCCTGGTGTCGGTACCAAAACCGGCAGATCTCGGGTAGGGGGTCCGAACTGTGGATCTTGGAGTCAATGGATAACAAGGAACGTAGAGACAACGATTACCCAGGTTCGGGCCCTCTCGAGGAGGTAAAACCCTACGTCCTGCTTGATTATATTGATGTGGGAGTATGACAATTACAGAGTTGATCTATCTCGAGATCGGATGGGCTAAACCCTAGGTGGGTATGATGATCGTTCTCCCTCTCTACGGACTAAACCCTCTGGTTTATATAGACACCAGAGGGACCTAGGGTTACATATGGTCGGTTGCCACCAGGGGATAAACATGCCAGTTACGCTAAATATTTCTTGGAGGAGACGCCAAGTCTTCGGAGGTTTCCTTCTGGTGCACGGGGTTGCCCGCAATCCGGCCTTCCTTCGATGAGTAAGAGCGGCCCATTAGTCCAGCCTATAGGAGAGAGGCCGGTAGCCCGAGTACCCCCTAGTCCGGGACACCCTCAGTAGCCCCCGAACTAGTCTTAGAAGCCGAGGTAGATGCCAAACACCATCGGTTTTGTGGACCAGTTCCTTCCCGTCCGTGATACTGGTGTCAAGCCTGCATCCCTTCTGAATCAAGTTCTCAAGTGTTGCCTAGCTGCATGTTCCCCGGACTATGCTTCGGTCGCCGAGGTGTATCGATAACTTAGCCCCGAAGGCTGGTCGCATAGGTGTGAACAGTGACCCCATCTGACAACTTTTACCGAAGGGCCACAACCTGCCACGACCAGGAGTTGGTTTATGAAAACTCAATTCGCGGTACGAGGCGGTTCCTCCATTGGCGCATCCCATCGACATGGAGGTCGTGCCCTGTTTTTAAGGGATATGATCAATGATTTGCATTATCCCACGCATGCATAATGGCACGATTATACGGGGAAACGGCGAAGCCTGCGGCGCTGTAAAGGGACCCCCTGGTTTCACAGCAGTCCATAAAAGTGGAGCGGCCACCATTTCCTCCACACGCTCTCACTTCTTCCTTCGCCGTTGCCCTCCCAATCTCTCGAGCTCCAGTGCCCAGATCTGCTCTCCCTCTCCAGCCACCCGTTCAGCAATGACCGGTTCTGGGTCCAAGGGCAAGTGGGAGGCTTCCATCGTCACCGAGAGTGCTATCTTGGAGCTGAAGAGCACGGGCTACCTCCCCGCCAACGTCGCCCACTGTGCTCCAGAGGCGGGCCAGGTCATCCCCATGCCGTGGCAGGGCGAGAGGGTGGTGTTCCTCCCTCACTTCATCTGGGGGCTAGGTTTTCCCCTCCACCCCTTCGTGAGGGGCCTGATGTTTTTCTATGGGCTGGATTTTCATGATCTTGCCCCAAATTCCTTCCTGCACATCTCGGCCTTCATCATCATCTGCGAGGCCTTTCTTCCGGTCCGACCACACTTCGGTCTATGGCTGAAGATTTTCAACGTCAAGCCGAAGATCGTTGACGGCCAGCAGGCGGACTGCGGGGGAGCGATGGTCAGCAAGCTTCCCCGGGTTGAGTGGCCAGAGGGCACCTTCATCGAAACCGTCAAGATCTGGCAGAAGGAGTGGTTCTACATCACCGAGCCAAGGAGCGCGGATTGGTGGGGCGATCCCCGCCTTCCGATCCGGACCCCCTACGAGGCTGGTCTCATGGACCAAGAAGGGCCTCGACTGGGGGTCAAACAAGGAGGTGGCGATGCTGCAGAGCCGGATAGCCAAGATGATAGAGTGGGGGGTTGAGCTGCCCAACGTGATCCAGATTATGCTCTGCCGCCGTATCCTCCCCTTCCAGGACCGGGCTTCCCCCATGTGGGCCTACAAGCCCGAGGACCCCGCCACCGTGCTCAGCTTCTACCGCACTTCCCACGCTCAGCTGTGGAAGGTCCTGTTCAAGCCACAGAAGGACTGGCCGACCGAGGAGGAAGACATCGGCCTCGACCCCGCAAACCCCCCTCGGGAGGTATGACAAGTTTTATTCTTATATCCGGATTGTTCCCTTTCGATAAGGTACTCAACTTTCTCATTTCTCATCGCAGAGCTGGCTGAAGAAGGCCGAGCGGATCGACAGCCCGGCCCTGCTGCCAGAGGGCCCCAGGACGGCCTTGCTGATGGCCATGTTGGCCGAGGAGCCGTACGAGGTGCTAGAGAAGAAGGAGAAGAAGAAGGAAAAGAAGAGGGAGGCCAGAGAGGGCCTCTGTTCCCGAGGACCCCCGGACACTAGATCCGGGGACACCCATGCTCCCTCTGCACAAGAGGAGGAGAAGGAGCAGGGAGAGGACGGGGAGGAAAGTGATTCCTCCCGAACAAGGAAGAGGGCGGTGTCTGAGGACATCGAGGAGGAGCAGCCTCACCCCGCCCCCAAAAGACCGTGCAGGGCCAAGGTGGCCCTGTCCAACAACAGCTCGGCCTCTGCCGAGGACTCCGAGGCTTCTGAAGAGGTTCCTCGGAGGACCCCCAGGGTCAAACCGCTGGCCCAAAGGTACGTATCCTTAAGATTTGCCTATGCATTTTCAGCCGAGCTAAGTCTGCTATTGACTGCGCTTCTGCTTTTAATATTGCAGCCCGCTGCGCGACCTCCCAACCGATCGAGTCTCGGAGGGGGATTCTCCACCGGCCGCGCTGGCGGAGAGCTGGACCGAGTCGCGCACCTCGCCTCCTCCGATCGTCGAGGAGGCCGAGGAGGTCCTGTCAAGGAGGACCCCTCCTGTGCCGGACACAAAGGGAGGGGGCGACACTGTTATGGACGAGGTACATACCTCGGCCACGAAAAACCAGGAGGGGAGGGCCCCTTTGGTGAACGAAGAGGGGGCACCCGGACAATTCGAGCTCTCCCCGAGAGTGGTTTCGGAGTCGTCAAGGCACCCGGAGCCAAACATTCCGGTCTCCACAGAAGGAGGAGCCGGGTGCCCCCGCCACCCCCGCCCGCTCCAGAGCGGGTTTAGATGAGGTGGCCGGATTAGATGGAGGAAGCTTTAACCAGCTCCTCTATCGCCGAAGAGCACCGTGCCCTTATGGGCGCGGTGTTGCAAAGTCTTCGGTCCGTGGACAACAGATTGAAGGAGGCCTTCAGCGGCCTTCTCACAGGCTTCAAAGTAGGCCAAGTAATGTTTTTCCCTTAGCAAATTTCTTTTATATGAATACGTAACCTCATACACAGTAGCCCCCGAGACTCTGACTGGCTTGAGTAAAGCCGGTCAGAGGATCGAAAATCGAGAACTCAAATCCTAATGTGCATAGAGTGATGTGCAGGCGTCATCCTCGGTGGCAGCCGCCAACACCGAGGAGTTGGCCGAGCTGAATCGGAAGCTCAAGAGCTCCGAGGACGACTTGCGCCTGCTGAACAAGCGGTTCGACGAAGCGCAAGGCAAGTCCGAACTATAATGTTTACTACAGCAGTTTTTTTTACTAAGTAGCCTAAACGGGGTCAACTGATATGACTGCAGCTGCTGCTGCGGAGGTCGAGAACCTCAAAGCCGAGCTGAGGAAGGCTCAACTGGAAGCGGCGGAGCAGAGGGCGGCGGCCGAACATGCAGCTGCCGAACTGGCTACGGTGAGAACCGCTAGCCAGAAGCACGAGGCTAGAGTGTCTGAAGTGCAACAAGAGCTCAAGGATGCTGTCACGAAATGTGAGGCCCTTGAGCAGAAGAATAAAGAGCAGGCCGCTGAGCTAACCTCATTGGGATCGGTGGCTAAGGAAGCACGGACGGAGGCGCGCGTCTACCAAGAGGAACTCCGCCAAGTTAAACTCATTGCGGATGGTAAGCCGTACTTGCTGCAAAGTGTCTTTGGTGGTAACAGGTTCGCTTTGCTCACGCGAGTGCGGCGTTCCCCAGGCGCCTTTGCGGATCTCTCGAGGAGTGCAGCTGATGCGGCCAGGTTCTTCGCCGCCCAGGAGGGTCGTGCCGAGAAGAGGCTGTTTTGGGCGCAATTTCAAGCACCCGAACATCCTCCCCTCCTCAACAACCAGATGAAGCAGCTGATGGAGTTGCATCGGATGGCGGAGCCGGCGATGAAGGACCTCTGCATCAAGCTGTGGCCTTCAGAGCCGCTGCCGAGCAGCTATTTCGGTTTGGTGCAGAGGCTGTACGACGCCACGCCCCGGATCGATGCCTGGAAGCGCTCCGTATGCATTGAGGGAGCTCGGATGGCCTTCGACAAAACCATGGTGCACTGGCCGAAGATCAAGCCAGCCGAAGTGGCCACCGGACCTCCGCCTCCTGGGAAGGAGCATAGGCGCCCCGAGCAGTACTTTCCCATCATGATGGATGGTGCCCGGGCAATAGAGGCCCAATGCTCAAAAGATGTAATTTATGAGTAGATTTATTTTCCTTGTATCTGAGGAGTTGAAACTTTTGTTTTGTTGAAATGCAAATGGTTGGCTGTACATATAATGCTTGCTATGTTTATTTTGACTCCTGTGCGGCCGTTTTTAAACTGAAAGTTACCAGTCGTCGGCTTCGGCCCCCTTGCAGATACTGCATTGGGTGTTTTCTCTTAACACCTTAACCCTTAGCCGACGTCTCGGTGCCCGGAGGCGGTTGTGTGTAAGGAAAACAAGGCAATCGGACTATGCGGCTTTAGTGCTTTCACTTAGCCATAGGAGCTTGACTGCGGGGGCTGGTGACTAGCCCCCAGTGTATGTGATATCCGGACGTACCGAGGTTGATACCATTATCACCTGGTTTCTGTGACAACAAACCCTTCGTTTAACACGGATTAACCTCCATCGATTTTTAGTTTGACACTTGTCATCGGATCGCCGACCAGTTCTCACTTATTATGACGGTCGGTTTTCGGCTTTCTCCACTAAGGTACTTAACCAGGCTAGCTAGAAGTACAATCGCAGTGGTTCTCCCTTTACCCTCCTAGCCGAACAAAGCGGAACATAGGAGGGCAAACACAGGAGCCGGGCAACCTAACCATTGACCAAAGACATAATTCGGAACTGATTCATATAATGCAATATCCGTGACACCGAGCACATGTAATAAAATTGATGCCGGAATGATGTTTAGGGCTAGATTGAGGTGCAAGCCCCCGGTCTATTAGCCGATCACATCTAAAGAAGGAAACGTATCATAATAGTTTACTTCGGCCGAAAAGCAGAAAGGAAAGTGCAACATAATTAACCGCAGTATGACAAAAAAAAATGGTCGTTATTTCCTTTAAATTCGTGACATCTATCCGTACAATCCAAACTTGCCGAAGTAAATTTTACAGATACTTTAAGAAATAAATACATTAGAGGAAAGGTTTACACAGGGCCTTCATGAGTGGTTTGACGTCCCTACTACGCCCTGCTGCACGTCTGCGCCTTTGCTCTTTATGAAGCTTTCGTGTGAGTGTAGTTGTCGACTGTATGCTCGGCGGAAGTAGTAATGTTCGGCGGACGAGCCCTTGGGGAAGGGTTTTGAGAAGTCGCCGCAGCATCTCAGTTTGACGCTGATCAGGCCCTAGATGGTGCCTGTTGTTGATGTTAATCCGAGAACATCTTTTGGCCATGGCTCGGTCGAACCGAGCTCTCGGCCTTTGTGTCATGTGCCCCCACAGCTGCCCATGGAATCTTGAGCGCGAAGTTGTGCACTCGAGACACGTATTTCATGGCTGGGTGGGCCGTGCTGTGGGGCGTGTATCCCTATTTAGGGTGAGCAAATGAGTGTTCCGGGACCGAGGCTGTAGCTCGGGCGCGTTTCCGTGCGTCGAGTGCCTTGACAGTTGACTGGGCCTGCGACGCTTCTTCGGCGGCCTGGACTTCGACAGCTAAAGCCGCTGTGTGTTCCTTTGTTCTGAGTGAGCGCTCGGTATTACCATTGACGGTAATAACACCCTTTGGTCCGGGCATCTTGAGCTTCAGATATGCGTAGTGCAGGACGGCGTTGAAGCGGGCGAACGCTGTCCGGCCGAGGAGTGCGTGGTAACCGCTACGGAAGGGAACAATGTCGAAGATTAAGTCTTCGCTGCGGAAGTTGTCGGGCGAACCGAAGACTACTTCCAATGTCACGGATCCCAAGCAGGGTGCCTCGACGCCTGGGATTACACCTTTAAAGGTGGTGTTGCTGGGTTTGATCCTTGATGGATCGATCCCCATCTTCCTCACTATATCTGAGTAAATCAGGTTGAGGCTGCTGCCTCCGTCCATAAGGACTCTGGTGAGGTGATATCCATCCATGATGGGGTCGAGCACCAGAGCCGCTGTTCCTCCATGACGGATACTGGTCGGATGGTCTCGACGGTCGAAAGTGATCGGGCAAGCCGACCATGGGTTGAATTTCGGGGCCACCGGCTCTAAGGCGTAGACATCCTGAAGTGCGCGTTTCCGCTCCTTCTTGGGTATATGCGTGACGTAAATCATATTCATGGTTTTTACCTCGGGAGGGAACTGCTTTTGGCCTCCATTGTTCGGTCTGCGAGGTTCGTCGTCATCCTCGCTGAGGGGACCCTTGCCCTGTTCCTCGGCTGTGATCTTGCCGGCCTGTTTGATTACCCAACACTTACGGTTGGTGTGGTTGGCGGGCTTATCCGGGGTACCGTGAATCTGTCAAGGCCTATCCAAGATTCGATCTAGTGCGGACGAGCCATCCCGGTTCCCTTTAGAAGGTTTTTTCCGCGAACCTGATTTTGAGCCGCTGAACCCGGCGTTTACCGCTGCATCATCGGTTTCACTGCCATTGTTCGTGTGCCGGCTCTTATTATTCTTGTTGCGCCGAGGTTTCCCGTTCCCGTCCCGGGCCTCTGAGGTGCCGGGGTCTTCGGGGTGGTTGCTTCGATGAGCTAACCAACTATCCTCACCTGCGCAAAAGCGGGTCATTAGGGAGGTGAGGGCCGACATTGTTTGCGGCTTATCCTGGCCGAGCTGGCGAGCGAGCCACTCGTCCCGAATATTGTGCTTGAATGCGGCGATTGCTTCGGCATCTGGACAGTCGACGATCTGGTTCTTCTTAGTCAAGAACCGGTTCCAGAATTGCCGAGCTGACTCCCCGGGATGCTGAACGACGTGGCTCAGGTCGTCGGCATCTGGCGGCCGAACATAAGTGCCCTGAAAGTTGGCTTGGAATGCATCCTTGAGCTCTTCCCAGCTCCCAATGGAGTTTTCGGGGAGGCTGTTCAACCAGTGCCTTGCCGGTCCTTTAAGTTTTAGTGGTAGGTACTTAATGGCGTGGAGGTCATCTCCTCGGTCCATATGAATGCGGAGAAGAAAATCTTCGATCCACACGGCTGGGTCAATTGTCTCATCGTACTATTCTATGTTCACGGGTTTAAACCCTTCGGGGAACTGATGCTGCATTACCTCATCTGTAAAACACATTGGGTGTGCGGCGCCCCTGACCCGGGCCACGTCGCGCCGGAGATCTGTTGTCATCCGGGCACGGTGCTGCTCCCGAGCTCTATCGTTCCTATCGCGCCAGGCTTGGTATCCGTCCCGTCCAGCGGGCGTGTATCCTCTGGATCCATAGATGGATCTTGATTGTATCCCACTGGCGTTCAGGTCGTGCTGCAGACCATATGGGTCATCCGGTTGAACCGGGTTTTTGCCTGCCCGGCGAGGAGGCGCGGGTGGGTATTCGGTTTCTCCAGCCGTCCTGTCTCGTCCTCGAGGGGGACGGTCGGGCTGGTTTGTCTGAGTTCGTCTGGGAGGTATGGGCTCAAGGGCCTCATCCTCAAATGACGGGAGCAAACGCCGCCATGGGTAACTCTTGTATTGACCCTGGCGTTGATTGTCAAAGCCCTCTTCGGCTGCTAAGACCATCGTACATCTATCGTTGAGTGTATCTTGTTCGGCCTTTAGCTGCTGCTTCTTCTTCTTCAAGCTTCGAGGAGTGGCTATGAGTTGCTGCTTGAATCTTTCCTGGTCCAGGGGGTCCTCTGGGACGACGAAATCCTCAGCTCCGAGGCTATCCTCCTCTTCGGATGGAGGGAGGTAGTTACTGTCCTCGGAATCCTTGGGGTCCTCAGGGTTGTCTTGGTCCTCATGCCCTTCAGGGGCGTCGTGGTGCTGTTCTGGGGTGTTGTCGCCGAGCACCCCCATGTTGTCCGGAGTCTCGTTATCTCCGGTACCGTTCGTGTCTGTGTTGTTTTCCTTGCCCTTTCCTCGCCCTCTAGATCGCCTTCGTCGGCGTTTGGGCGGTTCCTCGTCGCCATCCTTCTTGGTTGTGTCGCCATCCTTCTTGGGGGTGTCGACCATGTAGACGTCGTAGGTGGAGGTGGCGGTCCACTTTCCGGTGTTGGGAGCGGCAAGGGAGGGAGCCATATAAGGCAGGACGTCGATATCCTCGTCCATATCGTCAGCCTCCTCGGAGGCGTAGTCCAACATGTCGGTTAAATCTTCGACAGTGGCTACTAAGTGGGTGGTGGGTGGGACGCAAAATTCCCCGCGGTTGGCCTCAAGTCCGATCTGCTCATGGGCCGAGGACGGGCCATCCATGATACTCATCTTCTGGATCCGATCTAACATCTCGCTTAAAAGCGAGAGGTCCACCGGATCCATGCTTGGGCATACTTTGGAGTCGAATTCCGATGTGCCGGTGTCAGGAGTGTGTTCGGCCAAGGGCGACCCTTGGTTCTCTGGCACTGGGATCGGATCCGAATTTGAGGCCAGATCCGAACTGAGGACCGGCCCGGAGGCGGGGCCGAGGAGAGAATCCGAAGTTAAGGCCTCGGGATTATTAGGCTCCTCAGGTAAAGCTGAGAACCCAGTAAGGACCAGATCGCCCCGAGAGTCGGTGACGTACTCTAGGTTGCCGAACCTGATTTCCTGCTCAGGGGTGAAGCTGTCGACCTGGTCAAGGCGACCGGTCGGGTCGGCGTGCAGCACGATGCTGCCAAACACGAAAAGCTGACCGGGGACGAAGATGTCCCCGCTGTGGATACCATCGCTGATGACAAGGCGAGCCATTGATCCTTGGTGACCCAACGGCGGAGCTCTCAATGAAAGCACCAATGTCGGTACCAAAACCGGCAGATCTCGGGTAGGGGGTCCGAACTGTGGATCTTGGAGTCAATAGATAACAAGGAACGTAGAGACAACGATTACCCAGGTTCGGGCCCTCTCGAGGAGGTAAAACCCTACGTCCTGCTTGATTATATTGATGTGGGAGTATGACAATTACAGAGTTGATCTACCTCGAGATCGGATGGGCTAAACCCTAGGTAGGTATGATGATCGTTCTCCCTCTCTACGGACTAAACCCTCTGGTTTATATAGACACCAGAGGGACCTAGGGTTACATGTGGTCGGTTGCCACCAGGGGATAAACATGCCGGTTACGCTAAATATTTCTTGGAGGAGATGCCAAGTCTTCGGAGGTTTCCTTCTGGTGCACGGGGTTGCCCGCAATCCGGCCTTCCTTCGATGAGTAAGAGCGGCCCATTAGTCTGGCCTATAGGAGATAGGCCGACAGCCCGAGTACCCCCCTAGTCTGGGACACCCTCACCTGGGCTTGGGCCACACGTGCATGTGAGGCATCGTTGGGCTGGGCCCAAACAGTGCACAGGCACGCGTGGCAGAGGATAACTGTCATAACCTTCTCTTTTACCACGCCCCCACGACACGCATTAAATGCAGGCGTGGGAGAGGTGGAACGAAACAACCGCGGGAGGTAGTGCGCCTGAAAAGCGCAGCCACGTAGGACAGTGAAGAGCCAGCCCCCGCGCCTTCCCCATAAAAAGGAAACCGCGAGGGGCGCTGCTTATTTACCTCCCTTTCCCAATCTAGCCATCGCCGCCGTCTTCTTCCTCGCGCAAGAGCAGAGTGCGCCATTCGCTTCTGCCGCCGCCGCACTGCGCCCCCGCCTGCCTCCAAACCCACCCTCCCCAAAGCAGCCATGGCTCCCGAGAGGAACCAAAACAAGCCGGAGAAGGCGGTCGACCCCGAAGCAGAGGCGAGGAAGGAGGAGCTGGCAGCAGCGTGGAGAGACAGTGTCACCTTCAAGCCGGTGCTGGACCAGAGCGATTTGGTGAATCGGTACTCGATCATGTGGGGGAAGGAGACGAGCGCCCACACTGTGCCAGAGGTTCTTCCCGGCTCCGTTAGGCCTGGCCCAGACAAATACCCCCTTTTCACCGCGTATTTTTACTACGGACTTGTCCCCCCTTTCTCTGAGTTCTTCGTAGAGATTATGTACACCTACGGGTTTCGTCTCTTAGACTTCACCCCCAACGCCATGACTTGTATTGCCGTTTTTGCACATATGTGCGAAAACTTCGTTGGGAAATGCCTAGTGTAGCCTTCTTCTGCCACTATTTTACTCCAAGCATCGAAGCAGATGCCCTCTCCGACGGCATCATTTGGATCCCCAGGGACAGGGGCGCCTATCTTCCGGGGCTGCTTCACCGGAAGTGGAACGAGTGGCGCGGGGAATGGTTTTGGATTAAGGAAAAAGACTTCCCGGCCTTCTGCCAGCCCAGGACGACGAAGGTGGTGCGCGGCAACGACTGGAGCTCTTTCGACACCGACGACAAGAAGCTCACAATCGCTACGACACGCATCCTCCGTCTCAAGGCTGCCGGCCTCACCATTGAAATGGTGGGGGCTGATTTCCTTCGCCGCCGCATCGCTCCTCTCCAGAACAAGGGTAGGCCCGCCTGGGACTACAAAAACGCGGCGGATATCATGCGGGTACGTGCCGGACTACACGCCAATTTGACGGTGCTGCAGCATAGGGTCCTCTGCAAGCAGCTCTTCCGCACCTCCAGCAACTTCAAGTTGCCGACAAGCATGGTGCCCTTGTGCAACAACTCCGCCAGGGATTCCATCACTGCGATGATGCCGGCTTGCAATGCCCATGGCGTCGAAGCACTTTGGCAGGAGCCGCCCGAAGACACGATACAGGAGTGGTTTGATACCCTGGTGGAGAGGCTCGTCAGGGGGGAGAAAGACCTCATCCGTGACACCACCCCCGAAGAGTTGGCGCATATCGCCAACCGGGCGGCAGAGGCGAGGATAGCTGAAGGCGCCAGCGGCTCTGGGTCCACGGCAGCCGATGCTGATGAGGAGTCTGACGACGAAATGGCAGAAGAGCTGCTGGAGGAACTTGCCGGGGTGCAAGAGGAGCCTGCCGGGGAGCAGGGCGAGGAGACCGCCGAAGGGCAGGTGCAAAGGGAGCCCCCTGGTCCCGCCGTCCCGGCAAGGAAGCCTCGCGTCCTCCGGAGAGCTGTCTTCGGAGAGCCAGTCCACGGAGCATCTTCAGGCGACGAAGTAGCCAACAAGGAGGCAGCCGGCAAGGCCACCAGACGGCAAGGATCTCGACACCAAGCCCCTCAACAGCAGCGAGTGTGGCGTACCTCTACGAGGAAAACATCCGTATTGGCTGCCGGAGGAGGCGGGTCTTCTCGACTTACCGCACCCACGGCACCCAAGTGGGCCAGAGCTTATACCCCGCCCCCTCCTCCAGTACCAGGCCTGAGAGCTTATACGATCTCTCCATTCTTAGTGACGACGAGGAGGAAGAAGAGTACGTATCTCCGTTCACTTCCGTCAATCCTTGATTTCTTATTGTTGCTAATCTGACTTGCCCCGCCTTGTGATACGTCTCCAACGTATCTATAACTTTTGATTGTTCCATGCTATTATAGTATCAATCTTGGATGTTTTTATATGCAATTATATGCAATTATGTATCATTTTTTGGGACTAACCTATTAACCTAGTGCCCAGTGCCAGTTGCTGTTTTTTGCTTGTTTTTGGTTTTTCAGGAAATCAGTACCAAATGAAGTCCAAATGCCACGAATCTTTTTGGAGATTTTTTCTGGACAAAAGAGACCCTGGAGACTTGGAGAGGAGGCCAGAAGGTTCATGAAGCCTCCACAAGGCAACAGGGCGCGACCCTAGGGGGGGCGCCCGGATGCCTTGTGGGGCCCTTGTGGCTCTGTTTGACCTAATTCCACTTCTATAAATTCTCAAATATTGGGAAACCAACAGATAGCCACCCCGAATAACTTTTACGCCGCCGCAAGCCTCTATTCTTCCGCGATCCCATCTGGAGGCCTTTTCCGGTACTCTGTCGGAGGGGGAATCGATCACGGAGGGCTTCTACATCAACCTTGCTGCCCTTCCAATGATGTGTGAGTAGTTTACCATAGACCTACGGGTCCATAGCTAGTAGCTAGATGGCTTCTTCTCTCTCTTTGATCTTCAATACCATGTTCTCCTCGATGTTCTTGGAGTTCTATCCGATGTAATCTTCTTTTGCGGTGTGTTTGTTGGGATCTGATGAATTGTGAGTTTATGATTAGATTATTCATGAGAAATATTTGAGTCTTCTCTGAACTCTTTTATGCATGATTATTATAGCTTTGTATTTCTCTCCGATCTATCGATTTGGTTTGGCCTACTAGATTGATTTATCTTGCAATGGGAGAGGTGCTTTGTGATGGGTTCAATCTTGCGGTGCTCAATCCCAGTGACAGAAAGGGACATGACACGTATTTGTATTGTTGCCATTAAGGATAAAAAGATGGGATTTAATCATATTGCTTGAGTTTACTTTGTCTACATCATGTCATCTTGCTTAAGGCGTTACTTTGTTTCATACTTAATACCCTAGATGCATGCTGGATAGCGGTCGATGGGTGGAGTAATAGTAGTAGATGCAGGCAGGAGTTGGTCTACTTGTCTCGGACGTGATGCCTATATACATGATCATTGCTATGAATCCGTCATAATTATTTGCTTTTCTATCAATTGCCCAACAGTAATTTGTTTACCCACCGTATGCTATGCGCTCGAGAGAGAAGCCTCTAGTGAAAACTATGGCCCCCGGGTCTACTTTATCATATATAAAAAATCTAAAAATACCTTGCTGCAATTTATTTACTTTTATTTTATTTAGTATTTTAGTTTATCTATTTATCTCTATAAGATTTAATCATTACAAATAACCGCTAAGAGGATTGACAACCCTCTTATTTGCGTTGGGTGCAAGTGTTTGCTTTTGTGTATGCAGGTGCGTTTAACGGAATTTTGCTTGGTTCTCCTACTGGATTGATAACCATGGTTCTTAACTGAGGGAAATACTTATCTCTACTATACTGCATCATCCTCTCCTCTTCGGGGAAATACCAACGCAGTCTACAAGTAGCACCTTGGCGCAAAGGATGGCCAAGAGGGCGAGGACCGCGGTAGAGGACGAAACGACGACAAGCACGGCGCTAGGCGATGACGTCGTGGATACCAGCCCTCGGCACACCCCCTAGCGTGAGGCCACTATTCACTTTCCTTTGGCAAGTATTGGTGTTGAGATATTCAGCGCTGACATCGGCACGGGAGCAGGAGAAGAACGCCCCGAGGAGGAATGCCCGGAGGCAAATCCAACTGGGACGTCTCCATCAACCGGTGTGCCGGCAAGCGTCTCTCCGGCAAGGACCTCCACAGACGAGCCCGTTCGCATTGATGAAGTGCCGGCAACCGAGGCCACCGGCAACCAGGCGACGACAACCGAGGTTGTCGGAGAGGAAACTGTTCCCCCTCAACAGTCTCAGTCCGGTAAGCCGTCTGCCGTTAAGCACTTTTCCCCTTTAAATCTTCTTTTTTGTATTCTTGAACTTAATCTGAATCTTGATTTTCTCTCTTCCCCATTCTTCCAGATCTGCCTCTATTTGATGAAATGGACATCAACTCCACCATCGAGGAGATCACAAGGGACGCCGCCGCCGAGGCCAACAACATTGCTGCTGATGAGGCCGTCGGGAGGGCTGATGAGGAGGCCGCCAAGGACGCTCGCGAAGAGGCCACCAAGGACACCACCAAGGAGGGTGGCAACAAGAGTGCCGAGGCCACCGAAGACATCCCTGTCTTAGGGGCGCCAAGCACTGACTTGGCCATGAGGGCGATCTTGACCGGCAAGGCGGTCGCGGACGACCACCCTTCGGCATCTGAAGAGCCCTTCTCAAGAAGATATCTGAAGGTTGGTGACAACTTGTTCATCATCTTCCCTGGGACGTCAAGCATTGGGGCACCCACGGAAGGAGAAGTCTTGGATGGAGAGATCATTGCAGCTACTGGGCTCGAGGTCGTCGATGAGCCGCATGCCAACACAAACGAGACTAAAGAGCAGCAGCTCCTCAAGGACATGGGCGTGAACTTTCAAAAGCTCCAGGCATGCTACCTTAGCCGCACCGAGAGCTTGGATTCCAGGGCTGCCGTCCTTGACAAGGCGAAGGAGGAGTTCAAGAAGCGTGTGGAGGAAACATAGATCTGGTATGCGGAATGCCTCCAGGACCTCCAAGAATAGCACACCCAGCTCACCAAGGCCAAGGAACAGTTTGTCCTGGAAAAGGCTGAAGTCAACAGGGCATATGAGGAGGCTGCACAGAGGATAGCGGCAACCAAGGCAGGGTTGAACGAGCGCAAGGTTGGCCTTGACACTCATGAAGAAGAGCTTGCCGCTCGTGAAGCAGAGCTTGCCGCTATGCTTCGCGGCAAGGATAATGAGATCCAGGCCCTCATTTCGTAGCAGACCCAGGAGCTGGAGTGCAAACACAAAGAGGCCATCAAGGCTCAAGCTACAGAGCATGCCAGCAAGATCAAGGAGGCCGTCGATGCCGCCGAAGCCGCAGAGGCCGCCAAGATCGAGCTGGAAGGCAAGGTGCGAGCGCTCGAGGTAGATATCGCCACCAAGGGCAGGGAGATCTTGGCGCTTAAAGCAGATGCAGAGAAGGCAACTCACACCTTGGTGGAGCTGCAAACTTCAGTATCCGCCAAGAACTAAGAGCTCACCAAGGCCAACGATACGATTGAAGATCACAAAATGAAGCTGACCGCCTTGGAGAAGTCCCTTGATGAGGCCAAAAAGCGTGAGAGAGTTCTGACGAAGGATCTCGAGAGTGAGAAGGCCCTACTTGTGAGCGCCGCAAATTCCTTCAATGAGCTCAAAGGCGCCTACAAGCTATGGACTGATCGCCTTGTGGTTGTCGCGGAGAACCTTTCTGCGTAGCTGTCTGCCATGGGCTTGCCGAAATACCACTACTCCATCGCCGAAGGGGACACCGCCAACGCCAGGCTCACCCTTTTCTTCGAAAGCTTGATCGAGGCGCTAGAAAAGCACCACGAAGATCGAGCCGCATATCTTGCCAGCGAATCCCGCAAGCTTTGCCGTGACGTCCTGTTCAAGGTGCTCGTCAAGGTGGTGTACCGGAACCCAAGCATTGATCTCTCCAAGGTCTTCACCAGCCTGCCAAAGGGAGTCGATACCAAGGCCGCCGAAGAGCTTGTCGTGCCCATCGCCGACAGGGTCGGCCAGATCCCCAGGACAGAGGGCCAGCATCGGCACTAATTCTTCTCGTACCATCTTGCCGCAAGTGCAGTTTATGTAAAAGACAAATCTATCTCAGAACTGTACTGTGCTTTTAATGTAACATGAACTTGTGTTTTGAATGGATGTATGCATGCTATTCCCATTGTTCTATTCTATCTTTGCATGATTTTTATACCCTACACTTGCCGGAATCTTGCTGGTGCGCGCACTCTTGCCGCGAGCGCTTGAGGAACGGATCCCTAGCAGCTTGCCGGAAGTGCCGCTGCCGGCAAGGTTACGCTTGCCGATCACAACGCAGCCACTTAGGTTGTTGAGCGGACTCAAAACAAAGTAAGGGCGCAACTGACCTCGACAGGGTTCCTTAGCGTGCAGGTTTCTCATACAAAGGCCAAAATCGTTCAAGGAGAAATTGTAACTACAACAAAGAATTTATCTGAAAGTTTTTCAACTTAGCTTTTTCTTTGTTGTGCTTCTTGCCGTAGGACGATATCTTGAACGTCATTTGGTATCCATACCATCACCCCCCCGGAAACTTGTACGCGAGGAACCCTTCTATCCTTTGAGAAAAAGAAAGATGAGAAAAGAGGAGGCTGGAACCTTGACGGTTTATTAATCATCTTATGCAAGGTAGAATGCAACACAACACTTCCTGCAACACATAAACAAATATGTACTTTGACAAAGAGTTGTGGAACACTTATCTTTTACTTATTATGCACGGGGTCCGCGCCTGGCTTTGTACAAAGGGTTACATGCCTTGCCGGCAAGCTCGTACAAAAGAGGTTGCCGGGTAGCCCGGCAACCGCGCCTTACGGGTAAAACTTGCGAAGATGCTCAATATTCCATGAGTTGAGCACCGGAGTGCCATCCTCGGTCTCTAGGCGGACAGTGCCAGGCCTAGTGCCTCGTACCACCCAGTAAGGGCCCTCCCACTTCGGCGTCAACTTGTTTTGACCCTTCGTGGACTGAATCCAACGAAGAACAAGGCCGCTTTCCTCAAGATTCCTGGCGTTAACCTTGCAGCTATGATAGCGGTGCAAGGCTTGCTGGTACCGTGCAGCACAGACAGCAGCCCGGAAACGATCTTCCTCAAGGAGCGTAGCATCATCTTACCGCAGCCCATCTTGATCCTCCTCATCGAAGGCCAAGACTTGAGGTGACCCGTATCTGAGTTCCGTGGGGAGCACCGCTTCTGCACCATATACAAGGGAGAAGGGTGTCTGGCCAGTGGCTCGACTTGGTGTCGTTCTGGTTGACCAAAGAACCGCCGGCAACTCTTCCACCCAGCGCCTTCCACATTTGTGTAGCCTGTCGAAAGTTCTAGTCTTGAGACCACGGAACACTTCTGCATTTGCCCTCTCTACTTGTCCATTGCTCCTTGGGTGAGCAACAGAGGCGTAGCAGATCTTGTTTCCAAGTTCTTGGCAATATGCTATGAAGGCGCGGCTCGTGAATTGGGTGCCGTTGTTGGTGGTGATCCTGTTGGGGACACCAAAACGAGCAACAAATCCTTTGAGGAACTTGATGGCTGACTGTGCCGTCACCTTCCTCACTGGCTCTACCTTAGGCCACTTTGTAAACTTGTCGATTGCAACGTACAAGAATTCAAATCCCCCAGTAGCATGGGGGAAGGGGCCGACGATGTCAAGCCCCCAGACCAAGAAAGGCCAGAAGAGAGGGATGGTTTGGAGGGCTTAAGTTGGTTGGTGGATGTCCTTGGAGTGGAACTAGCATGCTTCGCATTTGATGACCACCGCCAAGGCGTCTTGAAGAGCTGTCGGCCAGTAGAATCCTTGACGGAACACCTTGCCGACAAGTGCGCGCGACCCAATATGAGAGCCACACATCCCTTCATGTATCTCTTCCAACAGCCTCTGTCCATCTTCCCGGCAGATGCACTTCAATTTCACCCCATTTGGTATTTTCTTGTACAAAGTGTTGACAATAAACTTGTACATCCTTGATTGACGGGCTACTCTTTCTGCGTCCTCTTGCTCATCAGGAAGATCTCATGTTTGAAGGTATTGGATGATCAGTTGCGCCCATGCCGGAGCCTGCGGCTCGACGACAAGGACTAAAGGCACTTCTTCCTCTGCGGGAGCGCTTGCCTCGACGGTAAGTATCTGGCTTGCCGGAGGCTGCAGCTCACCGGCCAAGGGTATCTTGTCGGTGGTATCTACTTTCTTGGCGGCTGCCGGCAGCTCTGCCAGAAAGTAACCACCAACGTCTTGCTTTCTCCTCTTTGCCAACCTTGATGGTGTAACGGATGGCTGAGTCAGATGGAGCACAAAAGTTCTTGGTTCCTGCTACCAGTGGCCATGATGATTCGTTGTCTGCCCTCAAGGATGAGCTTGGCTTTGCCCGTTCAAAAAGTATAGGTGTTAAGGACTTGCTTGAACTGCTGGCGGTGTTAGTGGAGAGCGAGGTCATCAAGACGGTTGATCTTGCTGTCAAGGTTTTCTTCCTGATACTTTATCAGAATTTGGTATGCCCTGGGCCTGCTGACCGTTTGGGAAAGGTCGCTGCCATGGTTGAGAACATGGATTATGCTGCTATGGTCCAGATGGACTTTTGTCAGCTTGTTGTGGACGAGCTCCAGGTAGCTGTGGTGAAGTGGCAGTCAGAAGGTAGCGCGCAGAATTGTGCTGAGGGTTGTGCTATTGTCCCACTGATTATGTATTTGGATTGCTTGAACCTTCGCAAATTTTCAGTTATGTACATGTTGACGCCATGTGCGTCATACCTGACGAACAAAAACTTGTTGAAGATATACAACGAAGATATGGTTGTCAAGGGAAGGATTTATCTGGAAACTTACAGATTTGGGAAACTGCCAGTTAGTGCATTCATTTTTAAATGTTTTTTTGTTCCTGTTATCCTTGTTTTATGAACAGCGTCTTTCTATTTTTGCTGTCAGAGAAATCTGAACCTCCTAGTATTCACATGTGGACTTCTTTCCCTTCTTTCCTTTTTTGCAGTGGAAGGCGTCTGGTGATATTGTCTACAATCGTCCAGTTGCAGTTTTATGTGACAACTCTGGTGCAGGCCCTAGCAGTCCTGCTAGGTTCCATGAGCCTATCTGTAGCCAGCCGCCGCCTACCCGGGGTTTCACGGCTGGTCGGATCTCTAATACTAGAAGCACTTCTGATCAGACGTTTGTTGGCGGCAGAAGACACGAGGAGATTGATGAGCTTCTTCAGAAGGTTATCAAGTTAACAGAAGATTTGCCAACCTCTGGTGATAGGTTGAGGACAGTTGCTGGATTTTTCCCTGTTGGCCACGCCCCCCCCCCCCCCCCCGAAGAAGAAATTGTGGCTGCACACAACTTTGATCATGGTGTGGTTGAAGGCTTGAAGATTGCGGTGACGAATATTCGGTCATCGTATGCTCAGTTGAAGCAGTCGCAAGATGAAAAATGCGCTCGGTTTGAGAAGGATGCTGAGCACATTTTGAAAGAAATGGACCGACATGATGCTGATGCTGACGCTGAAAATGTGCGTTTTCCCTTTATTTGTCCTTTGTACCTCATTTGTGTATTATGTGTACTGCTCCTGAGTCTGTAGTTTTTTCGCCAGTTTTATATTTTCCTATATTGTGTCTGTGATTTTTTTTCTGTTGTAGGCTGGAGTAGAATCTCCTGATGTTCATGCATCTCAGGACGATGGGACTGACCAGGACGATGGGACTGGAGCTGCAGATTGTGATGCGCACCAGGATCCTCACAATGTCTTTGGGAAGGACGATCACTTGGCTGATGCGTCATCCCCTCTAGATGTTGTAGCTGAGAAGGTTTAGTGGAATGACTTTTTGTACTATTGTTTTGTAATCTATGTATCTTGTTGGTCTAATGCATTTGTTTTAGATAAGTGAGCTGCATTATTTGGCAAAAGTGAGCTGCAGTCTTTGACATATGTGCGCTGCATTCAGTTAGTGAACTGCATTGGTTTACATGAGTGAGCTGCATTCTTTGGCATAAGTGAGCTGCAGTTTTTGACATATGTGGGTTGTATGCTATTCTGTTGGTGAACTGCATTATTTTAGAGAAGTGAGCTGCAATGTTTTATGATAAAATGAACTTCTTCTTTGTTAATGCTTTCAAAATAGTTGCTAGCTAGCATATTTTCATTTTCTTTACAAGTGAACTTCATATTTTTGAAATTATTTTTCTTAATATACCATCTGTATGGAATATATCATTTTTTGATAAGTGAACTTCATGTTTTTTTTTACTTGTTTCTTTTTTTATATATATTTTGCAGATGACGAACTTGCTGTTGTGGCTCCATCGAGCATTGATCCAGCTCTTCTCAAAAGATACAACGAGCTGTACAGTGCTGTTACCAGGGCTCGGAAGGACAAAAAGAAGAAGTATGACGTTTTTTGAATTCTTAAATTGTTATGTTAATATGTATTTTCTAATAGCAGACTTTGCCCTTTTTCATTCTTGTTATTTTGATAGTATCTTATGTTGCAGTTTTTCAACAAAATTTCAGGGGCCTGATTGCTTTTGTAACTGAGTTGGGCGATATTCCCATTGTCGAAGTTGGTGAATCTTTTTGGACGGTGGGGATGCCCACTACCCGCCTTGTTGATTTAGGGGTTTCTTTGCTGGTAGATAAGTTTAAGGGATCTTCGACGATGGTTGTCCCGTACCATATTTGTGTAAGCATGCATAACTTTTGTTTGTTGCTTTATTCTCTTTTTGTATTCCGTGTGATGACCTGTATGCTTTTCCACCCTTTTCCTGCCTTGATTTGTTTGGCAGACAAGTATTTTGAATGGCAGTAGTGTAGGCAGGGCGGTGAAGTTGATGTTCTCGTCAAGAGCTGAGGAGCGTGTCGATAAAAAAGATATGGTGAGTAATGTTTTATGTGTCCAGAATTATTTTGTGTGTGTCGGTTTTATAGTGTTCTGATTTTTGTTTTTGTAATGCATAAATGGCTGAGAGGATAACATATATATATATATATATATAGGGTGGGTCTATTCTGCCAATAACCTTAAGAGTCTTATTCTACCAACATTTTCTTATTCTGCCAACTCCCACTCCTCGCGTGATCTCACTTTCCTACCCTTCCTCCCACTGTCCAACCCCCCCAGCTCCCTTCACCTTCTACAGGGGCCGCGTTAGAGCATCACCGTAGGCCGCCGCCGCGCCGCCACGCCCTGCCCTGTCCACCTTCAACCGACGCCGCTGCCGGAGCACCAACCCAGGACACCGCCGTGCCGCCCCAGTCCACCTTCTACCAGCGCCGCCTTAGGAGCACCAGCCCAGGCCGCTGCCGCCGGCGCCGCCCCATCCACCTTCCACCGGCGCCATTTTCTCACTCCCCGGAGAACCTCCTTCCCACCTCCCTCCCCCCGCTCGGATCTGGCACATCAGGGCTGGCACCACCGCCGCATCGTCGGATCCGGTGCCGTTCTGGTCAACGCTCGCTTGAGCAGGGGGCTCGTGCGGCGGCGGGCGTGCCATTCGGCTTGTTGGCGGAGTGATGGCGGCGGTGACCTGCGATGGTTGGGGATTGGATGTCTGGTGCTGCTCCACAGCCCCCCCTCCTCTGCTTCAGCTCCCGTGCCCTGCCTCCCCTGGACTCATCGGCGCACATGCCGCGCTGGATCCACGCTGGCTCGAGGCCCCGACAGCCTCCTCATCCTGCCAAGTCGCCAGATCCGTCGGGGGATCAGGTTGTTTCGCCGGCCCAGCACTCCTCCTACCTCCCCTTGCCGGCGGCCGTGCAGCTTCGGTGAGCACCGCTCCTCGCGCGCGGATGACGACGGCGCAGTGGTCCTGCAGTTCGCTTTGCAGGGGCTCCGTTGATGAGGCCGTGGAGTTCGGCCCACAGGTGCGTGAAGTTATCTTGCCCCCCTCCCGCAGTTCACCCTTCCGCACGAGGCCCATGTGCTGCAGTCCATTGGGACGAGGCTCGTGGTGCGGATGTGCAGTCCACTGGATGCTCAGTGACAGTGCTCATGCGTTTCAGATTTTATTTTTGTGCAGTTTATCGGCGATGCCGGAGCCTTGCAGTCCACTGGCTCCGGGGCGAGCAGTGGAGAGGACACGGGCGTGCAGTTCCCCGTCCCCGTAGTTGTCTACTGAACCTGTAGAAGCCCATCTTGCTGCAGTGTATGTGAGCATATGGCCTGCAAGTGCTGCTCTTGATTCCCAGATTGCAAAACATTGCGGTGTGGTTCGCTGGCCATCGCCGTGCACTTCGTTTTGTGGGGCAGTACGTTCTTTGTGGACGTGCACTTTGTTCGGCCGGAGCGGCATGAAGCTCAGTTTTGCACGCGCGTGCGGCTCGGCTACCTATTTTGTGCAGTTCACTGGATACGTTTTTATGTGCTGCCAGCCTATTTCTTAATTTTGCTTCAGTTCACTTGTTTGTATTTATTAAAAACATCATCTAGTTCACTATGAAACTCTTTGTTGTTCACTTGTAAAAACAAAAAAGCGGTTCACTTTGTAAAAAAAAAGTGCAGCCCCTTAGTGGTTCACTTTGTAAAAAAAGAGAAAGAAATCCCCACGGGAGGTTCACTTCTTTTTCTAATGCAATTTGTTTTGTTTGTGGGATGATTGAAAAAAGTAGTTCACTCCAATTTGTGTAGCAGCTCATTACCCCTCTATATGAAGTGCAATTTGTTTCGTGTGTTTCAAAATTCAGTCGACTATTAGAGAAAATACAAAAGAAATCATACAGTGCACCTGCCCTTTGGATGCAGTGCGGTTTTCCATTTGAAGCAGTGCGGTCGGCCGTCTGATGCTGTTCATCTTGTAACTGCAGAAAATTGTTACCGAAACGACAAAAGAAAAGTAATGCGGTTCACTTCTTGATAGTGTTGCGGTTCACTTACGCCCGACGTAAAGCGCCGTCTACTTGCTCGGCTTGGAAAATTTACGTCTCAAAAAAAGAAAACCATGAAGTTCGCTTGCCCGTCTGATGCAGTGCGGTTTTTAGTCTGAAGCAGTGCGGTTTTCTGTCCGATGCGGTTCACTCGTCGATTTTGGTGTCGCGAAAAACAGACTGTCCGCACTTCGGTAATTTCAAAACTGCTCTTAAACCGTAAGGAATTAGAGAGGGTGTTCTACATGAAAAAGTTGCATCTCGTCGATATCTTTCCAACGGCGTATCATTTAAATGGTTCCGACCAGCGGTTTGTAAAAATCCGTGGAAAAAGTCCGCTGCCACCCGTCGTCCGCCGCACCATTTTCAAAATTAATTTAAAACCGTAAGGAATCTCAAAAACATTTCTACATATGAAAGTTGCGTCTCATCCATAGCTTTCCAACGGCGTATCAAACGCCTCGTTTCGACAAACGGTTAAAAAACTAGAGTGAAAACAGTACCGAAAAATTGCAAAATTTTGAAAAAATAGAATTCCGCGATTTAGTAAATTTGAAACTGCTATTAAACCGTAAAGAATTAGAGAAAGTAATATATATTAAAAAGTTGCGCCTCGACGATATCTTTCCAACGGCGTATCATTTGCTTCATTCCGACAAGCGGTTTGCAAAAAAACGCGAAAATACGCTCGCTGCCACTCGTCGGGCGCCCACCGTTTTCGAAACTGCTCTTAAACCGAGAGGAATCTCGAAAAAATTTCAACATGGCGAAGTTGCGCCTAATCCATAGATTTCCAACGGTATATTACACGCCTCATTCCGACAAACGGTTTAAAAACTGGAGCGAAAACAGTACCGAAAAACACCGCGTACCGTTTTTTCGACGAGAAGTTCACTAGTCTCAGTACTGCAGTGTGTTTGCTTCAGAAAGTGCAGTGCCCTCGTGTTGAGCGTGCAGTTCGGATGTGGGCAGAATAACTATTCTGCCAATATTGGTGCAACATTTGATCCTCCAAACACGAATGAAGGCGGAACTGTTGGCCATTATTGTGTAGTCGCCTTGAATCTGAATGAAAGGCGGTTTGAATTTCTTGACTCGCTCCATAAACCTGGCAGTGTTGAAGCAAACAGGTTAAAAGTATCAAGCGTGCATTGAAAGAAGGTAGTGCAAGTTCTGATGAGCCGCTAAATCCTCCGACACTTGATGGCTTTACGTTGAAACATGTGATTGTCCCAATTCAGCCAAATGGGTATGTTTGTTGTAGCCCCCCCTCCCTTGCTATTCCTCAACTGTTCTTTTATATGAATGTGAAACTTATGGTTTTGTTCTTTTGCAGGCATGATTGTGGATTCTATATGTTCCAATTCTTGCAGACATGGGATGGGATTCGAGTTGCTCAGTTTGGGGTGGAGCACATCGGCTACATCAGGAAGGCCATGCTCTACAACTGGCTCACATCATCGAAGTGTTCCTTGGATCTATCTTCGCTTTTAATCTTTGAAGATAAAGGTTGTGTTTTGTGAACTGCTTGATTCCCCTCCTTTTTTTGTGTACTGCTTGCTTCCCTTTCTTAGGCATTAGTTTTTAGTGTGCCAGTGGACTGTGTTTTTTTGAGAGTGGCGAGCTGCGTATTTTGTTGTGTTAGTGAGCTTCAGATTCTTGATGAGTGAGCTTCAGTTTCTGTATAAGTGAGCTGTACTGCTTTTGATGAGTGAGCTGCACTCCCTTTATGTGAGTGAGCTGAATCATGTTCTTTAGTGAACTGCATTTCTGTACATTAGTGAGCTGCGTTTGACTTTTTTGGTGTTGTACTTGGGTATTTCATCGGCGCTGGTCAAGTTAGCTGAGTGTTCCCGTGTTGTTTCCCATCTCTTTTTCAGGTTTTGATTGAGGCCTTCATGGAGGCTGTACATCACTTTTCGAGACCCAGGTTTCTGAAGCAGCTATGGATGATTGTGTTGTTGAAATCTCTCCTGATAAAACTGGTTCTTTGGCTAGAGTTGGTGTGAACGCTGGTGTTGCATCTGGACCTGTTAGTGCAAAGGAAGCTGCACCTGGCTCTTCACGTGAGGTATTAAGTCTTGATGATGATGATGATTTCATGACACCGGTTGTGCCACCCGTCAGTAAGAAGACTAGGAGTGCAACGATCAATCGTCCCACGGGTGTTGAGGGTGTTGTAGTTTCGAACAAGAGGGCAGTAGAGAGGCCTGTTAAGCTTAGATGCTCTTTCGAGAAGTTGAAGCCTTCCAGGTTCAGACATCTTAATGAGGCGAGGCAAATAAAGGATCTCATTCTCAGCCAAGATTTTAGGACCAAATACAAAGAGTGAGATCTATGTGCCTGTCCTTCATCTTTTTGTGTGTTTAGTTTTTGTTTTGAACTTTATTTTTTGACCCCATCTGTGTTTGTGTCTCTTGTGATATCTTTTCCGCAGAAGCTCACTCTTCATGGTCAAAAGTCCTTTTAATGATGTTGAATCAACCAATGTTGACTATATGTTTCGGACATTTGGGAAAGGAGCTTTCATGGACTCGTATCTCATGGATTTTGTCATTAAGTACTGGAAGCAAGATCCTGAGATGAGTTTACTTTATTGTTCTGGTGAACGTGCGCTACTTTCACCTTTATTCATCACGGTAAATGTGTATGCTATCATCTTTTTTTGCCTTTGTGCATTTTTTCTTTCGTACTGAATTTTTTATGTCCATGCGTGCATGCATTTTTTCTTTTTTTGCATGTCTCATTTTATTCTTTTTATATGCAGTATGTTCTTCAAATGGAAATTGTCGTGAAGAAAAATGAAGAAGGATATCCTGTGTTGCCGGTTGTGCATAACCCATTTATTTTAGAACATGCGGCTGAGCAGTTCAGGTTTTTTGTTGGTGATGATAACCTGCTCGACACAAAACTAGTAAGGCCACCGTGTCCATCATTTTCTTCTTCTTCCTTGTTGCATTTCCTCTGTTGTTATTTTCAGCAGTGATCCTAGTGATATGTGTGGAATGAACTTCATTGATTTTTTTTGTTGTCCCCTTTCCCGTATGTATCTCCCCTCGACAGATATTGATGCCGCGCTCTAAGGACGGACATTACTCCCTATACACGATGAACCGCCATCGCGATACCATTGATATCCATGATACGAGGAGGTACACTGGCAATGCTGATGAAGTGACAAAGTGGCGCAGGTCTGAGTACCACGCAGACTGCACTGAACTGGTATGGCAAAGTTTTGACCATTCTGACTACATTATTACCTCTCATAGAACTGCACTTGCTAGTACAGTGGACTGCAGTATCCGTGTTATAGAACTGCATTTTCTCGCAGCACCAACCTGGTTAAACGAGTGATAACCCAATCCTGACTACGTTGTTACTACTCATAGCACTGCACTTGTTAGTATAGTGCACTGCAATATCTGTGACATTGAACTGCATTTTCTCGAACCACCTACCCTGGCTAAAAGAGTGATAAAGCCATTTTTTGTAGATGAGCTCGCATGCATTTAAAGAGGGACAGTTCAGATCACGTGGAGAACATATAGTTTCATCGTCTTAATAGAAATAACTGATTAATGTAACATCTCTGTTTTTTGTTTTACGTTTCTTTTATTGATCTGTAACGTGAACGCGACTGCGACTGCGATTGGGAAGAAAGCCCAATTCTGGTCATCGATAGCCTTGGGCTTTCTTCCCAATCGCAGTCGCGTTCACAGTAACAGTGTTAGGCATAAACATGTTAATGATTTGGACGAAAGCTAGGTTTTAGGGTGTGTACTGTGTATTGTCTAACGTATGTCATGTTTTGCAAATAATTTGTATGAAGGCTATAATTATGGCATGTGTAGCGTCTGTTTTTATTTATGTACATGATTTTTTAATGTGAAATCTGATTCTTCAATGTGTGTTCTGCGTGCATCAGTGCTGTTGTAGCCGTCTCTTTTTATTTATCTTATTTTTATCGGTGAAAAAACTTGCAGAATGGCACTACATTCCGTGTTGTTTTTTTGAACTGCACTTCATTTCTGTATTTAAGTGGACTGCAGTCCGCCCTCTTGGTGGACTTCTTTTTTTTCCGTCGCAACTTTTTATCATTGATTTCATGTTTTTTTAATCTAGCGTTTGCGTGATGGGATGGAGTAGAAAATGAACCGCACTGCTCCTGTCAAGCAAGCGTATTGCCGCGTTAGCGCGAGGCCGAGCCGGGAACGAGCCAGAGCAGGCGACGATGCGGCGTGCCGCGGCATCGCATGCGGAGGCAAATCCGTCACATCCGTGAGCCCACTATCTATCTTAGGGGTGTTGGGGGGGTGCGGTTGTTCGGGGGGGGGGGGGGGGAACAGAATAACCGCACTGTGCCTGTCATGCAAGCACACTGCCGCGTTAGCGCGAGGCCGAGCAAGGGGTGGGGGAGGGGGGGTCGGGACCCCCCCTCTCCCACCCCCGGCGAGGCTGAGCCAGGAACGAGCCGGAGCAGGCGACGACGCGGCGTCGCATGCGGAGGCGAGTCCATCACATCCGTGACCCCACTATCTATCTTAGGGGTGTTGGGGGGTGCGGTTGTTTGGGGGGGGGGGGAACAGAATAACCGCACTGCGCCTGTCAAGCAAGCGCACTGCCGCGTTAGCGCGAGGCCGAGCCGGGGGTGGGGGAGGGGGGTCGGGACCCCCCCTCCCCCACCCCCGGCGAGGCCGAGCCAAGAACGAGCCGGAGCAGGCGACGACGCGGCGTGCCACGGGGTCACATGCGGAGGCGAGTCCGTCACATCCGTGACCCCACTATCTATCTTAGGGGTGTTGGGGCGTGCGGTTGTTCGGGGGGGGGGGACAGAATAACCGCACTGCGCCTGTCAAGCAAGCGCACTGCCGCGTTAGCGCGAGGCCGAGCCAGGAACGAGCCGGAGTAGGCGACGACGCGGCGTGCTGCGGCGTCGCATGCGGAGGCGAGTCCGTCACATCCGTGACCCCACTATCTATCTTAGGAGTGTTGGGGGGGTGCGGTTGTTCGTGGGGGGGGGAACAGAATAACCGCGCTGCGCCTGTCAAGCAAGCGCACTGCCGCGTTAGCGTGAGGCCGAGCCGGGGGTGGGGGAGGGGGGTCGGGACCCCCCTCCCCCACCCCCGGCGAGGCCGAGCCAGGAACGAGCCGAAGCAGGCGACGACACGGCGTGCCGTGGCGTCGCATGCGGAGGCGAGTCCGTCACATCCGTGACCCCACTATCTATCTTAGGAGTGTTGGGGTGGTGCGGTTGTTCGGGGGGAGGGGGAACAGAATAACCGCACTGCGCCTGTCAAGCAAGCGCACTGCCGCGTTAGCGCGAGGCCGAGCCGGGGGTGGGGGAGGGGGGGTCCCCCTGCGAGGCCGAGCCAGGAACGAGCCGGAGCAGGCGACGACGCGGCGTGCCACGACGTCGCGTGCGGAGGCGAGTCTGTCACATCCGTGACCCACTATCTATCTTAGGGGTGTTGGGGGGGTGCGGTTGTTCGGGGGGGGGGGGGGGACAGAATAATCGCACTGCGCCTGTCAAGCAAGCGCACTGCCGCGTTAGCGCGAGGCCGAGCCATGGGGGTGGCGTTCCCACTGTTTATTTTTTTACACACTATTTCAGTTGTTGTTTTTTTATTGTATTTTACTTAATATTATTATGTTTTAGTAACTACCCCGAGATCGTGGGCTTTGGCCGTTTTTTTTCTCCCACGGTCGTGGGCTTTGGGCGTACGGTTTTCTCTCATTCTCCTCTTAAGTTCCCCTCCTCTCCCCTCATCTCCCCTCCGCTCTACAGTCTCCTCTGTACTAAGTCATTTCTTTTTCCTGCCCCTTTCCTCTTCACCGCAGGAACCTGCTTCTCCACTGTCGCCGCGGGAGCATCGTCCGGCGGTTGGAACTTCAGGAGAAGTTTTGTGTGGCGTGTTGTTTCCTTTCCTCTCTCCTCCACTCCCCTCTCCCTCCCACTGACTCTTGATTTTGCTGGCTTCTAACTTGTTCCTCCCCTGCGTTCTTGTTAGTCTTCGCGAGGAGAAGTTTCTTGTGTTGTGGTTTTTCCGGCGAGGGGCGCACGAGTATCTTGATTCTGTGGCGGATTTCCTGCTTGGTGGTAAGATTTTTGCTTGTTCGGTGTGCTTGCTTTCTAAGCTGTAAGAACCCTAAGTTTTCCTCGTGTGATTTGCAGGTCTGGATCGGTGGTTGCCTGGTTTGTAGATCTCGATGGGTACGCCACCGAGTCGCAAGAATGTGGACGCAGGTAATTAGTTGTGCTAAGCCTAAGTTTTCTTTTTGTTAGGTGCTTGGTCTTTGCTAGATCTTGTGTATAATAGGTTTTTTGTCCTGTGATTCATATAGTTGTTGTATGGATATTACTAGTTGTTGATTTTACCCTGGATTGTGTGGTATGTGTATTTTTAGGTCATTTTGACCTCCACCCATATTGTAGTACTGAACATCATGTACAGTTTGAACTGACTAGTGCCATCTGAATAGTTTGTATCAGTTTGAGAAGAACTGCTAGCATGTTGAAATGGTGCACATTTTGAACTGGGTTGTGCCAGTTGTGCTGTTGTATGATTTACTTTTTGCTGTTCATGTTCATGAACTGATGTAATGTCATGTTTGTGCACTTGTATGGTTCATAGGATTGAACTGAGTGCTTGATCATATTTTTGCATACTAGTTTTTTTGCTAACTTTTATGTTGTTGCAGATGTTGGAGTGCCAGTACCTCCTGATTCTGACAAATCAGATCCCCTTCAAGATCTTGCGAATGCTATTTTTGAGAAACCAAATCCTCTAGAAGAACTTGCGAGTGTTGCTGGTCTTACTCTGTTATTTGCTCTTTTCAATAGCGTTGTTTACGTAAATGTGTTGAGTTACATCAGTTATTCCCTTTGTTTGCGTGTGTTGTCATGCATCTTATGTATTTGTTTCTGTAGTGTTATTTGTTTTATTTTATTTTTGTGTGCTTATGTTATTTGGTTGATGCAGTGAATGATAGCCATCGTGCTCCTGAGGACATTAGTGATGTTGTCAAAGATATTAATGATGGTATTTATTCTGTCAATTTTGGTGATGAAGATGGGAGTTTGCAGTTGTCAATTACTCAGTCTCAAAGTGTGGATGGCACTGAGCCTGTTACTCAAGCTGATGATGTTGGTCTGCAACTACAGTTGGAGGATGAAAGGGTAAGAAAGAAAAAGAGTGATTTTCTTAAGAGAAAGGAGTTGGAACGGCGTCAAAAGGTTGCTTGCGTTCATCCACGTGCTGAGGATGGCGTGGAAGCTGGGCATGATGAAGGTGTTGCCGAGGCTGGTGGTACTGGTCATCCTGGTGCTGGTGGAACTGAGATGCCTGCCAAGATGAACTTGTTGCAGACTTGGTTGACTCAAGTGTTTCCTCGTGATGCAGTCAAGGTGAAAAGAACTGTTTTGAAGAGGAAGTTGGTAGATCAAAATTCAGATGGCACGTCAAGGCGTAGCCCACACTTGAAAGCTGCTTGCCAGGCTAGTGATAGCAAAGCCGATGCAGATAATGTTGCTGTCAAGATTGGTCCAAGCACTATTGGTGGCTCCCCTGTTCGCTGGAGTCCTCGAGTTTTGGCATATAATAAGCCTTCTTTGTCTCCTCTTCCCGAGCGCTCTTCTTTAAAGGAAAATAAGAAGCACAAAGTTCCCCCTGCAAAGGTTTACAAAGGTGTGAAGAAGCGTGCTCGTGTGGAGGCTAAAGATCCTGCATTTGAAGGAGATGATCTTGAAGTTAATTCTGAAGATGAAGATGCACTGGTATGTATTTTTTTGTGTGTGCAGTATTTGAGATTTTGCTACATTTATTAGTTGTCGTGATTAAGTTATATTGCTTTGTTCTAGTTTGGCTGAAGTAGGGTACATAGTGAATGTGTTGATTTCTAGAAGCTGTGTGATCTCTAGTATCTTTTTATTAGTATTTAGTTCAACTTTTTTTTGGTACTCACATGATTTTGGTTCAACTTTTCTTATATATGTGTTTGTACTGTATGTGATGTACTAGTTGTACTTCCAAGCATGAGTTGTGACCTGGTAGGGATGTTGGCCAGGTGAGGCTTGATGCATTTCTGAAATATGTGTTAGTGGTTTTGGTCTTTTTGTTTTTTGGTCTTGTATACCTATTTGTACTGTAGCTGTTTTATTAGTTGAACTTGTTCATGCATCTTTTTTGCCTTCGTAGTTTTCTTTTGTTCTTTTAGATTCATTTACCTAAATCATGCTTTCTTTGATTTCCTTTTCAGCCTGTTAGCGTGAGGACTTCGGTCAAGCAGAGAAGAGGAAAAAAGCAAAGTGTTGCTGTGGATGAAGGCGACTCACAACGTTTGAATGTAACTGTGCGATGTTCGCTGAAAGAGATAGATATTTGTGCTCGTTTGCTCAAGGAACGCCATGTGGCCCGAGTTCATGCAGCTGGTTTTGGTTCTATCTTTGATTGGAAGGTGAAGTCTAACATTTCGCGCCCTCTGATGGGAGTCTTGTATCTGAAGATAGATCCTGACACCATGACTCTTGACATGGGTGAGGCGAATAAGAAGCTTCGCATCACTAGTGATGGCATACAACAGCTGTTTGGGTTCCCTCGTGGTGGTCGTTCTGCACCAAGGCCGTCCGAGGACGGATACGACGATGCTCTGATGAAGTTAAGATCAGATCTTGGCATCGGCAGAAGCCAGGATATCAAGACGAAATATTTGAGGGATAAGCTCAGGGTGCTTGTCAATGATCCTGAAAAAGATGACCTGGCTCTGCGTGTGTTCTTCATTGTTGTCTTCATGAAAGTTGTGTTGCCTAGTCCAGCCACTCGGGTTTCCAGGGAGGCAGCAATGTTTGAGAACCTCGTCATTGAGGACATGGCTAATATGGATTATTGCCAGTTGATGGTTGATGAGCTTAGAAGGGCTGTTGTGAGGTACCAAAATGGTGTAACCTTGGGGAAGGCAATCACAGGCTGTGCTATAGGGCCTGTACTAATGTATCTTGACTGCCTCATCCGTGGCAAGGCTCCGGACATTGACATGCGAGTCCCCCGCATATGTTTCATGAACCAGGACAAGCTTGTTGATCTTGCTGATGCAGATTTAATAAGAAAAGGCAATGCAGACCCAAGGACATGGGTGTTTGGGAAGCTTCCGGTGAGTTTTGTTTCTATCCTGGTATTTTAGTCATTTTTTTAAAGTGCAGCTATTTTGGTGGACGTACATGTGTAGTACATAGTTATCTGCTTAGTTTGGTCAGTCTGAAGCTTGTGAGTTTTAAATTTGTTCTTCAGGATTGACTTGCCTTTTTTTTTTGAACTGACGTTCTTGTTTTCATCATATTACCTGTGTGTGTAAACATTTGGCACTACACTGACTGTGAAAGCATGTTAGTACTGAGGCTTTAAATATGTTAATTAGGTGATATTTTTTCTGTTGGTTGCATTGATTAGTTACCTTTTTTTCTCGTTCCCAGTGGAAAACTCAAGAGGAAGTGGTATTTTTTCGGACCTATAAACGGCCAGTCCTGGAGATGCCGTCTCAGGTTCCCAGGATTGTATCATCGCAGGATCAGTTGGGAGATGGTCGCCGTGTTGAGGGCGCTGGTGATATCCCCCTGGCCCTAGTAAGGCTAGTACTTCCCAGAGGCCAGGTTTTGGTATTGATGTAGCTGTTTCTGCGTTGGAGCGCGTCGAGCATATTTTTATTAATGTGCGTTCTGAACTGGAAAAGGTCCCAACTATAGTTGAGCGTCTGAGCCGTATTGATGGCATTCTTCCTGATGGTCATGGATTTAATGCTGATGAAGCGTCGGACTATGTTGAGATGGAGAAAATTTTAATTAGCGATATGCGTGATGGTGCTGCTCACCTTATTCAGAGCTCGGCACGCCTGTTGAACACTGTCAAGCATTTCAGAACTATGCAAGACTCTCGCTGCAAGCCGTATGAAGAAGATGCTGATGTTGTTATCAAGCAGATGGAGCAGAACGAGGCTGCTGCCGGGAGGACTGCTGATGATACCGAGGCTAATGTTTCTGACCACCATAAGAATGGTGTTGGTTTCGACTCTCCTATTCTTGAGGTGAGTCAGTTTTTGATCTTTGAATTTTTACTAGGTTGTTCTGCTGTCAGTACTGTAGTTGAACTTGCTCATCTATTTTTTGATTATGTTTGATGCAGGAGACCACTCATGTTGTTGAGGCTGATGCTATTGACTGTGGAGTGAATGATTTGTCTGTTGATAAGAGCAAGGTTAGTTTTATTTTTACTGTTTAGAAAGTTTATTAAATTTTCATGCGCACCCCTTACCTGTTCATTTTTCCTTTGTTACTATCGGTCAGGATTCTGTTGATGGTGATGAGTCTCATTCGCCCATCGGTGATGTTCCTTTGAATGTTAGCAGCAGCAACGTTGGTGATGATGCTGCAGATGCATCTAAGGTTTGTTATATGTGCTTGCTTTATTTTTTATGCATCTTTCCCTGCTGTTTCTTGTAGTTTTAAAAGTTCCTTTTGTGCACCTCTTGTGGGCTTTTTTGGTTGTTAGTTTTGCTCATTTTATTTACTGTCTGAATTTTTTCTTTTTCAGATTCATGATGTTGAGCGTGAGGCGACCGGTGCTGGTGATACTGGTGGTGTTCCACTTAGCACTGATTGTGACTTGGGTGGTAAGGTTGCTAATGAGGATGTTGGTGGTGCGAGCATACTTTATGGCAAATATTCTAGTGTTGGTAGCGCTGAGAATGATAATGGTTCTGATTCTGAGGATTTGCCTCCAAAAAATTTCCCGCCTGGAGGGCTTGACTACGGTGATGCATTGGAAGACGCTGTGGTGTCTAGCGTGGAAGAGGTGCCATCCGAAGATGAAGATTTACTTATGTCAATTTCTTCCGGCCCCTTGACGCAGGAGGCGCTCCTGTCGTCGCAGGATTTTCTGTCGTCAAATCCTGACAGTGCAGTCAACTTGCTGTCGTCACAGGACTTACCGTCGTCGAACCCTGAAAGTGCAGGTAAGAATTTGTGTTAGTGTTTGGTGCCCCTTTTTGTTTGTACTTCTCATATATGATGTGGTGGCTGTGTTTCCCCTGTAGTGTTTGAACTTATTTGTTTGTTCCTTTCTTTGTGTAAGCAGATGGTGCTAATGCTGCCAAGGTTGATTCGTTTTTCTTCGCTGTTTGGAGGTTGCGTACGAATCGTGGGAAACGGTTAGTGATGGATTTTTGTGTCCTTATTATGCATGTATCATTTTTGATTATTTTCCTTTCTCTGCTCAGATTATTGTTGACATCGCACTTGTTTTGATTCTTCGCATCCTCTGTTTTTGCTCAGTGATAAGCCAATGTTTCAAAATGAGGAATGTGATGCCAGCGTTGGTAAGGTGGCTTCTGCGTTCGTCCTCGGTGGCATGCTCAACTCGGATTCTGCTGATGTTGTTCTATATTGTCTGCGTGAAAAGTGCCGAGACACTGACAAGCTGCTTGTTCCCAGATGGGTGACGGTGAGCATTGCTTGTTTAAGTTTTATTTTTGGTTTGTTTGTCTTTACTGTTCTGCATCATGTTTGATAAGTTATTTGTCAATTTTCTGACTGTTTTTGGTGTTGCGTACAACAGACAAAGATACTTGATGGAAATATCAATGGCAACGTGAGGCAGTGGTTCACTAGATCAGGGGCTGATAGTTATGACTTTGTATGTGACTCATCCTTTGTTAATCCTTTTTTTCCTTAACTGATAAAAGAATGTTTGCTCTTGTTCAGAGTTGGACTCATTGTAGTAATGAAGTTGAACTGATATGTTCCTTGCAATTTTGGCAGTCTAAATAAACTTTTGTAGGCTGCTTTTATTTTTTGTTTGTACTGAGGTTCTTACTCAATTAGAACTTATGTTTTGGTGATCTGCTAGGACTGATGAATTTCCTTTTTGCACTTGATTATTTGTTTGAAGGCTGTTTATGAGTTTCATTTATAATTCTTGAATTCATTTTCTTTTGCACTTGTTTTTTTCAGCTACTTTTCCCTACTTTTGATCCGCCGGCATTTGTGCCTGGCATGGTACCTGGTAAAGATGTTGGCCATTGGTGCTTGGTTATTCTCAATTTGAAATGCCGTCGCTTCGAGTGCCTGGATTCACTCCGTGATGAAACCTGTGATGACGCGGTTAGATTTTTCAGGACCATGACAGATAATATTAAGAGACTCGGGAGGGAAGCCAGTGTAGATAGGGCCAAACCGTTCTCTCCGGTGCGTGTAGATGATTTCTCTAGCGAGTTTGTTCGTGTGCCATGGTAGGAAAACACGTGAGTATCCCTTTTCATGAAATTTATTAGTTGTTTTCTGTTCCTATTATTCGTAGTTTCGCAATTTTTGTTGTGTTCATGTATTTTTATTTTTAATGTATCCTTTGTTTTTTCTGGTTAACAGGCATGATTGTGGATTTTTTATGCTACAAAGCTGCAAGTCTTATCATTGCCGTGAGGATGGTGTTGTTGAAATGTTGGATTACACATTTGAAGATATTCCTGACATTAGAAAGACTCTTCTGTATACTTTTTCGACTAGCGATGTGTTTGAGGTCGACTTCCGGGGTTTGTTTGGCATTGAGCCTTGTACGTATGCATGTCTTTTTATCTTTTGTTTCTAGCTTGCCCTCTTGACTAGTACTCTTATGAAATCTGTAGTTGAACTTACCGTTTGTGCTCCTCCTTTTTTGTTGTAGGTGAGTGGTTGGATCTTGGGGAGCATGACTACTGGATCTTTGGCAGCCAGTTCTTGGAGCTGGAGCATGTGGCTATTGATTTGAGCCAGGGGCGTTCTCCTCAGAAGACAAGATCTGGTGTTATCAAGGGTCGGTTGGGAGCTCTCAGAGGTTCTAAAGCTGCTGATTCAGAGAGCCCCGTTACACCCAAGAAGCCCATGGTCGAGTTGATAGACAGTGATGATGACGCGTTTGGCAAGATTGCTGGGATGGGAAGGGTCACCAGGAGCGCTGCTACCAAGGGCGTTCCGCCTCTTGCTGGAATATTGCGGCGTAGAGTCGGTGTTGCTAGGAAGGATCCTGCGTTGGAGTCTGGCAATGTTACAAGCACGAAGCGTGCACCCAGAGCTCCGATTAAGTTTTGCTCCCCTATGCAGGAGTTACACTCTTATAAATTCCCTCACCTGGAGAAGGCTCGCAAGTTGTATGATATCCTCCTTAGTGCTGAAGGACGCGAGAAGTATGCTGAGTGAGTATCCCTCATTATGTTTCATCTTTTTTATTTTTCTATTTTTCTCGCTGCTATATATATAGAACTTCACCTGTTCAGTATATTTAACTTGAACTGCTATGAATGTGTTATCTCCTTTTCAATGCTTTTGTTTTGTGTGTGCTATAGGACTACATTCTCATTGATACCTCAGTCCGATGATAGTGTAACTTCATTCACTGGCAATCGCGTCTGGGAAGTTTTTGCACCTAGACAACTGATGGAGGGGGATGTAATGGACCTCCTTATCGATGATTGGAAGAAAGATCCCGAGAGAAATGTTGATTTAACATCTGGTGATAGGATCTTTCTGAGTCCATATTTCATCACGGTAACGAATTAGACCATTTCTTGTCTGAAATACTTTGAGTTTTTCACCTGTTCAGTATATATAGAACTTCTCACTGCTATATATATAGAACTACACCTGTTCAGTATATTTAACTTGAACTGATATGAATGCCTTATCTTCTTTTTCCTGCTTTTTTGTATAGTGTTTTTTGAGTTTTTTCAATACTTTGCTTACTGATATTTTTTCCCTGTGTATTTTGTTTTTTGCCTTTTTGCTGGTTGTGCTTGACTGTTCATTTTTTGGCGATGAAACCGATAACTTTAATGTGGAACGGGCAGCGAGAGAGTTCAAGAGCTATGTTCGAGATGGGGAAGATTTACTCACTGCGAAACTTGTCATGATGCCTATATACAAACCTATGATTATAACAAAGGACAAGAGTTTGTCGCACTATTCCTTGTACACCATGAATCGGTACCGAAAGTCCATTGCCATCCTTAACCCATTACCACACCGGAAGAATCATCGTCCTTCAAAGAACACCTACCACAAAGATTGTGAGAAAATTGTGAGTGTTGTTGATTTCCGCTAGCTAAAGCTTTTATCTCCAGTAGATGAATCTTTGCTTTTTTTTGTTTCTGCTTTTGTGAGACCTGAAATGTGTAGTTTTGGTGCTTTTTAATTTATAGTTCACTAGATTGGTGAAAGTCATGAAGGCTGTGTATGGCGAGGCTCAGTATAATGCAAGCAGTCAGCCCAATTGGAGTGTTATTGCAAAGAGACCAAGGTTCGTTATTGTTCCCTTCCAAGGGCCGAATGAGTGTGGACACTATGCTCTCAAGTTTGCGGCAACCTATGATGGTGAAAAGGTTGTAGAGAATATTCAAAATAATGACGTGAGTTCTAGTTCAGCTTTTCCTTGCTGTCTTTTGGTTGGTTGTCTTTTCCTTTTTCCCTGTTATCATTTTCATCATTTTCTTTTGTTTGCAGCCCCGTATTGTAGATTGGAATGCTGAGTATCTGTATTCAATCGTGTTCAACCCGAGTAACCAGATCTTGGTGACGGAGCTTCCTGGGGAGATTCAAGCTTTGGCTCCTGGTGCATGAAAGAATTGATGATCATTATGTAGTGATTGGATACTTGTGTGATTTATCTCTTGAAAACATTGTAGGCTTATGTTTTTATGTTGGATTTGGATGTCTTGTCAACTATGTAATAACCATCGCGACATTGTGATGTTTCTCAGTGTGGTACAACATTTTATAAACTATTTTGTGTGATGACAATGTGTTTGAATAGCTGTTTCACTTTTATCTATTACTCGTGGATTGGTTTTGGTTTAGTCCATTCGCACCAAAGGCTTTTACATCCGTTGAACTAAACACTTTTTCACTGCATTGGGAGTTGTTTCTCAACAGTGGGACTGATTTTATTTTCATCTGTCTTTTTGTACTGATGGTATAGTAATGTGAGGACTGAATTGTTTTTCATATAGCAGAGGGCTTTAAAAATATTGATGTCTCAGTACTATGTGGATGCAGCATGAGTGGACTGTTGCTTCCTGGTTTTCTAGTACTGTTGTCTTATATCTGTTCGAACTGAAGTCAATTCGCATTGAAATTATTTACGGCAAAATTCTTAATTGAGGTGCAGCCAGTTTTTATTTAAATAATAAATTAAGCAGACTATACAATAAATATGTCTGGAACTTCTCGAATATAAGTAGTTGAACTTCAAAGTTAAAATTAATTGCCTATTTTAAATTAGCTACATTTAACAGATAGCTTATTAAGGTCTCCACTTTTAAAGTATCATTTATTTTGTAGCATTTTTAAATTCCTTTGGTCGTGCTGTAGAGCTAAATTCATTTTATTTTATTTTATTTTTAAAATTATTGCCTGCGAACATGTATTTGAACTTTTCTATATTCAGTTTTTGAACTTTTTTATTGTAGTTTATAATTCATTTTCCCCACTCTAGTTCCTTCAATGGGCCTTATGGGGTGAGTGTAATTTGTAGGCGAGGCAGGCTTCCAACGCGCAGGCGTATTGGGCCCTTTTTCGGCCCAAATAGCTCGTCCGCTTGGTTGTGCACTGGCGTCTGCGCGTGCGCTGCGAGTTTAGTCCCACCTCGCTAGTCGAGGGGGCTCTTGACCGGTTTATAAGCGCTGCCGAGGCTCAGGGGTCGAACTGCTCTGTATACTTACTTGAGCGCTTATACACGGCGCTCGGTCTCTGTTTCATGACCTGTGGGCACTGGTCGGTTGGCCCTGCGCAGTGTGGTTTGTGATGGATTCGCCAATGGTTCGCTGTGGGCTTGATTCCAAGTATCCTCCTGCGTAGGGCCGGCTTGTACCTTGGCGGTCAATTTTTTTTAAAAAAAAACTAGTACTTGGCTGGTCCAGTAATGCGGACTGATTCTTCTTAGCATTTTTGTTGTAGTGCTTGTGAATTTACTCCCCTGATAGAAGCATGATACTACTGAATGTTCTCCTCGGGTTGAACTGACATCTCTATAGTGTGTTTTTGTCCCTTTTTTGTTGTGGTCATTTTCAGTGTTCTTCTGGTACTATTTAGTATGGAAGTACTTACGTACCAACTAAGCTGTACTGAGCTTTCTAGTGTTCTGGTACTGTTATCCTTAGCATGTCAGTGCTCATAAAATGTGAACTAAAGCTTCTTAGCCTTTTTGTTGTAGTACTTGTTAAATTTCTAGCCTATTTAGAAAGCATGATTTATTAGTACTGAATGTTTTGCTCGGCTGGAACGTACTTTTTTAGTGTGATGGCACCTTTTTTGTTGTGCTTATTTTCAGTGTTCTTCTGGCACTATTTAGTGTGATAGTACTTGCGTAGACAACTAAGCTGTACTGAGAGTCCAAGACTACTAGTATCTCCATAACTAGTGCTGAAGAGCAGCCACAAAGTTTCATTCACAAGCTACTTCAACTTCACATGATGGATAAACAAAATAGCAAGCTAGCAAACTTGTTCAACCACATAAGCAAACAATGTACTTGACATAAGCAAACTTGTTCAACCTGACACACATGACATAAGCAAACTGGTTTAACCTAACAAAAGCAAACTACGAACTTGAAACAAAAGAAAGGACAAGCACAAGCGCAAGCAACACGAAGGCAGATTTTGATGTTTCCTCATCCCTAAAAGTCGAGGTGGTAGTAGGGGTCCTCTGCCTCCTGTTTTGCCCTTTCCAGACCTTGTTTGATGTTGTCGATTTTCTTCCATGACTCGTAGGTGGCGTACGCATCTATTGCTGCGTACTCGATGAGTTTCTCTGGCAGCGGGCTGATCCCCCACAGTTTATGGTCTTCCTCCTTGTTGATCTTCTTCTTCATCTTCTTGTAGAATGGGTGGATCACGCTGGATGCAACATCAGCATAAGAGTCGTACTTCTTTCCAGTGTATGGAACTCTCCATTCGCACTGGATGTCGATGAAGTTTTTAGGGTTGATCTCCAAACCAGAGTTCTTCAGCATCTTTTTGTCGCGTTCAATGCTGAAACCGGCAAAGGTGTACAACTTCTCCTCCTTCAGGAGCGGGTGGAGGCGCTTGGGCCTGCAAGGGGAGAGACATATTGAAGATTAGTGTTTTTTTCATGATTTAATTCTTCAGTTCTGGTTTACAATTGATGAATCCATGAAGTAGATGCTTATATAGTATAATTCATGGATGAATGTAGTCAGAAACTAGTACACAAAGTTCAGAAATTAAATTCAAGTACACCATGTTATTTTTCTTTTGGTATCTACAGTTGAGTCAATGATCTATCTGCTGTTAGTACTAGTTTAGTTTTCTTTGTTGAATAAAAAAACATATACTAGTGCTTCACCAAGTTCTTACTTTTTTTGCTGATGAAACTACTTTACTACATCAAATTCAGAAACTACTTTTACTACATCAAGTCCAGAAACTACACTAGTGCATCAAGATCAGAAACTACACTAGTACATCAAGTTCAGAAATTAATCTGTTGCAAGAATTTCAGATACTAATCTAGTGCATCAGGTTCAAAATCTATTCTAGTGCATCTACTTGAGAAACTGCACTAGTACATCAGGTTCAGAAACTGCACTAGTACATCTAGTTCAGAAACTACACTAGTACATCTAGTTGAGAACCTACACTAGTACTAGTTTAATGAAATTTCAGGATGCAATACTAATTAAACAGATGCATGAAGAGGTTCAATGAGTAGGATGGTTCACCATTCTTTGGCCGCGGTGATGTGGTATACCAGGCAGAGTTCCTCCACGCATAATTGCAGAACTGCTGCCCTCTGCGGAGGTTCGTCTTCCCTGGTAAACTCCACATCAACGCCGATGAAGCTAGGATACAAGCTGCCGCCCCTCATCCTCAGCCTCCTGATCATCTCGTCGGCTTCGTCTAGATTGCTGGTGCAGACGACCTCCAGCGTCTCGTTGCCGTGGAGATCAACCTCTTTGAGCTTGGTGGTGTAGTCGTACTTCCCACCGGGGACCTGGACGTCGTCGACCTTGCTGGTCTGGTCGGACGTCTCACCACGGTGTCACTTGGCAGACGGTTCCTCTGCCATTGCGCTCCTCCAGCGATGGCGGTCTTGAGACAGAGGTGTTGTGGGGAGTTGCTAGTGGAGTTTGAGCGGCAATGGTGGTTTTCGGAATGAGGCAGAGATGGAGGCGAATGGGTTTTTTTATGGCGTGGTTTGGGACGTGGGGGAGGCGGTTGAACGCGGGCTCACTGTGGTAGTGGTGGTAGTGGACGTGGGCTCGCCGTTGCAGTCCATCGTGGCAACAACCCAGTGGGTGGCGCGGGCGGTGGCCTGGGAAAACCAACCGTCCAAGCCTCATATTTTTGCAGGGGAATTAATGATGGCATTTGTACCGCGCGACTATCTATATTTGGACGGATGGTTGAACCCAGGCTGAACTTACCAGTGCGCGCCTGGTAGATGATGGCAGCGTGGTGACGAGGTTTATTTTAGTCCCACCTCGGTAGTTTTGTTCTTGGTGAAGGTGTTTATAATGTGGGATATTTAGCCCAGAGTATCTTGTTCCCTTGAGGGCACTCACACATGGGCCTGCTCCAACCATCTGCACAGGGCCGTCCTAGCACACTAGGCATCAAGTTTGTCACACCAGCCCTGTGCCGTTGGTTGGAGCAGATTTACTCTTTTTTTGTGTGTGCTGCTATTTTTTAAAACCTTATTTTTTGAAATGATTGTTTAAATCAATATAATTTTTGAAAATATTTTTACATGTAATTAATATTTAATTGTACTGCATCGGTAATTAATGTTGAACTTCTCCACAAATTTAGGGGTGTTTCGTACAAATTCAAGTGCACTGCTTTTTCATGGTCCGTGTATATATTTTTATTTTTTGTAAGTAACAGCTATCTAAATTTGTGGGGTTGTGTTTTAATTTTTAATATCTATCTTGGGAAGGAAAATATAGCTCAAATATAGTAGTCAATTTTTGTAGGTAACCGCACTGCAATTTAGTTGAAAACGGACTGCGATGTTTAATTGACAGCACATCTTGCTTCAACATACCACACTGCACTGTTTGACACCACAGACTGCATCCCTTCTATGACTTTGCAGCTTCCTGCATTTTTTTATGTGAGCGAACTGCAGTTGCTCACTATGTGTGGGGTGGGGGGGGTGGGGGGGTTGGGGGTTTGGGCCGTGAGAATGTGTTGGGCCTGTTGGGGTGTAAGTCACATCTGACCCAAGTAGGCCTGCCTGCATGGCTGCTTTGCTCTGCGCTGTGTGTTTGCGGCGGTAAAGTTTAGTCCCACCTCGCCTACCGAGAGCGGGCAGGACCGGTTTATAAGCCCTGGCGAGGTAGCGCTACCGAACACCTCTTGATACTGATTTGGCGCCTACGCACGGCGCTCGCTAACCCATCTCGTTGACCCGTGGGCCCTTGTGTGCCTGGGCAAAAGCATTGTGGCTCAGAACGGGCTCGCCTATGGTTCCTCTATGGGCGCAGTCTTAGTACGAGACTGGCTTGGTCCAGGTTGCACCTGGGTGGTCACCTTTTTTTTCATTTAGTATGCAACTAATTTTCTTTTAGCACTTCATTTAATCATGTATATCGCTGCACGCATCCATAGTGTGCATTGCATTAGCTAGTATCGTGAACTGCATGCATCTTTCTGCATAGGTGTTTAGTCTTTTATTGAGTTATATTAAAAAAATATATATATATATAATATGTCCTTGTGTACTGCTTTTACAAATGTTTCGCACTGCACTGCGTGTACAATTGTTTTTTGAGTTCTTCATTTAAGCATGTACTGCTCTGCATGCACCCATAGTGTGCACTGCATTAGCTATAATGGTGAACTGCATGTACCTTTCGGCATTGGTGTGTTTGCGGGGTGTGGGTTGCCGAATTCCATTGAGCAGTCAAGGTACATTGGTTTCTCGTCTTCCGTTTTTCTTGGAAATGTAAGTTGTATTGATTGTCCTCTTTTTTTGGTAACGTAATTTACATTAATTTTTCTATTTTTTCCCAGTGTGCCTAGACCTTTTGCATTCCTCTTCTATATATTTAACTCTCCTTTGCAGTTCATTTCCCCTGTAGCCGCATCCACACTCCCTTTCAAAGCGCCCTTTCTATCTTTTCGGTTTCTAGGTTTTTTTTGCCATGGCGCCAGGCCCCTGTGCGAACCTCTCCTGCTGCGGCCATGGCTGTGGTGTGCCGACGCACTGCGACTGCTCAGCCTGCAGTGAGGCCCGGCGTGCTCGCCGGAGGGGCAAGGTCCTATGCTAATCTGGGCGAGCGCAGCAGCTTGCGTATGGCATGGTTTTCACCGAGGGATTGGATCTGGACGATATCAATGTCGTTCAGTTCCATTCTGCTCTGCTTCGTCGTGGCCTTGGGCGCACCAGTCCATTTGTCCATCGCCTCACGCCCACAGATGTGGAGACTCATTACAAGATGGTAATTTTCGTTTGATCTGATTATTATTTTTGTCTTTTATTATTAGGTATAATTCCCACATTAGTCTGAACTGCTATCACTTTAGAAGCGTACCTCTTTTGTCTAATGAAGTGTATTGCACGATGTTGTTGTATCTTGTTTTTAGGTTTTGCTAGTGTAGATAGAGCTGGGTTTTTTTGTATGTACTACATGGTTAGAAGATGTGGACTGCCTAGATATGTGATGAGCACTATTGGTTTGCACCATTTGTTTTTATATCAGATACGCAGTACATGCATCCTTATATGAACTGCATGTAAATGAGACTTGTACTGCATATTACCATGTTCCACACTGCATCTACTCCTTCTGTGCACTTCGTATAATAGGGTCATGAGCTGCATGTACGTTTTCTCTGTACTTCTTATGGCTCCACTATGCACTTCATCTATCTTGCGTCAGCACTGCATAATGGTTCGTACTGCTGTTCGTCCTCTAATAGTTTTATTATTATTTCTGTAGAAAATCCCCCATCGAGCTATTAGGTATCTCACACTTAAGAAGGCGGGTATTCTCCAAGTTGTTCTCGGCGAAGGTCACCCAAAACCAGCTGAGTATCGTGTTCGCGTTGATGGGCGGCTGTATCTGCAGAGAGGCTGGAAGGAATTCGTCATTGAGAGTGGCCTGAGGTCTCGTCAAGTTGTTGTCCTAAACTTTTTTGAAGTTGGGGATCGTACTATTGAAATCACGTTTGACGTGATTGGTTAAGATTTGAGGTGGATTGTAATAAGTACTTTTTGCGTATCGAATGCTTCATCCTACTCTGTTATGTGGACTGTAATAAAAACTCGTATTTGTTTTCTATCTGTGAGACATGCGTATTTTTACCTAATCCGAACTTCCTGGCTTGCATGACTGAACTTCCTGGCTTGTATGACGGAACTTCCTGACTTGTATTTGTTTTAGTTGGTTCAACGCAAGTGCATTGCACGGCTACCGAACTGCATGCTCAACTACAATGAACTGCACCTATAGGGAAAGAGAACTGCATTTGCCAGGAGAGAGAACTACTTCGTCGCTTGCGTTCTGCATGCAATCGGGTGCTGCGGGATGATTTTAGTTGGTTCTGGACGTCCGTTGTCCTTTGTTTCTTTTTTTATTTACTGGGATCCCGATTAAAATCTGCAGTAATGGACCGATTTGGCGGACGAGCTTTTCCTCTGATCGTTCGTGTTCGTGTGTAATAGAAGCTTAAAGTCAGCGTGTAATTCGTGTTTATATAAGTCTTACAGATATGCAAACTGGTATATGATTACTATAGTGAACTGTATCTATTTTTTCGTTAACCTGCTGCTTCTTCTTGACGACTGGAGCGCGTCTTTTGTTGCACTTTGCCGTGTTGTTCTTGGCGGTGTTGCAGTTTCTTCTCTTCGCACTGTGGTGTTTATAGCGCCTTGCCTGGTGGTTGATGGCAGTCTTTGTTTCCCACGGCTGTGAACTGCAGTCTTTGTCTTTCCTCGCGTGCTGGTTGATGGCGGTGCTGGTTTTGTACCACTTTGAACTGCATCCTTTCGTGTTCCTAACCTGTTTTTTGTATGTGGTGTCGTCGTTGCTTGTTTCTGTACAGCTTTCCCTTCAGTTTTTTGTCTTTTGTTTGGTGGTGTTATTGGCATTATTTCTTCAGGTTCTCCATCTTCTTCACTCTCTTCTTCTTCTTCTTCTTCTTCTTCATCGTCTTCTTCGTCTTGATCTTCTTCAGAAACAAATAGCTCCTCTTCTTCGGTTGCATCACTATTTTCTTCTCCAATATCATGTTCATCCTCTTCTTCATTTTCTGATCTTGTTCTCTGTGGGCAAGTTCTCGCATTGTGTCTCTACCTCTTTTTGCAGATGCTGCAGAGTCTCGGTTTTGTTAAATTTTGAGTTTTGCCAGCATAACTGGTATGTCTATTATTCTGCTGCCTTGGTGCAGCATCCCTGTTTTGTTGCGCATCTCCAGTGCCGTGGTTTTCTTGTTCATTTTTTTACATGTCCTGGAATTGTGTCCGTTGATGACATTACATCAGGCACCTTCTTATTCCCAGCGGCCTACCATCACTGTCCAGCTCAGGCTGTGGCTTACTATTTGTTTCAGCATTTTTCTCCTTGGATGCAGCCTTTTTTTGAGCTGCATCGCCCCCTTTCTTCCTCCCTTTTGTGTTTGAAATAGGAGGTGGAAGGATTGTTTCCTTTTTTATTTGAGCAGTAGCAATGTGTTCAGCACCTTCCACTTGCTCGGTATTGTTGTCACCCAAGGAATTCTGTGCTTGCTGAATTTTCGCTGCTTCTTCTTCTTCATTCAGCACATCAACCTCCTCAATCAGTGCCCTCATACCAGACATCGCCCTGTGGTACCCGGCGTCGGACCTTGTCCCTCTGTTTGCCAGGTCCATTGCTGTTTCTGCCATCGTTTTTCTACGGCAGAATAGTGAAGTTCCATCTGGTGCTGTTTGTTTGTAGTCTCTACGGTCAAACGTTGGATTTGATCTTGCGTTTCTGGTGTATCTTTTCAAGATGTACACTTCAGGAATCTTGTCTACCCTCAACTGATGGAGCATGCATATCACATGGACGCAAAAGAGCCCTGTAGACAACACAAAATTCTTTGTTTTGTAAGTGAACTGCATTAAATTAATAGACCATACTTTTCTTTTTAAGCAAGTGAGCTTCATGCATAGCTTGCTGAAATTAAGCTTTTTGTGCAAGCGAACCGTACCTGTGTGTGTCCACAGTTTGCACTCGCATTCGTAGACACTGTTCTCGACATCGGCGACCACTTGGAATTCATGCCTTGCCCAATCAAATGCATCTGATCGGTTGTAGTGGTGAACGAGGTATTTTGTTGGGTTGTCAGGGCACTGGTCTGCTCTGAATGCTGTGCTGCGGTAATGTGTCTCCTTGAAATCTGCAAAAACTGCCCTTGTGTATATTTTGGATAGCTGGACTTCAAATCCAAATTTGGTGGTCGTCTTTACCTCTGACTGCGTGATCAGAAAATTAGTGTTAGACATCACAAAACTGGAAATATTGTTTGTTTTTGAAGTTATTACTAGTTTGATGAACATTTTATGTACCTCATTCCCGATTGTCTCTGCGTGCTCGACGGCCCTCCTGGTCTGAATGCACTTGTCCACCTGTTGAGCAAACAGATGGAGATCATGCTTCTCTTTGACGAAGTTTTTCTTCAGTATACGGTTCATACTCTCGCTTCTCTGCGTGGAAGTCATCCGCGCACAAAATATTTCCTTGTAGTAAGCTGATATCTACTCTTGCCGGTTATCCCACAGGGAATTCATCACCTTGTCATTTTGCAAGTTGTATTTCTGCATGAGATCCTTCCATGCTCGTTCAAATTCTGACGGCATTAGTGGATGGTTCAGCACCGCGGTGAGGTCAGCCTTGAATGTGTCGTACGCCTTATACAGCAAGGCGAGGTGGTCTTTGTACTTCTTCATGATGTGCCACCGACACAACTTGTGCAATGTATCCTTGAGGCTAGTTTTTAATGCTGCCTTCATCGAAGAACATTGGTCTGAGAGGCACAAGTAGTGTATTTTTATTAAGTTGTCCATGTGCAAGAAAGACGGAAGAAATAGAAGTGGACCAAACAAATGTAAGTATACAGGTGTTGTATTGTACCTGTGAGCATGCAGATTGGCGGCTTGTAGTTCATGCACCTCAAGAATGGTTTGAAAACCCATTCGAACGACGGGATCGTTTCATCTCGCACAAGGGCGGCAGCAAAGATCGTGCTCTAGAGATGATGGTTCACTCCCACAAATACTCCCAACGGCATGTGGAACTTATTCGTTTTATATGTCGTGTCGAATGTCACGCAGTCTCCGAAATCTTCATACGATCCTCTGCAACTTGCGTTGGCCCAGAAGACGTTTCTTACACGTTTATCTGCATCGACATCATAATCATAGAAGAACTCTGGGTTGATCTTCTTCATCTTCTCGAAGAAACCTAGAAGTTTCTTGACGTCATCTTGAGACTCCTCTCTTGCAAACTGCTATTTTCTGCATTTCAAACACAATGCAAACTTATGTTATCAAAATGGTAAATAATTACCCAAATAATGCTCAAGGGAGATGTTTTGTGGTGTGCTTACTTGTTCACCCAGTCGCGGCTAGTGTGTCCCATGAATTGCAGACCACCGGACATACGCGATAGTGTTTACATCATCTATGCGTGTGTGTGGTTGTCCAGCTGCATGTCCTTCACCAACTGGTCAATCAAAGGATCATCTCTTTTGTGTGAGTGCATGTGCAAAAGCATCCCGGGGCTTTCAATCATCTTGTGATTGTGCTTGAGCTCAACCTTGTGTATCACAAAGCTCCCATTCTTCCCCTCTTTCACTCTAATTCTTGCTAGGCAACCAGTCCTTTTTGATGTCTTGCCACGTTTCCGGTCATATTCTGCCATAGTTGACTTGTGCTTCCCTTCTCTGGAGTAGACAATGTAGTGATTTGTCTTGTGGTGCGCATTTTTCCGTATGCCAAACCCTGCATGTCTTGCATAAGTGTTGTAAAACTCCCATGCGTTGTCGTACGAGCTGAACTTCATTCCAGCAACAGGTATGAGTTTTGGCGGCATGTTTTGATTCTGCAAAAACATGTTATTCTGCAAAGAAATTCTGTCATTTTGCAAGATAGCGTTGTGGTAAACCATGTTAGGAAAAAATTGCATCATCATCTTTTGAATTTGTTTCTGACAGAATTTCCTTTTGTCACATTATTAGAGACTAAGTGCACTGCACTACGAGACTAAGTGTACTGTTCTGTTTTAGAAAAGAGGACTGCATACGAGGTAAGAAAGCACTGCATATTATTTAGATTTTTTTAAGAGTCAACTGCATTAGATATTGGACCAAACTACACATGTAATTTAAGTGCACTGCTTTTCTCAATGGACTGTAATATTTATATTTTTTGGGGCCAGAAAACTTACATGCGTGTACTGTCTTTTATCTGATGGCGTTTGCAGCTCGCCGGGTTGTATTGGACATGGTGGGGTTATAACAGAACTATGTAGTTGAGGATCTCGCGGTGGCAGCATTGAGGAAGACTTGTTCCTGCCGTTGACTTCTGGCCGAGGCACCCTTGGTGGTCGCTGCATTGAACTTGATGCAGCAGGTGCACGCGGAGCTCTGTTTTTTGCAGCAGGTGCACGCGGAGCTCTGTTTTGTGCTGCAGGTGCACGCGGTGGTAATCCAGTGTTGTGGTGATGTCTCACTGGATTGGTTTGAAATTGTCGGGGCGGCGGGACGTCATCGTCATCATCCTCATCATCATCATCATCATGGTCAACAACATCATCGTTGTCTGTTCGGACATGCTGTCCAAATGTAGCGAACTCGTGCTCGTACTCTGGCTTAAGAATTGTTATTGGCTCATCGTCATCGTCATCATCAACACCATCCTGTTGGTGAGTGCCCTCCCACATGAAGGTGACATCGTCGCCATCTTCCACCGCCTCTTCTTCCTGGGAAAAATCTTCTTCCGGAGAGTATTGCACCCTGTTGGTGGTAGTGTAGAATCCTGGAGGTATCTCAGGAGTTACCCATCTAGTGTTTCCAGAAGCTTGACTCACCATGCTGTTCAGAGGCTCTGGGTTGGGATTTATCCGCAGCATTTTTTGTCTGGTGAACTGAACTTCCTGCACAAAACGGCCGAGCTGCATTGTCAGGCGAAATGAACTGAATGATGCGAACTGCATTGACTTAAAAAGGGGACTGCGAAGTAATGCAGGCGGACTGCATCATCGTGCAGGTCGAACTGAAGCAACCTCACTGCATCATTACTCAGGGTGAAGCTATGCAACTGTACTGCATAACCGAGCGACTGCACTGCAGTTTTACTAACAGCGAACTGAAGTAAACGCACTGCAACGGCTTTGAAGACGTACTGAACTTCATGTACTGATGGCGAATGAGAAGTGAACTGCTTACCTCATGTTGAAGTGCGTCTTTGCATTTGCAGGAAGTTCCCTTCGTTTCCGTCTGCAGCTCTCTTGCATTCACCCGTGCAGTCCACTTTTCTTTACGCTTCTTCAGTAGCACATGGGCGATTTGAACTTGACTCAATGTCAGTGGAGATGGAATTTTTGAGCCGAACCTCGCAGAAGCTTGCATCCAGGTACTAGCGGTAGAGGAAGGAGCCTTGCGAGCACTTCTTTTTCGTCTGACTGGTGCCATGTCGAGGCAGCAAAAAATCGGATCTGGCGGAGGATGGAATGCAATGGATCCTGACGCGACGCCGATCTGCGAGGCCGATGCTGCGGAAGAAGGAGGTCGGGTGGACCGAGGCAGCAGCGCTCCGAGACCGCTACAGCGGAAGAAGGCCTGGATGGGTGGGGCGACGGCGCTGCGAGGCCGCTGCCGCGGAAGAAGGCCAGGAGAAGGTGGGGAGGGGAGGGGCGGCATCGCTGCCGGCCGCTCCCGCGGAAGGAGAAGGGGAGCGGAGGGGCGGCGGCGTGGAGGTGGGGGTGTTATGAGAATAAGCGTTTTTGTTAGGAGAATAAGACTCTTAAGGGTGTTATGAGAATAGACCCACCCTATATATATATATATATATATATATATATATATATATATATATATATGTGTGTGTGTGTGTGTGTGTGTGTGTGTGTGTGTGTGTGTGTGTGTGTGTGTGTTTAGAATAAAATGCTCAGATTTTTTTTGAGACATATAAAATGCTCAGATTTTTTTTGAGACATATAAAATGCTCAGATAGGCTGACGGCTCTTAACTTTGGGCCACAGGCCGGTGGGCATGCATGTTTGGGGGCCCATGTGTTCTAAGTCAGCACATTTCAACCCATAAATATTGCATCCGATAGGGACGGCGCTGGTTTTAGATGCTGTCGCAAGGAGAAGACAGAAAATTGAATAAAGCACGGCAGCTGTTAGACTGAAATCGAACGATAGTTCCCAACCAGCAATCAGAGTTGCAATTCTTTCAGGATGTCCAACGTGATATACGCTAGTACTACTTATACACACAGGACACTTGTTTCACCATGGCATATATTACATCAAAAGCTCTCGGAGGATAGATCAGTTTGGCAATTGCGTGCTGCTACTGAAGAATTTCAAAGTTGATTAGGACCAGATCTCCTTGCAGAGAAACTTCGATTCTGACATCATCCCCAACCGCAAGATTTGATTGAGTTTTGAACCTTGACCATCCTTTTAGCATCAATCATCATGCGACCATCCTTTCCACTTACGGTATATTGCGCAGGTTCATTCACACCAAGGCTGTGCATGGTAAGAGAAACTTGGCCACGGTCGCCCGGATTATTGAACGACTCCCTCATTGCTCTAGGAATTTTCTGTTTGCAAACAAGAGGACATACGCAAAGAGGCCCAGTCTGTTACAGGTGCAAGTGCAAGTTCAAGTGTTGGTGCGGGTGCCGGAGCCGTTGCTGGTGCCTGTGGCGGTGCGACTGGTAGTGCCGCCGCTGCTGCCGGAGACAGTGCTCCTTCTGGAGCTGGTGCTGGTGTCGGTGCCGGATCCTCTGGTACATCAGCCTGATCCGCTGACACGGTCGGTGGCCAATCTTCTGCTGGATCAGACTGAGATGCTGCCGCTGTCAGTGCTAGAGCCAGTGCCGGTGCCGGTGCTCGATCCGCTGCGGCTGCCGATGCTGGAGGTGGTATCGATGTGCGAGACAACATCCCTCGTCTCTGGTCTGCTTTGATTTCAGACTGCAGCTTTGTAACTTTGCTACGCATCCTTCTTAAGCGAGAGTGCACATGAGCAATTCGAACTTCCTCTGGCACCGTGACCCGGATCCAGTCCTTTTCTTTCCTTCTTTTAAAGGCGACAAGGACTAATTCTGGCGTGTTTGTTAAAGTAAACTGCAGTTGATCAGAGGGCTTCAGATTGTACTCAGACAATAGACGGATCCAATTGTGTCCACTAATATAAGTGATGGACAGTGCCTTCGTTATTGACATATCATAAGAAGTGAAACCTTCTAAAATAACCATCATAGAGCAAACCAAACGGTTTATTCTGTAACAAATGTGACATGGCAAAACCTGCATCGTAAAATTGCAGCAAAAGTAAGAAAACATGACAGTTAATCAATGAGATTTACTTTATGTGACACGACTTAATCCTTACCAGGAAATCACTATCTTCAAGTTCTAAATTGAAAGTTGTTCATCCAATTATGGGTGGCATGCAGGGCCCCTCCTTACTCCCACAAGCAGGACAGTCCAAAGGTCGTGACAACTCGTATGGACCGAACATCCGCGGGAATGGAAATCCTGGTGGGTGCGATAAACCCTGCAATGCATACATATATTGGAGTGTAACCATAACTGATGTATACTCCCGCCATCCACAAAAATAAGATGATCTGAATATTTCAAAATATACGGACTGAATTGAGTGGACAAACACACCAAAACATGTCTAACTCTATATACATCTGATTCAGAAAAAATGTAAATATCTTATGTCTTTGAACAGAGGGAGTACTGTACTGGCATGAAAAAACACAGATACCAAACAACCGAAATTGGTATTATAGGTTCACCATTTCTAAAACATTAACATAGAGTGTTCTCAGGATTCACCACAAAACAAAAGCGGCAGTACTAACCCATATAGGGTTCACACACACAAATCAAGTACTGAACAATATTACTTACTACACACAAGCCAAGTTGCACTAATTAAACTCTGCAGACTATTTCTTGCCACCGACCTACGGGATGTGCCCCACATAACTGACTAGGCCATGGACATCGTGAGAGATGTCTATCGGCACCTTCGCCATCCCGTCAACCTTGGAGAACCTAACAGTGTGGTCTTTCCACTCATAAACATGCCGATGAAGACAGGCCATGTCAGATTTGTTGGGAAGCTTTACAAGAACCACACCCTTCGTAATCGCAGGCACAGCTAAGAAATTGTTGTGGTGAAGTACACCCTCGAGAACATGCCTGATTATAATGCTACAGGAAAACACTTGTTCACGACATGTTGCTACAAGGACACGGCAGCTGGATAGTTTAGTAGTGCACATCCTCAGGTCTTCCAGTTCACACAGCATGACTTTGAGAACTTCATCTCCACAGCGGACCTGGTTCTAATTCAAACAGAAACCAATATTTTATTACTGCCTCCGTTCACAAATATAAGATGATTTTCTATATTTTACTCCATATAAGACTACATATAAGCACAGAAATGAGTGAACAAAGACACTAAAACATGTCTACATCAGATACACAAAAAAGTTAGAACATCTTATATCTATGAACAGAGCGATTACTTACAATACCCATAACACAAGTTACTGAGGGTACTATATTCTCTTCCTACAGCTAGCGTTGATGTTCATAAAGTAGTTGAAAGTAATCTATAAGAAATATGTGTTATGTGCAAAAATCATATGCATGTCAACCTCTCGCATGTTTTGGTCAAAAGAGACATTTAGAACAGTCATTTGGCACACAAAAACCACATGAAACATCACCCAGAAAGTTATACTACTAGTACTACGTGTACATTACACAAACATCGCATATTAGCAAGCACTTTGCAAGTTAGATCAGAAAACACGATCAAGATTGCCAAAAAGATCATCAACAAGAGATATTACCTCGACCGGCTTAACGAGGGATCCCGGAGAGGTGGCCTTGGCCAAGGCGATGGCCTTGAGCTTGTCTGTGGTCGTCTCGGTGGGGAGCTTGCTCTTCTTCAGACTCTGAGCCTCGATGGTTTTGGCCAGAGCCATAGACATCACTTTGGCTGGTGCTCCAGGGTTCATCAAGAAACTGTCAAATAGAAATAAAAGGAAAGAAAACGATAATCAGAAACCCAAAAGAAGAACAGAGAGGGAGTTAGGATCGGTCGCGGGGTTGCAAAAGATGACTAGAACGGAAGTATAGAAGCACCATTGATGCACTCACCTTTCCTTCTTTGGGAGAGAAGAACAATGGCAGAAGCGAGTTGGGGTTTTCTTGAAGAAATGAGGAACAAGATGAGGGAGAAGCGAGTGGGGTTTTCTTGAAGAGAGGAAGACGAGGAAGAAGAGTGAAATGATGGTTGCTTCGTCCATCCAACTTACTGCTGGAAAGGTGGGGTTTTGTGATTTGACGCCTCATGGGGCATTACTGCGGTGCTACAACCGCGGTAAGTCCACCGTGCAGTTGTGCACTCTAGTGCGGAGTAATGTGGTGCATGGCAAGTGGACCCCGAAGCTGGCTATCCCACACGTCGGCGAAAGTGAGTAGCAAGGTTCCCGGCGACCGTGGAGGAGGATCCGCACGGTAGAGCGTCTCCACTCTTTCTTAAAAAAAATATTTTTTTGATTACAGCAAGCGTTTCCACTCTTACGACGGAGGAGTGCGAAACACGGCAGCCACTTGAACTTACACTACTAGTACTCCCACTACTAGGCATGTGTAGTGGTTCATACAGCAGTCTTATCTTGTTGCCAGTGTAGCAAGATATAATGATAAAAAATGATGTATAGTAAACTGATTATACCACCCGAAGAAAAGTAACTGATTATAAATAAATCTATTGTGAGGGATATTGTTGCGAGTGTTTCAACATATTTTTGGTTTACATCGCAGCTAGTATTCACGAATACTGTCCTGGGTGCGTCCCCTGCGTGTACATGCCTTCTATCCCATGCTACCTTGGTGTACAGTCGACCTATGCTGGAGTACTATTATTTTTAGCAGACAAGGCAACCGGAGAAGTAGAATCAAGGGATGGAGGCGGCAGCCGCTACGAAAGGGTGTCTCGGGAGGATTGACATCCCGTGGCATGCTGTGCACATGTCACCTATGAACAGTAGTGTAACATGCCCATTTTTTAACGTCCGATTGAGAATGAACGGTGAGATCAATGTCAACAATACTCGGGGTACAGTGCACAGAGAGTATGCTGCTACTGTGCTCGGCCGAACAGGAACCATACGAAGCACGCCTCTATAGTGCTCTGTGCTACAGTGAATGTTCTGGACCGTCTGAGTTTGATCCAACGGTCAAGTTACGCCATGACATGCCCATGCAGAGGACGCCTAAACAGCACCGAAGTCCCTCTGCTTCTCCAGGCGCACGACGGTGGTGATGCAGGGTGCCACCGCCCGCAAAGCCCGCTCCCGGTCGACGGGAGCCAGCTCGTCAAAGACGGCGTCCAATGGCACAAATGGATTCCGGTGACGTAGCCCGGAGAGGATTCGTCCGGCAACGGCGACGGCCGCCCGCACCCCCTCCTTGTCCAGCGCCGCCCCCACCACCGTGCGGAGACGGTTCAGCTCCTTGGAGATATAGGTGAAGAAGGAGACCAGGTCGGGAAGCCGCAGCTCATTGAAGTCGATGGGCTGGTCGAACGGGTTTAGCCCGACGGCCGGCATGGTCGCGCTGGCACGACGGTAGGCATCGCACAGCTGCAACACTTGCGTGGCAACATGGTCCAGCAAGTGGTTGAGGCGATCCTGGACCTCGTCATGATTGGCATGCTCGCGCTCCAGCAGGCTCGCCATCAGGGCAACCTGGCCGCCTAGGGTATCTCCCGCTTTCTGCAACAACGCCGCCGACGCCTCAAGCATCTTTGTGGTGGACTCCTGCCGCTTTTGAAGCTCCGTGAACTCCCGCTCATAACGGAGGAGCATGGCACTCTTCTCCTCCCTGAGCTCAAGGATCTCCATGTCCTTGGCCCTGAGCTCCGCATCCTTGGCCTGGAGCTCCTCTGTCAGGCGCCTCACCTCAGACTCTGTGATCTAGTGCACCACCATGGAACCCGGTAGAAGTAATGGGGAAAGGAAGCAAAGGGGGCGAAATGGCTGGAAGGCAATGCAATCTATGGGAAGGCGGAGGGATCGGGGTAAATCTTTTGGTTTTCACCATGGGAAACCCCAGTCGATGCCTTTTCACATCAGGGGGCAGTGGGTTTTACTGGCGGAGTCATCATGACTAATTCCTGCCGCGCCTGCTCCTGTCAAACAAAAAAAGAATCCTGTCGTGCCCAAGGACCAAAGCAACGCAGCGGTGAATAGTATTTTAATTTACCTAGCCGCAAGGAGGGAAAAATACTTGAAAAAACAAATGTGGCGGCGGCCTAGCTGATCGGTCGCACTAGCCCAACTAGCTAGCCACCATGCTTGTACTTGGCGGGAAAGGTGGGGTTTTGTGATTTGATGACTCATTACTTCGGCGCTACGACCGAGGAGGACCCAGAAACCGCACGGTAGGGCGTCCGACGCTCCCACCGTCCCACGTCTCAGTAAGGAAGAAAATATGCGTGCAGCACCGGGGAGGACCCAGAAACCGCGCGGTAGGGTGTGCCATGTCTCAACACGCAGGAAAATGTGCGTGTAAAAATATATGAGACGTAGCTATGGTAAGAACTCGGGACCCAGCCAGTGGGTCGAAAACACCCCACTAGCCACACAGCTTCATCATGCTAATGTGGCACGGAGGATAGGTGTGGTTAGCTCCGTCTCGACCAGCCACGAGGTTTCTTGTTCCTAGGCGATTCATCTATTTTCCAAGCATTTTTTTAGTTATAATAACACCACGGCCAGCTCGCGCTGCTCTTAGTGTTTGCCCGTGCGTCTAAAGATTGTAGATGGAGAGGAGAGAGAGATCGCAGACATGGGACCAGGCAGTAAGTGAGTCAACATTCATGCACGTGCTGACGAGCCACTCCCTCTACTCTACTCAACGTGATACAGTACAGTATAAAATCAAGTTATGCGACAAAGCCAACAACCATTGCTACTTCTAGCTATCGATGTACGCTTTGTAGTCCAGGTTGCCGGCTCGAATCTCGTCCTTCTGATTTTTTATTTTTAGGTCCAAATTTGTTCCATGATGAGTGGAACCCCCGTGTGTTGTTCTGATATTTCTGTGTACGAGGGATTTTTTTCACAAACACTTTGCGCGGTTAGACAAGTTACGGCACTAGTTAAACGTATTTTACAAGTTTAGGAACAAAAGTGACAGCGGCGGAGAATATCGCGTGTTCCCCACGGCTTAGATGCTACGGTGATACGAGATTGTACGTCGTTGGATCTGATATCCAATGGCATGTGAGTAGTCTTTGTACTTTTGCTCAATTCCCAAACTCTTCGAGGGATTTTTTGCAAAAAAAACATACATACCTCTGTGAGCCGCTGGATCTTGGATCCAACGGCTCCCATGAGCTCGTATCATGGTAGCATCTAAGGTGTTGGAGAACCCAATATTCTCACGTACGAGAGAATATAAGGTGCTCCCCGCAGCTTAGCCGCTACGGCGATACGAGCCGCTAGTAGTCGTTGGATCTGAGATCCAATGCCATGTGCGTAGTATTTGTACTTCTACGCAATTCCCAAACTCTTTGAGGCCTATATTGCAAAAACATTCAGACCTCCTAATGGGAGCCGTTAGATCTCCCGCGAGCTCATATCACCGTAGTATCTACGGTATGGGGGCACCTCATATTCTCCCACGCGAGAGAACATCTCAGGTGCTCTCGCTGCTTGGATGCTACGGTGATACGAGCTTCAAGGTGGTTCGATCTGAGATCCAATGGCATCTGAGTATAGTCTTTGTACTTGTGAGCAATTCCCAAACTCTTTGAGGTTTTTTTTTGCAAAACCATTCAGACGTACTAGGATCCGTTGGATCTCAGATCTAACAGCACACAAGAACTCGTATCACCATATAGCATCTAAGGTGGGAGCACTTGATATTCTCCCGGGGGTGGGGGCACAACCCATTGGTGTTTGGGAGGGTGGAGCCAAATGTTAAAAAAATATAATCTAAACCCTCCTAAAAAAAGACCTTCACAATTTTATCTAAGGTTGGGGGTAACTCGGGGGTTACCCCCCCTCCCGACAATCTACATGGCTCCGCCTATGCCAGAGGCGTAGAGCGAGCGTCTATGTGGGCGAGGTCAATCGAGTCATATATAGAGGGAGAGACCGAGTTAGTGTGGGCTAGCATACACTCGAATGAGAAAGACGATACAGAGAGATATCATTCGACGTAGCTGTAGTGAGGGCTAGAGGGAGATAGTTACCGAGAGAGTGGCCTAGATAGACTTTGTGTTTGTGCGCGCGGCATGCATGGAGTTTTTTTTACAGAGGCAACATATGTGTCTAGAGGGAGAGAGGGAGGGCGATATAGAGGGGGAGAGAGAGAGCTCGTCATGGAGGGCCCGACGAGGTTGTGTGTGAGAAATACATTTGTTGAGAGCGTGAGGGCGGGTGTGAGATAAATTGAGATCGAAACATGAAGAGAAATAATGAGCGTGTGTCGGATACCAATAGCTCTATTAACAAAGAGATGAAGATCGATCGATACAGGAAGTATGTGTGGTGAAGGGGGGGGGGGGCGATGGACAGACCTAACACAACATTTGAGTGTACATAGTAGTAGACTTAATATTCACATTTCAGTTTAGTGTACATTGTAAACATTGAATTGAGGACTATGTATGGCTTACATTTTATTTTTGAATTCGTGCCATACATGCATGGATTGGAAAAGTAGATGCACTATACTGACTCATTTGTTGTTGTATTTGTGTGTGTGTGTGGTCATATGCTTAAATACATACAAAGTTTTCTCACCACCATACCATTCATCTTTTAAATTTGAATTTGCATTAAAAAACCTAGTGTGGATACCATGAAATGTGAAATCCACGTTGAGATCACTATATCACTCGTCATAAATCAATTACCGTCCCTTTTGGAATGACCAATTATTTGCAAGGAAAATACGGGCATTGTAATACATATAGATTCGTTCGCCAATTTTTAAAAAGATTCCTTTCCTGATAAAAAAAAAGATTCCTTTCGCATTCTCAAATGGTAGCACCCGACGGCGTACCAGCCAGACCGGGCTCGTGTCGTGGTGGTGGCGTGCGTGGTACGCTAGCCAACCCCAACCAAAAGAACCGCGATAAAACTTCGCGCCTCCACTCGAGCCTCCGCGTTTCGAATCGAAATATGTGGCGGCCAGAATTCCAGCCCTGCGAAATTCCCCTTATGTCCCCGGTCCATAATGACTACTCCTACGACTACCGATGAACACTGGAGGGATGCTTTAGTAACTAGCCCACGTTACCTACCATGCCGAGCACATTCAAGTCCCTCGGTCGCCGCTACCCAAGGTCACCCGTCAACTCCATTGCCTACTACACTAGGATGAGTATAGAATGGAGCTTCGTTTTTTGTGCCTACTACCTCCGTCCTGATTTATTGGTCCTCTTCGCATTTTGTGCTAAATTTTGACCTTACATTTAACTAACAAAATGTTAATGCATGTAACCAAAAATAATATCACTGGAAACTATGTTCAAATACGAGTCGAATGACATAATTTTTTGGTGGCACGCATTATTATTAGAGTATGACACAATGCATTGTTTGAAGTCTAACTAAGCACTGCTTGACCAAATTTTATCTTAAAAAATATGAACATCTACTACAAGAATAAAGATGTATCGCCTGAAAATTTATTTCATGATGCATGTAATGATATTGTTTCGAATCCTGGTTTTTAAATTCCAGAAAATCCAAAATTCACCTGAAATTCATGAAACTGCGCATGGTCTCGTGATACGGCACAAATAGGATGTGGTAATTTTTTTGATCAATTTGAGACAAGCTGCTTATGAAAAGTTACACACATAAATAGCCAAGGTATTTTGGAACAAAGAGCTGTCACGTTAACGCGAACGGTTCACTAATATATTCAAACCGTGGGCGTTAGACCAGCGTGCCGCCACGTGTCCCGCTTCTCATAGGTAGGTGCCGTCCAAGCAAGCGTGTGAGTCGACGCGAGGCATGCGAGCAGGCCGCTGCGCAGGCTCACTGGGAGGCGAGCCCTTTGACCAGCCTCCGCCACCCACCTTCATCCCAACCACACCCACTTTTAATGGCGCCCGCGCCGCAGTTAAAATCACCGCCGCACTCCCCGCTCTCGCTACAATCTTCTCTCTGCCTCTCCGATTCTTCTGTCGTCTGCCTCCAATCAGCCTGACCTCACCGTACGCCATGGCGCATCATGATGGGCTGCCCCTAGTCTTCCCGTTTCCTGAGGAAGACCCTAATGAGGTTTTGGACAAGCTTGACCTGGCCGTGCGGGAAGTCACCGCATCTGTCCCCGCGCCCGTTCCAGCTCCCGTCGCTGCACCAGCACCAGCGCCCATCCCCGTGGCATTGATGGGCTGGGAGCCACACACTGTCGCCCAGCTTGAAGCCGCGGGGATTCATGAGGTCCCCGCTGACATGCACACGTCTGTGCACCTACCAGGGCATGCACTGACGCACGCGCCTGTGCCGGTGCACGTGCACACGAATGTCTCCGCCGCGCCGTTGCCAGCGCCTGTCCCCGCGCCGGTGCCAGTGCCCCACTCAGCGGCATGGGTCGCCGCCGTCGACCGCTACCTTGCAGCGACGCCAGTCGTCGCCTCCTGCCGGTTGACTAGCTCCTGGAGACCGAAGTCCAGAACATACTGGCCTTCCGTGAAGCTTGGGCCAACGTCCAGGAGTATGCCAACACCGGCGCAAGACGCCGCCGTCGCCGCCGGCCAGTGGCCCAACGACACACAGGGCACGGCAGAGGAGCCGCTTCCCGCCGCAAGACGCACCCGCCGCCGCTGCAATTAGTTTTATTCATTTATTTTTTTAGTTCGATCGTGGTATGAATGTAAAGTCACAGTCATACTGAATGAAATCTATGGTTTGATCGATTGAGTGTTCTGCTAGAGCCCTATCAAATTAAATAAAAAAAGTCATCAAGCGACATGTATTCCTTCTCATCGCAAACATTTCATATTAAATACCTGCGTCAATTCCAAATACTTGTAGGGCGCGAGCAGGTCCCTTTGAGCACTAGGCGATACATACATTTATCCACGCATTTAATTATTACTACTAGTTAAATACACCACGGGTGCCTGAACTTGTTCGTCACGGTCATTTTTTTCCTATACTTGTAAAATATGTACTAGTAGTAGGTGAAACTGGTGCCGTAACTTGTGAACGCGTCCAGATACGGTCGACGGCATTGGGCATCTGCCCCGGGTGGCGCGCCATGATTATTAGCTCGCGCGTTCTTCGTGTTTGCCCGTGCGTCTGCACCCATGGGAGTAGAAGGGGAGGAGGGAGAGATAGCGGACATCGGACCCACCAGTAAGTGGCTCAACGAAGGGGAGTAGTACGTGCTGACGAGCCGGTCCCACTGATGTACTGAAAGTAATATAAAAACATGATGTCCATTAAAGATACAACAAACGCGACAATCGATTTCTGTGTCCAGGCTCATCTACACCCACGCTGAAGAACAAAATGAAAACAAATACTAGAAAAATTCAAAAAATTCCATTTTTTTGCATGGTAGACAATTTGGTGCATGATGTCCGCTCCAATTTTCATATCATTTGGACATCTGACTAGCTCTCGGAAAAAGACAGATTTGGGGTCTGTAAAAGAGTGTACTGTTCTGACCCAATTTGTCTTTTTTGCTGAGAGCTACTAAGATGTTCAAATGCTCTTAAAATTGGAGCGGACCTCACACAATGAATTATCTAGCACGCACAAAAAAATTGAATTTTTTTGACTTTTTTTGAATTTTTTGTCAATTTTTTGATTTTTTTTGAACTTTTGTGAATTTTTTCTTGACCGGGTGCAGCTGACCCTGGGCACCAAATCGCTGACGTGCGCCTGGAAGGACCTAGTCGCCTGTTCGATCCTCGTCCTTTTCATTTTTAATTTATATGGGTCCAAAATTGTTCCATGACAGGTGGGTCCCCCGGTGTGTAGTTTGTAGCATTTTAATTTTTGGGGCGAAATTTGTTCCATTACAGGTGGACCCCCGGTGTGTAGTTTGTAGCTTGTTTGTAATAATTAAAGAAAACACGAGAGTTTTTTTTTTCAAAAATACCATGGTGTGACGGGAAATGTGAGAAAGAGCGTACGAGAGAGTGGTCACAGAGCTAGAGGGAAATAATTGGGGGAGGGGCAGGGCCGCAGGGGGGGGGGCAACGGTGTTTGGAGTGGTTGTGGGCCAAATGCTAGAAAAAACTAACCTAAACCCTCCAAAATAAATGCCTTCACAAATTAATCCAATTATGGATGCATTGTCCCCCTGGTAATGTAAATAGCTCCGGCCCTGCGAGAGATGGAGAGGTAGCGTCTATGTGTGGGAGAGGCGGCGTGAGAAAGCGAGGTCAATCGAGACATAGATAGACAGGGAGATAGGGTGAGTGTGGCTCGACATTCGGTCAAAAGAGAGATATGCTCTGGAGAGATATCGTGCGATCGAGCTTTTGGGGAGGGTGAGGGCTGTAAGGGAGATCTTGAGAAATTGACCTACATAGACAATGTGCGTGACAGAGTATACAAAGTGTGGATTGAGGCCCAGACAGGGAGATATATCGTTTGTGTGTGAGAGAAAGCAAGGTCAATCTAGACATAGATAAAGAGAGAGAGATTGAGCGAGTGTGGGCCACCATGCGGTCGAAAGAGTGAGAAGTACGGGTTGGAGAGAGTGACCTAGATAGATAATGTGCGTGAGAGAGTATATACAATATGTCGAACTAGGCCCAAACAAGGAGATATATCGTTTGTGTGTGGGAGAAAGCGAGGTCAATCGAGACATACATAAAGAGAGAGGGAGAGATTGAGCGAGTGTGGGCCGCCAAATGGTCGAAATAGTGAGACGGTTTGGTGAGAGTGACCTAGATAGATAATCCACGTGACAGAGTATGTAGTGTGTCGATCGAGGCCCAAACAAGGAAATATAATGTTTGTGTGAGAGAGAAAGCGAGGTTAATCGAGACTTAGATAAATAGAGAGAGAGAAAGATTGAGCGAGTGTGGGCCACCGTGTGGTCGAAAGAGTGAGACGGTGTGGAGAGGGTGACCTAGATAGACAACGTGCGTGCATGTGCGAGAGGGGGGGGGGGTCTAGAGAGCCAATGTATGTATCTAGCGACAGAGGGTGGGAGGGAGAGAGAGAGAGCTCGGCATGGAGTGCAATGGCGGGTGTGTGAGAGAAATACGTTTGTTGAGAGAGTGGGGGAAAGGGGTTTGTGTATTTGAGAGAATTAGAGATCTAAACAAGGAGAGAAAGAATGAGCGGGTGTCGGAAACCAAAAGCTCTATAAGGTGGTTAAGAGTGGAAGATTGATCGATAGAGGAAGTATGTAGTGTGTGTGTCGGGGGCGGGGGAGGAGGGCTAAACACAACATTTGAACGTAGATAGTAATAGACTTAATATTGACGTTTCAATTTAATGCACATTGTAAAATTTGAATTGAGGACCATGCATATGGCTTCTGTAATTATTTCGAATTCGTGCCATACATGCATGGTTTGGAAAAGTTGATGCACTAATATTGACTCGATTGTTGTGGTATTTTGTATCTGTGTGGTCATATGCTTGAATACATCCAAAGTTTTCTCACCACCATAGTGTTAATCTTATACATATGAATTTGCATTCAAAAACTTAGTGTGGATACCATGAAATGCGAAATTCACGTTAGAATTGGAGATCGCTACGTCACAAACACACTCTAATTCAAAGAACTCATCATTAATTAATTACTAGTATGTCGTTTCGAAGGACTAATTATTTGCAAGGAAAACACGGTTATGGTAATACATACAGATTCGTTTGCCAATGAAAAAAAGATTCATTTGCATTCTCAAATGTAGGCGCACCAGGTAGACCACGGTCGTGTCGTGGTGGTGGCGTGTATCGTACGGACATTATAAACTGCGCGCCTCCACGTTTCGGATTGAAATATCTAGCAGCCCGAATTCCAGCCCTGCAAAATCCCCCTTCTCCCCCGCCCCCTTCCGCGCCTAGAGCGCTCAAATCCCTAATTCGCCGTCACCCAAGCAAAATTCGAATCGCCCCTCGTCTCGTCTCGTTCCCCACCTCCGTACGGGACGACGACGACGAAGACGACGGTCGCGCTGCACCACCGCACCGGAGCTGCCTCATCTACGCCCTCGTCTACCGCACCGGGTGGTCCACCGACAACATCAGCCGCCACAGCCGACGTGCTTCACACACACCAACTTTCACCGCATCAGGTCTGTTTCACCGACGCCATCTTCCACCTTACCGGGGCTACTTCACTGAGCACATCATCGCACCTCCACCCCCCACTGGTGTTTCACCAATGGCCTCGTCCACCGCATCGTAGCGCTCCACCACCGCTCAAGATCTGCTTCCGTAGGTGGCCAGCCAACGCAAGCGCATCACCCTCAACGGCTCTGAAGTGACCCGCACTCTAGGCGAGTATGCCTAAACGCCGGCCCGAACTAGGTATCCACATATCACTGCATTGTGCACTGTTCCGACGATGCTTGGATATGAAAGCGCAGGTTAGCTCCCAGAGGGGGGGGGTGAATGGGAGATTTTTAGAAATTCGTCAAACTCCGAAGATTTTGACAAAAATTAGAGTGACGAAATAGAAACAGAAGTGAAGCTAGATCGGAACAGATGTAACTAGCATGCATAGAAAATACATACAGGTGAAGAACAAGTAGTCATACAAGCATACATGCATGAAGAAGATGAACTGAAGACATGATAGACAACATGATGAAATCTTTAGTTCAAATTCATCAGAAAAGTAGATCACAAGTTCTTCAGCAGCGGAAATAGCATAAAGGTAAAGGGGTGAGGAATTTGAAACTGATTGGGCTTGACGAAGACACATCGATTTGGTAGACCAGTTCCAGTTACTGTATCAACTATACGTCTGGTTGAGGCGGCTGAGTCTTACCTCGGAGGACACTTAGTCCTCACCGTATTCCTCTTGAGCTAAGGTCACTTAGACCTCGCCCAATCACTCGTGGTAAGTCTTCAAGGTAGACTTCCAAAACCTTCACAGACTTGTTCACCGGCACACCACAATTACTCTTGGGTGCTCAGAACATGATGCCTAACCGTCTGGAAGAATGACAGTCTTCAAAGGTAATAAGCGTCGGATCACACATATCAACTTCTTCGGTGATGCTCAGTCACTTAGGCTCTGGTTGGGTTTTCCTCACTTGGGTTCTCACAAACTCGTCAGAGGAAGGGTTGCTCTCAAATGACAGGTGCCAAGTTCTCTCTCGAGCAGCCAACCAACAAGTGGTTGTAGGGGGCGGCTATTTATAGCTAGGGGGCAACTTGACATGAATTGTCATAAATGCCCTTCTCAGACATGACCATTGTCAGGATAAGAATCCACTCGACAGCTGGCACGCGGCGCAGCAACGGTCGGAAATTAAGCTCTCAATTTCGCCGGGGCACTCTATTTCCTCACGATAGGCAGATCGCACTGGCAAAATCCTAACTCCTCAGCTTGACCAAATTCGTCAGAGACCAGATGAACTTCGTCACTGTCACTGTCAAATTCGTCAGCTGTTCCGGAGGTTTCCAAAGGCTTCACTCGAAGCGGCTTAGGTTTGTATAGTTTTGAGCATCGCTTTGAAGTATGAAATATGTTTCACCTTGACCCCCTTTAACATTACGGTTTTTCCTATGACTCAAATAAGAAGAAAAGAAACTATGAAAACAAAGTTTTCAAGCTTCCAAGTCTTCACAGGCCGCACCAAATTCTTCACTTGAAGAAATTCATTTTTAGGGGTCGACTTCCGTGGTTAAACGAAGTCTTCAGGAACTATTCTTTCCTGTGTACACTCACAAACTCATGAGTCCCTTAACTTATTTGTCTTCAATACTCCAAAACCACTAAGGGGGCACTTGATGCACTTACAATCTCCCCCTTTTTGGTGATTGATGACAAATCAGTTAAGTTTTCAACGGGAATAAAATAGTGGAAGTGTAAGTACAGAATGTGAAGACATTGGTTACAAGATATTGAGGAACTCCCCCTGAAGATGTGCATATGAAGATTTTGCTCTGGATTGCAAATGCACATGGCAGGTTGAAATTTTGGAGATCTCCCCCTATATCTTGGAATCCAATCATGCATGATCATAAGATATTGAAGAATTTGAATGCATGATGGAAATTGGTGTCTGACGAATTATAACATGCATGCACAGATATATATTTTGAGGATCAGAGCATAATCACGCATGCAAATAAAACGTCACAAAAGAATGTCAGACCACCAACAGTATTTAAGTTACAACTCATCAAAGGAGCGAATCAACTGAAGAACCAAGAGTTGCAACTTAACAAAAATAAACAGCCCAGTATAGGAGACCCGCTTAAAGACTAACTAAAATTTCTCCCCCTTTGTCATCAGATGACCAAAAGGAGTCGAAACTGAGAACTAACACCCCTGAAGAAATCAAATCATGAAGCAGTCGAGGGAGCGCCAGCGTCGTTGTTGGGGTCGCGAGTTGAAGAAGGGCCTGCTGCAGTGTCTTCAACATCTTCATTTTCATCAGTTGTGCGTGAGGAAGACACAGAGCTTGGAACCATCGGAGGAACTTGAACCTTCTTGAACTTCTTCTTGGGGGGATTGGCCCAATCAAAGTTCATTTGGAATTCCATTTCTTCAAGTTCATCAGGGGTCTTCAGATGTGAAAGAATGGCCCAACTTTTGTCGAAGATTTCATGCAGATAATAATGATTCTTCCAGACTGAATTTTGCATCACAGTCATATTACCGAGAATAGCATGGAGTTGATGCTTAACCCAGTTATGGTTTTTGTCAAATTTCTGATGAAGAGTTATGAGCAGCTCATGATCAGTCATTACTCTTGGAGCTTCACCTTTAGGGGTTTGCTGTGTGGCATTCGCCTCAGTGCCATGGCTTGAAGAGTCATAACCAGTGGATTGTGAGACAGGCTGATGAAATTGGCCATCAAGGGGACGAACTCCTTCATCAATGACAACTTTCCCTTTGCCAGGAACTGAAGCAATTGTGCTTTGAAGACTTTCAACATCAGGCAGAAAGCTGAGATGATTTTGACTGTCCGCTTTGTAGTTGATTGATGATCTTGAGCCGATGAATCGCATGAGCTAGGGTGCATACGGCTTTAAGTCAAATGGAGATTGTGCAACAGTGGCCAAAGTCCTCATGAAGAAATCATGCACATTGATTGGAATACCATGGATGATATTGAATAGCAAGTTCTTCATGATCCCCACAACTTCTTTAGTCTCAGAATTGTGGTCTTTGATAGGACTGAGGGTTTTGGCCAGAATGCGATATACTGTCCTTGGCACATATAGTAAATCCTTCACTAAGAAGGTGGTTCTCTGAGATTCTCCTTGAGCCAAAGGCTTCATCAGTACTTGCATCAGATGATTTGGCAACTCAGGTTCTTCATAGATCTTTCTGGCTTCAACTGAGGGCAAATCAACAGGAAGAGCTCGGAGCAGTTCATCAGCAGGAGCCTTGTAGTGCGTGTTCTCACTCATCCATTCAAGAGCCCATGAGTGAATATCATCAACATCACCAGCTAGATGCAAGGTGGCATAAAACTGAAGAATGAGTTCTTCATTCTAATCACACACATCTGTGACGAAACTGAGTAACCCGGCATCATGAAGGACAACCGGAACTGGCTGAAAGCACGGTAAGGATTCCATATCCACATGAGGAATATGACGATGCGGGAACACTTTGTTCTTGTCAAACAGCAGTGAGGAATAGAAGTTCATCTGAGCATTTGTCCAAAATCTCTGACGCCTGATTTTTGCAGAGTCATACGGGGACTCGCCTATGAAGAAATTCTTCTCTTGAAAGAAGGCGGCATTGTCGAATTTTGGCCTTCTGATGCTTTTGCCAACCTTAGGCATTGAGGGCACTGGCTGAAGATTTATCCTCTTTGGCCTCACATCGAAGATGGGTCTCGGAGAGCCCGTTGAGTCGTTGGGATCCGTGATGGCCAAAGACTTTGCAACTTCCTCAGCTGTTGCGGATGGAACAGTGTCTGAATCTGCTGAGGGTGTTGGATCTTCATGTTGTGTTGGAGGAGGTGCAATTTCTTCGTCATTCACTTGTTGCACATTTTCTTCAGCTGATGCAGCAGGAATTTCTTCATCAATGGTCTGAAGGGATGGTTGTTGACCTTCAGAACCTGTGTGTATTTCCTCAGTAACAGCTGGGTACTGAGGTATTTGTGTGAGAGGCATGGTGAGGGGTGAGTTTGGATGTGCGACATCCCAGAAGTCATCATGGATAACAGGAGTTGAGGAACCCACATCCACGTCCTCATCAGTTTCTTCATCGGTCACTTGGACTGGAGGTGATGATACCTGGTGTAAAGAAGCATCTGCTTCAATCTCAATTTCTTCATCCACTTGCTCTATGGAAGTAGCAGAGTGGGATATCTCTTCTTCATCTTCAGGTGGGATAACATAGTCCACACCGAAGGGAATGATTTGAAGCACTTGACTTGGTCTGGTTGGAGGGGCAAAAGAAATTGGTATGGCATCGATAGGTGCATTTGAAGACATTGGAGTCATCTTCAATTTCTTCATAGATTCTGCAGCAAAGGGTGCAGAAGCTTTTCCCTTCTCAACAGCTTTTGTTTTCTTCACTTCTGATGCAGAAGGAAGTGTGAGACGCTTCAAAGATGAAGTCTGTTCTGGCGCTGCTGCTGAGGAACTTGGTGGAATAATTTCATCAGGTACGACTGATGCAGTCGCCCTGGCAGTTTCTTCAGGTGCAACAGTTTTAGTTGCCCTGGTAGGTTCTTGCGGTGGAGCTGAAGAACTGGTTGGAGGAGCTTGACCACACTTAGCAGCCTCCCTTTGATTGTAATCATCAACAACTTTGTTAGAAGCACTGATGAATCGATCTTTCACTCCACAGCAATGCTCAGCCTGGCGCTCATATTCTTCAGACAGGCACTGAATCTCTCTTTGCATAGCAACAATTGCTGAGGGGATATAGATAGCATTCTATCCTTGAGCTCCTTCTGCTTTTTCTTCATCTCTTTTCTAACGAGCTTTGCCTTCTCAATCTTGTGTTTTTCATTGAGGACAAAGGCAGACAGAACGTGACTTGGTCTAGGTGGCAGATCCAAGTCATCTAGTGGTGTATCTGGTTTCTAACACCATACATCAATGAAGTCAAGGATCTTTTTCGGACTAAGAAAAGTTGGGTCTGAGGAATTCTTGGCACGAGTGGCCTCTTCCATTCTTCTTTGTGCAAATTCTGCAAGTTCATCTTCATCAGCCATATCGTGTTCGTCAGCTTGAGGCAACACAGCCTTGCTCTTGGGGTTGGGCCTAGTTCCTCGGCCTGCAGTGGCTTTCTTCTTCAGCATTGGCATGTTTGATGAAATATGCCCTGATGCTGAGGCACTTGATGCAGCAATGGAGGCTGTTGGAAAGCCTTTAGTGCGCTGGCATGATGCCAACACAACTGGTGTTGATGCTCTAACTGCAGCTCTTGAAGAACTTATGGATGGTGGAGGAGCTGATGAAGTTGGAGCAGTTTGTGCCTTAGGCACTGTGGCCTTTGATGAAGATGGCTTGGGCTCTGAGGGCTTTGATGAAGATTTTGGCCATGATGGCTCTTCGGTTGATGATTTAGGCTTTTGAGCCGGCTTCTTTTTCATTGCTTTCTTGGACGCTCCGCCACTTGAGCCTGCACCCTCTTCTTGTGAAGTCTTTGTGGCCCTGTTGAATTCTTCAATGGCCTTTTGAGCTTGTTTCTGCAGTTTGGCCTGACGCTTAGCCCATTCTTTGGGGAATTCTTCACCCCTTCTGATGCTCGTGGGATCAGCTGTTTGACCAAGAGCCAACTGTGGTCTTTTGCACGGAGGCTTGACTGTGAAGTCCTTCATATATTTGGAGGTGACGAAATTGTAGCTCCTCCACTGATAAGTCCAGTACCTCTTTATCTTTTGCATGCGCATTTTGCGCTGCTCCTTGGTTTCCTTTCCATGAGTTTCTTCATCAGGAGTGTAATATCCTGCATACAGATCCTCAGGGATCTCGAAAGCTGTGTGTTCCTCTTTCCTCTTGCCACCCTTCTGAGCCTTTCTGCCATCTGCCATTTTCTTCAACTGAGGGTTTTAAACTTTTGAAGTTTCTGATGAAGTCTGTAGATTTTCCTCAAGCAATGCTGCAAATGAATTAAGTTGATGAGAACCAAGAGATTCATCTGCAGACGTGGGTACCTGTGAACAGAGTATAGTTGCGAGGAAATTGGGAAGAGTCACATGCGTTCTCAGAGATTTTCAAAATAAAACCAGTTGAGGAAATTGACCCTTATCGTCTTGAAGAAATTTTCTAAGTGTTCTTGACATAGATTTCGGAGCTATACAGATTGAGGCAATTTACACAACTGAGGATCTAATCATGAAGTGCATCTTAGATGAAATTACCAAGACTGGCCAAAAGGAAGTGCTGAAGATTTGGGAAGAAGTGGTAAAAACAGCACTTGAAGAATTTGAGAAGGTAAAAAGATCAAACTTGGGCAGTAAAAATAAGCTTTAATTACCCCAAGGATGAACGCGATGAACTGGACGATGAGATGAAGGAAATCGTCAGTTCAGATCTCCCATGCCCTAATTTGCTGACGAGAGACAGCTACGGCGACGGCGGAGGTGAAGAAATCCGCGGTCGGCGTGAGTACGACGACGAAGAAGTTGAGGCAGTGAAGCTCTTCCTCTCCGGCGACGATGAAATCTAGTGGCGGCACTAGGGTTTTGAGAGCGACAGGGGGCATGAGAGTGAATGAACTAGGTTTGACATGGTCAAGCCATTATATAGGCGCAGTGAAAACCGAGTGGTCTGAAACTTTTGGACGGATAAGCCCCTGGCTCTTCGCATTTCTGCGACACACGCCACACATGCATTTTGAGTGTGCTTATCCTCGCGTAGTGCGCGGGATTAAGGTTACTTTGGCAACCGCCAAAAATTTGGATAGAAGTGTTTAAAAATGTGTTCGCAATTTCGTCAGCTATCAAGGACACAGTGAAGACTTTGAACGGTGTCAAGTAGAACGCATATGAAGAAATTGTGAACAGATTGGTTTGAGTTTAGCGCAGAGGGGAGCGGGTCCGATCACATTCACATAGACGGAAAATTGACTTGAAGAATTAGCAATATGTGAATGTTGTGGAGGACATGAAAAACTCAAATATATATGAATAGGAAGAATTAATTCAAGTAATGAAGAACAACCACAAATGACGAATTTGAAAAGTTTTAACGAAATTGCAAACGATGAAGAAAACTCAAATTCATGCAAGTCAAAAGTGGGTGGTGGTGTTACCCACCGTATAAGAACTATGATGATTTCAGACACCGCGTACAGTTGTCGTAGGGTTCTGAGAATCAAGTTCTTCATTAATTTCTTCACACTTAGAGGGTTAGTCTTCATTGATTGAACGAAAATGTTACTTCATGTGTTGTGCATCAAAGTCATCAAAAATGCATAAGCGTTAGGATGTGTGTCCTTTTCAAAGGACATTCGAAGATTCTAGGATGTTTAGCTCACACCGCAACATGCAAAACCTTCTCTCATCCAAGGGCTTAGTGAAGATATCTGCAAGCTGGTCTTCAGTCTTCACATGGTTGATGACGATGTCTCCCTTCAGCACATGATCACGAAGAAAATGGTGATGAATCTGAATGTGCTTCATCCTAGAGTGTTGCACAGGGTTGTGGGCGATCTTGATGGCACTCTCATTGTCGCAGTAGAGTGGCACTTTCTTCACGTTGGCGCCATAGTCCTTGAGGGTTTGCTTCATCCATAGAAGCTATGAGCAACAGGCACCAGCGGCAATGTATTCAGCCTCGGCTGTGGAAAGTGAGACACTGTTCTGCTTCTTCGAGGACCAACAAACAAGAGATCGTCCGAGGAAATGACATGTGCCTAATGTTGACTTGCGATCCACTCGATCTCCAGCATAATCAGAATCAGAATATCCAGCAAGATCAAATGATGAGCCTTTGGGATACCATAATCCAAGTGTTGGTGTGTGAGCTAAATATCGAAGAATTCATTTCACAGTCTGATGGTGTGACTCCTTCGGTGACGCTTGAAAGTAGGCACACATGCAAACGCTAAGCATAATATCTGGCCTAGATGCACATAGGTAAAGCAGCGAACCAATGATGGAGCGATATACCTTCTGATCGAAATCTTTACCATTTTCGTCAGTGCAGAGATGACCATTTGTTGGCATTGGTATCTTGAGGCCTTTGCAATCTTGCATGCCGAATTTCTTCAGGCAATCCTTGAGATATTTTTCCTGAGATATGAAGATGCCATTTCGTTGTTGACGAATTTGAAGTCCGAGGAAGAATTTCAACTCCCCCATCATAGACATATGATATTCTTCTTGCATCATATATGCAAATTCGTCACTGTATTTCTTGTTAGTGCAACCAAAGATAATATCATCAACATATATTTGGCATATGAACAGTTCACCATCATAAGATTTTGTGAAAAGAGTAGGATCAAGTGAACCGGGTTTGAAACCCTTTTTCTTCAGAAACTCCTTCAGTGTATCATACCAAGCCCTAGGGGCTTGCTTGAGGCCATAGAGAGTCTTGTTGAGTCTGAAGACTTTGTCAGGATGCTTTGGGTCTTCAAAACCTGGTGGTTGAGCAACATATACTTCTTCCTCAAGCTTACCATTGAGGAATGCACTTTTCACATCCATTTGATATAAGAGGATATCATGATGGTTAGCATATGCAAGCAGTATACGAATGGCTTCAAGCCTAGCAACAGGTGCAAATGTTTCATTGAAATCAATACCCTCAACCTGTGTGTAGCCTTGAGCTACAAGACGGGGCTTATTCCTCACCACTTGGTTGTTTTCGTCTTGTTTGTTGCGATAGATTCATTTGGTGCCGATGATGTTGTGCTTGAGTGGATCGGGACGTTTGACAAGCTCCCACACGTTGTTGAGCTGAAATTGATGCAATTCCTCTTGCATTGCTTGAATCCATTCTGGTTCAAGAAATGCTTCATCAACTTTGGTGGGCTCTGAAATAGAGACAAATGCGTAATGCCCACAAAAGTTAGCTAAATGTGAAGCTCTTGAGCGAGTGAGGGGATCAGGTGCATTGCTATTTTCGAGGATCTTTTCAATTTGCACTTCATTCGCCACTCGTGGATGTGCTGGATGAGGGCCTTGATGTTGTTGTTGCCATGCAGAATCCTCAGCATCATTTTTTCAGGATTAGCAGTTTCATCATGATGAGGGATAAGTACTTCTTCATCAGCTATTTCTTCACTGGGCACAATTTCACCAGTGCCCATAAGCTTGATAGATTCCTCAGGAGGCATTTCATCTAGCACAGGAGGCAGGAGCTCTCTTTGCGAGCCGTTAGTTTCATCGAACCGCACATCTATAGTTTCAACAACCTTGTGGTGGAAGGAGTTGAAGACTCTGTAGGTGTGCGAGTCCTTTCCGTAACCAAGCATAAAACTTTCATGTGCTTTCGGTGCAAATTTAGAACTGTGATGAGGATCTCTAATCCAGCATTTAGCACCGAAGACTTTGAAATAACTCACATTGGGTTTCTAGTCAGTGAGGAGCTCATATGAGGTCTTCTTGAGGAATTTGTGAAGATATACCTGGTTGATGATGTGACATGCAGTGTTAATTGCTTCAGGCCAGAAATGATGAGGTGTCTTGTATTCATCAAGCATAGTACACGCCATCTCGATGAGGGTTCTGTTCTTGCGCTCCACGACTCCATTCTGCTGAGGTGTGTAGGGAGCAGAGAGCTCATGAGTGATACCAAGTTCATCAAGATAGTCGTCGAGGCCTGTATTCTTGAACTCAGTGCCATTGTCACTCCTGATGTGCTTGATCTTGAGACCATAATTCATCATGGCCCGATTGGAGAATCGTCTGAAGACATCCTAAACTTCAGTCTTGCAGGAAATGATGTGCACCCAGGTGTAACGAGAGTAGTCATTAACAATGATGAATCCATAGAGAGATGCTGCATTGGTTAGGGTGGCATAATGTGTGGGACCAAACAAATCCATATGAAGTAATTCAAAGGGACGAGTAGTGGTCATGATTGTCTTAGCCGTATGCTTGGATCTGATCATCTTTCCAGACTCACAAGCACCACACAAATGATCTTTGACGAATTTGACGCCTTCGACGCCAATGATGTGCTTCTTCTTGACGAGTGTGCTCAAATTCCTCATGCCAGCGTGTCCAAGATGTCGATGCCATAGTCAACACTCTGAAGCTTTTGCCAGAAGACACGTGGCAGGCTGAGGACCTAGAGAGAAATCTACAATATACAAATCACCTTTCCTAAAGCCTTCGAAGACTTTGGATTTGTCAGATTCTAACAGCACAATGCATCTATATTTGCCAAAGATGACAATCATATCAAGATCACAAAGCATTGAGACAGACATGAGGTTGTTCCAAGGGACTCGACAAGCATCACCTTTTCCATGTGTCGATCCTTTGAGATAGCAACCTTACCCAAACCCAATACCTTGCTTTTTCCTTTGTCAGCGTATGTGATATGCTTCAGATGAGACAGAGTAAGGGGAGCATCAGTGAGGAGATTCCTGTCTCCAGTCATATGATTCGTGCAGCCACTATCCAAGACCCATTCAGTGGCTGAAGGTGTATCATCCTGTAGAAGCATTAGTCTGACTTACAAATTCATATACTTCAAAGTGAAGAATATGATGATGATCAATTTCGTCAGACAATTTCATCAAGGAATAATATCTAGCAGCATAAGGGATGTGTGAAATGAGTTATTCATTTCATCATGATTAGCCTGCATCCCAATAGGCACTTTGTCAGGTCTTCAGCAAATTCATGAGACATTTTGATTGTCTGAAGACCTGGCCCTGCAGAAGAGAATAGTTCTTCTTAACCACCCACATCTATATGGGTGGCTGAGAAGCAATGTAGCGAAGTGCATTAACAGAGAACTTAGGCATTGAAGAATATGCATTTCTCTTCACAGGAGAGTTATAGTAATTGAATGAATACGCAGAGAAATTCTTCGATGATTTGTGAACATAGTGGTTCGAAGAATAATGCTCATATTCATCAAATCGCTGTTTGTTTCCCTACGAAACAGAGGCATTAGCACGACCATAAGTGGATCTGCGTCCATTTGACGACTTTGATCCCTATGAAGAATTTGCCCTGGGAGGTTTCTTCTTCATTGGTGGCATCATGATGACATTCACCTAAAGATTTTCCAGAAGGCTTTTAGGAACCCATATTTTCTTCACGGGTGGACCGTTCCTGTAGTTAGTACCAATGAATCTGGCAAAGACTTCACCATTCTGATTCTTGAACAGTTTATAGTTGGAGTCAAATGACTCATCTGAAGAATATGAAGAATCACAAGTATAGCCCGATAAAGTGCATGGATCTATTGGAGGTCCCTTTGTAGCAACCCATGTGGTTTTGGGATACTGCTCAGGTTTCCAATACGAACCATCAGTGTTGAGCTTTCTCTCAAAAGCAATACCCTCTTTCCTAGGGTTTCTGTGAAGTATTTGCTTTTTGAGCACGTCACACAGGGTTTGATGCCCTTTGAGGCTTTTGTACATGCCAGTGACATACAATTCCTTCAGCCCTGCATTTTCATCAGTATCACCGGTGGCTTCCTCAAGTGAGGGGTTAGTGGCCACCGTAGCAGTTGAAGCAATTGAAAGTACAAAAGCATTTAAACATTCAGCTGAAGAATTTGCATTATCACGTTCAAGGCATTTTAGGCATGGTACAACAAATTCTTCCTGAGCGGTACTGATCTGTTGAGCGAGGAGTGAATCATTTTCTTTTTGAAGATCATCATGAGACGCTCTCAACTTCTCGAGATCTTGCTTCCTTTGAAGAAATTTATAGGACAACTTCTCATGTTCAGCTGAGAGGGACACATGACGACTTTCAAGTTTGTCATATTGAAACTTAAGCCTTCTGAGATCCTCAGATAAAGCTTGACTACGATCCATTTCCTCGGCCAACAGGTCATCGCTTTTGTCTAGCAGTTTTTGAATCTTTTCCATGGCATGCTGTTGCTCAGTTGCAATTTTAGCAAGTTTCTTATAGCTTGGTTTAGATTCACACTCAGAGTCGTCATCACTGGAAGTTTCAAAGTAAGCTTCTCGTGAGGTTACCTTTGCAGCTCGTGCCATGACGCAATAGGTGGGAGTGAAGTCATCAGCACAGTCATCATTGTTGGTGGAGATACCATTATCCTCAGAGTTGAAGATGGACTTGCTGACGTACTCAGTAGCGAGTGCAAGGCTCGCCACACCTGTGTCTGACTCCTCAGATTCCTCAGCTTGCTAATCATCAGATTCTTCTTCAGAATCCATTTCCTTTCCAATGAATGCATGAGCTCTGCTAGAACTGGTTTTCTTATGAGATGAGGACTTTGATGAAGACTTTGAGGACTTCTTCTTTTTGCCATCAGATTCATCATCATCCCTGCTCTTCTTCTTCTTCTTATTCTTCTTTAGCCATAGAGAACAGTCAGCGATGTAGTGGCCTGGCTTCTTGCATTTGTGATAGGTTCTCTTGTTGTAGTCTGGAGCAGACGCTTCTCCAGTGTTCTTCGAGTCATACTTTGAAGATTTTCCAAAGTGGTTCTTCTTGGAAAAATTCTGGAACTTCTTCACTAGAATAGCCAGTTCTCTGCCAATTTCCTCAGCACCATCAGACCTGCTCTCATATTCCTCTTCTTCTTCAGATGAAGAAATAGCCTTGGCTTCTGCTTTTGCCTTCAGAGCGCGAGGACGACCATAGCTGGATCCATACATATCTCTCTTCTCTGCTTGCTGAAATTCATGTGTGTTGAGCCTCTCAAGAATGTCAGCAGGATCTAGTGACTTGTAGTCAGGGCGCTCTTGTATCACCAGTGCCAAAGTGTCGAAGGAACTGTCCAGAGACCTCAGCAATTTCTTCACCACCTCATGATCGGTGACGTCAGCAGTGCCAAGAGCTTGAAGCTCATTGGAGATATCAGTGAGGCGGTCGAAGGTTTGCTGCACATTTTCATTTCCGAGCCTTTTGAAACGATTGAAGAGATTGCGCAGGACATCAACTCGAGAGTCACGTTGAGTGGATACTCCATCATTGACTTTAGAGAGCCGGTCCCAGATTAGCTTCGAAGTTTCCAAAGCACTCACTCTACCATACTGGCCTTTGTTCATATGACCACATATGATATTCTTCACTTGAGAGTCCAGTTGCTTGAATCGCTTCACGTCAGCGGCGTTGATGCTTGGAGCAATGGTAGGAACTCCATTCTCAATGACAAACCAGAGATCGTTGTCAATAGCCTCAAGATGCATTCACATCTTGTTCTTCCAGTAAGGATAGTCTGTGCCATCGAAGATGGGGCATGCAGCGGATACCTTGATCATACCTGCGGTCGACATAACTAAAACTCGAGGTGGTTAAACCAAAATCACACAGAACAAGGGAGTACCTTGCTCTGATACCAATTGAAAGCGCAGGTTAGCTCCCAGAGGGGGGGTGAATGGGAGATTTTTAGAAATTCGTCAAACTCCGAAGATTTTGACAAAAATCAGAGTGACAAAATAGAAACAGAAGTGAAGCTAGATCGGCACAAATGTAACTAGCATGCATAGAAAATACATACAGGTGAAGAACAAGTAGTCATACAAGCATACATGCTTGAAGAAGATGAACTGAAGAAATGATAGACAGCATGATGAAAGTCTTCAGTTCAAATTCATCAGAAAAGTAGATCACAAGTTCTTCAGCAACGGAAATAACGTAAAGGTAAAGGGGTGAGGAATTTGAAACCGATTGGGCTTGACGAAGATACAGCGATTTGGTAGACCAGTTCCAGTTGCTGTATCAACTGTACGTCTGGTTGAGGCAGCTGAGTCTTACCTCGGAGGAGACTTAGTCCTCACCGTATTCCTCTTGAGCTAAGGTCACTTAGACCTCGCCCAATCACTCGTGGTAAGTCTTCAAGGTAGACTTCCAAAACCTTCATAGACTTGTTCATCGGCACACCACAATTACTCTTGGGTGCTCAGAACATGATGCCTAACCATCTGGAAGAATGACAGTCTTCAAAGGTAATAAGCGTCGGATCACACAGATCAACTTCTTCAGTGATGCTCAGTCACTTAGGCTCTGGTTGGGTTTTCCTCACTTGGGTTCTCACAAAGTCATCAGAGGAAGGGTTGCTCTCAAATGACAAGACTCAAGTTCTCTCTCGAGCAGCCAACCAACAAGTGGTTGTAGGGGGCGGCTATTTATAGCTAGGGGGCAACCCGACATGAATTGTCATAAATGCCCTTCTCAGACATGACCGTTGTCAGGATAAGAATCCACTCGACAGCTGGCACGCGGCGCAGCAACGGTCGGAAATTAAGCTCTCAATATCGTCAGGGCACTCTATTTCCTCACGATAGGCAGATCGCACTAGCGAAATCCTAACTCCTCAGCCTGACCAAATTTGTCAGAGACTAGATGAACTTTGTCACTATCACTGTCCAATTCGTCAGCTGTTCCGGAGGTTCCCAAAGGCTTCACTCGAAGCGGCTTAGGTTTGTATAGTTTTGAGCATCACTTTGAAGTATGACATATGTTTCACCTTGACCCCCTTTAACAGTACGGTTTTTCCTATGACTCAAATAAGAAGAAAAGAAACTATGAAAACAAAGTCATCAAGCTTCCAAGTCTTCACATCAAATTCTTCACAGGCCGCACCAAATTCTTCACTTGAAGAAATACATTTTTAGGGGTCGACTTCCGTGGTTAAACCAATTATTCAGGGACTATTCTTTCCTGTGTACACTCACAAACTCATTAGTCCCTTAACTTATGTGTCCTCAATACTCCAAAACCACTAAGGGGGCACTTGATGCACTTACTGGATATCCTGTTACTGCTCTCTTAGCTTATACACCTATGCAACTCTGACTTCAACTCTTATTTCTTCTGGAGCTATCATCTAAAACAAGCAAAACCATTTTTCAGCGAAGCATGACGGTGCTACGGGATCTGGTACACATCCTGCACGCTCATATAACCTTGTAAGTACCTGTCCTCCGGTACAATAGCAAGGTCGATTCCTCTCATTAAATCAACCATTCACCGTGCCAAAAATGCAGAGGGGGGAGGAAGGAGTACACGGCCTGCACATCCAAGCAAGTGGTAACATGGACTTCTTCATGGAACATCCCAAGCGCAAGCAGAGCTGCAGTGAGCCTGTACAACGAGCTAGCGTAAGTCCCTGCATTTCATTTAATTCGTACTGGCCTGCGTGTATGATTGGGGCAGTGAAATGTATTCCAGTGGCGCTTTTGATTTATCCACATAATGGTTGAATTGCTTGTTTATATGAACTAAGTTGGCCAATAATGAGAAGGATGCCTGTCTTTTCATCATATTGTAGATTGCTTAGATCTCGATAGGCCAAATATAATCGCATGAATTATATAGTAAAAGCGAGTCTGGTGTGTATTGCTACAACTAGTCTCACAACCTGTCCTCATATAATATAACAAGGTCGCACCATCTTATAAGATTAACCATTCGACTTACCAAAATGCAGTGTGGGAAGGAAGGAGTATTGGGACTGCGTATCCAAGCAAGTGATGTCATGGACTCCTTCGTAGAACCTCGTAAGCGAAAAAGAAGTTGCAGTGTGCCTGTACAAAGAGCAAGCGTAAGTTCAGTTATCTGCTTCTCGGAATTTTAGCTAGCCACAAAAAATTGTTCAATTACCTTGCTTGCCTTAATTTAGTTTGCTACTGATTACATAATGCCATAGCCTATTAATCCTATTATAGACTGCACCTATCTATGTGTTTGTTACTTACTGTTATAGAACTACCTGTGCCTGAACTTTAATAGCTACTTAAGCACGTAGATAGGTGGCCATATCTACTTCTAGGGTGCAACAAAATTCATGTGTAATTTACCTTCTGATACCCTGTTTGTTTATCTTGTTTGCTGTTATGACTTGTAGCACTAGTAATGTTTGCATGTTCATGGAGAGACAACTGTCAGATTTATATGAGGGACACCGTCTTTTTAACTTATATATATGTGTCAGAATCATTTTGCTTACATGAATGAAATTTAGAGATGTATGTGTTGCTGGTAAACTCTACCGACCTGTTGCTTTAATACATTGCCAAAAACTTGTTAGTTTTACTAGTTCATGTGTAATTAAATACGTTGCCAAAACTGGTTAGTTTTACTAGTTTGATGTTAGTTTCTTATGGCTCTTGCAACACTTTATTTATGCCTGCTAACTATCAAGTTTTCAGGATCCAATTGAAACTCCGATGGCACAATAGGTATGTTCTGAAAAACTTCCTTGTTTAACTGGTTTGCTGCTGTAACTTGTTGCTCTAATCATGTAACCAACTTCAACTTCTCAGGATCCAATTGGAACTCCAATTGCACAGTAGGTACATTTTGGAAAATTTATTTGTGTAACAGGTTTGCTGCTGTAACTTGTTGCTCTAATCAAGTTACTGACTACTCAACTTTTCAGGATCCAAGAGAAACTCCAATGGCACAACAGGTTGTTTGTCTAACTGCTTTGCTGCTGCAACCGGTTGCTCTAATGATGTTAATAACCTATACTTTTCAGCATCCAATCGCAACTCTTTAAATCCTTGTTTGTTTAACTGGGTTGCTGTTCTAACTCCTAGTTGAGATGTTCTGCTAACTTCAACTTTTCTGAATCCAATCGGAACTGTAATGGCAAAATAGGTTAGCCCAAGATCAAAGAGCGAGGTCCCCATGGACGTTGGATCATCCTAGAGCAGTGGCACCAGCCCAATCGTGCATCGTGAATTGCCAACTGCTGATGCTCTAGAGGCTAAACTATTGGTAGAAAGAGAGTCTGCTTCTGCACTTAGAGATGAAGTTGACATGTTGAGGAAGCAAACAACACAATCAGAAGCAGTACTCACGAAAACCATTAAATATTTGGTGGATTTCACAATGAAGCAAGCTGAGACTGACCGCATTGTTAAGGTCCTGGAGGAAAAAATGAAATTACAATCCCACTTGGTAAATCATAGGTGAAATGTTTTTTCCATCGTTGAATTACCTTTGTGTTGTTTGTTCATGTAATAGACTGGAACCATTTGTTTTAGAGATCATGTAATAATTGTATTTTGGTCTGTATTTTTTTTAGCACGAGTCTGTAATAATTGATAAGAACATGAGACATTTCATTTTTTTTGTTGAGGCAAAGACATTTCATTTTGTTTGCTATGCCAGTCCTACAAAATATGCTAATCGGGCTGATTGTGCATTCAGTAGAAATAGTAGTATAGATGGGCCTTAAGTTGCACGCATCTGAAAGGGCCAAGATGCTATACTAGCTTTGGTACAAAAAAAGATGTTCTTCTAGTCAAAAATAGTACAGCGGCCTGGCTTATGTATGTTAGTTGATATTATTGATCCATATACTCTATATGTGGTCATATGTCTGTTAGTTTTCTATATTATTGGTTGGTTGGCTCAATATTTTGAATTTTGAGACATCGCTTGGCTTCTGAAATTCATATCTAAATGGGAGTACACTATATGCTGCTTGTGTCATACATGTTACAATTGAGTTGAACATAAAGTTGTTTCAAATATTCGTATTCACCTTAAACTGGATTAAACCTTCTGAATTCAAGTATCATGGCATTTGTAAATCATATTCATATATAAATGTGGAATACATCTTTGTTGTGATTTTCAAGATATATAAAAAACATAGAATGATTTATAAAGATTCGTAATCGAATACAAAATGGGTTCGAATTTACTACTAGTTGCCAGGGTAAACGTGAATGCTTATTCTCCCAAGATTCGAAAGAAGCGGCAAAACACCCACTCCCACGTCGGCTGCCCGAAACCAGTGTTTGGGAGATGGAAATTACTGTCTACCCCTGACACGCACAGCCTATCGGCCCGATTTCCACTGCTCTAAATAGGGGTAGGTTTGTAACTTCACTCAGACGTGGCACGACTGCCTCTCACCCCATTCAGACACGGTGGGTGCCAAAAGTGGGCGGCAAAACACATTTGATTCAAGCTCGTCCCAAAGACCTCTCTCTCCCCCTCCATTTCCCCATTCATACACGGTGGGCGGCAAAACAAACTCTCCTCGGCCGAAATCGATCTTGGCTAATATTTTAAGTAGGGGCAGGTTTGTAACTTCACTCATACGTGACACAACCGCCCTACCTGTCACCCCCGTTCATACACCGTGGGTGCCAACCGTGGGCACCAAAACACCCTCTCCTCGCCCGAAATCGCTCTCGGCAAATATTGGGGAGATGCGAGATTACTGTCCTATCCCCAACCGGCGAGACGTCCGAAATTTTAAACGGGGGCTAAGTTGGTAACTTCCCCACATTTCAGACAAGCGCCGCGTCCCAAAGACATGGTTCCCCCGACCCTCTCCCTCCATTTTCCCATTCATACACCGTCGGCACCAGAACACCATCTCCACACCAGCCTCCTCCGTCCGTCACCCCATCCATCGCCGCCCTCCTCCACCATGCCGGAGCGCCTACCCAGACCGCGTCGTCCACTGCAAGAGATCGACGTTCCTCATCCACGGCGCCGGACCAGGAGCCTTGCATCGTGTCCTCTCACTTCATCCGCGCCGTCGTCCACCTTGCCGGGGCCGCTCCAACGACCTTCTCGTCCACCGCAACGGGACTTATCCCCTGATGCCTCCATCTACCGTCGCAGATCTGCTTCCACGCCACCGACAGCCATCGCACCCCCGATGCCTACATGGTGCCGCAAGGGAGGTGGTACTCTTTCATATCTGCTAACTTTTTGATCTCAACCAGAAAATAGATCGTCACTTGTTTACTGTACTTTCTTTTCATCTCTTAGAATCTTAGTTGTTAGTTCAACGCAAACATTGGTTGCTAAGTAGCCTTTGTGCGGTTCGCAGCTTCAGATCTGCCATGGCACAGTCATAATAGAGTTTAATTGATCATGCTTAGGGTTTCCCCCCTTTTACGATCACTATACGATCAGCCTACGTGCTTCATGTCATAATAGCACTGCTCCACCCATCAAGCTAAACAAGCTTAGTTGTTCAAATACGAATCTGATATGATGCTGATATTAGTAAAACAGAGTCATTTAATTGGTCAGCTGAGTGTTCCTAATTTAATTTTGAAATGCATGTGCGCCGCTGGGGCGGATCTACAGGGTGGCCAGCGTGGGCCACGGCCCACCCTGGGATTTTGGGTCGGCCTGTATACCATAAGAGATTAGAACATGGTCAGCCAGCCAATGCCTTTGCTAAAAAAACAAAAAAGCCAATGCCTCCAGACCCCAATTCCCCTCTGTTCTGCTCCGCTTCCGATCTCTACTCGCCGCCAGCCGCCTGCCTCGCTGGCGACTTGCCATCGTCGGACACCATTACTTTAGGAGGAGACGCCGAACTAACAGGAGGTCAGGAGCCGCTCGCCCAACAGTGTCACCGCTGCCCGGCTGCACCGGCGTGCCCAGCTTCCCAGTCCGCTCAGGGCTCAGGCGTGCAGCACCCACACAGCCAACCCGATTTATCCTGAGATATGCCGTCCTCAACACTCAGCAGCCACTTCCCATCACCCATTTTCTAATTGATTCATCACTCATTAGGCAAGACTCTCATTAGGGTTTGTTGTGTATTGAGTGCTACCTACATTTAATGGTTCAGATGTTTCAGTAATCTTTAGCACCTGTAGAGTTGACAGGGTTTCAAAATTCCTCGCCTAGGAACAAACACTAGTCATGTTGATTGTTGGTCATAGTGACATTAACCCAGATTACTACCGCAGGCCAGGTTTGTTGACAATTTTACTAGTCTTTGTTACTCATTTGATATGATATCCAATTATTCACTTCGATTAATTGCAAACAATAAGTGCTAGCCCAACTTCTTGATTCAGATTTTGGACGGTCTCTTACTGCAGTTACGATTCTACATACTTGTCCTAGTAAGCTCACAAGTAATGATTGATTCACTAGCTTTATGCTTGCCTTGTCATATTTGTTGTCAATATTTTTTTAGGGTGGACCACCCTGTTTCAAAATCATGTAACCACAGACATGCGTGAATAGTTTTTCTCTGTGTGATCTCTTCCATCATGTGTGGGCAACAAACACTGCATTGTATAGAAAGAAAAGTGTTATATCCACCTTTTACATATACTACAATCTTTTACATGGAATACAATCTGCCTACGAGCTTTGTGTCACACTACCAGTACTCCACCCTTGAAGCTAAACATCATGCCACTCATAATTCCAAAGTTTATTTGTTCAAATACGAATTTGATATGATGCTAATGTTCCTACTTCAGTTTTGAAATGTGTGTCCGCCCCTTATAGAGACATAAGAGGTTTGTATTTCTATGTGTGGTCTGGTCAGCATGGTTGGGGGATGAACTTTGTATATGGAAGTGTTTGTAGGGAGACACTATTGGAGTAGAATCCGCAATGCATTCCAAAGATAATCTGACTACCTTTTATGTTTTCGTGAATCTCAGATACTGAACATCATCATAATGATTATGAGCTTGGGCGCATGAGAAGAATAAAGCAGAACAATGACATGGCTATCAAACTTGGCCTTAAGGGACTGAGATCCAGTATGGATGCAATGGAATGTGCACGCTCTCCACCTATAGATTCGTGTTCAGAATATGATCCTAACAATGATTCTGAGCTAGAGGGAGATCTAAGTCAATGTAGCTCCCTAGTGGAGGAGTCAGAGGCAGATGCCCAATCTTATTCACCCATCAAGGTGCTTGCTCTAACTTGGCATGGTTATATTGGTCGCACATATCTTGCAAATGATGCTTTGCATTGCTTCTACTTTGTTACACCGCCATTTGCTTAGTTTACACATTATATATGTGAATATGCCATGCCTATCCATTTTCAGTACATATTCCATCTGCCATCATACCATATTTCTCCATTGAAGTGTTGTTCTTGTGTATTAGACGTTCAAAAGGAAGAGGGCGATTGCTGATCGCGATGGAGCACGAACAAAGTATTTGGAAAAGGTAGTGACACCTGATAAATCAAATAGCCCATTAGGTGTAGTGGCAATATCACCAGACCCACAAAACACAGCCCCAACTCTAGCAGACTCTACCCCTACCCCACTGGCCATCTCAGATGCCCCAACTCAGCAGACCCCATATGCAGCAAAAAGTATGACGATTCCAGTTGACATAGCACCAGCTCTACGACGCAAAACCCCCATTCCAGCAAAGAGTACACCAACTCCAGTTGCCAAATCCCCTTTTGAACTGGAGAGAGCCCCAATTCCAGCAAATAGGACCCCTGTTCCACTTCTTCCTAGTTTAGAAGACGAAGCTTCTATTGCTGTCAGGAACTTTGTGTGCATCTTTCCTTCATGGAAAGATTATACTACAGACAAACAACAATTTCCAATCTTCCTCCGCAACTTACGTGTAAGTAATGTACTAATGTTATTCATGGTAATTAGTGCCTATGTTTCTGCTGATAGAACTCAAGAGATTTCATTCATTTAAATAGGCGAGGACCAAACTGGATAGTCAAGACGAGCAAAGCTTGATTGCGCTTTTCAAGCACGCTTTGAGGAAGTATCGTTGCTACCTGAGGCAAGCACACTTTGATGGCAAACCTCTAAACGAAATTTCTGTAAAGTCTCTGGTGCTTCATTTACTAGACAGTGACTGGAATAAGCTTGTTACACACTGGTCTCATCTGCAGCGTAAGGTACTGTCTATGATATTACATCACAATTTGAACTACATTTCTATATGTGCCTTACCGTCTCACTTGTATGAAAACTGTTTGCAGGAGAATATCCATCCTCAAGTGACAACAGGATCTCGCAACTACACTGCACACTGCATTGCTCTTGTGAGTACCTCTTGCCCTGTATCACCATACTTACTTTCATAGCTGGTTGATTATGTAGCATCACTGCACATGTTAGCCTCCTTATCCTCCATTTGGTGGACATTATAAGATTTGTATTGACTCTTACATAAATTTAGAATCAACCCAATGCTTCTAAAGAAGTTTAGCTCTGAAGTCCTCTTGTAAGGACCAAATGTCTTGTATCACTGTACTTACATTAACAGCTACTCCATCCATCCCATAATATAAGAGCGTTTTGTGCACTACACTAGTGTACAAAACACTTATATTATGGGACGGAGTGAGTAGTTCATTGTGTTGCATTACTCTTCATCTTGTCTCCCTTGCCCATCATTTGCTAAAAATTATCAGATCTATACTTAATCTTACCAAAAAGTTGAATACACAGACAATGCCAGTGCAGAAATGTAACCCATTGCTCTTGTCAGTACATTTTGTCCTGTAACGTTGTACTTACATGGATAGGTGGTTGATTATGTAGCATCACTGTGCATCTTATCTTCATTATCCTCTATCCCTTCCAGTATTATCATATCAATAATTACTCTCTACAAAATGTAGAGTACAGGCAATGCTTATGAAGAAGTTTCTGTGCTGAAATTCTTGAGTTATCCCTCCCTTGACATGGAGAAGGGCATTATAGAGCCAGTGTTAACTGCTAATGTAAGTCCGTCCTTCTAAAGCCTTTCTCCTCAACTACTGTTTAATTTGCTCATACTCCCTATCGTCAACTACTGTTTAGTTTGTTGTTTCTATCAAAATGCAGGTTCACAACAACTGCAAGTTTCAAGTTTTAGTCGTGAAACCAAATTCCTTATTCATACCATGCATATTATTTAATACAGATCCATTGATTTTCTTTAGCTCTGCATGTATGCTTGTGTTGTTGATCTGTAATCCAGTGTGTGGTGAAGCTGCGCACATTTGCACCTTGTCATTTCCTGCTTTGTCTTAACTGATCTGGCTGATGATATGAACATGTCATGCACGTTAACGAAAAGAGATACAATGATTTTCTTTTGCCTGCATCTATGCTTGTGTTGTTGATCTGTAATCCAGTAGTGTGGTGTAGCTCACCGCATTATGAACAATGCCAAATTATGCTCTTGACATTTTGAATCGTCTCTTTATTTTGTAATATGAAACAGGATGGAATTGACAGCGCAGTTCCCATCTTTGTTTATATACGTGCAAAACCTGTCATCTGTCTTGTTGTTTTAGGGTGATATGCCTGATGGCACGCACAAGTGTGCTGAAGACTCTGAGACAAACCCACGTATATTGCAGCAAAGAAGGCAAAACATCTTGAAGATAGTGAGACAACCCCAAAGTCATGTCTTGATGCAGTGTTCAAGTTACTTGAGACTAGCAGTCACACAAGCTCACAGAAGTCGCTGCCTGAATCAGTTTGACTTCTTCAGTCTCAGCTACAAGCAGAAAGGCATAGTGCAACTCAACTTCGACTTGAAGTCCAATCTCTAAGGAAGATCGCAGAGAACTCCAATGAGAACCTCATTGCTAAACAGCTAGAGCTGGAAGATATGACCGACATGCTAGGCCGTTCTCACTGCCTTGCTCAGCTGCTTGCGCAGCAGCTCCCGCGCAAGGCTAATGTTTCTTGAACTATGTTCAAGTGGTCTTGGTTCAGTATTATTTTGTTGTGCTGCAATGGCAGGGCGTTGGACACCCAGGTTTTGTAATCTGCTTTTTGGTTGCGCTTTATGATCACTGGTGGCGAACTTTGATGCCCAGTGGATGTAATATGCCCTAATTCCTTTATTGTATAGTGTAGGTTTATTCTAAGTTACCATGCCATTATTTATTTATTGTATAGTGTAGGTTTGTTCTTAATTCGTATTTACTGTATATGTCATCATTCGCTATCAGAAAAAAGGGTGAAAATCTGATTCAGGCGAACGGGCCGAAACATGCGCCTCTAACGGGCCTCCAATTCAGTGGGCCATTAATGGGTTCCACGCAACAGGCTTTACTCCGGCCTGCGTGGACCTGCCGTAATAGCCCTTTATGGACACGGTATGCCCAGGCCCATAACTCACATGGGCCTCTAGTGGGCCTAAACTTTAGGTCGGCCCATGTAGCTTCGGGCCATTAACAGGCTGAATATTCTGCTGGCCAGTTATGGCCCAGAAGACAGCATGGGCCTTTAGCAGGCCGAAAAGCTTATTGGGCCTCAATTTTCATTTGTCGACCACGGGCCTTTAGCAGGCTGAAATATACCTCGGACAATTATTGGCCCAGTTACATGATGGGCCACTACCAGGCCGAAACCTATCTCGGGCCTTGGTTGGCCCAATCATATCATGGGCCTTTAGTAGGCCGAAAACTTAGTAGAGGACCAACGGGCCGAATTGTACGACAGGCCTTTAACAGGCCCAAAGTCAGGTTGGGCTGAAATTTTGCCACCGAGATCACAGGCCGTTAAGGGGCCGAATGTCGCGTCGGACCATATATGGCCCATGTGTAGCACGTGCCATTAACAGGCCGAAAGGCTCACCGAGCTGAAATGGGCCCATTTCTACATCGGGCCTTTAACATGCCGAAAACTCACTGGGCCGTAATGGGGCCCAAAGACTGAGCGAACAATTTACGGGCCCGATCTGGCGGTGGGCCAAAATGGGCCATGTTTAAGCAGGCCGCAAGTGGGCCGGCCCACTAGTACCTGAGTAAATCTTATGGGCCTTTGACTGGGCCGGCCTTTTTAACCTAAATGGGCCACTGTTGGGCCGTGCCACGTGTCGACGTATCATAGGCGTCTCTCGTCCAATGAATGGATGACATCTGTCGCAACGCCGAGCTGACACATGGATCCGCCGGCGAATGAGAATTTTACACGTGGAAAATCCTCATTGGTCCGAGCTGTTAACGGGTTATCGGATCCAAACCGGAACCCGATAGCTTAACGGCGACCCGTTACGGTGGATGCCACGTGTCGGTCACCCTTGACGAAAACACTTCCATGACGCGACATTTATCGTCATGGAAGTGGACACCTCCGTGATGATAATTTCAGTATTATCATGGAACACTTCTACGACAGCACAAGTATGACTATCTTGATTCTGTCATAAAATTGTCACGGATGTACATGCATGACAGAAAACTTGACCTACTGTGACAAAGACGTATCATCATGGAAATGATTTTTTTGTAGTGAGTTGTCATTTGATAACGGGATCACATCATTAGGAGAATGATGTGATGGACAGACCCAACTGTAAGCTTAGCAACAGATCATATCGCTTAGTTATTTGCTACAGCTTTCTTCATGTCAAGTATCTGTTCCTTAGACCAAGAGATCATGTCACTCCCGGATACCGGAGGAATGCCTTGTGTGCTATCAAACGTCACTTTGTAACTGGGTGATCATAAAGGTGCTCTACAGGTATCTCCGAAGGTGTCTGTTGGGTTGCATGGATCGAGACTGGGATTTGTCGCTCTGTGTGACGGAGAGATATCTTTGCGCCCTCTCGGTAATACAGCATCACAAGAACCTTCATGTGACTAATGAGTTTAGTCACGGGATCTTGTATTACAGAACGAGTAAAGAGACTTGCCAATAACGAGATTGAACTAGGTATGGAGATACCGACGATCGAATCTCGAGCAAGTAACATATCGCCGGACAAAGGGAATTTGAAAGCACATTTGCTCCCTTGGTGGTTTTGGTAATTCATAACAACATATATCTCATTGAACTAATGTACATTCAACTTAAAGATTTCAGGATGTTTAATGATTGGCATGGCAAGGACTAGAGATGTGGACCCCTCAAAATGCTAAGGACAAGGATTGGCAAAAAACTCAAGACTCTACATTTTTGGTTTAGTGATCCAAGATCACATTGAGTCCATAGGAAAGCCAATACTATTAAAAGGGGATGAGGTGTTGCTTAATGGTCTTTTTGCTCAAGTGCTTACTGACAGTGTTCCTAAACCCTCAACCACTTTCTCCATCCAAATATGTCCAAAACCTACATTCCAACTTGGCCCCACCGAAATTTCCTATCCGGAGCCACCGAGTTCATCTGGACTTAGCCACTGCCAAAACCCTAACAAATCGGATCCACCGATATGGATCTCGGTCTCACCGAGATGGCCTTGCCAACTCTCTGTACTCATTTGCACCTACTTCAGCCCCACTGAGTTTTGCAAACCAGTCTCACCGAGATGGCTTGCCAACTCTCTGTTGCCTTATTGCTTCACTTTGGTCCTACCGATTTGATGCAATCGGTGCCACCGAGACGAGGTTTGCCCTAACCATTGCACTTCGCGGTCCATCCGAGTTGTTCCAGTCGGTCCCATCGAGATTCCTACCGTTCATATCTTTTACACAGTTCGGTGCCACCGAGATTTCTGATCGGTGCCACTGAGTTGGGTCAAAAGTGTGTAATGGTTGGATTTTCTGTGGAGGCTATATATACCCCTCCACCACTTCCTTCTCAGTAAGGAAAGCCATCAGAACGTGCCTACACTTCCACCATACATTTTCTGAGAGAGAACCACCTACTCATGTGTTGAGATCAAGACATTCCAATCCAACCATTTGAACCTTGATTTCTAGCCTTTCCCAAGTTGCTTTCCACTCAAATCCTTCTTCCACCATAGCCAAATCTGTGAGGAGTTGTTTGAGTGTTGGGGAGACTATCATTTGAAACACAAGAGCAAGGAGTTCATCAACAACACACCATCTATTACCTTTTAGAGAGTGGTGTCTCGTAGATTGGTTAGGTGTCACTTGGGAGCCTCCAACATGATGTGGAGTTGAACCAAGGAGTTTGTAAGGGCAAGGAGATCGCCTACTTCGTGAAGAACTACCCCGAGTGAGGCTAGTCCTTCGTGGACGTAAGCCATGGTGGAATAGACAAGGTTTCTTCTTTGTGGACCCTTTGTCGGTGGAGCCCTCCGTGGACTCGTGCAGCCGTTACCCTCCGTGGGTTGAAGTCTCCATCAACGTGGACGTACGATAGCACCACCTATCGGAACCACGCCAAAAACCACCGTGTCTTCATTGCCTTTGAAATCTCCGATCCTCTCCTTTACTTACATATGCAATTGTTTACTTTCCGCTGCTACACTCTTAGAATTGCATGTGTAGGGTGATGCTTGACTTGTATGCGTGCCTAAATCTACCTACCTCTAAAATTGGGAAAAGGTTAGGTTTTTATTTGGTCAAGTAGTCTAATCACCCCCCTCTAGACTTACTTTTGATTCTACAAGTGGTATCTAGACCTGGGCATGGGCAGCCCGGCCCGGCAGGCCCGGCCCGAAGCCCGGCGTCCGGGCCGGGCTCGGGCCTTGCTTTTCCAGCCCGAGCCCGGCCCGAAACCCGGGAAAAGCCCGGCAAAACCTAATTTTTTATATATTTTACGAAAAATAGGTATAATATAGTATTATATAGCCCTGAAATTAGGTATTTTATTAGTTTTAATAGCTAAAATAGCTGTTTTGCCGGGCTGCGGGCCGGGCCGGGCCGGGCCCGGGCATGGGATTTTGTAGCCGGGCTTTTTGAAACCCGGCCCGAACCCGGCCCGGCCCGGAGAATGCCCAGGTCTAGTGGTATCAGAGATTTGGTCTTCGTAAGCCTTTATTTACATTGCTTTGGTGATCATAGCCTTAGTTTCACAACCTAGGAGAGTATGGCGTCTAGTGAGGGTAATTATCATGGTAGAGGTCCATATTTTGATGGTACAAACTTTGCTAGTTGGAAACATAAGATGAAAATGCATATTCTTGGTCATAACCCCGCCGTTTGGGCTGTTGTTCGTGTTGGCTTGCAAGGTGATTTCTTTGAGGATGGCAAGGAACCGGATCGTGAAGCAACCCCGAAAGAATTAAAGATGTTACAATACAATGCTCAAGCTTGTGACATTCTCTTCAATGGTTTGTGTCCCGAGGAATTCAACAAAATCAGTCGCCTCAAGAATGCAAAGGAAATTTGGGATACTTTGGTTGATATGCATGAGGGTACCGAGTCCGTCAAGGAATCTAAGTTGGATGTGCTTCAAAGTCAACTTGACAAGTTCAAGATGAAGGATGGTGAAGGAGTCGCTGAGATGTACTCTAGGCTTGCTCTCATCACAAATGAGATTGCCGGCTTAGGAAGTGAAGAGATGACCGACAAATTCATCATCAACAAGATACTTAGAGCTTTGGATGGAAAATATGACACCGTTTGCACATTGATCCAAATGATGCCAAATTACAAAGATCTCAAGCCCACGGAAGTCATTGGAAGGATTGTTGCTCATGAAATGTCACTCAAGGACAAAGAGGAGCTACACAACAAATCAAGTGGTGCTTACAAAGCCTAAACCGATGCTCCAACAACTCCAAGTGACAAGCTAGTATCCAATGAAGAGATAAGCCTAATGGTGAAAAGATTCAACAAGTTCTACAAGAACAAAGGGAAAGAAAGAAGCTCTAGCTCAAGACACTATGAGAGAAGATCATCAAGTCATGACCATAATTGCTACAATTGTGGAAAATCCGGACACTATTCCAATGAGTGTACGGCTCCCTACAAGAAAAGAGACGAATCACCAAGAGGAAGACATAGAAGAGATGAATCACCTCATAAGGAGAGAAGGAGTAGAGATGATCGTTATGAACGAAGACACTCTTGAAGAAGCAAGGATTCAGAGAGGAAGGACAAGTCATCAAAGAGCTACACAAGAAGAAGACATCAAGCTCATGTTGGTGAATGGGTTTCCGGCTCCGACTCCGACAACCACTCCGAGAGAAGTTATCACTCCAAGATGAAGGTGTTGCCGGACTTGCTCTTGTGTCATCCAACTCCCATGATCTATTTGACTCACCAAATGAAGGAATTGGAAGATGCTTCATGGCAAAAGGCCCCAAGGTATCACACCCCGGGTATCTTGATTTCAATAGTGATGAAGATGATTTGCTTGGTGATGATGATTTACTTATTGATAAGGCTAGTGATGTGAGCTATAATGAAAATGCTAGTAATCATGATAGTCAAGAGGAAACGAGTGACAATGCTATGAAGGATATTGAGCGTCTAACTAAAGAACTAAATGCTCTTAAGTTAGCTCATGAAACAAATCAAGAGGATCATAGAGAACTTCTAAGAACTCATGAGAAGCTACGCTTCGAGAAGCTAAATTTAGAGCAAGAGCATGCGTTTCTTAAAGCTATCAATGACGATCTTCGAAAGAAGAGTTCTTCATATCTTGCCAAACGTTTACTCTTGTCTACCTTTATGCCCCAAGTTAAACCTAAGCAAACTAGCAACAAGGGTAAAAAGGGTTCTACCTCTAGTAGTAACAATAACAATGCTAAATCCAATGTTGTTGCTTCTAGTAGTTCTATTGATTCCACTAATGATTCTCTTAGCCAAGTTACACTTGAGAAAGAAAATATGCTATTGAAAGGAATTATAGAAAAAGGTGTCCTCAAGAGTCTTGTCGGGAGTAAGTAATTTCAGGAAATTGTACGCAAGCAAGGAAGGCACCGGAAGAACCAAGGTGTTGGTTTTGAACGAAAGTTCAATGCCAATAGAGTTGAGTGGGAAGAAGATCAATACCCCAAGACGAAGTTTGTTCCTCAACAAGAGAAGTATGATCCTACTTCCTTCAAGGGAACACATGCTCAAGAAGATCTTCCACCACAAGACCACAAGCTAAAAGGCAAGGACAAGCTTCAAGAAGAGATTGATTCATTTGAAGAAGCTCCTCAAGCCTTGGTCAAGTGGGTTCCCAAGACTTCATCAAGTTCTACTTCATCAAGTGCTGCTACAACTCCAAGGATTCCCATCAAGTTGATGTGGATCCAAAAGAAGAAGAACTAGAGAGTTCTTGAGGGTGACTCCTCCAACAAACTTCACTCATATTCATTTATGGCAAGAACTTGTGCAACCAACTTTCACATTTTGCACTAGTTCATGGAGTCACAAACCCTCTTGTTGGTAAGGCAAGGGACAAGGTATTCAATGCATTCATGGACATCATATATGTGTATTTCACTCTATGTCTATGGATATCCTTGTATGTTCCTTGTGTGGGACTAACCCATGTAGGTATTGAAAGCACAAAACTCCAAAGGATTGCTCCCAACTCTTGATGATCTACATCAACATTGAGCATCCACATCTTCAACATCTACATGAAGTCATCATCGACAAAACCCAAGGTTAGTTCATCCCTCTTAGGGGGGATATCACATCTAGGGGGAGCTTTGCTCTAAACAATTAAGCTAAAGCAACTCTAATGGTGTGAACACATCAATGCTTTATGTAAAAGTGGCAACCCCACTAGTGCTTAAACGATGAGTATGACCTATGATCAAATGTTCTCATTTGGCTCCTAAGTCAATATACTCATATATAGATGACCTAGTCATCGCCATTGCTTGATAGATGCTAGAATTGGTTGTGCATTTTTGACACATATTTCATTTGCTATCTTATTGTGTGAGCATATTGGTTTGCATGTTTTCTTCATTCGAGGACATCCATTTGTTGTTTTGATTGTCTTGGTTTTTCTGGCCAAGTGGATGTACAAGAATGCCTAAGTACCTTCTCTAGCTATCTATGCTTTCTTGTCTCAAATTATCTTCTTGCTACATCACAAAAATGTAACAAGTCATTTTCGGACCCTCCGGGTGAGGAGCACTCGGAGCCACCGATCTGAAAGGGCTGAACCTCCAAAACCTTCTACATGATTTCGGCCGAACCAATTCACTCAAACTCGGTCCAACCGAAATCATTTAGATTGATCTAGGTTTTCATCTCGGTGTCACCGAGTTGAACCATTTTGGCGCCACCGATGTGCTAACCTGCTTGCAGTTACACATATCGATGCCACCGAGTTGTTCAACTCGGAGCCACCGACAGCATAGATAGTTCGGATGATCCACCATGGCTAGTATCGTTGTGTTTTCGAAGGTCTAAGGTAGACGAATTTGCGAAGTTTCTCGGTCGTGTGTTGAGGGTTGCGGATGCGGTTGCAGCTGATTAGGTTGTTGTTTGCTGAGTAGGTTCCTGAATCCGCAACCTGATCTCATAACTAAGAAGTTTCGGGAGTTCCTAGGGGAATTCAAGTATCACCTAGGATATCTTTCCAACAGACACATGATATGATATGGGGTCTATCATATGTTTGTTTCCACTTTCGTTACCTTGTGCATTACTCTAACATTATTTCCAAGTGGCTTCTCAATCTGTCGTGTATCATATATCTTTCGGATTGCATTCATTCATATCTGTTCGGATGCTAGCTTGTGAAGAATTCTGTTGCAATATCTATCCTATTGATTCAGCCTTCTAATTATCTCATTGAAGATTCTAACGGTTGTCATCATCTTCAGGATGGCTCCCGCAACCCGTGGGAATCCGACCCGTGATGATGGGGAGCAGCCAGAACCTCCACCGCCACCTCCTCCTCCACCTCCGCCTCCGGAGGCATGGCAAGCTTTGATGGCAGCAACCAATGCCAATACTCAGATGCTGCTCCAGTTTATGCAAGAGCGGAATCAAGGGTATCAAGTCAATCAAGGCCAAGGCAACTTCAACAATCAACCTCAATATGCAACTCTCAGCCAGTTTCTCAGCAACCAGCCCAAGTCCTTCAGTTTGTGCACTCAGCCTCTCGATGCTGACGATAGGTTACTGGATATCAACAAACACTTCGAGTGCAGCAATGTCAGACCTGAGGACTATGTCAAGTTCGCTTCTTTCCAGCTCAAGGACCAGGCAGCCGAGTGGTGGCCGCAGTACAAAGATTCGAGAGGTGGTCGAGTCATCACTTGGACCAACTTCTGTCGTGATTTCAGAGCTCATCACATTCCGTCAAGTGTGTTTGAGGAGATGCGTGAGAAATTCAGAAATCTCAAGCAAGGAAGCATGTCTGTCTATCAGTATAACACTGAGTTCTAGAATCTCGCTCGTTATGCCAAGCAAGACATTCCAGATGACAAGAGCAAGATCTACCAGTTCAGGGGTGGTCTCAGAGAGGACCTACAGCTTGCTCTCATCCTAGTCGATCCGCCTGAGTTTGATCAGTTCTATAACATGGCTCTCAAGCAAGAATCAGCTCAAGTCAAGTTTGATGCTTCTAAGAAGAGAATCAGAGACGCAGTTCACTCTTCTTCCTCGTCTCAAGTGGCTGCCAAGCAGCAGAAGTTCTGGTTACCTCCTCCTCCTCAGTTTCGTCCTCAGCATCAACAGAAGCAGTTTGGTGGTCGTGGTTCTTCCCACCCGCCCAACCCAGTGTACCAGCAGAGATCTCAGGCTCCAAGGGCAGTTGTTCCTCCTCCTCGTCCGCTCTCAGAGGTTACTTGTCACAAGTGTGGTTTGAAAGGACACTATGCCAACAAGTGCACTCAGAAGCGCCTTCCACCTCCTCCTCCTGGCAGACCTCCAAGCAATGCTATTTTCAAGCACAATCCCAAGTATGCAAGAGTGAACATGGTGAATTCAGCTCAAGCAGAGGAGTCTTCTGAAGTGATCATGGGTAATCTCTTGATTAATTCCATTCCGGCTAAAGTTTTATTCGATTCTGGTGCATCGCATTCATTCATATCATACCCGTTTGCTTCGAGGCATAATTTTCACACAATGACTTTGCCAAGGGCATTACAAGTAATTTCCCCGGCAAAATGCTTGACTTCTAGCTTGGCGGTTCCTAATGTTGGTATCAAGATGGGCAATTATTCTTTTCTGGTGGATCCAATTGTTCTTGGGAATTCTGATATTGATCTTATCCTCGGCATGAATTGGCTTTCTAAGCACAAGGCTTCTCTTGATTGTGCGCCCAAGGAAGTTAAATTGGCTCATCCTTCTGAAGAGGTCATTATCTTTGATGCTCGTGATGATACTATTCGGTTATTCTCCCTCAATGAGAAAGGCGAGATTAATGCCATATCTCAAATTCCAGTGGTATGTGAATATGAGGATGTTTTTCCAGAAGAGTTGCCAGGAATGCCTCCTCATCGGCCTGTTGAGTTTGTCATTGAGCTCGAGCCCGGCACAGAACCCGTATGCAAACGCCCCTACAAGCTTGGGCCAGAAGAGCTGAAAGAATTGAAGAGACAGCTCGATGAACAAGAGTGTCTGGGCTTGATCAGACCAAGTTCATCTCCTTGGGGTTGTGGAGTTCTCTTTGTCAAGAAGAAAGATGGCACGAAAAGACTTTGCATTGACTACCGGCCATTGAATAAGAAGACAATCAAGAATAAATATCCACTTCCCAATATCAATGAATTGTTCGAGTAACTCAAAGGTGCAAAAGTGTTCTCAAAGCTCGATCTTCGGATGGGTTATCACCAAATCCGTATTGGTGAAGAAGACATTCCCAAAATAGCTTTCATGACAAGCTTTGGTTCATATGAATACACAGTGATGTCCTTCGGCCTTGGAAATGCACCTCCTACTTTCTCTCGTGTGATGAACTATGTGTTCAATCCTTACACAAACGAGTTCGTTCTTGTCTATCTCGATGACATCCTGGTTTTCTCCAAGACTAAAGAGGATCATGCAAAGCATTTGCGCTTGGTACTTGATAAGCTCAGAGAGCATCGGTTTTATGCAAAGTTCTCTAAGTGTGAATTCTGGCTTGATGAAGTTCTTTACCTCGGTCACATTATCTCTGCCAAGGGCATCTCAGTAAATCCTGAAAAGGTTGAAGCTATTGTCAACTGGCAGCCTCCTCAAAATGTCAAGCAACTTCAAAGCTTTCTCGGGCTTGCAAGCTATTGCAGAAGATTCGTGGAGAACTTCTCCAAGATTGCCAAGCCTCTGTCTAACCTCCTCCAGAAGAATCTCAAATATTCTTGGACTCCTGAGTGTGATGTTGCGTTCAATACACTCAAAGAGAAGCTCATAACTGCTCCAGTTCTCACTCCTCCAGATGAATCCAAGCCTTACCAAGTGTTCTGTGATGTTTCTCTGCAAGGTCTCGGTGGAGTACTAATGCAAGAGAAGAAAGTGGTGGCTTATACCTCTCGGCAGTTGAAGCCGAACGAGAGGAACTATCCTACTCACGACTTGGAGTTGGCAGCCGTCGTCCATGCCTTAATCACATGGAGACATCTCTTGTTGGGTAGGCAGGTGGACATTTTCACTGATCACAAGAGTCTCAAGTACATTTTCACTCAGCTCAACCTTAATCTCCGTCAGACCCGATGGGTGGAGATGATTCAAGAGTACAACCCGAGCATTGAATACACTCCAGGCAAGGCTAATGTTATCGCGGATGCTTTGAACAGAAAAGCGTATTGCAACAGTCTTATTATCAAGCCAGTCCAGCCTGATCTGTGTGAGGCCTTCAGAAAGCTCAATCTCCAAGTTGTTCCGCAAGTATTTCTTGCAAACCTCCAGATCACTCCCACTTTGGAGGATCAGATTCACGAAGCTCAACTCTTAGATGCCATGGTGAAGAAGGTGAAACTCGGCATTGCAAAGAGCATTCCTAAATACAAGTGCTATCGAGTGGATGACAGGGATACCTTGTTCTTTGAGGACATGCTAGTTGTGCCAAAAAGGGATCTTAGGAAGGTCATATTGAACGAAGCACACAATTCTCTCTTGTCTATTCATCCAGGCAGCTCCAAGATGTACCATGATCTCAAGTCAACTTATTGGTGGACTCGTATGAAACGTGAGATTGCTCAGTTCGTAAACGAGTGCGATGTGTGCCGCAGAGTGAAGGCGGAACATCAGCGTCCAGCAGGACTTCTTTAGCCTCTACCCATTCCCGAGTGGAAATTCGATCATATTGAGATGGACTTTGTGACCGGGCTTCCCAAGTCCAAGAGAGGGAATGATGCCATCTTTGTGGTCATTGACAAGCTCACTAAAGTCGCTCACTTCCTTCCAGTCAAGGAGTCTATCACTGCAGCCCAGTTGACAGAGCTGTACACTTCCAAAGTGGTCTCCTTGCACGGTGTTCCTCAGTTGATCTCCTCAGATCGTGGAAGCATCTTCACTTCCAGATTCTGGGATTCCTTCCAGCAGGCCATGGGCACGAAGATTCGCTTCAGCACAGCTTTTCATCCTCAGACTAGTGGCCAAGACGAGAGAGTCAATCAAATTCTCGAGGATATGCTGAGAGCATGTGTCATCTCCTTCAGAATGAAGTGGGAAGATTGCCTTACTTTTGCCGAGTTCTCCTACAACAATAGTTTCCAAGCAAGCTCGGGCAAGGCCCCATTCGAGATTCTCTATGGCAGAAAGTGCCATACTCCCCTCAAATGGTCTGAAACCGGTGAACGCCAACTTCTTGGCAATGATATGATTTCTAAAGCTGAAGAGATGTGTCGTATCATCCGTGAAAATCTGAAAGCAGCGCAATCGCGCCAGAAGAGCTACTATGATAGTAAGCACCATGACTTGGCTTTCGATATTGGAGACCATGTCTATCTCCGCGTTTCTCCCATGAAAGGCACCCAACAATTCGGTGTCAAAGGAAAGCTTGCTCCAAGATACGTGGGCCCTTTCAAGATAGTTGGCAGAAGAGGCGATCTAGCCTACCAACTCGAGTTACCTTCCAACTTCTCAAATGTGCACGATGTATTTCACGTGTCACAACTTCGCAAGTGCTTCAAGACTCCCGACCGCACAATTGACTTCCAAGACATTGAGCTCCAAGGTGATTTGTCTTACCGTGAGCACCCCATTGCCATTCTCAAAGAAATTGAGCGCAAGACCCGCAACAAGTCTATCAAGTTCCTGAAAGTGAAATGGTCTCATCATTCTGACCGAGAAGCCACATGGGAGTGCGAGGACCACCTTCGTTCCGAATATCCGGAGTTCTTTCGTTCCTAGATCTCGAGACGAGATCCTCTTGTAGTAGGGGAGAGTTGTAACACCCCAAGAGTGCTCCTTCCATATTTGTACTTCCCAACATTGCCATATATGGATTTGTCATGAGGATCTTGATGGATGGGCTGATTCTCATGTTGTGTTTTGCCTTTCTTTTATTTCTGCATTTCATCTTCATGTTATTTAATTGTCATGTGCATTGCATCCATCATGTTAATTTGTGTGGTGCTCATCATGTATGCATTGTGGTTGTGTGTTCATCTTCTCCTTGCCATCTCCCTCTCTAGACCATGTGGTTCACCCATGCATCATCTCCAATCCTTCTATTTTCCAATATTATTCATGTGGTCATTATTTCTGTCCCAAATTAATGTTCACCATATTTCTAAATTCTCTAGTCCATGTCCTAAACCTCTCTACCAAATTTCATCATTTTTGGGATTGATTTGGTTGGGTTCAAAAATGGTGCAAGTTTGAATTTAATTCAAACTTGAATTATTTTTCTGCGTCTAAAAATGTCCAAACCATTTTATTCAAATACTACATAAATTGTAGATTCCAAGGATATTTTTATATCTCTCTCACACCTCTCCAACATCCCTGAGCTTTTCTCTCTTTATTTCGGCTTGAAGAAATTAGAAAGAAAAGATTGCAGTGAGAGAGGAGCCCAGCATTGCAGCCCGCTTACCTGAGTCCAGTGCAGCCCAGCCGAGCAGACCGTAGCCCACCTAGCCCGCTGGCGACAGGGACGTCTCCCTCCTCCTGTACGGCAGCTCATCTACAGGAGCCACGTCGACGCCCCGGTCGATTTGACGGCCGTCCGGCGCCCGAGAGCCCTATATAGCATGCCCAAACCCTACCCCGGCCTCTCCTCTATCCATCCAGTCCCTCTCCTGCCCTCGCCGCCGCCAGGTAAGGTAGCCACGCGCACGCCGTCACCATGGCCACCGTGGCCCGAGCGAGCACGAGCTCGACCTCGGGCTAGGCTCCTTCGACGCCTCCCTCCTACAACCTCCGACTCGGGAACGACCACCGCGACGCACACACCTTCCCGCTCCCACTGACGCGGTCACACGGCCTCTGGATCAACTCCCTCGGCCACGTTTTCTTCTTTTCTTCCTGGAACCGAAGATCGGCAAGTTCCGCGCTTCCTCACGTCGTCTCCATCGCGTCTCCGGCCACGCCTACATGTCCTGTGGACACTAGGTGAGCAACCGCATCACCCAGCCTTTTCGCCTTGTCGATTGCGTCCTGTAGGCGACGTAGCATTCGTGCCAAGTTCGTGTCCTTCGTGCTCCGGCCAGAGTAGCAGCATATTTTTGGTTGGGCACTCCTGTTCTCTCACGTAGCTGCAGCCGCTGCGTCGCCACGCTTTATGCCGCAGCCGAGACGAGCTTCTGCTCGAAGCTCGTGCTCCGGCCTCCCTCCCCGCAGCTCTCCGCACGCACACGCATGCGCACTCCCGCACGCGCTCGACCCTCTCTATTCGCGCGCCGCAGCCAGCTTTCGTACCCAAGACGAGCTTGAGCTCGTGCTTGAGCAACCCCGCGCACGCGCAGTAGCCCTCAGGCTCTATTTCCGCACGCTCGCCGCTGTCCCGTAGCTGCAGCTGTCGCTGCCCTGCTCGCCATCGTCGCCCGCCAGCATCACCAGACAGCCATGGCCGAAAGCCTTGAGCTCGTGCTGCACCCGCCGTTGCTCCGCGCTCGCGCACGCACAACAGCAACCAGCCACTGTTCTCGCACCCCCGCCGAGACCCCACGGCCTCCGCCGTCGCCGTTCTGCTCGCCGGCGTCGTCGTTTTCTTCTCTGTGCACCATGGAGAAGAAAGGTCGGTCTTTCTGCTGTTTAACTGAAGCCAGCACCCAACCTATGCCACAACAACAGCAGCAGCGTAGTGGCCTTGGCCATAGAATCCTACTGCAGCGGCCCGGGTTCGATCCCCCGTGGGCGCGCACAAAACCCCCCTCCTTTTCTTTATTTTATTTATTTATTTTATTTCCATCAATCCCGAAATTCCAATTCTGGTAAGTGCTGGTATTCCAATTCGGGCAAGATCAAATCTGGACATTCCAGATCTGGTCGTTACCATTTCTGTTTCTTTTCCATTTTGGGAAGTATTGTGTTTGTTGCATTTTGAGCATTTTCCATGTAGGAACATATGAGTGTAATATATGATTTTGGGGTAGAAAAATCCAACTAATCCATTCCTGGCATTAGTTTTGTCTTTTGAGCAAGTTTGGGTGCATGTCATTTTTGCATAATGTGCCATTTTGTCATTTTTGTGTGATTTAATGCATATGTCATATGAGCAACTTGTCAACATGAGGTTGGAGCATTTTCATGCCATCTTGCGGCTAGTAATTTTTCCATGCCATGATGTGCCATGATAGGAGTGCAACAAGCTTGTAAACATGCTTAGTCATTGTTGCTGATTTGCACTTGTTAATTTTCTGTTCAATCTTGCTATGTTCCCTTGATGATTGCCACTAATCTATGCCTCTTCTGAGCATGATCAGTAAACACGTTTTGGTCTTTGTCACTAGTACTTTCATGCCATGCCAATTGATGCCATGTTAAACTCCTGTAGCATATATAAATGTTGCTCTAAACATGCATAGTCAATGTAGCAGTTTTCTGTCAGCATCATGTTGCCATGTTGTGAGCTCATTTCCAGTGAATCCATGCATCATATGAATTTGTGCCAATGTAATGAGGTGATCTATGCCATGTGTACTGTAGCTGCATTCCAATTTCTTGCTTTTTAGAGCACTTTAGTTTGCTGTTTTGATGTGCATAAGATGCCATGTTGCTGTTAATTTTAGTTTTGCATTGCATATTGTGTTGCTCACCATTTGAGTGTCGTGCATCCGTTCTTCGTGATCTTTATATCGATTTCAATCAAAATCTTCCATTCTTTCCAGAGGCATGCTTGGGTTGCTAAGATTTTGCCCATATCCATCTTTTGCTTCACCGTCACATCTCGTTATCATTTCTATCGTCCCGGTAGCACCGTTGCTTCATTCATGTCATGCTCATTATTTCATCATGCCATTTCATGCATCATTTTGTTTGTGCATCTATTCCATGGTTGTTTGTTTATTTCGGTGCTTGTTCTTTCTTTTGGGTAGTTCCGGGAGACGAGTCCGAGTTCGAGGAACTGGTTGAGAACGTGTTCGAGGAGCAGTCTTACTATCCTACCGAAGAGACTTCAGGCAAGATGATCATTACCTTTGATAACACTACTATCTTTGCTTGCTAGTTGTCTCGTTGCTTTCGCTATGTCACGCTTCCTACCACATATTTGTCAGCCTCTCATATGCCATGATACAACCTCTAACCACCCTACCCAGCAAACCGTTGTTTGGCTATGTTACCGCTTTGCTCAGCCCCTCTTATAGCGTTGCTAGTTGCAGGTGCAGTGCAGGTTGTTCCATGTTGGGACATGGATATGTTGGGATATCACAATATCTCTTATTTAATTAATGCATCTATATACTTGGTTGTGTGTGGAAGGCTCGGCCTTTTGCCTAGTGTTTTGTTCCACTCATGCCGCCTTAGTTTCTGTAATACCGGTGTTATGATCCTTGATTAGCGTTCCTAACATGCTCAGGGGAATGGGACCCTCTTGATAGTTCACTTTGAATAACCGCTTCCAGCAAGGCCCAACATTGGTTTTAACATTTGCCTAATAACAACTAAAACTTGCATAGGGTCTAGCTAACCCGAGGATAATTTTAATCAACAACCCCGGGCCAGTGCTCCTCATGAGTGTTGGTCCAAACCGGGTAGACTGCGGGGCCACCACGGGGAAACTCGAGGTTTTGGTACCTGTAGGATGTCCCATCCGATCGTGCCCTGATTTCGAGATACGCGCGGCTCCAATCGGGGTGTCGGCACGTCGGGAGGTCTTGCTGGACTTGTGTTACCATTGTCGAAATGTCTTGTGCACCGGGATTCCGAGGATACTTCGGGCTATCTCGAGGTTGAGGTATTTCCACCGCAGCTTGTGTTGGTTTGTGATGGACCAGGTTGGAACACCCCTGCAGGGTTAAATCTTACGCGAAGCCGTGCCCGTGGTTATGTGGCGACTTGGATATTTTTAACCTCCGGTTGTAGAGAACTTGACACTAATTCTAATAAAATACACCAACTGTGTGCGTAACCGTGATGGTCTCTTTTCGAGTAAGTTCAGGAAGAGAACACGGTGGGGTTATGCTTGAACCGTAAGTAGGTGTTCAGGATCACTTCTTGATCATATTAACTTGCGACCGTTATGCGTAGTATTCTCATCTTCATTCTTGTACCCGTATGTTAGCCACTTAAACATGCTTAGTGCTTGCTGCAACCTCAACACAATTACCCCTTCCATTCCTACCAGCTTAAATAGTTTTGTTACCTTGGGTGATGAGATTGCTGAGTCCCTGTGGCTCACAGATTACTACATAACTCCAGTTGCAGGTACGCTTGAGACAGACACAGGTGAGCCCGAGATGCTCCATTGGGAGTATGATGATGAACGTGGACGTATGTACGTCACGATGCCAGACAATCAGTAGTGGGCCCTAGTCGGCTGATTCGGGGATAATAGCAGGGTGGTGTTTTCTCGTTTGATTTCGTCCATAGTCGGACCCTGTCTTTCATTTGGATGATTGTATGATGATGATATATTTATGCTGTAGCATGTGGCGAGGGTAAGCCTTTATCTAGTATACTCACCTGTTCATTCGGTTGTATGTATTTGAGAATCACCTTGCTATGCGTTCCAAAATGAGGTTCTGTCACGATCTTGAGTTCATCACGAGATTGCGATAGAGCTTCATATTGGGCGTTACAAGTATATATACCTCGCGGGCCCGAACGGTTGAAATTTCTCAAACCCTCTCGTTCCCGCACCCCGTTGTTGCCGTCGCCCAGGTCTCCGGATCGTCGCCTTTGTCTCCAGCGTGCCTTCGCCACAGGAATCCGTCACCGCAACGGCAATCTGCTCCGCTGTTGCCGCCGTAGAGGATCTCCACCAAGTTAGGGTGAGATTTGACCCCTTTCGTGCTCAAATTTCTGATTCAATGCATGATTGGATTGCCATGATTCTTGCCACGGATTGAGAACTCCCTTTACACTGCAATGTCCATAGATTAGATTCGAGTAAAAAATTTAGGTTTAAGTTTCCGCCGAACGCATCTCGGACCGACCGATTAGAAATTTTCGGAGTCATCGATTTGGCCACAGGCCATAGCACTAGTACGTCTCGGTGCCACCGAGTTGTACGAATCAGTGAGACCGAAAGTAAAATCTCTGTGAAACCCTAGCATCTCGGAGTCACCGAACCCCATCTCGGTCTGACCGAAATGGCGTGTAAAGTTTCTGTTGAGTGCTTCGGTATCACCGAGATGATCAACTCGGTCCATCCGAAATGCCTTCTGTGAAAACTTGAAACTAAGATTTGAACTCAATTTTTATGAAAAACTTCTGCTTTTTGTGATGACTCATCTACTCTGCCCATACCCATCTATTCACAGGGTCAGCTTTGCAAGATGTCTGATGCCAGCGATAGCCAGAACATGTCAGAGCAGCACACAGATCTCAGCGCAGGCTCTAGCCCTGCAGAAAGCTTTTATGAGGGAGAGAGAAGCTCTCCAGATCTTCCAAAGGCTGCAACTAGGACCAGGAAGAAGAGAACCTCAGATAGTGAGGATGAGGACTTCGTTGCTAGTGAAGCAGCATCAAAGACAAAGAGAGTTGTGCTTGCAAAGGAGTATAGCACCAAACCAACTGCTAGAACCAAAGAGAAGACAGCAGTGAAGAAAGTCCCTAAGGAAACTATGACATTTACACTTGAGGAACCAAGTGATGCAGCTGCAGGAGGAAGGAGACGTCATCGAGCCACACATGTGCTAAACTCGGAGGTGTCGTCTGTTCGGCACTAGATCGGTTGGATCATGATTGGATCGCGAAGAGTACGACTACATCAACCGCGTTAAATATGCTTCCGCTTTCGGTCTACGAGGGTACGTAGACACACTCCCCTCTCATTGCTATTCATCTCCTAGAATAGATCTTGGGTGTTCGTAGGAATTTTTTTGATTTCCATGCAACGTTCCCCATCAGGGGGGCCTCATCGTCCAAGCTTGTGGGCCCCTCGTAACTCCTGGTGTGATTCCAACGCTGGAAAATCCTATAAATCAAGAAACCCCCAAAAATAAACCTAGAACTTTTACGCTGCCACCACAAGCCTCTGTTCCGAAGTGATCTCATCCGGAGCCTTGCCGGAGGGGGAAACCATCATCGGAGGCCATCTTCATCATCTCGACGGTCTCCATGATGAGGAGGGAGTAGTTCACCCTCGGGGCTGAGGGTATGTACCAGCAGCTATGTGTTTGATCTCTCTCTCTCTCTCTCGTGATCTTGATTTGGCATGATCTTGATGTACCATGAGCTTTGTTAATATAGTTGAATCACATCGTGTTCTTCCCTCTCTATCTTTGTTGTGATGAATTGAGTCTTGCCCTTTTGAGGTTTCATTATTGTCGGATTGAATATTTGGATTTGAGACCACTTGATGTATGTCTTGCATGCGGATACCCATGGTGACAGTGGGGTATTATATTGAGTCACTTGATATATGTTTTGGTAATCAACTTGCGGATTCCTGAGGTGACATTGGGGTAATCTAGGCACATAGGTTGATACACGTTTCATCCTACTTTCTTTGATAGAAACTTTGGGGTAATCTTTGAAGTTCTTTGTGTTGGATTGAATATTATGAATCTGAAATTGTTTGATGTATATCGAATAATTAACTCACGGATACTTGTGGTGACATTGGAGTATCTAGGTGACATTAGAGTTGATTGATGCGTATCATATGATGTTATTTTAGTACGAACTCTAGGGCTGTCGCTGACACTTATAGGGATGGATCAATAGATTGATCGGAAAGATAACTTTGAGGTGGTTTTGCTACCTACAATAATTTCATCTTATGTTCTCCGCTATTGATAGGAACTTTGGAGTGATTCTTTGTCACACGTTGGGGGATTGTTATATGATTCAATTATGTTAGCACCGTTGAGAGATTGCACTAGTGAAAGTATGAACCCTAGGCCTTGTTTCTTAGCATTGCAATACCGTTTGTGCTCACTTTTATCACTTGCTACCTTGCTGTTTTTATTATTTCAGATTACAAAAACCTATATCTACTATCCATACTACACTTGTATCACCATCTCTTCGTCGAACTAGTGCACCTATACAATTTACCATTGTATTGGGTGTGTTGGGGACACAAGAGATTGTTTGTATTTGATTGCAGTGTTGTTTGAGAGAGACCATCTTCATCCAACACCTCCCACGGATTGATAAACCTTAGGTCATCCACTTGAGGGAAATTTTTTGTTGTCCTACAAAACTCTGCGCTTGGAGGCCCAATCGAGTCTACAAGAATAAAGTTGTGTAGTAGTCATCATCTTATTTCTGGTGCCATTGCCGGGGAGGTGAGTGCTTGAAGGTATATCTTTAGATCTTGCAATTCAATCTTTTAGTTTCTTGTTTATCACTAGTTTGGTTTTATAAAAGAAAACTACAAAAAAAATTGGTATTAAAGTTGCATCAAATGCTTTACCTTTATGATGTCTTTCTAGAAAATGATTGTGGCACCCCGGCTCAGAGAACCGGTTTACCAGTGTTTCCAACCCAGAGATCATGTCTTCTGGAAACACACAACAACTTGGAACAGAACAGAACTGAACTTTATTGAAATATCTCGAGTACAAGCTCATAATTTACATCGATAGCGAGGCCAGAAGCACATCAGGTGCTATGACAATATCTACATTATTATGGAACATGGCAGGGCCTCGATACTACTGGGTAGAACTATGGCGTAGCGGAACGTAGCGCGGAGAACTCCATCCACAGGGACACTGCTGGGGACACGGCCTAGTTAGCGTAGCACGAACCATCGGGACCTTCGTCCTCGGCTTCTCCTGCATCTGGCATGATACGCCAGGTGAGTACTTGGAATGTACTCGCAAGCTCATGGCAACCAAACAATGCAGCAAACAATAGCATGGCAATAATCATATTAAGTGCTTAAGTGCTTACTGTTACCAACTTACTCTCGTCTGGGTTGTCCCACAACCCTCGGAACGCTCATAATCCACTGAGCACTTCCGAACATAAGACAAGTTCTTCCATCATTATTATCAGTATTACGGTTGATCATCCCGTGGCCTAGTACGGACTGTCCAATACCATGGACGTGGCTATTCGAATAGATTCTTACACACTGCAAAGGTTGCGCACTTTACCCACACTATGAAGCCCCTGGCCTCGTGATCCCATTCGGGTGGACCGGTGGTGCTCCAACGAAAAGTGCCTGACCCGTGACTCCTCTATCGTACCACCGACAATCATACCCTCCCAGGGTCATGTCCTGGGTGGCCCCTGTGTCACCCCGTGACACCTGCCACCGTCGTGGCCACTAACTATCCCAAACGGGGACGCTGGCAAAATAACTCAACTGGGCTCACAGGATTATCATCGCCTACCTGATCAGGGTAGCACGCACGCATAACCCTCCCTAGTGTGGTGGTACCGATAAAAGAGCACAAAGCCAGACCAAGTCAAGGCCGTCCCATACCGGCAAATGTGGCTGCGCGGATAAGTCCGGATAGGTGACACTAGATCAACCAATTAGGTTTAGTGTTGTCAAGCATTTATCAAGCATGGATTTTAAGTGAAAATAAATTAACATGGCAGTAGCTATGTATCCAATTAATTTACTATGAATTATCACATATTAAAATAATGCATATAATTCAATTAAATAACCAACACTATTGAAATGCTTCATGCAATGGATGACATGGCTTGCCTTGCTCTGTTGGGTTGTCCACAAACTCCTGGGCTTCAAAACCAAGAGAATCTCCTTCTGAAAATATTTTTAAAAGACAATTGAAAAAGTCACATACTACTGTTCTGTTCACCAGAAATTCTGTGAGCATGGGAAAAATACCAACTTTTACCAGAAAATAGAGGAGATCAAGACAAACTCAGAGCAAAAAGAATCAATTGATTTGGACTTATGGTTTAAAAGTTATGGACGGTCAAAGTTTCTGGTCAAATATGGAAATTAACAGAAAATCAGAAAATCCACAGGGGGCCACGTCGAAGGCGTACTTTGCCAGTGTGCCTCCACTTACCGCTTCGGCGTGCCACTGACGAGCAGGCCCCGCTGTCAGATTTAAAAGGGGGAGGAGGGAAACAGGGAACGGCGGGGCTCCGGCGACGGTCGCCGGCGATACAGACGGCGGCGAGGTCCGGCGACTACAGGAATCGATCGAGCTCATCGAGACGAACACGCACGTACCCGTGGGTTGGCGAGAGGTGGCCGGACGGCGTCGTCCTCTTCCTCTCCGGCAGCGGCGGGTTTCGGATGTCGTCGGAGACGGTGATTCCGGCGAGGTTCCGGTCGGGCAAGAGCTCGAGCGTGGTCAGGAGAGTGAGATGACCTCACTCGTGCAGTCGATGGAGTCTGGGGTGGAGCAAATCGGCGAGGTGGTGGAGCTCGGGTGGCGGCGGTTCTCCGGCGAGCGGCGAGGCCAGAGGACCTCTCGGCCGTGGCTCGATGCTTGGGGGCTCAATAGGAGGCGGAGGGAGTGGGGTGAGGAGCGGAGAGAGGCCGGGGAGGCCTATTTATAGGAGGAGGAGGAGCTTCTGGATCGGCGGAGCTCGTTCCACGTCGCCGGCGCCAGTACGCCTCGCTGGCTGGCCGGGAGCGGGCGACGGGACGGAGGAGAGCAGGGGAGAGTTAATGCGGCGGTGGATGCTAGCGGAGGAAGGCGACGAGCAGCAGGGCCACTGTGGCCGCACGGGCGCTACAGTGCCCGCGTGCGTGGCGGCCGGCGAGAGCTTCTCCGGCGAGGGCAAGGATCAAGGGCGGCCAGGTGGACATAGAGGAGCTAGTCGGCGCACGGGGACAAGGTTTGGCGACGCGGGGCAGCCGGATGCGTCTCATCAGACACGGGCGCAGTGCAGAGCGCGTGTTTTGGCATGCCAGTGCCGTGCTCACCAAGGGCATTGGCACTTGGAGGACACGCAAGTCTGGCGCACCTTGTCTAGCACGTTCTCCTTTGATCACTTAGCCTCTCCGTGCCTCTGGTTCGTCTAGATGCACTCTGGTTCGAAGTGTAGCTTCAGCTACAGTTTCTGACAGAAAACTTGAGAGGGATCTAGAGGAGGGGTGAGCTGGAGATGGAGCCAGAGGAGATGTCTAGGATGATCTATCTTGGAAGGACTCCAAGCTGGCCAAGTTTGAGAAAATTTCACCCAGGTTTGAAGATAGTTCATGTACAAGTGTGGTTACTGGAACAAAAGAAAGATGAGCTTGTAGCACTCATCTGGCTGATTTGCTGGAGCTGAAAATTGGTGTGGGATGGTTATTTGGTGGATAGAAGATGCCCTAAAAATTTCAGCTCATTTGGAAACCTCTAGCTGGTACTTCCTTCACAGAGATTCCAATTGAACAGAAACATTGGCAGAATATTGGTGGTGAAAATTTCTACTGGACAAGATGATATTTTTGGATATTGTGGCAAGATAGGTTCCCTAGTGTCTCAGGGAATTATTTGGGAATTTTCTGAGTTGGGAAAATATGAGTTGCTTCACAAATGACCAGTACTGTCCAGAAAGCAAATGGGGTTTTCTGGACAAAACTTTGTATTGGACCATGAAATGTTTTTGAAGATTGTGGGAGTAGATGATGACAAGAAGGTGTGGTATTAATTCGGGATTTTTCTGATCACCAGAACTATAGGTTGATTCATAACCCATAGTGATGACAGATTTTTCCCAAAGGAAGAAAATGAATATTTGGGAAAGATGAAGAATTAGAAATTGATCCAGAAGGTAAGTGACAAGATTTTGGCAAGATATTGAGGGCTTTGGATCACTCAGAGAAATTCATAAGTCCAAAGTCAACTGAAAAGATTCAAAATCCATCCAAATTGCAAATAAAGCCAGAAAGATTTTGAAAAGAAAAAGTTGCCAAAAACCAGGGTGTCACAATGATGGATCGGAAAATTGTGCTAAGATTGTAGAAGAAGAATTTAATAAAATGTTTAATCTAAGTTCCTTGAATGATAAGCATGATTGCAATGTTATTAGTATGCTTTCTAAGAATATCTATAATGCTAATGACAATTGCACTAGTCATGATAAATTTTCTGAAAAGAGGGTTTCTTATTAGCATGTCAATTATTGTGGTGAGTATAGACCTTGTGAAGACATGCCAAGAAGGGATGATAGATTTTGTAAGAAGAATAAATATGAAAGAACCAAATGGTTGCTTAAGATGCTAGATGATTATGCTAAAGAATTATGTTCTCTTCTTCCCATTACTTGTGAACTTTGCAATGAAGGTGGTCATCTTAATTTTCAATGCATACAATTTTATTATCAAATTACGTACAAATATTGTCATGATTTGATCACTCTTGAACATTATAATGAACTTAGTCTGTTTTTGGGGTACGAAGAAGTGACACATAAAAATAATTTGTTTGAAGCATTAACATGAAAAATCTTGAACTTGATCTAAGGGAAATTTATATGTATTGTGTGGTAAATTGTAATGAGAATGCCTATCTTGCCAATTATATAAAGACGGGAAAACCAATAAAATATAAAGAGGATACTAATGAAAGGGAAAAGATTTCCCAAATTCCTCCATTATGGTTGTGCCTCATGAGAATGAATCAAAAAGTATTGTGGAAGATGATGAACTTGATATTGTCTTTTGGTCTTATGGCACAATGTCCGAAGGAACTATTGAGGATGATTTTGTTATGCCTATTACTTGTTGTGATAATTATGATTGGGAAGATAATAAGACCCAACCGAGTCTACAAGAATAAAGTTGTGTAGTAGACATCAATGAATAGGATTGGTGCCAGGTGGTGAATCGTGCCCAAGCGTGCAATCAGGCTAGCGTCTCTCCTTGTGTTTGTGCAACACGAGCTTAGTCTTCGTTAGGCAATTTTATATTTCTCATCTCTATAGTTGAACAAGCCCCATTATCCCACCGCGTGTGTTTCTTTATTGCCCTCCTCTATATTTGTGATCACTTGTTTTGCATTTTGAGTCCTTTGAATTGATTTTAACTCTTACAATATCTTGGACTTCAATTTGCTTGATATGTTGTGCCACTAATCCCACCGAGCTCCACTACAAGCCATTTGTGTAGGTGCGAGGATTGGACATGGTTTTTCACCAAGTGCACTCTTTTCCTTGCATACATTGTGGTCTTTGAGATCCATCTACAACTTTGGTAAGAGGTAACTTTGGTATGTTCATTCCATCTTGTTATCACACCTTCTCAAGTGCTTCTATGGATAGGGATGACACATCTCCTTCGGTCTCAACCAACAATGACACATTCGGTGCCACGAAAAACTACTTTCACGCCAAGATGGACACTCAAATGGAGGAGCTAAAGTCCTCACCAACATCGACAAGAGGTCTTCCTCATCTTTGAGAAGACGCTCAAGTGCACGGGCTTCCGAGCAACCATCTTTGGCAAGGTCACATCGGCATCAACACCATCACCGACATAAACGTGAAGATAGAGAGCTCGACACCAACCTCTACTCTACTACTTCACCACTCACCTTGGCATCTTCGCCAAGTGACTTCAAGGCATCTTTGCCTTTGGATGTGCGGCATCTTTGCTGATACACACCTCAAGAATATGCTCAAGAGAAGCTTCCCAAGCTCAAGTCCGCGACTACCACGAGCTACTATGACTTTGACATCGAACATGAGATTCATTTCTATGGAACTCAAGACCCCGAAGAGTACCTTGAGTGGGAGCGCAATATGGACACCTACCTCAAGCTACTTCAAATCCCCTTCGAAGATCAAGTGAAGTGCGTCACAAGAAACTTCCACGACTACGCATCGACATGGTGGCTTCACACACCTTCGAAGAGCTTCCACATGAGTTGGCCCAAGACAAAGAAAGCAATGCGGCAAGAGTTTGTGCCTTCCACCTACACGGAACATCTTCTTCGCCAATTGGAGAACACCATACAAGGATCCAAGTCCCTCGAAGAGTACTTCATGGAGATGGAGCAAGCTTTGCGATGAGCCAGTATGGACGACCCCATTTGGATGAAGTATCACTTATCCACGGGATTGAACAACGACATCGCCAAGACTATCTTCCTCAACAACTACTAGTCTCTCGACGATCTCTACATTGGTCATATCAAGGCAGAGCAAGAGCTTAAGAAGGCCAAGGCTACTCGACCACAAGCACACTTCACAACGACCAAGCTCCAAGACAGCGAGCAAGAGGATAGTACCACCAAGATGTCCAAGCCCGACGAGCTCCAAGACGAAGCTCCAAAGTTTTACTTCATGGCCATCCCTCTTGTGGCATTAACGATGTTGAGTCTACCATGACTCTCTTTGAAGATGGTGCATTGACAACTACGACGACTATGGAGCCATTCAAGGAACATGCTATGGAGGTGAGCGACAAGGTGGCGAGAAAGGATGATGCTTCCATCTTTGGAGGCGAGAGTAATGATGTGCCATCTTTGGCCTTCATCCACGGCGATGGTGACGAGACGGTTGAGCATGGGATTTCCCCTTCAACCAAGGTGCCGTTTGGAGATGAGTTGAGCGACTTGTGTGACCATGTTGAGAGTGAGAGCGAGTTCACCACTAGCCCCATATATGATGAGATGCCCTAACTCCCATGTGAGGAGAGCCACCACCACATGAGTGTTATGAGTGACTCCACCATATGTGAGTTTGAGTGCACCTCTTTTGAGGGAGCGAGTGAGCCACCACATATAGAGCGTGAGGTAGTTGATAGGTCTTATGAGGCCATTTCCACTTCTAACAACTCAACCTCTACCTCTATTGTGTCTTCTCATTTGGTGCAAGTTCCCATTGAAGATGACGCCCCAATCCTCGATGACTTATCCCCTGCTCTGGACAAGACGATTGCCATGGTGGAATATGATGCACCCCCACATAGTTCCATCACGATGATGTTGACCATGAGTTGGTCTTTGCCACCTCACTTACACCACATGTGTGGAATGACAAAGGTAACAAAGGTGATGGTGATGATCTCGTCCCACTAGTGGACATTGATTGCTTGCATGGTGTTGATCTCCCTATTGCCATGTCTCATGCTAGTATGATTTCCCCATGTGATGCTTTATTTACCAATGTTGAAGTTCATGTGGAGTCTATTAGTTGTGATGCTATGTTTCATAGGATACCTTGTGAGAATTCTTTAGGTCACATAATGTTGACAATCCACTTGACTTGTCATATGCTATGCATGAGATGAACCATGGCATATTTACAATCTCATCGTAGTAACTATGCACTTACCATTAAAATAAACCCAATTTGCACATATGGCATAGACGACAAGCCCATGGTTATTGGCATTTGCTTTTCTTGTGATGATATTGCCAAGCTTAATTTGCATCATTTGAGCAATTATTCACATATGCCATACCATGACCACCATACTTTGGATATGCATTATTCTACATGTTGTCAATTTTCTCCATAATGCTTCCCCTATTGCACATGAGGAGACCCCCATAGTTTTCTCATACCTATTAGGAGATTTTGATCCATCTTTTGAATTTCATGATCCCAATAATTCTGTGCACAATATGCTCTCCATGAATAAAAATGCTATTGATGTGCCACATACTTGCATGCTCAATTTGTGTCCCCATCATGTTATACATAACAACTATTCTTTCATGATGGATGACATATTTCTCTATCGTGCCTCAAATTTATTTGAGCATTGGATATCTTGTGCTACTCTCACATGCACATACACATTGATACGTCCATTTTGCATCATGTTTTTCCACTATTATTTTCATTGTTTTAAAGTTATATTTCACTTTCTGATGCAATTCTAATGCCTTTTCTTTCTTAAATTGCAAGTTACATCACAAGAGGGAGACTACCGGCAGCTGGAATTCTGGACCTGAAAAGAGCTACAACAGAGATAGCTATTCTCCGGAGCTCCAAATGACCTGAAAAATTATGGAGAATTATTTTGGAATATATAAAAAATACTGGAAGAAAAAATATCGGAGAAGACCCACCATGGTCCCACAAGCTCAGGTGGCGCGCCCCCTGGGGCGCGCCAGGTGATCTTGTGGGGCCCACAGAGGTCCTCCGGAGCCCATCTTTTGCTATATGAAGCCATTTGCCCTAGAAAAAAAATCAGAAGAAGACTTTTGGGATGAAGCACCGTTGTCTCGAGGCGGAACTGGGCAGGAGCACATTTGCTCTCCGGCAGAGCGATTCCACCGGGGAAACTTCCCTCCGGGAGGGGGAAATCGAAGCCATCGTCACCACCAACGCTCGTCTCATCGTGGAAGGACTCATCTCCATCAACATCTTCACCAGCACGATCTCATCTCAAAACCCTAGTTCATGTCTTGTATCCAATTTTGTCTCAAACCATGGATTGGTACCTATGGGTTGCTAGTAGTGTTGATTACATCTTGTAGTTGATGCTAGTTGGTTTACTTGGTGGAACATTATATGTTCAGATTGTTAATCATATATTTATCTCCTCTGATCATGAACATGGACATGATTTGTGAGTAGTTTCATTTGTTCTTGAGGACATGGGAGAAGTCTTGTTATAAGTAATCATGTGAAGTTGGTGTTCGTTCGATGTTTTGATGATGTGTTATGTTGTTCTTCCTCTAGTGGTGTCGTGTGAACGTCGACTACATGACACTTCACCTTGTTAGGGACCAGGGGAAGGCTTGTGGGATTAGTTAGTAGATGATGGGTTGCGGGAGTGACAGAATCCTAAACCCCCAGTTTATGAGCTATTCCATAAGGGGTTGAGTTGGATCCTTTTGTTTAATGCTATGGTTAGATTTATCTTAATTCTTCTCTTGTAGTTGCAGATGCTTGCGAGAGGGCTAATCATAAGTGGGTTGTTTGTTCAAGAAAAGAACAACACCTTAGCACCGGTCCACCCACATAACAATTTATCAAAGCAATGAACGCGAAAGAATGTAACATGATGAAAGTAACTAGATGAAATCTCGTGTGTCCTCGAGAGCACTTTAGTCACTATAAGAAGTACTTCTGGCTTGTCCTTACAATATTAAGGATTGGGCCACTTGCTGCACCTTCCTACTTTTGTTACTTGTTACTTGTTACCAATTATCTCACTATCAAATTATCTGTCAAAACTATCTTACGGCACTTGCAGACAATACCTTGCTGAAAACCGCTTATCGATTCCTTGTGCTCCTCGTTGGGTTCGACACTCTTACTTATAGAAAGGAATACGATTGATCCCCTATACTTGTGGGTCATCAAGACTCTTTTCTGGCGCCATTGCCGGGGAGTAAAGCGCTCTTGGTAAGTGGAATTTGGTAAGGGAACATTTTATAATACGTGCTAAATTTTATCTTCACTTGTTACTGTGGAAGATAATCCTTTGAGAGGCTTGTTTAGGGTATGTTCACCTCGAGTGGAAGTGGTAAGAGTTGAGCCTCCACCTACTAAAAATATTTATTATGAAATCCCTTTTGGTATATTGGAAAAAATTGCATGCTAAAATCCCTATGCAGTAGATGGAACAATATATCCCGATATGCACTTCATCTATATGGATGAACTTTGTGGATTGTTTAAGCTTGCAGGCTTATCGAGGGATGGAGTTAAGAATAAATTATTCCCTTTATCTTTTGAGGGAAAAGCATTGGCATGGTATAGACTATTGGATGATCCTGAAACATGGGACTGGAACCGATTGAAGTTAGAATTTCATCAAAAAAATATCCTATGCGCTTGGTTCATCATGATCGGAACTATATTTATATTTTTGGCCTCGTGAAGGAGAAAGTATCGCTCAGGCTTAGGGGATGCTTAAGGACATGATGCTCAAATGCCCCAATCATGAGTTCTCGAGAGATATTATTGTTCATAATTTTTATGCTCGGCTTTCTCATAATGATAAAACAATGTTTGATTCTTCTTCTGCTGGTTCTTTCTCAAAAAGGAGTATTGAATTCAAATGAGATCTTATTGAAAGAATGAAACACAACTTTGAAGATTGGGAGGTCAACAAAGGTAATGAGTCAGGTATAAATCTTGAGTATGATTGTGTTAAGTCTTTTGTAGAAACAAATGTTTTTCATAAGCTTAGTGCAAAATATGGACTTGATTCTGAGATATAGTAGCTACATTTTGTGGATCCTTTGTTGCTCATGTTGATCTCCCTAAGGAGAAGTGGTTTAAATTTCATCCACCCATTAAAGATGTTTGTGAAGAACCTATTATTGCCAATACTAAAGTACTTGCTTACACTGCTAATCCTGTTGTGCCTAATGCTTATATTGAGAAGCCCCCTTTTCCTACTAGAATTAAGGAACATGCTAAGGCTACAACTGTGGTTCATAAGAGTAATATTAAAGTGCATAAACCTTCTGAACAAATTAAAATAGAACCTTCTATTGCAATGGTTAAACATCTCTTGGTTGATAATATTGATGGGCATGTTATATATTTTCGTGATGAAACTGCTAGAATTGCTAAACCTGTTAGAAATGAACGAGATATGTGCTACTTGTGATAGGCGTTGGGATTCCCAGAAGAGGAAGGGTGATGTAGTATAGTAGCAGATTGTATTTCTGTACCACCCCCAAGTATTAACTACAGTGATCACCTCTTAATCATGCCAAGTCACCATGCTTGATAGTGCTTGATCATCATTGCATCATATCTCATTTCAAATTCCAATTCAAATTGAAATTCAAATTTAAAGTGAAAATAAAAGTTGTTCCAAATTGGAAACTAAAATGTTCATTAAATAGCAAATATTCCATAACTAAATATCTTAAGAAAAACAACATCACCTAAAACCCCTAGATGAGTCTAACATCCTAAAACAGAACCAAACAACAATATTTAATACCTTTTTATTTAATTAAAATTCAAATGAAACCATTTATTCACCAAACCAATTTCTGGCAGTGTTAAATATTGTCTAGTATTTAAATGGACCACACTCATATTTTACAAAAGTCATTTAGGGGCCAAACTATTTACTAAACAAAAACTAAAAAGGAAAACAGAAAAGAAAAGAAAGAAAAAGAAAAAGGCCGCGCTACTGGGCCTAAGTCAACTACCGCGGCCCAGCCCACCTCACTGCCTCCCCCTTTCTACTGCTCACGCGCGCGGTCGGCCGCGCCCGTCGCCGGTAAGCCGTCGCAGCCGCACCTGCTCCCGCGCCGCTACAGGAAGGCGGGGTGGATAAGACCACCCCCTGGAAACCCTAGCCGCCCTCCCCGAGATATTTCCCCCTCTCCCTCTCTCTCATTCGCTCTCTCTCTCCTCGCCCGAGAGCTCCCTCGTCGCCGCCGTCGATACCGCGGCCACCGTGCCCCGATCGCCTCCCCGCCGTGTCCTACGCCGTCACCATCCTCGACTACTTCGCCTGAGGCCGCCCGTTGGAGCTCAGCGCCACCGCATCGTCCTCCCCGGTGTTGTCTTCAACCTACGGCCGCCGCACGCCGTCGTCGATCTCGTCGCCGTTGATCTCCCCCGAGCCCACTTGTGCACGCCTACGGGACCGCGGTGAGCAGCCGCATCGATCCCCTCTCTCCCCGCTCTCTCCCCGTAGCCGTAGCCATCGTATTCACCACGCCCGACCACCTCACCGCCGTCGAGCTCGTCGTCGTGCCCACGCTCGCCGTCAAGCTCAAAAGAGCACGGGTTCGTGCTTAGCACGTCCGTGCGAGCCCAACGCGCCCACCCACATGCTCCGCCGAGCCCCGTAACGCCGTAGCAGATTCCGGCCGAAGTCCGGCGCCGCCTGCGAGCTCGTCGTCGTCGACTCCGGTCGACTTCGGCGACGAGACCGCCACCGTTCGACGCGCCTCACTCCCAGCTTTCGAACGCACCAAACCCCGCGCGAAAAGACCCACCCAGGACGAATCCCGACGACATCCCGACGCGCGCCGCCGCGGATTTGGTCGCCGGCGACGTCCGACATGGCACCACCCTGGCCCACCCCTGGGCCACTGACGTGTGGGTCCAGTGGGTCCGTTGACCCGGTCCACCCGCTGACGTGGCGGCCCCATGTCACTGACATGCGGGCCCCGCCTAAATTAAATCATTTTTAAAATAAATAAAAAGTTAATTAAGCCATTAATTAAATCTGTTAATTAATTTAGTTACTAATTAGCCACTGACAGGGCGGGCCCACCTGCTAATTAGTTTCTATTAAGTTTAAACTAAACTTTGATTAGGCCGCTGTGGATGACATGTGGGACCCACTGGTCAGATTGACCAGTCCACCGACTCAGTTGACTGCTGGCGTCATGCTGACGTCACTGCGCACTGTTTCGGATAATTCGGAATTAAATAATTTCAGAAATTTTTAGAAAATGATTAAAACTTTGAAAAATCATATCAAATAAACCGTAACTCGGATGAAAATAATTTATATATGAAAAATGATCAGAAAAATATGAAGAATCCGAATATCCCACCCACATACCTGCCACACCCCTCTAACATACAGAACATGGAACTTTTTGCCCGATTTTGATAAATGAATAGTGCCTGACTTTAATAAAATAAATCCAAATAAATTCCTAATTTAACTAAAACATTTGGATAGGTAATAAATCACCTCTGCTAATCATTTAGGCATGTCATGCTTCGTTGTTGCATTGTTGCCGTGAATTTATTGTTTCTTCGCCCTCCTTCTTTCCCGATAGACGCCGAGACCGCCGCCGACGCAGCTGAGTACGACTACGCTCCGGACGAGTAGCCTTCCGACGACCAACCCCTTTCAGCAGAGCTTCCAGGCAAGCAACCCCCCTTGACGCATGCCTATATCACCTATTCTCTCTTCCTCCTGCTTGCATTATAAATTGCTAGTGCTTTGTTTTATCCTATTCTGATGCATAGCCTGTCCTTGTAACTATTATTGATACCTGCCTACTATCCGAGATGCTTAGTATAGGGTGGATGGTAAACCATCTGTGGCCCCTCTTCCTTGTTGTAGTTGCCCCGCTTTAGTACCTGTACCCCGATCGATGTGATCGAACGGGCTGAAAATAGCACATCACCGCACATTCCCCCTAAGTTGTCCGACTCTGCAGAGCTGGCATCGAGTGCCGAGGGTGATACCTCTTATCTCACTACCGATGATGCCTCTGTAGAATAGCTATCCGGTTGTGAGTTACCGAGGGTGATTCCTCTTTCATCACTTCCGATACAGCTTCCGTCATGCAACTCCTCGAGTGGGAATCCACCGAGGGTGATTCCTCGGATTCCTTCTCGATACTTTGGACACACGGATACTTTGGCCTTGTTGTAGGAGGGTCGACCCTGAGGGGTACCCGCGGGGAAATATGAAGTCGGGTTTGCCAGGAGGGCACCCGCGAGTGATACTATGGCGGAACGACAGGGCAGGCGGAGACCACCCTGGTCGTGATCCGTGTGTTACCAAGTCGGAGCGACAGGAACCTTGTTCGTCTCTGCGAGTTACTAAATACGCCTAACGGATTTGGGTATTTGATCTGAGTGGGTCGTTGGCCCTATACGCACTACCACCACGTGGGATAATGGTTATGGGACCCTCTACGTCGTAGTATCAGCCGAAAGCTCTTCAGACGTCACAGCTCAAAGATGCGGGCTGATTGTTGGGGTGGGCTAGTTACGTCACTGGTGTATTCAGTGTCACGCCTGGGCCCCGACCACCCACGCAACGTGCAGGAGTGCAAAGGGCGATGGCCCAAGACCCCTTAGCACTTAGGATTTAGACCGGCGTGCTGACCTCTCTGCTGAGCCTAGGTAGGACTGCGTCGTGTCGATCACCCGAGGCCGGGCATTACCCAGCAAGTGTGTCCGGCCAGATGTGATCGAGCGTGTTGGGTAACAGTAGTGCACCCCTGCAGGGAAGTTATCTATTCGAATAGTCGTGTCCACGGTAACAGGACGCTCAGTGTTGTATCCCGATCTACCACCATTTGAACTGGATACATGTTAATTAAATATAAGCTCCGGGATCGCTTTCTCGCAGGGAGTCGAGGAAGGATCTCTGGGCTTTGCTTCAACATGCTTGTTAATTTATAATATGCTAATCTACACTCTTCTAATGCTGCAAGAATGCTTCAAGATGCTAGTCTTCGATAGGCTAGGCTTCTCCCCCTCTATTCTGGCATTCTGCAGTTCAGTCCAAAGATACAGCCCATTCCTTTGATACCGATGCATACTTAGTATAGTTCTGATGTCAGTCTTACGAGTACTTTGGATGAGTACTCACGGTTGCCTTGCTTCCCTTTTCCCCTATACCCGATACTTGCGACCAGATGATGGAGTCCAGGAGCCAGACGCCACCGCGGGAGACTACTACCAGGAGAGTCCCGGAGGCACGTACTACTGGGTTGAGCCAGCCGACCAGGAGTAGTTCGGAGGCTCCCAGGCAGGAGGCCTGCGCCTTTTCGATTAGTGTCATTGTTATGCTAGCCTTCTTAAGGCAAACTTGTTTAACTTTGTGTCTGTACTCAGATACTATTGTTTCCGCTGATGCTTGTATGACTCGAGCTTATGTATTTGAGCCCTCGAGGCCCCTGGCTTGTAATATAAAGCTTGTACGACTTTTATTTGTGTTTAGAGTTGTGTTGTGATATCTTCCCCTGAGTCTCTGATCTCGATCGTGTGCATTTGCGTGTATGATTAGTGCATGGTCGAGCAGGGGCGTCACAATTTCCCCCAGTTAAGAACCAAGGTTTATCGAACCAGTAGGAGACACCACACAAACAAGATAAGTGGTACCTACACACACACAAAGCATATGCTTGCACCCAACGAAGGCAAGACAGTTGTCAATCCCCTTGTTCTCGCCAATTGCAAGGATTAAATCTGATAGGGGTATAGATATAAAATAAAATAGAAATAAAAAGGAAGTAAAAACAAGGAGCAAATTTAGGGTTTTAGTAAATATGGAAAATGGACCCGAGGGCCATAGTTTCACTAGAGGCATCTCTCCCATAAGCATAGACAAATTACTGTTGGGCAATTGATAGAATAGCGCATAGTTATGCTGATTCTTCATGTCATAATTAATATATATGCATTACGTCCATGACAAGTAGACCATTAAACTTACTAACGTCTACTACTATTACTCCACCCCAAGACCGCTATCCAGCATGCATCTCAAAGTATTAAGTTCATGACAAACAGAGTAATGATGTCAGCAAGATGACATAATGTAGGCAGAATAAGATCATACAATATGTTCAAACCCCGTCGTTTTACCCTTAGTACCAACAATACAAATACCTGCCTTGCAACTCCTTTTGTCACAGAGTAAGGACACCGCAAGATTGAACCTACTACTAAGCACCTCTCCCACTAAAGATAAATCAATCTAATTTGCCAAAGAAGATGGATAGATCAGAGAGAAACACAAGGCTATAAAATCATACATAAACAAATATTAGAAAAGACTCAAATACTTTCAATGAATAATTTGAAAATAAACCCACAATTCAACGGATCCCAACAAACACACCGCAAAAGTTTACATCGGATTGATCTCAGATGAGATCATTGTATTGAAGATCAAAAGAGAGTGAGAAATCCATCTTAGCTACTACTATGGACCCGTAGGTCCTGTGGGAACTACTCACACATCATCATGGAGACAACAAGGTCCATGAAGATTGCCTCCCCAATAGTTTGCCCCTCCGGCATAGTACCAAAAAAGGCCTCCAGATGGGATCGCGGAAGAGCAGAGGCTTGCGGTGGCGATAAACTTGTTTTGGGACCTCCTCTGAGGGTTTCTGTATATATGGGAATTTATAGCGCTGGAATTAGGTCAAACAAAGGAAGAGGGGGCCCACAAGGCACCTGGGCGTACCCTACCCCTAGGGCGCGCCCCCTGCCTTGTGGCTCCCTTGTACATCTTCTAGCCTCCTCCCGAAGCTTCCAGGGTCTCTTTTTGTCGAGAAAAATCTTCAAAAAGTTTCGTCGTGTTTGGACTTTGTTTGGTATGGATTTCCTGGAAAACCAAAAACATGCAGAAAACAGGACCTTGCACTGGGCACTGAGTTAATAGGTTAGTCCATAAAAATGATATAAAATGGCATATAAAGCATACAAGATTGATAATATAATAGCATGAAACAATAAAAAATTATAGGGACGTTGGAGACGTATCAATATGTTAGATAAGAATAAGAATTTTTTTGGCATGTCTGTTGTTTCTGTGATGATTGGAGATCATTGTTATCATGGTTTATGTGATATGGGTTCTGGTATAAGTGCTATTCCTTTCTGTCTCTATCAAGAAGTTGTTGGGGAACGTTGCATGGAAAACAAAAAAAAATTCTACGCACACGCAAGATCTATCCATGGAGATGCATAGCTACGAGAGGGGGAGTGTGTCTACGTACCCTCGTAGACCGTAAGCGGAAGCGTTAGAACAACGCGGTTGATGTCGTCGAACAACTTCACGATCCAACCGACCGAGTACCGAACGTACGGCACCTCCGCGTTCAGCACACGTTCAGCTCAGTGACGTCCTCGACTTCTTGATCCAGCAAGATGGCGAGGTAGTGGATGAGTTCCGGCAGCACGACGGCGTGGTGACGGTGATGATGATGCTATCTCCGCAGGGCTTCGCCTAAGCACTACGAAAAAATGACCGAGGGACGGAACTGTGGAGGGGGGGCGCCGCACATGGCTAAGACAATGTTGTGTCTCCTTTGGGGCGCCCCCTCTCCTCTATTTATATATGTGCAGGGGCTTGGAGTAGAAGAAATAGTGCCACGTGAACAGTAACCGTGAATAGTACACACGTGGACTTGGACTCCAAAGTCCAATCCTATTCCTACTAGGACTCCCCCTTTTTCCTTCCCTAGCTGCGTGGGCTTTTGAGGACTTGGTGCGCCTGGCCCAATAAGGCCAGGGCGCCTCCCCTTAGCCCATGCCGGCCCTTGGGATGTGGTGGACCCACTTGTGGACTTCCGGACCCCTCTGGAATCCTCCGGAACCTTCTGGAAGCTTCTCGGTACAATACCGAAAAAACTGCACCTTTTTCCGGAACCCAAAATATGACTTCCCATATATAAATCTTTACCTCTCGACCATTCTGAGACTCCTCGTGACGCCCGGGATCTCATCCGGGACTCCGAACAACATTTGGTTACCAATTCACATAACTCATATAGCACTATATCGTCAACGAACCATAAGCGTGCGGACCCTACGGGTTCGGGAATGATGTAGACATGACCGAGACGCCTCTCCGGTCAATAACCAATAGCAGAACCTAGATGCCCATATTGGTTCCTACATATTCCACGAAGATCTTATCGGTCGAACCGCAATGACAACATACGTAATTCCCTTTGTCCGTCGGTATGTTACTTGCCCGAGATTCGATCGTCGGTATCTCCATACCTAGTTCAATCTCGTTACCGGCAAGTCTCTTTACTCGTTCCGTAATACATCATCCCGTAACTAACTCCTTAGTCACTTTGCTTGCAAGCTTCTTATGATGTGCATTACCGAGAGGGCCCAGAGATACCTCTCCGAAACACGGAGTGACAAATCCCAGTCTCGATCCATGCCAACTCAACGGACACCTTCGGAGATACCTGTAGAGCATCTTTATGATCACCCAGTTACGTTGTGACATTTGATAGCACACAAGGTATTCCTCCGGTATCCGGGAGTTGCATGATCTCATCGTCTGAGGAACTTGTATTTGACATTCAAGAAAGCAGTAGCAATAAACAGAACGATCATATGCTAAGCTAACGGATGGGTCTTGTCCATCACATCATTATCCTAATGATGTGATCCCGTTATCAAATGATAACTCATGTCTATGGTTAGGAAACCTTAACCATATTTGATCAACAAGCTAGTCTAGTAGAGGCTCACTAGGGACACGGTATTTGTTTATGTATTCACACATGTATTTAAGTTTCCGGTCAATACAATTCTAGCATGAATAATAAACCTTTATCATGAACAAGGAAATATAAAATAATAACAACTTTATTATTGCCTCTAGGGCATATTTCCATCAGTCTCCCACTTGCACTAGAGTCAATAATCTAGATTACATAGTAATGAATCTAACACCCATGGAGTCTTGGTGCTGATCATGTTTTGCTCGTGGAAGAGGCTTAGTCAACGGGTCTGCCACATTCAGATCCGTGTGTACTTTGCAAATTTCTATGTCTCCATCCTTGACATATTCATGAATGGAATTGAAGCGTCTCTTGATGTATTTGGTCTTCTTGTGAAACCTGGGCTCCTTGGCTATGGTAATTGCTCCAGTGTTGCCACAAAAGATTGTCATTGGACCCGATGCACTAGGTATTACTCCTAGATCGGATATGAACTCCTTCATCCAGACTCCTTCATGTGCTGCTTCCGAAGCAGCTATGTATTCCGCTTCACACATAGATCCTGCCACGACGCTCTGCTTGGAACTGCACGAACTGACAGCTCCACCATTTAATATAAATACGTATCCGGTTTGTGACTTAGAGTCATCTGGATCAGTGTCGAAGCTTGCATCGACGTAACCCTTTACGACTAGCTCTTCGTCACCTCCATAAACGAGAAACATGTCCTTGGTCCTTTTTAGGTACTTCAGGATATTCTTGACCGCTGTCCAGTGATCCACTCCTGGATTACTCTAGTACCTCCCTGCCAAACTTATGGCAAGGCACACATCAGGTCTGGTACACAGCATGGCATACATAATAGAACCTATGGCTGAGGCATAGGGAATGACTTTCATTTTCTCTATATCTTCTGCCGTGGTCGGGCATTGAGTCTGACTCAACTTCACACCTTGCAAGACAGGCAAGAACCCTTTCTTTGACTGATCCATTTTGAACTTCTTCAAAACTTTGTCAAGGTATGTGCTTTGTGAAAGTCCCATCAAGCGTCTTGATCTATCCCTATAGATCTTGATGCCCAATATATAAGCAGCTTCACCGAGGTCTTTCATTGAAAAATTCTTATTCAAGTATCCCTTTATGCCATCCAGAAATTCTATATCATTTCCAATCAACAATATGTCATCCACATATAATATTAGAAATGCTACAGAGCTCCCACTCACTTTCTTGTAAATACAGGCTTCACCGTAAGTCTGTACAAAACCATATGCTTTGATCACCTCATCAAAGCGTATATTCCAACTCCAAGATGCTTGCACCAGTCCATAGATGGATCGCTGGAGCTTGCACACTTTGTTAGCACCCTTAGGATCGACAAAACCATCTAGTTGCATCATATACAACTCTTCTTTGAGAAAACCATTAAGGAATGCAGTTTTGACATCCATTTGCCAGATTTCATAATCATAAAATGCGGCAATTGCTAACATGATTCGGACAGACTTAAGCATCGCTACGGGTGAGAAAGTCTCATCGTAGTCAACCCCTTGAACTTGTCGAAAACCTTTCGCGACAAGTCGAGCTTTGTTGACAGTGATATTACCATCAGCATCTATCTTCCTCTTAAAAATCCATTTATTCTCAATGGCTTGCCGATTATCGGGCAAGTCCACCAAAGTCCACACTTTGTTCTCATACATGGATCCTATCTCAGATTTCATGGCCTCAAGCCATTTGTCGGAATCCGGGCTCGTCATAGCTTCTTCATAGTTCGTAGGTTCGCCGTTGTCTAACAACATAACTTCCAGAACAGGATTACCGTACCACTCTGGTGCGGAACGTACTCTGGTCGACCTACGAAGTTCAGTAGTAACTTGATCTGAAGTTTCATGATCTTTATCATTATCTTCCTCTCTTATTGGTGTAGGCATCATGGGAATGGTTTTCTCTGATGAGCTATTTTCCAATTCGAGAGAAGGTACAATTACCTCATCAAGTTCTACTTTCCTCCCACTCACTTCTTTCGAGAGAAACTCCTTCTCTAGAAAGGACCCATTCTTGGCAACAAAGACCTTGCCTTCGGATCTGTGGTAGAAGGTGTACCCAATTGTTTCTTTAGGGTATCCTATGAAGACGCACTTCTCCGCTTTGGGTTCGAGCTTATCAGGTTGAAGCTTTTTCACATAAGCATCACATCCCCAAACTTTAAGAAACGACAGCTTAGGTTTCTTGCCAAACCATAGTTCATACGGTGTCGTCTCAACGGATTTAGACGGTGCCCTATTTAACGTGAATGCAACTGTCTCTAATGCATAACCCCAAAACGATAGTGGCAAATCGGTAAGAGACATCATAGAACGCACCATATCCAATAAAGTACGGTTACGACGTTCAGACACACCATTACGCTGTGGTGTTCCAGGTGGCGTGAGTTGTGAAACAATTCCACATTTTCTTAAATGAAGGCCAAACTCGTAACTCAAATATTCGCCTCCGCGATCGGATCGTAGAAACTTTATTTTCTTGTTACGATGATTCTCTACTTCACTCTGAAATTCTTTGAACTTTTCAAATGTTTCAGACTTGTGTTTCATCAAGTAGATATACCCATACCTACTCAAATCATCTGTGAAGGTTAGAAAATAACGATACCCGCAGCATGCTTCAACATTCATCGGACCACATACATCGGTATGTATTATTTCCAACAAATCAGTAGCTCGCTCCATTGTTCCGGAGAATGGAGTTTTAGTCATCTTGCCCATGAGGCATGGTTCTCCTCCATCTTACAGCTGAAGAACTTGTTGGAGACTTCATATCTCTCAACTCGGGCATTAGCTTGAAATATCAATTTCAGCTCTTGGAACATCTCATATGCTCGGTGGCGTTCAAAACGCTTTTGTAGTCCCGGTTCTAAGCCGTAGAGCATGGCACACTGAACTATCGAGTAGTCATCAGATCGAGCCTGCCAGGCGTTCACAATGTCTGCAGCAGCTCCTGCAGCAGGTCCATCACCTAGCGGTGCATCAAGGACATAATTCTTCTGTGCAGCAATGAGGATAACCCTCAAGTTACGGACCCAGTCCGTGTAGTTGCTACCATCATCTTTCAACTTAGCTTTCTCTAGGAACGCATTAAAATTCAACGGAACAGTAGCACGGGCCATTTATCTACAACATAGATATGCAAAAACTATCAAGACTAAGTTCATGATAAATTAAGTTAAATTAATCAAATTACTAATGAACTCCCACTTAAATTAACATCCCTCAAGTTAACTAAGTGATACATGATCCAAATCAACTAGCCCATGTCCGATCATCACGTGAGATGGGATAGTCATCAATGGTGAACATCTCCATGTTGATCATATCTACTATATGACTCATGTTCGACCTTTCGGTCTCCAGTGTTCCGAGACCATGTCTGTACATGCTAGGCTCGTCAAGTTTAACCCAAGTATTCTGCTTGTGTAAAACTGGCTTACACCCGTTGTATGTGAACGTAGAATCTATCACACCCGATCATCACGAGGTGCTTCGAAATGACGAACTTTAGCAACGGTGCATACTCGGGGAGAACACTTTTATCTTGAAATTTAGTGAAGGGATCATCTTATAATGCTACCGTCGTTCTAAGCAAAATAAGATGCATAAAGGATAAACATCACATGCAATCAAAATATGTGACATGATATGGCCATCATCTTGTGCTTTTGATCTCCATCTCCAAAGCATCGTCATGATCTCCATCGTCACCGGCTCGACACCTTGATCTCCATCGTTGCGTCGTGGTCGTCTCGCTAACTATTGCTTCTACAACTATTGCTAACGCATAGCGATAAAGTAAAGCAGTTACATGGCGCTTGCATTTCATACAATAAAGAGACAACCATAAGGCTCCTGCCGGTTGCCGATAAATTACAAAACATGATCATCTCATACAACAACGTATATCACATCATGTCTTGACCATATCACATCACAGCATACCCTGCAAAAACAAGTTAGACGTCCTCTACTTTGTTGTTGCAAGTTTTACGTGGCTGCTACGGGCTTCTAGCAACAACCGTTCTTACCTACGGCACAAAACCACAACAGTGATTTATCAAGTTTGCTGTTTTAACCTTCAATAAGGACCGGCCGCAGTCAAATTCGATTCAACTAAAGTAGGAGAAACAGACACCCGCCAGCCACCTTTATGCAAAACAAGTTGCATGTCTGTCGGTGGAACCGGTCTCATGTACGTGGACATGTAAGGTTGGTCCGGGCCACTTCATCTTACAATACCGCCGAATCAAAATAAGACGTTGGTGGTAAGCAGTATGACGATCACCGCCCACAAATCTTTGTGTTCTACTCGTGCATATCATCTACGCATAGACCTGGCTCATGATGCCACTGTTGGGGAACGTTGCATGGAAAACAAAAAAATTTCTATGCACACGCAAGATCTATCCATGGAGATGCATAGCTATGAGAGGGGGAGTGTGTCTACGTACCCTCGTAGACCATAAGCGGAAGCGTTAGAACAACGCGGTTGATGTCGTCGAACAACTTCACGATCCAACCGACCGAGTACCGAACGTACGGCACCTCCGCGTTCAGCACACGTTCAGCTCGGTGACGTCCTCGACTTCTTGATCCAGCAAGACGGCGAGGTAGTGGATGAGTTTCGGCAGCACGACGGCGTGGTGACGGTGATGGTGATGCTATCTCCGCAGGGCTTCGCCTAAGCACTACGAAAATATGACCGAGGGACGGAACTGTGGAGGGGGGCGCCGCACACGGCTAAGACAATGTTGTGTCTCCTTTGGGGCGCCCCCTCTCCTCTATTTATATATGTGTAGGGGCTTGGAGTAGAATGAATAGTGCCACGTGAACAGTAACCACGAATAGTACACACGTGGACTTGGACTCCAAAGTCCAACCCTATTCCTACTAGGACTCTCCCTTTTTCCTTCCCTAGCTGCGTGGGCTTTTGAGGACTTGGTGCGCCTGGCCCAATAAGGCCAGGGAGCCTCCCCTTAGCCCATGCCAGCCCTTGGGACGTGGTGGACCCACTTGTGGACTTTCGGACCCCTCCGGAATCCTCCGGAACCTTCTGGAAGCTTCCCGGTACAATACCGAAAAAACTGCACCTTTTTCCGGAACCCAAAATATGACTTCCCATATATAAATCTTTACCTCTCGACCATTCCGAGACTCCTCGTGACGTCTGGGATCTCATCCGGGACTCCGAACAACATGCGGTTACCAATTCACATAACTCATATAACACTATATCGTCAACGAACGTTAAGCGTGCGGACCCTACGGGTTCGGGAATGATGTAGACATGACCGAGACGCCTCTCCGTTCAATAACCAATAGCGGAACCTAGATGCCCATATTGGTTCCTACATATTCCACGAAGATCTTTTCGGTCGAACCGCAATGACAACATACGTAATTCCCTTTGTCCGTCGGTATGTTACTTGCCCGAGATTCGATCGTCGGTATCTCCATACCTAGTTCAATCTCGTTACCGGCAAGTCTCTTTACTCGTTCTATAATACATCATCCCGTAACTAACTCCTTAGTCACTTTGCTTGCAAGCTTCTTATGATGTGCATTATCGAGAGGGCCCATAGATACCTCTCCGAAACACGGAGTGACAAATCCCAGTCTCGATCCATGCCAACTCAACGGACACCTTCGGAGATACCTGTAGAGCATCTTTATGATCACCCAGTTACGTTGTGACGTTTGATAGCACACAAGGTATTCCTCCGGTATCCGGGAGTTGCATGATCTCATGGTCTGAGGAACATGTATTTGACATTCAAGAAAGCAGTAGCAATAAACAGAACGATCATATGCTAAGCTAACGGATGGGTCTTGTCCATCACATCATTCTCCTAATGATGTGATCCCGTTATCAAATGACAACTCATGTCTATGGTTAGGAAACCTTAACCATCTTTGATCAACGAGCTAGTCTAGTAGAGGCTCACTAGGGACACGGTATTTGTTTATGTATTCACACATGTATTTAAGTTTCCGTTCAATACAATTCTAGCATGAATAATAAACCTTTATCATGAACAAGGAAATATAAAATAATAACAACTTTATTATTGCCTCTAGGACATATTTCCATCAGAAGTCATGAATGATATTTCATCCACCGAGATAGAAGAGATTGATGTTACTATTAAGCTTGCAAATAGGGATACCATTTCCCCGCTTGGGATTGTTAGAGATGTTGAAGTCTTGTGTGGTAATATTAAATACCCTACTGATTTTCTAGTACTTGCATCACAACAAGATAATTTTTGTCCCATTATATTTGGTAGAGCCTTCTTGAATAATGTTAATGCTAAATTGATTGTGTTAAAGAGAAATTTAAGGTTATGTTTTGTGATGCATCTCATGAATTTAATTTTTCTAAGTTCACTAGACAACCTCATGATAAAGATTTACTAATAAAGATGATATTATTGGTCTTGCTTCTATTGCCGTGCCTCCCACTGATCCTTTAGAGTAATATTTGTTAGATCATGAAAATGATATGCATATGAATGAAAGAAATGAAATATATGAAATATTCTTTAGGCAAGAACCTATCCTTAAGCATAATTTGCATGTTGAAATTTTGGGAGATCCTCCTCCACCTAAGGTTGATCCCGTGTTTGAATTAAAAATTCTCCCAGATACTTTGATATATGCTTATCCAGATGAAAAGAAGATATATCATGTTATTATCAATGCTAACCTTTCAGTGCACGAAGAAAAGAGATTACTGAAAACTTTGAAGAAACACCGTGCTGCAATTGGATATACTCTTGATGATCTTAGAGGCATTAGTCCTACTCTGTCCCAACACAAAATTAATATGGAGCCCGATGCCAAACCAGTCGTCGATCATCAACGTCGCTTGAATCCTAAGATGAAGGATGTGGTAAGAACAGAAATATTAAAGCTTCTGGAAGCAGGTATAATTTATCCTACAGCTGATAGTAGATGGGTAAGTCCTATTCATTGTGTCCCTAAGAAAGGTGGCATTATAGTTGTACCTAATGATAAAAATGAACTTATCCCACAAAGAGTTGTTACAGGTTATAGGATGGTAATTGATTTTAGAAAATTGAATAAAGCTACTAGGAAATATCATTATCCTTTGCCTTTTATTGATCAAATTTTAGAAAGATTATCTAAGCATACACACTTTTGTTTCCTAGATGGATATTATGGTTTCTCTCAAATTCCCGTGTCATTAGAAGATCAAGAGAAAACTACTTTTACTTGTCCTTTTGGAACTTATGCTTATAGACATATGCCTTTTGGGTTATGTAATGCACCTGCTACTTTTCAAAGATGTATGACTACTATATTCTCTGATTTCGGTGAGAAAATTATTGATGTCTTCATGGATGATTTTTTTGTATATGGAACTTCTTTTGATGACTGTTTGAGCAATCTTGATCGAGTTTTACAGAGATGTGAAGAGACTAATCTTGTCTTGAACTGGGAGAAGTGCCACTTTATGGTGAATGAAGGTATAGTCCTCGGTCATAAATTTTTTGAAAGAGGCATTGAAGTAGACAAAGCTAAAGTTGACGCCACTGAGAAAATGTCGTGTCCTAAAGATATCAAAGGTATAAGAAGCTTTCTCGGTCATGCAGGTTTCTATATAAGCTTCATTAAGGACTTTCTAAAATTTCTAGGACTCTTACTAATCTCCTACAAAAAGGTGTTCCATTTGTTTTTGATGATGATTTCATAGAAGCCTCTGAAATACGTAAGAAAGCTTTGATAACTGCTCCTATTGTCCAACCACCTGATTGGAATTTACCTTTTGAAATTATGTGTGATGCTAGTGATTATGATATTGGTGTTGTTCTTGGTCAAAGAGTTGATAAGAAATTAAATGTTATTCATTATGCTAGAAGACCTTGGACAACGCTCAGAAAAATTATGCTACTACTGAAAAAGAATTTTTAGCAATTGTGTTTGCTTGCGATAAGTTCATACCTTATATGGTTGATTCTAAAGTTACTATTCACACTGATCATCCTGCTATTAAATATCTTATGGATAAGAAACATACTAAGCCTAGGTTGATTAGGTGGGTTCTTTTATTACAAGAGTTTGATTTGAATATTGTTGATAGAAAGGGAGCCGATAATCCTGTCGCGGATAATTTGCCTAGTATGGAAAATGTTCTTGATGACCCAATAGGAGCAGTTGGGGTGGAGTGCTGCATGGAGCACACACATGTCGTAGCTCGACATGCCCCCGAGGTTCTCTCTCGCAACGAGAGTGTTCCCGATGAAAGTCATGAAATGGCGAATGGCGGGGTTTTGTATGTTCGATAACTTCTTGCCGGAGAAGTCATGCTCATCCTTGATGGAGATGAGGTCCCATGTCCCTGACGCCTTGGCGATGGGCACACCCCTGCTGTCGAGAACCCCATGGTTCTCGAACCCAAAGATGGTGCACCACTGCTCGAGCGTTATCGTGCGCGGCACCCCTCCAAGTGTGAAGGAGCAACTCACCGGCACCCTTGAATCATCGAGAGTGTGCTCAAAGGTGGAGAGGAACTCGATGGTGACATTCCGGTACATCAGGTAATAGAAGTTGCTGAAAACTTCCATCCCGACGTTGTCCGCTAGCAATGTGAAGTCATTGTGGAGCCCTTGGGTCTCCAAGAACGAACTGCATTTCCACTTCGTGGCTAGCATCCTCCGGCTGCTGACCCGCGCGTAGTCCTTGTTCATGGACGCACATTGGTTCTCCCCTCGGTCCGGGAACGCTTGGAGCATGAGCCCATCACCTTCTTCCCCGCGACAATGGCCGATTTCATCATTTCATACACACAAGATAAATAAAAACATAAAAACGTAAGTTTTATGTGGGGATCGAGTTCTAACACTAACTAAGATCGATCCTAACCAATTACTTTGAGTCCTAACGTTCAAATCGAACGGAAAAATGAAAATATTTGCATCTCATCTAGGGAAAGAACAAAGGTGAAATCACCGTGGAAACTTGAAAATGAACCATGGATCAGAGGAGAAACTCACCAAGGATGAAGATGCATGGTTCAAACGAACGAAATCCACGAAGAAACGGAGGATTTCAGGGATTTATGTTAGGTTTTGAGAGAGAGATGAGAGTTGGGGGCACAAGGGGGAAAAAGAAGAAGATCCCCTTGCGCCGGCGGCGTCATTATATGAATTTGCACGCCATATGACCGCCCATACGAGCGGGGCCGCTCGTATGCAACGCCGTCTTGCGTTCAAACTGCTCGATCTAGGGTTTGCGTACCTGAGACGACCACCCTACGAGCGCCACCGCTCGTATGAAAGGCCGTCAAACTCTCTGAAGGTGAAAACAGCTCGAGTCAGAGCACCATACGAGTCGTCATACGGGCGCGACTGCCCATATGAAACATTGTCTTTGGCTCTGTTCCTTTTGCTCATTCTGGCCACATCATCATACGACCGTCCATGCGAGCGGTTGCCGTCGCATGGAACATCGTCTTCTGCCCTGGACTCCTTTGACACTTTCGACCAGGGTATGATCGCCCATACGAGCGTTGCTGCTTGTATGAAACACCGTCGATCACTCTGGTCTTCTTCGATGTTTTCCTCCATCTTTCTATGTCAGCCCTCATGCGAGCTCACCCACTCATATGTTGCATCATCTTTCTCTCTGTTTTTCTTCTCTGTTGAATATCTTCCTCTTTTCTTCTCTCTTCGATATTTCTCCTACGACACAAAGTCAAAAACAAACTTTTTCGAGCGTTCTTCATCAAATTCTTTGTGAGAGAAAATTAACAAATCAAAAATTTAATTAAATGATGGGTTGCCTCCCATTAAGCGCGGGTTTTTAGGTTGCTAAGCTCAACCTCGTACCTCAACAGCGTTTGAGGTCTCAGGTGGCCTGAGATTCTCTTTACTTATCGCACATACTCGCATAGGTGGTGGAATATACTTCTCCTTCCCTCCGGGCTTCTTCGGGAAGTATCTTACTATTTCTTCATCATAAATCCTGAAGGTGACTTTCCCTTCTGCACAATCCAATGCTGCACCTGCGGTATTCAAAAATGGCCTACCAAGAATAATAGATAATTTTCCATCTTCAGGCATATCTAGAATAATAAAGTCAGTAGGTATAATATGCCCATCTAGTCTTAGTAGCACGTCTACGGCCATCCCTATTGGCTTCTTTGTAGATTTATCTACCATCTACAAGGTTATACCCGTAGGCACACATTCTCCCAAGTTCAACTTGCGATAGAGAGCTAGAGGCATTACACTAACCCCTGCTCCAACATCACAAAGAGCATTATTTATATCAAGATTGCCAATTGAACAAGATATGGTAGGTATACCTGGGTCTCCTAGCTTTTCCGGAATCTTCTCTTCAAAGGGGTATTCTGTTATCGTAGCCACCTGTTCTTTTAGATTCAAGCTTCTCTTGTTGTTAACAATGCCACGCATGAACTTGGCAAAGGTAGGAATTTTCAGTATATCAGTAACATGCAAAAAAAACTTTAATATCAACTATAGCTTGTAAAAAGGATGAATAGAGTGCATCATTTGAAGGTGGTCTTACAGCCTTAGGGTACGAAAGGGTTTTCTTAGTTTTACCTTTCTCTTTTTCTTTTCCCCTCTCTTTACCTTTTTCTTTATTTCTCGAAGTGTGGTTGCTTTCTCCCCTAGTTGGATAAGGTGATCTGGTGTCCTTTTCCAATCTTCGTTCTTCAGTTCTTTCAGCTTCTGGGGCTGCTGCTTCTTCATTATTATCACCATCTACTATTTCTGCATCTGGATCAACTTCTTTGTTGGCTTCATCATTTTCTGCATCTTGATGGACCTATTCTTCTGGTTCTTCCTCCCCAAATTGGAGTTCTCTATCTTCTTGAGTTTGGCTTTGTCTCTCTCTTCTCCTTTCTGCTTGTTCCTTCTGGTACCATGCCGGTCCCTTAGGGTCCTGCATTCTTTTACCACTACGAGTTTCAATTTCATTAGCAGAAACAAGGTTATCTTCATCTAATTGAGCAAGAATCAAAGATTGAGTTTCAGAAATTTGAGAGCATTGGGTTTCTATCATGCGAGAGTGTTTATCAAGGTTCTTCACTGCATGACTTAACCCTTCTACCTCTTCAGAAAGGTAGGCTATAACCTTCTCATTATGGTGAATGCATCTGCTACTTGTGATAGGTGTTGGGATTTCCCCGAAGAGGAAGGGTGATGTAGTATAGTAGCAGATAGTATTTCCCTCAGTTAAGAACCAAGGTTTTTGAACCAGTAGGAGACTCACGCAAACAAATGTAAGCAATACCTGCACACACACAAAACAAATACTTGCACCCAACGTGGGTAAGAGGGTTGTCAATCCCCTTGTACTCGTTAATTGCAAGGATTAATTCTGATAATGATAGAGAGATAAATATAAAACAAAACAAAAGATAATAGAATTGCAGCAAGTAAATTAGGGTTTAGTAATATGAAGTGAATGGACCCGGGGGCCATAGATTTCACTAGAGGCATCTCTCTCATGAGCATAGCAACGGTGGATAAAATTACTGTTGGACAATTGATAGAAAAGTGCATAATTATGACGTTATTCATGGCATGATCAATATATAGGCATTACATCCGAGACAAGTAGACCGACATCCATCTGCATCTACTACTATTACTCCACCCCTCGACCGCTATCCAGCATGCATCTTGAGGTATTAAGTTCATAACAAACAGAGTAATGCTTGGAACATGATGACATAATGTAGACAAAGTAAGACTAAATAATATGTTCGAACCCCGTCGTTTTACCCTTAGTGGCAACAATACAAATATGTGCCTCACTACTCCTCCTGTCACAGAGTGAGGACACCACAAGATTGAACCTACTACAATGCACCACTTCCTCTGAAGATCTAATCATAACCTTGGCCAAAGAGAACTCATAGATCGGAAAGCATACATAGCCATCCCAATAAACACTCCGCAAAAGGGTTACATCGAATCGATCTCCGAAGAGAACATTGTATTGAAGATCAGAGAGAGAGAGAGAGAGAGACATCTAGCTACTGCTATGGACCCGTAGGTCCTGTGGGAACTACCCACGCATCATCATGAGGCAGCAAGGTTGGTGAAGATGGCCTCCGTGATCGATTCCCCCTCCGGTAGAGTATCAACGGAGGCCTCCAGATGGGATCACGGAAGAATAGAGGCTTGTGGCAGCGATAAAATTGTTTCGGGTCTCGCTCTGGTGGTTTCTGGATTTATGGGAATTTATAGGCTTGGAATTAGGTCAAACGGAGCTATGAGGGGCCCACAAGCTCAGGTGGTGCCCCCCTGGGGGTGCGCTGTGTGAGCATGTGGCTCTCTCGTATATCTTATGGTCTATCCCCAAAGCCTCTAGGGCCTCTCCTGGTCCAGAAAAAATCACCGTAAAGTTTCATCATGTTTGGACTTCGTTTGGTATGGTTTTTCTGCGAAACAAAGAAATAGGCAAAAACAGGAACTGGCACTGGGCACTGAGTTAATAGGTAGTTCCCAAAAATGATATAAAATTGCATATAAGGCATACAAGATTGATAATGTAATAGCATGAAACAATCAAAAATTATAGATACGCAGGAGACGTATCAGCATCCCCAAGCTTAATTCCTGCTCGTCCTCTAGTAGGTAAATGATAAAAATAGAATTTTTGATGTTGAATGCTACCTAACATGTGTTAATCATGTAATCTTTTAGGTATGAATGTTGAGAAATGATGAACTAATAGATATCGAAATGATAATATAAAAGAATGCTAGAAAATAATCATTACTCTTCAAAATATCAAGGCTAAAGAATGTTATTCCTACTCATTTAGTCATGTAAGCATGGCATAACTCGGTCTTCCTAGCATAAAGTATAAATCAAGAACACCCCGGTGCCAAACCAGGCAATTGTATCATACTTTTTCTCGCTTCAGCAATTTCAACTCCACTCAATATTTGAGCGCGAGCCATGGACTCGAAACTTTGGATGGCAAAGAGAATGATGGTAGGGGTTTATAAGGGAAGACAAAAATTGAGAAAGTCTCGCATCAACGCGGCCGATCATTAGGCAATGGAGAGGCCTTACAATCGATATTAATGTGAGGATTAGGGATTGCCATGCAACGGATGCACTAGAGCTTTAAGTGTATGAAAGCTCACTTCTGAAACTAAGTGGGTGTGCATCCAACTTACTTGCTCATGAAGACCTCAGGCATTTGAGGAAGCCCGTCATCGGAATACGCAAGTCAAGTCCTCATAATGTAAAAATTCCCACTACTATAAGAAAGTGAAAAATCATGGAGACTCTCTATATGAAGAACATGGTGCTACTTTGAAGCACAAGTGTGGTAAAGGATAGTAGCATTGCCCCTTCTCTCTTTTTCTCTCATTTTTTTCTTTCTCTCTCTCTCTCTTTTATAGAACAATATCATGAACCTCATCCCCACTTTTTTGAGGACTCATTAGTCTCCATCCTTCTTTTCCTCTCTGGGACAATGCTCTAATAATGATGATCATCACACTTCTTTTTTACTTACAACTCGATAAACTGAATGATATGACTACATATCAATGCCTCTAGCAGTGTACCAGGATGTGCAATGATCTAGCGTAACATGTAAAGCAATGATGAACGGTGGCTTTGCCACAAATATCATGTCAGCTCTATATGATCATGCAAAGCAAAATGACAATGAATGCTCAAGTCATGTGAATAGTAACGGTGGAAGTTGCATGGCAATATATCTCGGAATGGCCATGGAAATGCCATGATAGGTTGGTATGGTGGTTGTTTTGCGGAAGGATATAATAAGGTTTATGTGTGATAGAGCGTGTCATATCATGGGATTTGGATGCACCGGTGAAGTTTGCACCAAGTCTCGAGGTGAGAACGGGCAATGTGTAGCGACCCGACTCAAATGGATCGGTGCCTCTATGCTTTCTATGCTATCCCTGGATCGGTATGCTAGCACACACAATACATCGATGAAATACCATAACATCACATGTTAAAAATATAACGTAGATCCAGAGTCTACCTCATATAACACAGCAGAAAAAACAATCATAAGGGTGTGGAGTCCCATCAACTCCAACGGCAAGTTGTGTAGACCGTAACCCTACAACATAACACTTACTCGTCATAGAAATTCCTGCAACATGATAAGTTGCAGCCATGTAGGTCAGTACATTGAATGTACTAGCAAACTCACATGAAAGCAGATGAAAAGTCTATATCTATATGCAATATGGCTGTGGTAGCTCTAAGTCTGAGTTTTTGCTTGAAAGCTGATTTTTCCCTACATCAAAGGAATGTCAAAAAAAATCTTTACTACAAAGTTATTAATGAGACGGTTCCGCCAACCAATGTCTCATAACCCAAAGTCATTATTAAACCCAATAATCAATTTATAGTGCGGTGTTGAGAGTTCCATGATAGATCCAATTCCAGAGGCTCAAGTTGTCTGTAACCGGGGACACGGCTAATTGATTAGGTTAATACTCTACAGAGTTTTGCACACTTTACCCACAAGTTTCGATCCCTCCTTTTACGTCCTCGCACTGCCTGGTGTTTGAGAACATGATGACCGAAACATGGTCTTTCAAAGAGTTTCCCTAACCACTGTCAGTGCCCATCCAACCCTACCGTTCGTCTACATCTCGTAACACTAGTCCAGTCAGAGTCAGAACTAAGATCAACCACGCTAGAGCCCATATTGACTTGTGGTTGCACAGGTAAGCTTCCGGTCTTGAAGTATCCTTCCGTCTCTTTGAGCCTGGGTGGAGCTTTCCTCGTGATAACTGGCCTACTCCAGCTCACATAGGCTGACCTCTGCTTTCTCCAGGGCGCCCTTCATCCATTCCACCCAGTGGTGCTTTGAAATCTTGGCTTGAGTCTTGAAGTCTTGAAGTTGTCGTCCTTGATTATGAGTCATCACTCTCACCTCTTTCATGAACACTCATACCAATCCCCGTCTACTAAAGCGTAGCATTGAAATAAATAACGTTTCCCGGGGCTCAGTAACAAGGGTATGGGTTCCTACCTCATGATACTACTCAATAACCAAGTTTCCAAAATTTTCCTACTTGAATGCATGGTGGAAAAGGTTGAATCTAATGCAAAAAAAACATGGGTATCAACAATATGATCAAATGTGACTTGCCTAGTACTTGTTGGTGAAGTTCATCGCTCTCAAAATTCTAATTGTTCTATTCGTCACACTCCGAGAAACTCTACTGTAACCAAACAATTGCATTCATATAAGCAATCACTCTAACAATCAAGAGAAATCAACAAGTAAACTAAAGTGAAAACCATAAAGAATCCAAAAGAAAACTATAAGAAACTTTATGAAAACTTAAAGAAAACTAAGTTCTAAACAAACAAAAACAAAAATAGTTTTCTAATCAAAATAAAAGTTTAACAGAAAGTAAAACTTAATATTATTAGATTAACAGAAAGTATTTTACTAAAACTTTAATTAGCAAAAAGAATCAAATTAAAAGCTTTTATAAAACTCAAGTTAGGAAGAAAACAAGATTTAACTCAAATCTAACTAAAACAATTTTAATTAAAAACAAAATTGTGTTTCTGATGTCTAACAGAGACTTTAATATAATTTAAAATAAAGTGGCAAAAAGAAATACTTTGAAATAAAAGAAAATACTTTTCTTTTTAATAAACAAGCATAACTAAGTCAAATTTGAATCTAGTCTAAACAGAACCAAAATATAAAGAAAAAAATAAATTTTATTGTTCCTATGGATAAACAAAACAGTAGAAAAAAGAACCAATCAAAAAACTATTTTTAAATAAAAATTATTGGCAAATTAGGGTTCAAAGAAAATCTGTTCAAATTGAAATTTAACTACTTCAAACATGAAAACTTTTTGGATCTACAGAAACTACATAAATTTGTGAAACTATTGCAATCGGAATCACACAATTTGGATGAAAAACTTAAAAGATCTAAACAAAACAAAATTGAAATCAAATCTGTTTTTAAAACAGAAACTGAAAAAAAAACTAAAACGCTACGGGTCGGCTAAGGGACACATGGCAGCATGTTATTGGGCTAGCTAGCGAGCGGCGAGCGACTACGGGCAGACGACCGATTCGTAAAACAAAACGATTCGTGAAGAAAATAAAAAACGATCTAATCTTGTCTGTAGGGTTTAGATCTAACGGTGGGGAGGGGGTCTGGCGGCTCTTACAGCGGGCGGCTGATACGTCTCCAACGTATCTATAATTTTTGATTGTTCCATGCTATTATAGTATCAATCTTGAATGTTTTATATGCCATTATATATCATTTTTTGGGACTAACCTATTAACCTAGTGCCCAGTGCCAGTTGTTGTTTTCTGCTTGTTTTTGCCTTTTCAAAAAATCATTATCAAAAATTGTCCAAACGAGAAAAAAACTTTGGATTTATTTTTTCTGGACCAGAAGAGACCCACGAAGCTTCGGGAGAAGACCAGAAGAGCCACGAGGAGGCGGCAAGCCTGGAGGGCGCGCCCCCCAGGCTTGTGGGCCCCTTGTGGCACCTCTTGACCTAATTCTAGCGCTATAAATTCTAAAATATTCCCAATATACTAGAGAGACAGAAGAGAAAACCTTTCCGCCGCCGCAAGCCTCTGTTCTTCCGCGATCCCATCTGGAGGCCTTTTTCGGTACTCTGCCGGAGGGGGAATCGATCACGGACGGCTTCTTCATCAACCTTGCTACCCTTCCGATGATGTGTGAGTAGTTTACCACAGACCTACGGGTCCATAGCTAGTAGCTAGATGGCTTCTTCTCTCTGTTTGATCTTCAATACCATGTTCTCCTCGATGTTCTTGGAGTTCTATCCGATGTAATCTTCTTTTGCGGTGTGTTTGTTGGGATCCAAAGAATTGTGAGTTTATGATCAGATTATTCATGAGCAATATTTGAGTCTTCTCTGAACTCTTTTATGCATGATTATTATAGCTTTGTATTTCTCTCCGATCTATCGATTTGGTTTGGCCTACTAGATTGATTTATCTTGCAATGGGAGAGGTGCTTTGTGATGGGTTCAATCTTGCGGTGCTCAATCCCAGTGACAGAAGGGGACATGACACGTATTTGTATTGTTGCCATTAAGGATAAAAATATGGGGTTTAATCATATTGCTTGAGTTTAGTTTGTCTACATCATGTCATCTTGCTTAAGGCGTTACTCTGTTTCATACTTAATACCCTAGATGCATGCTGGATAGCGGGCGATGGGTGGAGTAATAGTAGTAGATGCAGGCATGAGTCGGTCTACTTGTCTCGGACATGATGCCTATATACATGATCATTGCCATGAATCCGTCATAATTATTTGATTTTCTATCAATTGCCCAACAGTAATTTGTTTACCCACCGTATGCTATGTGTTCGAGAGAGAAGCCTCTAGTGAAAACTATGGCCCCCGGGTCTACTTTATCATATATAAAAAACCTAAAAATACCTTTCTGCAATTTATTTACTTTTATTTTATTTAGTATTTTAGTTTATCTATTTATCTCTATAAGTTTTAATCCTTGCAAATAACCGCTAAGAGGATTGACAACCCTCTTATTTGCGTGTGCAGGTTCGCTTAACGGAATTTTGCTTCGTTCTCCTACTGGATTGATAACCTTGGTTCTTAACAAAGGGAAATACTTATCTCTATTGTACTGCATCATCCTCTCCTCTTCGGGGAAATACCAACGCAGACTACAAGTAGCAGGAAGAATTTCTGGCGCCGTTGCCGGGGAGACATCATCAAAATTACCAAGTACCTTCACACAAACTATCATCCACTTGCATTTACTTTATTTGCCTTTTATTTGCATTTGCCTCTCGTTTTCATCTCCCCCACTTCTAATTTTTTTTACAAAAACACAAAAATATTTTTATTTGCTTGTTTGCTAGTTTGCTTGCTTTGTCGCGATGTCTCAAGAAAATACAAAATTGTGTGACTTTTCCAATACTAATAATAATGATTTTATTAGTACTCCTATTGCTCCTCCCGCCACTAGTGCGGAGTCATGTAACATTAATGCTGCTTTGCTTAATCTTGTTATGAAAGAACAATTTTCTGGTAGTCCTAATGAAGATGTTGCATCCCATCTAAATACTTTCGTTGAGCTTTGTGATATGCAAAAGAATAAAGATGTGGATAATGATATTGTCAAATTAAAATTATTTCCGTTCTCACTACGAGATCGTGCTAAAACTTGGTTTTCATCCTTGCCTAGAAATAGTATTGATTCTTGGGACAAGTGTAAGGATGCTTTTATTACCAAGTATTTTCCTCCCGCTAAGATTATTTCTCTAAGAAATCAAATTATTAATTTTAAGCAACTTGAGCATGAACATGTTGCACAATCTTGGGAGAGAATGAAATTAATGATAAGAAATTGCCCAACTCATGGCTTGAATTTATGGATGATCATACAAAAAATTTATGCGGGACTAAACTTTGTCTATAGAAATTTGCTAGACTCTGCCGCATGTGGTACTTTTATGGAAATTACATTGGGAGAAGCTACAAAACTTCTTGATAATATCATGACAAATTATTCTCAATGGCACACTAAACGAACTCCAACTGGTAAGAAGGTAAATTCTGTTGAAGAAATTAATACTTTGAGTGATAAGATGGATGCTCTATTGAAATTGGTTGCTAGCAAAAATGCTCATATTGATCCTAATGATGTGCCATTGTCTACCTTGATTGAGCAAAATAATGATGCTATTGATGTGAATTTTGTCTATAGAAATAATTTCAACAACAATGCTTATAGGGGTAATTTCAATCCTAGACCGTTTCCTGGAAATTCCTCTAATAATTATGGCTATCCTTATGGTAATTCTTATAATAATAATAGGATGCCCTCTGATCTTGAAAGTAATATTAAAGAATTTATTAGTTCACAAAAGAATTTCAATGCTTTGATAGAAGAAAAATTGAATAGAGTTGATGAATTGGCTAGGAACATGGATAGAATTGCTCATGATGTGGAAAATCTCAAAACTAAAATTTTGCCACCCAAGCATGATATAAATGAGTCTATTAAAGCTATCTATGTCTCCATTAATTAAAGTAAAGAAAGGGCCGCTAGGTTGAGAGCTAAGCGATAATTTCTAGAAAAAGCGATTCCACCCGGTTTCTATCGTAGTAATGATGAAGATATTAAAATGATTGGTGTCACTCCTATTGAATCATTATTTAGTAACATAAAACTTGATGAAAAAGGGACTGAAGAAGAGTCAAATTTAGATAGAAGGAGTCCCACTTGCTTGGAGGGTGATAATCTCAATGATAAAAATGAAAAAAGTGGGTTTGGAGAGGTCAAAACTTTAAATAGTAATGCACCCACTACTTTGGATTACAAGGACTTTAATTATGATAGTTTTTCTTTGATTGAGTTTATTTCCTTGTTGCAATCCATGATTAATTCACCAAATGCATATGAACAAAATAAAGCTTTCACTAAACATATTGTAGAAGCCATGATGAAATCACATGAAGAAAAACTTGAGTTGGAAGTATCAATTCCTAGAAAATTACAAGATGAATGGGAACCTACTATTATGAATGTAATGCTCTTTGTGATCTTGGTACTAGCGTTTCCACTATACCAAAGTCCTTGTGTGGTGTGCTAGGTCTCACCGACATGGATCCTTGTTCCCTTAATATGCATCTTGCGGATTCCACTATTAAAAAGCCATTGGGTAGAATAAATGATGTGCTTATTCTTGCAAATAGAAATTATGTGCCCGTGTACTTTATTGTTCTTGATATTGAATGCAATCCTTCTTGCCCCATAATACTTGGTAGGCCTTTTCTATGAACAATTGGTGCTATTATTGATATGAAAGAAGGTAATATAAGATTTCAATTTCCATTAAAGAAAGGGATGGAACACTTCCCTAGGAACAGAATTAAAGCACCTTATGAATCTATTATGAGGGCCACCTATGGAATTAACTTGAAGGATGACAACACTTGAAACTATGCATTATGCCTAGCTATGGGCATAAAACAATAGCGCTTGTTGGGAGGCAACCCAATGAATAAAATAAATTTTTGCTTTTACCTTTTGCTCTTGAGTGTTTACACAATTATAGCCTCTGTTATGATTGTGTTTATATGTTTTAATTAGTGTTTGTGCCAAGTAATGCCTTTGGGATGATGTTGATGATAGTATAATTGATGCTGTTTGAAAACAGAAACTTTTGCGTCCAGTGCTGGATTTTTGGTTTTTCGCTGGGCGTCAGAACCTTCTGAATTTTTTAAAAAATATTGATATATAAATTTCCCACGTTTTCCTAATTTTTTAGAATTTTTGGAGTTACATAAGTATCACGTTAATTCAGATCTTTACAGACTGTTCTGTTTTAGACAGATTCTGTTTTTGTTGCATAGTTTGCTTATTTAGATGAATCTATGGATTGGGTATGAGTCATGGAGAAGTTGGAGTACAGTAGAATTATGCCAATATTAAATATGAATCAATTTACAACAGTACCTAAAGTTTAAGATTTGTTTGTTATACTAACGGATCTCACGAGGTTTCTGTTGAGTTTTGTGTGCTGAAGTTTTCAAGTTTTGGGTGAGACTACGATGGATAAAGGAATAAGGAGCGGCAAGAGCCTAAGCTTGGGGATGCGCAAGGCACGCCAAGGTAATACTCAAGGAAGACTCAAGCATCTAAGCTTGGGGATGCCCTGGAAGGCATCCCCTCTTTCGTCTACAATTTATCGGTAACTCACCTGGAGCTATATTTTTATTCATCACATGATATGTGTTTTACTTGGAGCATCTTGTGGTACAGTTTGTTTGCTTTTTAGTTTGTCACAATCATCTTTGCTGAACACACCTTTTTGAGAGGGACACACATTATTCATGATTTGTTAGAATACTCTATGTGCTACACTTATATCTTTTGAGCTAGGCAGTTGCTCTAATGCTTAACTTATATCTTTTAGAGCACGGCGGTGGTTATATTTTAAAGAAATAGTTGCACTCTCATGCTTCACTTATATCTTTTTGAGAGTCTAATGAATAGCAATGGTAATATGCACGGGTTATGAATTTGGTCCTGATATGATAGGTATTCAAGAGGGATATAATAAAAACTTTCATGTAGATCACTGAATATGATAAGTTTGATTCCTTGCAATAGTTTTGCGATATTAAGATGGTAATATGTGGGAGGTATTAGTAGATAATTGTGGTTTAGTAAGAATATTGGTGTTAAGGTTTGTGATTCCCGAAACATGCACGTATGATCTGTTGTTATGCTATGAAGTTGGAGCATGATTTATTATTGATTGTCTTCCTTTGTGTGGCGGTCGGGGGCGCGCGATGGTTAACTCCTACCAAACTCCCCCTAGGGGCATGCATAGTAGTACTTTGCTTTGAGGGCTAATAAACTTTCGCAATAAGTATGTGAGTTCTTTATGACTAATGTGAGTCCATGGATTATACGCACTCTCACCCTTCCGCAATTTGCTAGCCTCTTCGGTACCGTGCATTGCCCTTTCTCACATCAAGAGTTGGTGCAAACTTCGCCGGTGCATCCAAACCTCGTGATATGATACGCTCTATCACACATAAGCCTCTTTATATCTTCCTCAAAACAGCCACCATACCTACCTATCATGGCATTTCCATAGCCATTCCGAGACATATTGCCATGCAACTTCCATCGTTCCATTTTTTATGACACACATCGTCATTGTCATATTGCATTGCATGATCATATAGCTGACATAGTATTTGTGGCTCAGCCACCGTTCATCATTTTTTATACATGTTACGCTAGCATCATTGCACATCCTGGTACACTGCCAGAGGCATTCATATAGAGTCATTTTTTTTCTAGTATCGAGTTGTAATATTGAGTTGTAAGTAAATAAAAGTGTGATGATCATCATTGTTAGAGCATTGTCCCAGTGAGGAAAGAATGATGGAGACCATGATTCCCCCACAAGTTGGGATGATACTCGGGATGAAAATAAAAAAAAAGAAAAAGAAAAAAAGAGGCCAAAAAGAGCCATGAAAAAAAAGAAAACAAATAAATGAGAGAAAAAGAGAGAAGGGGCAATGTTACTATCCTTTTTCCACACTTGTGCTTCAGAGTAACACCATGTTTTTCATATAGAGAGTCTCCTATTTTGTCACTTTCATATACTAGTGGGAATTTTTCATTATAGAATTTGACTTGTATATTCCGATGATGGGCTTCCTCAAATGCCCGAGGTCTTCATGAGCAAGCAAGTTGGATGCACACCCACTTAGTTTTCATGTTGAGCTTTCATACACTTATAGCTCTTAGTGCATCCGTTGCATGGCAATCCCTACTTCTCGCATTGACATCAATTGATGGACATCTCCATAGCCCGTTGATTAGCCTCGTTGATGTGAGACTATCTTCTTATTTTTGATTTCCCCTTATTGATCTCTACCACCACACTCTATTCCACCCACTGTGCTATATCCATGGCTTGTGCTCATGTATTGCGTGGGGGTTGAAAAAGCTGAAGCGCGTTAAAAAGTATGAACCAATTGCTTGGATAAATTCGGGGTCGTTCATGATAAATATTTTGTGCTAAGAAGATAGAGCATGACAGGATTATATGATTTTGTAGGGATAACGTTCTTTAGCATTTTTATTTTGAAAGACATGATTGTTTATTAGTATGCCTGAGTATTGATGTCTTTATATCAAATTATAGACTATTGCTTTGAATCATTCAGATCTTATTATTCATACCGTAAGAGAGAGATTACATGATGAAACATGATAGGTAGCATTCCACATAAAAAATTCTGTTTTTATCATTTACCTACTCGAGGACGAGCAGGAATTAAGCTTGGGGATGCTTGATACGTCTCCAATGTATCTATAATTTTTTATTGTTCCATGCTATTATAGTATCAATCTTGGATGTTTTATATGCAATTATATGCCATTATATATCGTTTTTTGGGACTGACCTATTAACCCAGTGCCCAGTGCCAGTTGCTGTTTTCTGCTTGTTTTTGCCTTTTCAGAAAATCATTATCAAAAAGTGTCCAAACGAGAGAAAAAACTTTGGATTAATTTTTTCTCGACCAGAAGAGACCCACGAAGCTTCGGGAAAAGACCAGAAGAGCCACGAGGAGGCGGCAAGCCTGGAGGGCGCGCCCATGGGGTAGGGCATGCCCCCCAGGCTTGTGGGCCCCTTGTGGCACCTCTTGACCTAATTCCAGCGCTATAAATTCTAAAATATTCCCAATATACCAGAGAGACAAAAGAGAAAACCTTTCCGTCGCTGCAAGCCTCTGTTCTTCCGCGATCCCATCTGGAGGCCTTTTCCGGTACTCTGCCGGAGGGGGAATCGATCATGGAGGGCTTCTTCATCAACCTTGTTGTCCTTCTGATGATGTGTGAGTAGTTTACCACAGACCTACGGGTCCATAGCTCGTATCTAGATGGCTTCTTCTCTCTCTTTGATCTTCAATACCATGTTCTCTTCGATGTTCTTGGACTTCTATCCGATGTAATCTTCTTTTGCGGTGTGTTTGTTGGGATCCGATGAATTGTGAGTTTATGATCAGATTATTCATGAGAAATATTTGAGTCTTCTCTGAACTCTTTTATGCATGATTATTATAGCTTTGTATTTGTCTCAGATCTATCGATTTGGTTTGGCCTACTAGATTGATTTATCTTGCAATGGGAGGGGTGCTTTGTGATGGGTTCAATCTTGCGGTGCTCGATCCCAGTGGTAGAAGGGGACATGGGTAACATCCCAAATTTCTAAATTTTGGAATGTTATATTAATTAAATAAATATTGATTGTTTGTTTGATTGATTGATTAAAAGTGAGTGAAATTTGAAACTTTTTGAAATTTTAATGAGAGGGAATAAAAGGACTTTCCCAAAGCTTTCACTTTGCATTTTGATCCCTAGGAATTCAAATTCATTTCATCACAAAACCCTAGAGTGAAGATAAAAGGACTTCTTCCATTTAAAGAAATGAAAAAGGGGTTTTGAAAATATTTGAATACCATTTGAAAATATTTCAAATATAGAAACTTTATGCAACTCAATGAGTTTCAAGAGAGAAGATAAAATGACTTCTTCATATTGAAGAAAGAGAGTTGGAAGTTTCAAAGAAACATTTTTGAAATCCACCTTGAAGCTTTCTGAAACCCATTTGAATTTGAATTCTTTTCAAAAATGGCATTTCGAATTATATTCAAATATCCCTGACAAAATACCTTGATCAAAAGTATGAGTGGAGGTAACATTACCCTCCAAAAAGTCAGAAGAAGTAAATGCCAAATTATTTGAAAGTCAAATTGGATCTATTTGAAATTTTCAAAAAAATGATTTTTATAAAGTTTTTATTTTGCCTCTGGAAAATAGTTCATCTTTTAGGATTTATTCCTCTGATCATTTTGGTGTATAATATGTATATAGTATATTTTTATTTATTTTCCTTTATTTCTTTTATCTCTCTGAATTTCAAAAAAAAGGAAAATATCTTCTTTTAAACGGAACAGTAGCGCGCGGCCCAGCTAACTGGATCTGGCCCAGATCCACATCCGCACCGAATCGGATCAGGATCGGCCATCCAATCTGATCAGATCCCTCTCCCTCTCGCTGACACTGGGCCCCACTGCCCGATCCTGCTCAACCCGCGGTCGCCTTCCTCCCCAACCCCGATCCCTTTCCCGCCGCCGAAGATCGCCGCCGCGTCCTCGGGATCTCTCGATCCCCTTCCGTTCGGGCCCACCCGAGGCCTCCCCTATAAAGAGGACACCGCCCGCACCCGATTTCCCCCTAAACCCCTCTCTCTCTCGCCCCGACGCCGCCACTATTGCTCGCCGTTGCTAGCCATTGTCGCCGCACGCCGTCGCTCGCCGCAGTCACCGTAGCCCTCCCCGAGCCTCGCCGTCGGCACCCACGTCACTGCCGAGCTCCACCACATCACCTCGTGCCCTCGCCGGAGCCCGTGGACCACCAGAGCAGCCGCCAGCATCGCCGCCCGAAGCCACCGCCACCGGAGCCTCGCCGGAGACCCTCATCCGCGGTTGTAAGCCTCTCCCCGAATCTCCACCGTTGGATCTCACGCGTACGGCCGCGATTAGAACCCACTTAACGCTGAAGCGTTTTCTTTTATGCGCTGCTCGTCCGCTCGCTTTGCCCGATCGGCCATCGCACTTGACCAACCAGCAAGCGCCACGTAGCCCCCTGTCCGACCCGTAGTAGTTTTTCTTTTTCAGTTTTTATTTATTTTTCAGAAATAGTTTCTATTTTAAAAACTTAATATCTTTTATGTTTTTAATCCAAATTTAGTGATTCTTTTTGCATTAGGTTCAAAATTTTATAAAGTTTCTGTTTGTGCAATTGGATTTCAAATTTGAAAATTTTAAATTTGCTCAAATTTGGTTCAAACACTAATTTGGCTATAATTTGAGCTACGAATATTATTTTTGAGTGATTCTTTTGCTACTGGTCATTTGTTAGATTGTTTATCAGTAGGATTAATTTGGGTATTTTTAGGATAATTTAAATTAGTGTTTTAGTGAAAACAATATTGTTTCCTATATAGTATTGTTTTGATTGTATTCTAGTGATTTTTATTTATTTTTAATTATTTATTTTTGCTATTTTTCGTGTGCTGAAAAATACTTCTGTTAGACTTCAGTAGCTAATTTTATAATTTATTTTTAATTAGTTTTGCTACTGTTTAGAATTTTAGTTTAGCATAGCTAGTATATAGTGTATGAAATAGCTAGTAGTTTCGTTATTTTTGCTAGAAATTATTTTATTTAATTTCTTTCTGTTGTTTTGATGACAATAGATTTTGTTTTCTGTTAAGTATTTGTTTAGATTATTTTAGTGTTGTTTAGTGAGTTATTGTTTACTATTGTGTGAATGGAATTCTTCTCTTTGATTTGGAGTTTCTTTGGGATTCTCATTGGATTTTCCTTTGTGTTTTATTGTGTGATGTTAAATTATTTGTTATTATTGTTGAATTGTGAATATGATTTCTTATTGTATGTTATTGTTTGCTTCGTTAGACTATCCGGAGTGCGAGGCTTGTTTCTACGAAGCGTTAGAGTCTCAAGATCGTCAGCAAGGCAAGTCACTTTGATAATTGTTTTACCTATGTTTTATTTTGCATTCGTTACCACCCTTCCACCATGCATGCTAGTAGGTGACATTGATAATGTTGTTCTTGCAAGTAGTATCATGAGGTAGGAGAAAACCCCATTCCCTTGTTACCAATGCCCGGGATTGCGTTGGGACGTTAACTTGCTATGCTTTAGTAGACGGGGTGGTTGAGTGAATTTCCATGAGAGTTGTGAGAGTTAATTGTGATCAAGACCTCAAGACTCAAGACTTTAAGACTTCATGAAGCAATGCACCTCTGGGTGAAGGATGGAGTGACGGGCATCGTGGGATTAACCCAGTGGATGACCCTGGGATGCATCGTGGGGAAACCCAGTGGATGACATCTTGCGGAAAGCTTCACCCAGGCACGAAGAGACGGATGGATACTTCAAAACCGGAAGCTTACCTTTGCAGCCACAAGTCATTATGGGCTCTGGCTTGGTTGACCTTAGTGGTGACTCTGGCTGGGACAGTGCTAGCAGATGTAGACGAACGGTTGGGGTGGATGGGCACCGGACGTGGGTCAGAGAAACTCTTCGGGAGACCATGGTTCGATTGTCCCATTCTCAAACACCAGGCAGTGTGAGGACATAAAGGGAGGGATCGATTCTTGTGGGTAAACTGCACAAACCTCTGCAGAGTGTTAAACCTAATCGATTAGCCGTGTCCCCGGTTATGGACAAGTTGAGCCTCTGGAATTGGAATTATCAGGAACTCTCGACACTATTAATAATAATGAGTTGGGTTTATTAATAAATTGGGATATGAGATTTGGTTGGCGGAACCATCTCATTAATCAACCAACCTTTGTACTAATTTTTGCTTTGACCCCCTTTGTTGTAGGAAAAATCAGCTTTACGCAAAATATAATTTTGAGCCCCACCAGCCATATTTGCATATAGCATAGATGTTTATTCATCAGTTCTCTCTTGTGACTTGCCGGCATATTCAAAATGCTGACCTACACGTCTGCAACGTCTCATGTTGCAGAGGATTACTATGACCAGGAGTGAGGCTGCGTTCTACGCTTGGCGATATGCCCTATGGAGTCGGATGGACTCGCTATCTTCTATGTCTTCCGCAGTAGTTTATCTCATGAGTTGGCCTTCAGCCAATTTATTATTTGTGTAATAAAGACTCTATATGAGATACGATGTAATAAAGCAGGTGTGATTGAACTTTGATATATACATTGATGTACTGTGTGTGCCAGCATGATCTTGGGATGGTACAGATACACAAAGACTTGACCGTATTGGGTCGGGTCGCTACAACATGACACATATTTGTATTGTTGCCATTAAGGATAAAAAGATGGGGTTTAATCATATTGCTTGAGTTTACTTTGTCTACATCATGTCATCTTGCTTAAGGCGTTACTCTGTTTCATACTTAATACCCTAGATGCATGCTGGATAGCGGTCGATGGGTGGAGTAATAGTAGTAGATGCAGGCAGGAGTCGGTTTACTTGTCTCGGACGTGATGCCTATATACATGATCATTGCCATGAATCCGTCATAATTATTTGCTTTTCTATCAATTGCCCAATAGTAATTTGTTTACCCACCGTATGCTATGTGTCCGAGAGAGAAGCCTCTAGTGAAAACTATGGCCCTCGGGTCTACTTTATCATATATAAAAAACCTAAAAATACCTTGCTGCAATTTATTTACTTTTATTTTATTTAGTATTTTAGTTTATCTATTTATCTCTATAAGATTTAATCCTTGCAAATAACCGCTAAGAGGATTGACAACCCTCTTATTTGCGTTGGGTGCAAGTGTTTGCTCTTGTGTGTGCAGGTGCGCTTAACGGAATTTTGCTTGGTTCTCCTACTGGATTGATAACCTTGGTTCTTAGCTGAGGGGAATACTTATCTCTACTGTACTGCATCATCCTCTCCTCTTCGGGGAAATACCAACGCAGACTACAAGTAGCAGCGGCGGTGAAGTCCGGCGAAGGTCGACGGCGGCGGCGGCTTCGTGGTGAAGAGGGTGACGGTTCCAGGGGTTCTCGGGCTTGGGGAAGTGGTCGGGGAGGTGATTTCTTATAATTTGAAGAAGTCTTTTTATCCTCTCTTATGAAAATCATTGAGTTGCATAAAGTTTCTAGTTTGAATTGTTTTCAAAAGAAATTCAAAACTTTTCAAAACCCCTTTTCATTTTTGATGGAAGAAGTCATGTCATCTTCACTCTAGGGATTGTTTTGAAATGAATTTTGAATTCATGGGAACCAAACGCATGAATGAAAGTTTTGGGAAAGTCCTTTTATTCCCTCTCATTTATCTTTCAAAAAGTTTCAAATTTCACTCAATTTCACACAACAATCACACAAGCAATCATTATTACTTAATTAGTATAACATTCCAAAATTCATTTCAAAACAAACCCTAGAGTGAGGATGACATGACTTCTTCCATCAGAAATGAAAAGGGGTTTTGAAAAGATTTGAATTTCTTTTGAAAACAATTCAAACCAGAAACTTTATGCAACTCAATGATTTTCATGAGAGAGGATAAAATGACATCTTCAAATTATAAGAAAGAGAGTTTGGCAGGCCCATTTCTGGGATAAATCACAGAAGAGCCTCAAGTCATACCAGCCCCAAGATCAACAGGTAGACTTCCTTGATATAGATAACCAGTACAAATATAATATTACACAGGGTTGAGTAAGAGGGCTCAAGAATTATTACAAGCTTGCCAATATACTATGGTGGTGGAATAACACAGTGGTGTGGTGGTAGAACAACACTGATACAATAAAATAAAGTCAAGCGTCAGAGTGAGGCTTGACTATTTTATTGGTGTAGCGGAAACACAGCGGATGATACATGTGGCGACTCCAAGATCACAGGTTGACTGACTGGGACACCTCTAAGCGTCGGGCTCGCTAGCGCAATCTCCTTCCACAAGCTCGTCCTCCTCCAGGTCTGGCCAATAAAATAGCCAGGAACAAGCCAGTGAGTACGTTGGAATGTACTCGCAAACATTATGAATGAAATATATACCGAATGCATATGCTCATGCTGACTGAAATTTAAAACATGGCATGATAAATATTAGCATGTGCAGAAAAATAAAATGTTAGTGACAAACCAAGAAAGTTAAAAGTGGACAATCGAGCGAGACAGGACCGCCCGAGAATCCAAAAGAAAATATAAATTGGAGAATCGGGCGAGACAAGACCGCCTGAGTATCCAAGAGAAATGCCAAACGGGTGTCTAAAAGAGAATTGGGCGAGACAGGACCGCCCGAGAACTCAAGCGACGCCACGAGAGGTCTTGAAAAGAAATTCCAAACGGGTGTCTAAAAGAGAATCGGGCGAGACAGGACTGCCCGAGAACTCAAGCGACGCCACGAGAGGTCTTGAAAAGAAATGCCAATCGGGTGTCTAAAAGAGAATCGAGCGAGACAGGACCGCCCGAGAACTCAAGCGACGCCACGAGAGGTCTTGAAAAGAAAATCGAGTGGCCGGGGTAGTCCAGCCAGCCGCTGAGACACTCAGGAAATAAAATAAGAGAAATGGGTTAGTCCATAATAATATGCATAGTAATAATAATACTTATAACAATAGCATTTATGAAAACAAAAATTATACATGATGGCATTAGGGTGACAATAATTATCCTGCAAAATAATTCATACTCAAATTAATTATTTCCTCTGGAGACCGACACCGGGACCGACACTTTACCCTTCCTAGCTAACGTCCTTGACCATGGACACGGCTATTCGAATAGGTATAACTCAGCAGAGGGTGTACTCTTTACCCACGTGTATGAGATTTCTTTAGCCAGCACCATGACGCTGGCTAATTCCCATTACGGTCTTTAGGTTGAAAACACACCTGACCAGCACACACCAGATTAACTTTCCGAATGCCAGGAATCACCCAAAGCATCGTTCAAGAAAAACTCTAAGTCGGGGAGACTACAATCTCGAATAGCATGGGATCACTATTCATACGCGCGAATTACAAGGGGTGCCCCCCTCTCGGCCCAGCCGGATACACCCATGCCCCCTGACCTGATGACGGGCATTAGTCCATGGCCGTGGAAACCCTCATCATGGCCCTCTATGTGGTGTGTACACAGACAGGGGTTAGCAACTTACTAAACCGTACTTCCCTCGCGGGAAGACCCGTGGCAGCACGGTGTTTAGCTAGGTGTGACGGAACAAGACTCGATCTAGGTCGACTTAGGAGGTGTTGTTATTATGAGCGATATACTCCACATATGTCACCGTGACACCGCCGTGTCAAAACGTGACCCGTGCCCACCGGCACGTCCAAGGCAGGAGTACACTCCTGGTTCTCACCACTTTCGTGCATGTCAGAGACTTGAGTGAGTGACAAGCAAGTAAAAAGATGACATGACCATACATGCATGTATTATTACTACGTATATGGTGAAATCTCAAACCGATGCAAACATGCAATGCAATCACCATATCCCAGGTTCAAAATGCTTGACTTGTCCAAAGTAGTCAGAAGAAGAACCCTCGAAATTCCTGGCAAAGTTCCCCTCTTCGTTTTCTAAAAAAATCAAAATCCAAATCCAAAATAAAATTTTTGCAACAGTACCAAAAAGTTGTCTCAAAATATTTTCAAATAAATACTAAAAAAACTAGAGAGAAAAATAAGAATTTCAAAAAAAGAATCAACTCAAACAGAGTTGTGGTTAAAAAGTTATTAAACTTTTAAGACTAGGGGCTTTTCTACAAAAATCCAGTCCCTGTGCGTTCAGAAAGAAAACGCTTCGGGCAGAAGTACGCTTTCCAGCGTAGAAGACGTAAAGCATAGAATACGCCTTCTGTTTAAAAACAAAAAAAAAGACAGAACGCTGACGGGTGGGGTCCACCCGTCAGGATCAAATTTGAACGTGCTCGCGCGCGAGAACAGAAGAGGTGCGGCGATTACCGGCGACGATCGCCGACTTATCAGAGGGCAGCGATGGTGCGGCGTGCTCAGGGAGTGTTTCCGCACCGGTGACTGGTGGTGGTGGTCGCCGGCGTGTACCCAAACGACGGCGAGGTCGACGCCGGCGGACGGTGGTTTCGAGGGAGGTGGGATCTCGCCGGAGAGGGCTCCGGTTGTGGAATTGGGGCGCGGGATCGATGAGAGGGTGCACCAGAGGGCTACTGGCCAAATTTGAGCGGTGGAGGTGGAGTGATGGTGATGTACTGATCAGGGAGGATGGCGGCGGATCGGTGATCGGAAAGGAGGAAGATGACCCTCTCGAGGTCGTATGAGTGCTTGGAAGCTCGATTAGGACGGTGTAGGTGTGGCGCATGCTCAGAACGGAGCTCGGGAAGCTCTATTTATAGGCTGCCGAGGGGTCAGTGGCTTGCGGCTGACGCCGGAGTTAATCCGGCCGACGAGGTTAGTTGGGGGCGGTGGTCATGGACGGCGTGGAGTTTATGAGGACGGTGGAGTGCTCTGGAAGAGTCGGCATGGACGAGCTCGAGCTCCTCGGCCTCATCCACGGTGAGGTGCCCGTGCGGGTGTGGCGATCGTGCCTGTCTCCGGCGACTGCCAGGCGGGCTCCAGAGGACTTGGGCGGCGGGGTCAGCGCGCGGAGCTGCGGAGAGGATCGACGCGTGGAGGAAGTAGGGGGAAGAGAGCAGCAGTAGCGGTGAAGGTGGTCGGTGGCCGTGGCGATCCACGGTCGCCGTGGATGAGCATAGTGGCCGTTGCACCGGCTTACCGGCAGCTCATCGGCGAGGAGAGGCTGGGAGGTTGGCTAGGGGTCGAGGTATTGATGAGCAACGGCGACGCCGTGGAGGAGAAGGAAGGAGAGGAGTGCACGGCATCGATCGCCAGTGCCTCTGAAGAAAATTCAGTTAACAGAATCTCTGTCAGCGATGAACAGTGCGCATACCAAGTGTATGTTGAAATGCCAGAGAGGTCTAGGCATTTTAGGAATTTGTAGGGATTTTTGTGGTGAGGTGTTGATGCATAAAAGAGAGTCTGGCAGAGTTTCAGAATTTGTGGAGCTATTAAAAATAGGTTTTGGTCAGGAAGTTTGAATCTGGTCCAAATTTGAACTGGATGGAATTTGAAAATTTTGAACTGTGGAACCCAATGTTTCTGGTGAAATGGAGTGCGGGTACTATCTAGTTGCTGGGATAATTTTTGTGGTTGCAGAAGAATCATAGAAAATGCGGTTCCTTTGTAAACCAAAGAAACTAGGTTAGATATAAATTCCAACTTTGGAATTTATTTAAAATAAGAGAAATATTTTTGTGGAGTGAGAAAGTATTGGACATTGTCCTAGAATGTGAGAATGGCTTGAGGGATAATTTAGAAGTGACAGAAAAATTATTGGGAGAATTTAGAAGGGCTTGAAAGAAGTGAAAAGGCTATTTCCTTGGAATAATTTTAATTATTCCAGAAACTTTTCCAAAGAGAAATATTTTTGATCTTCCCATAAATAATTTTCCAAGTAATAAACCATCCAAATCAGAACCATTTAAAGTTTTGAAACCCAATTTAAAAATTAAAAATTGATTTTCAGAACAGAAGAAGCAGGAGAAGAAAAGGGTCATAATAATTCAAAGTATTTTTATTTTAAAGAAAAGATTTTTAAAATCCCTAGGAAATTTTATGGGGTGTTACAACACCTACCCCCCTTAAGAAAAATCTCGTCCCCGAGATTTCAGCTGTCCCTCAAACTGGTACGGACATTCAGTCCTCAGGTGATCCTCTCTTTACCATGTTGCTTCTTCCTCGGTGTGATTACTCCACTGAACTTTGTAAAATTTTATCACGCTCTGTCGGGTTCTCCGTTCAGACTCCTCCAATATCTTTATAGGACGCTCCCTATATGTAAGATCTGGTTGGATATCCAGGTCTTGATGTTGGACCTGCTTTTCTGTGTTACTGACACATCTCCTCAGCTGTGACACGTGAAATACATCGTGAACATCCGATAATTCTACTGGTAGCTCCAGTTGATAGTCCACTTTGCCTCTCCTTGCAATTATTCTGAACGGTCCAATAAATCTCGGTGCCAATTTTCCTTTAACTTTAAATCTCTGTAGCCCCCTCATTGGGGATACTCTGAGATATACATATTCATCGGGTTCAAAACTGATCTGACGGTGCTTCCGATCGTAGTAGCTCTTCTGACGGCTCTGAGCTGCCTTCAGTCTGTCTCGGATAAGTTTCACTTTTGTTTCTGCCTCTTTGAGAACCTCCGGGCCGAAGATTCGGCTATCTCCGGTCTCAGACCAATTGAGTGGGGTACGGCATCTCCGTCCGTATAGGGCTTCGAAGGGTGACATTTTTAAGCTGGCTTGATAACTGTTGTTGTATGAAAATTCCGCGTATGGCAAACAATCTTCCCAGCTGACTCCGTAAGTAAGCACACATGCTCTCAGCATGTCCTCCAATATTTGATTTACCCGTTCAGTCTGTCCACCGGTCTGTGGGTGATATGCTGTGCTGAAAACCAGCTGAGTCCCTAAGGCCTGCTACAGGTGATCCCAAAATCTAGAGACAAACTGAGTGCCTCTGTCAGAGACTATGGTCGTGGGTACTCCGTGTAAGCAAACAATTCGGGAGAGGTATAACCTAGCAAGCCTCTGTGTTGAGTATGTGGCTTTTACCGGAATGAAATGTGCCACTTTGGTAAATAAATCTGTGATAACCCAGATAGCATCATTTCCGTGTCGTGACCTCGGTAACCAACAATAAAATCCATTCCTATCACATCCCATTTCCATTCAGGCACTCTGAGTGGCTGTAATAATCCTGCTGGCTTCTGATGTTCTGCCTTTATACGCCGACAGGAGTCACACCGTGCGACATATACGGCGCCCTTTTCATCCCGTGCCACCAAATTTTTTCCTGTAGATCCTTGTACATCTTGGTTCCTCCTGGGTGAATGGAGTACAGAGTTGTGTGGGCTTCGGCCAAAATTTGTTGCTTTAGCCCTTCCTTGTTGGGTACGCATAATCTTTTCCCGTACCATAGGATTCCCTGACTATCTATGGTAAATTCAGATGCCTTGCCTAAATTTACCTTTCTTTTAATTCCTTCGATGCTGGGGTGTCCTTTCTGAGCTTCTTTGTTCTGATTCTCCAATGTTGATTTTATTTCTAAACGGGCAATGGTTCCTTCCGTGACTAGGACCATATTAAGCATGGCAAATTCCTGGTTGAATTCATGCTGTGAGAATTGCACACTGTTATTGTCGGTGCATGGATTTCTGCTCAGAGCATCTGCCACAACATTTGCCTTACCCGGGTGGTAATGAATTCCCACATCATAATCATTAATTAACTCAAGCCATCGATGATGTCTCAAGTTTAATTCTGGCTGGGTGAAGATATACTTAAGACTTTTGTGGTCCGTGTATATCTCGCATCGGTTACCAAGAAGGTAATGTCGCCATTCCTTGAGTGCGTGTATCACAGCTGCTAACTCCAAATCATAGGTAGGGTAATTTTCTTCGTGTCGTCGTAGCTGTCTTGAGGCGTATGCTACGACCTTTCCTTCCTGCATTAATACACATCCAAGTCCCTTCCTGGAAGCGTCACAATATATTTCAAAAAATTTGTGCACATCTGGCACGATTAAAATAGGTGCCGTGGTCAACCTTTTCTTTAATTCTTGAAAACTTTTCTCGCAAGCTTCGGTCCATTCAAACTTTTTATCTTTCTTGAGTAGCTGGGTCATGGGTTTGGCTATGGTGGAGAACCCTTCAATAAACCGCCGGTAATAGCCGGCCAGACCAAGAAAACTTCTGACCTCAGTTACGTTGGTGGGTTGCTTCCACCCTAAGACATCTTTCACTTTACTTGGGTCCACTGCTATCCCATCCTGTGTCAGTACGTGTCCCAGAAAACCAACTTCTCGTAACCAAAATTCACATTTGCTGAATTTGGCATATAGTTGATTTTTTCATAATTCTTCCAGGACTATCCGAAGATGTTTCTCATGTTCTTCTGGTGTCTTGGAATAAATAAGTATATCATCGATGAACACAACCACGAACTTGTCCAAATATTTCATGAAGACCATGTTCATGAGATGCACAAAATAAGCAGGAGCGTTGGTCAAACCGAAGGGCATCACTGTGAACTCATATAATCCGTATCTGGTGGTAAAGGCAGTTTTGGGTATGTCTGACGATCGAATTCTTAATTGATGGTAGCCTGACCTCAAGTCTATTTTTGAGAATACCTTGGCTTCTGCCAGTTGCTCGAATAGGTCGTTGATTCTTGGCAGTGGATATTTATTTTGATGGTAGCCATATTGAGTGCCCTGTAATCAATACATAATCTTAGAGTACCATCCTTTTTCTTGGCAAATAAAACCGGCGATCCCCATGGTGATGAGCTGGGTCGAACATAACCTTTTTCCATTAATTCCTTAATTTGTTTCTTTAGCTCAGCCAATTCTGTCGGAGCCATACGATAAGGCTTCTTTTAAATGGGTGTTGTTCCAGGTGCTAGCTCAATAACAAATTCAATTTCACGATCCGGTGGCATGCCTGGTAGCTCCTCTGGAAATACATCAGGGTATTCGCACACCACAGGAACCTTGCTCAACTCTATCATATCCACTTGATTTAATTTTCCCTGTGAAGTAGAAATCTTCCTTGTGCCAAATTTTATTGTCCTCCCCTGACAATTAGTGAGAGTCACTGTGCGGTTGTAACAGTCTATGAAACCTTTATTTGTGGTCAACCAGTCCATTCCCAAAATAACGTCCAGATCGACTGCTTCTAGTACAATGAGATTGGCTAGAAACTTCATTCCTTTGATTTCAATATTCACATCCTTGCAGTACCATTGTGTGCTTTGCTTCGATCTCGGGGACTGAATAACCATTGAATTTTGCAAAGGCGAAAAGAAAACTGATTCTCTGAAGCAAATCTTTTAGAGATGCATGAATGGGAAGCTCCAAAATCAAACAAAACTATAGCATTAATTGTGTTGACAGGGAACGTACCAAACATGATGTCCGGTGCATTCCGCGCTTCCTCAAATGTCAGGTGATTCACATGTCCCTTCCTTTGGTTGTTGTTGGGGTTGCTGTGTCGTGGGGCTGCATTAACACTGCGGCCATTGTTGTTGGGCTTCTGAACATTATTCCCCTGCTTTGGGTATTGCCTGGCATAATGCCCTTCTTCTCCACAGGCAAAACAGGTAACGCCATGACGGAACGTTGTGTCCTTGGTCCTGTTGTTGAAGGTGCTGCGACTCTGCTGTGGTCGTGGTGTTGGAATTGCTGGTCGTGGTGCCACAGGCCTCTGAAATTCATTTCGGGGCCTGTTGTTGCGCACTTGTATTGACTGGGTCATACGGCATTTGCGAATTTCATTCATGTTGCGGTGCTCGTTCTCCAGTATAATTGCCTTGTCTACGAGTGTCTTGAAATCTGGAAAGGTGTGGATCACCAGTTGGCACTTAAGAGATGGAACGAGCCCATCAAGAAATTTCTCCATCTTTTTGTTTTCTGTCATGTACTCATCGTTTGAGTACCGGGCCAGTTGAGTAAACTGGTCTAGGTACTGAGTTACCGTGGTACCTCATTGCTTGAGATCCTCAAATTCCCTTTTCTTCAATTTCATAATACTATTGGGGATATGTGCTCCCCAGAAGTTTTCCTTGAACTGTTCCCAGGTCATATCTGCTCCATTGGGATGAGTGTGGCATATATTTTCCCACCATGATGCTGCTGTCCCAGAAAAATAGTGCGGAGCATATAGCACTTTTTCCTGGTCCATACACTGAGCGATGTTCAATTTCCATTCCATATCACGCAGCCAATCGTCTGCCTCCAGAGGTTTGTCTGTGTGAGAAAAGACCGTTGGATTGGTCCTCTGGAGCTCAGATAATTTTAACCGGTGTTGATGCTGTCCTTGGTGATTCCCCATATTTATTAAGTGTTGCATCATTTCCTAGTGTTGCTGCTGGCTTTGTTCATACAGACGGCATACTTGTGAAAATGCTGAATCATTGCTCTGCTGACTTGTCTGCCCTTGTGTGAAATTATTTCCCATCTGTGCAAAGTTGTCCTCTGGCGGACTGGGCATAGAATGGGTCCAGGGATGATGCATTTTCTTTCTGGGGTATTTGTGTAACACCGATGAGGAAAAAATATATAAAGGAAGGAAATAAATTTTTAAAAGACTGAAAATAATTTCCCTCCCAGAAATGTAAGTGCATGGACGTAGCAGGTTATAACACACATGCAGATTTAATTATACAAGCGGATTAATTATACATGCAAGATTTAATTATACATGCATGGTTTAATTATACAACATGCTTGCCGTAGCTGTATACTACATGACCACTTATTTAAACTAGTGCGCTGCTCCATCCACAAGGCACGCTGTGGTCCAAGTCTACTACTCGCCATCTTACAAAAAGGAAAAGAAACAGAAAATAAATATTTTACAACTGCGCTCTCATAAAAGACGACTGCGGTGTGGATGCTTCGTCTGCCATCACGGAGTGTCCGGGACATCGTAGGCCCTGCTGAGGGTAAGCCCCAGACGAGGTGCTGAAGACTCGACCTCCTCTTCCTCCTCGGGGATGGTCTCTAGTCGGGCAGCTGACGATGCCACGCCTGCTCGTGGTGGCACTGTGCTCGTCGGCAGTGATGCTCTAACTGGAGTGGGTGCAACCAAGCGACTAGCCTCATCACTCGGGGATGAGCGTCGAACCACGGGTGGAGTAGGGGGATCATATGGTGGAGTCGGAATGCGAGGAGCATGTGGTGACGGGGAACGGAACTCACTCCTGCGAGGAATCCTCGTACGAGCCAAGTCCATCCGTGCAGCGAGATGGTCGTCTACTAGTGTGGTGAAGACTGACTCCAGAGCCATGATATACTGAACAAGGGGCTCGGTCTCCTCGTCCCTTTCTCCCGCGGTGCAGGAGAAAGCATAGTGGCTAGTGTAGAACATGGCATGGAAGGTAGTGATAGGGACGTGTCTGCATGACTGGAAGAATGTCCCTAAGACGAGCGATGGCCTCACGGGCAGCCATCTGGACAGCATGCCTCTCAGAGGGCATGACTCTCCCCACAAAGCGATAGTTGCGATATGACAAGGCACTTCCACCTCGAATATATACCGAGGCCTGGTACATAGTCAGAGTGTCTGTGATCCTGTCGGGGAAAACGGTGTACTCCGGACGGCTCGGAGATCTCATCGCATCTCTAGCAATGACGGCGAGAAGACAGGAAAATCCCGCAAGCTCGTTGGCGAAGATCTGGGACGGACAGCTGCCGCTAGACATCTACAACAGTAGACAAAAATCCAAATAGTCATGTCATAAGTATATGATGACCAAGGAAAATTGTGACAATGCATGAGATGCATGCTAAAAATGTTAGTACTGACCCTATTACTAGCGTTCGTGCCTAGGGTTTCCTACAGTCAGCCTGGCTCTGGTACCAAGGTTTGTCAGGCCCATTTCTGGGATAAATCATAGAAGAGCCTCAAGTCATACCAGCCCCAAGATCAACTGGTAGACTTCCTTGATAAAGATAACCAGTACAAATATAATATTACACAGGGTTGAGTCAGAGGGCTCAACAATTATTACAAGCTTGCCAATATACTACGGTGGTGGAATAACACAGTGGTGTAGTGGTAGAACAACACTAATATAATAAAATAAAGTCAAGCGTTAGAGTGAGGCTTGACTATTTTATTAGTGTAGCGGAAACACAGCGGATGATACATGTGGTGACTCCAAGATCACAGGTAGACTGACTGGGACACCTCTAAGCGTCGGGCTCGCTAGCGCAATCTCCTTCCACAAGCTCGTCCTCCTCCAGGTCTGACCAATAAAATAGCCAGGGACAAGCCAGTGAGTACGTTGGAATGTACTAGGAAACATTATGAACGAAAGATATACCGAATGCATATGCTCATGATGGATTAAATGATATGCTCATGCTGACTGAAATTTAAAACATGGCAAGATAAATATTAGCATGTGTAGAAAAATAAAATGTTAGTGACAAACCAAGAAAGTTAAAAGTGGACAATCGGGCGAGACAGGACCGCCCGAGAATCCAAAATAAAATATAAAGTGGAGAATCGGGCGAGACAAGACCGCCCGAGTATCCAAGAGAAATGCCAAACGGGTGTCTAAAAGAGAATCGGGCGAGATAGGACCGCCAAAGAACTCAAGCGACGCCACGAGAGGTCTTGAAAAGAAATGCCAAATGGGTGTCTAAAAGAGAATCGGGCGAGACAGGACCGCCCGAGAACTCAAGCGATGCCACGAGAGCTCTTGAAAAGAAATGCCAATCGGGTGTCTAAAAGAGAATCGGGCGAGATAGGACCGCCCGAGAACTCAAGCGACGCCATGAGAGGTCTTGAAAAGAAAATCGAGTGGCCGGGGTAGTCCAGCCAGCCCCTGAGACACTCAGGAAATAAAATAAGAGAAACAGGTTAGTCCATAATAATATGCATAGTAATAATAATACTTATAACAATAGCATTTATGATAACAAAAATGATATAGGATGGCATTAGGGTGACAATAATTATCCTGCAAAATAATTCATACTCAAATTAATTATTTCCTCCAGAGACCGACACCGGGACCGACACTTGACCCTTCCCAGCTAATGTCCTTGACCGCGGACACGGCTATTCGAATAGGTATAACTCTGCAGAGGGTGTACTCTTTACCCACGTTTATGAGATTTCTTTAGCCAGCACCGTGACCCTGGCTAATTCCCATTACGGTCTTTAGGTTGAAAACACGCCTGACCAGCACACACCAGATTAACTTTCCGGATGCCTGGAAACACCCAAAGCATCGTTCAAGAAAAACTCTAAGTCGGGGAGACTACAATCTCGAATAGCATGGGATCACTATTCATACGCGCGGATTACAAGGGGTGCCCCCCCTCTCGGCCCAGCCGGATACATCCATGCCCCCTGACCTGATGAAGGGCATTAATCCATGGCCGTGGAAACCCTCATCATGGCCCTCTATGTGGTGTGTACACAGACAGGGGTTAGCAACTTACTAAACCGTACTTCCCTCGCGGGAAGACCCGTGGCAGCATGGTGTTTAGCTAGGTGTGACGGAACAAGACTCGATCTAGGTCGACTCAGGAGGTGTTGTTATTATGACCGGTATACTCCACATATGTCACCGTGACACCGCCGTGTCAAAACGTGACCCGTGCCCACCGGCACGTCCAAGGCAAGAGTACACTCCTGGTTCTCACCACTTTCGTGCATGTCAGAGACTTGAGTGGATGACAAGCAAGTAAAAAAGATGACATGACCATACATACATGCATTATTACTACGTATATGGTGAAATCTCAAACCGATGCAAACATGCAATGCAATCACCATATCCCAGGTTCAAAATGCCTGCCTTGTCCAAAGTAGTCAGAGGAAGAACCCTCGAAATTCCCGGCAAAGTTCCCCTCTTCGTTTTCTAAAAAATTCAAAATCCAAATCCAAATTAATTTTTTTGCAACAGTACCAAAAAGTTGTCTCAAAATATTTTCAAATAAATACTAAAAAAACTAGAGAGAAAAATAAGAATTTCAAAAAAAGAATCAACTCAAACAGAGTTGTGGTTAAAAAGTTATTAAACTTTTAAGACCAGGGGCTTTTCTGCAAAAATCCAGTCCCTGTGCGTTTAGAAAGAAAACGCTTTGGGCAGAAGTACGCTTTCCAGCGTAAAAGACGTAAAGCATAGAATATGCCTTCTGTTGAAAAACAAAAAAAAGAGAGAACGCTGACGGGTGGGGTCCACCCGTCAGGTTCAAATTTGAACGCGCTCGCGCGCGAGAACAGAAGAGGTGCAGCGATCACCGGCGACGATCGCTGGCTTATCAGAGGGCGGCGATGGTGCGGTCGTGCTCAGGGAGTGTTTCCGCATCGGTGAGTGGTGGTGGTGGTCGCCGGCGTGTACCCGAACGACGGTGAGGTCGACGCCGGCATACGGTGGTTTCGGGGGAGGTGGGATCTCGCCGGAGAGGGCTCCGATTATGGAATTGGGGCGCGGAATCGATGAGAGGGTGCACCAGAGGGCTACTGGCCAAATTTGAGCGGTGGAGGAGTGATGGTGATGTACTGATCGGGGAGGATGGCGGCGGATCGGTGATCGGAAAGGAGGAAGATGACCCTCTCGAGGTCATATGAGTGCTTGGAAGCTCGATTAGGACAGTGTAGGTGTGGTGCATGCTCAGAACGGAGCTCGGGAAGCTCTATTTATAGGCTGCCAAGGGGTCAGTGGCTTGCGGCTGATGCCGGAGTTAATCCGGCCGGCGAGGTTAGTTGGGGGCGGTGGTCATGGGCGGCGTGGAGTTTATGAGGACGGTGGAGTCCTCTGGAAGAGTCGGCGTGGACGAGCTCGAGCTCCTCGGCCTCATCCAGGGTGAGGTGCCCGTGCGGGTGTGGCGATCGTGCCCGTCTCCGGCGACTGCCAGGCGGGCTCCAGAGGACTTGGGCGGCGGGGTCAGCGCGCGGAGCCGTGGAGAGGATCGACACGTGGAGGAAGTAGGTGGAGGAGAGCAGCAGCAGCAGTGAAGGTGGTCGGTGGCCATGGCGATCCGCTTCGGTCGATGTGGATGAGCACGGTGGCCGTTGCACCGGCTTACCGACAGCTCATCGGCGAGGAGAGGCTGGGAGGTGGGCCAGGGGTCGAGGTATTGATGAGCAACGGCGACGCCGTGGAGGAGAAGGAAGGAGAGGAGTGCACGGCATCGATCGCCACTGCCTCTGAAGAAAATTCAGTTAACAGAATCTCTGTCAGTGATGAACAGTGCACATACCAAGTGTATGTTGAAATGCCAGAGAGGTCTAGGCATTTTAGGAATTTGTAGGGATTTTTGTGGTGAGGTGTTGATGCATAAAAGAGAGTCTCGCAGAGTTTCGGAATTTTTGGAGCTATTAAAAATAGGTTTTGGTCAGGAAGTTTGAATCTGGTCCAAATTTGAACTGGATGGAATTTGAAAATTTTGAATTGTGGAACCCAATGTTTCGGGTGAAATGGAGTGCGGGTACTATTTAGTTGCTGGGATAATTTTTGTGGTTGCAGAAGAATCATAGAAAATGTGGTTCCTTTGTAAACCAAAGAAACTAGGTTAGATATAAATTCCAACTTTGGAATTTATTTAAAATAAGAGAAATATTTTTGTGGAGTGAGAAAGTATTGGACACTGTCCTAGAATGTGAGAATGGCTTCAGGGATAATTTAGAAGTGACAGAAAAATTATTGGGAAAATTTAGAAGGGCTTGAAAGAAGTGAAAAGGCTATTTCCATGGAATAATTTTAATTATTCCAGAAACTTTTCCAAAGAGAAATATTTTTTATCTTCCCATAAATAATTTTCCAAGTAATAAACCATCCAAATCAGAACCATTTAAAGTTTTGAAACCCAATTTAAAAATTAAAAATTGATTTTCAGAACAGAAGAAGCAGGAGAAGAAAAGGGTCATAATAATTCAAAGTATTTTTATTTTCAAGAAAAGATTTTTTAAATCCCAATGAAAATTTTTGGGGTGTTACAGAGTTGGAAGTTTAAAAGTAACATTTTGAAGGCTCATTTGAAGTTATTGAAAGTCCCTTTAGTCATTTATGAAACCTCCTTTTCATTTGAGTTGAACTGAGTTGCAATTTCAAATTTCACTCAAATTCACACAACAATCACACAAGCAATCATTATTACTTAATTATTATAACATTCCAAAATTTAGAATTTTGGGATGTTACAAACCTACCACCCTTAAAATGAATCTCACTCTCGAGATTCGAAGAGGCTAGAAAGGAAAGGTTAGGTTAGGGGTCTTCTTGAAAATCCATTGATCGTCACAAGGTCTGGGGTGCTACCACCCTTAGAAGCAAAGTTACGGTTCCATGAAAACTCATGCACTCCCGCATTAGTGTTGGAAACGTCGGTCTTCTCACATCTTCAGGATAACTCCTTCATTGATGTTATTCCGGTATAGGCAGAACGTTTTCTTCAAAAGCTTGAGTCCTTTCATCAAAATAAAGTTCTTCCGAGACTGGGTCTTCTTGGCGAATATTTCTGGCGTCAATACTAAACAACTGTCGAAAATCTCATGGTGGTCAACGAATATTGGTTCCTGCAGGAATTAGGTCTGGGTTAAATCTCACCGTCTAACCTACGATTGGCAACGGTTGCCTTGTACATGGATCAATCATCATACCATTCTAAGGTTTTTGGCTTGTCGTGTCGACACTCTACTAGGGTTTCAAGTCTCTCTGATTTATCAATCAAACATAAGAAAGTTCATGATAGAAGTCTCTGGTATGGGGGCCAATCCATTCCGTACTCGGATCATTACTTCATACGTAGACAGGTGAATCGCGTATTCTAACACTCGGTCTTTCTCACTCCTCTTAAAGAGGTCTTTACCTGCAAAGCTAGTAAAATGTCATTGGGTGGAGATTTTCCCTACATAGGTGGTGAATTAATCAAGTAGGGATAATGATCATACTACTTGAACATTGCTACTTGTAGACTGCGTTGGTATTTCCCCGAAGAGGAGAGGATGATGCAGTATAGTAGAGATAAGTATTTCCCTCAGTTAAGAACAAAGGTTATCAATCCAGTAGGAGAACCAAGCAAAATTCCGTTAAGCGCACCTGCACACACAAAAGCAAACACCTGCACCCAACGCAAATAAGAGGGTTGTCAATCCTCTTAGCAGTTATTTGCAAGGATTAATTCTGATAGTGATAGATAGATAAACTAAAATAATAAATAAAATAAAAGTAAATAAATTGTAGCAAGGTATTTTTAGGTTTTTTATATATGATAAAGTAGACCCGGGGGCCATAGTTTTCACTAGAGGCTTCTCTCTCAAACACATAGCATACGGTGGGTAAACAAATTACTGTTGGGCAATTGATAGAAAAGAAAATAATTATGATGGATTCATGGAAATGATCATGTATATAGGCATCATGTCCTAGACAAGTAGACCGACTCCTGCCTACATCTACTACTATTACTCCACCCATCGACCGCTATCCAGCATGCATCTAGGGTATTAAGTATGAAACAGAGTAACGCCTTAAGCAGGATGACATGATGTAGACAAAGTAAACTCAAGCAATATGATTAAACCCCATCTTTTTATCCTTAATGGAAACAATACAAATACGTGTCATGTCCCCTTCTATCACTGGGATTGAGCACCGCAATATTGAACCCATTACAAAGCACCTCTCCCATTGCAAGATAAATCAATCTAGTAGGCCAAACCAAATCGATAGATCAGAGAGAAATACAAAGCTATAATAATCATGCATAAAAGAGTTCAGAGAAGACTCAAATATTTCTCATGAATAATCTGATCATAAACTCACAATTCATCGGATCCCAACAAACACACCGCAAAAGAAGATTACATCAGATAGAACTCCAAGAACATCGAGGAGAACATGGTATTGAAGATCAAAGAGAGAGAAGAAGCCATCTAGATACCAGCTATGGACCCATAGATCTGTGGTAAACTACTCACACATCATCGGAAGGGCAGCAAGGTTGATGAAGAAGCCCTCCGTGATCGATTCCCCCTCCGGCAGAGTATCGGAAGAGGCCTCCAGATGGGATCACGGAAGAACAGAGGCTTGCGGCGGCGGAAAGGTTTTCTCTTCTGTCTCTCTGTTATATTGGAAATATTTGGGAATTTATAGTGCTGGAATTAGGTCAGGAGGGGCTACGAGGGGCCCACAAGCCTGGGGGGCGTGCCTACCCCCCTGGGCGCGCCCTCCAGGCTTGTCGCCTCCTCGTGGCTCTTCTGGTCTTCTCCCGAAGCTTTGTGGGTCTCTTCTGGTCCAGAAAAAATTAATCCAAAGTTTTTTTTCTCGTTTGGACTCTTTTTGATAATGATTTTCTGAAAAGGCAAAAACAAGCAGAAAACAGCAACTGGCACTGGGCACTAGGTTAATAGGTTAGTGCCAAAAATGATATATAATGGCATATAATTGCATATAAAACATCCAAGATTGATACTATAATAGCATGGAACTATCAAAAATTATAGATTCGTTGGAGACGTATCAAGCATCCCCAAGCTTAATTCCCGCTCGTCCTCGAGTAGGTAAATGATAAAAACAGAATTTTTGATGTGGAATGCTACCTAACATGTTTCATCATGTAATCTTTCTCTTACGGTATGAATAAAAAGATCCGAATGATTCGAAGCAATAGTCTATAGTTTGATATAAAGACATCAATACTCAGGCATACTAATAAACAATCATGTCTTTCAAAATAAAAATGCTAAAGAACGTTATCCCTACAAAATCATATAATCCTGTCATGCTCCATCTTCTTAGCACAAAATATTTATCATGAACGACCCCGGTTTTATCCAAGCAATTGGTTCATACTTTTTAACGCGCTTCAGCTTTTTCAACCCCCACGCAATACATGAGCGTAAGCCATGGATATAGCACTATGGGTGGAATAGAGTATGGTGGTAGAGGTTAATAAGGAGAAGTCAAAAATAAGAAGATAGTCTCACATCGACAAGGCTAATCAACGGGCTATGGAGATGTCCATCAATTGATGTTAATGTGAGGAGTAGGGATTGCCATGCAACGGATGCACTAAGAGCTATAAGTGTATGAAAGCTCAATCATGAAAACTAAGTGGGTGTGCATCCAACTTGCTTGCTCATGAGGACCTTGGGCATTTGAGGAAGCCCATCATCGGAATATACAAGCCAAGTTCTATAATGAAAAATTCCCAGTAGTATATGAAAGTGACAAAATAGGAGACTCTCTATATGAAAAACATGGTGCTATTCTGAAGCACAAGTGTGGAAAAAGGGTAGTAACATTGCCCCTTCTCTCATTTTTTTTCGTGGGCTCTTTTTGGCCTCTTTTTTATTTATTTAGAACGGTCTCATGGACCTCATCCCCACTTTTTTTGAGGACTCATTAGTCTCCACCATTCTTTCCTCACTGGGACAATGCTCTAATAATGATGATCATCACACTTTTATTTACTTACAACTCAATATTACAACTCGATACTAGAACAAAAATATGACTCTATATGAATGCCTCTGGTAGTGTACCAGGATGTGAAATGATGCTAGCGTAACATGTATAGAAATGATGAACGGTGGCTGAGCCACAAATACTATGTCAGCTATATGATCATGCAAAGCAATATGACAATGATGATGTGTGTCATAAAAACAAAACAGTGGAAGTTGCATGGAAATATATCTTGGAATGGCTATGGAAATGCCATGATAGGTAGGTATGGTGGCTGTTTTGAGGAAGATATAAGGAGGCTTATGTGTGATAGAGCGTATCATATCACGGGGCTTGGATGCACCGGCGAAGTTTGCACCAACTCTCAATGTGAGAAAGGGCAATGCACGGTACCGAAGAGGCTAGCAAATTGCGGAAAGGTGAGAGTGCGTATAATCCATGGACTCACATTAGTCATAAAGAACTCACATACATATTGCGAAAGTTTCTTAGCCCTCGAAGCAAAGTACTACTACGCATGCCCCTAGGGGGATAGATTGGTAGGACAAGTCCATCGCTCGTCCCCGACCGCCACTCATAAGGTAGACAATCAAGAATAAATCATGCTCCAACTTCTTAGCATAACGACAGATCATACGTGCATGCTTCGGGAATCACAAACCTTAACACCAATATTCTTACTAAACCACAATTATCTACTAGCACCTCCCACATATTACCATCTTAATATCGCAAAACTATTGCAAGGAATCAAACTTATCATATTTAGTGATCCACATGAAAGTTTGATTATATCCCTCTTGAATACCTATCATATCAGGACCAAATTCATAACCCGTGCATATTACCATTGCTAATCATTAGACTCTCAAAAATATATAAGTGAAGCATGAGAGTGCAACTATTTATTTAAAATATAACCACCGCCGTGCTCTAAAAGATATAAGTGAAGCACTAGAGCAACTGTCTAGCTCAAAAGATATAACTGAAGCACGTAGAGTATTCTAACAAATCACGAATAATGTGTGTCCCTCTCAAAAAGGTGTGTTCAGCAAATATGATTGTGACAAACTAAAAAGCAAACAAAGGCAAACAAAGGCAAACAAACTATATCACAAGACGCTCCAAGTAAAACACATATCATGTGATGAATAAAAATATAGCTCCAAGTGAGTTACCGATAGATTGTAGACGAAAGAGGGGATGCCTTCCGGGGCATCCCCAAGCTTAGACGCTTGAGCCTTACTTGAATATTACCTTGGGGTGCCTTGGGCATACCCAAGCTTAGGCTCTTGCCGCTCCTTATTCCTTTATCCATCGTAGTCTCACCCAAAACTTGAAAACTTCAGCACACAAAACTCAACAGAAACCTCGTGAGATCCATTAATATAACAAACAAATCTTAAACTTTAGGTACTGTTGTAAATTGATTCATATTTAATATTGGCATAATGCTACTGTACTCCAACTTCTCCATGACTCATACCCCCCGATACGATCCATAGATTCATCAAAATAAGCAAACTATGCAACAAAAACAGAATCTGTCTAAAACAGAAAAGTCTGTAAAGATATATTTAAAATCCATACTTCTGTAACTCCAAAAATTCTGAAAAATTACTAAAGCACAAAAAATTCATATACCAATACTGTGTAAAAATTTCAGATTTTTCTTACGCTCCAGTACAGAATTAAAATTCCAGCACTGGAAGCAAAACTTCCTGTTTTCCAAACAGCATCAATTATACTATCATCAACATCATCCCAAAGGCATTAGTTGGCACAAACACTAATTAAAATATAAAAACACAATCATAACAGAGGCTATAATTGTGTAAACACACAAGAACAGAAAGTAAAAACAATTTTTTTTTCATTGGGTTGCCTCCCAACCAGCGCTATTGTTTTATGCCCCTAGCTAGGCATAATGCATAGTTTCAAGTGTTGTCATCCTTGGTTTTGACATCTTTAGGTGTGTGATTTTCAGGAGGTTTTTCAAAAACAATGGGGAACACATCATCAACTAAAATTTTAGGGTCATTAAGGCTACTTTCTTCAAACCCTTGTTGGTTCCCTTTTACGATCCAAGAGTACTTCTAATTAATACCATTGAAAACTTGTTGGATGATATGAAGGGGAGGAACTTCTTTTTTAGTATTTTCATCAAAAGCATGGTGATCATGAAAAACATATCTCAACATATATTCCTCATTATATAAAATTTCATCTATCACAGGAATTTCTTGGCTCATATTATAGAAATCAAAGAACTCTCTAGCTTCTCGTACTATGTAATCAAACTCGTTCATAAGGATAAGAATAGCTATCTTTTTAGCCTTAGGGTTGTTTATAACAAGCAACTCATAAAACAATCTTTGCAAGGTAGGATGAGTATGAATGAATCTTCTTTCAAGTTTAAGAATAAGTGCAGAGATCGCCTCCCCATAACTGTTAGTTCTTTTAAGAATTGGAGTATCATTGCAAACCAAAGTACCCGTGCAATTAAAGAACTCTTGAATAATGTTTTTCCCTATGATATTTCCACTCCCTACTACAAAAAATTTTGAGTCTAAATTTGAGGGGATTTCTATTTTAGGGATTTTACTATCCTCACTTTTTTCAATAACAAACTCAGACATGGTGGCAACTTCAAGTAAGGCAAGCAAACTAGCAAACAAGCAAATAAAAATATTTTTGTGTTTTTGTAAAAAAAAAATAGAAGTGGGGGAGATGAAAACTAGAGGCAAATGCAAATAAAAAGGCAAATAAAATAAATGCAAGTGGATGATAGTTTGTGCGAAGGTACTTGGTAATTTTGATGATGTCTCCCCGGCAACGGCGCCAGAAATTCTTCCTGCTACTTGTAGACTGCGTTGGTTTTTCCCCGAAGAGGAGAGGATGATGCAGTATAGTAGAGATAATTATTTCCCTTGGTTAAGACCCAAGGTTATCAATCCAGTAGGAGAACCAATCAAAATTCCGTTAAGCGCACCTGCACACACAAAAGCAAACACTTGCACCCAACGCAAATAAGAGGGTTGTCAATCCTCTTAGCGGTTATTTGCAAGGATTAATTCTGATAGTGATAGATAGATAAACTAAAATACTAAATAAAATAAAAGTAAATAAATTGCAGCAAGGTATTTTTAGGTTTTTTATATATGATAAACTAGACCCAGCGGCCATAGTTTTCACTAGAGGCTTCTCTCTCGAACACATAGCATACGGTGGGTAAACAAATTACTGTTGGGCAATTGATAGAAAAGCAAATAATTATGACGGATTCATGGCAATGATCATGTATATAGGCATCACGTCCTAGACAAGTAGACCGACTCCTGCCTGCATCTACTACTATTACTCCACCCATCGACCGCTATCCAGCATGCATCTAGGGTATTAAGTATGAAACAGGGTAACGCCTTAAGCAAGCTGACATGATGTAGACAAAGTAAACTCAAGTAATATGATTAAACCCCATATTTTTATCCTTAATGGCAACAATACAAATACGTGTCATGTCCCCTTCTGTCACTGGGATTGAGCACCGCAAGATTGAACCCATCACAAAGCACCTCTCCCATTGCAAGATAAATCAATCTAGTAGGCCAAACCAAATCGATAGATCAGAGAGAAATACAAAGCTCTAATAATCATGCATAAAAGAGTTCAGAGAAGACTCAAATATTTCTCATGAATAATCTGATCATAAACTCACAATTCATCGGATCCCAGCAAACACACCGCAAAAGAAGATTACATCGGATAGAACTCCAAGAACATCGAGGAGAACATGGTATTGAAGATCAAAGAGAGAGCAGAAGCCATATAGATACTAGCTACGGACCCGTAGGTCTGTGGTAAACTACTCACACATCATCGGAAGGGCAGCAAGGTTGATGAAGAAGCCCCCCGTGATCGATTCCCCCTCCGGCAAAGTACCGGAAGAGGCCTCCAGATGGGATCGCGGAAGAACAGAGGCTTGCGGCGGTGGAAAGGTTTTCTCTTCTGTCTCTCTGGTATATGTGAAATATTTGGGAATTTATAGCGCTGGAATTAGGCCAGGAGGGGCTACGAGGGGCCCACAAGCCTGGGGGCGCGCCTACCCCCCTGAGCGCGCCCTCCAGGGTTGTCGCCTCCTCGTGGCTCTTCTGGTCTTTTACCGAAGCTTCGTGGGTCTCTTCTGGTCCAGAAAAATTAATCCAAAGTTTTTTTCTCATTTGGACTCTTTTTGATAATGATTTTCTGAAAAGACAAAAACAAGCAGAAAACATCAACTGGCACTGGGCACTGGGTTAATAGGTTAGTCCCAAAAAATGATATATAATGGCATATAATTGCATATAAAACATCCAAGATTGATACTATAATAGCATGGAACAATCAAATATTATAGATACGTTGGAGAAGGCCTATGATAAGATATCGCGGAATGTTATGTGGTGGGCCTTGGAGAAACACAAAGTCCCAGCAAAGTACATTACCCTCATCAAGGACATGTACGATAATGTTGTGACAAGTGTTAGAACAAGTGATGGCGACACTGATGACTTCCCGATTAAGATATGACTGCATCAAGGGTCAGCTTTGAGCCCTTATCTTTTTGCCTTGGTGATGGATGAGGTCACAAGGGATATACAAGGAGATATCCCATGGTGTATGCTCTTTGCGGACGATGTGGTGCTAGTCGATGAGAGTCGGACGGGGGTCAACAGGAAGTTGGAGTTATGGAGGCAAACTTTGGAATCGAAAGGTTTTAGACTTAGTAGGACTAAAACCGAGTACATGAGGTGCGCTTTCGGTACTACTAGGCACGAGGAGGAGGAGGATGTTAGCCTTGATGGGCAGGTGGTGCCGCAGAAGGACACCTTTCTATATTTGGGGTCAATGTTGCAGAAGGATGGGGATATCGATGAAGATGTGAACCATCGAATTAAAGCCGGATGGATGAAGTGGCGCCAAGCTTCTAGCATTCTCTGTGACAAGAGGGTGCCACAAAAGCTAAAAGGCAAGTTCTATAGGACGGCGGTTCGACCCGCAATGTTGTATGGCGCTGAGTGTTGGCCGACTAAAAGGCGACATGTGCAACAGTTAGGTATGGCAGAGATGCGCATGTTGAGATGGATGTGTGGCCACACAAGGAAGGACCGAATCCGGAATGATGATATACGAGATAGAGTTGGGGTAGCGCCAATTGAAGAGAAGCTTGTCCAACATCGTCTGAGATGGTTTGGACATATTCAGCGCAGGCCTCCAGAAGCCCCAGTACATAGCGGACGGCTAAAGCGTGCTGATAATGTCAAAAGAGGACGGGGTAGACCGAACTTGACATGGGAAGAGTCCGTAAAGAGATACCTGAAGGATTGGAGCATCACCAAAGAACTAGCCATGGACAGGGGTGCGTGGAAGCTTGCTATCCATGTGCCAGAACCATGAGTTGGTCGCGAGATCTTATGGGTTTCACCTCTAGCCTACCCCAACTTGTTTGGGACTAAAGGCTTTGTTGTTGTTGTTGTTGTTGTTGTTGTTGTTGTTGTTGGAGACGTATCACACATCAAATCCTTATTACATCCTTAACCTCTCTTACAACTTCAAGTTCAAAAATAGCTTATTACAAATGCTGCCATCCACATAGATTGGTATGGTCAAGCATTTACGTCCGACCTTATTCATTTGTCCTCCTTAAGAAGCTTTAGTCCCACTGAAAATGTGTGATGTAATCCTTGAAATCATTAATCCTTTGTTTCATCATGGTGGCCATGAACTTCATGTCCATCATCTCTGCATGTACCTCTCTCAGGTATTCCTGGGTATGTCAGAGTCTGGCTTCAAGGATTTCTCCAATCTGACGTATGGCTTCCATGGCAGCTTCATGAACCGAGTCGAAGAAGGTTGTTCGTGGTACTCAAGAGATGAAAAAGTATTGCCCCATAGTCTTTGGGCAAACTCCTTTCTCACGGAAGAGGTGTACCTACATGTACCAAAGTTCCACTCCATTTTCCATGAAGGGATGACCCTTGTAGACTGCATCTCCTTCAAGGTGAATATGACTCATCATATCCTTTAGGATCTTTGGAAAATCATGATCACTAGTCAGAGTCATGATCATTTCTGGGCCCTTGTGGAAGGACTCAAAAAGGGTTGTCATCTGCAGGTGTAAGAGAAAAGGGGAATTCAGAACAAGGTATTATCTCCTTGTGTGAAATGTGGTTGTTTCCAGAAAAAGAGTTAGTGATCAGCTCGTCCATGGGTTCAAGGTTTTGGTCTGGGTGAGATAGAGCTTTAGAGAGAGAGAGAGATGGATACACACACCACAATCAACAAACAACTCCTATCTCAAAGTTTTTAGCGTTTATAATGGGCTGGTTCACTATGGTTTCGTTACGTAGTCTTCATTTCTTCATGTCTTCAGTGCTTGAAAGTTTCCAATTCCTGAAGCTTTGCCCATAGGAAGGCCTCCTGGTATTCTTCCGTAATTCACTCCTCTCAAGGTTGAATAAATGCAAGCCTACGAAAGTCGTATCCTAAGGTGTAATCTATCCAACCATTCAAATGGCGCAAAAGATAAAAACATTGAAGAACTCCAAATAAGACTCCAATTTCACACATTCATTTCATTCAATCAATCTTATAGTATCGCCACCCACATAAGTTGGTTTGGTCAGATACTCTAATCGCAGGGCGTTCATCTTTATTCGCTCATGGTGGGCTACTGCTAAGCTAGCTTATCCAGTTCTTGATTCTTATCTCCAATGGGCTTCTTCTGATTGTACTTCATCTCCTCAAGTTCTTCTGCTAGATCGTCCCTATTGATGCGGAGTCTCTTGTGACGTCCTTGAATCTCTTGTACTTGGGTTCGTAGCTTCTGGATCTCAACATCCTTGGCATGAGCCATGGTCCGACTGTCCTTCAGTTCCTGATGAATTTTCTGGATCTTGCGATCTTGCTCTTCATGCTTGGCTATTTTTAGACTCTGGGTCTTGAGTTCATCACGTAGTGCTTCCTTATCGAATAAGGCTTCCAGAAGTTCCATTTGAAGATTCTTGATGTACATTTCCAGATCCTGGTTATACACCAACAGAGGTGAAAGCTTCATCTTTTGTTCATTCGTCAAGTTGATATGTGCTCCATCAACCTTCTACCATCCAAGCTTATCGAAGTAGTGGTTGCTTAGTTCAGTACGATGGCGATAGCACAAGCGTGCGATGGCATCATGGATGGCAGTGTTTATGCCCATATCACTGCCATGAGCTAACATCCCATAGGTGATATCTCCCGTCTTGGGGTCTTCTTAACGACCAAAAACTTGGATTGATCGGAAAGGATAACTTTGAGGTGGTTTCGTACCCTACAACAATTTCTTTCTTATGCTCTCCGCTAATAGGAACTTTGGAGTGATTCTTTGTTGCATGTTGAGGGATTGTTATATGATTCAACTATGTTAGCACTATTGAGAGATTGCACTAGTGAAAGTATGAACCCTAGGCCTTGTTTCCAAGCATTGCAATACCGTTTGTGCTCCGTTTTATCACTTGCTACCTTGCTGTTTTTATATTTTCAGATTACAAAAACCTATATCTACTATCCATACTACACCTGTATCACCATCTCTTCTCCGAACTAGTGCACCTATACAATTTACCATTGTATTGGGTGTGTTGGGGACACAAGAGATTTCTTGTATTTGATTGTAGGGTTGTTTGAGAGAGACCATCTTCATCCTATGCCTCCCACGGATTGATAAACCTTAGGTCATCCACTTGAGGAAAATTTGCTACTGTCCTACAAAACTCTGCACTTGTAGGCCCAACAACGTCTACAAGAATAAAAGTTGCGTAGTAGACATCAAGCTCTTTTCTGGCGTCGTTGCCAGGGAGGTGAGTGCTTGAAGGTATATCTTTAGATCTTGCAATTGAATCTTTTAGTTTCTGCTTTTATCACTAGTTTGGTTTATAAAAGAAAATTACAAAAAAAATGGAATTGAGATTGCCTCAAATGCTTCATCTTTATAATATCTTTCTTGAAAATGATGGATCGGAAAATTGTGCCAAAGTGTTAGAAGAAGAATTCAATAAAATGTTTGGCATAAAATCTTTTAATGATAAGCATGATTGCAATGTTGTTAGTATGAATTCTATGAATATCCATGATGCTAATGATATGCAAAGCTACAAGCTTGGGGATGCTATGTTTGATGAAGACGATATTTTTAGTCCCCCAAGTTTTGATGAGCAAATTTATTATGATGATAGCATGCCTCCTATTTATGATGATTATATTGATGAAAGTGGGTTTGGAAGAGTGTCAACTTTAGGTAATAATTATTCCACTATTTTGGACGGTGTTCAATCTTATAAAAATGATAAAAGTGGATTTGGAGAGGTCATGGCTTTATTTAGTGTTGAATCCACTACTCTGGAAGAGGTTTCAATTGATTATGATGAGAACAAAGTTGCTACTTATGATGATTATTGTGATGATACTTATGTTATAAAAAGTAGTGATGATTATTATTATAAAACTTGTCATAACTATGAATACCCTTTTACTGAACATTACTCTTTTAATGTGGAAACAATTTATAGTATTCAAGTTTCATATGATACTCCCACTATTCTGAATGAGAATAAATTTGCTTATGTGGAGAGTAATAAAAATCCTATGCTTGTAGGTCATGAAAAGAATGCTTTATGTGATAGCTATATTGTTGAATTCATTCATGATGCTACTGAAAATTATTATGAGAGAGGATCATATGCTTGTAGGTGTTGCAATAATATCAAGTTCCCTCTCTATGTGTTGAAAGTTTTGAAGTTATGCTTGTTTTGCCTTCCTATACTAGTTGATTATTGCTCCCATAAATTGTTTGCTCACAAAATCCCTATGCATAGGAAGTGGGTTAGGCTTAAATTTGCTAGTCATATGCTTCATGATGCTCCCATTGTTTTTCAATTCTTATTTTTATGTGAGCATCATTGAAATCATCATGCCTAGCTAAAAAGGCATTAAAGAAAAGCACTTGTTGGGAGACAACCCAACATTTACCCCTACTTTTTTTGTGTGTCCACATGATTAAGCTACTGTAGTAATCATGTTTTATATGTTTTCTTTCAATAATGGGCCAAGTAAAGCCTTTGGGATAGTGTGCATACTTGTTGATTTGATTCTGTGCAAAAACAGAAACTTTTGCGTCCAGTGCTGGAATTTCTATTCTGTACTGGAGCTTGAGAAAATTCTTAAATTTTTACAGAGTATTGGGTTAAATGTTTTTTACGTTTTCCTAATTTTTCAGAATTTTTGGAGGTACAGAAGTATGGTTTTTAAATTGCTCACTACATGCTGTTCTGTTTTTGACAGATTCTGTTTTCGGTGCATAGTTTGCTTGTTTTAGTGTTTCCATAGCTTATATTGAGTAATATAAATTGTGGAAATTATGGAATACAGTAGGAATTATGTGAGAACAATTTTGAATCTGGCCTTGACAGTACCTAAGTGGATGATTTATTTTTATCATACTAACCTATCTCACAAGTTCCGTTAAGTTTTGTGTGATTAAAGTTTTCAAGTTTTGGGTGAGATATCGATATAAGGAGAATAAGGAGCAGCAAGACACTAAGATTGGGGATTCCCAAGTCACCCCAAGGTAATATTCAAGGAATACCCAAGCGTCTAAGCTTGGGGATGCCCCGGAAGGCATCCCCTCTTTCGTCTTCAACATTATCGGTAACCTCACTTGGAGCTATATTTTTATTCGTCACATAATATGAGTTTTGCTTGGAGCATCATTTTTCTTCTGTTGATATTTTCTTGGTGTTATCAATAATCATGTTTTGTATCTTTTAGTTCAATAAAATGCCAATTATAGCCTTTACCATGCTCAGTTTGCAAGTTTATGTGTTGCTGTTTGAAAACAGAAAGTTTTATGTTATATTCTGATTTTTTGTGAATTGTCAGAACATGATAAAAATCTGAAATTTTTACACAGTAAGCATGCATGAGTTATTTGTCACGTGGTAATTTTTCAGAATTTTTGGAGTTAGGGAAGTATGAATTTTTATTCCCCCTTTACAGACTGTTCTGTTTTGGTAGATTGCTGTTATAGTTGCATTGTTTGCATATGTTCGCTTGTTTAATGTTTCTATTTGTGGATATAAGTATTAAATATGCAGAGTCATTTAGTATGCAATGTTTAATTATAATTTTAGTGATTTGTTATAGTAGAGAATGTTAAGGTTTTGAGTTGATTTATACTAACTTATCTCACGAGTTCTTGTTGAGTTTTGTGTGGATGAAGTTTTTAAGATTTAGGAGAAGCCATAATATGAGAGGAATTAAGGAGACACAAGATCTCAAGCTTGGGGATGCCCAAGGCACCGCAAGATAACATTCCAAGAAGTCTCAAGCAACCAAGCTTGGGGATGCCCCGGTGGGCATCCCACCTTTCTTCCTCAACACCTGTCGGTTAGCCTAAGTTTTTACTTGATCACATGATATGTGCTATTCTTGGAGTGTCATTTTATTTTCATTTTGTTTACTGTTTGAATAAAATACTTGGTTCTGAAATCTTGAATTGAGAGAGAGTCCTCACATAGCTACTTAATTATTTAACTACTCATTGTTCTTCACTTATATCTTTTGGAGTAGTTTGTCATTCACTCTTGTGCTTCACTTATATCCTATGAGTAAATTGTTGAATGAATTAAATATCATAAAGTTGAAATTATATGTGCTTCATATGCTTGTCTCATGCTTAGAAATATTTCACATTCGGTTTAGAAAGTAAAATCTATTGAAGTTTGGCAATCACAATCTTAGTCATACAAGCAATTCATGAATGATTAGTATATGGAAGAGAACTTTCACATACAAATATATTAATCTTCGACATCTTTTATGATTGTGAATAACCATTAATTATTTTCAAACTTGAGCAAATTAGTTGAAGTTGGACAAGGAAGACAACGTAATGAGTTATGTTTGGGTATATTTGCATCGAAGTTATATTGTTATGTATCCTCTAACATGTGGTGCTTGTTTAGAATCTTTTGCTAGCCTAAATTTCTGTACTAAGCGGGAATACTGCTTGTGCATCCAAAATCCTTGAGCCAAGTTTCTTCTATGAGTGTCCACCATACCTACCTATATATGGTATTACCCTGCCATTCCAAGTAAATTTGCATGTGCCACCTCTAATCATTCAAATAAGCATCTGTTTTGTGTGCCCGTACCGCTCATGAAGCGGTAGGGGGTGGTTAGTATCTTCCATGTTAAGCGGGTTATTCTTATGATGGGTGTTTATTCACTTGTCATTGCACGAGAGAGGGCGGTAATTGGGATGCCCAGTCCCGCAAAACAAAAATATATAATTAAACAAACTCCCCCGGAAAGTTGATTGTATGGAGGGCACCCGAGGATTCGGCTAGCCATGGCTTGTGTTTGAATGGTTGAGGGGGAGTAAACTTTACCTTTCCGCTTGGGAACCGCCTATAATGTGTTTAGCATGGAAGATATTGAGAACTCTCGGTCGTGACATTGACATGAAAGGCACACCACTCAAAATGTATTCATCTCTGTTTTAAGCAATGAGCTCTGGCACCTCTGCAAATCCCTGCTTCCCTCTGCGAAGGAACATTCCATTTACTTTTATGCTATTTACTTTCATGCTATTTATTTTTGTTGAGTCAACTTCTTATTCCAACCTATTCTATAGTTGGCAAGCATCATGTGGTGGGGATAGATCCAGGCACATATATCCATTCAAATATATTTGATCATGAATTATTATTGTTGACAATTATCTCTATGATAAATGAGTTGGGAGGCGAAACATTAAGCACCTATCTTTCTTTGTGTTCGATGGATGCCATTTGTTCTAAAAATATGCTTTGAGTACTAGCAATCATAGAAGACAATATGATAATTGAGTATGTGGAGCTCTTACTTAGAATCTGTTGAAGATAAGTTGAATTGTAATTGTTTGGTGACTAAGAACATAGGTTGTTAAGTTTCGAGAGAATGCATTGTTTAAACCATAACATGTGAATTGATTGCTACTTGATCATGATGAGTTTTATGAGAAATAGTTGCTGTTATGATGCTAGGAAAAATGATTGAAATTATCATTGATCAAACTTATGCACTATGCTAGCATTCACACTTCATAAATTATTTCTTTTATCATTTACCTACTCGAGGACGAGCAGGAATTAAGCTTGGGGATGCTGATATGTCTCCAACGTATCTATAATTTATGAAGTATTCATGCCATGTTTACAACAATTTTATATGGTTTTGGTATGATTTGATTAGAACTAACCCGGACTGACGCTGTTTTCAGCAGAACTACCGTGGTGTTGTTTTTTGTGCAGAAATAAAAGTTCTCGGAATTGGCTGAAACTTTTTGGTGATTTTTTTGGAACATAAGAGACCCCCAAAGCTTCGTGGAAGGACCAGAAGACTCACGAGGGTGACTAGCCTGCTAGGCGCGCCCTGGGGGGTAGGGAGGGCCTAGCGAGCTTGTCGCTCCCTCGTGGGCCCCCTTGACGTGAAACCAACGCCCAAAATTCCTATAAATACCAAAAACCCCAGAAAGAAACCTAGAACTTCCACGCCACCACCGCACGCCTCTGTATCGAAGCGATCTCATCCAGAGCCCTGTTTCGGTACTCTGCCGGAGGGGGAAATCATCGCCGGAGGCCATCTTCATCATCCCGGCGGTCTCCATGACGAGGAGGGAGTAGTTCACCCTCGGGGCTGAGGGTATGTACCAGTAGCTATGTGTTTGATCTCTCTCTCTCTCGTGTTCTTGATTTGGCACGATCTTGATGTACCGCGAGCTTTGTTAATATAGTTGGATTATATGGTGTTTCTTCCCTCTCTATCTTCTTGTGATGAATTGAGTCTTTCCCTTTGAGGTTTCGTTATTGTCGGATTGAATATTTCATATTAGAGAACACTTGATGTATGTCTTGCATGTGGATACCCGTGGTGACAATGGGGTATTCTATTGATTCACTTGATGTATGTTTTGGTAATCAACTCGCGGATTCCCGTGACCTTGGGGTGATCTCGGCATAGGGGTTGATTGCACGTTTTCATTATCTTTTCTCCGATAAGAAACTTTGGGGTACTCTTTGAAGTTCTTTGTGTGGATTGAATATTTTGAATTTGAAGTTGTTTGATGCATATCGAATAATCAACTCACGGATACTTGTGGTGACATTGGAGTATCTAGGTGACATTAGAGTTGGTTGATGCGTATCATATGGTGTTATTTTAGTACGAACTTTAGGGCTGTTTGTGACACTTAAAGGGATGGCTCAATAGATTGATCGGAAAGGATAACTTTGAGGTGGTTTCGTACCCTACAACAATTTCTTTCTTATGTTCTCTGCTAATAGGAACTTTGGAGTGATTCTTTGTCGCACGTTGAGGGATTGTTATATGATTCAACTATGTTAGCATTGTTGAGAGATTGCACTAGTGAAAGTATGAACCCTAGGCCTTGTTTCCAAGCATTGCAATACCATTTGTGCTCTGTTTTATCACTTGCTACCTTGCTGTTTTTATATTTTCAGATTACAAAAACCTATATCTACTATCCATACTACACTTGTATCACCATCTCTTCGCCGAACTAGTGCACCTATACAATTTACCATTGTATTGGGTGTGTTGGGGACACAAGAGATTTCTTGTATTTGATTGCAGGGTTGTTTGAGAGAGACCATCTTCATCCTACGCCTCCCATGGATTGATAAACCTTAGGTCATCCACTTGAGGGAAATTTGCTACTGTCCTACAAAACTCTGCACTTGGAGGCCCAACAACATCTACAAGAATAAAAGTTGCGTAGTAGACATCACATAGAAAACTATAGCCCTCTCTTGTGTCTAGTTGGACATATACAGTGGTCCTGACAGATCTGTTTATACTCAGCTTCTTCAGAAGTTTGTCTCTTGCAAAGCAGGGGATGCACTGAGCAAAATTCAGAGATTGCTCAAAATTATTTAGGCTGTTTATGAAGCAGGTACCGTTTATAAGAGTGCTAAATACCATTTCCGACAGTGCTTACTAGAATTTAGGAACATTGGATATCACAAATTAGGTTCTGAATTTGTTAGTTTTAGAATGATTTATGAAAATATCAGTGCTGCAATATAAATCTGGAATTTTCTATATCATAATAATCATAAAAGAAATTTTCAGATTACACATAGGTTACTTCTGACATCTAAAGAGGGGAATGTAGCAGCAAGTGGTACCAAGGGGGTACTGTTGGCACTTTACCAAATTTTGTTAGGCCTACCTATTTTTAGATACTTTCCATTATAAGCATGGTTTATGTTCAACTCATTAGCAGACTTTTCTACTTATGAACCAATCATGAAATCCATCAGCATTTATGTCCTAAAATCCACATGCAGAGAATCTTCACAACTTAACCAAACACTTGAATGACATGTACGTTTGATACACTTCAAATCTAGAACCATACCGTAATTTCTTTGAATCCTTGCGGAAGCGTGATGCGGAGGTACTTGCCCTTCTTAACATAGGGGAGACCGTAGAGATTCCTGGTGTCCAAACACTTCCGGCACTGCATATCGAAACCCTCGATTATTTCAAAAATAGCATCTGGAGGGGTTTTGTAGTGGATTAAGGTGATTTGCATCGGATAAGCAGATGTATATGAAGACCTAACTTCATCTGGTCTGATTGAACCCGACGGCGTAGGTTTTTTTTGGTACGGGAAGTCCTGAACCACGGCAAGCGTCGGCAACAGGCGGCTACCCTCGTCGGCATGTTAGATCAAGGGGGAAAGTTGGTAGCAATCCTCGTAGGCGTAGATGAAGCTGTGGCGAAGTATGGACACGATACGCGCTGGCGATAGGCGGCGAGAGACTGGATTTGGTACATACGCGGGCGAGTGGGGGTTTTCAGTGAAGGAGATGAACAGAGACGGTGAAGCTGTTGGGACTATACACGGGCGTCTCTCTGGTTTGGGCCCACTTGTTAGTTGTAGCACAGAAATATTAGGATAAAATTGCAACATAAATTTTGTAATCAAGTGATAAGGAAAATACATGTAAAATAACAGATAATGTATGAAACACCTTTTGTTCTTTTTAACTTTTGCAATTGAAATAAAATCAAAATGGAGCAGACTTTGTGGGACATTTTCATCAATGTCATGCACAGAAAATTAATAAAATAACTAAAATACATTCCTAAAATTTAACCTTGAGGTATAGCCACTTCTCATGTAGTCACCCATCCTTAGACTGCTCCAGCCACAGCACACTTAACGTTCAAGTTCTTTTCGGAATGAGGTACCGAAAGGGAAGATGCACCTTGCTGATATGGGTTGTCAAACAGGCCTATGACACCTATTAGAATGCCACATACATTCTTAAAAAATTGACCAAACCCATATCACATTTTGTAAGACATGTCTTGAAGTAATGCCATAGACCTTCTAGAATCAAGTAAACATGTCTTGAAACACCAAAAAATCATTCTCAAAATTGTGAAAACAATGAGTTGGAGGTTAATTTAACAGACATGACTGAAAAGTTGACAATAAATTCATTCTCAAAATTTTGAGAACAAGTACTTGGAGGTTAATTTGACAGACAGGACTTATAAGATGACCGAAGTCATATCACATTTTTTGGAAACATGTCATAAAGTAACGCGATAGACCTTCTTCAAGCCAATTAACATGTGTTGAAAAAACAAAACAAAAATTGTCAAAATTTTCAAAACAAGGACATCGAGGTTAATTTAAATGACAGGACGGAGCACTATGTACATTTAAGCATGTACAGAACCGGTTCTGTACACACTTAAATGTTTACAGTGCCCCATCCCATCAATTAATTTAACCTCGAGGCCACTTCCCATCCGATCACCCATCCTTAGACTACTCCAGCCTCAGTACGCTTAACTTGGGAGTTCTGTTAGACGAGCTATCTGTAGAGAAGCTGCTCGTTGCTGATATGGGATGCCTCTTCGCACCCTTTATGGCGTACCCCTCTGACCGCCTGTCACCGGCCCAATGTCACGTCGCCCGTGAATCTAGAAGCCTCCCTCCCTTGTCTAGCTGCTTCCCGCATTTCCCCCTATTTTTTGCCGCCTGCCCACCTATAGAACCACCTCGCGCCGGCCAATTCCGGTGAGCAAATCCTGCACATATCAACCCCCGACCATGGCTCATCTGAAAATCACCACCTGCAACAATATCGACTGCAGATGGAATCAACTGATATCCAGACGTCCATCTCCATGCCCCTCTCCGGGAATAGGAAGTGATGACGGTGAAAGTTGGTACCACACCAAAGTAGTTGCAGACGCCAACGACTAGTATTAGTGGGGGGGGCACGTTTGAGTAGAGGATAAATTCCTCTCAAATGTATTTACCTTTCATCTTCAGATTCATGCCCAAAATGTTTGATGAATGATTGTGTTATCTCTTTGAGTGCTTTAGACTGCAAATAGCGTGCAAATGCATTGCCAGTTCATCCAAAATTGACGTGCCGACCACAGTGCGATCTGTTTGTTCTGAAGTAGGCATGTCCACTGTCTGAAATAGAAACTGAACTTTATGACGAAAGAATTGCTCGTCCCATCCAGACTTTAACCTGTTTTATTCAATCATATGCAGAGCACAAAGCCATATGATTTCTACAAATCAACAACCAATTGTAGCAAATGCGTTCCAAATTATCCAAAATTGACGTGGCGACGAACCTGTCATCTGTTTGTTCTGAAGTAGGCATGTCCACTTTCTGAAATTGCAACTGAATTTTCTAACAAAACAACAGGCACAGTGAATGGTAGATGTATCTGACTTCTACTTGTGCACACTACACACATATCTTGGTTCATTCATGTACACGTTACGAAGCAAACCACACCCAAAGAGTTTGCATTTTCTTCTCAGCATTCTGTACATGTTTAAAAAGCCGATATTAATACCCCATACAAAAAAGCCCAAATTTTGAATCATGATTACGAAGAAAACCGCTTTTGGCCATATAAAAGTTGCAACAATAAGTTGTTTTAATCTAGACATCGCATGTGCACTAGGGGTATGGAGGTAGTGTTACTAGGGGGTATAAAAGGAGAACATGTGTGCACTAGGGGTATGGAACTAGTGTTAGTAGCAGGTACAAAAGGGCGTGCCATCTTGAGTTTCAAATGGTTATGAGTACATGGCAAATGAAAGGAAATGCCACAATGAATGAGAAAACACATCTACAATAAGTTGTTTGAATCAAGGAGAACATGTGAGCACTAGGGGTATGGAGGTAGTGTTAGTAGCAGGTACAAAAGGGCGTACCATCTTGATTTTCAAATGGTTATGAGTACGTGGAAATTGAAAAGGAAGTAACACAATGAATTAGAAAAGACATCTAAAATAAGTTGTTTGAATCTAGGAGAACATGTGTTTACTAGGGGTATGGAGGTAGTGTCAGTAGGAGGTACAAAAGGGCGTGGCATCTAGATTTTGAAATGGGGAGTGAACAACCATCAGGACATGTCAAGTCGTAACTTCAGTTCAAATTTCACATGGCCAAAGATGTATTACATGATCTGATATAAATTATTGCTGGTTTGTCATGTACAAGGAAAAGAACACGGTTCATTGAAAACTTGTTCACTGGACCTTGGCACGACAAATAAACCTCTTCTAAAAAATAAAAAGGTTCCACCTTCTTTAATATTCTCGTTAGACCCGAAATTTTCGTTCCCTCCGCCCTTTCGTTCCCTCTTTTTTTTTGTTCTCTCCAACTATTTTAAATGTCACGCTCATTTTTCCCCCACCCACTGTATAAATCTTCTTCCCAATTCACCAAATGAACCCACAACTTCATTCGCACCGTCCCCTCATATGTCTCTTCTTCCACAGATCTAGTCCACTTGTGGCGGCCAAATGGATCCCTCCCTGGCGTCCCGCATGGCCGGCGTGCTTCGAGGCGGCAAACAACGTAAACTTCCCCCGTCGACCCCAAAACATAATCCTAGACTACCAGGTAACAACTCTAGCCCCCTCTCGCCCCACCGCCCCTTTTAAGATTTGCATGTGCTTTTACGTTTTCACATGTTGTTCTTTGAAAGAAGTAATCAAACTGTAGGCTCCGTACATCATCTAATTCTATCTAAGATTATACCAATTTAGTATGTAGTTTCTTAATAAATTAGCCGTATTATATGGGGTACTGCAGATAGTTCTATCTAGGGTTATAGTAATTTACTATGCAGGTTCATATTAAATCCTGTGTGCTCTTTTTGACAATTGAATGATTTCTTCTTCTTAATATAACATGTTGTTCTAGATTTGGTAGTGCAGTACTACTTCTTATTCTTACTAATACAATCTACTTATGGAGTATGTGTTACCCTGTGAATCTCTGTTCACATTATTGATGACCATGCGTAGTAACAAGTCGTGTCTGACTCAATAGCTGCTGCTGCTGCCAGACGAGCACATATGTACTGCAGAATTAAAGAAGAAACACCGGAGGACGATTGTCCTATAGCCCAACATGCGCTGAGAAAGATGTGGTCTACGAAATTGATATGGATTCACAAGGTTCAGATGATGCCAGTCAGATTGATATAGGTCAAGATCCTGGTAATCTTAAGAAAACTACTTCTGAGGTACAGATTTCTTGTACATCAGATTAGTACCACTTCTAGATTTTTGTTTCTAAACTGTGTCTTCGAGGGCATTCGTCCAGGCAATGTATGGTTCTATAATGGCACTACGGAAGAAGTGCACCATAGCCGATGTACTTTCATCTTCAACTACAACAAGATCTATAGTGAATGACCCATCTATTCACATAGTTAAAATTTCTTTCATCATTGCTAATTCATCTACAACTTGAACTTGTGTTGTAAAACATTTATTAAAACTAGACGTGCATATGTTCTATCCTAAATGGGTGTATGTTTTTTGCAGGGAATAGATCATCTTGACACGAAGGATGCATTTACCGCAGAAATGTGCATTGGTCTTATGAGGAAATGTGGTCGCAATATTCTAGATAGAAACAATTACTGGAACAAGGAAAAAAAATGCACCCGTGAGCAGGCTATATCGTTAAAGCCTGAATATATAAATGAAGAAAATTGGGAGAAACTTGTGGACCACTGGTGTGAGGATCACTCCAATGTATGTGATACACACTCTTCGCTCTTCAACTTGTCAATCCATACTTGTGGACACATCGTACTAAATTTGAGCTTCATGTCATAGGAACTTCGTGCTAAGGAACAACGAAAACCATCTACTGTGAAGCTGAGCCAAAACACTGCACCTAAAAAATGTGGTTCCCACTTCAAACATATGGTAAGTATTTGTACTACCTTATTGCAAAAGCTTTATGTTGGATTACTACATTTCTTACAGTATTAATGTTTACCAATTGATAAATCTGATACAAGCCTAAGGAAAAAATTGATAATCAATCTGGTGGAGACTTGCTTGAACCTACGTGCACTAGAAACAAAGATCCTACATTGAGTCTGACTGCAAAAAAACAAATCGTAAGTACTGCCAAATTTGCAGGCTTCAAATGTAGTCTAACAATAATTATTCAAACTATCAAACACTGCTCTAACAGTGCTATCAATTGTATTGCAGATTGAATTGAGGATCAGCCATAGACCATCAAAGCTGCTTGATATGACAGCAATACCTGATGTAGAAATCATTGAGGAAAAGAGCTCCTCAAGCATGTTACTTTCAAGCATGGGCGTCTCATCCTCCTCCGGGAAGAATTCGTCCTCTCGTGAACACATCCATGAGCTAGAAGACATCATTGCAACTCAGGAGGCAGATGCAAAAAAGGCAAGTGATATGTTTCATGAAGAGCTGAATGAAATAGTTTTTGCCCACATAGTAGAAATTAAAGAACTCAAGAAGAAGCAGCTAGAAGAGATTGAAGATTTCAAGATGGATCAACAGAAGAAATCCACTGTCTTTGAAAAAAGGCAAAGACATATGGAGGCAATGCTCAGTCACCTGTTAAGGAAGTCCACGCAGTCAGCACAAGACAGCGTCTGAAAAACACCATTGGCCTCATGCTTATAGTCAACTTAATTTTACTTTCTTCGAGAATATGACCTCAGCTTCTCCTTGTAAAATGTCAGGATTCACTTATAATGGAAGATATGTTGCCAATGTTTGAAATCTCATATTCCAGCGAGTCAAAATTTCAATCTATTTTCCTGAAATTACAAATTAAATACAGATTCGCTAGCAAAATTAACAATAGATGAATTACAACTTTTTTTCTACGAGCGACGGTAATTGTGACGTAAATGCATGTCGTGAACAATGTCTGGTCCCACTTGTAAACAGCCACGTCAGCATCTTCTGGGCCCATATGTCAGCAGCTTTGACTGGTCAGAACTGACGGGACCGTCGGTGATAAAACCCCCAGTAGACCCACATGGAAGAAGCCACGTCTGCAACTGCTGGCCCCACCTGTCTGAATCTTTGACCGGTCAAACCCCCGAACCGATCACTGGTGATGAATTATCGTCATGAAAAAGATCTTAGGCGACAGATTGGGCTATCGTAGGTGACATTCTGGGCCGTCAACGAAAATGGCAATCGGTGACATTCTTTGGCTCGTCACCTGAAATGCGATCTTGCGTGACGAAAAAAGTGGTACCGTCAAAATTTTATTTTCCATGACGGCACTTCAGTGATGATGGGGGTGACGGCCGGAAAACGTCACGGGGGTATTTTTCGTGATGAAAAAGGGTTATACGTGGCACAAGTGAACCGTCGCAAAATAGAGCAAATTTTGTAGTGCTGGCTCGGGATGAATATCATTCCCGAACTCGGCCGCGTGTCTAAATTCATTGAGTTCATCAATAGAGAGAACCCACACATCACATGTAGAAATAGTAAAAGCTTGCGGCAAGGGCAAGCGCATGTCGGTGATTTGTGCATTAGGTAGGGGCACTTGTAGCAATGCTCCCTCTGCATGGGCCACCCACAAGAATATTCCACTTCGGCTGCTTGTGCTGCCGACCGAGGTGGATCATAAGAAAAGCTCCCAAGTTTGGCTTGGGGCTAAGTTGGGGTGGAGTGATGCATGGAGCACACACATGTCGTAACTCGACATGCCCCCGAGGTTCTCTCTCCCAAAGAGAGTGTTCCCGATGAAAGTCATGAAATGGCGAATGGCAGGGTTTTGTATGTTCAATACCTTCTTGCCGGAGAAGTCATGCTCATTCTTGACGGAGATGAGGTCCCATGTCCCTGACGCCTCGGTGATGGGCACGCCCCTGCTGTCGAGAAACCCACGGTTCTCGAACCCAAAGATAGTGCACCACTGCTCGAGCGTCATTGTGTGTGGCACCCCTCCTAGTGTGAAGGAGCAACTCGCCGGCACCCTTAAATCATCGAGAGTGTGGTCAAAGGTGGAGAGGAACTCAATGGTGATGTTGCGATATGTCAGGTGATAAAACTTGCTGAAAACTCCCATCCCAGCGTTGTCCGCTAGCCATGCGAAGTCATTGTGGAGCCCTTGGGTCTCCAAGAATGAAGTGCATTTCCACTTCATGGCTAGCATCCTCCGGCTGCTGGCCCACGTGTAGTCCTTGTTCACGGAAGCACGGAGGTTCTCCCCCTCGGTCCGGGAACGCTTGGAGCACGAGCCCATCACCTTCTTCCCCGCGGCAAGGGCCGATTTCATCATTTCCTACACACAAGACAAATAAAAAAAGAAAAACATAAGTTTTACGTGGGGATTGAGTTCTAACACTAACTAAGATTGATCCTAACCAATTACTTTGAGTCCTAACGTTCAAATCGAACGGAAAAATGAAAATATTTGCATCTCATCTAGGGCAAGAACAAAGATGAAATCACCATGGAAACTTGAAAATGAACCATGGATCGGAGGAGAAACTCACCGAGGATGACACGGATCAAACGAACGAAATCAGAAAAAGAAACGAAGGTTTTGGGGGATTTATGTTAGGGTTTGAGAGAGATATGAGAGTTGGGGCGCAAGGGGGAAGAATAAGATCCCCTTGTGTCGGCGGCGTCATTATATGAATTTGCACGCCATACGACCGCCCATACGAGCAGGGTCACTCGTATGGAACGTCGTCTTTTGTTCAAACTGCTCGATCTAGGGTTTGCGTACCTAGGACGACCGCCCATATGAGCGCCACCGCTCGTATGAAAGGCCATCAAACTCTTTGAAGGTGAAAAACGCTCGAGGCAGAGTGACATACGAGCCGTCATATGGGCGCGACTGCCCATATGAAAGGTCGTGTTTGGCTCTGTTCCTTTTGCACGTTCTGGACACAGCTTCATACGACCGTCCATGCGAGCGATTGACGTCGCATGGAATGCCGTCTTTTGCCCTGGACTCCTTTGACACTTTCGACCAAGGTACGATCACCCATACGAGCATTGCTGCTCTTATGAAACGCCGTCGATCACTCTGGTCTTCTTCGAAGTTTTCTTCCATCTTTCTATGTCGGCGCCCATGCGAGCTCACCCGCTCGTATGTTGCACCGTCTTTCTCTCTGTTTTTCTTCTCTCTTGAATATCTTCCTCTTTTCTTCTCTCTTTGATATTTCTCCTACGACAAAAAAGTCAAAAACAAACTTTTTTGAGAGTTCTTTGTCAAATTCTTTGTGAGAGCAAATTAACAAATCAAAACTTTAATTAAATGATGCGTTACCTCGCATTAAGCGCTAGTTTTTAGGTTGCTAAGCTCAACCTCGTACCTCAACAACGATTGAGGTCTCAGGTGGCCTGAGATTCTCTTTGCTTACCACACATACTCGCTTAGGTGGTGGAATATACTTCTCCTTCCCTCCAGGCTTCTTCGGGAAGTATCTTACTATTTCTTCGTCATAAATCCCGAAGGTGACTTTCCCTTCTGCACAATCCAATGCTTCACCTGCGGTATTCAAAAATGGCCTACCAAGAATAATAGATAATTTTTCATCTTCAGGCATATCAAGAATAATAAAGTCAGTAGGTATAATATGCCCATCTAGTCTTAGTAGCACGTCTTCGGCCACGCCTATTGGCTTCTTTGTAGATTTATCTACCATCTACAAGGTTATACCCGTAGGCGCACATTCTCCCAAGTTCAACTTACGATAGAGAGCTAGAGGCATTACACTAACCCCTGCTCCACCATCACAAAGAGCATTATTTATATCAAGATTGCCAATTGAACAAGATATGGTAGGTACACCTGGGTCTCCTAGCTTTTCTGGTATCTTCTCTTCAAAGGGGTATTCTGTTATCGTAGCCACCCGTTCTTTTAGATACAAGCTTCTCTTGTTGTTAACAATGCCACACATGAACTTGGCAAAGGTAGGAATTTTCAGTATATCAGTAACATGCAAAAAAAAAAACTTTAAGATCAGCTATAGCTTGTAAAAAGGATGAATAGAGTGCATCATTTGAAGGTGGTCTTACAGCCTTAGGGTAAGGAAGGGTTTTCTTAGTTTTACCTTTCTCCTTTTCTTTTTCCCTCTCTTTAACTTTTTGTTTATTTCTCGAAGTCTGGCTGCTTTCTTCCCTAGTTGGATAAGGTGGTCTGGTGTCTTTTTCCAATCTTGGTTCTTCAGTTCTTTCAGCTTCTGGGGCTACTTCTTCTTCATTATTATCACCATCTACCATTTCTGCATCAGGATCAACTTCTTTGTCGGCTTCATCATTTTGTACATCTTGATGGACCTGTTCTTCTGGTTCTTCCTCCCCAAATATAAGTTCTCTATCTTCTTGAGTTTGGCTTTGACTCTTGTCAGAAGTGGGGCTCTGGGGACCTAGAAGGTTCGAACACTGGGGTGAGCTCGTTCTACCTCTCGTCTCCTACCATGGCTAAGCTGCGGCGAGGCTACGGCGAGAGCGCCCTAGCGAAGGGCGGACTGTGGACTCGGCAGTTTACCCAGGTTCGGGCCACCTTGCGGTGTAAAACCCTACTCCTGCTTGGTTGGGATTGCAATTGGCAAGAGTGTGTTCTCGCATACAAGCTAGGAAGCGGTCGAATCGATCGGGAGGGGATCTCTCTCCACAATGGCAGCACTGTCCCTTTATACCCGCCTTGGTCCTCTTCCCCCTCGAAAACTTAGGCGGGAAGGGTTTCCAAACCTGGCGGTTTTGAAAGGGGATAGGCGCTCAGGCTATCCTGACTAAAGGTGGTCTTCGCCTGCCAAAGCATGATCCATGACGCGCCGGTGGGCTCGGTGATGACCTCCGCCCTGCGCGCCCACCGCCTTGGTCTCCTTTCGCCGATCGGGCAACCTTTGGGGCTGCTTTGGGGGGTAGACCCCTGGCCTTGCTCCCTTAACACCAAAGAAGAAACCATCCTCATCCACGCCTGCTGGCGCGGCCTCTGTCGCCACTCGTCGCCGCGCGTGTCACCCACGTGATGGGCACGAGACCGCGCGGCCGAGCCGAACAGCCTTCGTCTTGGGCGCCTTCAGGAGGAGACCTCGGGAGGCTGCCTCGCGAGGGGGCCTCACGAGACCGCTGGCGAAGACGCCGAGCCTCGTTCCCCACTCCCTGAGGAGGGGGCCTCAGGAGGCCAGGGCCTCACGAGGAGTCCTGGTGAGATGGTCAATGATGACGACACGCTGGGCCCACGCCAGGCGTTGCGCCCTAGGCCAAAGGCAGACGGGCCTGGATACCCTGGGTTCCACGGGCCCGACAAGAGACCCCGGGCCCGCGGCGCGCACGTTCCCGTCCAAGGGGGCGAAACGGCGCAGGTCCTAACCGCCTGCGGGCCAGGCGCGACGCGTGGCGCATGATGCGACGGGGGGCGCTCCCACTTCTCCCACGATGCCTCGGTAACTGGTTGCGCTGACATAAAGTCCGCCGCGCGCGCGAGGTCATCATTGCCTTCCTTCACACATTGCTGCTGCTTCAATTCCCGACGCCGGAGAAGGCAGAGCAACGAGAAAAGCCCCGCGCCGAGCATAAAGCGGGGGAGAGAGGCGCCGAAGTCCTCCACCCATCTTCTTCTTCCTCCGCTCTTCTCCGTCTCCCACCAGTGCTGTCGTAGAGATGGCGAGGGGAAGAGGACGTGGCCGTGCTTCCGCTGCCGCATCCAAGGTTCCGCCCCGGGGGCGCGGGCGCTCCCCGACGACTGTCGGCGTCGAGCCCAGCGGTCACGGAAGGGGCGCCGCTCGCGGGCGCAGGGCGCGAGGCGCGCGCAGCCGAGGCGGCTGGGGCGGGGCGGCCGCGCTACCACCCCAGGCGGGAAGCCATTCGGCGGAGGCGGCGCACGAGTTCATTGTGAACATGCACTGCAGCCCGTGCACCTGGCTCCGGCTCCCGGACTCCTTCGCGGTGGCGATGGCGGACAGTGCGCCCTTGGGCCTGTGGGTGCAGGCCGACGGCTGCTGCAACGGCCCCTCCTGGGTGGCGATGGAGTTCACCCCTTCGGGCTTCATGTTCTTGAAGTAGGGGTGGAAGTTGTTCGCCCTCGCCTGGGGCCTGAAGCGGTGGCATGTCCTCCAATTCAAGTACGACGGGGCAGCCATGCTCTTCGTGAAGATCTTCGGGATCTTCGGCAGCTGTCTGGAGTGCTGCGCGGAGAGCGAAGACGGCAGCTACAGCGGCTCCTCCAACGAGGATGACAGCGGCAGCGGCGCCACCCCCTCCGGTGGAAGCGGAAGCGATGACAGCTCCCCCCTGCGTCAAGAGCGAGGACGAGGACTCCGACTAGGCGCGCATGGCGATGATTCCGAAACCCCTGGTGGCGGGCACCGTGCGCACGGTGACGGGGCCGCACTCGCCTGCAGTGCCTTCTCGGGGACGCGCGCGGCGTCCGCGCTGAAGTCTTGGGGGTGACGGCGCCCCGCCTAGACCCTTTCTTCCTTTTTCATCCTCCTGCACCGAACCGATGTAGCCCCGTGGGGGCGTGAAAACAATATCTTTTATGCTTAACTTAATGCTTTTGTGATTTGGGGTGTATGCGTCCCCTCCCGAAGCCCTCTCATGAGGCTGGTTTTCTTTTCCTTGTTCGCCTCAGCGCTCTACGCCGTCAGGACCCAGCCCCAGAGCGGGCCTCAGCCGCCGCTGGTATGTCCAGTCGCGATGCCGGGACAAGGCCAGCAGGTGAGTTGCACCGGAAGCTAGTAAGGGCTCCTGAGGCGCGATGCTCAGGGAGCCCCCCTTTGGCGTGCAAGTGGCTCACGTAGAAGAAGAAAAACGCTAGCGCTCAGCGGGATCACGAAGGGAGAGAGCTTGAGCAATGGTGAGGGCGTCTCGTGAGGTAGTTAAACTTAGCTTTTGGCAGAGCGCGGTGTCGGACGAGCCACAACTCGTGAGGAGCTCATGTGGCTCACGAGGCGTGCCCATGAGGCGTGCTCATGAGGCGAGCTCACGAGGCCCGGCCTTCGAAGTATCTTCATCTCGTGAGGTCCTTCGATTAGGCGACCGCCGTAGGTCGGCTCGCGAGAGGGCGCCCGCGAGGTCCTCGTGTGGCTTGCTTCCTGAAATACTGCATGTCGACGAATTTCACAGTGGGGAGGGGGGAGCGACACGCGCTCGCTAGCTCGTCCATGGCCGTTGCGTGAGGAGATAAGGCACCAAGGACCTTGGTGAGGTGACGTGCATGGGAGCAGGCCCGCGAGCCAGAGCTCAGTCACTTGGATTTGGTGGCGCTGCAGGGATGGACTCGAGCACAGGCGCCGTGCCTAGCCCCCGCTCACGAAATCAGTCAGGGGAGGGGTCGCGAGCGTGTGGCGCTCTCGGGACGGCATCGCACGTAGCACACAATTAAGTAGGCAACTTAACTCATCAGGGTGAAATCAGCAAAATCCATTACACAACCAAAAGGAAAGGGTCGAGGCTGCCACGTCCGGCATGGATCAGCTTGAGGTTGGTGCAGCCCGTGGGGCGCCCTCAGCTGCGTTAAACCACATCACCTTGGCGGAAAGGTTCCGGGAGCGAAGGTGTGGAAGGTGCGGTGAGAAGGAACGTGGGCCGCGCGAGGTGATGCCTCAGACGCGTCCTGGCAGGACCGTGCTGGGGAGTCATCAGACCGCCTGGCGGGGCGCGGCAAGGAAGACAGCTCCTCGAGGGCCAGGCAGCTCGCGAGGAGCAGGGGCCTCACGAGGCCCCGGCACGAGGGGCGCCAGCCTCTGGAAGGAGGCGCCGACATTCCTCAAGCCGAAGGGCATGCGCATGCCGCCAACGGCGGGGCCAGCGCCCTGGCCGACTCGCGGCAGCAGGAAGGGGTCCTGAGGGCAGAACTTGTTGAGGCTGGTAAAGTCGACGCACATGCGCTCCTTGCCGCCCTTCTTGGGGACGACGACTGGGTTGGCGAGCCATTCGGGATGGCGCACCTCGTGAATGACCCCAGCTTCCTGGAGCTTCTGAACTTCCCTGACGATGAAATCTTGCTTCTCTGGTGCCTGGCGCCGTGCTTTTTGCTTGACAGGGCGTGCATTGGGGCACACCGCTAAGTGGTGCTCGACCACCTCCCTCGGCACACCGGACAAATCAGATGCTTTCCAGGCAAAAACATCCGAGTTTTCCCGGAGGAAGGTAACGAGTGCGCTTTCCTATGCAGGTGGAAGGCCAGCGCCGATGGTGAAGGCGGGGCCGGAGCCGCTGCCATCCACCGACACCTTCTTCGTCTCGGCGTGGTCCTGAGAGAACAACTACTTCTTCTTCACGGGCGCGGCCTCAGGAGGCTCGGCCGCGTCCTCATCAGCTGGATGCGCGACAGCGGCAGCCTTGTAGGCGTGCTCCAGGGAGCAGATCGCGTCCTTCTCGTCGCAGGTGACAGTGATGATGCCGCTGCAGCCAGGCATCTTGAGGTCGTTGTAGGCGTGGTGGGTCGCCGCCATGAACTTGGTGAGAGCCAGGTAGCCCAAGATGGCATTGTAGGGCAGGCCGATGTGCGCCACGTCGAAGTCGATGAGCTCGGTGTGGTAGTTCTTGCGGGCACCAAAGGTGACAGGGAGGCGCACTTGCCCCAGAGGGATGGTGGAGTCATCGGTCACTCCGGAGAAGGGTCTGGTCAGCATCAGCTGGTCATAGGGCACTTGGAGCGTCTCAAAGGTCTCGATGGAGATCATGTTGAGGCTGGCTCCCCCGTCGATGAGGGTCTTGGTGACCGCGACGTTGCTGATGGTTGGAGTGCACAGCATGGGGAGTGCGCCTGCGGAGGCCGTGGATTTGGGGTGGTCCTTGGAGTCGAAGGTGATGGCGTACTACGACCACTTGAGGGGCCGCGTGGCCTCAGGCCTCGGGAGGGCGGCATTCACCTCGCGAGAGAGCTGCTTGAAGTGGCGGTTGGACGCGGGGGCCTGGGCCCCGCCGAGGATGCAGGCGACCGCGCGAGGCTTCTGGTAGCCCCAGCGCCCTCATTAGGCTGGTTGACGTCGTCCCTCCAGGGTGGCGGCGGCAGCGGCGGGAGAGCGGCATTGGCCTGAGGATTTGCCTCGCGAGGTTGGTCGCGCCAGGCGGCCTCGCGAGGCTGGTCACGCCAGCCCTGGCGAAAGTTGCTGTTGCCGTTGCGGCCGTCCCAGCGGTTGCCGCCGCGGCCACCTCCGCGGCTGGCGCCGCGGCCATTGCGGTCGTCCCGGCGGCCTTGGCGCTCGCCGCGGAGCAGCTTGAGCTCCTGGCAGTCCTCGGTGTTGTGGGAGCGCACATTGTGGTAGGCGCTGATGAGGATATATTCACGAAATATGATGATTCTGCTTGCTTAAGCTGGAAAGAAATATTGAGCCTTGTTGACAAATATCACAAGGTGAATTCATTCCTAATTGAACATGTTACTTTGATTCGGAAGAATTTTATACTACCTAAATCATGGACTTTTCGTATCACTAGGACTGAATTAATGGCAAGCCGGGTGCATGGGCAAGAAGCTATGCACAAGGAATGATGGCAAGCACGAGGGAGGTGTGGGAGGAAGTGGCGCCATCATCACATGAAGAGAACAAAAGTTGGAAACAATATATTCCATGTCAGACTCGGATTGACAGCCAGGAAGCCCGAAATTGATATACGTGCAGAATCCGTGTCTGTGGTCCAAATAAGGCGTGTAAATACAGTTTGGAAAGCTTGAGTCGCGATGATGGCGCCACTTCCTCCCACACCTCCCTCGTGCTTGCCATCATTCCTTGTGCATAGCTTCTTGCCCATGCACCCGGCTTGCCATTAATTCAGTCCTAGTGATACGAAAAGTCCATGATTTAGGTAGTATAAAATTCTTCCGAATCAAAGTAGCATGTTCAATTAGGAATGAATTCACCTTGTGATATTTGTCAACGAGGCTCAATATTTCTTTCCAGCTTAAGCAAGCAGAATCATCATATTTCGTGAATATATCCTCATCAGGCGCAGAGCGGCCGGCTGTCTTTCCTGGGCTCGTTGCGGTCGCGGCCGCGCTTCTGCTCGGGCTCTGCCGCTAGTACGGCAGGGCCCTTATGCTGGACGTCCTTGTTCTTGGTCTTGGCGGCCTCAAGCGCCGCGTCGGGGTCGTTGTGAACGAAGAGGCGCCCTTCTTCGGCCTTGGCGCACTTGTCAGTGAGGTCGAGTAGCTCAAGGACTGAGTCAAGCTCGCCGTTGATGGCGAGCTTCTCGCGCATCTTGATGTCCATGACGCCGGTGGAGAACGCAGAGATGACGGTCGCGTCGGAGGCGCGCGGGATCTTGTTGCGTACTTGGCTGAAGCGCTGGATGTACTTGCGAAGGGTCTCATCCGGGAACTGCCGCACACACCGCAGGTCGTTGATGGTGAGAGAGCGGTCCTGCGTGCCCTTGAAGTTGGCCACGAACTGGCTGTAGAGCTCGGACCACGACGAGATGGAGGCCTCGGGGAGGTTCATGAGCCAGGAGCGCGGGCCGTCCTTCAGGGCCATGGGGAACCAGTTTGCCATGACCTTGTCGTCGCCGTTCACCGCCTCGACGCTCAGCGCGTAGAGTTGAAGGAACTCTGCAGGGTTGGGGGTGCCGTCGTAGTGTGGAGGCAGCTCAGGCTTGAACTTCGCGGGCCACACCACGCGACGCAGCTCACGAGTGAAGGCGCGGCAGCCCACGCCGCTCGAGGTGACGCCGCCAGTGAGGGCAGCGCGGTTTTGACGCCCTGCCGCCGCGACCTCCTGAACGGCCTGGTCCTGGCGCTGGCGCTGCCGCTCGAGGAGCACTCGTGCATCAGGGGGCGCGCGTCGGATGATCTGGCAACTGGCCTCATCTCGAATCGGCGAGGACGCACCGCGGGACGGCTCACGTGCCCGCGCGTTGCGCTGCGGCCCGCCATGCTCATCGCGCAGAGCAAGCGGCGGGGGAGCGCCGTGCGCCAGGTCCCCAGTGCGAGACGGCGGAGGGCGGAGCGAGTGGGAAGGCGTGGGAGCGTCCCCGGCGGCGTTGACGAGCTCGGTGATGTGACCAAGCCAGACGTCGTAGCCTGCGTCAGCTGAACGTTAGCAGAGCAGCTCGCGCGCCATGAGCAGCGCAGCCTGTGGGTTCGGTGGCCCACGGTGGGCGAGGGAGGAGGTCGTGGCGGTGTGGCCATTCGCCTGCACGAAGGGGTGCAGGGAGGAGTCCTGCTGCTCGCGGGCAGCGGGGTCGGTGGCGGCAGCAGCTTCGGCGTCGGGGCGGCGGCAATTGCCGCGGCCACCGGCTCCGTCTGAGCCACGCGGCCAGCCCTGCGCTCGGCGTGCTCGTGGCGTGCGTCGTCCATGTGGCTGATGGAACGAAGGGCAGAGCGGGAGAACAGTAGCGCTCCCCTACCTGGTGCGCCAAATGTCGGAAGTGGGGCTCTGGGGACCCAAAAGGTTCGAACACTGGGGTGAGCTCGTTCTACCTCTCGTCTCCTACCACGGCTAAGCTGTGGCGAGGCTACAGTGAGAGCGCGCTAGCGAAGGGCGGATCGTGGACTCAGCGGTTTACCCAGGTTTGGGCCACCTTGTGGTGTAAAACCCTACTCCTGCTTGGTTGGGATTGCAATTGGCAAGAGTGTGTTCTCGCGTACAAGCTAGGAAGCGGTCGAATCGATCGGGAGGGGATCTCTCTCCACAATGGCAGCACTGCCCCTTTATACCCGCCTTGGTCCTCTTGCCCCTCGAAAACTTAGGCGGGAAGGGTTGCCACACCTAGCGGTTTTGAAAGGGGGCAGGCGCTTAGGCTATCCTGACTAAAGGTGGTCTTCGCCTGCCAAAGCATGATCCATGACGCGCCGGTGGGCTCGGTGATGACCTCCGCCCTGCGCGCCCGCTGCCTCGGTCTCCTTTCGCCGATCAGGCAACCTTTGGGGCTGCTTTGGGGGGGTAGACCGCTGGCCTTGCACCCTTAACACCAAAGAGGAAACCATCCTCATCCGCGCCTACTGGCACGGCCTCTATCGCCACTCGGCGCCGCGCGCGTCACCCACGTGATGGGCATGAGACCGCGCGGCCGAGCTGAACAGCCTTCGTCTTGGGCGCCTTCAGGAGGAGGCCTTGAGAGACCGCCTCGGGAGGCTGCCTCGCGAGGGGGCCTTGCGAGGCCGCTGGCGAAGACACCGAGCCTCGTTCCCCGCTCCCTGAGGAGGGGGCCTTAGGAGGCCAGGGCCTCACGAGGAGTCCTGGTGAGAAGGTCGATGATGACAGCGCGCTGGGCCCACGCCAGGCGTTGCGCCCTAGGCCAAAGGCAGACGGGCTTGGATACCCTGGGTTCCACGGGCCCGACAACTCTCTCTTCTCCTTTCTACTTGTTTCTTCTGCTACCATGCCGGTCCTTAAGGGTCCTGCGTTCTTTTACCACTACGAGTTTCAATTTCATTAGCAGAAACAAGGTTATCTTCATCTAATTGAGCAAGAATCAAAGATTAAGTTTCAGAAATTTGAGAGCATTGGGTTTCTATCATGCGAGAATGTTTATCAAGGTTCTTCACTGCATGACTTAACCCTTCTACCTCTTCAGAAAGGTAGGCTATAACCTTCTCATTATGGTGAATGCATCTGCTACTTGTGATGGGCGTTGGGATTTCCCCGAAGAGGAAGGGTGATGTAGTATAGTAGCTGATAGTATTTCCCTCAGTTAAGAACCAAGGTATTCGAACCAGTAGGAGACTCATGCAAACAAATGTAAGCAGTACTTGCACATACACAAAACAAATACTTGCACCCAACGTGGGCAAGAGGGTTGTCAATCCCCTTGTACTCGTTAATTGCAAGGATTAATTCTAATAATGATAGATAGATAAATATAAAACAAAACAAAAGATAATAAAATTGCAGCAAGTAAATTAGGGTTTTAGTAATATGAAGTGAATGGACCCGGGGGCCATAGCTTTCACTAGAGGCATCTCTCTCATGAGCATAGCAATGGTGGATAAAATTACTGTTGGGCAATTGATAGAAAAGTGCATAATTATGACGTTATTCATGGCATGATCAATATATAGGCATTACGTCCAAGACAAGTAGACCGACATCCATCTGCATCTATTACTATTACTCCACCCCTCGACCACTATCCAGCATGCATCTTGACATAATGTAGACAAAGTAAGACCAAATAATATGTTCGAACCCCGTCATTTTACCCTTAGTAGCAACAATACAAATACGTGCCTTGCTACTCCTCCTGTCACAGAGTGAAGACACTGCAAGATTGAACCTACTACTATGCACCACTTCCTCTGAAGATCTAATCATAAACTTGGCCAAAGAAAACTCATAGATCAGAAAGCATACATAACTACAAAATCACACATATAAACTTCAGAAAAGACTCAGTTAATTATAGTTGGGCAGCGATTAAATTGGAGTATTTTTATTTATCACTATGATCATTCATGTTATAATCTTGTATAGGCATTACGTCCGTGATATGTATACATTTATCCAACTGCATCTACAACTAATACTCCACCCAAGACCGCTATCCATCATGCATCTCGAAGTATTAAGTTTATGACAAACAGAGCATTGTAATAAGCAAGATGACATGATGTAGACAGTAAAACTATCATCCAAGTGTGATAAAAAAACATCATTTTATCCTTAGTAGCAATAATCCAATACGTGTCTATTCTGGATCACCGCAAGATTGAACCCACTACCATGCACAACTCCCTATGATGAACTACCAATCAATCTTGGCCAGAGACAACTAATAGATCGGAGAGCATACAAGACTACTTAATTATACAACAAAGAAACTTCAAAAGATTCAATATAATTCAATGAAAAATCTAATCATAAAGTGACAATTCGTCATATCCCAAACAAACACAACCACCGATTACATCATGTGGATCACGATCATGTGAGGCTGCTCACAGGAACTTTGTATTGAATCACAAGGGGGAGAGGATGCCATCTAGCTACTGCTATGGACCCTAAGGTCCTAAGGAAACTACTCATACATGTTCATGGAGGCAGCAAGGTTGATGAAGATCGCTTCGGTGATGGATTCCCCCTCCGGTGGGGTACCGGAACAGGCCTTCATATTGGATCTCCCAGAACAGGAACTTGCCGCGGCGAGAAAAATCGTGAAAAAATGGTACGCAAGTTTTGTGGAATAATGGGATGTATAGGTAAAAGAATCGACATAAGGCGGTGCCAGGTGGCCACATAGCCACCCCACGTGGGTGGCCCCTGGCCGCGCCACCTGGCCGTTTGGAGGCCAGGGGTGGCCCTCGGGCCCCTCCGGGCACTTTCTGGAATCTTCTGGTGTTGGAAAAAATTGAAAAAAATCCTCGTGGTATTTTGAGCTCTATAGATATTGATTTTCTGAAAAGTCAAAATATGCAGAAAACAACAACTGGCTCTTGGCACTGAATTAATAGGTTAGTCCAGAAAAATAATAAAAGTTGCTATAAAAAGTATCAAAAAGTGGTATGATAATAGCATGAAACAATAAAAAATTATAGATACATTTGAAATGTATCACTTTCCAAGGTTACCAAATAAATGTGCATCACGTAGAGCAATAATAACAACACATAAATGATCCAAGTGTTCCTCCAAAGATTTGCTATAAATCATTATATCATCAAAATAGACTACCGCAAATCGTCCAACGAAAGCATGTAAAACTTCATTCATTAATCTCATGAAAGCGCTAGCTGCATTAGTTAACCAAAGGCATGACATGACTAACCACTCATATAAGCCAAACATAGTTTGAAATGATGTTTTCCATTCATCTTCCAATTTCATACGAATTTGATGGTATCTGCTATGCAAATCAACTTTGGAGAACATGATAGAGCCACTTAATTTATCAAGAATATCATCTAACCTAGGAACATGATGACGATAATGAATAATAATAGTTTTAATGGCTCTACAATCAACACATATACGCCATGTTCCATCTTTTTAGTCACTAATATAGCAGGAATATCACAAGAGCTAAGGGATATGCGTATATAACCTTTGTCGAGTAGCTCCTGTACTTGACGTTGAATCTCTTTCGTCTCCTCTGGATTGGTATGGAATGGCGCACGGTTGGGCAATGAGGCACCGGGAATTAAGTCAACCTGATGCTCAATCCCTCGAATAAGTGGTAATCCCGGTGGTACATCTTGTAGGAAGACATCAGTGAACTCCTGCAGATGTTAGTGACAGCGGAGGCAAAGAGGGAGGCAAGTCCACTTATGGAAATAATGCCTCTTTGCAGACAAAAGCATCACAAACAGATTTGCTAACATCCAAATCAACAATATCAGATTTGGTGGCAAGTAAACATGGACTTTTCAATTAGATTTCAGTGGCAACACTAGATGATGGTTTTTTATTATCCTTATGTTGTTGTGCAATTTCTTTTGCCACAATCTGATTTTCCACTCTTGTTTTGCTTTACTAGCACTAGTAAGATCATCTTCCAAAATTTATTTAGGAGACATAGGAAGCAAAGCAATATTTTTATCCTTACGAACACCACACATGTCTGTCCGGCTCGCGCAACTAAAAAAGCTTGCCGCATGCGTCTGGCAGGCTGGCGCGAGCGACACAGCCCGTCGGGGGCCAAAGACCGTACAGGCAGATCGGATGGCGTGGAGAGACCCAGGGAGCCAGCCATGGGAGGCTAACACGAATCGGGCGGCGGGGAAGGCCTCCTTGCCAAGCCTTGCACATGCGTCCTATCGGTTGCGGGGCGAACACCGCCGATAGGCGGGTCTGCCTGGCCCATTACGCACGGGACAACACATAGGGGGCACTCACAGGTGCGCCAAAATCACGTCATGATGGTGGCCCCAGGCGCGCCCGCGGTCCAACCATCATGGATCACCCTCGAGGGTGGCCCGGGCACGTGCCATCCGGGCAAATCAGACGGCAGAGAGCCCCCGAGAGGCCCCGCGGCACGCCACCGGGAACGGACGGCTACGAGGTGCTCTTCACTCTCGACGAGCCCCAGAAGGCGGGTAGTCCAGCATCATTTATAGGAGTAATGAATGCATGTAATAGAAGGAAAAGGTGCACTTGAAAAAAGAGGGGAGTCATTCTAATGTGTGCATGCATGTAATTAGTGTATTAGATGGGAGAAAAGAATGGCTCGGTAGTTACGCTTAAAAACATAACTGTTAGCAGTTAATGCAATACTTATATAGAAGAGTAGAGCTCCAACAATGAGTGTGGCTATTTGGCTCACGAGCTCATCTGCTCCCGCGGTGAACAGTAAATTAAAAAAATACTAGAAAAATTCAAAAAAAAATCTGATTTTTTTGCATGGAAGATGCTTAGGTGCGTGAGGTCCGCTCCAAATTTCAGCTCATTTGGACATCTGAGCAGCTCTCGGCAAAAAAGACAAAGAGAGCTACTCGTATGTCCAAATGAGCTGAAATTTGGAGCGGACCTCACGCATCAAATCATCTACCATGCACAAAATGTTCGGATTTGTTTGAAAAAATTTAGTAATTTTTTTTTTATTTTCTCTTAATCAGGTGCAGATGAGCCCGGGCTCAGAAATGGATATTCGTCCAACAATTGACTTTCTATATTTCTGAAGAGATTTACTACTTTCTCTATGCCTCCCTTCTCGTCCCACAACCATTCGACTTCATATCTACTACTCCTTCCGTTCCTAAATATAAGCCTTTTTTAGAGTTTTTTTTACAAGAGTACGCCAAAGGCGTACCATATTTTTATAGAAGGCAGAAGAAAATTACAAGAGACTACCTCTCGCTGCGAACAGCAAGAGTAGTACGAACACCATATCCAAGCTAATCCGAAGAAAAGCCTCCGCACACACTACAAACACAACGCAAAGGAACATGTCCTGACCAGAGCAAAAAGGCCGCGTCTCCACCAACACCAATCACCTCAAAGAGCAGCAACTTCAACCAGACTTCCCTTGCCGACGCACCAACCACCCTTGATTGCCGAAAGGAGGTGGCGAGTGGATGGTGGGACTCGGTTGGTCCTGAGAAATCCACCGTCTTGGACTCATCGGCATCGACGTACATTGCGCCCAAGAACCTCTACTCGGACCAGCGACACCACTACTACAGGAATGCCTAGCAATGGCGGGAGCAAAAAGGCCAGCAGTGGCGGGCCAGGCCCCCAGGGGCGCCCGCCACCGACATCCCGCCACTGCTATAACCGCATCAGTGGTGGGCGCCCGCCCGCCACCGGTAGATAGTCTACAGTGGCGGGTGCACAGCCATGCCCGCTAGTGCTTGACTTTGGAGCAGTGGCGGGCGTGTTTCAGCGCCCGCCACTGAAAGTTTTTTCATGCAAATTAAAAAATTTGCAGCCACGGCAACGTTTTTGCTGCCATGCACTACAAAAAAACACTTCCGTGATGATATGTCTTTGTCACAGTAGGTCACGTTTTCTATCATGCATGTACATCCATGACGATTTTATGACATAATCAAGATAGTCATACATGTGCTGTCGTAGAAGTGTTCCATGACAATACTGAAATTATCATCATGGAAGTGTCCACTTCCATGACGATAAATGTCGCGTCATGGAAGTGTTTTTGTCAAGGGTAACCGACACGTGGCATCCACCGTAACGGGTCGCCATTAAGCTATCGGGTGTGGATTTGGATCCGATAACCCGTTATCAGCCCGGACCAATTGCGATTTTGCACGTCTAAAATTCTCATTCGCCAACGGAACCATGTGTCAGGTCGGCGTTGCGACAGATGTCGTCCATTCATTAGACGAGAGACGCCTATGATACGCCGACATGTGGCACGGCCCAATAGTGTCCCATTTAGGTTAAAAAGGCCGGTCCATTTGACTTGGTCAAAAGTTAGCAGGCCGGCCCATGGAAAGCCTGTTAACTGCCTGTTCGCATACAGCCCATTTACGGCCCGGGTACTCACGGCCCGTTATGGCCTTTCAAAATTCGGCCTAGTAGTGTCATGTGGGCCGTCCCATATGATTCCAGCCCATTCTCACTTTCGGCCCATCTATGGCCTGTGACATCTTTCAGCCCATATGAGGCCTTTTGTATCTTTGGGCCCATTGACGGCCCGTGGTGATTCTGGCCCATCATGAACAGTAAACTACTTTGAGCCCATTTAAGGGCCCACGATTCAGTTGGGCCATTTCCAGCCCGTGTTCTCTTTTGGCCTTCTAAGGGCCCATAAATTCTTGGGCTCATTTCCGGCCCTCGATTACTTACGATCCATTACTGGCCTGTTATGCTAATGGGCCAAATTCAGCCCGTGGTTACAATCGGCCCGTTTGTGGTTTGTTAACCCATTGGGCCATTTTCAGCCCGTCATGTTTTCCGGCCCATTAACAACCCATTATACCTGTCGATAGAATTAAGTCTATGATGACTTTTAACCTGTTAATGGCCCGTTATGCTACGGGCCCTTAAACCGACCGTTCCCAAATTGGCCATTTTACGGCCCATATTGCGGTCCGATTTTAGCCCACGAACAGTATGGCCCATGGATCATGCGGCGCGTAGGAGGCCCATGGATTCTATGGCCCGTAGGAGACCCATGAATCCTAAGGCCCGTAGGAGGCCCATGGATCCTACGGCCCGTATTTGGCCCATGGTTATTGCGGCCACTACCAAACCGAGGAAAAGAACTGCAGTGACTACAAGCAATAAACATGACTATAAGTAAATAAATAAGCAAGCAACTAATGCTAGGCTATTACGGCGATTACATACATTACATCCACTTGGAATCAAAGTTCGCCACCAGTGCAAATAAAGGGAACAACAAAGCAGCATATTACAAACACCGGGCGACTAAGTTGGCCACCAGTGCAAATAAATGCGGCAGCAAAACAAGTCCAGAAATGAAACCACTTCAGAAGAGCTCAAGAAATGATATCCTGGGCACCCACCATGCTGGCAAGAAGCTTAGCAAGCTTATTAGCTTTCTCTTGTTTGGCGCTAAACTCCTCCAACTCTTGCTGTTGCACCAGAAAGTGTGCATCTGAATTTTGCAGGGACTTCCTCAGTCCTTCGGCTTCTTGTCATAGCACAGCTGATCATTGTCTTTCAACTTGTATTTGAGACTCAAGAAGCCAAACTGATTCAGGCAGTGAGTTTGAAGAGCTTGTGCCAGCGGTAGTGGCCAGTAACTCGAACACTACATCAAGGCAGGACTTTGGTGTTGTCTCACTGTCTTGAAGATAGTTTTTATCAACTTTCTTGGAGACCAACGGGGTCGTCTCACTATCTTGATTCTTGTCTGCATTACTTCCTTTACCATTGCATAATGGGGTACTCTTCTCTAATATTCTGCCGGCATTCTAAAAGAGGAACAAGCAGACACATCACAGGTTTAGCATGTAGTATATGAAACTCATTTTGGTAAACCAGTTCAGTGGTAATGTTGACAGGATAACAGCATGAAACAAACATATATTTATGTACTATGGTCACTGTATTGTCTATATCATCCTAGTTTATGTTGCCAAATCAAGATAGAGACGCAGTTCAAATCATATATGTTTAAGACAAAGCGGCATAGACTAAATAGTACACACGTCGTTGCCTGGACGATCCCTGCACGACAGGGGAGATCAGTTAGTCCATCCATGTGACCAGAGTCCAGCAAACGGCTGGATTGGCTATCTGTTGGGGAACGGAGCAAGAATTTCAAAAAAATTCCTACGCTCACGCAAGATCTATCCACGGAGATGCATCGCTACGAGAGGGGAGAGTGTGTCTACGTACCCTCGTAGACCGTTAGCGGAAGCGTCTCACAACGCGGTTGATGTAGTCGAACAATCCTTCGAGCTCCACCGATCGAGTACCGAACGTACGGCACCTCCGAGTTCTACACACGTGCAGCTCGATGACGATCCTCGCCTTCTTGATCCAGCAAGACGTCGAGGAAGTAGATGAGTTCCGTCAGCACGACGGCGTGGCGACAGTGACGGTGAAGTGATTCCGGCAGGGCTTCGCCTAAGCTCTTCGAAAATATGACCGAGGTGGAAAACGGAGATCGGGGCACCGCACACGGCTATGGGACAATTGTTGTACTTTGGGGTGCCCCCTTGCCCCCGTATATAAAGGATGAGAGGGAGGAGGCCGGCCCCCTAGGGGTGCACCAAGTGTGGGGAGTCCTACTAGGACTCCTTAGTCCTAGTAGGATTCCACCTCCCATACGGAGTAGGAAAGGGGGAAGGGAGAGGGAAAGGAAAGAGGGGGCTGCGCCCCCTCCCCTAGTCCAATTCGGTTTGGGCAAGGGGGGCGCACGCCTCCTCACGTGGCCTGCCTCTCCTTTTCCCGTATGGCCCAATAAGGCCCATTACTTCTCCCGGTGAATTCCCGTAACTCCCCGGTACTCCGAAAAATACCCGAATCACTCGGAACCTTTCCGACGTCCGAATATAGCCTTCCAATATATGAATCTTTACCTCTCGACCATTTCGAGATTCTTCGTCATGTCCGTGATCTCATCCGGGACTCCAAACAAACTTCGGCCACCAATCACATAACTCATATAATACTAAATCGCCATCGAACCTTAAGTGTGCGGACCCTACGGGTTCGGGAATGATGTAGACATGACCGAGACGACTCTCTGGTCAATAACCAACAGCGGAACCTGGATGCTCATATTGGTTCCTACATATTCCACGAAGATCTTTATCGGTGAACCTCATATGACAACATACGTTGTTCCCTTTGTCCGGCGGTATGTTACTTGCCCGAGATTCGATCGTCGGTATCCAATACCTAGTTCAATCTCGTTACCGGCAAGTCTCTTTACTCGTTCCGTAATACATCATCTTGCAACTAACTCTTTAGTCACGGTGCTTGCAAGGCTTCTGTGATGCTGTATTACCGAGAGGGCCCAGAGATACCTCTCCGATAGTCGGAGTGACAAATCCCAATCTTGATCCATGCCAACTCAACAAACACTTTCGGAGATACCTGTAGTGCACCTTTATAATCACCCAGTTACGTTGTGACGTTTGATACACCCAAAGTATTCCTACGGTATCCGGGAGTTGCATGATCTCATGGTCAGAGGAACGTGTATTTGACATAGTGAAAGCAATAGCATTAAACTGAACGATCATATGCTATGCTGACGGTTGGGTCAAGTCCATCACATCATTCTCCTAATGATGTGATCCCGTTATCAAATGACAACTCATGTCCATGGTCAGGAAATCTTGACCATCTTTTGATCAACGAGCTAGTCTAGTAGAGGCTTACTAGGGACTCAGTATTTGTTTATCTATTCACACATGTATTAAGTTTCCGGTCAATACAATTCTAGCATGAATAATAAACCATTATCATGAACGGGGAAATATGATAATAAACACTTTATTAATTGCCTCTAGGGCATATTTCCAACACTATCGTCTACATATCGTGCAGGCTGTGTCGTACTAACATACGGTTGTAGTTCTATTGATAAATCTAAAAAAAGTAGGAGCACTAAGTATATTGCAATACCAATAAAATTTGAATCCATTCTCGGTATGAATAAAAATCTAGTCCACTCACCCTAGGCGGCTAGGGTAACCTCTCCCCTCCATGCTTCACCGATGAGCCGGTGGATTCACCCCTCCCCTCTTCCCACCGCTCCGTCGGCCGGTGGCGGGGAGGGGAATCCCGTTGCCTATGCTCCGGTTATTAGTTTATGTTAGGGGTTTTAGTCCTTGCACGCGCAAAGCTCAGGCGGACGATGTCGGCGCTTCTTCTTCGAGTCTGTCTACTGAGCTCCGATCCTCCTTGAGTCCATTCGTCTAGACATGGTCGATGGAACTCCAGCGTAGATTCTTGTCGTCTCCATTGGGGCAGTGAGGTTAAGGTATCTGGTCATCTGGCGAGATTTGGTGTCATGTGCTTTGGATCAATGCGAGGGTTAAACAACGACAACTGCGTTCCTCCAGGGCGTTGGTTATTAGGGGCACATGCACGAAGACTACTCGGCTGCCATCAAGAAGGTGAAGCCGGCTACGTTAGGACATCGGCGACATCGATTGACACCTTTTCTACGAGTTTGCTCTTTGAGCTTTGATCCTCGTCGAGTTTGTCCGTCGGGACGTAGTCGATGGAGCTCCAGCGTAGATTCATGTTGTCTCCTTGGTGCAGTGAGGTTAGCGTTTCCTGTCATATGGGAAAATTTGGTGTTATATTAATTAGGTGCTTCGGATCAATGATGAAAACTACGCCTCCAAGGCGCTGCTCCTTAGGGGCACGTGCACGAAGACTCCTCAATAGTCATTGACGAGGTCAAGCCGGCTCCGGTAGGATAGCAGCGACAATGACACGTCGACGGCTCTTTCTGACTGCAGTTGGTTGTTCGCTGGTCTCGGAATTTGGATGTATTTTTTATCAGAGATGCTAAGTACCACTTGCAAACATTTACAATAGACCCGGTCTCCCTCAAAAAAGGTTGCATGTAGTTTATGTTCAAAGTCAGAACAAAGATTGATGGCTCTTACTTGTTTTTGCAAATGCTAAGATCACGAATTTTCAGAAATTTGATTTCACTTTAAGTTGGAAACAATACATTTCAAGCTCTAGCTAGCTATTCGAAATGTAAAATGTGCATGTTTTATAAGTATAGTGTGGTAACCAAACAAAATGTATGGTGTGCCCCCATTTAGATGTGAACTGCAAAAGCCACACATTACCTCAAATTCAAACTACTTAGTCCATGGATGCAATGTGTTCAAACGGTGCCATCGACATCTCAAATTCAAAAGAGTTCGAGCTTGTTCATTCTATATTTTCACCCATGATAATTTGACCCGTGTGGTTGTTCAATTAATGGAGGGCCGGGGACCAGAAGTGAACAATACAAAGTGCGACCTGGGACATACGCAATTTTAAACAATTGTTTTTATGGAGAGAAAAAAAGAAAACTACTCCACTATATGTATATAAGCAGGAGCCTCCGCTCTTGCTTGCTAGGGTTGCTCTCTTCACACACTCATCCTCTCCAGATCTAAACATGATAGCGGTGGCCACACTCTCTCTCTCTCAGCTCATCGCTGGTCATAGATCCGGTCGGATCCCCTCCGCCGAGGAAGGGGTGAAGGTGCAACGTTCACGCGGTCCTCATCGGGGACTGAGAAAACCCACTGCCGGCGCGTCCCGATATGCATGCCCTGCCGTTCTCTCCCACACAGCGCCGGCTAGGGAGGGCCTTCGACCCAGTCTTCCTCGCTGCCGTGGTGTGGGCAGATCCGGCCTCCCGCTGCCCACCTAGCCAAATACCGATGAACCTCAGGTATAACTTCCTTCGAAACCGGCCTTGCTCTACTGCCTCAGGTCCCCACGTTGCTGCATGTGGATCTTTTTCTACTTCTCAGCCCCCCTCGTAGATAGGCTCGATCGGCTGTTCCAAAGCCACCTAAATTATTACTATTAGAGGTAAAGCTACTTCATGCAGTCGAATCTACGACTTGGTTCAAAGCGGGAAGAACGGGGGGAAAGTTCTAGCATGACTTAGGACTTGGTTCAAAGAGGAAAGATTGGGGGGGTGGGGGGTAGTAGAGACTGGCTACCCAACCGGTCTCTTGGTTGAAAAGGGAAATAAAGGGAAAACACAGTACAAACTAGATATAGAACCGATCTACTGGTTCAAAAAGGAAAGAAAGTGGGGACTGGGGGACAAGTCAACAGAGTATTTCCAGCACTAGATTTGCTGCCCTCACATAGTAAAAGGTGGCTATAGTGTAAAAAAAAAGGGACCAACCCAGATATCCTGTTTGGATGTTTGTTTGCATCACCACTTTATGCATCGGTGGAGGTACATGGTGATGGTGCGCCCACTGTCCGATGCCCTTATGGCAATTTTTAGCTGTTGTTAATCTAATGCCACTGGTAAAATGCAGCAATCTCACTATTAAAGTAAGGACATGTTTAACCAATGTTTTTTTAATGTAATACCCCCAGTAATATGAAGCAATGGCATTGTTTTAATGTCCTGCTATATTTCCCGTTAAGATAAGTAAGTTGCTTCTTTTCGTTAGAAATGCAACTGTCCTGGTCTGCCTACTGTAACATGCCCTTATACCAACTCTTTAGCACTTGTTAATCTAATGTAGCTGGTAAAATCAAGCAATGGCACCATTAAAGTAATGTCAAATTTAACAGTTGTCATTGTTAATCTTAATGCCCCCGGTAATACGAAGCAATGCTGCAGCTTTAGAAATTGCTACTGTCCTTCTATGATTGCCATTAAGATAAGGACGATGCTTCTTTTCATTTGACGTATGTTTCATCACTTGTTATTCACCCTCCTTTCTACCTATTTATGCAAACAGAGATATACATTTCAGCTTGTTGCTATTGCGACCTTTTGGTGAACTGCACAAAACACTTCTTTTTTGGAAAGAGTGCCTTGTGCAGTTCTACTAAAATGTCACACGGGCAACGTCTCTTGATTTTAATGGAACCGCACAAAGGGTGATTGGAGTTCCTAACCTTCTCGTGGAACTCTGCGGTTAATCTCCTCCAACAGTTAATTAGCCTTTGCAAGATTAGCCGTCACCGTCACCACAATGGCACTTTGCACATATTTGTGTAACGAACATGGATGCTTGATTTTAGATGAATTGCACAAAAGCATATCCAAATTATAGTTGCACATTCCACGAGCTTGACGACCAACCTTGATGTTGCTCATTTTTAGTGCAACTATTGAAGAAGCTGCCAGCTCATGGGACCAAGTACTTCTTGCTAACTGCATGATGCAAACATTGCTTCATTTTAGGTGAACTGCACAAAAAGGTTGCATGAATATAATCATCCATGTTGGTGACTGGTGTCAACCCATCTACTATGGCATTGACTGCAGATATGGTTCCCATGACGAGGAATGTTCCTTTTGGGTACTACCCTTTGCCAGAACGATCCTGCATGTTGACTCTGCATGCATCTAGTGATCTTGTCCTAATGTTTTGGCACTGCCATGAGAAAGCAATAATGTTATTATTTCGCACCTTAATCTAATGCCACTAATAATTTGAGGCAATGTTTTGGCACCGCTAGTGCCACTGATAAAATGAAGTAATAATACAGTTAAAATAGAGCTACTATATTTGCTATCATTTCATTTCCAATGTACATAATGAAAGTGCTTCTCTTTGTTAGTATATGTTTCATCAAATAGTCCCATTCTTGAAATATTGACACGTTTAAATATTTCTGCAAACAGGGATGCTTAATTTTAGTTGACCTGCACAAAAAAAGTGATTGGATTGACGCAAGGCCCTTCCTGGTTCATCACTTGTAGAAGGTGTATCCAGGAGAATTGAGTCGATGTGCCTTCTTAGGCCTACCGTTGAGTCCACTTATTAATCACGCTTTTTCATTATCTGTGCAAACATGGTTATTCAGCTACATTTTAGTGGAACTGCACAATTGTTCAGATGGAACCCGCATATGCAGAGTGTGAGTGCCACCATCTAAAATAACGTGGCTTCGAACGACACAGATGTTGGGATGGTTCCACAAGTTCTTGGCGACCCACTTATGCAGAACATGTTAATCTGCCGGTGTTTGACATGTGTGCCCATAAACTGGACTGGTTTTAGTATTGTAGCAAATCCTTGAATCAAATAGCTTACATGAATTAGGTTTATGGTTTGCTGGATATATTGGCACTTTTCTAGGGATTACTCTTTTCTCAGAGAAGCATCAATCGATTTTTCTTTACCTATACACATTCTCACAACTTTGTTTTAGTTTTAAAGTTAATATTGGCTCTGATCTGTGAATCATTGAGATGCATAGGCATCTTTCTTGTACTTATTATGGGAATCTTATGAGTTGGTTGTGAATCTTGGAAGCTGTGAAACATGGCATGATGATGCAAGCGACAGCAACCCTATCAAGCTCTTCAATACTCCCTCCGTTTCTTTTGACTTTGACCAAATTTATATATAAAAAAATCAACATCTACAATACCAAAGTTATATGGTATATGAAACTTAATTTCGTGATGCATCTAATAATATTGATTTCATATTGTGAATATTGGTGTTTTTCCTATCAAGTTAGTCCAACATTACAAAGTTTGACTTTGACCAAATTATATATGCAAACTAAAAATAAAGTTTTAGGGTGGTAGGCATTTTTGTAAGCCTTCCGTTGGTCTAGATCTAACGGTAGATAAGGGTACTACTAGGTAACGTGGAGTCAGTACTCAAGTTTATGTGGGGTCGCTTCGTAAGTGAGGGGTAAATTAGTTATTAGGACGGATCCACTCACAGCGCGTCGCCGCTCTCGTCCAATCCAAAACCGCCGCCCACCGCTCCTCTTGCATTCCAAGACCACCGCCGCCCCTCTCCTCTTCCATTCCAAAACCATCGCCGCTCCTCTTCCATTCCAAAACCACCGCCGGCGAGTGAAGGTGCTGTGGAGAAGTAGATCGATGGAGGAGTACAACCGATATGTGACGATCGCAGACGGCGACCCTGTGAAGCTAGCCAGGATGATGGAGATACAGTCTGGGTTTGACAACCAGCGGCAATTAGCAGCGACAGTGATGGCGATGGCCAAATATCTAAAAAAGAGCGAAAAGGCGGCGATCCACCCGAATGGAGTCGTGCGGGAGTCCATAGAGCTGCTCCTCTGGGCCATGGAGCAGACAGATTCGCCGAATCAGGTCGTGAGGTGGAGGTGGTGGGAGTATCGACCCAACATCGAGCATCCAGAGGATCAAGGATCGAGCATCCACACGGTGTCGTTTGTGAGGGTGCCGTGTCAGAGCGAGCCGGTGGAGTATTCGTCGACCGTACCCAGCCGCAAGAGGAGGAAAGCAGTTGGTGCGACGATGCTTCCCCGCCATTCTCCAAGGCTCCCTCGCCGTTCACCTTGTCTCACAGGGCGGTGGTCTGCCGCCGAGGAATAGGAGGGGAGTGCCCCGACGAATAACCATAGGAGGAGCTTAGGGTTATCAGTATTTGCAGGTTGTGAATTGTGTTTTGTGTTGTGTATTTTGGGTACTTTCAGATATGAATGTCTTTTGAATTTCATATATTTGCAGTATTGAGCATATGAAGTATTTTCTGAATTCCAGAGATCTATTTTTAGTACTTTCAAAAATGTAGTTTCATATAAAAGTGCAGACCATGTGATTTTCAGAGAAGAAACTGCAAGTTTCAGTTTCAGATAAGAAACTGCAAGTTTCAGAGGCAGGGCATTTATATCAACACGCCCTTTTCAAACAGGGATAACAGCATGTTCCAAATTTTATTCATGGTCAAAAATGGAACTAACAGCAAGCTAACACCATGCTGATCAACATTCATGTATAGCACATCTTCATATGATGCACAGTCAAAAAGATATGCTATTTTCAAAATGCCCAGACAATGTCGAGAGTGCGAAAAACAGAGAAAACTAGGGACGAAATTCCGGCTAGTGTTGGAGGTGGTGTGTGTGGATGACAAGGGGAGACTCGCATGTCAGTAATAGCAGAGGCAAAAAATTGGGAATATTACAACTGCACCAGGGGTAATCGAACCCGGTCCGAGCAGGTGCGGGTAAGGGGGTATAGCTACTGGGCTACTGCGGCGTACTCAACAGAAAGAAGGCGCGCAAACTACTACTACACTGCCCCGTCTTCCTCGGCTCCGGTTCGTTCCCGTCCTGTACGTGGAGAGGCTGACAGTTGGGACCCACAAGGTCCATGGCCCTACGCAAGCAAGTGCCTCATTGGAAAAAAACCTTTCTCTCGGAAATGGATATTCGTTTCTCCTAATGGTATACTGATGTTGGGGCCCATGGGCCTGTCAACATAGTTAATAAACGAGATAAATTTACAATGAAGACTATCATCGGGGAGCTAGCAGGTATAATTTTTTCAGAGGGCGAACAAGTATCAGCTGGGTTGTGGCCTGCCCAACCTAGGTTTTGTTTTTTAACATGCGCAGGGCGCAGCCCACGACATGCCGACACGGTGTTTTAAACTTATTGTTTTGAGCTCCAGCATGTATCTACTGGCCCATGGGCCTCCAAGCCTAGGTTTTATTTTGTCTTAAACATCCGCAGCCCAACTTATGTTTTTTTGAAAAAACACAAAACTCTTTTCTATTTTTCTATATATAAGAATAAGAATGCCAGGTCCAACTTATGTTTTCCCTTCTAACTATATTATATATATTTAAATTATTTTATGTTATTATATATTATTATTATAATATATTTAATAGATACATATATATATTAAAAATATCCCATGTCTTATTAACTTATAAAAAATAAATGTTTAACAGAAGTTCGCAAGGAAAATCCTGGTGTTTTTTGACAACGAAAATCCTGGTGATTGCGTACCAAAGCTTGCTCAGATTTAAGGACCAATGTAATAATAACGCGCTCATTTTTTTGAGCAATAACGCGCTAATTATCTAATTTTATATATAATAAAATGCCCAGCCCCGGTTTAGTTTTTGATAACATTGCTCCGTCCAACCCAACATTATATTTACAACAAGCCCAGCAAATTCATGTATTTCGAGAAAGTGCAAATGGATTGTGATTTCTTAGAAAAAAAAGTAAATGGACCGAATAGATGCTACATTATTTGTTCACCCATCCCAGCAAATGGACTGTAAATTCTAAAAAACATGGGTTGAATATGTGCCACATTTTTGCAGGCTGACATGTGGGCCAATAGGTCGAAGCCCACGCAAGGCGTTGTCAACTTGGTCAACAAATGATTCTGACATCCATAGCCATTGGATTTACATCCAACGGCCAGCATGCATATCTTCAATCTGTCGTCTTCTTCCTCCAGCGCCGCCGGGAACGCCCGCTCCCGCCTTCGGCGGCTAGTGGCTCTGCTTAGCACGCCTCGCTGCGAAGCGCTACCCCACCGCCGGCCAGGCCATCCCTCTAACCCTCCACACCTCCTGCTATTCTCCGCCGACTGCAGCCCCACGCCACACCAGAACCAGTTAACCCTCGTAGTCCTCTCCGTCTGCGACTCCACTGCCGCGTCTTCCCCATCTCCTGGTCGTTCCCGTCCGGGGCCTCGACGTCGTCCACCGCCTTGGTGCGCTCGGCGCGACGTGGTCAACGTGGTCAACAAACGAGAGTCATCAGAAGAGGACTGTACATGGAGAGGCTGACAGTGGGGACGCACCAGGTCCATGGACGCACGCATGCAAGTGCCTCCTTATTACGCGAAAAAAATTATTTTTCCCCCTGACAGCTGTGACCCATTAGCTACATCTTCGCACGCAAGGAAGGCCTCCTTATTACGCGGAAAAAATGTTTCATCCCCCTGACAGCTAGGACCCAGCAGCTACATCTTCGCATGCAAGGAAGTACCTCCTTATTATGGGCAAAAAAAATTATTCCTCCTCCTGACAGCTAGGACCCACCAGCTATATCTTCGCACGTAAGGAGGCTGACATTGTGGGCCAATAGGTCGAAGCCTATGGAAGGCGTTGTCAACTTAGTCAACAAATGATTCTGACATCTGTAGTCGTTGGATGTACATCCAACGGCCGGCATGCATCTTCAATCTCTCGTCTTCTTCCTCCAGCGTCGGCGGGACCTCCTGCTCCCGCCTCCGGCGGCCAACGGCGCTGCTTCGCACGCCTCGCTGCGAAGCGCTACCCCACCGCCGGCCAGGCCATCCCTCCACCCCTCCTGTTATTCTTCGCCGACTGCAGCCCCAGATCGCACCGAACCAGTCAACCCTCGTACGTCGTACTCCTCTCCGTCTGTGACTCCACTACCGCATCTTCCCCATCTCCTGGTAATTCCTGTCCGAGGCCTCACCGTCGTCCACCGCCTTCGTGCGCTCGGCGCGGCATGGTCAACAAACGAGAGTCATCGGAAGAGGACTGTACGTGGAGAGGCTAACAGCTGGGACCCATGAGGTCCATGGTCGCACGCAAGGAAAGTTCCTCCTTATTACATTGGAAAAAAAGTTTCCTCCCCCTGACAGCTGGGACCCACCAGCTACATCTTCGCACGGAAGGAAGTGCCTCCTTATTGCGCAAAAAAAATGATTCCTCCCCATGACAGCTGGGACCCGCCAGCTATATCTTCGCACGCAAGGAAGTGCCTCCTTATCCCCCAGACACCTGGGACCCACCAGGTCCAAGCGTATCTATCGTTATCTATCTGGTCGCAAGCGTGTACGTACATACTGGTCGATCGGTCTCCCTGCCACGAAGAATTGTGGCCGTGTAAGGAGCGGCACGTGTCGTAGTAGAGCCCCCGACGTAGCGGTTCAGGTAGCCCCATCTAAATCGTGTACACGTACGTACAGCCACACGGCAAAAAATACAGCCATGTACGTACATATACGAGCGGGGTCTCGAACGCATACTCACGCAGACATACGGCCAAGGCTCGTGTACATGGAGAGAGGCAACGGACGGCAGCAACGGCCTCCTGTTCATCAGCAGCCAACCGGCTGGGTCAGAACGGAGGAAACAGCGTCGTGTTCATCGGGAGCCAAGCGACTGGGTCGGAATACGTCCTGTTCATCGGGAGCCAACCTGCTTGGACGGAACAGCCGAAACGGGATCCTGTTCATCGACTTGGGGTCTGGCGTACCGCAAAACAGAGGAAACGGCCTTCTGTTCGACCGCCTACGGTCGAAACGGGGTCTTGTTCATCGACTGGGGGTCTGGTGTACCGAAAAACGGAGGAAACGGACCTCTCTCCCACCGCCTACGGTCGAAACGGGGTCCTGTTGGTCGGGAGGGGTCTGGCGTACCGCCAAACGGAGGAAACGGACTTCTGTTCAACCGCCTACGGTCGAAATGGGGTCCTGTTGATCGGGAGGGGTCTGGCATACCGCAAAACGGGCAAACAGACTTCTACCCAACTGCCTACGGTCAAAACGGAGTCCTGTTCATCGGGAGGGGTGTGGCGTACCACAAAACGGGACTCCACGGCTACTGTTCATCCACCGTCGACTTCCTCCAGCCTCCACCGGCTACTGTTCATCCAGCCTCCACGGGGGGCCCTGTTCATCCAGCCTCCACCGGCTACTGTTCATCCAGCCTCCACCGGCTACTGTTCATCCAGCCTCCACGGCGTCCTGTTCATCCACCCCCAACCGGCTGGGGTATGGCGTACCGCGGCACGGCCTCCTCGGGGTCTTGTTCATCCAGCGCCAACCGCCTACACCGCCGGGGTCCTGTTCATCCAACCGCCACCGGCTGGGTGTGGGGCGTACAAGCGGGCGGCAGCAACCGGAACTGTTCATCGAGAGGCAAACCCAACCGGCTACGTCTCACACGGGGGCTCGACGCAATGCATCGATCAATCGGCTTTAGTAAGCAGCAGCAGCGATCGATCGCTCGGGTTCAGTTAGCAGCGAAGGAATCGGTCGGGTTTAGTTTAGCAGTGAAGGAATCGCTCGGATTCAGTAAGCAGCGAAGGGATCGATCGGCCTCAGTTAGCAGCGAAGGGATCGATCGGGTTAAGTATGTAGTGCGAGGGATCGATCGCTTGTGTTCAGTACATAGTGCGAGGGCGATCGATCGCTCGGGTTCAGTAAGCGAACGTACGCCTCGCTCGGGTTCAGTTAGCGAGCGCCTCGCACACACGCGCACGTACGAGAGAGAAACGCGCAAAACCACACTGCATCGCTCGGCCCGACCACCCACCGTAACCGGAAACTCCCCGAAAATTTCCTCGCTCTCACTTCTACCATGATTTTTTACGTCATGGACGGCCCAAAGAATGTTATGCGGGTGCGTATCCAGCCCGCCCAGGACGAAAACCCATTTTCTATCATAACTTTTTGTCATAGAAGTAGGAGCCCACCACATCTATGATGGTACATGTTTTTGTCATAATTATTGTCATAGAAGTGTCACAACCATGACAGAAAAAGTTTTCGTTCAGGCCATAATGTCACGGATGTGTCTTTTTTTTGTAGTGATGGCTGTGTTTTGCATGAAACTAAGATCATAAATTGCAGCATACATTAACCACTAGCTAATTGTTATCAAGCAATAATATTAGTACAACATAAAGCAATATATATATATATATATATATATATATATATATATATATATACAGCCCGTCTATTCTGCCAATATTGGTAGAATAGTTATTCTGTCCACATCCGAACTGCACGCTCAACGCGAGGGCACTGCACTTTCTGAAGCAAAGGTACTGCAATACAAACACTAGTGAACTTCTCGTCGAAAAAAACTGCACGTGGTGTTTTTTCGGTACTGTTTTCGATCCAGTTTTTAAACCGTTTGTCGGAACGAGGCGTGTAGTATACCGTTGGAAAGCTATGGATTAGGCGCAACTTCGCCATATAGAAATTTTTTCGAGATTCGTCACGGTTTAAGAGCAGTTTCGAAAATGGTGCGGCGCATGCCGAGTGGCAGCGAGCGTATTTTCGCGATTTCTTCTAAACCGCTCGTCGGAATTAAGCAAACGATACGCCGTTGGAAAGATATCATCGAGGCGCAACTTTTTCATATATATTACGTTTTTTAATTCGTTACGGTTTAACAGCAGTTTCAAATTTACTAAATCGCGGAATTCCGTTTTTTCAAATTTTTTGCAATTTTCGGTACTGTTTTTGTTCCAGTTTTTTAACCGTTTGTCGAAATGAGGCGTGTGACACGCCGTTGGAAAGCTACGGACGAAGCGCAACTTTCATATGTAGAAATGTTTTTGAGATTCCTTACGGTTTTAAATTAATTTTGAAAATCGTGCGGCGGACGACGGGTGGCAGGGCTGTTTTTTCGCGAATTTTTACAAACCGCTGGTCGGAATGATGCAAATAATACGCCGTTGGAAAGATATCGATGAGGCGCAACTTTTTCATGTAGAACACTCTCTCTAATTCCTTACGGTTTAAGAGCAGTTTTGATTTTACCGAAATGCGGACACTCTGTTTTTCCTGGAACCAAAATCGACGTGTGAACCGCATCAGACAGAACAACGCACTGCTTCAGACTTAAAACCGCACTGCATCATACGGGTAAGAGAAATGCTTGATTTCATTTTGTTAGGCGGTAGGTTTTTCAAGGTGAGGAAGTGGACCGCGCTTCACATCGGGTGTTAGTGAACCGCAACACTATCGAGAAGTGAACCGCATTACTTTTTTTCATCGTTTCCGTCACATTTTTCCTGCACTTCACATTGGGCGCAAGTGAACCGTGTCGCTTGTCGAAAGTGAACCTCAACACTATCAAAAGTGAACCGCATTTTTTTTGCTAGTGAACTTCGAAACCTTTTTTTTTCCAATCGTCCCACAAACGAAACAAAGTTCATTGGAAAAAGAAGTGAACTTCTAGTGAGAATTTCTTTTTCTTTTTCTTTTTACAAAGGGAATCACCAACTCCCACAAAATGAACCACATCTTGGATGGCGAGTGAAATGCATATTTTTTATTTTCACTAAATCTGTTTTCTGTTGTGCCGTGTTGTACTGCAATCATCGAGAGTACTGAACTGCATGTTTTTTAAATTTTACAAAGTGTACCACACACATTTTTGTAACAATGAACTGCAAACCCCTGGATAATAACCTTGATAATATAGAGACGGGCACGGACAGTACACACGTACACAACCAAAAAAGTGAACCAAACCGGCGAGCTGCATGTTACAGTGTACTTCTAGTGTCGAGCCACCAAACTGCAGTGAAACCGCCGAAGAACGCACACACAACTGAACCTAAATGCACTACACACGCCCGCGAATTGCACTGGGAAAACCACACGAGTGTCACGCCGCCGCAATGCAGAACTGCACACGCCAATTCAACAAACCGCAGTCGGCTGCAATTCTGAGCTGCTGGCCGTCGCCCGCCTGCTGGCGCCGCTAGGTGGTGCCCTGCGTCGGGAGGAGGAAGTGAGTTAGAAAAGGGGAACAAAGGGGGTTGGGGAGGTGAAGGTTTGTCTGCAACACCAAATCTCAGCGAGGCGGTGGCAAAAAGTTTTGTATTGTTTTCTGCAAAACAAACACACCAAGAATGAACTGCTTCACAACACTGATGGCTAGAAGACATCGCGCTGGTCAACCGAGTACTGCACATGCCCCGCCAGCGGACTGCGGCTCGCCTGAGAACCAGATGCTTAGTACCGCCGTACAGCACGCACAAGAGAGCACCACACTACATTTGACTAGGTCGTGGACCGCATGGTGTGCACTCGCAGACTGCATCACACGCGCGGCGGCGGACGGGTGGTGGTCGACGCAGCCGTGCTTGTAGGAGGCCGTCGGGGCGCGAGGTTGGACGGCCGGAGATGCGCGGAGAGGCACCGATGCAGGGCAGCCTGCTCGATCCCGGCGACCCGAGGGTCGCGAGGCGCCGTGGACGAACGGATCACAGTGGGTCACGGAGAGGAGGAAGTGAGATCGCGCTGACCGCATCAGCCGCGCTCGCCGTCACAGCAAGCTAGGCACCCACGCCCGCGGTGGCAGTACCACCCGTGGGTTGAAGAAGTGGGTGGAGAGCCAGCCGCGTACAGGGTAGGCATCGGCGCCGCAGCGTGCATCCACTGAACTGCAACGAGCTGGGAGAGAAGAAAGTGGGAGAGTCTGGATCCTCTGGAAGACGCGGCGGATCTTGCCGGAATCCAGCGGCCCCGATGCAGCCGTGGCTTGGGGACGGTGGGATTTGGGGTCGACTCCATGGATCCGGCCGCGGCTCGGCACCTCCGGCGCGCGCCTGACGGATCTGGGCGGGGGTGGTGGTTGCTGGGGCCCACCTGGGCTGAATCCGGAGAGGAGGACGGAGGTAGCGGGGGGCGGCGCACCGGAGCTGCGTGGCTGTGCGGGAGGAGCATGGGGATCCGGTGGGTCTCGAACTCGACGAACGCCGATCTGGCGCTGCACAGTGCGGTTGGTGATGCGGGGCAGTGCAGTGGGAGGTGGTTGCCGGCGGTGCGGCGGCGCGGCGGCGGTAGAAGGTGGACGTGGTCGGGGTTTGCCGGTGCAGGAAGTTGGAGGGAAACGCGAGGGCGGCGGAGGGGGCTGTCGGTGGGGAAGAAGGTGGAGGTAGGCTGGGGGAGCGAATGGATAAGGGGTGGGATGTGGGGTGGGGGTGGGTTTTCACGGTTCGGTTCATTCTCGGGGAGGCTCGTCACAGTGTTGGCAGAATAAGCCATTGTTGGTAGAATAAGACTCTTTAGGGTGTTGGTAGAATAGACCCACCCTATATAGGTCTATTCTGCCAATATTGGCAGAATAGTTATTCTGCCCACACTTCCGAACTACACGCTCAACGCGAGGGCACTGCACTTTCTGAAGCAAGCGCACTGCAGTACTGAGACGAGTGAACTTCTCGTCGAAAAAACAGTACGCGACTTTTTCGGTACTGTTTTCGCTCCAGTTTTTAAACCGTTTGTCGGAATGTGGCATGTAATATACCGTTGGAAACATATGGATTAGGCGCAACTTCGCCATGTTGAATTTTTTTCGACATTACTCACGGTTTAAGAGCAGTTTTGAAAATTGTGCGGCGCATGACGAGTGGCAGCGAGCGTATTTTCGCCTTTTTTCTAAATTGCTCATCGGAATGAAGCAAATGATACGCCGTTGGAAAGATATCGTCGAGGCACAACTTTTTCATATATATTACTTTCTCTAATTTCTTACGATTTAAGAGCAGTTTCAAATTTACTAAATCGCGGAATTCTGTTTTTCATTTTTTTTAAATTTTTCGGTACTGTTTTTGCTCTAGTTTTTTAATCGTTTGTCGAAACAAGGTGTGTGATACGCCGTTGGAAAGCTACGGACGAGGCGCAACTTTCATATGTAGAATTTTTTTGAGATTTCTTACGGTTTTAAATTAATTTTGAAAATGGTGCGTCGGACGACAAGTGGCAGCAGCCGTTTTTTCGCTAATTTTTACAAACCGCTGGTCGGAATGATTCAAATGATACGCCATTGGAAAGATATCGACGAGGCGCAAATTTTTCATGTAGAACACTCTCTCTAATTCCTTACGGTTTAAGAGCAGTTTTGATTTTACCGAAATGCGGACACTGTGTTTTTCGTGACACCAAAATCGACGAGTGAACCGCATCGGACAGAAAACCGCACTGCTTCAGACTGAAAACCGCACTGCATCAGATGTGCAAATGAACTGCATGAGTTCTTTTATTTTTGTTCTAACTTTTTTTTATAAACGAGAGTGGACCATAGAGACGAGGGCAAGTGAACTGCAACACTATCAAAAGTGAACCACATTACTTTTTTTGTCGTTTCCCCAACATTTTTTTTGCACTTAACATATGAGCATAAATGAATAGTAACACTACCGAAAATGAACCGCAATACTTTCAAAAGTGAACCGCGTTACTTTTGGATTTGGAGTGAACTGCAGATTCTTTTTGTTTTTGTTCTAACTTTTTTTTACGTGTCTGCACTTCAAACCGTTTTGTTGAAGTGAACTTCAAGATTACTTGTTTTTTTTTCTCTTAGCGAGTTTTGCACTGCAGAGTACAAGACGAGTGGACCATATCATTTTTTTTCTTAATTGTTAACAAAAGTGAACTCTATTAAAAAAATGTATTCTTTATATTTCTATTTTTCTGCACGCAACAACAGGAGCAAACTGCACCGAGGGGGTGGGTTTTGCGGTGGTGACTTAAGTGAACCGCACGCGAGAAAAATGGACCACCTGACGAGATCACTGAACTGCATTTTTTCCCCATAATAGTTACTGTATTTTTTAGGCTCAACAAGGTGTGCAGTGCACTTCTTTTCTCTCTTTTTTATTGTTCGTCTTTCTCGTGTAAAAAATAGTAAACTGAACTGCAAGAACAGGAAATAGTGAACCGCATTGAACTTAATTTTTTTTTCACCCAAAAATTGACCTGCAATAATTTTTTCATTCCCTGGAAAGCTATTGAACTAAAAAGAAAAGAACTGAACTGCGTGCGGAGGTGCACGCGACACCGCAACCACATGAACGCCATCAGCGAACCCTATTTTTCCTCCGCTGTGGACTGCATGCCGCCGGGCCAGCCGAACTACACGACGATGTCAACCCTCAGAGGGAGGTGGAGAGGGAGCTCGCGCCTGACTCGGCCGCCGACGCTCCTGTTTTCTTGCCCCAGCAAACTGCATACTGGACAAACTGCAGCATCGGACCCAGTGTACCGCACCTGCTCTGCCCGCGAACTGCACGCCCGCACGGATGCGCGGTCACCCCCGTCCCGCGTCGTCCCACATGCCTGTGGCGAGCAGAGGATGCGGCAGCAGAGGATGGGTACCCGCCCGCGTGTTGTGGTGCAGGCGACCACTACCGGCGTCTCTCCCGCCACCGAAGGGGCAGGACAGAAGCGGACATCGGGACGAGCAAGGGGGCTGGCGACGCCGTGGAGCCACAGGTCGTCGGTGAGGTGGAGGTCACCGGCGTAGATTCGAGGTTGAGGGGATGCAAGAACTGGCGGGAATGGTGGCCGGGGAAGGGAGCTCGTCGGGGGGGAGGCGTCGCGGGATCCCGCGTCGACGGGGACGAGGAAAGCCGCCAGGAGAAGGCACGGTCGCATGGTGGTGGGGGGTCCGGCTCCTCCCGAGGTGCTAGCCGGAGGAGGTGTGCAGCAGAGGAAGGGGAGCGCCGGTGCAGAGTCGGGTGCGCCGCGCGCTGGGTCGGGTGGGCCGGTGGAGGTGGATCCTCGCCGGATCCGGGCGGGATAGGGGTTGGAGGTGTTGCGGCCGATCCGGGGTGGGTGGAGAGGGCCAGCATGCCGCCGAGCCACGGCGGGGCCAGTAGGTGGGCTCCGGAGTCGGGGCGGCCCGTGGTGGCGGCCGAGGCGGGGGTGGTTGCCGACCCGGATCCGCAGCGGGAGGCGCGCTGGGGGCGGTTGCCCGCCCGGATCCGCCGCCGGGAGGCGCGTTGGTGGCAGTTGCCGGCCAGGATCCATCACCGGGAGGCGTGCTTGGGGGTAGAGCGGGGACAGGAGATGGCTTGGGGGTGGGTGGAAGCGTGGAGAGGTTGGGGGTGGAGTGGGGGAAGGAGGTGGGTGGGGTGGGCTGCTCTTTTTTTATTTTTCAATATGGTTCGGTTCGGGGGTTTTGCAGTGCCGAAGTGTTGGCAGAATAAGCGTTTTTGTGGGTAGAATAAATAAATATATATATATATATATATGTTAAACAACTCTAATGTTTAGTACTTACACATGGTACAATAAAATAAGTGCATACAAACATATATGTTCAACAAAGTGCTATAGCTAGTCCCAGAAAGCAGTACATATATGTACGACATCCTGATCACCACCAAAAGTCCGTACTACGGTGATTGTTGGACATCGTACCTGTAACACCCCTCTGTAATGAGCAACAGTGATCCATAATGATTATGCTAAGTCACTGTGATTTGCAATGCTTGATCATATTTGATTAATATCTCATTTCAAATTCCTCCACTGAACAAAATTCAAATCAAAAGTGAAATTTGAAGTTGCTCAAAAATTGCTGAAAAATAGTTCATGTTTTAGTAAATATTCCAAAACAAATTATTTTTCAGGAAAACAACATCACCTATTTGCTAAAATGGGCTAGAGCATTTAAAACAGTGCAAAAACAGCAATTTATAAAGCCATTTCATTTATGAAAAATTCAAATGAATTCAAATGGCCTCCAAACTTTTTGTGACAGTACACAATATTTCCTAGTATTTGTTTTGACCAGCTCTACATTTTTGCAAAGTCAATTGATGGCTAAAGAAAATGCAAAAAGCTGCTGGAAAAAGAAAAACAGAAAATAAAAAGGGAAAAGGAGAAAAGCTACTGTGGACTGGGCCTAAGTCCACAGTGAGGCCCAGCCCGCTCCCCACCGTCTCCCTCCTCTCTCTCTCTCTCTCTGCGCGTGTCACCGCGCCCGTGGCCGGCGCGCGCAACGCCGGCGAAACGGCGACACCGCGGCGCTACAGGAGCCGCCGAGGGGATAAGGACGTGCCCCTCGGCCCCCTCGTCCTCCCCTATCCACTTCTTCCCCTCTCCATCGCCTCCCTCGCCCGATCCCGGGTGCGCCCGAACGCCGCCGTCGTCGCGCCGCTGCTCCACCGCGGCCACTGACCTCGCCTCGCCTCGCCATCGTGCCCGTCGTCTTCGCCGTGCTCCGCTACGTCGTCCCCGTCCATGAGCACAAGCCGGGGAGCCCCACCGCACAGATCCGCGCCGCCTTCCTCCTCCATGGGTCGCCGGCGATCTTCTCCGATTCCGGCGCCGTCTGCTGCTCCTAAACCTCGCAACGGCCACCGTGCGCCACTCGGTGAGCTCCCGCACAGATCCCCTCTCTCCCCTGCCTCTCTACGCGCCGGTAGCCTCCGCATTTACCATGGCCGAACTCGTCGCCGTCGTCGAGCTCGCCGTCGTAACCACCGCCGCCGCAGCTCGCGTCCGAGCACGGTAACGTGCTCAGCACGCGCCCAGCATCCCAACGCCGCCAACCGCACGCTCTGTCGTGCCCTGGATCAACGAAACCAAGCACGCCCAAACTCCGGCGCCGCCCACGAGCTCGCCGCCGTCGAGATAGGCCACGCCAGCCCGCGCCACCACCGCGGTTCGACACGGCTTCGTCCGCTCGTTCGAACGCGGGGTCGCACGCGCCAAACGGCCGCCCGTAGCCGATTCCCGCCGCTAGCCCGTGCCTCCGCCGCATTTCGGCGTCGCCGGCGATGAACCGCCGGCCACCGCCGACGTGGCACACCTGGGGTCCGCCCCTGGGTCAATGGCAATGGGCACCAGGGGCCCCAATTGACCACGTTGACTGGTCAACGTGCTGATGAGGCCGCACAGTGCCACTGACACGCGGGCCCCACCCATTAATTAACTATTTTTATAAATAAAATTAACCTAATAGCTAATTAGTCACTGACAGTGGGGCCCCACCTCCCTAATTAAACGCTAATTAGTTTAATTAATTTCTATTTAGCCCAGAGTCACTGACATGTGGGTCCTAGCCGTCAGGTTTGACCTGGACCGGCTGGGTTGACTTGCTGACGTCACCCTGACTTAATGCTGACGCAATAAAACCTTTTCTGTTATTTTCGAATTTAAATTAATTCCAGGATTTTCGGAAAATGGTTTAAATCTTTGAAAAATCATAAAAAATAAACCGTAGCTCGGATCAAAAAGTTTTCTACATGAAAGTTGATCAAAAAAACGAGACGAAACCGAATATGTGGTCAAAATGCTTGACGATCACTCCTATCTATATGAACATGGAACCTTCCCCTCCGGTTCATCTGTTTGACAGATGCCCAAAGCCGGGAAAATAACCCAGATATTTTCCAGCTTCGTCTGCAACGTGTAGCATCACGATAGGTCACCACCAGCACAACATATTGCCATGCCATGCATCTGTGTCGCATTGTTTGCTTTTATTTATTGTTTCTTTCCCCTCTTCTCTCCGGTTGACCCCGAGGCCGACGCTGCCCCTGAGGACTGCTACTCCACCGACGACCCCTCTTTTGCCACAGAGCTTCCAGGCAAGCAAACCCCCTTGAACATGCCTATATCACCTATTCTTTCTCCCTCATGCTTGCATTAGAATTGCTACAATTGTTGTCCCTATATTAGCTATTCTGATGCATAGCCTGTTTTTGTAAACTGCTATTGATACCTTACCTGCTATCCTAATTGCTTAGTATAAGCTGGTTAGTGAACCATCTGTGGCCCCTCATCCTTGTCCCAGTTGCCCCGCTTTAGTACCAGTGCCTCGATCGAGGTGATCGATGGGCTGAGACCAGCACATCACCGCACACCCCTAAGTTGTACGACTCTGCAGAGCTACCATCGAGTAACGAGGGTGCTACCTCTTAACTCACTCCTGATGTTGCCTCTGTAGTATAGCTAGTCGGTTGTGGTTTATCGAGGGTGATTCCTCTTTCACCACCCACGATGAAGCCTCTATCGTGCAACCCTTAGAGTGTGAACCCATCGAGGGTGATTCCTCCGGGTTCACCTTGACGGATACATCGAGTGGGAATCCAACGAGGGTGATTCCTCGGATTCCTTCTTGATGTTGTTGACACATGGATACTTTGACTTTACCACAGAAACTTGTTAAAGACGGGTTGGCCCCGAGGGTTACCCGCGAGAGATGTGGAATCGGGTTGACCATGAGGGTACCCGAGAGATAATTACGTGGCACGGCCGGGCATTCCTGGCCCTTGCCGTAAGTCCACGAGACGGGGTGACGGGGTCACATGATCGTGAGTCTCTGCTCGTTTCCGCGGGCTCCCAACACACTAATGGGTTAGGATATGTGATCTGAGTAGGCCTTTGGCCTTTACGCACTAACCACCAAGCGGGAATAGTATGGGCACTCGGCGTCGTATGTATCAGCCGAAGCTCTCCAGATGTCAGTAGTTGAGCGGCGCGCGCCAGGTTGGACTGGGAAAGCCTACGCTTGTATTAAGGGGGCTAGGTGTGCTCACCGGCCGCGTTCGCAACGCGCAGGAGTGCAAAGGGCGATGGGCCCAAGACCCTTGAGTGCTTAGGATTTAGACCGGCGTGCTGGCCTCTCTGTTGAGCCTAGGTAGGGCTACGACATGTCGATCAGCCAAGGCCGGGCATGGACCGAGTAAGTGTGTCTGGCCAGAGTTAATCGAGCGTGTTGGGTAAGTTGGTGCACCCATGCAGGGAAGTATATCTATTCGAATAGCCGTGTCCACGGTACCAGGACGCTCGGAAAGTATCCCGATCTACTACAACTAGAACTGAATACTTGTGATCAGAATAATATGTAGCTCCGGGATCGCTTTCTCGCAGGGAGTCGAGGAATGATCTCTGGGCGTTGTTACTACTTGTTGCTACTACTATATTTTTGTACTAAACTACACTCTTCTAATGCTGCAAGACGCTGAAGATGCTAGTCTTCGATAGGCTTGGCCCTCTCTCTATTCTGGCATTTCTGCAGCCCAATCCTCTGATACAACCCTTTCACTTGATACCGATGCATAATTAGTATAGATCTGATGTAAGTCTTGCGAGTACTTTGGATGAGTACTCACGGTTGCTTTGCTTCCCTTTTTCCCGTACCCGATTGCTGCGACCAGATGACGGAGCCCCGAAGCCAGCTGCCCCCGTCGACGACTACTACTACCCCTCTGGTGGAGAGTACTACTACGTGGAGACCGCTGACGACCAGGAGTAGATAGGAGGCACCCAGGCAGGAGGCCTGCGCCCTTTCGATCAGTGTCATTGTTTTGCTCAGCCTTCTTAAGGCAGATCTGTTTAACATTTATGTCTGTACTCAGATATCTGATGCTTCCACTGATGCTTGTGTGACTCAAGCTTATGTATGCAAGCTCTCGAGGCCCCTGACTTGTAATATAAAGCTTGTATGACTTTATTTGTGTTTAGAGTTGTGTTGTGATATCTCAAGTGAGTCCTTAGGCTTGATCGTGTGCATTTGCGTGTATGGTTAGTGCACGATTAAGTCGGGGCGTCACAAGTTGGTATCAGAGCCGACTGCCTGTAGGAACACCCCTTTCCAACTCCTTGGCCGAAGTTGAGTCTAGTCCTTGAAAAATGATTTTTCTAACATGGCTGTGTGGCTTACGGGCCCACGTCGCCAATGGGTGGTATTAGGATCTTTTATTCCTCTTCTTTACTCTGGGACTCTGATCTCTCTTCTTTTCGGGTTAAAGATTTTGCTAACTCTAACATTAGGTTCTCGTGTTCACATTCACCCGGAGAGCTGGATTATCTGTAAACATTTCTTTCCAATGCTATCATATGCTTCTCACACTGTCGTTTGACATCTTGCACTCCTTGTTTCAGATGCGTCGCGCAAGACAGCTCGTACGCCATACTATGGCTGTTGATGCGACTGGGTTCCCTGCTATCTTGGTCGATCTATTGACAAGGCTGGGATATCGCTGGTACCCCGAGTGCACTCTTTACGAGGACTACCGTGAGTTCAACTAGGAGCAGTACCACGCTGTGGTTCTTATCTTTGATCGGCAGAACAACTCCATCACTGAGTTGCACACCTTTCATGGTGTTGGAGTGACTGTTGACATGGTCGTCCATGATGCTGCTTATACTACTATTGCCCGTCTCCGTGGAGAGCACAGTCGCTTGGAGGAGACTGCTTTCAGATATATCCCATATGCCCCCGCTGGGGATGAGAGTGGGTACTACACTGCTATCTGTACACCTTACGTGCCACGTCTCTATGACCCGCAGGTTTTGGTACAGTACACTGAGGCTTTGGATCGCACTGCCCGAGCTCTTGCTGTTGAGTTGTACGCCACTCGTGCTCGTCTTTATGACGCTCTGACACAGTTGCTGCCAGCAGTCAGTGCAGGGATTCATCCAGAGTACATCCTTTACCCGCGCAGGACGGAGATGCCACCAGGTCTTGAGTGGCCTGCTGTTGGAGGTTGTACTCCTCCACGTGGTCCTCTTCTTCCAGTCCGGGACCAGGTTCTGCATCAGAGTGTTCACGGAGCGCAGGATCCTTATATCAAGGGTACCCTGCGTCGTCACCTGCAGCTGCCTGGCTTCAGTGGTTTTCTCCGATGTTGATGTAGCTATCGCTATGTCCCGTTGTTGTATCCCTCCACCGCGTGCCTGCGTGCCGCCTAGTTGTCTAGCTTTCCTTTCCGCTGTTGTAACGCTGGCTTGTAACCAACTTTATGTATGGATCTGCATGTCATGTTTGACTATGATGGTGTATCTATTGCACTTCCTTTTGTTGTGCGTGTTACTTCATGAATGATTCCATACATAGGCAATGCTCGTTGCTAAGCTACCCCCTGTTGATTTTAGCAGGATGGTTAGACCCGCAGGTCGTGGCCGTGGTGCCAACAATCCACCACCGCCCGACTATATGGCTGGGGTGATGCAGCAGTTTGAACTGAACCGGCAATTTATCCAAGGGGTTATGGATCAGTTTCCTCGTCCCAATGCCAACCAGCAGCCAGCGCCAATAACCTTGCAAGAGTTTGTGCGCCTCAACCCAACCATTTTCCGTAATTCAGTTCAGCCGCTTGACGCTGATGACTGGCTCCGCGACATCACTTTCGAGATGGAGTCTGCTAATGTGGCCCCTGCCAACTATGTCACTTTCGCATCATACTTTCTGAAGGGACCCGTAGCTCAATGGTGGCATAGTCACATGCATACCCTAGCTGCTCGAACAATCATCACCTGGGTGGATTTCCAAACTGCTTTCCGTGCCCGCTACATTCCTCAGGGAGTTATGGATCGGAAAAAGCGTGAGTTCCGCAATCTCTCTCAGGGCAGCAAGTCTGTAGAAGCTTATCAGCGGGAGTTTCTTGAACCGTCTCGCTATGCTGAAGAGGATATCGCTACTGATGCCCGCAGACAGGAGAAGTTCCGTGAAGGGCTCAACCCAGATATCAAGCTTGCACTACTAGTCCAAGACTTCGCCGACTTCGCCACATTGGTGAACAAGGCCATACAGGTTGAGACTGGTTTGAAGGATCAAAAGGACGCGCTCAAGCGCACCCGTGAAGCGGGCTCATCTTCGGGCTCGTCTTCCTAGAAGCGCCGTATCTGGATTCCTCATAGCATGTACCGTCCAACTGTACCTGCTCCAAGGCCATCGTATGCTGCACCTCGTCTGCCTCCTCCACCTCCGAGGCAGCTGAGACCTCAAGCCCCAATGCTTCGAGCTCCTGCTCCCCGTCCCGATAATGGGCTCTACTTCAAGTGTGGCCGTCCAGGTCACCGTGCCAGAGACTGCTCCCAGGATCAGAATCAACTTATGCTTCCGTCAGCTGGCCGTGGTAACAATCAGCCTCGCAACAACAATGCCAGACCTTCTTATGGTCGTGGTCAGGCTTATCATGTCAACATGACTGAAGCTCAAGACCAACCAGAGACTGTGATGGGTACTCTTCTCGTTAGCTCAGTACCAGCTTCTGTTTTATTTGATTCAGGAGCATCGCATTCTTTCATATCAGAAGATTTTGCATTCATGCATGGCATTAAATATGAGAAGTTGCACAAACCATTAGTGTTAAATACTCCCGCGGGCCAATGTCAAGCCTCTATGTTCAGCCCCGATGTTACCATTGAAATTGAAGGGGTGGACTTCCATGCATTTCCTATTATTTTGAAGTCTTCCAAGGTTGACCTCATTTTGGGAATGGATTGGTTGAAGGCTCATACCGCCTTAATCAATTGTGCCACCAAAGTCGTCCAACTCCTGCACCCATCGGATGAGCTGGTAAACTACCATGCGCATCTCGTTCATAATGCCGAGGCTCAAATTTATGCCCTGAATGCGTTAAACGCTTCTCCTCTTGAGGGGATCGATAATGTTCCAGTCGTTCACGACTTCCAAGATGTATTCCCAGAAGAACTTCCAGGAGTACCCCCTGTTAGAGCTGTCGAGTTTGTCATCGACCTGAAACCAGGCACCACTCCTATGGCGAAGCGTCCCTACAAGATGCCTCCGCATGAACTTCTTGAGCTTAAGGACGAAATCGATAAGTCACTTCGTAAAGGTTTTATTCGCCCAAGTTCCTCTGCCTGGGGAGCACCTTCTCTCTTTGTCAAAAAGAAAAATGGTACGAACCGGTTGGTCCAAGATTACCGACCTATTAACCAAGCAACCATTCAGAACAAATATCCGCTTCCTCGGATCAACGATCTGTATGATCAGCTTGCTGGATCCTCGGTATTCTCTAAACTCGACTTGAGGTTGAGTTATCATCAGATCCGAGTCCGCGAAGAGGATATTCCCAAGACTGCCTTCGTTACTCGCTATGGCTCATACGAGTATACCGTCATGTCATTTGGCTTAACTAATGCTCCAGCAACGTTCTCCCGCCTGATGAATTATATCTTCATGGATTACCTCGACAAATTCGTCGTGGTTTATCTGGATGATATCCTGGTATATTCCAAGAATAAGGAAGAACATGCTGAACATCTTCGTCTTGTTCTGGAAAAAGCTTTGAGAGCATCAGCTATATGCCAAGTATTCCAAGTGTGAATTCTGGTTATCCGAAGTGACCTACCTTGGACATGTGATTTCCAAGGATGGCATTGCTGTCAACCCAGAGCGAGTTCAGGCTATTCTTGACTGGACTCCCCCGAAGAATGTCAAGCAAGTCAGAAGTTTTCTCGGACTCGCAAGCTATTGCCGCAGATTTGTCGAGAACTTCTCTAAAATTGCCAAGCCTCTGACTAATCTGCTTCACAAAGGCGTTAAGTTTGAGTGGACAGACAAATGTCAGGAAAGCTTCCAAACCCTCAAGGATAAGCTGACTTCTGCACCAGTGCTTGCTCCTCCGGATTCTCGCAAGGACTTAGTGATTTATTGCGATGCCTCTCGTCAAGGATTAGGTTGTGTCCTGATGCAAGAGCGCAGAGTGATTGCTTATGCCTCGCGACAGTTGCATCCTCATGAAGAGAACTATCCAGTGCATGATCTGAAACTTGCTGCAGTGATATATGCATTGAAGCTGTGGCGACATTACCTCCTCGGTAATCGATGTGAGATATACACGGATCATCAGAGTCTGAAGTATTTGTTTACTCAGCCGGATCTCAATCTCCGCCAACAACGGTGGTTGGAAACCATTACAGACTATGACTGCGGTATTTCTTATACCCCTGGCAAGGCTAATGTGATGGCCAATGCCTTGAGCCACAAGTCCTATTGCAACAACCTCATGGTTCAGCGAGCTCAACTCCATCTTTATGAAGAACTTCGCAAGTTGAACCTTCATATTGTACCACAGGGTTCTCTTAATACCCTTGTTTTACAGCCAGATCTTGAGAAAGTTGTTAAGCATGCGCAAGCAAAAGATGCTGAAGTTGATCAGATGAAAAGGGATCTTGACCTTAAAAAGTCCAGAGATTTCTCGCTTGCTGAAGACGGAACCTTGTATTTCAGAGATCGCATTGTAGTACCTCGGTTCGAACTTATGACGGTCAAAGTTATGAAGGAGGCACATGATACACCACTGTCTATTCATCCGAGTAGTACCAAGATGTATCGTGACCTTCGTCAAAGGTACTGGTGGTCTAAAATGAAGCAGGACATTGCTCGATATGTTGCTGAATGTGACGTTTGCCATCGCGTCAAAGCAGAACATCAGAAGCCTGCTGGAATTCTGCAACCGCTCCCTATCCCTGAATGGAAATGGGATAAGGTTCAGATGGATCTTATCACTGGCCTTCCCAGATCACAAAAGGGTCATGATGCAATTCTTGTCGTCATCGATCAACTCTCCAAAGTTGCACACTTTCTGCCAGTCAAGGAGACGATCACTGCTAGTCAGTTAGCAGATTTGTATATCTCCAGAATTGTAACACTCCACGGTATTCCGAAGGAGATCAGTTCAGACCGTGGCAGCCTTTTCACCTCAAAGTTCTGGGCAAGTTTCCAAGAAGCAATGGGAACTCATATAACCTAGAGCTCTGCTTATCACCCCCAGTCCCAAGGCCAAGTTGAACGAGTTAATCAAGTGCTTGAAGATATGCTGCGTGCTTGTGTCATTTCATTTGGCAAGAAGTGGGAGGAATCTCTCCCGTATGCCGAATTCTCGTACAACAACAGCTATCAAGCTAGCTTGAATATGGCCCCCTTCGAGGTTCTATATGGACGTAAGTGTCGGACCCCTCTGAATTGGTCAGAAACTGGGGAACGACCGCTCATTGGTCCGGATATTATCCAACACGCGGAAGAGCAAGTCCGTATCGTCCGAGAAAATCTCAAGGCGGCTCAGTCTCGCCAAAAGAGCAATTATGATCGTAAACACTGGGGATCGATCTATCAACCTGGTGAGCAAGCTTATTTGCGTGTCACTCCTATGAAGGGCATTGATCAATTCGGAATCAAGGGCAAATTAGCTCCTCGCTACATTGGTCCCTTCCGCATTCTCGCCAAACATGGACATGTGGCATATAAATTGGAGTTGCCGCCGCAATTCTCTCACCTCCACGACGTCTTCCATGTGTCGCAACTTCGCCGTTGCTTCAAGGATCCGCACCGAGCAGTGGATCATGAATTGCTCGAATTAAAAGATGACCTATCTTATAAGGAGCATCCGATCCGCATTCTTGATCAAGCTGAACGTTGGACCCGTCAGAAGACAACCAAGTTCCTTAAAGTGCAGTGGTTGAATCATACTGAAGATGAAGCCACTTGGGAACGCGAGGATCTTCTTCGCGAGGAATATCCCGATCTTTTTCCTTCTACCTCCTGAATTCTCGGGTCAAGAATTTCTTTTAGAGGAGGAGTATTGTAACACCCCTCTGTATTGAGCAACAGTGATCCATAATGATTATGCTAAGTCACTGTGATTTTGATCATATTTGAATAATATCTCATTTCAAATTCCTCCACTGAATTCAATTCAAATCATAAGTGAAATTTGAAGTTGCTCAAAAATTGCTGAAAAATAGTTCATGTTTTAGCAAATATTCCAAAACAAATTATAGTTCAGGAAAACAACATCACCTATTTGCTAAAATGGGCTAGAGCATTTAAAACAATGCAAAAACAGCAATTTATAAAGCCATTTCATTTATGAAAAATTCAAATGAATTCAAATGGCCTCCAAACATTTTGTGGCAGTACACAATATTCCCTAGTATTTGTTTTGACCAGCTCTACATTTTTGCAAAGTCAATTGATGGCTAAAGAAAATGCAAAAAGCTGCTGGAAAAAGAAAAACAGAAAATAAAAAGGGAAAAGGAGAAAAGCTACTGTGGACTGGGCCTAAGTCCACAGTGCGGCCCAGCCCGCTCCCCACCGTCTCCCTCCTCTCTCTCTCTCTGCGTGTGTCACCGTGCCCGTGGCCGGCGCGCGCAACACCGGCGAAACGGCGACACCGCGGCGCTACAGGAGCCGCCGAGGGGATAAGGACGTGCCCCTCGGCCCCCTCGTCCTCCCATATCCACTTCTTCCCCTCTCCATCGCCTCCCTCGCCCGATCCCGGGTGCGACCGAACGCCGCCGTCGCCGCGCCGCTGCTCCACCGCGGCCACTGACCTCGCCTCGCCTCGCCTCGCCACCATGCCCGTCGTCTTCGCCGTGCTCCGCTACGTCGTCCCCGTCCACGAGCACAAGCCGGGGAGCCCCACCGCACGGATCCGCGCCGCCTTCTTCCTCCTCGGGTCGCCGGCGATCTTCTCTGATTCCGGTGTCGTCTGCTTCTCCTAAACCTTGCAACGGCCACCGTGCGCCACTCGGTGAGCTCCCGCACGGATCCCCTCTCTCCCCTGCCTCTCTTCGCACCGGTAGCCTCCGCGTTTACCATGGCCGAACTCGCCGCCGTCGTCGAGCTCGCCGTCATAGCCACCGCCGCCGCAGCTCGCGTCCGAGCACGGCAACGTGCTCAGCACGCGCCCAGCATCCCAACGCCGCCAACCGCACGCTCTGTCATGCCCTGGATCGACGAAACCGAGCACGCCCGAACTTCGGCGCCGCCCACGAGCTCGCCGCCATCGAGATAGGCCACGCCAGCCCGCGCTACCACCGCGGTTCGATGCGGCTTCGTCTGCTCGTTCGAACGCGGGGTCGCACGCGCCAAACGGCCACCCGTAGCCGAATCCCGCCGCTAGCCCGTGCCTCCGCCGCATTTCTACGTCGCCGGCGATGAGCCGCCGGCCACCGCCGACGTGGCACACCTGGGGTCCGCCCCTGGGTCACTGCCAGTGGGCCCCAGGGGCCCCAGTTGACCACGTTGACTGGTCAACGTGCTGACGAGGCCTCACAGTGCCACTGACACGCGGGCCCACCCGTTAATTAACTATTTTTATAAATAAAATTAACCTAATAGCTAATTAGTCACTGACAGTGGGGCCGCACCTCCCTAATTAAACTCTAATTAGTTTAATTAATATCTATTTAGCCCAGAGTCACTGACATGTGGGTCCCAGCCGTCAGGTTTGACTTGGACCGGCTGGGTTGACTCGCTGACGTCACCCTGACTTAATGCTGGCGCAATAAAACCTTTTTTGTTATTTTTGAATTTAAATTAATTCCAGGATTTTCAGAAAATGGTTTAAATCTTTGAAAAATCATAGAAAATAAACTGTAGCTCGAATCAAAAAGTTTTCTACATGAAAGTTGATCAGAAAAACGAGACGAATCTGAATATGTGGTCAAAATGCTTGACCATTACTCCTATCTAGATGAACATGGAACCTTCCCCTCCGGTTTATCTGTCTGACAGATGCCCTAAGCCGGGAAAATAACCCAGATATTTTCCCGCTTCGTCTGCACCGTGTAGCATCGCGATAGGTCACCACCAGCACAGCATATTGCCATGCCATGCATCTGTGTTGCATTGTTTGCTTTTATTTATTGTTTATTCCCCCTCTTCTCTCCGGTAGACCCCGAGACCGACGCTGCCCCTGAGGACTGCTACTCCACCGACGACCCCTCTTTTGCCGCAGAGCTTCCAAGCAAGCAAACCCCCTTGAACATGCCTATATCACCTATTCTTTCTCCCTCATGCTTGCATTAGAATTGCTACAATTGTTGTCCCGATATTACCTATTCTGATGCATAGCCTGTTTTTGTAAACTGCTATTGATACCTTACCTGCTATCCTAATTGCTTAGTATAAGCTGGTTAGTGAACCATCTGTGGCCCCTCATCCTTGTCCCAGTTGCCCCGCTTTAGTACCAGAGCCCCGATCGAGGTGATCAATGGGCTGAGACCAGCACATCACCGCACACCCCTAAGTTGTACGACTCTGCAGAGCTACCATCGAGTAACGAGGGTGATACCTCTTAACTCACTCATGATGTTGCATCTATAGTATAGCTAGTCGGTTGTGGGTTACCGAGGGTGATTCCTCTTTCACCACCCCCGATGAAGCCTCTGTCGTGCAACCCTTCGAGTGTGAACCCATCGAGGGTGATTCCTCCGGGTTCACCTTGACGGATACATCGAGTGGGAATCCAACGAGGGTGATTCCTCGGATTCCTTCTTGATGTTGTGGACACACGGATACTTTGACTGTACCACAGAAACTTGTTAAAGACGGGTCGGCCCCGAGGGGTACCCGCGAGAGATGTGGAATCGGGTTAACCGTGAGGGTACCCGAGAGATAATTACGTGGCACGGCCGGGCATTCCTGGCCCTTGCCGTAAGTCCATGAGACGGGGCGACGGGGTCACATGATCATGAGTCTCTGCTCGTTTCCGCGAGCTCCCAACACACTAATGGGTTAGGATATGTGATCTGAGTAGGCCTTTGGCCTTTACGCACTAACCACCACGCGGGAATAGTATGGGCACTCGGCGTCGTATGTATCAGCCGAAGCTCTCCAGATGTCAGCAGTTGAGCGGCGCGCGCCGGGTTGGACTGGGAAAGCCTGCGCTTGTATTAATGGGGTTAGGTCTGCTCACCGGTCGCGTTCGCAACGCGCAGGAGTGCAAAGGGCGATGGGCCCAAGACCCCTGAGTGCTTAGGATTTAGACCGGCGTGCTGCCCTCTCTGTTGAGCCTAGGTAGGGCTACGACGTGTCGATCAGCCGAGGCCGGGCATGGACCGAGTAAGTTGGTGCACCCCTGCAGGGAAGTTGGTGCACCCCTGCAGGGAAGTATATCTATTCGAATAGCCGTGTCAGCGGTAACAGGACGCTCGAAAAGTATCCCGATCTACTACAACTAGAACTGGATACTTGTGATCATAATAATATGTAGCTTCGGGATCGCTTTCTCGCAGGGAGTCGAGGAAGGATCTCTAGGCATTGTTACTACTTGTTGCTACTACTATATTTATGTACTAATCTGCACTCTTCTAATGCTGCAAGACGCTGAAGATGCTAGTCTTCGATAGGCTAGGCCCTCTCTCTATTCTGGCATTTCTGCAGCCCAGTCCTCTGATACAGCCCTTTCACTTGATACCGATGCATAATTAGTATAGATCTGATATAAGTCTTGCGAGTACTTTGGATGAGTACTCACGGTTGCTTTGCTTCCCCTTTTCCCGTACCCGATTGCTGCGACCAGATGACGGAGCCCCGGAGCCAGCTGCCCCCGTCGACGACTACTACTACCCCTCTGGTGGAGAGTACTACTACGTGGAGACCACCGACGACCAGGAGTAGATAGGAGGCACCCAGGCAGGAGGCCTGCGCCCTTTCGATCAGTGTCGTTGTTTTGCTCAGCCTTCTTAAGGCAGATCTGTTTAACTTTTATGTCTGTACTCAGATATCTGATGCTTCCGCTGATGCTTGTGTGAGTCAAGCTTATGTATTCGAGCCCTCGAGGCCCCTGGCTTGTAATATAAAGCTTGTATGACTTTATTTGTGTTTAGAGTTGTGTTGTGATATCTTCAAGTGAGTCCTTAGGCTTGATCGTGTGCATTTGCGTGTATGGTTAGTGCACGATTAAGTCGGGGCGTCACAGTACCACGGATAGATTTTGCTGCCGCCCTCATGAGCCTCCTCAAATTCGTGAAGAAAAAGCAAGAACGACTTCCCAGCTTGCATCCCGAATTGTGTAGCAATGTCAATCCAGTTTGGACCATGGAAATACGTTCTCCCTCCCTCGTTGGTGAGAGTGAGGGTCGAGGGAATGCCATTTTTTTAATTGCATCATGTCGAACTGAATCGTCCACTCCTCATCGATGGCCAGGTTGGCCACACGCAAGAACTCCTCCCTTCCCCAACAAGGGATACGCTGAGCATGAAAAAAAGAAAACAAAAATTAGACAATTGTGGGCGCAACATTACCAAACCACAAGCTATAACACTAATTAAATGGAACATGCCACCCACTCCATAAAGTCGTCATGAAGATCGACACATATCTCATTGCAAGTTAGGTGAACTTTGTAACAGGCACCTATCCTCCTGTCGCCACAGAAGTGGCATCCTTCGTTCATTGCCTACGTTCATGTTAAGTATAAGACATGGATAGAAGAAAAGGCTACCAGTTATGTAACTGTATTAAACATCAACCAATAGTAAAGACTATGGATGGACAGAAAAATTGGGCATGACTTATGCTAAAAATGAAACATTGAGTGTCTGAAATCTCGCAAAACGGAAATTAATCAACGCTTCACGATATTTTCTACACTCTTTTGAAGCCTTGTATTGTTGGAGAACTCCAAATAAATATGCATGTGAATATTGATACGGATAAGACATGGATAGAATTAACGGCTACCAGTTATGTAACTATATTTAACATCAACCAATAGTAAAGACTATGGATGGACAGAAAAATTGGACATGACTTATGCTAAAAAAAATGAAACATTGAGTGTCTAAAATCTCGCAAAACGAAAATTAATCAACGTTTCACGATATTTTCTACACTCTTTTGAAGCCCTTTATTGTTGGAGCACTCCAAATAAATATGCATGTGAATATTGATACGGATAAGACATGGATAGAATTAAAGGCTACCAGTTATGTAACTATATTTAACATCAACCAATAGTAAAGACTATGGATGGACAGAAAAATTGGAGATGAATTATGCTAAAAAATGAAACATTGAGTGTCTGAAATCTCGTGAAACGGATATTAATCAACGTTTCACGATATTTTCTACACTTTTTTGAAGCCCTGTATTGTTGGATAAGACATGGATAGAATTATAGGCTACCAATTATGTAACTACTTCACTTTCATCACCAACAAACTGTGCTAAGCCACAACTTCTAAGATACAATAGTATTGCACTACTTCACTTTCATCACCAACAAACTGTGCTAAGCCACAACTTCTGAGATACAATAGTATTGCACTACTTCACTTTCATCACCAACAAACTGTGCTAAGCCACAACTTCTAAGATACAATTTATTATTTTTAATTGAAATGTATGAAAAATATTGCCAACCACATAAATAATGACATCTGGAGTTGTATACCTAGAGTTGTTGCACTTTCATCTGTTACTACCATGTCATATATGGCACAAATATATTAGTCTTCGACCCTTAGATAGATAGGGCAATACCTGTGCACTGCTTGAGCGCGAGGCGGAGGAGGGATCAGTAGTAGCCTCAGAGGTGGAGGAGTCGGCTGCCGATGGCGGTGTCATGCCCCCGCTGCTGGTGGAGAAAGCCATGGTGACTAGGGGCGACGGCGGAGGAGGCCCGGTAACTAGCGGGCGACGGCGGAGGAGGCCCGACGACTAGGGGGCCGCGACAGAGGAGGGCCCCGGCAACGAGGGGTCCGAGGCAGAGGAGGGCGTGGCGGAGGAGGCCGGAAGGCGCGGCAGAGGAGGGTTTAGGGCCAGGCAGCCGCGGTGGCGATAGGGGGGCGTGGCGGAGGAGGCGGGCGACGATGAGGGCGGAGGCGGCGTAGGACGACAGCCGCGGCGGCGAGCATGGCACGATGGCGGAGGAGGGGCGTGGCGGCGGCGAGGCACGTGGTTGGGGGTCGAGGGCGGCGAAGACCGAAGAAATTTGAAACTGCCTTTTCGTGAGAGGGCGGAGGGGTGGTAATTTGGGGGAAGTTGTAACTTTCGTGGACGGGTTTAGCTGTGGCGGGTGCTGCCGGCTGCCCGCCACAGGTTCTTTAACCTACCACTGGCGGGCAGTAAGCAGGACCCGCCACAGCTATGTTCTGTAAAACCGAACATCCGGCAAGGATAACTAGTGGCGGTTGCTAGTCACCGCTCGCCACTGCTTGGTCATCTACCTATGGCGGGCGCTAGGTAGAACCCGTCACTACTGAGTTACGCAAACAAGTCCCGCCCAGGAGATATACCTGTGGCGGGCAACGAGTTCTGCCCCCCACAGCTACGCTCTTAGCTGTGGCGAGCAGTCTTTGCTACCCGCCACTGCTTGTTTTCGAAAATAGCTGTGGCGGGTGCCTCACCTCGCCCGCCACTTATTTGGGTTCACCTATAAGCCCTTTCCTAGTAGTGCACCCACCGAAGAACCGCAGCACAAAACCTCCAAGCCATGTTTCCGTACACACGATGCTCCCAACAGAGGAACGGCGCCAAGACGCCGCCATCGCCGGTCCAAGACCTAGGCTTTCGCCCGGAGACAGCAACCCAAACAAGAAGGGAAGATGCCGACGCACCTAAGCGACGCCTCCAAGGAGGAAAACGACACCCACAGACGCCATCGCCGCCAGCACCGACAAAAGACAGGTAGGATTTTCATCCGTAACACCGTCCACCTCCCACCCCTCGCGAAGAATTGAGGCCACATCGTTTGTGTTGGGACACACCACCGCTGTCGCAGCACCTCGCCATCGTGATCATAGCATGACGGAACACCGACACCCTGCACGTTGAGGCCACGCAGTCCATCTTCCACCACCCGCACAGCCAGGGAAAAACAGCTCCAACTCACCAACCAGGTCCAGCACGGCCAGGAACCGCCAGCACCACAAGCCGCTGCAGGTCACACCACTCCTGGCGGACCACCCCGCAGCGGGCACAGCCCTGGGACTCACTGACAAAGAGCCACCTTGAAGGCATCCAGGACAGGGACGCGCGCACCACCACGATGCTCCCTGCAACGAGCCGCTGGATCGGGCGTAGGAAGCCAAGATCCAGCCCGTGCCACCGCCACACTCTCCCACGGCGTCACCTGCAGCTTCCTCGCCGGCGTCCGCAGGAAGCAGACCACACACCTAGCCCACCGCAGCAGTTCCCGGCCGCCACTTGCGCAGCCACTCCTGGCCAAGATCCGCCGCCACCATGACTAAGGGCGCGCAGCTCCTCTGACATCCACCAGGCACCAAGAAGACCGCCGAGCACCAGCACCTTCACCTCGAGCCCGCGACCGTGCTCCGCCTCGCCATACGCACCTCGCCGCACGCCGCCTCACCGAAGAGCCCCACCGCGCCGCCCCCTTGACGCCGCTCCCCCGCGCGAGGGAGGCCCATCGGGGCGCGCAACCTCGCCCGCCGGCGCCGACGATGGCAGCGGCCAAGGGAGCACGGGGATGAGGGCTCGTGGGGCTAGGGATTTCGCCTCCGGAGCCGCCCGCGCGAGCGGCTCGGGAGGGAGGGAGGGGAAAGTTTGGTCTGGGGACGCGATTTGAAATGACTGGGAGGAACGCACTCGCAAAATGCAGCTTTTTAGAGATTTCAATATGGTCTACGTACGGAGCAAAATGAGTGAATCTATACTTTAAAATATGTCTATATATACATCCGTACGTAGTTCATATTTAAATATGTAAAAAGTCTTATATTTAAAAACGGAGGGAGTACTTTCTTTATGCCTCCCTTCCCGCCCCACAACCCTTGGATCGGACTCTGGTAAAGGTGGCCAAACACATCTGGTAAATGAGGCAAGGTCGGGCCGGGTCGGGCTTTTCGGGCCGGGTCGGGCCGGCCGGGCCGGGTATACCTCTAACCAGACGTACCCCTTGAATTTCAGGTGGGCCGCAGCCCTCACTAATGTCCAATTAAAGCCCGCCAAATCATCCATCACGTAAGGTTCGTAGAAACGTCTTCGCAGATGTAGCATTGCTCCTGTTGTAGCCGATAATACTAGATTCACGGGCAACTAACCACGGACTTTCACGGAGACCTGTGCGTTTCTTTCTCTAATTGGTCCCCTCTGATTTTCACCGGTGGGTCTGCCTCATTTAATTAAATCTCAGCCAATCAAATCCTAACCACCTTGTAAATCCCCTATAAAACTCCGTGTGTGTAGCATTACTCTGTTGTAGCCAACCGTCATTGGATTGAACTGAGTACGTAAAGTTTTCGTATAATGTGTACGTAGAAATAGCATTGCTCTTTTCTTTTTAAGTGTGGAACACATCTTACTTCCTATGCCCAAAATCGTTACCCTTGCACTAATAATCTAGCTGAAACGAGTCGCACACAAGATTGCGAAAACGAGTCGCCAAGTCATGTTACATTCGCATAGCATTTGCTAATTAAATTTGCAAGGATTAGAGCATCTCCAAATGGCGCGCTTCGTCTCGGCGCGGTATAATTCTTTTACAGCGTCAAAATTGTCTTTTTGCGCGCGGGAGTGACGAAGAGCTTTTCCAGATGCACAAAAACACGGCGACAATCCAACGGCCCCACCTGCAGCAACCCGCGCGCACAATCCGGCACCCCAAATTTGTAGCCCAGCAGCCCGCGCGCACACCCGTGCGTTAAAGTTTTTTGTGCGCGCTCTATTTTACAGCGTCTGCTGGAGCGCTGTTTTTTATCTTCGGCGCACAAAAATGATGGTTTTTAGCGCGTGAGGCATTTTTTGGACGCCTGTTGGAGATGCTCTTAGGCTGGGCGGATCAGTAAAACAGATTGCCCTGGCCTTTGATCCTGAAGGGCATCCCGAAGTTCTGGTACACCCTTATCTCGCCGCTCAAGGTCGCCGTGACTACCACCAAGCCCCATGCGTTGCCGCTGTCCGAGGCGTTGGCTCCGCTCTTGCCGGCGTGCCCTAGCGGGCCCGAGTGCGGCGACGGCGCGGCAGGGCTGCTCAGCTCGCCGCTCTTGCTCACGTCCGGCTTGGCGGCGTGGCTCGCCATGCTGCACACATCGTCGTTGCACGACACGACGCCATGGTGCGACTGCGGGCTGCCGGGCAGGGTCGGCGAGTGGGTCCACGGGACGGCGGCGGAGACGTCCTTGCAGTAGAAGTTCTCGTAGGAGCGGATGGTGCACCACGTCTTGGGCTTCATGCCGATGCCGATGGCCGCCGCGGCGGGCGCGCTCCGGGTGGTCCTCCAGATGTAGACGTGCGAGTCCTCGCTCGCGCACACCACGTACCGCCCGTCGGAGGTGTAGGCCGCCGCGATCTGGCTGCTCGTGTTCTTGAATCCTGCGTTGTTCACTTGTCATCTTCTTTCTCATTTTTATTTTGGAGGGAAAAAAAGAAACAATTCCTTCCTCGAAACTGGATTTGTTGGTCGGCTTGGTGGCCGTGTTAATTAAGTACAGTACCTCTGAACTTCTGGACCATGGTGACGCCGTCGAAGACGCGGATCTGCGAGTCGGCGGAGGTGACCAGCACTTCCGACGGGTTCCCCGGGGCAAACTGGATGACGTCCAGGAGCATCAAGATGAGTAGTCTACGTTAGATAGAGTCATGGTAAAATCAATCAGAATTGTGGTGCATACAACCTGGAATCCGGTGATCTTCTTGGCCTGCGACTTGCGCTTCTTGCTCTGGACGTCGATCTGCGCCTCCGGGCTGATCTTGCAGTCTGTAACCGTGCCACGAGATTAAGCAAACATGTGTGCTCGGTCAATACAGAATTCCGTGATACAAAATGTACTACCTGCTGTCTTGTAGAACCGACAGCTCCCTTGGTGCGAGCCGATGATGGCGCTCTTGGGTTGTTCGTGTCGACAACCAACGACGGCGTGTCAGAAACATGAACAAATAGGCGACGCCATGTCTGGAGAAATGTCGACGGCGCCGGGGCACACGTACCTGGCCGTCGGGGGAATAGGAAGCGGCGGTGACCATCTCGTTGACGTCGGTCCAGTCGACGACCTGCCGGTTGGGGATGCTCCACAGGCGCACCTTGGCGTCCAGCGAACCGCTGATGAAGTACCGGTCATCCACCGGGTTGAACTGGATGCTCGTCACTGCACACGGTCGGTCCCTGTTAGGAACAAGAAACGTACTCCTACTACGTAACCACGCTCACTGACCGTAGTCGCTGTGCGAGAACTTCTTCAGGCAGGCCTTGTTCGCCGTGTCCCACAGCCGCACCGTCTTGTCCATGGACGACGACAGCAACTGCGGCGACAACAAGCCGTACGTACGTGTCAACAAGTGTTTATGCTATGCGTGAGTATGTATGATGAGATGGGCAAGACCTGATCGGACTTGGACCAGGTGAGGTCCAGCACGTCGTCCTCGTGGCCCTCCAGGACGCACAGCGCCTGCTCGGCCAGCGCGAACACCTTGTCGGGGACCACGAGGTGCTCCGGGAGCGCGTCCCTGCCGGTCTTGCCACCCTTGGTCGTCGACTTCTTGGACAGCCCCGGCGCCTGCGACGATCCGTCCGCCACGCCGGGCAGAGGGGGCAGGGACCCGTCCTGCGGCACGGCGCTCGGCGGCGCGCTGGTCTCCACCACCTCCCACACGCGCACCAGGCAGTCCTCGCCTGCGCTCGCCAGCCGCCGCCCGTCCGCGCTGAACTTGATGCTCCATATGGACCCCTCGTGCGCCTGGACCTCCTGTTAGTTGCACATACACACCACACCCACACCGTGATTATTAAGAGTTGCTTGCTTACTTGCATGCATTTCTCAGTGTACCAGCCGGGTACCTGGGACATGTACAATCCAGTGAGCTCCTTGCTCGACTTGCCATAGTTTTGAACCTTGAGCTTCTCCGTGGACGTCGAGGAGGAGGAAGGTGGAACGGCTGCACTGGCGGGGCCCGTACTGGGGGCTGCGTCTGTGGCCATGGTGGCGGGGACAGGCTTACCATTGTCTTGGATGAAGCCGATGGTGGTGGCGACTGACTTGATGTTCTTGAGCCATCCGCCCTTCTTCTTGCCCGCCGACTTGTCGCCCTTGGGCGGTGCCGCGGCTGCAACCGGAGGCATGGGCTGGCTGTGGTGCTGGCTCGGGCCGCGGCGCATTAGGTGCTTCATGATGGGGGTGTTGCCGATGAACTTCTCGATCTCTTCCAGACCCAGCTGCACGCCGGTCTGGTTCTGGTCCTTGGGCGCAGCCATGACGGTGCCCTCCTTGCTTGTGTCCTGTTTCTTGGTCTGGCCGCCGTCGTCCCCGTCGCCTTTGGTGCCTTTATCCGCGGGCGCTGATGCCGGCATGGTCACGGCGGGCATATCACGTGTCGCTTTAAACTTATCGATGAGTGAGCTGCTGCAGGGGTCGTGCGGGCTGAGCAAGGAGCGAGCACGACGCAGAGACGGCTTTCCGGAGCCGTCTCGCACGGCGAGGGAGCCGTCTGACCGGCGTCTCGTGATGGGCTTGGCCGGCGGCTGTTTGAGCATGTCGCGCGCGGCGGCCAGTCCCGACGGCGGCGCGTGAGTTGTCTCCGCGGCGGCAACGCTGGGAGTCGGGGTGTTGGCGGCGGGTGCGACGGGCAACGACGGTGGCATCTGCTGCATCCTCCTGGAGACGCTCCGCGGCACGTCGATGAAGCGCTTCTTGGTGCTGTGGCGGCGCAGCGCGAGGTCCCGGCTGCTGACCATCCCCAGGCCCTGGTGCAGACGGCGGCGGCGCTCCTGGATGGACATGGGCTCGTCGGACATCCACATGTCGTACTTGGACGCGTCCTCCATCTCCGGCTCCGGCTCCAGGTCCTCGTCCTCCAGCAGCACGGCCGACTGGGGCCGGCGGAAGCTCTGGAAGTTGTGGTCACCCATGGCGGAGGAGAAGGAGGCACGGGCCTCTTCCTCGTCATCGTCGGAGGGGTGGTCGGTGTCGATGTGGATGCCGGACGGCACGCGGTCGAGGCAGTGGAAGAATGCCTCCTTTTCGCCGTCAGCGCCCCTCATCTCAATGTCGAGTTCTTGGCCTTGCCCGATGCGCGTGGCATAGCACCGTGGTTCGCGCGCGCGGAGAGAAGGGGGGGAGAGAGATGGGAGGGACGGAGAGGAGGGTGGTGGCGCTGCTTGTGCCAAGTTTAGGTTGGTGATTTGAGAGGTGGATCAATGAGAGTGCTTTTCAGGTGGGTTTGGTTTGAAAGAGTCGCGACGTGCATGGGCAATGAGCAGCGTTAAGGATCGAATCAAAATACTTCGATCCCAAACCAAACCTAGATGTAGCAAGCCATCTTTCTTTCTTTCTTTCTTTTTGCGGGGGAGATGTAGTAAGCCATCAACAATGTATCATGGCATTGCTTTAGTTGAGATTGTCCTTTCTTTCTTTCTTTCTTTCTTTCACAGCATGCTAAAGTTACTAAGCAACATCTCAAGCTTACACCATTTGCAAGGCACAGTTTTTATGGAATGATTGAACCACGAGTGCACACGTTGACAAGTAGAGCATATCAAGGAAATGATTCATATTTACGCCTGAATAAAGGACCGGTAGCAAGTCACACAAGGTGGATTATTATTATTATTTTATTTGCAACACGGAAATACTCTACCTGCATTAGGACTCCTCTCCTCCCTACCTAGGCCTGTTGTCTAACCTGGAGAGAATTGAGCTTCTTATTTATTTCTGTGAATTTCTCTTTTAAACGCTTCATCTGAATTCAAGAGCAAAATGTTAGGTTGGAGACTGATAAAGGTAGCTACAGTATATGGTAAGTGACTAATTAAAATAAAATGGTTTCAGAGACTATCTACCTGCTTCAATTCGATTTCCAGCTCTCGCTTCTTCTGCCCAAGTGAGTGGCGCAGCTGGGTGACGCTGAAGATGCTGTCAAGATCGTCTTCCAAAGCTGATTCAAGGTCTTCTCGTAGAAGAGCCGCTAATTTGTCAACAATTGGCATCAGGAGGAAGCAATTGAACTGCGATTGTATAATGAATGAGCCAAAGCATTAACAACATAAGTAGAACATATCTACACGGCTAGAAAGTGCAAGGTTTACTGCATCCAGACCTTTAGTTCTGTAGTGACAAGAAAATGCTCTTTGATCCCGTGAAAAATCTGGTGAACCAGTGCATACACAAGTCGCTCAGATGAGGGCGCCAGCCTTCGGTTCCACAGCGTGCTGTCCAAGAGATCCACCAGTCTCGTTTCTGACACACCACCCGATGGATTTGAGTCTGAAGTATGACTAGATTTCAGCTCTCCCTTTGGTCTATCCTGTTTACTGTCATTCAACCCAGAGGATTGCTCATGCAGCCCAGCTGAGTGGGCAGTATGTGTGTTAGCACATAATTGCTCCGGTGCAACAAACGAATCCAGAAAATGTCGCAATCCGGCACGGTTCTGTATCCAATGTAGCATATATCATTAGGCAGGTCGATAAAAAATAACTAGTTTTAATTACCAAGTAAATAAATTTACCTTGTTATGAAGGGACCAGGTAACATAACGAGTGGTGCTCTCCAAATCTTCCATACATCTGCATTACATATTTGAACATGAAAAAACTAGGTCAACAGATAAAAACAACACATAAGAATGCATCTGTGGTACCACAAAGCACGTGAGACAAAAGTCTGACATCACTGGTTGCAATATAAGCTATGGAATACACTGAATATAACACCCAGACATCATAAGGAGGCAATTGATGTGGTGCGGATATGGTTTGCTACATAAAAAGGAGGACATCTAACAACATCAGTGAATAAATTTCTGAAAAGGAAGCATGGAGAAAATAACCAGTTGGCAAAGGATTCAGGCATTCTAGTGGCTGCCAAGTGCCAACATTACTACTACCGCATGCTTGATAACAATAGGAAGCATCGTTGAAGGAAATGTACATTAATTTCATAAATTATGTAACTACTAAGTTAGACAACAACTTTAACGTCTCCTAGATAGAGTCACAGATAGATGTTTAGTTTAATGATGCCTGTAGACAAGAGGAAATGTTAGAACATATATTTAATTTGAACAAGCCTCAAGGAGTTAGTTGCAACTGAGTTTGCAATATAATGTGACTAGAGCGCACACAACCAATAAACTGAAAGATAATAATTTTAAGGTATTGGAATCGAGAACACCATCACCTTTCACGGCACGATTGCTCGGTAGATTCAGCAAACCTGTTGAAAGCAGCTTGGACACGCTTCACAAGTACATCATGGCTGCTAAAGTGCTCAGCGTCCTTCTGTTGGAGTTTTACCAGAGCATTAGTAATGGAAAAAATGAAAATACATGAATTAAATAAGCTGTGGATAGAGATTAGTACCTCCAGCAGAAAAACAGATATCGGACTCAGTCTTTTCAGTATGTACAACAGCCTAAAACTCAACTGCACCAGACAAAAGAGGAGATTTATTTTAATTGAAGGAACATATTAATCAGAGGAAAGCCCAACCTTATCCAACCACAGGGAATTTCAACTACTTTCTATAATTATGTTCACTTTCATTTGATTTCAAATGATTTATATGGAAATATTTTTCACATGTTAGCCTCAGTCCAGAACAGAACGAAGCACCGAGCATGGAAAACATGGTTGATGATTTTGTTGAAACCATAATCACACAAATAATATGCAAGAGCTGCAGTGTGACTGTACAAGTCTGGAATGGGCAGCCATGAATAAAGGTGAAGAGGGGCATCTATGCATAGTTTATTGATATGCCCACAGTTCAGGCGAGCTCACTAACCTGATGAAGGAAAGGCTCAAATGTGTCGCGTGCTTTTGCCACAGCAATTACACAAGCAGTCCTAGCAAAACAATATCAAAAGTGAATACTATATAAGTACAAAAGAAGCATTTCTAACGTGTGGAAAGAGAATACCTGGAGTAATTTGTCCCATCATGAATATCTTCAACTCCACAAGCGTTGACTATTTCCTCCCTAGTAATCGGGGGGCACTTGATACTTCCAACAACCAGACGAAATTCAGCCATTGCCCGATGGTATTGTGCACCACCGTAAAGACGCATTCCAGCATTCTGAGAACCAAAACATATTACGCATTTGCATTACAAAAATACATATCAAAGACTCCAGTAGTTATAAGAGCAGTGTCATGGTTTATGGGTATACATTACATGAAGGGCTGAGCTTGAGCTTTCAAGACAAAATGTGGTTACCTTCTCCACGAGAATTTTTTGGGGGATTAAAGGGTTGGAAAGAAGTTATGAAGTCAAGCGAGTCCGCAGCAGCCCCCCGGTAAACAAATCATCTAATTAACCTCCTAAAATGGACTCGACAACTATAGCTAAAAGGGAAATATAGGCCACTGAGACTGAATGAGTCAGCTTGCTCCCCACTGAATGAATTCCGACGCCACACATGAGAAGAACATCATCCCAGCCTCGAGTAGCGGCAAAAATCCGACCCCCCCCCCCCCCCCCCTCATATTTCTAGCCTAATTTTGTTTTGTTCTTGCCAATTTCGAAAATAGCCACGCTCAATTTCGAGATTTTGTTGTTTCTAGTGAGATTTTGTTGGATTTGATCCATGGATCCCGTGTTATATGAGTCGATCTACCTTTGATTTGCGTCCACTTGGCCAATTTTGCCCCAATTTTTCTTTTTCCTACCTCCAGTTTTGAGTTCTCCCTCGAGTTGACCCATACCTGCCTGGGCAAAGTCAGACTATCCGACATAGGGTCAGATAGTCCGACTTGTTGGACAGTCCGACCTTTTGTCTGACTGTGTATCCGACTTTGTCCAACAGCCCACATCTCCGGCATCTTCGCCAGCTTTGACCTAGGACTTCATCGACAAGTACCACTACACAGCCTTCATCGACCAACAAGCTCGCCTTCGACGACGATCCATCCATCCTTTTGACACCGACACCAGAAGCAAGGCTGGTCCCTTCCGATTTTGTCAAGGTAGAGGTGTCGACGAGGTATACCATTCCGTCACACAAACTTTACCTTCATTGCCATTACCCTTGTGAGCCATCCATTCCTTTGCGAAAACCTTGATCCTACCGAGACTAGTTCATCAAGTATTGTCGAGCATCGATCACTTGTCTTCCTTAGTCACCTTCGATCTCATTGATCTTTCGGTACCTTGTGAGGTCTGTTTTGGATCCTCGCATTATCTTGATAGCTATACTCTTGTGATTTTGATCTTGGCTCAAAGTGAAAAGGCAAAAGGAAGAAAAGAAATATCAAATAAATTGTACGCAAAAAGGTGCAGAGAGCACAAGAAATACGAGTGCCAAGGATGCTTATAGGAAAATGTCAAGCTTTGATAGTAGTAGAGTGGTAGTCAAGTGATCGAATCCTTGCCCTCTACGTTCATTCGAGCAAGCGTCTCTCCTCGAGTTTGTGCAACACGAGCTTAGTCTTCGCTAGGCCAATTTTGTATGCTCATTTACTTGGTTGCATAAGCCCCATCATCTTTGTGTGTGCACTTTTTTTCTTTTTGCCTCTCTATCCTTAAAATTGAGATCGCTTGCGTAGCATTTTGAGTTCATTGCGGTTCACTTCCAACTTTTACAAAATCTTAACTTCAACTTGCTTGATTTCGTGCCACCAATCCCTACCAAGCTCCACTATAAACCCTTGTGTGTAGGTGTGAGATTGGACAAGGCTAGATACCAAGTTATTCACTTTGCATTAACATGTGTGACATCGTGTGATCCTTCACCAACATCAGAAAGGGGTAACTTTGGTATTGTTCATCTCCATTCCTACTCACACTTTGCCGAGTATGATGGATAGGGAAGGTACTTCTTGTCCGGTTTTCGACGACCAAGAGGCCCCACACAACTTCCTCACCAAGTTTCACCACTTCGGACTCCAAAGAGCTACGAACGATGCAAATATCATCTTAAATGAGCGCATCAAGAACCTCTCCGCTGACATGCGCTAATCTGATGCCTCGACGCCAAGATGGACATGCAAATGGACCGCATTCAAGAAACGTTCAACAATCGCAAATCGTCTTCACCTTCAAGACGACACTCGAGTGCAAGTACCTACGGGATGCCATCCGGCGCAAGTACCACCGCTCTCGACGCCGCCACCACCATGAAGAACAAGAGCATGAACGACCGCCACAACCTCATAGTGGCAATGGCCTTCAAACCCGCATTCTTGACCGTGAGCATCGAGAACGACAAGCTCAAGAGGAACATGCAGCAACGAGCGCCACCATCAAGATGAAGAAGATGACTGCAATGTTCATCGCCAAGAAGAAGCTCGTCATCAAGAGCAAGCAAATCAAGCACATGAAGCCCTCTGTGCACAACACCACCTTTACGAAGAACATGCAAGGCAAGCACGAGTGGCAAGACAAGAAGACGAAGCTCGCATGGAACAACGTCATGAAATGCGCCGCATAGCAAATGCACCTCGCATTGCTCGCCAAGAACAAGACGAAGAGCGAGTCGCCAACCGACACCCTCCACGACAAGAACAAAGGCGACTCCGCAACAATCAAGACGGCGAAGAACGCCTCGGTAAGCTCAAGTTCACAATGCCAAAGTTCTCTGGCGGCCCCAACCCCGAAGAATATCTTCCGTGTCCACAACTGCAACGAGGCGAAGAAAATGGCGATGGCCTCACTCGAGTTTGATGAGTATGTTCTCATATGGTGGGAACAGGTTATTGAACGTCGACAAGAGCAAGTAGAACCTCCCATCACTACTTGGGATACTATGAAGCAAGATTTGTGCCACACTATACTCGCGATCTCTTCAAGAAGCTCCAAATTATTAAGCAAGGGACCAAGTCCGTCGAAGAATACTACAAGGAGATAAAAATCGCGATGATCCGAGCCAATGTGAAGGAGTCCGATGAGCAAACCATGGCTCGTTTTCTCAATGGGCTCAACCAACCCATCAAGCAGATTGCGGATTTCCAACCATACAGCAACACGCTAGAGTTGGTCCATCAAGCAACAAAAGCAGAGCAACAAGTACAAGAAGATGCCAAGTACTCCAAGTACTCATCCTACACATCAAGAACCTTCAACACCAACTCTCAAGTCTCTTCAAGCACGGCGTCTTACACTCGAGCTACACCTACTAGTGGTGCTACTACAAGCTCCAATTCTCCGGTGAATACTTCAATTCGGCCAACTACAAGTGCCTTCAAGCCTCGCACTATGACAAGCACCACTCCATGGGACATCACCGACAAAACAAGCCAAATCCAATGTTGTCCTACAAGACGGGCAATGATCATCAATGAAGATGGCGAGTATGATTCCAGAATTGAAGGAGAATTGGAAGCTTTGGACAATGTTGCTCGACACCGGCAAGTCAATGATGACGAAGATGATCAAGTCTTTTGTGACAACGACTCAGGTCCCATCCTTGTTGTCTCCAAGATTTTGACTATTCAACAAGACGACGACAACCAAAGATGTCATATCTTCCACACCAAAGAGGGAATCAATGAAAGATCTATCAAGGTTATCATAGATGGCGGGCTATGCACCAAATTGCACCTCAAGTACAGGCGACACTCAGGGCCATACAAGGTGCAATGGTTGAGTGACACCAGCGCAATCAAGGTCAAGCACACGGTGGAAGTATTCTTCAAAACTGAAGCTTATGAGGGCACGGTGGAATGTGATGTGGTGCCCACGACCGTGTGCCACCTATTCCTAGGAAGGTCATGGCAATTCGACCGTGGAGCCATGCACAATGGTCGCACCAACCAGTATAGCTTCAAGTGGAAGGGCAAGGAGTACGTGCTTCGTCCCATGTCACCCAATCAAGTCATTGCCGACAAGGCACAAGCTCCACCAAGACATTCACATGATCATGGAGAACCTAGTGGGCGAGAGAACCACAATAAAATGAGTGAGCGCCACAAGCAAAAAATGAGTGTCTCCATGATGAGTGCAAACAAGGACATAGTTCTCTTATCCACCAAAAGAGATTTGAGGGAAGTGAGCGAGAGCCCATCACATGTGCTCCACTTTGTACTTTTGTACAAAGAGGAAGCCATTTTGACTAACGACTCACCCTCACTTCCTATCTCTATGTCTCGTGTTTTGCAGGATTTTGAGGGTGTGTTCCCCCTGAGACGCCACTGGGACTTCCTCCACTACGCGCGATTGAACATAGGATAGATCTCATTCCCGGCGCACCACTACCAAACCGACCCCTTACCGCGTCAACCCCGAGGAGACAAAGGAAATCCAACGCCAAGTACAAGAGCTCCTCAACAAAGGGTATGTTCGCGAAAGTCTTAGGCCTTGTGCGGTACCAGTTATCATTGTCCCTAAGAAAGATGGCACTTGGCGCATGTGTTGCGATTGCCGCCCCATGAACAACATTACGGTTCGCTATAGGCACCCCATCCCACGTTTAGATGACATGCTTGATGAACATAGTGGTGCCACTATTATCTCCAAAATTGATTTGAAGAGTGGTTATCACCAAATCCACATGCAAGTAGGGAATAAATGGAAGGCAGCTTTTAAAACAAATTTGGTTTTTATGAATGGTTAGTCATGCCGCCTGGGTTGTCTAATGCCCCTAGCACCTTTATGCGCTTAATGAACCATGATCTCAGACACTTCATTGGAAAATTTGTTGTGGTCTATTTTGATGATATTCTCATATATAGCAAACACACTGGAAAAGAACTTACAGGCATCATCTTGTTTGGGAGCTGGAAATTCTCGCTTCCAGTAAATGTTCCTCCATTGATCCTCTCATTAATTAAAGTTTCTCCTAAAGGCCCAAGAGTTCCGAGAAATTGTTAGCACAACACAGTTAACAAGAAACTCTCTTTCAAAATGAACCGGAGGAGATAAAACACTCACCAAACTTATCAGGAGGTGCCACCACCATGCCTTTCAGTAGCAAAGATAACTGAAACACGAGATAGTAAACAAATCTTCAGATTTATATCAAGCTGTTTTTTCCTGGGTGCTAGATTCAGTTAAAAATTCAGCAACATATGTTTCATGCACATACAATGAAAAAAAGGTTTTGCACCATTACATTAATTGATAAATATGCTGCAACCTAGAAGTATGGCCATATATTTAAAATAACATTCAAAGATTATTTGTTGTCCTTGTAATACATGAAAAATGCTTCATTTAAAATAATGCAAGACACTGTCGGTATTTAGCTAGAGTAGTAACCACTAAGCACCTTTGTCAAAAATGAATCATGGAACAGGCGAGCTTTCTCCTTTAGTTTTGCTTCGTCCAAATCACTGTCCAGATACAGAATGCCATTAGAAGGATAGCAGGCTTCTTGAATGAAAAGCTTGGCTACAAAGCACATGAGGACAGAACGAACAGACCGCCTTAGCTTTCTTTTCTTCATAAACTTAGTACTTCAGATAACCTGTTCTGCTATATGGAAGTGAGACTAGAACATAGTTTTTGTTCCTCTTTTCTTTACTAACAGTATAAACATACTCCAAGACAGATTAATTTGTCACTTTCAGGAAATATTGGAGGCATTACACTGAATTGCTGGTGCAGCAAATGTGCATACAAAGCTGGCTTGCGATTATCAGAGAAGAAAAAAGTTCTTTTCAAAAGTGCAGAGGAAAATAGTTCATTCACCAACTCATCCAAATAGTTGTATAAGATAAGCTTCGAACTCCAACAGGGTAGCATTGTACTCTAGGAAATGGATCACAAGTGGTGTTAGGGGAAATAAATCTAGATTATAGGGCCACTTAAGTGCACTAAACTATATACATACTTGCTGACAATCAAGTAAGTTATCACCTGATTTCTTGTGTGACTTTGCGCAACTTCCTCGATGCAGTGCGATGTTCCTTCTCAAGAAGTGGAATAATCGACGGAACACTCTCGATGTACCTTGTTCATATTAATTTGTATGAATCCACAGATACAAAGAATGGTGAAAAACTATATGCTCTGGCCTCTGGCTCTGCAAATAATCCACAGATACCTGCTCTGCAGCAATTCTTCCAAAAATAATCTTAAGTTACTCACTCCTATCCTGTTCTTCTCCTCCCTTGTAAGTGACCTTCCTAGCTTGTCTTCAAGAGATGTAACATCATCCAACCCTCTCAGTGAGATCGCCTGCAGAACATAGAAAAAATTAGATGCCTTTCAAGGATCCAGTAACACAAAAGGTTCTTGATAACTACACAGTACAGATAGGAGAAAAGGCAAACCATAATTGGCTGACAAGTGCTGACAGAGAATAACCCTGGCAAAGAGGTGCTCCTTAACATGGACATTTAGTGTTCTATAAAGCAGCTCTCTTTTTGCTGCTAGGTTGCAACATTTCATTTGTTCTTACTCGGCACAAATCAATGACCCGATAGTGGTGTAACTCACCACAGCCAGATCCTGAGCACAATTTATTTACGTTCTGCAGTAGAATCCTATTCATTTTTTGAACCTGTTCATTAGTGATACTCCCAAGACATCTTGATCACAGAGAAGTATACAGAAAAATGGAGGCGTACTTTAAGGAGGCACTTTATGGGTTTTGGGAAGTTTAAACAACCATGTATTATACTAATATTTAAATGGAAGCTATCTAAATTATTGGAACCAATAGAAAGACAGGTAACTCACAACTTTTACCTATAACTTAACTCCCTGTTAACATTTCAGAAACTAAAGTTCCCTCTGACATGATTCTACATATTTCTACTGTGTGACATCCTTTTTTTCTGAGAGAGAGATAATGTGTGACATCCTATGCAAGGGAATAATGCATATGGATGAGTGAGACATTTCCAGCATGATCTTCGTCCAATTGACTGTAGAACGAGATTTTATTCACACGAAAAAGGGTGGAATCTGATGACCAGTTGGCCTTCACATACATATGGAGAAAATTCACAGGCGACTTAAAACTAGAATATAGACATACCAGCAAGGACAAGCTCACAGAAAACTTCACAGGAGGGAGAACAGCAAGCTCTAAAGAGATGGAATAGTGGCATTACCTTCTTAAACTCTTCATTTGATCTGAAGACAGCTTCATGGCAAGAACCAACTCTCCCAGAAGGCACTGATGTGAAAAAGGGAGAATCTCCCAATAAGGAACCATCTAGAACACAAGTTGGTGGGTGAAGAAACACTTCAACATCAGAGGCATGTGCGAATTGTGGAATTTTCGTGTCAAGTTTTGTGGAGACTAGAACAGTCCTTGCAAGATCAGGATCAACCTGCAGTATCAAAAAGGGAACACAATGTAGCTGAAAGGCAGCACCTCCTCACTTAATGAAGGATTATGTTAACTGAATTGTCTGGTTGAAAATTAGAATTTGGGATAGTCAGTGCATTTTTTTTTATTTAAACATAGCTGCCCAGTAAAAGAATTGGAACTTGGCAAAAGCTCCAGGAGTTGTGTAGTAAAATCTGCCTTCATGAGACTGTTAGAGTAACGGTAAGTGCATGTGGTTACTTGAGAGCAGTGAAATATTTTTATGCTCTGCTAAAAACTAGTAATAAGGTTAGATGGCCCCATAGAAAGTTCTGGTTTATTAAAGTGCCTCTGAAGACTATAGTCTTGTATGGTTAGCTTTTAGAGATAGCGTCCTCACTAAGGATAACTTTTTAAAAAGAGGTTGGACAGTAGCCCTAAGTTTATGTTTTGTATTCACATGAAATAGTAGATCATAAGACAAATTATTTTTATTTTTTTGAATGTGCAATAGCTAAGTATATTTGCAGTGTAGTTGGCTGTCACACTAATCTGGAAATGCTGGGCGCCACCGAGGGTCAAATTCTTCCACTGGCTGGCCAACCAGGACCAGTGCTGGACTGCAGAGAGGTTGGCTCGCCACGGACTACAACACCACCCCCGCTGTCTCCTTTGTGACCAAGAGCCGGAAACGCTGCGGCACCTGCTGCTGGAATGCCCCTTCGCCCGTGAGGCATGGCACGAGACCCTTGCCTGGCTTCGCATCCCAGCCCCGATCCCCACACGCGAGCCCTCGCTCATGGACTGGTGGAAACATGCCAGGGATAACACGCCGCCGATCCTACACAAAGCCCTGAAATCTGTCGCGCTGCTTGTGCCCTGGATGGTTTGGAAACACAGGAACAGCTGCGTCTTCGACAACGCAACACCATCCATGAATACGTTCCTCGATAGGATCAAGGACGAGGCCTGTTCTTGGGCGGCTGCCGGGGCACCTGGCCTCCGACTTGTGCTGCCACAAACTTGGGACGTGCACTAATCATGCTGTAATCTGTGCGTCCTCGGACGATTGTAACTGAACTTCTATCTTTTCAATGCAAAGAAACGCAAAGGTCCTTTGCGTTTTCTCGAAAAAAGTTGGCTGTCACAGCTCTAGCCAATGGTAATTTAATAGATGCATTAGAGAGCATTGCATGTCATCATGTTTAAATTTTCCTTTAATTGGAAAATGAGGATAATTCAGAACCACATGATTTAAAGAGTTAAACCCTAAAAACTGCTCATTGTTCCAAAAACCCTAAGATTTAGGCATGAGTCCATATGTGTCATGTGGACCCCACCCTAAATTTATAAGGTTTGAAAAAGGAATGTTTGGGGGAATTTTGAATTAAATCATAATCTAATTTAATTAGGTTTATATTTTTAGAAATAGAAATATAAACCTAAAAATCCTGAAATTATTTATATGCGATTGGAAGGGTCCAAAGATGTCACATAAATAGTTTCATAAAATTTGGTACTCATTTGGATCCCCAATATTTTGCAGAACAGTAGCGAATAAAAGAAAACAGAACACAACAGACAGAGCATTGTAGCTATGACCAGCACTGTGCAAATGAGCCCAGCCCAGCCCACAGAGGCACAGGCGTCTTCGACCTCCAGCCAGTGCGACAGGCACCTGCGTGGGGACCACGCCGAGCTCCCCTGGCCAGCTGCGCCCTTCCCCGTCCTTATCATCGCGCCCCTAGCTTCCCCTCGACCTCCTCTGCCGTTTCCTGGAGCTGGTGGTCACCCTCCCTTCCCCTAGCTCCCTCCCCGCAGCCTGTCCAGAGCACAGCCGTCGCCGCTGTGCTTCGCCCGCACGCCAATGGCCTTCCCCCAACGAGCCATGGTGTCCTCAAGCTTTGCCTCATCGCGCTCTAGCTCCCCGCAAAAGTAATCGCCCGAAGACAAACAGAATGGAGCGATCCATCGCCGTCTTCCTTCTCAGCAGCGCCGTCCACCAAAGCCCGGTTCACCGCCTACCGACCTCCCCCCACCCTGCCAAGAACACCAACATCCCCGCGGTGAGACCCTCTATCTTTCCCATATGTTCCCGAGCACTCATGCGAGCTCTAGGTAGCACCCCGTCGTGGACTCGCCGTTGCCGCCGCATGTTGCGTCGTCACTCCTGTTCACCCCCAGCCGAACCGAGCACGCCACGTGCTCCTGGAGCTACCAGGTGTCCCTTGGGACCCTTATCTTGGACGCGTCCCTTCCCGTGCTCGCGCCCGCCGCGGAGCTCGTCGACCCCAACGACTCCGGATGTCCCAGACCTCCTGTTGGTTGCACTGGGTGCGTAACTGCGTAAGGGCTAACCACCCAGAACCTCGGCCAGCCTCCCCATGGCCTTCCGGCAGGACACCGCCGCGATTTATGGTCGCTGGCGGCTAATTCCTATGAAGTCGACGTGGCAGGTTTAGCTTAGGGCTAATCAAGTTTAGCTCAGCCACTGACGGGTGGGCCCCCACTGGTTAATTAACACTAACTTAGCTTATGTTAATTTAACCCTAACTTCCATGGGCCCCAACAGACGTAGGCGTTGACAGTCCCCACTGGTCAACGACTGCGGCTAGCCAAGTAGTGTGTTGCAAAAGTATTTCTGGGAATATTGAATTTCACAAATGATTTTATGATTTCCAGAATATGCTTTAAACTTTGGAAATTCATAGAAAATCCATCCTAGCTCAGAAAAATATGTACAATGTATCAAAAATTTCAGAAAAACGCACTCTATGAGTGACTCCCTTCTTAGGACTCGAGTACTACCACACGAGGGCAAATGGACCCCCCTCTCGACCAAGACTGAGCGTACTACCACACGAGGGCAAATGGACCCCCTCTCGACCTATTAACTTGCCTCAGACTGGTCCAGGAGTCGCGCCTAGTTTAGGCTTTCCATTTGACATCGTACGTGGAGGAGAAGATGTGGCATATCTTGTTAGGATGTGGGCCAGCTTATCAAGTGAAGTACCATCTCGGCATGATGGGCTTGGGGGTCGTGTCTCACAATGTTTGAGTCTGTATCAGAGATACTCGGCCGGACTCACGATTACGGGTCAGACTCTTTGGAGTGACTCCCTGGACTAGAGTTAAGTGTAATGTGAAAGTCGTGGTCGATAAGCCTCTGTCGGCATACAATGTGAAGTGTGCTAATATCAATGGCATTAAGAGACGATTGGCACGTGTGGGCAAAGTTGTACACCCCTGCAGGGTTAAATCTATTCGATTATCCGTGTGTGCGGTTATGTGACTACTTGGTGAACTAAGCCTGATCGTAGAACAACTTCAACGATTACTCTAAAATTGCCAAGATAAGTGTGAGTGCCTTGAATTGCTTCCTCGTGGATGAGTCGATGGAGGATTCATGGTAGTGTATTGATGTGGTGATTAAGCTAGATGACGGGCTCGTGTGCGCTCTCTTACCTCTGTCACACAAAACTACTTGTAGTCGTAGCTTAGAGTAGTTCCCAAGTCAAAGCTGGCATTCTGCAAACTAGTCTACTTACCTTTACCTCGATACAGATGCATAATGTAGCTACTTCTGATGTAAGACTTGCGGAGTACAACTATACTCACCCTTGCTTTAATTAACTTGTTGCAGAGGAGGCCATCGATCCATTGGTGGCTTCTACGTGGAGATCAATATCGACGAGTAGCTTGGAGGTCCCAAATAGCAGTCTGGTACCTTCGGAGGGTCGTTGTATCATATTTTACATCCTCTTAGGCTTTCATTAAACTTAGTCTGTATCAGACAATAATTTGCTTCCATTGATGCTTGTAGTGTGTTGGGTCATGTGACCTCTACTTGTAATAGCACTGCTATGTTTGCTCTTTAGAGCCTTTGAATAGTGCTCCCTCTGTAAACTAATATAAGAGCGTTTAGATTACTAAAATAGTGATCTAAACACTCTTATATTAGTTTACGGAGGGAGTATATGTTTTGAGTCATAGTTTATGTTGTGTTGCTTGTTGTTTCCACACACACGGCATGCATGATGCGTGTATGTTTATAAAGTGCACGTTGTGTGTAGGGTCTTGGAATCTTTGATATACACTTGCTAGCAATTAGTCAACATAGGGTGAAGTGACTCATTTAAACTGAGAGTTTGGGAGCTATATCACTCTACACCAACCGCGTATTCATTTACCGGCTGTGGCTGGCTACAGGTTGATGCTCCGGCTCAGTTAGATTGAGTATTGGTGTTCAGAACAAGTTCCGATACAGGCTGATATTGTCTGAACACTAATATATGGTATTCAGGACCAGATCCGATAAAGGCTGGAACAGTTCTGATACGGGTTGTTATTGCCTGAGTACAAATCTCGGTTTCCTGTGCGCTGCACTGCGGCTTGACTTCTATACCTTAGATCTCTGGTCCTGACATTGGCTGTGCTTTTGATATTACTCTCATGCCTAAGTTCTTTTTCACTTTATGTACTTGGGTGTAGAACTTCCCACTTCATAGTAGACAACTAGTTGCTTCAAGGGTAGCTTCTTAGGTATGATCAGTTTGGAAGACTAGGGACGCTGCTTGTTTTCAGAAGATTTCGCCCACAGGATCCAAGTACTGTAATTTTTCAAATGGCTCGCTCATTGTCTTCTTGGGTTGGTCTTCACAAGAAAGGACTGTGAAGCAGGGTGGCCTCTGAGGTGCTCGGCCAGAAAAAATGATGGGGTCCAATGGTTCTCAGGCTTGAGGATGGTTAAGAAGGTTCTGTGTTTCTGTCAGGGTGTTAGGGAGTACCAGACTTTTAGTTTGGTAGGGTGTCCTAGCACATTGCCCGTGAGTTGCTACGAAGCCACATAGAAGACGAGGATTTAGGCCACCGACTAGGGAGATCGTCGAAAGATAATAGTGTCCCAGGACCGCTGACTCACAGTTGAAAAGAGAGCAAGATGCATGCCGCGAGGTGTTGAAGATTCTAAAGCGGCCATGGAAGGACCATTGAAAGATTTCAAAATCAGACACTATTTCGAGTTTTGAAATAAAGGAGAATGGGCATTAGGTAGGAGACGTCACGAGGATAGTGATCCGGTAAGAAGCCAGGTCTATCGTGCGTCAAACTACATAATACTGTTATCTCCTTCTAATGCTATGATACAAAATTTAGAGGGTTGGGCAGAGAAACTAAGATCAAGAGCATAGTTTTGAGCTGGAGTCTCATTTGTGTATTTGTTTATTTATGTCTTTTACAGGAATGTTGGTCTTACGTGTGTGTGTAAAAGTGCATTTGTTTATTTGTGGCATGTGCCACATGTGAGTGAGAGTGCATTTATTTATTTATGTCTTCACGGAGGTTGCTAGTCTCGTATGTGAGCATACATTTATTTATTTGTAACTTTTGCAAGGGTTGGTCCCACAAATAAGTAATAGTGGAAGAAGAGGACGAGGAGTGAACTCAACTCACCACCAACTCCAAACTTTATAAGTAGGAAAGATTTCCGTATGAGAGGTAGAGAAGGTATTCCAGTTATCAAGTTTGTAATAATAAGCTTAAGTCTGTACCTGCTGTTTGATGTTTCCTGGTTGTAGTACATATAGTTTTCTATCATGCTAGGCTCGTAGGGGAGTAGAGTTTGCTGGATAACAGGGCGTTGTTCCTTGTTATCCCTCATAACTATCCAGCCATTGTTGTCTTATCAGCTCAAGGAAATAAGACTGGGAGCACTAAGCTCCTTCTTCAAAGAAAATGAGATACAGCTAGTGTGGATTCATCCAAGGATGCTGTACAGGACTTTTCCATGGAAAAGTTTTAAAAAACAAACCTGCATCACCACTCTCCTTGTAGTTGCATTGCTCCAATCACTACAATCTTCAAGGCACAGAATTATGGTTTCTTTATGCTGGATTTTCGCATGAACAAGGGCCTCAACAGCACAAGCCTGACTCTGCAGGTTGCAAGATTACCAACGAAGGTCACTTTGTAAATATTAGAGCGTCGAAGAGTCCAGACGATAGCAGTAAGTGCAGTTTCTGTGGAAACAAAGGAACATAAAAGGCTACAAGGAACTAGTGTTAACTGATAGAGTACCTGCAAAACTCGGTTTTTACGGCCAGGAGCTGCAAGAATGAGACCTGGAGTGTCAATAATGGTGAGATTGGGGCAATGTTTGTATTCTATCCTTATTATAATTTCCTTCGCTGAAAATTGGGAAGGATCATTCTCCAGCCTCTTGTTTTCAGCTTCAATATATGCCTGAAAGTAGTTATTCTTATTAATAATATTGGCATGCAGTGGTAGAGGGTCAGTGAATCAAGTAATCCGACAACAGTTCAGTCTTATCAATGTTTCAAGTTGACAATGCCAACAAAGTGTTATACTTGTTTCCTACAAAATTAATAATGCAATGCAAAAGGTACTGCATGCTTTGCTTGAGAACCATAGCAATTGGGTCACGCCATCTATCAGCTTGTTGCATAGACAGTACTTATTTTATACACCTCCCATTTATAGCAAGTCAACCTACTAGTTCCCATAGATTCAGTGTTCTAAATAACGCTGTTATGCCCTTTTGAAAGGCCTTTTACAAGGTAAACGTAGCTAACCCGCTATGATTATTAACAGTTCGTGGTTTGCCTCTTTTTAAATGGTCAACGCTGGGGGGCATGCCGAAACTTGAGCGGGATTTTCTCCTTCAAAGTACAGCATCTTCCCGGCACATTTGCAGGAGACGGTCCAAGCTCGGCTGTTGCTTCTGGAAGGAACGCAACGCCATTTCGGTGCTTCCGTAGGTTCCAGAAGCAGAGCAGAAGGAAAGCAGCAGCCAGCTTGGGCTGGATGACTGCCGGGGGGGGCACATGTGCAGCAACTTGACATTTGGAGATGGAGGAAAACAACCTCCGACGCGCCGCCAGAAGTTCAGTGCAAACTCGCAGTCGAACATGATGCGGTTTGCATCTTCCTGGACATGGCCGCAGATTGGGCAACACGCCCCATCAGCAGTGAGGATTTCCTTCTTGAGCAGGTCAGCACGGGTATGGATGCGCGCGCGGACTACCAACCACCCAACGAACTTCACCCGTGGAGGGGGGGGGGGGGGGGGTGAAGGCGACGTAGGGAGGCTCAACCCCTCCAAAGCAGCAAAGGCGGTACATCGCCACCACGCCTAGAGCCATTTAAACATAACATCCTTTTACACAACTTTAGATGGCATACATTAAAGGGATCTGTGGTGAAAGACCAAAGGGGAAATATCAATGATAATTTGGATCATTATAACATACTCCCTCCGTCCCATAATATCAGACCATTTTGCAAAGCTATGTTAGCTTGCAAAATGGTCTTGTATTATGGGATGGAGGGAGTACAAGATATACGAATACACCAATCAAGATGTTCATTTACCATTTAATAATTCTCATCGTTCTGAATATATCATGGATTAGAAGATCAACAATGACAGCATCAACTGTGAAGCATATGGCAAGTACAAGCATATGACACTGGTAAAATCCTTTTTCTTTATGTATACAGGTAAAACGAATTGTGTGCTTATTTTGTTAGGGAAAACATATGTACAAATGTCTCTGAATATTTAGGAAGTAGAGTGTTTCAAGATTACTTCCTTATAAAAGCTAAAATGTGGGATGACCATTCAGTAATCTTTTACCAATACTTAGATATTTGATTTATTTATTTATTTTTGCGAGGAGTTATTTAGGTCATTGATAGAATCTTCCAAACAATAGTTTACGACACCAGCAATAGCGCAAACATATACGGTGCGTTACAAAGACGCCACCAGGATAGGTAGAAAAATGACAACGGCGTATCAACAACCACATGTGGGCATTTGAACTTACCTGGATGTCGGCGAGCGGCATTGCACGGTCAGCAGCCCCGGCGTCGTCCTCTGCGCCCCCCTCGCCCGAACCGGCGAGGAGTCGGCAGTTGGGGGAGTGGCAGCGCGGGTTGAAGCGGAGATGGAGCGCGATGGGTCGACGGGTCTTGGTGCCGCCACCGACGTGGTTGAATTGGAACCCCATGAGCGCCTCGACCAGCGCGCTCTTCCCGTCCGTCTGGTGGCCGACCACCACCACCGCTGGTGCCGGCACCGCTGCGCCACCCAGCTCGGCCGCCAGGCGCTGCAGCTCGTTGTACGCCTCATAGAGAAGCCCCCGCGCGCTCTCCTCCTCATCATCATCCGGCGAGAGCAGCTCCGGCCGCGGCGTTGCCATTTATCAGAATGGTTTTCTGGAGGTTTTGCGGGAAGCGAGTGGGGAATGGCGAGGGGTTTGTGCGTTATCCTTTCTAAGTTAATTTTTATTTTTCAAAATACTCATCATATTCTAGGCCCCGAAGGGTTCGTTTTTTCCTCACGGTTTTCAGACGCGTGTCCTCCGAAAGAAAACAGGTTGGCAAATTAAAACATCTTGATTTCCCTCGTAGAATATATTATCTTTAGCACATGTGAGTTAAAATATATTATTTTCAAAACAGAATATATTATGGGCGATGCTACGCGTCGGCCGGCAAAGATCCGCCGCCTCGACAGCCATTTGATCTAGCGCCATCCAGCGGTCTCATTCTTTCCTCATCATTGCAACAAAGCCAGTGTTGCAGAACCCTTTGCAACAAAACTCATGTTGTAGAAACATTTGCGATAGAGGTTCTGTTATAGAAATTATTATTTTTCGTCTTAAATTTTTTGCAACATCGGTGTTGTTGTGGAAAAAGTTCTGCAACACAGGTGATGTTGCAGAAAATTACCAAGGTGGCAGAGGGACGCGACCAGTGGTGGAGGTCCTGGCCGGCCAACGAGGAAAGGAGGAGATGAAACCAAGGTAGGGATGAGGTAGCCGGGGAAGTGAAGGTCCCAGCAACGGCGGGCGGCTAGGCTCGACGTGTGGCAGTCAGAAGGGGAGGGCGACCATGGCGACGGCTGGAGTTAGTGGTTGGATACGAACGCGGGGAGAAAGAAAGGCAGAGGAGGGAGGGAACGGGGTGTGGTGTCCGATGAGGGGCTTGCCGAAGGCGGCGCTCTGACGACCAGCCCGACGATGCGGCGGCACGCAGATTGAATCAAGCGAGGTGGTGACACGGCTCCCGATCCGATCGGGATGGAAGATCTAGTGTTTTTGCGTGTTGCAATCGGCAGTTTTGCAACACCTAGTGTGTTGCAATAAAATGTACGATGTGTGCCATCCGATCAAACTCGGATCTAACGGCTGCGCGGACGGCGGAACTGTGCGCGTTATCGGCCGGATGATTCTAATCATTTCTCATATATTATCTTCAGCATGTGAGTTAAAATATATTATCTTTGAAACAGGTGAGTTCGTCTTTAATTTGTCTTCTTAATATATATTATGTTAGCAAATTCATTCTTCCTTTGTTCTCCTAAAATATATTATTTTTCTGTTTTTTTTTGAATTTTTTTTGTACTGCCCTTAAAATTTTACGCGTGTTACTAGGGGACCTCCTCAGAAATGACTTACGCGTAGAGGTTACGGTCTTCTTCATGTTTTCTGGATCGTTCGATGTGCGCACAAGCCTCCTTAACTGTCCAACACGTCATCAGCGGGTCCCATCAGATAAGCTTCTTTTATCTTTCCATCGTTATCCTTTGTCTGTAAGTTTGATTTTGGTTTTTCTTCCCCGCGTGTCCAGTTCCTTGTGGAAGACTCGCTTCCTTTGTACCGATATTTTCTCCACAGCCGTACGCACCTATAAAGGCTCGCATCCTTCCCGGTCGCTGCTCCTCACCTCACTCCTTTCTCAGATTTTGCCCATGCCCGTGCCTCAACATAAATTATCATTAGTCTCCATCTTCCACGCTGGTGCCGGTCCCATCTCCCCCATCACGACCGAGGTGGTGGCGCCCGCTGTACAAACGGCGTACAGGAGGCGCAAGGGGACCGAGGGAAAAAACCATGGCGGAGTGCCCCCGTGTGGAGGCATGACTAAGGCTGCGGCAGCGCGCCATCACCCCCATTGCCGTGCGCCCATGTGCCGGCGTTTCGAGCTCGCGCCCGCCCAGGCTGCGGGTGCCCCGCCGTCCCGCGCCTCTAGATCCCCCGCCCCGCAGCTTCCAGCTGTCTAGCACGGACCGCTCCTCGACCTCGCACTTGCCTTGGCCACCGGCACCTCGCCGTCCCGCGGATTTCAGTTGCGTGGCGCCGCCCGCCCCTCGGCCTCGCGTCCGCTCAGGCTGTCGCCGACTCACCCTCACCGCCCCGCGTTGTCGTGTTGGATGCTGCAAGTAACTTGCCACCACTTCACCACCGCCCTTTATGCATAAAAGCCAACCGATGTACACCTCAACATCTCCCCAGGACCCAAGTGGACCTAGCAAGAGAGCTCACACATATGCCATCGAACATAAGGTGAACTCATTCCTCTTTGAGCTCGACATGAATATCCATTGGACTTGGTTACCACCTCACCGTCGAACCTCGTGTGTCATTAGGTACGTGGACGACCCTCGCCAAGGAGCTAAGGAACCTCACCAAGTCCAAGAAGAGGAGCGAGAAGGACCACACGGAAGACGGAGGCCGGCAGCTGGAAGAAGAAGTCCTGCCCAGGCGACCCCATGCCCACGGGCCTGTTGGACCCCGTGCGCACGGCCTGTCCAGAAAGTTTCTGGATACCCCGTGCGCACGGGCCCCAATGACCCGTGCGCACGGCCCCCCTCGCTGTAGCCTCTGCTACCCCGTGCGCACGGGGTCTACTTAGGCCGTGCGCACGGCCCTCCCTGGAGTGCAGCCGTGGACTGCCTGTTTTGCCCTCCAGCTCGTCCCCTACCTCCAGCTACCTATATATTTCGTACCTAGGTCATTTGTTAGGGTTAGCAAAGATGTATTCGAGATCTAGTAGAGCTTTGCTCCTATCTATCATCTCTCCCATGGAGATCAAGAGCTCCATGTGAGAAGATCCCTTAGGGATTCAAGACCTCCCTTGTGGAGAAGATCCTCCTAGGATTCAAGACCTCAACTCCTTCAAGGATTGGGATGAACTAGCTACCTCTTTACCTTCTTGTGTTGGATTTGGACCTTTGTATCCCTCTTTGTGTATGTGGATCTAGCACATGTGTGATTGGATCTTGTTGATTGAGTGTTTGTTCTTGTGTTCTTCTCTCAATTTGCCCTTTTCCCCCTCCAAGTGTGAAAAGATCTTCCCTTAGGGTCTCCACCCTACAACATCTTGGATCAGAGCTTAGGTTGATTCACATCTTGGAGTCCCTACCCCCACTTTCTAGCCTAATTTTGCTTGTTTTGTCCCAATTTCGAAAATCCCCACCAAAAATAGCCATACCAATTTTTTTTGTGATTTGTTGGTTTGATGATGTTTTGTTGATTTTGATCCATGGATTCGAAGTTTTTCAAGTGGATCTAGCTTCCCCCAACCTTCCACCCCTTTCTCCACCACGAAATCCGCCCAATTTTTCTTCAGATCTGAGCTTGAAATCGCGAAATTTCTGCCACCCCCGTGCACACGGGCCCCAGACCCCGTGCCCACGGGCCCCCGCAAAGTCTCGGGACACCCCGTGCACACGGCATTGTACCGTGCGCACGGGACCCCGTGCACACGGGCTCCTAACCTCGTGCGCACGGCTCCTACAGAACAGCCAACACTGCTACACCATTTCGGCCATAACTTTCACACCCGGAGTCCGATTTCGGCGTTCTTTAGCTCGTTGAGTAGCTATTAACATCCACCATCCATCTAGATAGGTTCCAACACCATTTGACTCCATCAAATTTTTGGAACTTTGGCATCTTTGCCTAGGCCTTCCACCATAACTTTCGCAATACCACCACCGACTTCCGCAACATAACCATTTTGTTTCCCCCTTTGCATTTGAGGTTGTTTGAGTTGTTGGTTGTGTCTCCTAAGGTGTTTCGGCTACTTAGAGACGGTGACTTCACCTCCACTTCCACATTGCCAACTCCGATACCACCACCGCACTCCGCTACACCATTTGACATTTGCCGTTTGAGATTTTGAGTTCGCGGTTTTTCCGTTTCCTAGGGTGTTTCGGCTAACTAGGAACGGTTCGACATCGACATCACCACCACTCAACTTCGCCACGGACGGTAACCTCGACGACATCTTTGTCCATTCTTCTTGCCATTGCATTGTTAACCCCCGAGCCAATTTTGCGTCACTTGCCTACCGAGACTAGTCGTTGAGTATTGCCGGGCCACGCTACTTGTGCACTTTCGTGATACACGTTCCGCATCGCTGTCATTGCGTGCATATATCATCGTATCATCTCTTGTGTCATCAATTGTTCCCGCATATACAAAATTGCTATATTGGTTTGAGCATTTTGCATAGTGGCCATAGAAAAAAAAGCTTTTAAGCAAAGAGAAAAAGAAAGCAAAGAGCTTGTGAGCAATAGCCATAGCATCATAGCAATAGCATATCATATACCATCATTGATCATCTTGGATCATCGTGTGCAAGTTCACCGGGAACCATACATACATAGCATACTTGGGATAGAAGTCGACACGTTTTGTTTCTATAGGTTGTGCACAAGTTCGTATCACGCCCAATAGTGCAATCGTGTTAGCGTCTCTCTAGAGTTGTGCAACACGAGCATTTTTCATGGATATCACATTTTGAGCTCATTCCTTGGTTGCACAACCCCATCTATCTATCCATGTGTGTGTTTCCGTGTGCCATTCATTGCTATTGGTCTACTTGTTTTACTTGCGAATTTGTGAATCTTTTCAACATTATTGACTCTTGCTAACAATTGCATAAAATTTTGTGCCACTATCCTCACCAAGCTACTCCATAAGCTTTATTGTGTAGGTGTGAGAATAGACAAGATTCGGTACCAATTGTGCTATTTCCATAATACCATATTGGGTGATCATTGATCCATCTTCAACATTGGAAAGGTACATTTGGTCTAGTTCTTCCCTCTCTTCCACTCACATTTGCTCGAGTCTTGTGATGGATAGGCCAAGCACATCATCTCCGGTCTTCGACGACAACCACAACGACGAGTTCGATGCCATGAAGAACTTCATCGACGCCAAGATGGACAAGTACATGGAGGAGCTCAAGGTCCTCATCAACACCGACAAGCGGTCTTCCTCATCTTCGAGAAGACGCTCAAGTGCTAAGACTCCCGAGCTACCATCTTCGGCAAGGACACACCGGCATCGACACCGACAAGACCAGGACGCTCCAGTTCATCAAGGGCATACCACAAGAACGGAAGAGCAGCCTTCCGGGAGCATGTTGGCTTCTCTGACGACCCCGTGCACACGGGCCAGCGACCCCCGTGCACACGGCCTCCTACACCCCCGTGCGCACGGGCCATACAGAACATCGACAGCGACCCCAAGACTGCGACTTCATCAGCTACATTGGCTTCTTCCCCTTCGTCATCTTCAAGGCGGCGGCGACCAAGTAGCACATCTTCGAAGCGCCCAACCGACGAAAGCGCACTTCGACCATGTCCTCATCTTCAAGACATCGCACACCATCGACATCAAGGTCAAGCGTGGCAACGTCACCATCAACATGAGGACGCTCACGATGCGAACACCAACAAGCTCTACATCAAGCTACGAGAAGACCGAAAGACGATCACCACCTAGACGAAGCTTCGGCGCCAAGTCCAAGGCGACCAAGTACAAGCGAGGGTGACCCTTCCATCTTCGGAAGCCCCTCAAGGAAGATGGCCGAGCATGGGAAATTCCCTTTGGTCATGGAGACGAGCAGCGAGGTGCCACTTCATATGGGCCTCCTACAAGACGGCGACAAGACGGTCGAGCATGGGCCATCCCCTTCGACCACGGTGACGAGAACGAACCTCTTCGATGACATGAAGCCGACGGCCACATGGGAGTCCTACTCCGAGTCAAGCTATGAGACCGCAAATGAGACCCTCTCTTTGGTCTCGAAGGAGAGCGATGATTTGCCACATCCTATGGCATTCATCTTTGGAGGCGTTATGGATGAGGAGGTTGACCATGGGACTACCCCCACAACCGAGGCGGCGAACGAAGTTGAGTATGGAGACGTTTGCACCTACATCTCTCCGACACCCACATATGACGAGATGACCCAATTGCCATGTGAGGAGAGCCACCACCACAAGAGTGAGATGAGTGACTCCACCATATGTGACATTGAGTGCATTTCCTATGAGAGGATGAGAGTAACCACCACTAGCCCCACACACGAGAACATGCCACACATCCTATGTGAGGTTGAGAGCCATCACCACCCTTTGAGTGACTCGACCAACCATATGAGTGAGAGCATCTTACCGGGAGTGAGTGAGCCACAACACTTAGTGAGTGAGGTAGTTGATAGGGCATGTGAGGCCACTATGATTTCTAACGACTTACCCTCTACTCCAAGTGTGTTTTCTTTGGTGCTAGATCTCCTACAAGACGAAGTGCCAATCCTAAATGAGTCCATACCTTCATTGGACAAGATGATGGCCATGGTGGACGATGATGCACCCCCCACATGGTTCCATCAAGATGACCATATTGACCAAGCGTCAATTTTTGCCACCTCACCTACACCACATGAGTGGAGCTCCAAAGGTAACATAGGTGAAGGTGCTTCGCTTCTCCCACTAGTGGACTATCTTGACATCAATTGCTTGCATGATGTTGATCACCCTATGGATTCACCACATGCTATGTCTTCTACATGCTTACATATGCCACCCATTTATGATGAATATGATGATGAGCATGTCGAATTACCTAGTTGTGATGCTATGCTCCATAGGATATCTTGTGAAAATTCTATTGGTCACGTCATGTTTGACAATCCTTTAACCTTGTCATATGCTATGAGTGAGATTTCCCATATGGCATCATTGCAAACTCACCGTAGTAACTATGCATATCCAATTAAAATCAATCCCATTTGTACTTATGGCATAGATGACAAGATCATGGTCATTGGAATTTGTTTCTCTTGCGATGATATTGCTATGCTTCCCTTGAGCAATTTGTGCAATTTATCTAATATGCCATGCCATGAAAATGATTGTAGATCGCATGATTACATCCATTGTGTGCACCATCCGCATATCATGAATAACAATGCTCTAGATGTTTCAAGTGATGCATTACACACTTTGAGTCTCCATTATGCTATACATCACAACAAACCAATCATGATGGATGACATGTTTCTATATCATGCATCTTATTTATTTGAGCATTGGATATTTTGTGCTAACCAACACATGCACGTGCGCATCATAATGGATGATGTGTACATATACCACGCACACACAATTTTCCCTTTGCCTTTGTTTTGTGTAGGTACTCACGAATACTTGTCAACTTCTCAATCCCATGAGTTGACGAAACGAGCTCTTGAGAGCAACGATGCTTTGGGATTGCTTGGAATGCTTACCCGACCATTTCCCTCGCGCAAGGACTACGCGCATTACTTTTACTTGGCTCTCACATGGCTATGGGCTATTTACCACTTGTCACCTTATGCTCATTTTACCATGTTCCCTTTGCATGTTATGCCTCTTTCAATGCCTTTGCCATGCAATTGTGACCCTTGCTTGCATTTACCCATGATTTACCATTCTACTATTTCTATATGTATTTGCATGCTTGGTGGAGATCCTTGTTGCTATTGCCATGTTTACCTTGTGCCCCATGCTATTGTTGATTCTTGTGTTGGGAGAGTCATGATGTTCCTTTGCTATTTACATAGGACTTCTTGCCAACATAATGATGATACTTTGCTCATATCTTTTTCTCATGCTTGTGATATGTCATGTGCATTATGTATACCCACTATTTGCACACATGACATGATTGCCATGATTACCTCTAGTATGTTGCATCTTCGCACTACTAGCTTGCATAACTTGATCACTATGATTGCTTGCTTTGTTGCATCACCCATGATTCATACTTGCTCGTTTCATTGGGTTGATGACATATATGTTCTTGCCTCTCACATGATTTATCATGATCATTGTCCCTTGTCTCCCTTAGTTGCATCTCTCATATCCACTTGTAGTGAGTGCAACCACGCTATGCTTATTGATCTTGGAGACTTGGACATCTCACTTGTGATGCATGCTTGTTTGATTGAGCTTAATGTCTTTGGTTGTACTCGCATCATATGCTTCCATACCATGCCACATTCTCTTGTCCCTTCTTATGATAAGAATGATGATGACTCTTGTTGGGTATCTTACCACACGAATGATTGGTTTTGCATTCATGCTAACCTCATTTGTTTTACCGAGTGGTTGTCATGTTCTTTCGTTTTGAAGGATTCACAAGGCGGTGCCGTCATGAGACATATTGGTCATGCGAAGACGTACACGATGCGCGACACCAACATTTTCGAGAAACTCGTAAAGGTGAACTCCTTCCCTTTGAGCCACCCTCACATATACATATCGAATGGGCCACACTTTCATTCTTGTTTGCTCCTTCTTGTCTACATGATACATCTATTGGGATGGAGGACCGACATTGAAGATGGGCCTTCAAGTACCTCGACATCGACTCCAAGGCTACGACTTCATCCACTACATAGGCATCTTCGCCTTCGGATGTACGGCATCTTCGCCTACTCCACGAGCTCAAGTCCGAGACTACCACAAGCTCCTACGACATCAGCACCGGACCACAACTCATGCCACAACATGGAGAACTGCCAGTCCATCCATGCCTACCGGTTACATGGTGATGCGGTTTCTGATCCGAGGACGGATCTCTCCCAAGGGGGAGGGGATGATGCGGAGCATCCTACGGTCATCTCCATGTACACCTCAACATCTCCCCAGGACCCAAGTGGACCTAGCAAGAGAGCTCACACATATGCCATCGAACATAAGGTGAACTCACTCCTCTTTGAGCTCGACATGAATATCCATTGGACTTGGTTACTACCTCACCGTCGAACCTCGTGTGTCATTAGGTACGTGGACGACCCTCGCCAAGGAGCTAAGGAACCTCACCAAGTCCAAGAAGAGGAGTGAGAAGGACCACACGGAAGACGGAGGCCAGCAGCTGGAAGAAGAAGTCCTGCCCAGGCGACCCCGTGCCCACGGGCCTGTTGGACCCCGTGCGCACGGCCTGTCCAGAAAGTTTTTGGATACCCCGTGCGCATGGCCCCCCTCGCTGTAGCCTCTGCTACCCCATGCGCACGGGCGTGTACCGTGCCCACGGGACCCCCGTGCGCACGGGGTCTACTTAGGCCGTGCGCACGGCCCTCCCTGGAGTGCAGCCGTGGACTGCCTGTTTTGCCCTCCAGCTCGTCCCCTACCTCCAGCTACCTATATATTTCGTACCTAGGTCATCTGTTAGGGTTAGCAAAGATGTATTAGAGATCTAGTAGAGCTTTGCTCCTATCTATCACCTCTCCCATGGAGATCAAGACCTCCATGTGAGAAGATCCCTTAGGGATTCAAGACCTCCCTTGTGGAGAAGATCCTCCTAGGATTCAAGACCTCAACTCCTTCAAGGATTGGGATGAACTAGCTACCTCTTTACCTTCTTGTGTTGGATTTGGACCTTTGTATCCCTCTGTATATGTGGATCTAGCACATGTGTGATTGGATCTTGTTGATTGAGTGTTTGTTCTTGTGTTCTTCTCTCAATTTGCCCTTTTCCCCCTCCAAGTGTGAAAAGATCTTCCCTTAGGGTCTCCACCCTACAACAGACGGGCTCTCACCTCATATCTCGGTGTCCCCTCCCCATCCCAATCTTTCAGGCCACAATCGAGACGGATCTAGCGCCCGCCCAGGCCGCCGGTGACCCACAGCATGGGAGCCCTTCCCTGGGTCGTCGGAGGAGGGAATTGGCGTGGTAGCTGATGCGAGGAGGCGCCCCAGATCCCCGTCTCCCCGCCTCAGTGATGGAGAGGTACGAGATGGATGAAGGGAGGAGCGGGCATGGGGCAGTGGCTGAAGAAGGCGTTGGCGTGGCGGCAGCGGCGGGTTCAGTTTGGAGGCGACCTCCCCGCTGCCTACTGTGATGAGCCTCGCCGTCGCCTTCCCCTGGTGCTATGATGCATGTACGATGGCCGCGCGAGGTCAGTATTGTGCGGTGAGATCCGCCACGCGGGGATCCGCACAAGGTCCAACACGCACGCGAGGGAACAACAACGTCTGATGGACTAGCTCGATGTGAGGGTGATGACGGGCATCTGGTCGTCACGACGGGGGGCAGCGATGTGGCTGCTCAAGATCCGGCTCATCTTGGATGTCACGGAGGTAACTCATGTCCGAGAAGTACTTCACTCCAATGAGCTGACACGCTGTTCCCACCGGTGAGGTCAAATCCCCCTATTGTTCATCCAAATATGTGTGTTCTCTGAATGATGTGCACAGAGCTTCATAGTGGGGTGCAGACTCCTACTTAAGGCTTCGATCTACAAAATTTCTGGGATGGATGCGTGATGTGACTGATTTGTTCAAGCTTCTATCCTTTATTTCTATTCTTCTTAATATTCCAAGGTTTCCATGTGGTTTCAATGAGATTTGTTGAGTTGGGACAAGTTTGATTGGTCTGATGATTTGTTGTTTCTTACTGTCAAGAAAATGTTGATCTCATGTTGTTTATTTTGCAGGACAGATTTTGCACTGAAAACTAATTGACTTAATTAGTTATATATTTAGTGTTTCTATTTTGTATCATCCCGGTTTTTATGCAAAATATCCATTGTACCTGTGGTCTGCTGAATGTTCTTGGTTAGCGGCAAGTTCAATCAGTATGGCATGATTATATGTTACTGGAGCGGATCAATTGGACTCTACGTGCTTCCCTAAGAAAAATGGACTCTGCATGCACCATTAGATTTTATTATCATCTTGGTTCATCTGGAACATGTATGTTTACCTGAAATGTGGATTCTTCACAAAAAATGAAACTTCTCGCAGTTTATTAGTTCCTTCTTATTTTTGTTGGCTTTACATTGCGCCTTAGGTATTCAGAAATATATTTTTTGGATGATTTTCTTTTCTCCTCTGTTACAGGTGATGCTTCTAAAGAAATTGGCTACTTACTTATGTGGAGGTGTGATTGGCTAAATAGTTTCTACCTTCTTGCCTCTGCTAAACCAGTTATCTATACTGTTCCAGGGCTGCAGGGTGCACTGTAGGTTGACTGGAGTGGATGTTCTAGCTAGAACCTAGCATGAAAATATATTATGCAGTACTTTTTGTCTTTATGAAGCTGAACTCGCACCTTCTTTGTTGAACATCCAGTTTTTAAGCCGTAGTTATGTTCTGTGGTGATAATGACATACATTGTGATACCAATAGGATGTACACATAGGTTTGTAGTCCCACCTGATGAATCCCCCTACTTTCTCTCATATACTTTCATCATGTCCCTTCTACCATTCTTGATGTGTCACTTGCTTTGTCAAAACATTTTGTACTGACAGTATGCCCTCACAATTAGTTGTACCATGAGTAGAGGTTAATATTAGTGCCATATGATGGTACTTTCCGCTTCCTTCAGTAGAACTTTAAAGTTCAAACTTCAACATTTTTGCTTAATATGGTAAGTCTAGAACATCGGCAAAAATCAATAGTTCACACTTAAACGGTGATTTATTGATAGTATATTGTAGATCATGGGGAGCTATACATAAATGGCTTCTAACATACGAAGCAGTTGAGCATACTGTGAGAAAGTTAATCCATTCACAGAATGATCTCTTTCTCTATTACAGTGATATATTAATCAAGTTATGTTTTGGCTTCCAATGTAGAATACACTCAGCGTACTTACTGCCCACTTCAATTTTGGTTATCACAAGATTTGTTATTGATAAATCTTCCTCTGAACACTTCCTTAGTTGATACAGGGGCATCAGCAATTTAGCATCATTGATAATTGACATTGGACTGACACTTCGGTTTAGAATGTCCAAACCATGACTATATTGTTTTGTAGTCTGGAGAATAGTAAGTTTCTGATGTGTAAATAGTTGACATGATACCAAAATGTAGTCTGCTTGCTTAGTATCGATCTTATTGCCTTCTAATTCATGATTTATTGTAGAGACAGAAGGTAATGAATGTAGGTTTGCTCGAGTCATATTTTTCATGTGCCTCCTTCTCCTTGGGGTCTGGATCAACAACTCTGAAGCCTAAATGAGGTTCCACAAGTTTGCCGAAATTCGGCAGTGCGTCACTATGATGCACTATCTTGGTTGTAGAACATATTAGGTGATTCATGTGTGTTACACCAGACTCGCGCCATCTGTTACACAAAATGTTTCAACCTGCTACTCCAGCCCTTTTGTTTCTGATTTCGCCGCATTTCATTGTATTCATGATTGTAAAAAATGCATGCCTGCCCAATTTATACCATCTATCTAAAATTGTTGAATTAAATTCGAATAGGTTTGAACTGTATAAACCACTTTGTAGCTTATTAATCCCTATGGCACGGCGTGCCGCCGCGCGCTGCCCGCTAGTATATATCAGAGAGCTTACGTACGTTTGTTTTCAAGTGAAATACCAAAAACTTCGGTTTGTGAAATGCACCATTAGAGCATCTCTAATAGAAGATGTAGATGCAAAAATACCTAACTTTTGCATCTTCGAAGCCCAAAATCACCTCTCCAACAGAAGATGTAGATGCAAAAAAATTACATCTCCGCTTCCCGGAGATGTAAAATACAACACTTCGAGTTGCAAATTTGCATCCCCGCCCACTAGAGATGTAAATTGCCCAGTCGCGCGCCAACCACCAACGGCCATTTTGTTTCCTTCCTCCCACCTCTTCTTTTCTCCCACCGCCCGCCGCACTGCCGCCGCCTGCCGTCGCCGCACTGCCGCGCCAGATCCGCCCCCTCCCACACCCCCGCCGGCGGTTACGCCGCCTTTGGACCGCCGGACGCCGCGAATCTGCAGCCGCACGCCGCCGCCGCCCCGCCCGCACATCTCAAATCCACCCGCATCCACCGCCGCCGCCGCCACGCCCGCACCCCGGCCCCGCCCGCATCCACCGCCGCCGCCCGCAGTCCCTCCCCGGCCCCGATTCGGCCGCCACTCGCCCGCAGCCCCGGCCGCATCCACCACCGCCGCCGCCCGCATCCCCTCGTCCGCGAGTCGTCACCCCGTCGCCGCCCGCGTCCCCCTGGCCCCGCCCCGCATCTACCGAACCAACCCCCATCATCCCGCCGCTGCCATGCCGCCGAAGAAGCTCCCGAAGAGCATGACTGGGATCTTCAGTGTGCGGGCCAAGCCATCCGGCAACTTCGGGGTGGAGTTCTCCGACGACGGCCGCCGCTTCTGGCTCGGCACCTACCCCACCGTCCACAAGGCCGCGCGTGCCTACGACGTGGCGGTGTGGCATGCCGGAAGGCCCAAGTCGGACCTCAACTTCCCGGAGATCGAGACCCGGGCGAATGCGGAGATGCTCGTGCCGCAGGGCATTTGGATGGAGGAGATTCCGGTGAAGAAGAAGAAGAAGAGGCCGGCCATTGTCGTCAGTCCCGGCGATAGCGATGAGGCGGCGATGGCGAGGTTTGCGCGGGAGCATCCGGAGTATGTCCAGGCCGAGCAGGAGTACTTCTGGAAGCGCGACGCTAAGCAGAAAAAGAAGAAGGAGGTGAAGAAGGAGGACGAGGTCGGCCCCTTGACGGTGATCCCCATCGAGTCCTCGGAGGAGGACGACGAGGAGTTCTCGAGGCTCTCGGATGACGACGAGGAGTACTGGATGCCCTCAGACGACGGGTAGTTTAGATTAGTTGTGCTAGTCGTTAATTTATGTTTTCTATGTTTGAACTATGTATGAATTTTATGTTTGAACTATGTTGAAATGAAGTAGTAGTTGGAAGTTTTTAGGTTTTACATCTCCATTTGCATCATCTATTGGAGTTGCTATTTTACATCTTCAATATACATCATCTGTTGGAGTTGACACTTTTTTGGAGATGCAAAAAGCACTTTTTGGAGATGTAAATTTTTACATCTCCTGTTTTACATCTCCAAATTTACATCTTATATTGGAGATGCTCTTAGTTTGTAATCTTGTAGCGACCCGACCTCAAACGGTCAAGCCTCTGTGTATCCATGCCATCCCTGGATCAGTATGCTGGCACACATAGTACATCAATGTATATATCAAAGTGCAATCACATGTATAAATAACGTAAAACCGATATATATACCTCATAAGTCTCAGCGGAAACAGTCAAACGGGTGTGGAGTCCCATCAACGCCAACGGCAAGTTGAGTGTAGACCATAACCCTAAATCGTACTCTTACTCGTCATAAAAATACCTACAACATGATACGTTGCAGCCGTGTAGGTCAGTACATTGAATGTACCGGCAAGACCACAATATGAAACTGATGATAAAGACTATTCTATATGCAATATGGCTTTGAGGCTCTGTGTATGAGTTTTTGCATAAAAGCTGGTTTTATTTTCCCTACAACAAAGGAATAAGCAAGAGTCTTCACTACTGAGTTATCTACTATGACATGGTTCCGCCAACCGATGTTTCATACCCCACAAGTATCATAAGTTGCCCACAATTAGTTATCAGTCCGGTGTTGAGAGTTCAGAGATAGATCCAGGTCCAGATGCTCAAATTGCCCGTAACCGGGGACACGGCTAATCGATTAGGTTTTAAACTCTGCAGAGTTTTGTGCACTTTACCCACAAGATTTGATCCCTCCGTTTATGTTCCCGCACTGCAGGGTGTTTGAGAACAGGACGATCGAAACATGATCTTCCAAAGAGTTTCCTTGACAACTGCCAGTGCCCATCCAACCCTACCATTCATCTACATCTTGTAGCACTAGACTAGTTAGAGTCACAACTAAGGTCAACCAAGCCAGAGCCCATAATGACTTGTGGCTGCACAGGTAAGCTTCCGGGCATGAAGTATTCTTCCGTCTCTTTGAGCCTGGGTGGAGCTTTCCGCATGATATCACGACGCTTCTCCGGAATAACCGAGTACTGGACGCACCATATGTACCCTTCTTGACCATTCTCCACCCAGAGGTATATTGAATTCTTGTCTCGAGTCTTGAAGTCTTGAGGTCTTGTAGATGCAGGCCTTGAAGTTGCCATCTTGAAGTTATCGTCATCAGTCTTGAAGTTATCGTCATTGACGTAAAGTCCTTCACTTCACACCACTCACGAGCACTCATACCAATCCCCGTCTATGATAGCGTAGCATAATATAAACAACGTTCCCGGGTCTTGGTAACAGGGATGTGGGTTCCTACCTCATGCTTCTACCCAACTACAAGATTCAATATACTACTGGAGGAAATGGTAAAAAGGTGACACTAAAGGCAAAAAAAACATAGGTATGGAAGCATGGTCAAAGTGAACTTGCCTGGTAAGTTGATGAAGAAAATAACGCTCTCAGAAAAAGACTTGGTAGAACTATTCGTCACTTCGTTGAAAAATCTATATTAAACAGACATGGCAATCATATAAGCAAACATTCTAGCAAGCAATTCTAGCACTCAAAATTAACAGTCCATCAAATAAAATCAATAAATAAAATCAATAAGAAAAACCAAACAAAAGACCAAAGAGAAAACTTCAAAGAAAACTAATAGTAAAAACTATAAAGAACCTACTAGGAAAACCTTTTGACTTAACTACAAAAATAGTTTTGTTCTAAGTGAAACTTAACAACAAAGAAAAATACTAAACTAATAAATTAACAGAAAAGAAAAGGTAAAACAACTAATTTAACAGAAAGTATTTTTTTCATAAACTTTTAGTAGCAAAAAGAAACAATTAAAAAAGCTTTTATAAAACCCTATTTATAACCTATGAAAGTTTTACTACAAAACTAAAGAAACGAAATTAATAAAATTTATTTTAACTACAATTAAAAGTGACTACTGTTCCTAACAGAAACAAAGTAAAACTTGTCAAAAGTTGCAAAAAGAAATAATTAAAAACAAATAAAAACAAAAGCATTAAGGATAAAACAAAACTATAAGTAAAACAGTACTGTTTTGCTAAAACCCTAATTTAAAATAATCTAAAAATAAACCACTAAATTCTACTGGATAAATAAATCAATAATAAAACAGTAGCAAAAAGAATCAATCAAAAATATATTTTAAAACTCATGATATGGCCAAATTAGTGATTTGAACAAAATTCAGCAAATTCAAATTTAAATTACTCAAATTTGAAATCCAAGTGCACCATCAGAAACTTTATAAAATTTTGAAACTATAGCAAAAAGAATCACTCAATTTGGACTTAAAACATAAAAGATATTAAATTTATAAAAATAGAACTATTCTGAAAAGCTAAAACAGAAAACGCTACGGATCGGGTAGGAGTACATGTGGCGCAACGTGATTGGCTACTGGTGTGCGCGTGCTAAGGCAACGAATGGACGACCTATCCGTAAAAGAAAACAATTCAGCGAATTAAAATAAAAACGGCATTCTAATCTGAACCGTCTATCCTAGATCTAACGGTGGAGGGAGGGGGAGGTGCTCACAGCGGCGGGGCGAGGAACTCCGGCGAGGTGGGCTTCGGGCGTCGATGGTTTCGGCTGCTCCGGCGGTCCTCCGGCGACGGCGTTGGCTTCAGTCGATGCGGCGGTCGACGGCGACGAGGTTGGTGGTGGTGGCTAGGGTTGGGAAGGGTGAGGGCGACGGCGGCGAGCAAAGGCGTGGGCGGCCGAGGGCTTCTCCGGCGAGGTATTACGGGCGAGAGAGGGCGCGGGGTTTGGGTTTTAGGGGCGGGATCAATCGGGGAGGCCTCGGGCTTTATAGAGGGAGTGACGTGGGGCAGGGGGCGAGGTAGAATAGGCAGGGGACTGCGGCGGCGATCAGATCTGGCGAAGATCCGGTGAGGGAAGGAAGGAGAGAGATGACCGCGTGATTCGGGGGATCGGACGGGGTGGGTCCCGCGCGTCAGCGAGAGAGAGAGGGGGGAAACGGATCGGGTGGGCGATCCGGAGGCGATTCGGTGCGGGCGCGCTCTGGAGCAGGCCGTGGGCCGGGAAAGAGAGAGAGAGAGAGAGAGAAAGAGCTGGGCCTGCTGGGCTTCGGCCATTTTTTCCCTTTAAATAAAGACAGAAAGAAAAACTCAAATAAAAAAAACAAACAAAAACTTTATATAGGCATATAATATATCAAAATGATAAAAAAAAACAAATCCTAAATCATGAACTATTTTTCAGGGACAAAATAAAATATTTTATAAAATCATTTAAAAAAAATCAAATTAAATCCAAATTTAACTTTCAAATAATTTGGCACTATTTCTTCTGACTTTTTGAAGGGTCATGTCACCTCCTCTCACACTTTTTGAACAAAGTATTTTTGTCAAGAATTTTGAAATAAAATTCAAATGCCTTTTGAGATGAATTCAATTGAAATCTTTCAAATTCAAATGTCATTTTGAAATGACCTACTACTTCCCACTCTATTTCCACAAATTGAATAAGTCATGTTATCTTCCCTCTTGAAAAATCCTTGAGTGGCATGAAGTCTCTGGTTTGAAAATATTCCAAATGAAATTCAAATCATTTTCAAATCCCTTTTTTCATTTCTTTAAATGGAAGAAGTCATATCATCTTCACTCTAGGGTTTTGTGATGAAATGAATTTGAATTCCTGAAGATCAAAATGCAAAGTGAAAGTTTTGGGAAAGTCATTTTATTCCCTCTCATTAAACTTCCAAAAAATTCAAATTTCACTCACTTTCAATCAATCAATCAAACAAACAATCAACCAATCAATCCTATTTATTTAATTAATATAACTTTCCAAAATTTAGAATTTTGGGATGTTACAAATCTCGTTTTACATTATAAGACCAAAAAGAGTGGCTATACCGGCCACGCTGTCATGTCCTCAAATTCTGGACTGCGGGCGGTAGGCTTAATTTTTACATTGTGCTTTTCTTTTTGTGAAAATGACCATGTGCATTCCACGGATATCACCATGTCAAGTGCTTCATTGTCAAGAGACATGTGCATCTCTCACATCATACATAGGAAGATGAATCTTTTACACATGGTATACTATTTAACACTCCTATCTCATGCACCTATGGGTTTGAGCCAAACACCGCCATGGCATAGACGAGGTCAAGCACAAAAAAAGGACTGCATCATCCAGAAGGAAAGTATGAAAGCAAAGAAGGAACAGTGAGGACAAAGGCATGGAGCACGAAGACGACGCAATGACGACAGTCAGGTGGGATAGTCCCACCCAATGTCTAACCCATTTCTGACATATCGAACAATCGACCCAGTGTCCAACACGATGTCTGACCTTGCCGCAAGCTCCCTGGACCATGTCGGACATTGCCTCGGATATTAGCAAGAACATCCGACTGGTTGGAGCGTCCGACCCAATTTTTTTCCTATTTACTGTGGCGCAACAGCCCCACAACCCTTTATTCCATTTTTTGTATCCAAACCTATTTAAATCCGCTCCCACCAAGAGTCGAACATAGGACTTTGGGGCAAAAATCATTGTTTTGACCTTTTTTGGTAACTTTAGCACAAAATGAACCTGGAAACTTTAGCACGATTTGACCCTTTTTAGAAACGCCAACATCATGGCGTTGCTACTACACTATGCAACACGGGTGACTTTGACGTTGCTACTCTTGAGCCAGCATCGGCCACCACTTCAGGGAAGAAACGACAGCCCCTATGGAGTTGCACAAAGATGAAATGCCAATTGTCGTGGTTTTGTCACGGCAGATATGCTCGTGAAAGGACTTAGTGGTGAGGCCATCGCAACTACGTGGAAGCTTGAACGGGGTTGATCGGAAATGAGAGACGCGGATTTACCCAGGTTCGGCCCCTCACGGTGGAGGTAAAAGCCTACTCCTGCTTGATTGATATTGCTGTGGATCTCGATTACAAGGGTGCAGATTCGCTAACCTAGCTCTCGAGAGATTGCAACTTAGTCTTTCGGTCCCAGGAACTCCCCTTTATATAATAGGTTGAGTCCCTAGGTTTACAGAAGATTCCGGGTCGTACTCTTAACCCGTATCCTACTCTAACTCTCATCCATCTTGTTCTCCAAGTTAAGAAACTTCATCCTTCTAGGCCTTCTCCTTGAGCTGGCCCACAAGGTCCTTGAGAGCCGGCTGCCTGCAGGGTCTCACTTTGGGCTTCCGGCCCATCTTTGTTTCCTTCATGCTGACCCGTCAGTGAGATGACTCACTGAGCCTCAAGACTCAGGGCCGGGTCATGCTCATGCCGGGTCTCAACCACGGGGAACATCCCCAACACCAACCCTTATGGTGTTTCTTAGTGAGCAGCCACCTCGGGTACTTTGGCGTTTCAAAAAAAGGGTCAGATTGTGTTAAAGTTTCCAACGAGGTTCATTTTGTGTTAAAGTTAGCACAATGGGTCAAAACAGTGATGGCCCAACTTGGGATGCTACTCAGGTCACTGCGTGGCTACAGGCTCAGTCGTTGTTTGACCCTGCCTGCGTGCATGTGTATTGGGCACAGCCCATGTATCTTCCGTTGCCCACTTACTCCTTTGTGGGTGGACCTATATATACCCCTCCCCCTCCTAGGTCTAGGGTTACATAAGATTGGAGACAGGAGAGCTGATCTCATCTACCTCCCCTAGTGAGATTTCTTCATTGGAGATGGCTACTCGTGAAGAATAAGACCACCTTGCGAGGTGAAGACTCCGAGGACTATGAAGACCTCTAGTTGTGGGGAAGATTTCTATAGGAATACCAAGACATCCTTGTCTTAGGACTTGGGGAAGAACTCTAGCTTGTTTCATCTATCTCCTGTGGATGATCTGGATCAACTATTTATCCATGTGTATCTTGTGTTGCAAGTAGTGTATTGATTTGTACTTGTTTCCCTTGTGATTCCTCTTGTTTTTCCTTGTGTTTTTCATGTTCTTCCTCAAATCCACCTTCAATTCGTGAAGATCGGGTCACACAACGGCTTTCTCATATCATTTAGTGTCATGAGTAAGGTTGCTACGGTTTGGAGCACCTCCCCTCACTATTCCAGCCTAATTTTTTTTGTTCTTGCCTATTTTGAAAATGTCACCAAAAATAGCCATACCCAATTTCTTGTCATTTGTCAGATTTCATGAGTTTTGGCTGGTTTTGATCCACGGATCTCATGCAATACTAGTTGATCTACCTTCCTTTGTGTCAATTTGGCCCAAATTTTTCTCTTTCTCCATTAATTTGGAACTGAAATTTCAACTTGGTCTGCCCTGAGTTCGTCTCGATCCATTCATGTGCAAGCCGGAAATTTGGTCAAACTTTATGTTAGAATGTCCGACTGTCCGACCCGTCGGACATTTGGTGGGACATACCTATCCAGGGGGCAAAAAAATCAACATTCAACTCCTTCACCATTTTGGTCATATTTTTCACATTCAAACTCTAAGTTTGGTGTTCTTGGGCTCGTTTTGAAGCTATGAACATGCTCTTGATCATAACATAGGTCCCCGCATATTTTGGTTGAGGAAAAATTTCGTCATTTGGGTGTCTTCGCCTGTGCCTTCGACCATGACGACTTGAAGCCGGGCATCTTCGCCAGTTTCGCTCTTAGGGGTCATCACCAAACAACACAAGTACCTCTACATCACCTACATCGACAACCACCAAGTACATAAACAAATTCATCCTTTTACACCACAACCGAAAGCAAGGTCGGTTACCTTCGACCTCGACGAAGGTATTGTGTTGACGGAGGTATCCATTACCTCACACGCTTGCCTTCCCTTGCCATTACTGTTGTGGGTTGTTCTACCCTTTGCGATATCCTTGATCCCATTAAGACTAGCTATTTGAGTATTGTCGGGCATCATACACTTGAGCGCCGTAATGACATCTTCATCATATACATCATTGCTATCTTGAGCATCACACAGTAAGATCCATTCATATCTATTTTTGTGTATCACTTGGTATCTTATGTACATGTTAGCCATATCTCATGATCGTTAGTCTTGTATATTGGATTTGTCTCAAAGAAAAGGAAACGAAAGAAAAGGTGGAAAAAATAAAAAGAGAGAGAAAGAAAAGCTTATAAGCAAAAAAAGAGAAAGAGCAAAAGAGATAAGAGTGCAAAGGATACTTCATATAGGAAAATGTCAAGTTTGTAAGTCGTTAGAGTGGTGCCGAGTTACGAATATGTTGCCCTCTACATGCAATCAAGCTAGTGTTTAGCCTTGTGTTTGTGCAACACAAGCATTAGTATTTGTTAGGCAATATATTTTGTTGCTCATTCCTTTGGTTGCACAAGTCTCATTATCGTTGTACGTGCGTTCCTATTGTTTCCTTTCTCTACATTTAAGATCAACTTGCATTGTTTTGAGTTCGTTTGGATCTTGTCCAATCATTTTAGTATCTTGATCCACCTATTGCTTGATTTGTCGCCAATAACCTTGCCGAGATTCACATATAGCCTTGTTATCAGTTTCTAGGTGTGCGTTGGGGAACACTTATCAACACAATTTTGCTCACTTGGTACATATTGGTAAATCTTTGATCCTTTTCATCCAAGGAGTGGACGAGATAATTTGATATTGTTCTTTCCTTTTAGCCACTTATTATGTGCACTAGTACCATGATGTATAGGGAGTCGAGCAAATGTGGATGAATTTGTGGAGAAGACTCAAAAACTTCATCACCATCACTCCAAGAGAGAGTACCATACAAGCAATAAGGATGATGGCAACCATGTTGACTTCCCCAATAAGAACAATAAGTCAAGTACCTCTTCATCATGAAGGTGCATCGACAAGGTCCGCCACCAAACTCATCGGCAAGTGACACATTGACAAACCCCTCAAGACGATGGACAAGAGAAGCTTAAAGCTCTAGTCCACTACTACCATGAGCTACTTCGACTTTGATGATGACATTGAGGTCATTCTATGAGACTTGTGACCCCGTAGAGCACCTCGAGTGGGAATGGCGAATGGACAACTACCTTAAGATCCATCAAGTTCCCTCTGAAGTACAAGTGATGTGCACCACAAGACACTTCCACAACTACGCATCGACATGGTGGTTTCACCTACCTTCGAAGGTGATACGTCCCAAACGTATCTACTTTTCCAAACACTTTTGCTCTAGTTTTGGACTCTAATTTGCATGATTTGAATGGAACTAACCCGGACTGACGTTGTTTTCAGCAGAATTGCCATGGTGTTATTTTTGTGCAGAAATAAAAGTTCTTGGATGGACCTGAAAATTTACGGAGAATTATTTCAGAATATATAAAAAAATACTGGTGAAAAGATCTACTGGAGGGGGGCCACCCAGGAGCCACAAGCTCAGGGGGCGCGCCCACCCCCCTGGGCGTGCCCCCCAACCTTGTGGGGCCCTGGCAGCTCCGTTTACCCTAATTCCAACGCTATAAGTAACTATTCGTGGAGAAAAAATTAGAGAGAAAGAATCAACACGTTTTACGATACGGAGCTGCCGCCACCTCCTATTCTTCATCGGGAGGGCTGATATGGAGTCCGTTTGGGGCTCCGGAGAGGGGGATTCGACACCGTCGTCATCATCAACCATCCTCCATCACCAATTTCATGATGCTCACCGCCGTGCGTGAGTAATTTCTTCGTAGGCTTGCTGGACGGTGATGGGTTGGGTGAGATTTACCATGTAATCGAGTCAATTTGTTAGGGCTTTGATCCCTAGTATCCACTATGTTCTGAGATTGATGTTGCTATGACTTTGCCATGCTTAATGCTTGTCACTAGGGCCCGAGTGCCATGATTTCAGATCTGAACCCTTTATGTTTTCATGAATATATTTGTGTTCTTGATCCTATCTTGCAAGTTATATGCACCTATTACGTGTTATGATCCGCATACCCCAAGGTGACAATAATTGGGATTCTTTCCGTTGATTACCGTAGTTTGAGGAGTTCATGTATTCACTATGTGTTAATGCTTTGTTCCGGTTCTCTATTAAAAGGAGGCCTTAATATCCCTTAGATTTCCTTATGGACCCCGCTGCCACGGGAGGGTAGGACAAAAGGTGTCATGCAAGTTCTTACTATAAGCATGTATGACTATATACGGAATACATGCCTACATTACATTGATGAATCAGAGCTATTGTGTATCGCCCTAGGTTGTGACTGTTACATGATGAATGTCATCCAACATAATTATCCATCACCGATCCAATGCCTATGCTTTTCACATATTGATCTTTGCTAAGTTACTTTCGTTGCTGCTGTTGTTACAATCACTACAAAACTGCTACTGTTACTGTCTCTGTTACTATTGCTGTTGAAACTATCATACTACTGTGCTACTAAACACTTTGCTGCAGATATTTAGTTCTCTAGGTGTGGTTGAATTGACAACTCAACTGCTAATACTTGCAAATATTCTTTGGCTCCCCTTGTGTCGAATCAATAAATCTGGGTGAAATACTACCCGCGAAAACTGTTGCGATCCCCTATACTTGTGGGTTATCAAGACCTTTTTCTGGCGCTGTTGCCGGGGAGCATATCTCTATCTGTTGAGTCACTTGGGATTTATATCTGTTGATCACTATGAAGAATGTGAAAGACGCTAAGACTAAGATTGTCCCCTCTATGACTAGAGGAGGTAAGGAACTGCCATCACACTCTGCACTTGATTCACCTTCTGTTTTGAGTAGGCTTGGGACACCACCACCACCTATTCATTCTGATATGTCGCAAGTTATTGATGATACTACTTCTGCTATGAATGAAACTATTGATGATGCTAGTACTATGCTTGATAATACTTTGCCACTTGGTGAATTTCTTGATGAACAAATTTGCTAAAGCTAAAGGAATTGAAAATGTTGAAACTCTTGAAAATTATGATTCACCTATTATGCCTAGCTCTCCTACTAGAGTTGAAATGCCCGAGACATCTGATGGTTATGTTTTTGATAGGGAGACAGTTAGGGCAATTCTTGCTTGTAATGATAGAGATGAGGTAGAAAATTGCTTGCTGAGTTGAAAGAAAAATCTACGAGGGAGAGAATGAAATATGATCCTAAGTTTGCTACCTCTCCCATATTTGTTACCGATAAGGATTATGAATTCTCTATCGATCCTGAGTTAATTACTTTTGTCGAATCTGATCCTTTTCATGGTTATGAAACTGAAACTGTTGTGGCACACCTTACTAAGTTGAATGGTATTGCCACCCTATTTGCTCATGAGGAAAAAATTCGTTACTACTATATTCTTAAGTTGTTTCCTTTCTCATTAAAGGGTGATGCTAAGAAATGGTTTAATACTCTTGCTCCTGGTTGTGTGCGTAGTCCCCAGGATATGATATATTACTTTTCTGAAAAATATTTTCCTGCTCATAAGAAACAAGCTGCCTTACAGGAAATATTCAACTTTGTGCAAATTGAAGAAGAGAATCTCCCTCAAGCTTGGGGGAGGCTTCTCCAACTGCTTAATGATTTGTCTGATCATCCTCTTAAGAAAAATGAAATACTTGATATCTTTTATAATGGACTAACCGATGCTTCTAGGGACTACCTAGATAGTTATGCTGGTTGTGTTTTCAGGGAATGAACTGTTGGATAGGCTGAAGAACTATTGAATAATATATTGAGAAATGCCGATGATTGGACAATTCCCGAACCACCACCTAAGCCAACTCTGAAGAAAAGAGGTATTCTATTCCTCAGTCCTGAAGATATGCAAGAAGCTAAGAAAACTATGAAGGAAAAAGGTATTAAAGCTGAAGATGTTAAGAATCTACCACCTATTGAAGAAATACATGGACTTGATATCCCGACACAGGTAGTGGAGGTAAATTATCTCACTAGATTCGATGAAGGTGATATTCCGTATAATAAGTCTGCTAGCCAATGCTTGTATGAATTTGATAATTACATCATTAAGCAAGAACACTTCAATTTATATGTTAGCAATCAACTAAAACGAAATGCCATCATGATTGAACGCTTGAGTGATTTGATGTTTAGAACTGCTAATGATGTTAAATGTTTGAGTAAACATGCTTCTATGGTCCAGACTCAGTTAGAACAAATTGCTAAGTCACAAAATGATTTGCTTAATGAGATGAATAACAAAATGATTGATCATGCTGTTAAAGTTGTTACTAGAGGGGGTAAAATGACTCAGGATCCTCTATACCCTGAAGGTCATCCTAAAAGAATTGAACAAGACTCCCAAAGAAATAATATTGATGTACCTAGTCCATCTAAGAAGAAAAAGAAAAAGAAAAATGATAGGACTTTGCAAGCTTCTAGTGAACCTGAGATAGAAAAACCTCATGGGAATCAAAATGATGTTTCTATTTATGATGCTGAGACACAGTCTGGTAATGAACATACCCCTAGTGATAATGATAATGATAATGATAATAATTATGTTCATGTTAATGCTCAACCAGATAATGATGTAGAAATAGAACCTGCTGTTGATCTTGATAACCCACCTCCTAAGAATAAAAGATATGATAAAAGAGACTTCGTTGCTAGAAAACATGGAAAGGAAAGAGAACCATGGGTTCAAAAACCTATGCCTTTTCCTACTAAACCATCTAAAAACAAGGATGAGGAAGATTTTGAGCGCTTTGTTGAAATGCTTAGACCTGTCTTTTTGCGTACTCGCTTGATTGATATGTTGAAAATGTCTCCCTATGCTAAATACATGAAAGATATTGTCACTAATAAAAGAAAGATACCTGAAGCTAAAATCTCCACCATGCTTGCTAATTATTCTTTTAAGGGTGGAGTACCCAAAAAGTTAGGAGATCCAGGAATACCTACTATACCATGCTCCATTAAAAGAAGTTATGTTAAAACTGCTCTATGTGATCTAGGAGCCGGTGTAAATGGTATGCCTTTCTCTTTATATAGAAGACTTGATTTGAATAAGCTCACACCCATTGAAATATCTTTACAAATGGCTAATAAATCCACGACTATACCTATTGGAATTTGCGAGGATGTTCCCGTTGTAGTTGCAAATGTTACTATCTTGACAGACTTTGTTATACTTGATATGCCCGAGGACGACAACATGTCGATTATCCTTGGTAGACCCTTTTTAAATACTGCAGGGGCTGTTATTGATTTCAAAAAAATCAAGGTTACTTTTCATGTCAATGGTAATGAGCATACGGTGTATTTCCCGAAGAAACAAAGTTCGGTGAATGGTATCAATTGTATTGAAAAGGTTTCGACAATCACTATTGGAGGTTTCAAATTTCCTCTCCCTACTGTCAAAAGAAATATGAAATTCTTATTATTGGGGAGATGCATATCCCCATCGAGGTAACTTAGTGTTATACGAAAATTCTTTGGTTTCATGCCATTCGGAAATAGTTTGTTAATAAGACTTGATCAACCTTATTAATGGATTCTTTTTGAGGGGCATGTGGTCGATGAATTTAGTAAGCACAACTTTCTGTACCCACCTTTTGCTCTCTGTTACTTGTAGTTGAATAAAATAAAATGCCATGATTATCCTATTTTTTGAATTATCCGTGCAATAAAAAATGGTCCAAAAATAAAAGTTCTCAGAATGGCATGAAAATTTAGTATGATTTTTTCCAGAATATTTAAGAATTTTTGGCACTGAACACACCCCAGGGGGATGTACCTGTGAGCCACAAGCTCATAGAGCGCGCCCACCCCCTTGGGCGCGCCCAGCAGGCTTGTGGGTCCCACAGGGACCCACTCACTTATGCCAGCCACCCATCTCCTTCTTCTTCCTCCAGAAAAAATCAAACTTGCTCCCAAGCCCGTGTTCTTGCTCATTTTGTTGTGAATTTTGATCTTCTTGCTCGGAACTCCGTTTCCAAAACTGTTTTGAGGAATTACTCCTTGGTATGTGACTCCTCCAATGCTCCAGTTAGTTTTTGTTCTAATGCTTTATACTTTGCAAATTTTTGCTGCTGTGGTGACCATGTTTATGAGCTTGCATGTTGAATTTGTATGGTCCAAAGTAGTTTTGATGCATGATATCGCCTCTAGATACTTGTAGGAGTAGTTGCTTTCAATTTTGTTGAGTTTCGTTCACTTCTATTTTGAGTCACTAAAAATTTCAGAAAAAGAAAATGCTCAAGTGGAGATTGAGAGGTTCTTCGAGCCGGAATCCTAAGGAGGCTCCAAAGCCTATGTATCATCTTCCTCGTGCGGCCGAGGTGCGGCCATGCGAATGGCCATGCAACACGTTCTTGAGGGATGCAGGAATTTTCGATGATTTCTATTATTTGGCAAACAATGCCGGCATTATCCCATTCCTCGAAGATAAGTGTGACCAGTATCTTCTCCTCACAAATACTTTCATGCAAAGCTTTCATTTTCATGCCAGGAGAGATATACCCACATTGTCATTTAACTTATATGATATTCCCAATGAGATGACACTTGAGGACTTTTGCGTGGTATGCAAACTTCCCAATGAGGGCAGCCCAGTAGAGCCACACCCCAGGGATGTCTCGGAGTTCATCTCTGAGGTTGCCGTGGGGAAGTCGAGGGGAGTTTCTGAGGCTAGGGTTGCTAGTTTACATTTCCCTGTTTTGCGCTATTACTCATTATTTGCTGGGAGGTGTTTGACTGGTCGGTGGGAGAGTGGAACGCTCAGCTCACCTGACCTTGCTATTTTGCGCCATGCTCTTTACGCTGATAGGACCTTCAGTTTGGGTGCTATGGTTGCCCGGCGGTTGCACACCAACCGCTCGAAGGGCGTTATCTATGGTGGTATTTATGCTTCCCGCCTCGCTCAACACTTTGAGATTCCTATTAGGCATGACGAGAGGGAAGAGAGGCTTTTACCCACATGCATCTTGATTACGACAGTATGGTTGGGCATAACTTTATTGATTCTGGAGATGTGTGTTTTAGATATAACTTGGTATTCAGTCAGGGTACTCGTGAGATTATTACTTTGCCTGCGCCTACTTTGTTTGATATTCACAGGGGCAGATACATCATCATGCCCAAGGACATTTATGCTTATTGGGGCTTGAACCAGCCCCAAGCACCAGAGCCAGCACCAGAGCCAGAGCCGTATCAGGAGCCTGTTTATCAGTGGGAGCCTCAGGAGGCCGTTTACCAGTTGGACCCTCAGCAGCCTCAGTACTATCCGGGAGGTGCTGATTTCGACCCATGGCCAGAGGCCAACTTAGGCCAAAAGACTAAGCTTGGTGGAGTACGTATTTCTCACCGACATTACATTCATTGTTCACACACTCAATTCAGTTGTCGGTGTTCATCCTTTTTCATTGTATATCCATGTTAGTTTTATCTTCGCTTTCTTCTTGTGTGTTTGAAAAACTTCGAAAATCCAAAAAAATTAGTTGTAGTTTCCTTCTTGTTTAGTTAAATTCGTAGAAGAAAAAGAAAACCCAAAAAGATTTCTCGTTTCTTCCTTTGCTTGTTGGGAGCTTTCCCATGTAAATAGTTTTTCTCGTTTTTCGCTTTCCTTTGTTAATTTGCTTTCTTCAGAAAAAACAAAAACTCCAAAAATATTTCAGTGTGTTTCTTTGAATTTGTTTTCTTTTTGTTGAGTCGTAGTAAGGACAAAGACCACAATGAAAATGTTGAGTGGCCCTCATATGCTTTATTGTTGATCTAACAAAGAGCCGCTATTATTTTGTCTTCTCCTTTGAATAAATGTTTGCAGATTCCAACTTAGTCCACGGCACACTTGCACCATTATCATTATTATCACATCATTCGGTCATGCAAGTGAAAGGCAATAATGACGATATTTGATGAAGTGATTGCGGTGAAGAAAAGCTGGTATGAACTCTTCTTGTTTTTGTCTTTGTAAATATGTTTAGGTCAGTATTCATGATTCAACATTATTATGAGTAAACATATTTGTGATGACAATTAGAGATTATAGTTACTCATGCCATGCTTAAATAGCTAGGAGTGGATAATGGTTTATCTTGAGTGTCAACATGCATTAAAATGGTTGTGATGTAGTATGTTAGCATTGTATCCTTCTCTGAGTAATTCGAGTGACTTGACTTGGCGCATGTTCACACATGTAGTTGAATCAAAACCAACATAGCCTCCATGATATTTATGTTCAGGGTGTTGATATCCTACTCATGCTCGTATTCAATGTTAATTATTCGCAATGCATGTCTATGACCGTTTTCGCTCTTTAGCTGGTCGCTTCTCAATCTATTTGCTAGCCTTCGCCTGTACTAAGCGGGAATACTGCTTGTGCATCCAAATCCTGTCGTGCGTACGACCATCTATGGGGCCATCTAGCCCCTTTGCGGTTCGACTAGGGAGATCGACAAGCACAAAGAGCAGAACCAGCAGAAATACAAAGAGTTTACCCAGGTTCGGGCCATCGTGAGGTGTAAAACCCTACTCCTGCTTTGATTGTATTGGATGTGTTTGAACACAAAGTACAAGGAGCGCTTCCCCGGCAAGGTACAGAAGGAGTAGCTACGCATGCAAGTTGTGTAAACGATCGATCCCTGTAAATGTTGGCCCGGCCCCTCCTTTTATAGCTCAAGGTGTTACCACAGTGGCAAAACAGTCATTTACATATTGACTAGACAGCAAACAGTGCTATCATACCTAACTCTGCCAGTTTAGGACAAAAGCATTTAATGCTCCGTTAGGTGTCATGTGGAGGAGGAGCCCCGGCAAGGTTTCTGCACCGCTCGCTCAGCTACCTCATATTATCTTGACACGCCTCCTCGACGGGTGTCATTAAAGATAAATCTCCTTCCAGCAAGCTGACACGTGCCCCGACAAATCTCACCAAACTGCCTGCACGGTCGACACCTCATCGATTAGCGACTAGCTGCCCGATGAGGTGGAGCGCTTAACAGCTAGCGAGATCTTGCCGGCACGGAGCTTGCCGGGCCTTCACCTTGCCGGCTCGGCCTTGCCGACAAAGGTTGTCTTCGAAGTTGAATTTGAAGCTTCGTCTTGATCTTCTCCCCAGTAACTTTTGCAACTGGGCCTTGAATCTTGATATTGGCAATTCCCGGCAAGGCCTGACCAGCAGAAAAGCTTCTACCGTCTGTGCATAAGTCAGGGTATAAAATACCCATATTTTATACACCGACAGGAGCCCCCGGGCCTGGGCCATACGCGCGTCCGAAGCGTCGTTGGGCTAGGCCCAAACAATGCACAGACACGCGGTGGGAAACAGCTGCCGCCATTTTAGCCATGATTATGTTTCTGACGCACGCCTGCTCCGCGCATTAAATGCGGGTCATGGGAACATGGACTATTGCTGTTATTCCGCGGTAGTGTGCCTGTAAAAGCGCTGCTGGGGTAAACAGTGAAGAGCCAGCCCCCTCGCGCCTTCCCCATACCGCGAGGAGGCGCTGCTCATTTGCCCCTGCTTCCCCCCTGCTCCGTCTTCTTTCTTTCGCCAGAGCTGCTTCCGCCGCCGCCGCTGCCGATTCGCATCTCAACCCGACCTCCTTCCTCCCTGAGTCCCGATGGCGCCCAAGAAAGCCGACGCAGAGGGGAAGAAGCCCGCCAAGCCTCTTGACCCCAAGGCGAAGAAGAAGAAGCGGGAGTTGGAGGAACTGGAGAGACGGCGGAGAGAGAATGTGATTTTCTCACCGTCGGCCATGGATATCAGCACCCTGATTGACAGGTACGCCTACATGTGGGGAAGAGACACAAAAGACCACAAGGCCCCAGTAGTTCTTCCTGAAGGCGACAAGGTTCTATCGGATTCGTATCCGTTCTTCTGCACCTACTTTTACTGTGGTATGGTTCCTCCGTTCTCAGACTTTTTCAGCACAATGATGTTCAGCTTTGGGTTCAGACTGCTGGATTTTACTCCAAATGCTGTGAGTTGCATGGCGGTCTTTGCCCATCTGTGTGAGAATTTTGTCGGAGTTGCCCCCAACGTTGATCTGTTCCGCCACTTCTTCGTTCCTCGCATCGAGGACAAGTCACTATCCGGCAGCGTGACATGGATTCCCAGGGCCAAGACCAAGGGCCAGTATCTTGCCGGGTAGCTCCACCTCAAATGGGATGAATGGAGGGCAGAATGGTGCTGGATCCAGGAGAAGGATTTCCCCTAGTTTTGCTTGCTGCGGACAGTGAGGGTCCAACGCGGCAAGAATTGGAGTAATTTTGGCGCCACTGATGAGAAGCTTCGCCCGGCGCTGAACAGGATCGCTCGCCTCAAGGCCGCCAAACTGACTGTAGAAATGGTTGGCGCAGACTTCCTCCGGTGACGCCGCCGCTGCAGAAGAGAGAGAGATTTGCTTGGGATTACCAGGGTGCCGCTGATATCATGCGGCTGTATCCCGGGCTCGGCAACAATCTGACGACTCTGGAGCATGCCGCCCTTTGTGAGCAGTTGTTCAGAAAGACTGGCACATTTCACTTGCCGGGCCAAATCGTCCCGCTGCACATCAATTCCGCCAAGGATTCCATCTTGGCGATGATGCCGGATTGCAACGCTCATGGAGTCAATGCAGATTGGCCGATGCCCAGCCTGGTGACTGAAATGGACCGGGCCTCTAATTTAGCAGAAAAGGCCACCCGAAAAGAAAGAGATCTTATCCAGGCTACCAAAGCTGAAGAATTGCCGTACATCACCAGCATAGCCGCAGAAGCCGCAAGAGTTAACGCAGCTGGTGGTTCTGGTGCAGCGGCAACTGGGGATGATGATGAAGAAAATCCCGACGAAGAAGAAGTTGCCGAGGAGCAACAGGAAGAGCCTGCCAGGGATGAAGTTGCCAGAGATGGGGTTGCTGGGACCGAGGTTGCCGGAGAGCCTGAAGAAGAAGAGGGCCCTCGAGCCCTGAAGAGGAGACGCCGTCTTCGTAGAGCAGCCAGTCTAGAGCCAGTACGTGCCTCTTCACCAAAGGCAGGCCCTTCGGTGAAGAAATCGACCACCAAGACTGGGCACCAAGAAGAGGTGCGCTGGCAATCAAGCAGACGTCCGCAAACCCAGCCTTCATCTTCCCAGCAAGCGATTGTCGAGGGTGTTGAATCTTCTCAGCCGGCGAGTTCATCTCCACCGGCACTCAAGAGGGCCAGGGAGTCGCCTCCGCCAGTGAGATACGACCTCTCCATCCTCAGTGAATCTAAAGAAGAGGACTAAGTGAAATTGTTTATCTTCGTCAAGTCTTGATTGTATTTGATCGCCATTCTGACTTGATTTCTTCTGTCTCGACAGAGATCCAGAACCACCGGTACACTAAGCGAAGCGGGCCAAATCTGCAACAGAGCAAGATCCCGCGACAAGTGCTGGGCAGGGGTTACAACGGCTGAAACCATCGTTAATAGCCCCCAGTCCAGCCCCCTGCGCGAGAATGTGGTGCGGATCCCGCCCACTAGCGCCGGTACTGAAGTTCCTCCCTCTGAGCTTGATAAAGAGATGGGAGAGGTCCGCCAAGAGGAAGAATGCCAAGAGGCGGATCCTACTGTGGCTTCCCCATCAACCATCGCTCCGGAGAGTGCTTCTCCGGCAAAGGCCTCCACCGATGAGCCTGTCGGCACAGAGGCTACTCCGACAAGCGAAGCCACCGATGACCGTGCGCTGGCAACACAAGTTGCCGGGGGAGGAGACGCTCTTCCTCAACAGGCGTCAACAGGTAATCCTCTTGCCTTTACACATCTCTCACATAATTTTTGTTTTCTTGAACTTGACTTGTAATTTGAATCTCATTCTGTCCTTGCTTCTGCTTCAACCCACAGCTCCAACCTCTCCCGAAGAAGGTGAAATCCTTGTGGAGGTAGCTGATATTGCAAAGGATGCCGCTGACGAAGCCACCAAGATTGCTGCTGAAGAGAACCACGCGCAAGTTGCCGAGGAGATCAGAGAAGTCCCTGGGGAACCTGAGAAATCCTCCAGCAACACGCCTGACCCCGCCAGGATGGATGTTGATAAGGCACCCATCAATACTGATACGTCAAATCTCGACAACCAACCATCGGCGGCAAACCTGCAAATCCCGTCAAGCAGCTTGGCGTTGATCACTTCTCAGCATGAATCTGGAGCCCCCAGTTCATCCGGTGCTGCAGGACCGAACTTTGACGAAGAAATCACTCGGATCCTGCTACCTCTGACCCAAAGAAACACTGAATCCATTGATGCTACTGACAGTGCTGAAGATCTTGCTTTCTTGGAGATCATGGCCATTGGATTCAAAGGTGTACAAGAGAGGTACAGCCAAAGATGGAACAGGGTCCAAGAAGAGCGCAAATCTGCGAATCTGGTTGACCAAAAATTGAAAGAGAAGGCGAACGAACTGCGTGCATGGTACAACCAGCAGTTTCGCGTCCTCCGAGATCAAGAAGAAAGGCTTGCCACCTCGAAGGAAGAAGCGGCAACCTTGGACGGCAAGCTGACGGAGCGCGCAGCACAGCTCGACGCCAGAGAGAGGGAACTTGCCACCCGCGAAGAGGCCCTTGCCGCCAAGCTCCGCGGCAAGGATGAAGAAATCAAGAAACTCCTTGAGCAAAGGACGCAAGAGCTGGAAAAGAATCACAAAGATACTATTGAAACCCAGGCTCGAGATAGTGCCACCAAGCTCAAGGAGGCTTCCGACAAAGTTGCTGCTGCCACCACCGCCAAGGTGGAATTGGAATCTCAAATGGCCAAGTTAAAGGAAGACCTTGCTGGTAGCAGCAAAGAAGTCGAGGCTCTTAAGAACGAAGCACTGAAGGCAGCCCGCACTCTAGGGGACTTGCAAATACAGCTGTCGTCTAAGAACCAAGATCTTGACGCCACCACCAAGACCATTGAAGATCTGAAGTCTCAATCAGCCACCTTGGTAACAGACTTGGAATCCGCCAAAGAAAGGGAGAGAGCCTTGACGAAGAAACTGGGAAAGGAAGAGGCCTTGAAAAAGGATGCTGAGAACAACTACGCCCAATTGCATGAAAACCTTTCCCTCTGGACCGGCAGGCTTGTCAACGCTGCTGAGCGCATCACTTCCCAGATTGCCGTTATGGACATGAAGAGCTGGGGCTTCACCGTTAACGACAAGGAGGCCATCAGCATTAGACTGACCAAGTTCTTCGAGGGTCTCATTGATGCCTTGAAGACATATCACGAGGACAGGTCTGCCGCGTTTGCTGATGAATCCCAGAAATTTGTGCGTGAAGTTGTATACAAGGTGCTGCTCAAACTTGCGTATCGCCACCCTGATCTTGATCTCTCCGGGATCTTTAAGAAATTTCCGAAGAACACCGATGTCACCGCCGTCGACAAGATTGTTGGTCCTCTTGCCGACAAGGTCCTCAACGTTCCTTAGGTTCAAGGCGATCGTCAAGATTAAGCTTGCCGTTGTATTCATCGTCGATGCTGTCATGTAAAGATACATTCGATCTTATGTTAGGCATGCACTGATTTTGTGATGTAAAACGACTTTGAATCGATGGATGAATGTATGTCGTTTTCCCCTGTCTTTTTTTGTCTTTGCATGTTTTTATACCCTACGCTTGTCAGAAGTCTTGCCGGTGCACACACTTGCCGCGAGCGCTTGAAGAATGAATCCTTAGCAGCCTGCTGGAAGTGCCGCTACCGGCAAGTTTCCCTTTGACGTTTTCAATGCGGCTACTTAAATTGTTGAGCGGACTTGAAACAAAGTAAGAGCGCAACTGATCACAACAAGGTTCCTTCGTGTGTAGGTTTTTCATACAAAGACCAAATCATTCAAGGGAACTTGCAAATATAACAAGGAATTTATTTTAAAGTTTTTCAACTTAGCTTTTCCTTGTTGTAAAATGATCACTTGAACGAAACTTAGCGACTTAGCGGTGTCCACACCATCACTCCCCCCGGGAAACTTGCATGCGAGGAACTGTCCTTTCTCTTTGAGAAAAAGAAAGAAGAGAAAAGATGAGGTTGGAGACCTTGCCGTCTCATTAATCATTTCACATAAGTTAAAGCATAACACAACATACACGCAAACATACATAAATAATGTATTTTGACAAAGAGCTGCGAAACACTTAGCTTTATTCATATATGCACAGGATCTGTGCCTGGCTTTGTACAAAGGGTTACAAGTCTTGCCAACAAAGCTTGTACAAAAGGGGTTGCCGGGGACAAGGCCCGGCAACCGCGCCTCATGGGTAGAACTTGCGAAGATGTTCAACTTGTCGGCACTCTTGGAGGTCATGGCCCTTGGTGCGGTGAATTTTGCAATATGGTCCATCGGACTTGCCGGCCTTCTCGTTTGCCGCCGCCTCCTGACAAGCGGCGCATTCAGCAGCCTCCTTGCTAGAGTCCTCTGTTTTGGCTTTCTTGGCAGTGTTGTAGTTGCCGGACCCTTCGACAGCCATCACAGTTTTGCCTTTGCGCTTCCTGTTGCGCTTTCGGCCCTTCTTCTTCGGGGTGGCAGCATCGTCATCCTCGGAGTCCACCTCGGCACCAGCGTCCTCCCCGGGAAGCCTTCTTCCCTCTTCAGCGCATGCACATTTGTCCGCCAACGTATAGAGCTCATTGACGGTCTTCGGCAGCCGGATGTTCATCTTTTCCCGCATCTTTCAATTGCGCACGTTTGTGTGGAATGCGGCAATCACAGCCACCGGGTGTACATCTGGGATGTTGCGGTGTACAACTGAATCTCTGTATGTACTTGCGCAGATTTTCCCCATCTCTTTGCGGGATCACTTGTAGATCGCTGGGCTGACCAGGGGCCTTGTGGCCTCCGGTAAAGGAACCAACGAATTCATTGCAAAGGTCTGACCATGAAGAAATGGAGTTCTCTGGCAAATTCATCAGCCAAGATCTCACGTTGGGCTTCAACACCAATGGAAAGTAATTGGCGAGAATCTTCTTGTCTCTTCCCCCGGCAGCTTGTACGGCAATCGTGTAAATGCCCAAAAACTCTGCCAGGTTCAGCTTGCCGTCGTACTTTTCTGGTACTTCTGGCTTGAAGGCCCGGACAGACGGCCAGCGGACTTGTCGCAGCTCATGAGTCAAGGCTGGACATCCAACCTCGTAAGGCAGATATACGAAAACCTCGGGCACATGCTCATCAATGACTGGGCCATTGCGCACGTCAGATTGACGGCGTGCCTCCCGGCGCCTCTCGATGGTTGTACGGGCATCCTCTACCCGCCTGTCTTGTAGCACTTGCCGTTGATCTTGCCGCGCCCGTGGATCTGAAGAAACCATCGACATCTCGTCGGGTTCTGCAGTTCACTGGGTTTGCCGCGGCTGCTGACATTGCTGCTATTGAGGTTGTTGCCGCGGAGGTGACTGCACTGTTGGTGCAGCGCCATCAGCACGGCCACCAGCTGGAGCTACTGGTGCTGTTCGCGGACGCCGTGAGGGTTCCGCTTGCTGCGACTTGCTCGTCTCGGCGAACCCAATGAGACTCTGAATGGTGGCTCTCCACTCATCCATCTTATCTACCGTCGGAGGAAATTTAAGCAGCATTTGGGCCCGCGCCATCGCCTCTGCTGCTGTGGCTGGCATGGCCAGAAGCGAAGAACGCAACGTCGCTCTACTCCTGGCAGAGCCAGCAGGAGCGCCATTGCGATCTTGTTTCCACGGCACATGTTTAGCAGCGGGCTGTCGTGGCGCAGGCGGTGCCTGAGGATCTGGAACCTGATCGACATGAGTCTTGCCATGCGGCCGCCGCTGTTCTGAGTCATTCACGCCGCTCGGAGTCACACTGCGCCCATCATGCGATGGGCGTGACGTGTGTCTCGACGCAGCATCTCTGGACGTCACCGCGGCGTGGTCTTGATCTGCGCTGACCCGGGCATTGCTGCCCTGGTGGCCGCGCTCATCGACGCGGCGAGAAGGAAGACGTCCGTCCGCTCCACCCGCGCCATTGCGGCTTTGCTCGCCGGAGGGTCGGTGAAGCTGACCGCCTCCAGCGCCTCCGCCTCCAGCCACGGTAGGCACAACAACCGCGCCACCTGCGCTGGTCGTGCCAACCGTGGTGTTCGTTCCGCCCGCGTCGGCTGCGCCGCCTGCGGACGCGTGCGAAGGAACCTTGGATGTGGAAGGAGCTGTCATCGTGATGCCCTTCTTCTTGGGAGCCATTGACGACAAAGAAGATAAAGAAGCTGATGAAGCTGACGCGCAATCTGCTAATTCAGGTTTGCGCAAGCGATTTGGCGCGCCAAAGATGTCGTGCGTATGACCATCTATGGGGCCATATAGCCCCTTTGTGGTTCGACTAGGGAGATTGACGAGCACAAAGAGCAGAACCAGCAGAAACGCAAAAAGTTTACCCAGGTTCGGGCCACCGTGAGGTGTAAAACCCTACTCCTGCTTTGATTGTATTGGATGTGTTTGAACACAAAGTACAAGGAGCACTTCCCCGGCAAGGTACAGAAGGAGCAGCTACACATGCAAGTTGTGTAAAGGATCTATCCCTATAAACGTTGCCCCGGCCCTCCTTTTATAGCTCAAGGGGTTACCACAATGGCAAAATAGCCATTTACATATTGACTAGACAGCAAACAGTGCTATCATACCTAACTCTGCCAGTTTAGGACAAAAGCATTTAATGCTCTGTTAGGTGTCATGTGGAGGAGCCCCGGCAAGGTTTCTGCACCGCTCGCTCAGCTACCTCATATTATCTTGACACGCCTCCTGGACGGGTGTCATTAAAGATAAATCTCCTTCCAGCAAGCTGACACGTGCCCCGACAAATCTCACCAAACTGCCTGCGCGGTCAACACCTCATCGATTAGCGACTAGCTACCCGATGAGGTGGAGCGCTTAACAGCTAGCGAGACCTTGCCGGCACGGAGCTTGCCAGGCCCTCACCTTGCCGGCTCAGCCTTGCCGGCAAAGGTTGTCTTCAGAGTTGAATTTGAAGCTTCATCTTGATCTTCTCCCCAGTAACTTCTGCAACTGGGCCTTGAATCTTGATATAGGCAATTCCCGGCAAGGCCTGACCAGCAGAAAAGCTGCTACCGTCTGTGCATAAGTCAGGGTATAAAATACTCATATTTTATACACTAACAAATCCTTAAACCAAAGTTGTTCTAGATGAGTCCACTATATCTACCTATATGCGGTATTACTCTGCCGTTCCAAGTAAATTTGCATGTGCCACCTCTAAACATTCAAATGAACATCTGTTTTGTGTGCCCATACCGCTCATGGAGCGACAGGGGGCGGTCAGTATCTTCCATGCTAAGCGGGTTATTCTCAGATGAGTGTTTATTCACTTGTCATTGCACGAGAGAGGCTGGTAATCGGAATGCCCAGTCCTATGCTCAAATCAAAATTATATAATGCAAACAAACTCCCCCGGAAATTTGTTGGTATGGAGGGCACCCGTGAATTCGGCTAGCCATGGCTTGTGTTGGTATGGTGGAGGGGGAGTAAACTTTACCTTTCCGCTTGGCAACCGCCTATAATGTGTTTAGCATGGAAGATATTGAAAACTCTCGGTCATGACGTTGACAGGAAAAGCATACCTCTCAAAATTATTTTCATCTCTGTTTTAAGCTTCGAGCTCTGGCACCGCTACAAATCCATGCTTCCCTCTGCGAATGGCCTATCCATTTACTTTTATGTCATTTTACTTTTATTGTTAAGTCATTACCCTCTCATTTAAGCACCAGTTGGAGAGCACTATTGTCATTTTTATGCATTGAGTATAGTTAATGTTGGGTGTGACCATGACTGGATATCCTCTACCCTGAATTACAATGTTTAGTCGTTGCTTGAATCTCAGAGGTGCTCTGCATTTATGTTTTTCGGTCTCAGAAAGGGCTAGCGAGATACCATGTTATCATATTATATCATGATTGTTTTGACAAAGTGTTGGCATCCAAGATATTTTGTTATTGCTCGCTAGTTGGTTATATTATTGATATGAGTAAATGTGAGACCTAAGTGTTATCATTCATATGGTTAGTTCATAATTTTTGCTGAAAACTTGGATGCTAGTTAAGTATATATACAGACAACAAGAACAAAAGAGTTTGTAAAAGTTTTTCTTTGTCACTTTCAGTTTGTCAACTGAATTGCTTGAGGACAAGCAATGAGTCAAGCTTGGGGGAGTTGATACGTCCCAAACGTATCTACTTTTCCAAACACTTCTGCTCTAGTTTTGGACTCTAATTTGCATGATTTGAATGGAACTAACCCGGACTGATGATGTTTTCAGCAGAATTGCCATGGTGTTATTTTTGTGCAGAAATAAAAGTTCTCGGATGGACCTGAAAATTTACGAAGAATTATTTTAGAATATATAAGAAATACTGGTGAAAAGATCTACTAGAGGGGGGCCACCCAGGAGCCACAAGCTCAGGGGTGCACCCACCCCCCAAGGCGCGCCCCCCAGGCTTGTGGGGCCCTGGCAGCTCCGTTTACCCTAATTCCAACGCTATAAGTACCTATTCGTGGAGAAAAAAACCAGAGAGAAAGAATCATTGCGTTTTACGATACGGAGCCGCCGCCACCTCCTGTTCTTCATCGGGAGGGATGATCTGGAGTCCGTTTGGGGCTCCGGAGAGGGGGATTCGACGCCGTCGTCATCATCAAACATGCTCCATCACCAATTTCATGATGCTCACCGCCGTGCGTGAGTAATTTCTTCGTAGGCTTGCTGGACGGTGATGGGTTGGATGAGATTTACCATGTAATCGAGTCAATTTGTTAGGGCTTTGATCCCTAGTATCCACTATGTTCTGAGATTGATGTTGCTATGACTTTGCTATGCTTAATACTTGTCACTAGGGCCCGAGTGCCATGATTTCAGATCTGCACCCTTTATGTTTTCATGAATATATTTGTGTTCCTGATCCTATCTTGCAAGTTATATGCACCTATTACGTGTTATGATCCGCATACCCCAAGGTGACAATAATTGGGATTCTTTCTGGTGATTACCGTAGTTTGAGGAGTTCATGTATTCACTATGTGTTAATGCTTTGTTTTGGTTCTCTATTAAAAGGAGGCCTTAATATCCCTTAGATTTCCTTATGGACCCTGCTGCCACGGGAGGGTAGGACAAAAGATGTCATGCAAGTTCTTACTATAAGCACGTATGACTATATACGGAATACATGCCTACATTACATTGATGAATTGGAGCTATTGTGTATTGCCCTAGGTTGTGACTGTTACATGATGAATGTCATCCAACATAATTATCCATCACCGATCCAATGCCTACGCTTTTCGCATATTGATCTTTGCTAAGTTTACTTTCGTTGATGCTGTTGTTACAATCACTACAAAACTGCTACTGTTACTGTCTCTGTTACTATTGCTGCTGAAACTATCATACTACTGTGCTACTAAACACTTTGCTACAAATATTTAGTTCTCCGGGTGTGGTTGAATTGACAACTCAACTGCTAATACTCGCAAATATTATTTGGCTTCCCTTGTGTCGAATCAATAAATCTGGGTGAAATACTATCCGCGAGAAAACTGTTGCGATCCCCTATACTTGTGGGTTATCAGAAGGCAATCCAAATGAGTCTAGTCCAAGATGAACAAGGCTATGCGGTTGATAACCCACAAGTATAGGGGATCGCGACAGTCTTCGAGGGTTGTATTTCACCCAAATTTGTTGATTCGACACAAGGGGAGCCAAAGAATATTTATGAGCCTTAGTAGTTGAGTTGTCAATTCAACCACACCTGGGATATAATATCTCTGCAGCAAAGTGTTTAGTAGTATAGTAGTTTGATAGTTTTGAAGTTTTCAGTGACAGTAGCAATAGTAACAGGAACAAAAATAGAAGCAGTTCGTGATGTTTGTAACAGCAGCAGCAGTAGTAACTTAGCAAAGATCAATATGAGAAAAGCGTAGGCATTGGATCAACGATGGATATTTGTTTTGGATGACATTCATCATATAACAGTCACAACCTAGAGCGATACACAATAGCTCCAATTCATCAATGTAATGTAGGCATGTATTCCGTATAGAGTCATACATGCTTATAATAAGAACTTGCATGACATCTTTTGTCCTACCCTCCCGTGGCAGCGAGGTTCATAAGGAAACTAAGGGATATTAAGGCCTCCTTTTAATAGAGAACTAGAACAAAGCATTAACACATGGTGAATACATGAACTCCTTGAATTACAGTCATCTCCGGAGAGTATCCCAACTATTGTCACTTTGGGGTCTACGGATCAGAACAATAACAAGTGCAATAACTAGCAGATTGGATCAAGAACTCAAATATATTCATGAAAACATAGAGGGTTCAGATATGAAATTGTGGCACTCGGGCCCGAGGGACAAGCATTAAGCATGGCAAAGTCATAGCAACATCAATCTCAGAACATAGTGGATACTAGGGATCAAGCCCTAACAAATTGACTCGATTACATGACAAATCTCATCCAACTCCATCACCGTCCAGCAAGCCTACGGAGGAATTACTCACACCCGGTGGTGAGCATCATGAAAATTGTTGATGGAGAAGGGTTGATGATGACGACGGCGACGAATCCCCTCTCTGGAGCCCCGAACGGACTCCAGATCAGCCCTCCCGATGAAGAACAGGAGGTGGCGGCGGCTCCGTATCGTAAAACGCGATGAAACTTTCTCTTTGATTTTTTTTCTCCGCGAGACGGTACTTATAGAGTTGGAGTTAGGGCAAACGGAGGCCTGTGGGGCCCACAAGCTCACAGGGTGCACCCTGGGGGGTGGGCGCGCCCCCTGAGCTTGTGGCTCCTGGGTGGCCCCCCTCCAGTAGTTCTCTTCACCAATATTTTTTATATATTCTGAGAATAATCTCCGGAAATTTCCAGCTCAATCCGAGAACTTTTATTTCTGCACAAAAACAACACCATGGTAGTTCTGCTGAAAACAGCGTCAGTCCGGGTTAGTTTCATTCAAATCATGCAAATTAGAGTCCAAAATAAGAGCAAAAGTGTTTGGAAAAGTAGATACGTTTGGGACGTATCAACTCCCCCAACTCATGCAAAGTAGATACGTTTGGGACGTATCAGTCCTCAAGCAATTCAGTTGACAAACTAAAAGTGATAAAGAAAACTTTTACAAACTCTTTTGTTCTCGTTGCTGTATATATGCTTAACTAGTGTTCAAGTTTTCAGCAAAGATTATGAACTAACCATATGAATGATAACACTTAGGTCTCACATTTACTCATGACAATAACATAACCAACTAGCGAGCAATAATAAGATATCTCAGATCCCAACAATTTGTCAAAACAATCATGATATAATATGATAACATGGTATCTCGCTAACCCTTTCTGAAACCACAAAACATAAATGCAGAGCACCTTTGAGGTTCAAGCAGCGACTAAACATTGTAATTCAGGGTAGAAGAGATCCAGTCATGGTCACATCTAACATTAACTAGACTCAATGCATAAAAATGACAATAACGCTCTCAGGGTTGGTGCTTTAATTGAGAGGGTGATGACTCAACAATGAAAGTAAATAACATGAAAGTAAATAGAAGGGCCCTTCATAGAGGGAAAGCAGAGATTTGCAGAGGTGCCAGAGCTCGAAGCTTAAAACAAAGATGAATACATTTTGAGAGGTGTGCTTTTCCTGTCAACGCCATGACAAAGGATTTCGATATCTTCCATGCTAAACACATTATAGGCGGTTCCCAAGTGGAAAGTTAAAGTTTTACTCCCCCTCAACCATACAAACACAAGCCATGGCTAGCCGAATTCACGGGTGCCCTCCAAACAATCAACTTTCAGGGGGACTTTGTTTTATTATATTTTTCTTTATTTTCAAATTACAGGACCAGGCATCCCAATTACCAGTCTCTCTTGTGCAATGACAAGTGAATAAACACCATCATGAGAGTAACCCACTTAGCATGGAAGATATCGACTGCCCCGTCGCTCCATGAGCGGTACGGGCATACAAAACAGATGTTTATTTGAATGATTAGAGGTGGCACATACAAATTTACTTGGAACGGCAGAGTAATACCGCATATAGGTGGATATGGTGGACTCATCTGGAACAACTTTGGGTTTAAGGATTTGGATGCACAAGCAGTATTCCAGCTTAGTACAGGCGAAGGCTAGCAAATAGGTTGAGAAGCGACCAATTAGAGAGCGGCAATGGTCATAATCATGCGTTGTAAATAATTAACATTGGATACGAGAATGAGTAGGATATAAACACCTTGAACATAAATATCATGAAGGCTGCGTTGGTTTTGATTCAACTACATGTGTGAACATGTGCCAAGTCAAGCTACTTGAATTATTCAGAGGAGGATACCATACTAACATACTACATCACAACCATTTTAATGCATGTTGGCACACAAGATAAATCATTATCCACTCCTAGCTATTTAAGCATGGCATGAGCAAATATAATCTCTAATTGTCATCACAAATATGTTTACTCATAATATGCTGAATCATGGATACTGAGTTAAACATATTTACAAAAACAAAAACAAGAAGAGTTCATACCAGCCTTTCTCTGCCACAGTCACTTCATCAAATCATTGTCATTATTGCCATTCACTTGCAAGACCGAAGGATGTAAAAATAATAATAGCGCAAGTGTGCCGTGGATTAAGCAAGAATCTGCAAAAATTTATTCAAAGGAAAGACAAGGTAATATTGGCTCTTCGTTAAATCAACAATAAAGCATATATGATCCACTTTAACAATTCTAGCATAGTCTTCTCCATACGACGACTCAGCTAAAAGAAAAGAATTTTAGAGAAACGCACTGAAATATTTTTTGGAGTATTTAGTTTTTTCTGAAGAAAGCAAACTAACGAAGGAGAAACGAAAAGCGAGAAAAACTATTTACACGGGAGAACTCCCAACAAACAAAAGAAGAAACAAGAACTCTTTTTGGGTTTTCTTTTACTACTACGAACTAACTAAACAAGAAGGAAAAACTGAAAAGAAGCGAGAAATATTTTTAGGTTTTCAAAGTTTTTCAAACACACAAGAAGAAAGCAAAAATAAAACTAACATGGATATACAATGAAAGAGGATGAACACCGACAATTGGAATGAATGTGTGGTACATGAATGTAATGTCGGTGAGAAATACGTACTCCCCCAAGCTGAGGCTTTTGGCCTAACTTGGTCTATGGCCATGGCTGGCCTGGATAAAACTCGTGAAGGTAGTTCGGGTTATACTGGAGTGCAGCCGCTACAGCCTGGTGGGCTGCCTCATTACGGCGAGCAGTCTCCTCTGCCGTCTCGTGTGCCTCAGCCTCCTCCTCAAGTATAAAAATGTCTTTGTTTTTTCCTAAAAGTTGAAGAAGGCAGGAGCAGGCAAAGTAATATGGATAACACGACGCTTATTAAAGATTAGCCTGTATCGAAATGGTGAGGTATCTCTTTTGAGAAACTGATGACGCTCCATGGACTCATAATCAAGGTAGCTAGGTGGTAACAAAGTATCATTTTCTTTAATGGGTATGCCAAGATAAATAGCTAAACGAGTAGCATAGATACCACCAAATAAATCACTAACAAGAGCATTGTTATGTAAACGACACGCGATGATGGCCCCCATATTAAATTTTCTATCCCTCCATACCGCACTTTTAAGAATGCTTAAGTCAGGTGCACACAGGGTACTAAGATCATGTTTGCCATTGATGCATCTACCTATGAACAGAACAATATAATGAATGGCAGGAAAATGAATGCTCCCAACTCTAGCTTGTATTATGCCTCTAGTTTCACCTCGAGTAATACTCATGAGAAACTCATTGCAATTAGATTTACGAGGTTCAAGGCAAGTTCCCCAAGAGGGAATTCTACAAGCATCACTAAATTTCTAAACGGTCATGCGAAAAGAATTTTCATATATGTCAAACATAACATCAAGAGTGGAGCGGTGAGATACGTACTTGAATTTCCGCACAAAGGAATCTGTGAGATCATGGTATTGTGGACACTTGTCTGACAAGAAGTCCGTGAGCTCGGCATTGTGTACGTACATATCAAATTCTTCCTTGAAGCCGGCTCGTATCATGAAGGCATCGGATGGCCATTCACACGCTCTCACGAGGGCATCCCGCGGTGGTTTGAGGTCCGGCTCACGTATTGCAAGCCTTGGTGAGCTCTTGCTCGATGAACCTCCATGGAATACCTTCCTAAACATTTTCTTTTCTTTGAAAAATTTCTGAAATTTTTAGTCCCTCAAATAAAAGTGAACAAAACTCAACAAAATTGATAGCAACTACTCCCACAAGTGTCTAGAGGCTATATCATGCATCAAAACTACTTTGGACCATACAAATTCAACATGCAAGCTCATATACATGGTCACCACAGCAGCAAAAATTTGCAAAACATAAAGCACTAGAGCAAGAACTAATTGGAGCATCGGGGGAGTCACATACCAAGGAGTGATTCCTCAAAATAGTTTCGAAAATGGAGCTCCGAGCAAGGAGATCAAAAATCGCATGAAAATGAGCAAGAACATGGGCTAGGAGGCAAGTTTGATTTTTTCTAGAGGTGGAAGAAGGTGTTGGGATGGTGCACTAAGTGAGGGGGCCCCTGTGGGACCCACAAGCTCACTAGGCACGCCCAGGGGGGGTGGGCGCGCCCTGTGAGCTTGTGGCTCACAGGTGCACCCCCCGGGGTGTGTTCAGTGCCAAAAATTCTTAAATATTGTAGAAAAAACCATACTAAATTTTCAGGTCATTCCGAGAAATTTTATTTTCGGGACATTTTTTTATTGCACGGATAATTCAGAAAACAGGATAATCATGGCATTCTACTTTATTGAACTTTAAATAACAGAGAATAAATAAAAGGTACAGTAGGTTGTGCTTACTAAATTCATCGACCACATGCCCCTAAAAAAGAATCCATCAATAAGGTTGATCAAGTCTTATTAACAAACTATTTCCAAGTAACATGAAACCGAAGAATTGTCGTATAGCACTAGGTTACCTCAACGGGGATATGCATTTCCCCAACAATAAGAATTTCATATCTCTTTTTGACGGTCAGAAGAGGAAATTCGAAACCTCCAATGGTGATTGTCACAATTTTTTCAATGGAGTTGATACTATTCACTAAACTTTGTTTCTTCGGGAAGTATACCGTATGTTCATTATCATTGACATGAAAAGTGACCTTGCTTTTGTTGCAATCAATAACAGCCTCTGCAGTATTCAAAAAGGGTCTACCAAGGATGATCGACATACTGTCATCCTCGGGCATATCAAGAATAACAAAGTCTGTTAAGATAGTAACATTTGCAACTACAACGGGAACGTCCTCACAAATTCCAATAGGTATAGCAGTTGATTTATCAGCCATTTGCAAAGATATTTCAGTAGGTGTCAACTTATTCAAATCAAATCTTCTATATAAAGAGAGAGGCATAACACTAACACCGGCTCCTAAATCACATAAAGCAATTTTGACATAACTTGTTTTAATGGAGCATGGTATAGTAGGTATTCCTGGATCCCCTAGCTTCTTAGGTACTACACCCTTAAAAGAATAATTTGCAAGCATGGTGGAAATTTCAGCTTCAGGTATCTTCCTTTTATTAGTGACAATATCTTTCATGTATTTAGCATATGGAGCTATTTTCAAAATATCCGTCAAATGTGTTTGCAAAAAGACGGGTCTAAGCATTTCAACAAAGCATTCAAAATCCTCCTCATCCTTATTTTTTGGAGGTTTACTAGGAAAAGGCATGGGTTTTTGAACCCATGGTTCTCTTTCTTTACCATGTTTTCTAGCAATGAAATCTCTTTTATCATATCTTTTATTCTTAGGAGGTGGTTATCAAGATCTACAACAGGTTCTATCTCTACATCATTATCAAGTTCTTTATCATTGTCTCGTTGAACATCATCATGATTTGTTAACAATCATCCAAAAAGGGGGAGATTGTTGGTGCAATATTTGCCCTCTTGTGTTTTGGAGATTGTTGACAGAAACAGGCATGGACTGATTTGTTTGCTAGTGCACACAGAGAGAAATAGTCCATGCAGAACCGAACAGAATGTTGTCTTGGGTGTCAAGTTTGAGGAACTTCACCGAAGAATATCTGTGACGAAGAGATGATTCAGAGATATCTGTCGAAGCCAAGAAGGCGAGAAGTTTGAAGTGAAAGAATTGATCCCCTAAAACTATTGCTGATGTTAAGCAATACATGTTAGGAGTTGTCCAAAGGAATTGACTGCAGTCGAAGTGAAGAAGACGAAGTGAAGACGTGCATTTACTTTCGTTGTTCTTTTATCTTTTTGAGTCATAGGACCTCCATACTATTAAGAGGGACATAGGTTCTCGAAGCTTAGATCCGCTGTGATGCTTAGCCCAAACCTATGAAAGAGTGAGAGAAATCTCTTTATGCTTCGAATGATTACCTGTCAGTAGAAGACGTTGTTCTTTGTTGCTACAGGAGATATCTTTCGGACTGAGGAGTTAGCATTTCTTGCTCCGCAAGGAATGTTACCGTTGTGCTCAATTTCCGACCGTTGGACTCGTGTCGTTCGACCATTGGTTGTCCCGCATGTCCAATTTGGTCATTCCCTCCAGGGAAGGCTGCGGCTATAAATAGCCACCCCGCTCCAAATTGTCCGTTGGCTGCTCTGCTTAAGATTTCTAAGAAGATTGATTGAGCATCCCCTCTCCGAGTGATTTGAGTTTAAAATCCACCAAGAGAAAACCAAGAACCAAAACTTAGTTAGAGTTCTTGTACCTGTTACTCTTGAGAGCTGCGCACTCTCTAGACGGATAGGTGTCGGCTCGAGTGATTGAAGAGTTGTTGTCTTCACCGAGCAAGATCTTCAACAACCAAGAGTCATTGTGGTTTGCGAGTAAGTCTGTCGAAGGTTTGGAGATCGCCGATAAGCATCTACCACGAGTGAAATCAATTGGGCTCTAATCAGCCTTGAGTTGAAGGAGAATAGAACGGAGAGAGCTTTGCTCCTGTGTTCAATCACAAGTCCCTCCAACCAGACGTAGTCCTTTGGCAGAAGGACGAACTGGTCTACCAAACCCTTCTGTCGCCATCGAGCACCACTGGTTCACTCTACTTATCTGCATTACTTCCTGCAGTTACTTCTCGTGCTCTTTGATGATAGATCTCATTGATCATTTATCTTTCAAGCCAGTTCATCTTACCAGTTATTGCTCGTTTAGATTTCCCTCGGTACTACTTCACATTTCAGTTAATAGCATATATCTCGTTGCACTTATTGATACGTCCCAAACGTATCTACTTTTCCAAACACTTTTGCTCTTGTTTTGGACTCTAATTTGCATGATTTCAATGGAACTAACCCGAACTGACGATGTTTTCAGCAGAATTGCCATGGTGTTATTTTTGTGCAGAAATAAAAGTTTTCGGATTGAGCTGAATACTTGCGAAGAATTATTTCAGAATATATATAAAAATATTGGCGAAGAGATCTACTGGAGGGGGCCACCCAGGAGCCACAAGCTCAGGGGGCGCGACCACCCCCCCAGGGCGCGCCCCCCAGGCTTGTGGACCCCTGGAAACTCCGGCAACCCTAATTCCAACCCCATATATACCTATTCATGAAAAAAATAGAGAGAAAGAATCATTATGTTTTATGATATGAAGCCGCCGCCACCTCCTGGTCTTCATCAGGAGGGCTGATCTGGAGTTTGTTCGGGGCTCCGAAGAGGGGGATTCGACGCCGTCGTCATCATCAACCATCCTCCATCACCAATTTCATGATGCTCACCGCCGGGAGTGAGTAATTCCTTCGTAGGCTTGCTGGACGGTGATGGGTTGGATGAGATTTATCATGTAGTCGAGTCAATTTGTTAGGGCTTGATCCCTAGTATCCACTATGTTCTGAGATTGATGTTGCTATGACTTCGCTATGCTTAATGCTTGTCACTAGGACCCGAGTGCCATGATTTCAGATCTTAACCCTTTATGTTTTCATGAATATATTTGTGTTCTTGATCCTATCTTGCAAGTTGTATGCACCTATTACGTGTTATGATCCGCATACCCCAAGGTGACAATAATTGGGATTCTTTCCGGTGATTACCGTAGTTTGAGGAGTTCATGTATTCACTAAGTGCCAATGCTTTGTTCCGATTCTCTATTAAAAGGAGGCCTTAATATCCCTTAGATTTCCTGCTTATGGACCCCGATGCCACGGGAGGGTAGCATAAAAGATGTCATGCAAGTTCTTATTATAAGCACGTATGACTATATACGGAATACATGCCTACATTACATCGATGAATTGGAGATATTGTGTATCGCTCTAGGTTGTGACTATTATATGATGAATGTCATCCAACACAATTATCCATCACCGATCCAATGCCTACGCTGTTCTTATATTGGTTTTTGCTAAGTTACTATTGCTCCTGCTGTTACAATCGCTACAAAACTGCAACTATTACTGTCTTTGTTACTATTGCTACTGTTACTACTGCTATCAAAACTATCATACTACTGTGCTACTAAATACTTTGTAGGATCGAAAGTATGTCTAGAGGGGGGGTGATTAGACTACTTGACCAAATAAAAATCTATCCTTTTCCCAATTTTAGTTGTGGGCAGATTTTAGCAAGTATGACAAGTCAAGCATCACCCTACACATGCAATTCTAAGAGTGTGGCAGCGGAAAGTAAATAATTACACATGTAAGTAAAGGTGGGGATCGGAGATTTCAAACGCAATAAAGACACGGTTGTTTTTTTGGCGTGGTTCCGATAGGTGGTGCTATTGTACGTCCACGTTGATGGAGGCTTCAACCCACGGAGGGTAACGACTGCGCGAGTCCACGAAGGGCTCCACCCACAAAGGGTCCATGAAGAAGCAACCTTGCCTATTCCACCATGGCTTACGTCCATGAAGGACTAGCCTCACTCGGGGTAGATCTTCATGAAGTAGGCGATCTCCTTGCCCTTACAAACTCCTTGGTTCAACTCGACATGATCCTGGAGGCTCCCAAGTGACACCTAACCAATCTAGGAGACACCACTCTCCAAAAGGTAATAGACGGTGTGTTGATGATGAAATCCTTGTTCTTGTGCTTCAAATGATAGTCTCCCTAACACTCAACTCTCCCTCACAGATTTGGCTATGGTGGAAGAAGGATTTGAGTGGAAAGCAACTTGGGAAAGGCTAGAAATCAAGGTTTAAATGGTTGGATTGGAATGTCTTGATCTCAACACATGAGTAGGTGGTTCTCTCTCAAAAAATGTATGCTGGAAGTGTAGGCACATTCTGATGGCTCTCTTTTCTGAGGAAGAAGAGGTGGAGGGGTATATATAGCCTCCACACAAAATCCAACCGTTACACACTTTTGACCCAACTCGGTGGCACCGATCAGAAATCTCGGTGGCAACGACCTGTGTAAAAGATATGAACGTTAGGAATCTCGGTGGGGCCGACTGGAACATCTCAGAGGGACTGATGTGCAATGGCTTGGGCAAACCTTGTCTCGGTGGCACCGATTGCATCATCTCGGTGGGACCGAAGTGAAGCAATAAGGCAACAGAGAGTTGGCAAGCCATCTCGGTGGTACCAATTGCAATTCTCGGTGGGACCGAAATAATTGCAACAAGTAACAGAGAGTTGGCAAGGCCATCTCAGTGGGACCGAGATCCATATCAGTGGATCCGATTTGTTAGGGTTTGGCAGTGGCTAAGTCCAAATGAACTCGGTGGCTCCGGATAGGAAATTTCGGTGGGTCCGAGTTGGAATGTAGGGTTTGGACATACTTGGATGAAGGAAGTGGCTGACGATTTTGGAGCAATATCATTGAGCACTTGAGCAAATAGATCATTATCAAAACCTCATCCCCTTTTAATAGTATTGGCTTTCCTATGGACTCAATGTGATCTTGGATCACTTAACCAAAAATGTAGAGTCTTGATCTTTTGCTAATCCATGTCCTTAGCATTTTGAGGGGTCCACATTCCTAGTCCTTGCCATGCCAATCATTGAACATCCTGAAATATTTAACTTGAATGGACATTAGTTCAATGAGATATATGTTGTTATGAATTACCAAAACCACCCGGGGAGCAAATGTGCTTTCAATATCCCCCTTTTTGGTAATTGGTGACAACATATAGATCAAAGCTTCGACAAATGATTAAATAAATGAAGTACATCGTCGCTTTGAGAAGTATGTGATAAGAAAGAGCTCCCCCTAAATTTGTGCATTATTAAAAATTTGCGTTTGAATGCAAATGCACAATCGATTAGGATCATGGGTCACTCTTCCATGTCACATACAACTTGGTGGAGCACACAAAATGATATGAATGGAATAGTAAGCACGCATCACCAAAAGCACAAGTGAATGATCATACAAGAGTAATGATAAGAATAAGCATTAAGCATCACATGAAGCATAGTATGATCAATCACACATAACCATCGTATCTCACACGCATAACGAGCAAAGTAGCACAGATCAAACGGAAATAGTAGCAGAAACTCAAGAAAAACCAACGAGCAAAAATGAGACACTGAGACACTCTCTCTCGAAGCCTAATGATCTATACAAATTCTCCCCCTTTGGCAACAAGTACCAAAAAGTTCGTATAGGTATAGAGCTATGCGTCTCTCTAGGCACGATCCTCGGCAGCTCCTGAAGGTGATCTCTGACTGGCAGCTCCGGTGTGCATAGATGGCGTTGAGATGAGTGCATCCGCGAAGGCTTCAGCTGACGTCCGCTGGGCTGGTGGAGTAGAAACTGGAGGTGGCATTGTAGAAGCAGCAGGAGGTGCAGAAACTGTAGTCCTCGTATCTGCAGCAGGCACTGCAGCAGACCTGGGTGCCCTAGGCACTGTCTGGAACCTGTCAGCATCGGTCTATCATCTCCACTGTCATCAAAATCAGCCCTGACTGTGTCAACATTATCTCTGAGCTTCTCCACAATAGTTTGTACCTCAGTGATCTTCATATCAAGATCATGAATCTTAGTCTCGACTATCCGCTCTAGGCTCTCCTGGTTCTTGGTGAGGTTGGCCAGACTTCGCTCAATACTCAGGGTGGCTTCCAGTAGATAAGTCATCGGGTCATTCTTGGACTTGAGGTTAGCAATAGGAGCATTGGGAGCAGAGGCCTTCTTGGCTTCTTTTGCTGCTGCAGCTGCCTGAATCTTCTCTTGAGCTTGAGCAGATGTAGGATGTGAAGAGTCCATCACCACGACATTGTCCTCGAACTCTGGATGCAATGGGAGATGCTCACGATCAAGTAGATATGTGCTCGTTCCAACCTTGGAGTTGATGAGCAACTGAATGTGCGGAGCAAATCCACATGATCTCTTCTGGTCAGCTGCAGTTCTCTTGATTGTTTCAACAATAAGGCTCATCACTTTGAACTTCTGCGGTGTATCAAACAAGTGTAGCAAGTTGATGGAGTGGCCACGGATCATCTTGTCATCTCCAGCCTTGGGCAAAAGAGTGTGCCTCAAGATTGTGTTGGTGGTGGCCAAACCAGCTAGCAAATGCTTCACTGAACCAAGCTTGTGTGTCTCCAAGTCCTTCTCTGGGATAGGATTATACATGTTCTTCATAGAATTGTGATCCATCTTTGGTTTAGCATAAACATCAATGCCATCCTCTTTTTCTTGTGGAGCTTCTAGAAGTGTAGCCCACTCTGAGATGGTTGACTGGTATCTGGATCCCTCAGTCATCCACACTATTCTGCCATCTGGATAGAAGTGCGCAGTGGAGTAGAATTGCATGATCATCTCATCATTCCACTTTGTGAGCTTCCTCCCAACAAAATCATCAACACCTGCAAGCTTGAAGCTTTCATGAACATGGGGGAAGTTGTCTTCATTAGCATCGATATGTTTCCAGTCCACCCACTTCATATCACTGACTATTGGCTTCTTGTCAAGCAGCACAGTCTCATAGAAATCTTGTTGCTCTTGTGTGTGAAAACGATAATCACAAGCAGTCCTCCTTCTTGCAGCATATGGATTAGACAATCTCCACTCTCGCAGGCCTTTATCCTTCCTGAGCATCATGTTCTCTACAACTGGATGAGCATTATCATGATCTAGAATCTTTGGCTTCAACTTCCTAAGCACTAGTGGCTCAACATCAACATCAACTTCAGGCATTGGGGCCTTGTTCTTCTCAGCAGCAGGTATGTTTCTTGTTGACCTCTTGGGTTTGGATGCAGGGGCCTTGGGCTTGGACTTGGAAGAGGCAGCAGTCCTCATGGCATCTGACATGAGCTTCTGAGTCTTGGTAGGAGGTGCATCAGCTTCTGGTTCCTCCTCTTCCTCCTCATCATTCATCATGGAGGATCTGCCAACAACATGAGCAATTGTTTTCCTTGGCCTCTTCTTCTTCTTTCCTACAGCTGCTGTCTCTGTATCACTTGGCTCCTCAAGTGTAAATGTCATGCTCTTCTTTGGAACTTTCTTCACAGCAGTTTTGTCCTTGGCAGAAGGTCTTGGGCTAGCAGTTGTGCCATATTCCTTAGCAAGCACTTTCTTCTTCTTTGAAGTGGCCTCCCTAGCCACAAAATCCTCATCCTCATCATCTGAGGTTCTCTTCTTCCTAGTTTTGGTGGCAGCTTTTGGAAGATCTGGAGAACTTCTCTCTCCCTCATAAAAACTTTCTTCAGGACTTGATCCTTCACTGAGATCTGTATGCTGTTCTGACAAGTTCTGGCTATCACTTGCATCTGACATCTTGCAAACAGACCCTGTGAATAGATAGGTATAGGCAGAGAGGAAGAGTTATCAACAAATGCAGCTATTTTTCATGAAAATTGAGTTCAAATCTTAGTTTCAAGTTTTCACAGAATGCATTTCGGATCCACCGAGTTGATAATCTCGGTGATACCGAAGCACTCAACAGAACCAAAACACACCATTTCGGTCAGACCGAGATGTGGTTCGGTGTCTCCGAGATGCTAGGGTTTCACTGAAACGTTACTTTCGGTCTCACCGATTCATACTACTCGGTGGCACCGAGACGTACCAGTGCAATGGCCAGGGCCAAATCGGTGACTCCGAAAATTTCAATTCGGTCGGTCCGAGATGCTTTCGGCGGAAACTTAAACCTAATTTTTTTGCTCGAAACTAATCTACGGAATTTATCTTGTGGACAGGAGTATTTCACACATAGCAAGAATCATGGCAAATCCCTAGTGCATTGAATCAGAAATTAGAAGCACGAGGGGGCGGGATCTTTACCCTAACTTGGCGCAAGTCCCCTACGGCGGCAATGGAGGAAAGATTTCCATTTACGGCGGCGGAGACCAATGGCGAGGCGCGCTGGATGCAACGAGGAAGTCCGGAGACGAGGGCGACGGCAGCAGAGAGGGTGCAGGAATGAAAGGGTTTGAGAAATTTCAATCGTTAGGGCCTGCTGGATATATATACCCAACTACTGTCGGTGGCACCGAGTGGAGCAAATCGGTGGCACCGAGTCGTGTAACTGTGAGCGGTTACAGCAAATCGGTGACGCCGAGTTGGTCTAATCGGTTACACCGAGATGAAAAACTCAGATCAATCAAACTATTTCGGTGAGTCCGAATAGGAGTGGATTGGTCACGCCGAAACAAATTTGAAGGTTTTGGAGTTCAGCCCTTTCAGATCGGTGACTCCGAGTGCGCCTCACCCGGAGGGTCCAAAAAAGACTTGTTCATTTTTTGTGATATAGCATGAATAGAATTTGAGACAAGAAAGCATAGATAGCTAGAGAAGGTGCTTAGGCATTCTTGTACATCCACTTGGCCAGAAAAACCAAGACAGTCAAAACAACAAATGGATGTCCTCGAATGAAGAAATATGCATAGCAACATGCTCACACAATAAGATAGCAAATGAAATATGTGTCAAACATGCACAACCAATTCTAGCATCTATCAAGCAATGGCGATGACTAGGTCATCTATATATGAGTATATTGACTTAGGAGCCAAATGAGAACATTTGATCATAGGTCATACTCATCGTTTAAGCACAAGTGGGGTTGCCACTTTTACATAAAGCATTGATGTGTTCACACCATTAGAGTTGCTTTAGCTCAATTGCTTAGAGCAAAGCTCCCCCTAGATGTGATATTCCCCCTAAGAGGGATGAACTAACCTTGGGTTTTGTCGATGATGATTTCATGTAGATAATGAAGATGTGGATGCTCAATGTTGATGTAGACCATGGGTTAGTCCCACACAAGGAACATACAAGAATATCCATAGACATAGAGTGAAATGCACATATGATGATGTCCATGAATGCATTGAGTTACCTTGTCCCTTGCCTTACCAACAAGAGGGTTTGTGACTCCATGTACTAGTGCAAGATGTTGAAGTTGGTTGCACAAGTTCTTGCCATAAATGAATGTGAGTGAAATTTGTTGGCGGAGTCACCCTCAAGAACTCTCTAGTTCTTCTTCTTTGGGAACCACCTCAACTTGATGGGAATCCTTGGAGTTGTTGTAGCACTTGATGAAGTATAACTTGATGAAGTCTTGGGAACCCACTTGACCAAGGCTTGAGGTGCTTCTTCAAATGAGTCAATCTCTTCTTGAAGCTTGTCCTTGCCTTTTAGCTTGTGGTCTTGTGGTGGAAGATCATCTTGAGCTCGTGTTCCCTTGAAGGAAGTAGGATCATACTTCTCTTGTTGAGGAACAAACTTCGTCTTGGGATATTGATCTTCTTCCCACTCAACTCCATTGGCATTGAACTTTCGTTCAAAACCAATACCGTGGTTCTTCCGGTGCCTTCCTTGCTTGCGTACAATTTCCTCAAATTGCTAACTCCCGGCAAGGCTCTTGTAGACACCTTTTTCTATAATTCCTTTCAATAGATTGTTTTCTTGCTCAAGTGTAACTTGGCTAAGAGAATCATTAGTGGAATCAATAGAACTACTAGAAGCAACAACATTGGATGTAGCATTGTTATTGTTACTACTAGAACTAGAACCCTTTTTACCCTTGTTGCTAGTTTGCTTAGATTTAACTTGAGACATAAAGGTAGACAAGAGTAAACGTTTGGCAAGATATGAAGAACTCTTCTTTCAAAGATCATCATTGATAGCTTTAAGAAACTCATGCTCTTGCTCTAAATTTAGCTTCTCGAAGCGTAGCTTCTCATGAGTTCTTAGAAGTTCTCTATGATCCTCTTGAGTTGTTCATGAGCTAACTTAAGAGCATTTAGTTCTTTAGTTAGACCCTCAATCTCCTTCATAGCATTGTCATTCGTTTCCTCTTGACTATCATGATTACTAGCATTTTCATTGTAGCTCACATCACTAGCCTTATCAACAAGTAAATCATCATCACCAAGCAAATCATCCTCATCACTATTGAAGTCAAAATATTCGGGGTGTGATACCTTGGGGCCTTTTTCCATGAAGCATCTTCCAATTCCTTCATTTGGTGAATCAAATAGATCATAGGAGTTGGATGACACAAGAGTAAGTCCGGCAACACCTTCATCTTGACTATAGTCGGAGTTGGAGTGATAGCTTCCCTCGGAGTGGTTGTCGGAGTCGGAGCCGGAAATCCATTCACCAACATGAGCTTGATATCTTCTTCTTGTGTAGCTCTTGGATGACGTGTCCTTCCATTCCGAATCCTTGCTTCTTCGAGAGGGTCTTCGTTCATAACGATCATCTCTACTCCTTCTCTCCTTATGAGGCGATTCATCTCTTATATATCTTCCTCTTGGTGATTCGTCTCTTTTCTTGTGAGGTGCCATACACTCATTGGGATAGTGTCCGGGTCTTCCACAATTGTAACAATTTTGGTCATGACTTGACGATCTTCTCTCATAGTGCCTTGAGCTAGAGCTTCTTTCTTTTCCTTTGTTCTTGTAAAACTTGTTGAATCTTTTCACCATTAGGCTTATCTCTTCATTGGATACTAGCTTGTCACTTGAAGTTGTGGGAGCATCGGTTGAAGCTTTGTAAGCACCACTTGATTTGTTGTGTAGCTCCTCTTTGTCCTTGAGTGACATTTCATGGGCAACAATCCTTCCAATGAATTCCGTGGGCTTGAGATCTTTGTAATTTGGCGTCATTTGGATCAATGTGCAAACGGTATCATATTTTCCATCCAAAGCTCTAAGGATCTTCTTGATGATGAATTTGTCGGTCATATCTTCACTTCCTAAGCCGGCAATCTCATTTGTGATGAGAGCAAACCTAGAGTACATTTCGGCGACTCCTTCACCATCCTTCATCTTGAACTTGTCAAGTTGACTTTGAAGCACATCCAACTTAGATTCCTTGACGGACTCGGTACCCTCATGCATATCAACCAAAGTATCCCAAATTTCCTTTGCATTCTCGAGGCGGCTGATCTTGTTGAATTCCTCGGGACACAAACCGTTGAAGAGAATGTCACAAGCTTGAGCATTGTATTGCAACATCTTCAATTCTTCCGCGGTTGCTTCACGATCCGGTTCCTTGCCATCCTCAAAGAATTCACCTTGCAAGCCAACACGAACAACAGCCCAAACGGCGGGGTTATGACCAAGAATATGCATTTTCATCTTATATTTCCAACTAGCAAAGTTTGTACCATCAAAATATGGACCTCTACGGTGATAGTTACCCTCACTAGACGCCATACTCTCCTAGGTTGTGAAACCAAGGCAATGGAGACCAAAGTTCTGATACCACTTGTAGGATCGAAAGTATGTCTAGAGGGGGGTGATTAGACTACTTGACCAAATAAAAATCTATCCTTTTCCCAATTTTAGTTGTGGGCAGATTTTAGCAAGTATGACAAGTCAAGCATCACCCTACACATGCAATTCTAAGAGTGTGGCAGCGAAAAGTAAATAATTGCACATGTAAGTAAAGGTGGGGATCGGAGATTTCAAACGCAATGAAGACATGGTGGTTTTTGGCGTGGTTTCGATAGGTGGTGCTATCGTACGTCCACGTTGATGGAGGCTTCAACCCACGGAGGGTAACGGCTGCGCGAGGCCACGAAGGGCTCCACCCACAAAGGGTCCACGAAGAAGCAACCTTGCCTATTCCACCATGGCTTACGTCCACGAAGGACTAGCCTCACTCGGGGTAGATCTTCACGAAGTAGGCGATCTCCTTGCCCTTACAAACTCCTTGGTTCAACTCCACATGATCTTGGAGGCTCCCAAGTGACACCTAACCAATCTAGGAGACACCACTCTCCAAAAGGTAATAGACGGTGTGTTGATGATGAACTCCTTGCTCTTGTGCTTCAAATGATAGTCACCCCAACACTCAACTCTCCCTCACAGATTTGGCTATGGTGGAAGAAGGATTTGAGTGGAAAGCAACTTGGGAAAGGCTAGAAATCAAGGTTCAAATGGTTGGATTGAAATGTCTTGATCTCAACACATGAGTAGGTGGTTCTCTCTCAGAAAATGTATGGCGGAAGTGTAGGCATGTTCTGATGGCTCTCTTTTCTGAGGAGGAAGGGGTGGAGGGGTATATATAGCCTCCACACAAAATCCAACCGTTACACACTTTTGACCCAACTCGGTGGCACCGATCAGAAATCTCGGTGGCACTGACCTGTGTAAAAGATATGAACGTTAGGAATCTCGGTGGGACCGACTGAAACATCTTGGAGGGACCGATGTGCAATGGCTAGGGCAAACCTCGTCTCGGTGGCACCGATTGCATCATCTCGGTGGGACCGAAGTGAAGCAATAAGGCAACAGAGAGTTGGCAAGCCATCTCAGTGATACCGATTGCAATTCTTGGTGGGACCGAAATAATTGCAACAAGTAATAGAGAGTTGGCAAGGCCATCTCGGTGGGACCGAGATCCATATCGGTGGATCCAATTTGTTAGGGTTTGGCAGTGGCTAAGTCCAAATGAACTCAGTGGCTCCGGATAGGAAATTTCGGTGGGGCCGAGTTGGAATGTAGGGTTTGGACATATTTGGATGAAGGAAGTGGCTGAGGATTTTGGAGCAATATCATTGAGCACTTGAGCAAATAGATCATTATCAAAACCTCATCCCCTTTTAATAGTATTGGCTTTCCTATGGACTCAATGTGATCTTGGATCACTTGACCAAAAATGTAGAGTCTTGAGCTTTTGCCAATCCATGTCCTTAGCATTTTGAGGGGTCCACATTCCTAGTCCTTGCCATGCCAATCATTGAACATCCTAAAATATTTAACTTGAATGGACATTAGTTCAATGAGATATATGTTGTTATGAATTACCATAACCACCCGGGGAGCAAATGTGCTTTCATACTTTGCTGCAGATATTTTGTTCTCCAGGTGTGGTTTAATTGAGAACTCAACTGCTAATACTCACAAATATTCTTTGGCTCCCCTTGTGTCGAATCAATAAATTTGGGTGAAATACTACCCTCGAAGACTGTCGCGATCCCCTATACTTGTGGGTTATCAAGACCTTTTTCTGGCGCCGTTGCCCGGGAGCATAGCTCTATTTGTTGAGTTACTTGGGATTTATATCTGTTGATCACTATGTAGAATCTGAAAGATGCTAAGACCAAGATCGTTCCCTCTAAGATGAGGGGAGGTAAGGAACTGCCATCACACTCTGCACTTGATTCACCTTCTGTTTTGAGTAGGCTTGCGACACCACCACCTGCTATTCATTTTGATATGTCACAATTAATTGATGATACTACTTCTGCTATAAATGAAACTTGTGATGATGCTAGCACTTTGCTTGATAAAACTGTGCCACTAGGTGAATTTCTTGATGAACAACTTGCTAAAGCTAAAAAACTTGAAACTGCTGAAACTTCTGAAAATTATGATTCACCTATTATTCCTAGCTCTCCTACTAGAGTTGAAATGCCTAAGATACCTGATGGTTATGTTATAGATGGAGAAATAGCTAGAGAATTTCTTACTTGTAATGATAGAGATGATGTTAGGAAATTACTGGCTAAGCTTAAAGAAAAGTCTATGATGGAGAGAATGAAATATGATCCTAAGTTTCTACCTCTCCTATCTTTGTTACTGATAAGGATAATGAATTCTTTGTCGATCCTGAGTTAATTACTTTGGTTGAATCTGATCCTTTTCATGGTTATGAAACTGAAACTGTTGTGGTACACCTTACCAAATTAAATGATATAGCCACCCTATTTGCTCATGAGGAAAAAATTCGTTACTATTACATTCTTAAGTTGTTTCCTTTCTCATTAAAGGGTGATGCTAAGAAATGGTTTAATACTCTTGCTCCTGGTTGTGTGCGTAGTCCCCAGGATATGATATATCACTTTTCTGAAAAATATTTCCTGCTCATAAGAAACAAGCTGCCTTACAGGAAATATTTAACTCTGTGCAAATTGAAGAAGAGAATCTCCCTCAAGCTTGGGGGAGGATTCTCCAATTACTTAATGCTTTGCCTGATCATCCTCTTAAGAAAAATGAAATACTTGATATCTTTTATAATGGACTAACCGATGCTTCTAGGGACTACCTAGATAGTTGTGCTGGTTCTGTTTTCAGGGAACGACCTGTTTGACAGGCTAAAGAACTATTGAATAATATGTTGAGAAATACCGATGATTGGACACTTCCTGAACCACCACCTAAGCCAACTCCGAAGAAGAGAGGTATTCTATTCCTCAGTCCAGAAGATATGCAAGAAGCTAAGAAGTCTATGAAAGAAAAGGGTATTAAAGCTAAAGATGTTAAGAATTTACCACCTATTGAAGAAATACATGGGCTCGACACCCCGACACACGTAGTAGAGGTAAATTCTCTTACTAGATTCGATGAAGGTGATATTCCTTATAATAAATCTGCTAGCCAATGCCTGTATGAATTTGATAATTATATCATTAAGCAGGACCACATTAATATGTATGTTAGCAATCAATTGAAACGAAATGCCTTCATGATAGATCATTTGAGTGATTTGATGTTTAGAACTGCTAATGATGTTAGAGGCTTAAGTAAACATGCTTCTATGGTTCATACTCAGCTAGAACAAATTGCTAAGTCCCAAAATGATTTGCTTGATGAAATGAATAACAAAATGAATGATCGTGTTGTTAGAGTTGTTACTAGAGGAGGTAGAATGACTCAGGAGCCTCTGTATCCTGAAGGTCTGCTACTTGTAGACTGTGTTGGTATTTCCCCGAAGAGGAGAGGATGACGCAGTATAGTAGAGATAAGTATTTCCCTCAGCTAAGAACCAAGGTTATCAATCCCGTAGGAGAACCAAGCAAAATTCTGTTAAGCGCACCTGCACACACAAAAGCAAACACTTGCACCCAACGCAAATAAGAGGGTTGTCAATCCTCTTAGCGGTTATTTCCAAGGATTAAATCTTATAGAGATAAATAGATAAACTAAAATACTAAATAAACTAAAAGTAAATAAATTGCAGCCAGGTATTTTTGATTTTAATATATGATAAAAGTAGACCCACGGGCCATAGTTTTCACTAGAGGCTTCTCTCTCGAACGCATAGCATACGGTGGGTAAACAAATTACTGTTGGGCAATTGATAGAAAAGCAAATAATTATGACGGATTCATGGCAATGATCGTGTATATAGGCATCACGTCTGAGACAAGTAGACTGACTCCTGCCTGCATCTACTACTATTACTCCACCCATCGACCGCTATCCAGCATGCATCTAGGGTATTAAGTATGAAACAGAGTGACGCCTTAAGCAAGATGACATGATGTAAACAAAGTAAACTCAAGCAATATGATTAAACCCCATCTTTTTATCCTTAATGGCAACAATACAAATACGTGTCATGTCCCTTTCTGTCACTGGGATTGAGCACCTCAAGATTGAACCCATCACAAAGCACCTCTCCCATTGGAAGACAAACCAATCTAGTTGGCCAAACCAAATCAATAGATCGGAGAGAAATACAAAGCTATAATAATCATGCATAAAAGAGTTCAGAGAAGACTCAAATATTTCTCATGAATAATCTGATCATAAACTCACAATTCATCGGATCCCAACAAACACACCGCAAAAGAAGATTACATCGGATAGAACTCCAAGAACATCGAGGAGAACATGGTATTGAAGATCAAAGAGAAAGAAGAAGCCATCTAGCTACTAGCTATGGACCCGTAGGTCTGTGGTAAACTACTCACACATCATCGGAAGGGCAACAAGGTTGATGTAGAAGCCCTCCGTGATCGATTCCCCCTCCGGCAGAGTACCGGAAAAGGCCTCCAGATGGGATCACGGAAGAACAGAGGCTTGCGGTGACGTAAAAGTTATTCGGGGTGGCTCTCTGTTGGTTTCCCAATATTTGAGAATTTATAGAAGTGGAATTAGGTCAAACGGAGCCACGAGGGCCCCACAAGGCATCAGGGCGCCCCCTGGGGTCATGCCCTATTGCCTTGTGGAGGCTTCGTGAACCTTCTGGCCTCCTCTCCAAGTCTCTAGGGTCTCTTTTGTGCAGAAAAAAATCTCCAAAAAGTTCCGTGGCATTTGGACTTCGTTTGGTACTGATTTCCTGAAAAACCAAAAACAAGTAGAAAACAGCAACTAGCATTGGGCACTAGGTTAATAGGTTAGTCCCAAAAAAGGATATATAATTGCATTTAAAAACATCCAAGATTGATACTATAATAGCATGAAACAATCAAAAATTATAGATATGTTGGAGACGTATCAAGCATCCCCAAGCTTAATTCCTGCTCGTCCTCGAGTAGGTAAATGATAAAAACAGAATTTTTGATGTCGAATGCTACCTAACATGTTTCATCATGTAATCTTTCTCTTACGGTATGAATAATAAGATCCGAATGATTCAAAGCAATAGTCTATAGTTTGACATAAAGACATCAATACTCAGACATACTAATAAACAATCATGTCTTTCAAAATAAAAATGCTAAAGAAAGTTATCCTTACAAAATCATATAATCATGTCATGCTCCATCTTCTTAACACAAAATATTTATCATGAACAACCCCAGCTTTAGCCAAGCAATTGGTTCATACTTTTTAACGCGCTTCATCTTTTTCAACCCCCACACAATACATGAGCGCAAGCCATGGATATAGCACTATGGGTGGAATAGAGTGTGGTGGTAGAGATCAATAAGGGGAAAGTTAAACATAAGAAGATAGTCTCACATCAACGAGGCTAATCAACGGGCCATGGAGATGCCCATCAATTTATGTCAATGCGAGGAGTAGGGATTGCCATGCAACGGATGCACTAAGAGCTATAAGTGTATGAAAGTTCAACATGAAAACTGAGTGGGTGTGCATCCAACTTGCTTGCTCATGAAGACCTCGGGCATTTGAGGAAGCCCATCATTGGAATATACAAGCCAAGTTCTATAATGAAAAATTCCCACTAGTATATGAAAGCGACTAAACAAGAGACTCTCTATATGAAAAACATGGTGCTACTTTGAAGCACAAGTATGGAAAAGGATAGTAACATTGCCCCTTCTCTCTTTTTCTCTCATTTTTTTGGTGGGCTCTTTTTGGCCTCTTTTTTGTGGGTTCTTTTTGGCCTTTTTTTTATTTCCTCACTAGGACAATGCTCTAATAATGATGATCATCATACTTCTATTTACTTACAACTCAAAAGAAAATTACAACTCAAAACTAGAACAAAAATATGACTCTATATGAATGCCTCTGGCAGTGTACCAGGATGTGCAATGACACTAGCGTAACATGTATAAAAATGATGAAAGGTGGCTGAGCCACAAATACTATGTCAGCTATATGATCATGCAAAGCAATACGACAATGATGATGTGTGTCATAAAAACAGAACGGTGGAAGTTGCATGGCAATATATCTCGGAATGGCTATGGAAATGCCATGATAGGTAGATATGGTGGCTATTTTGAGGATGATATAAAGAGGCTTATGTGTGATAGAGCGTATCATATCACGGGGTTTGGATGCACCGGCAAAGTTTGCACCAACTCTCGATCTGAGAAAGGGCAATGCACGGTACCGAAGAGGCTGGCAAATTGCGGAAGGGTGAGAGTGCGCATATTCCATGGACTCACATTAGTCATAAAGAACTCATATACTTATTGCGAAAGTTTACTATCCCTCGAAGCAAAGTACTACTACGCATGCCCCAAGGGGGGAGGTAGGTAGGAGTTAACCATCGCGCGCCCCCGACCGCCACACAAAGGAAGACAATCAAGAATAAATCATGCTCCAACTTCTTAGCATAACGACAGACCATACGTGCATGCTTCGGGAATCACAAACCATAACACCAATATTCTTACTAAACCACAATTATCTACTAGCACCTCCCACATATTACCATCTTAATATCGCAAAACTATTGCAAGGAATCAAACTTATCATATTCAGTGATCTACATGAAAGTTTTTATTATATCCCTCTTGAATACCTATCATATTTTTTTTTGAGAATGAATACCTATCATATTTGGTCCTAATATGATAGGTATTTTGGTCCGAATACCTATCATATTAGGACCAAATTCATAACCTGTGCATATTACCAATGCTATTCATTAGACTCTCAAAAAGATATAAGTGAAGCATGATAGTGCAACTATTTCTTTAAAATATAACCATCGCCGTGCTCTAAAAGATATAAGTGAAGCACTAGAGCAACTGCCTAGCTTAAAAGATATAAGTGAAGCACATAGAGTATTCTAACAAATCACGAATAATGTGTGTCCCTCTCAAAAAGGTGTGTTCAGCAAAGATGATTGTGACAAACTAAAAAGCAAACAAAATCAAACAAACTATATCACAAGATGCTCCAAGTAAAACACATATCATGTGATGAATAAAAATATAGCTCCAAGTGAGTTACCGATAGATTGTAGACGAAAGAGGGGATGCCTTCCGGGGCATCCCCAAGCTTAGACGCTTGAGTCTTCCTTGAATATTACCTTGAGGTGCCTTGGGCATCCCCAAGCTTAGGCTCTTGCCGCTCCTTATTCCTTTATCCATCGTAGTCTCACCCAAAACTTGAAAACTTCAGCACACAAAACTCAACGGAAACCTTGTGAGATCCGTTAGTATAACAAACAAACCTTAAACTTTAGGTACTGTTGTAAATTTATTCATATTAATTATTGGCATAATTCTACTGTAATCCAACTTCTCCATGACTCATACCCCCCGATACGATCCATAGATTCATCAAAATAAGCAAACTATGCAACAAAAACAGAATCTGTCTAAAACAGAACAGTCTGTAAAGATCTGAATTAACGTCATACTTCTGTAACTCCAAAATTTTTGAAAAATTAGGACAACGTGGGAAATTCATATATAAATATTGTGTAAAACACTCAGAAGGTTCTGACATTCTAGCAAAAAATTAAAATTCCAGCACTGGACGCAAAAGTTTCTGTTTTCAAACAGCATCAATTATACTATCATCCAAATCATCCCAAAGGCATTACTTGGCACAAACACTAATTAAAAGATAAAAACACAATCATAAAAGAGGCTAAAATTGTGTAAACACACAAAAACAGAAGGTAAAACTAAATTTTATTTTATTCATTGGGTTGCCTCCTAACAAGCGATATTGTTTTATGCCCCTAGCTAGGCATAATGCATAGTTTCAAGTGTTGTCATCCTTGGTTTCCAACTTCTCAATTACACACCCATTTTTTCTAGTAGATTTGACATAGGAGTTTCTCATTATCACACTTCTAGGCACAAAATCAAGAATTTTGCTTTTATGGATAGGTTCCTTTATTTTATCAATGAAATTGGGGTGCACGCTAATCATTTTAAGATCCTCGTTCCCTTTACTAGAATTAGCACCCTTAACCTTAGGAACATATATAAACTTCAAATTTTTATTGGGAGGAGTCCTATCAATGGTTTTAGCGGAGGAAAAAGCGGAACCTAAGTTATTGATAATCTCTTCTAACTTGTCAATTCTAGCGAGGCTTTGTTCCATCCTTTCGTTAATTATCGGTTCCTTTTCCTTTAAAGTTTTCAAAGCAATTCCCACCTTAGAACCAAATTGAGTAATATGATTATGGACTTTTTTATATAAATTCTCAAGATGTTCAATAGTAGGCATCTTATTTTCAATAGCTTCTAAGCTTTGCATAACATGCTCCAAAGTCAATGCCGTTTCATTAATAATGATAGGGGGTGAACCCACTAAATTTACCATAGCATTGAAAGCATCCAAACTGGGACACATTAAGAAATTCCCTCCGGTAATAGTGTCAAGCACAAATCTATACCAAGTAGTAATTCCCACATAAAAATTTCGAAGAAGAACGGTAGTGGATTGCTTACGAGTTGATCTATTTTGAGCATCACAAATCCTATACCAAGCATCTTTTAAATTTTCTCCTCCCCTTTGTTTAAAATTAAGTACTTCATTTTCAGGGGTAATAGTAACAATTGAAGAACTAGCCATAATGGTAAAGCAAACAAGCAACAAAAAATATTTTTTTGTTTTTTTTAGAAGTGGGGGAGATGAAAACGAGAGGCAAATGCAAATAAAAAGGCAAATAAAATAAATGCAAGTGGATGATAGTTTGTGCGAAGGTACTTGGTAATATTGATGATGTCCTGCAACTTGTAGACCGCGTTGGTATTTCTCCGAAGAGGAGAGGATGATGCAGTATAGTAGAGATAAGTATTTCCCTCAGTTAAGAACCAAGGTTATCAATCCAGTAGGAGAACCAAGCAAAATTCCGTTAAGTGCACCTGCACACACAAAAGCAAACACTTGCACCCAACACAAATAAGAGGGTTGTCAATCGTCTTAGCGGTTATTTGCAAGGATTAATTCTGACAATGGTAGATAGATAAACTAAAATACTAAATAAAATAAAAGTAAATAAATTGCAGCAAGGTATTTTTGATTTTAATATATAATAAAAGTAGACCCGGGGGCCATAGTTTTCACTAGAGGCTTCTCTCTCGAACGCATAGCATACGGTGGGTAAACAAATTACTATTGGGCAATTAATAGAAAAGCAAATAATTATGACGGATTCATGGCAATGATCATGTATATAGGCATCACGTCCGAGACAAGTAGACCGACTCCTGCCTGCATCTACTACTATTACTCCACCCATCGACCGCTATCCAGCATGCATCTAGGGTATTAAGTATGAAACAGAGGAACGCCTTAAGCAAGATGACATGATATAGACAAAGTAAACTCAAGCAATATGATTAAACCCCATATTTTTATCCTTAATGGAAACAATACAAATATGTGTCATGTCCCTTTCTGTCACTGGGATTGAGCACCGCAAGATTGAACCCATCACAAAGCACATCTCCCATTGCAAGACAAACCAATCTAGTTGGCCAAACCAAATTGATCGATCGGAGAGAAATACAAAGCTATAATAATCATGCATAAAATAGTTCAAAGAAGACTCAAATATTTCTCATGAATAATCTGATCATAAACTCACAATTCATCGAATCCCAACAAACACACCGCAAAAGAAGATTACATCGGATAGAACTCCAAGAACATCGAGGAGAACATGGTATTGAAGATCAAAGAGAGAGAAGAAGCCATCTAGCTACTAGCTATGGACCCGTAGGTCTGTGGTAAACTACTCACACATCATCAGAAGGGCAGCAAGGTTGGTGTAGAAGCCCTCCCTAATCGATTCCCCCTCTGGCAGAGTACCAGAAAAGTCCTCCTGATGGGATCGCAGAAGAACAGAGGTTTGCGGTGGCGTAAAAGTTATTCGGGGTGGCTCTATGTTGGTTTCCCAACATTTGAGAATTTACAGAAGTGGAATTAGGTCAAATGAAGCCACGAGGGCCCCACAAGGCATCAGGGCGCGCCCCCCTGGGGTTGCGCCCTGTTGCCTTGTGGAGGCTTCGTGAACCTTCTGGCCTGCTCTCCAAGTCTCCTGGGTCTCTTTTGTCTGGAAAAAAATCTCCAAAAAGTTTTGTGGCATTTGGACTTCGTTTGGTATTGATTTCCTGAAAAACCAAAAACAAGCAGAAAACAGCAACTAGCACTGGGCACTAGGTTAATAGGTTAGTCCCAAAAAATGATATATAATTGCATATAAAAACATCCAAGATTGATACTATAATAGCATGGAACAATAAAAAATTATAGATATGTTGGAGACGTATCAAGGTCATCCTAAAAGAATTGAGCAAGATTCTCAAAGAATTAATACTGATGCACCTAGTTCATATAAGAAGAAAAAGAAAAAGAAAAATGATAAAACTTTGCCTGCTTCTAGTGAACCTGTGATAGAAAAACCTTCTGAGAATCCTAATGATATTTCTATTTCTAATGCTGAGACACAATCTGGTAATGAACATCCACTTAATGATAATGATAATGATAATGATGTTCATGATGATGCTCAGCCAAATAATGATGTATAAATAGAACCTGCTGTTGATCTTGATAACCCTCCTCCTAAGAATAAAATATATGATAAAAGTGATTTCATTGCTAGAAAACATGGAAAAGAAAGAGAACCACGGGTTCAAAAACCCATGCCTTTTCCTACTAAACCATCTAGAAATAAGGATGAGGAAGACTTTGAGCGCTTTGTTGAGATGCTTAGACCTGTCTTTTTGCGCACTCGCTTGACTGATATTTTAAAATGCCTCCTTATACTAAATATATGAAAGATATTGTAACTAATAAAAGAAAGATACCCGAAGCTAAAATTTCCATCATGCTCACAAATTATTCTTTTAAGGGTGGAGTGCCTAAGAAGTTAGGAGATCCAGGAATACCTACTACACCATGCTCCATTAAAAGAAGTTATGTTAAAACTGCTTTATGTGATTTAGGAGCCGGTGTTAGTCTTATGCCTTTCTCTTTATATAGAAGACTTGATTTGAATAAGCTCACACCTACTGAAATATCTTTGCAAATGGCTAATAAATCGACTGCTATACCTATTGAAATTTGCGAGGATGTACCCGTTGTTGTTGCGAATGTTACTATCTTAACAGACTTAGTTATTCTTGATATGCTCGAGGACGACAACATGTCGATTATCCTTGGTAGACCCTTTTTGAATACTGCAGGGGCTGTTATTGATTGCAACAAAAGCAAGGTTACTTTTTATGTCAATGGTAATGAGCATATTGTCTATTTTCCAAGGAAACAAACTTCAGTGAATGGTATCAACATTATTGAAAAAATTGTGAAAGTCACTATTGGAGGTTTCGAATTTACTCTTCCTTCAGTCAAAAAGAAATATGAAACTCTCATTGTTGGGGAGATGTATCCCCGTTGAGGTAACTTAGTGTTAAACGAAGATTCTTTGGTTTCATGCCATTCGGAAATAGTTTGTTAACAAGACTTGATCAACCTTATTAATGGATTCTTTTTGAGGGGCATGTGGTCGATGAATTTAGTAAACACAACCTACTGTACTTATCTTTTGCTCTCTGTTATTAAAAGTTTAATAAAGTAGAATGCCATGATTATCCTGTTTTCTAAATTATCCGTGCAATAAAAAATGTCCCAAGAATAAAAGTTCTCAGAATGCCCTGAAAATTTAGTATGATTTTTTTTCTGAATATTTAAGAATTTTTGGCACTGGACACACCTCAGGGGGGGGGTGCACCTGTGAGCCACAAGCTCACAGGGTGAGCCTACCCCCTGGGCGCGCCTAGTGGGCTTGTGGGTCCCACAGGGACCCCCTCGCTTATTCCAGCCGCCCACTACCTTCTTCCACCTCCAGAAAAAAACACCATTGCCTTCAAACCCGTGTTCTTGCTCATTTGCCTGCAAATTTCGATCTCCTTGCTCGGAACTCCATTTCCAAAACTGTTTTGGGGGATTATTCCTTGGTATGTGACTCCTCCAATGCTCCAATTAGTTTTTGTTCTAGTGCTTTATGTTTTGCAATTTTTTACTGCTGTGGTGACCATGTATATGAGCTTGCATGTTGAATTTGTATGGTCCAAAGTAGTTTTGATGCATGATATAGCCTCTAGATACTTGTGGGAGTAGTTGCCATCAATTTTATTGAGTTTTGTTCACTTTTATTTTGGGCCACTAAAAATTTCAGAAAAGAAAAATGCTCAAGTGGAGGTTAGGAGGCTCTTCGAGCTGGAGTCCTAAGGAGGCTCCGAAGCCCAAGTACAACCTTCCTCGTGCGGCCGAGGTGTGACTGTGTGAATGACCATGCAACACCTTCTTGAGGGATGCGAGAATTTTTGATGTCTTCTATTACTTGGCGAACAATGCAGGCCTCATCCCGTTCCTTGAAGTTAAGTGTGAACAATATCTCCTCCTCACTAATACTTTCGTGCAAAGTTTTCACTTTCATTCTAGGAGAGAGATACCCATGGTGTCATTTTGCCTATATGATATTCCTAGAGAGATGACACTTGAGGAATTTACCAAGTCTGCATGATTCCCAACGAGGACATCCCCATAGAGCCACATCCTAGGGACGTCTCTGAGTTTATATCTGAGGTGACTGTAGGGGAGTCGAGAGGAGTTTCTGAGGCTAGGGTTGCTAATTTACATTTCCCCGTTTTGCGTTATTATTCATTATTTGCCGGGAGGTGTTTGACTGGTCGGTGGGAGAGTGGAACGCTCAGTTCACCTGACCTTGCTATTTTACGCCATGCTCTTTATGGTGATAGATCTTTCAGTTTGGGTGCTATGATCGCCCGGCGGTTGCACACCAACTGTTCGAAGGGCGTTACTTATGGTGGTATTTATGCTTCCCACCTCGCTAGACGCTTTGAGATTCCTATTAGGCATGGCGAGGAGGAAGAGAGGCTTTTACCTACTAGATATCTTGATTATAGTAGCATGCTTGGGCATAACTTTATTGACGATGGCCCTAGACGATTTTGGTATAACTTGGTATTCAGTCAGGGTACGCATGAGATTATTTCTTTGCCTGCGCCTGCTTTGTTTGATCTTTACAGGGGCAAATACACCATCATGCCTGAGGACATTTATGCTCATGCCATGCTTAAATAGATAGGAGTGGATAATGATTTATCTTGAGTGTCAACATGCATTAAAATGGTTGTGATGTAGTATGTTAGTATGGTATCCTCCTCTGAAAAATTCAAGTGGCTTGACTTGGCACATGTTCACACATGTAGTTGATTCAAAACCAACATAGCCTCCACGATATTTATGTTCATGGTGTTTATATCCTACTCATGCTCGTATTCAGTGTTAATTATTCTCAATGCATGATTATGACCGTTTTCGCTCTCTATTTGGTCGCTTCTCAATCTATTTGCTAGCCTTTGACTGTACTATGTGGGAATGCTGCTTGTGCATCCACAATCCTTAAACCAAAGTTGTTCCAGATGAGTCCACTATATCTACCTATATGCGGTATTACTCTGCCGTTCCAAGTAAATTTGCATGTGCCACCTCTAATCATTCAAATAAACATCTGTTTTGTGTGCCCGTACCGCTCATGGAGCGACAGGGGGCGGTCAGTATCATCCAGGCAAAGCGGGTTATTCTCAGATGAGTGTTTATTCACTTGTCATTGCACGAGAGAGGCTGGTAATTGGGCACCCGTGAATTCGGCAAGCCATGGCTTGTGTTGGTATGGTGGAGGGGGAGTAAACTTTACCTTTTCGCTCGGGAACCGCCTATAATGTATTTAGCATGGAAGATATTGAAAATCCTCGGTCGTGACATTGATAGGAAAGGCATACCTCTCAAAATTGTTTTCATCTCTGATTTAAGCTTTGAGCTTTGGCACCTCTACAAATCCATGCTTCCCTCTGCAAAGGGCCTATCTATTTACTTTTATGTTATTTTACTTTTATTATTGAGTCACCACCTTCTCATTCAAGCACCAGTTGGAGAGCACTATTGTCATTTTTATGCATTGAGTATAGTTAATGTTGGGTGTGACATGACTGGATCTCTCCTACCATGAATTACAATATCTAGTCGTTGCTTGAACTTCAGAGGTGCTCTGCATTTATGTTTTGCGGTCTCAGAAAGGGCTAGCGAGATACCATGTTATCATATTACATCATGACTATTTTGACAAATTGTTGGCATCCGAGATATCTTATTATTGCTTGCTAGCTAGTTATGTTATTGACATGAGTAGATGTGAGACCTAAGTGTTATCATTCATATGGTTAGTTCATAATCTTTGCTGAAAACTTGGATGCTAGTTAAGTATATATACAGACAACAAGAACAAAAGAGTTTGTAAAAGTTTTTATTTATCACTTTCAGTTTGTCAACTGAATTGCTTGAGGACAAGCAATAAGTTAAGCTTGGGGGAGTTGATACGTCCCAAACGTATCTAGTTTTCCAAACACCTTTGCTCTTGTTTTGGACTCTAATTTGCATGATTTGAATGGAACTAACCCGGACTGACGTTGTTTTCAGCAGAATTGCCATGATGTTATTTTTGTGCAGAAATAAAAGTCCTCGGATTGAGCTGAAAACTTACGGAGAATTATTTCAGAATATATAAAAAATATTGGCGAAGAGATCTACTAGAGGGGGGGGGGGCACCCAGGAGCCACAAGCTCAGGGGGCACAGCCACCCCCAGGGCGCGCCCCCCAGGCTTGTGGCCCCTGGAAACTCTGGAAACTCTAATTCCAACCCCATATATACCTATTCGTGGAGAAAAAAATCAGAGAGAAAGAATCATCACGTTTTACGATACGGAGCCGCCGCCACCTCCTGTTCTTCATCGGGAGGGCTGATCTGGAGTCTGTTCGGGGCTCCGGAGAGGGGGGTTCGATGCTGTCATCTTCATCAACCATCCTCCATCACCAATTTCATGATGCTCACCACCAAGAGTGAGTAATTCCTTCGTAGGCTTGCTGGACGGTGATGGGTCGGATGAGATTTATCATGTAATCGAGTCAATTTGTTAGGGCTTGATCCCTAGTATCCACTATGTTCTGAGATTGATGTTGCTATGACTTTCTATGCTTAATGCTTGTCACTAGGGCCCGAGTGCCATGATTTCAGATCTGAACCCTTTATGTTTTCATGAATATATTTGTGTTCTTGATCCTATCTTGCAAGTTGTATGCACCTATTACGTGTTATGATCCGCATACCCCAAGGTGACAATAATTGGGATTCTTTCCGGTGATTACCGTAGTTTGAGGAGTTCATGTATTCACTAAGTGTTAATGCTTTGTTCTGGTTCTCTATTAAAAGGAGGCCTTAATATCCCTTAGATTTCCTTATGGATCCCTCTGCCATGGGAGGGTAGGACAAAAGATGTCATGCAAGTTCTTACTATAAGCACGTATGACTATATACGGAATACATGCCTACATTACATCGATGAATTGGAGCTATTGTGTATCGCTCTAGGTTGTGACTGTTATTTGATGAATGTCATCCAACACAATTATCCATCACCGATCCAATGCCTACGCTTTTCTCATATTAGTTTTTGCTAAGTTACTATTGCCGCTACTGTTACAATCGCTACAAAACTGCTACTATTACTGTCTTTGTTACTATTGCTACTGTTACTACTGCTATCAAAACTATCATACTACTGTGCTACTAAATACTTTGCTGCATATATTTTGTTCTCCAGGTGTGGTTGAATTAACAACTCAACTACTAATACTCACAAATATTCTTTGGCTCCCCTTGTGTCGAATCAATAAATTTGGGTGAAATACTACCCTCGAAGACTGTCGCGGTCCCCTATACTTGTGGGTTATCACTTATCTTATCATCATGCTGCTACAACTTGTGATGCATTGCATTACCATCGTGATAGTTAAGCCTGTTCTGTACTATGCAAAGATTATCATTGCTTCTTATCTTGTTAGATTTGTTCCTCGGTAACTTATTTGCCTAGTCAGGTTTCTATCTAGACTGTTCCGATGTTGTGTTTGGGTTCGGTTCAAAACAATCGCAAGAATTTTTGAATCTCCCATTCGCCCCCCTCTGGTCGATATACTCTCGGTCCTAACAATTGGTATCAGAGCGGGTTCTCCCTGTCTCTGTTCATTAAAGGTCTAACAACCTTGGAGTTTTGAGTATGTCGTATGCAGGTAGATCCTCATGCTCTGAAAGGTTTCCTATCTTTGATGGAAATGATTACGTGTACTGGCAAGGAAGAATGTGAATCAGGCTACAAGCTATCAGTGCTGAACTATGGGAAATTGTGGAGAACGGATACACAATTCCACACCCAGAGACACACACTGCAGAAGATGAGGCTAACATTCGACTGAATGCTCAAGCGAAAGATATCATCTATGACAACATCTCCAGAGAAATTTTCATTCGGTTCAGACACCTTGATACAGCCAAGCAAATCTGGGATGCACTTGAAAATGTTCATGAAATCCAAATGGCAAGAACTGACGCTCACACTGACATGCTTCGTGCAATGTTTGCTCATTTTAGAAGCCTTCGAAAGGAAAGCGTCATGGAACTCACTGATCGATTGACCAACATTGTCGAGAGACTGCATCAACGGGGAGTGAAGGATGTCACCGAAAAGGATGTAGTCAACAAATTGCTCAGTTATCTTGATGCAACATTTGACGCAGTCATAGAAGAAATCAAGCGAAGACCTGATTTCGAAGAACTTCATTATGTTGAAATCATGAAGCTGTTAACCATTCACGAAGAAAAGATGGAACTTGAGAATGGACAACCAGAATCTTCCTCAGAGAGTGAAGGAGAAATTCTCTCGAATTATGGCAGTTCTCAAGAAGAAGAAGATGTCGAAAATCAACATTCGATAACAAGAGAACTCAAAATGCTCATTGAACGTCTCAACATTCTCAGAAGGTAGAATCTGCAACTCGTCAATGATGACGAAGGTGAATCATCTGCTATTTCAAGGAGATTACCTCCGAAAGAAATGAAGTGCTTCAAATGCAAACAATTCGGTCATTTCATTGCAGATTGTCCTAGTTGGGACTCGGACACTAGACCTAGCAGAAGATGGCGTGCTCTTAACTATACTGGGTTCACATACCAAGACCATCATACTAAGCTCACGAAGAAGAAAGAATCATCTACATCTTCCTCAAAGAGACCAGTCACTGACGCAAGAGCAAAAGGCCTTATCGAATCCAACATGAAGAGAATGTCACAACTGGCAAGTACATGTGCTAGAATGACTTTGAATTCCGAAGATGAATCTTCCGAAGATGGATCGTCTCAATCAGAATCAGATACTGAAAGGTTTTATAGAGGTCTGGGTGGAGAAAATGCTTTCATTGCATATGAATCATCTGAACACTCTCACGAATCAGACACCGATGATAATGCTTCAAGTAATGATGAACCTACCTCATTTTACCTCATGGCAAAAGCCTCGAAGGATCAGGTATCCTCCAAACATCGAAGGTCTGGAAATGAACTCTCTTTAGACAACATTGCCTATGCCAAACTTATCAAAATTACAACATCTCAACAAGACGAGCTTGAAAAACTTGAGAAAAATCTAAGGAAATCTAAAGGATTACTGGTCGATGAGATGGAGAAAATCAAGAGTTGATCGAGGAGCGTGATGCTCTCTCCTCAACTGCTGATGATCTTTCCAACCAATATAATTCTCTAGCAGTTGACTTCGAGAGTTTATCAGATGAACTCCATAACAGGAATCAAGAACTCGAGTCACTAAAAGAGTCTTATGACGTGCTTGCGAAACAAAAGGATTCTCTCATCGCTGAGCAATCTGAAAAACTTCCTGATGATTTTGTGCCGCCTTGCCTAAAATTCTTAGAACACAGCAATGCTGATTCCACTGCTGAAACTTGTAACGCTGTCATCAAGAATATTGCAAATACTACGAATGATATCACTAATCCCTCTTCCGAGGAAATGGTTGCTGTCTCTGATCAAAATTTCAGGTTAAGGAACCTACTTGAGACTGGCATGTTGAAAAGCCTCAAAGGACATCAAACATTGTGTGATGTGCTCAAGAAGTCAATTCTGCACAAAAATCCTAGAAAGGAAGGCTTGGGTTTCGAAAGGAAACTCAATGTTGATGGAACCTACTGGACACCCAAGCAATATCCTCGAACGAGTTGGGTTCTTGCTAAAAGCAAAACTCTTGAACCAACTCTCCTATCAGGGTATGAGTGCCCCATCTCTGTTGATGATGACAAATCTGATGATTCGAACTACAAATTCTTCAAACAACAGAATGGTAAGGTATTCGCTCGATACGTTGGCACTAACTGCAGGTCTGGATCACCCAAGAAGCAAATTTGGGAAAAGAAATGCATAATTGAAAATCTATCTGTCACTGCTAATCTTACACTGCAGAGTAATTCTTCTTCAAATGGAAATGGGTTAAATATTCGTCAGAAGGAATACATGCGTATTTCCTCGAACCACTATGCCCATGTCTCATGAAACAATTTCAATGCTTACTCATATGATTACTCGTGTAATACGCAGGTGAGCTACGGAGAACATCGAAAGAAAAAGGTTCTTGCTCAGACAAGACATTTGAGATCATCACCTCCCACACAAGTGTGGGTGTGAAGAATAACTAACCTTTCTTGTAGGAATCATCTCAGGGTCTTTGTTCGCAGATCTTATGCCCTGAGATTCTCGTTTGTTGGTGCTGCTTGTTTCTCTCTGTTTCTTTTTCATTCGTTTTTTCGCCGTGTTTGTGTTTTGTCCGTCGCACAACTCACTCAGAGCTATCGTTTGGTGTTTCTCGTTTCTTTTGGCTGAGTGTTTTGTCTCGGTCCCTATTTTCCCTCTGTTCTCTCTCTTCTAAGTCTCTGCTGTCCGTCACAAGTATGCAATTTGACCTAAAGAAAATTTCTCTCCAACGTCCTTGGTTGCGAAAGAAATAGACTTCGAAAGTTATTCTATTTTGGCGTTTGCCCTCCTCAAATCTTTCGGTTGCCTGCTCCACTTCCTGAGAATTCCTCAGGTAACCGTCGCCACATGCCCATGATCTCCATGATGTTGATCGTGTCCGTCGAATGCGGAACGTCCCGCACCTCTGGGCCGTGGATCTCGGAGGGGCAGTTTTGCTCTCCAGCTATAAATGCCCTCCTCCTTTCCATCTCCTTCCCTGATACGCCTCATTTCCCTCAATCCCTAGCTTCTCCACTGGCCGAGCCTGCGCTCGAAGCTACTCCGGCAAGGAGCTCCGTCGTGCATCTTCGGTGGAACCTCATCGCGACTGTCCATGCCGGTGCGGTAATCTTCCTTCCCGCATTGCCGTAGCTGATTCATGTCGCCAAGTTAGGGTGCTTGGATCTGGAACTAACTCCCTCCGTTTCTTTGTTCTTGGAGTAGTTCCTACCGATGCTATTTTCAGTGATTTATTCTCACCATGATAGATCTTTAGGAATCCCTAGGATTTTACTTGTACGGTTTGTAGTTGTCCCTCGTACCAAGTTGATTCATTCTTTGGATTCTAGCACAGTTTCAGGAAAGATAAGATGTTGTTTATATTGCTTTAGCCTTGACAGAGATTCTCTATGGCTGGATTGAAATCCATCGAGGATATCTTCTCTTACTGTGATAGATCACTGTTGAATCTTTTAAAAAATGTGTCTTGCTTCTCAAAATATCCTCTGTGCATACTTGTGACCCTGTCTATTTTCCCTCGCTTCTATTCTCTTTCACAGGTGTCATGAGTTCTAGTTCGAAGGAGCATACAACATCTGACAGTGATCTGCCTCAGTATCCGTCCAAGTCTGAAAGGTTGAGAATGACTGGTGGAGGAAAATCTTCGAAGCCACCTAAGGTGCCGAAGAAGAATCGAGAATCTGATTCTGAAGAAGCTGAGGAAGAAATCCCTTCAGCTACCACTCAGTCCGATGATGATGCAGTTACCGACGCCCTCACCATATTCTCTGATGGGAATCCCAAAAAGGGTGGTCGTGGCAGAGAGAAGAACACTTCAGTTGTGATGTCTGACCCTGAAGGTTACAGAACTCCTCCCGAAGGAGAATCAGTTGTCGATCACAACAACAGGTTGCAAAGGATTTGCCACCACTAGGCGAGCAAATGGTTCAGATATGAGAATGTCCAAAAGAATTACCAGATCTTGTTTGCATTCACTCCTCCATGGAACGATTGCATTGCTGAGAACTGCATTGGTCCGAATGATGAGAAGGTTAGACCAGATCCGCCAGCAGATCCTCATCCAGATTCCGTTAGAACCATCACTGACTTTCCCGAGGAAGTTGCCAAGAGAGCTAAAGCGAAGGCAAAACGTGAGGCCCGGGAGGCTAGGAAGAAGCAAGTTGAAGCTCACAATGTTGCACTGACACAGCAAGATGTGAAGAAGAAGAAGGAGCAAGCATCTGCCTCCAAGGGTAGCAAGTCAAGGAAACCTGTTTCTCCTCGAGCTCCTCGAAGGAAAATCATCTCCAAGAGAACAAGGAAAGTTGAATCTGACTCGTCTGATGAGTCATCTGAGGAAGAAATGGGTGATGAAATTCCCATATATGACCAGCCTGCTATTCTTGACAAGCCATCTCAGAGTCCTTCTCCAGTGAAGGTTTTGCCATCTCCAAGAAGATCACCAAGACACGCATCCATTCTTGTCACTGACAAACCTTCGGGTTCTGCTATACCACCTTCAAAGAGTACTGCGAAGAGAAAGCTATAGCCTGAAGACGATGCTTCTGTTAAGAAGGCCAAGCCCACTGTTCCTGCTCCCACAGAGGAACAAAAATATGATTACCGGCTTATGATTGATGTGATAGACAGCGCTGCATACGATACCAAGTCTGTTGACATTAGCAGCTTGGGTCTGCCTGATGATGTTACCAAAATGGTAACGAAGCATTTCACTGAGCTGAGGAAAATCTCCAGAAGCTCAATAAGGCAGTGAAGGATAAACAAACACTCTAAAAAATGAGAAATGAGGCCAAAACTCATTTTGAGAGAAAAGGTCTGAACAAGGAAATAGTAGATATCACAAAGACCTTAAGCACCATCAGATATGGGAAAGTTGAATGGCATTCCAAGATGCACATGAATGTGGCCCAACTGTGTGACAGGAGAAACGAGGAGATTGATCGCAAGGCTGTCCTTGAACGAAGAAGAGTAAAATAAGAAAAACATCAAAAAGCGAGAGCCAGAGCAAGCAAACCGAAAGGCAACACTGATCGCCATATTTAGCCAGTGGCTGCTGATGCTGTCCCTATCAACACTAGTGCACCTTTGCAGCAGGTTCCACCCTCTCCAATTCATGAGGAAGAACCAATGTAGCAGGGTGCTACCGAGGAAGTTATCATTCCCGAGCAAGTAGCCCTGGAAGAGTAGCATGATAACGTTGACATTATCCTAAACAAGTCTGATGAAGAAAATGCTCCACCTCAGTAACAAGCCCGTGATGATGAGACTGATGAAGAGATTGAGGTGGAAAAGGCAAATCCTTCGCCTCCACAGCCGAAGAAAGATGTTTTGTCTGGCCCCAGTGATAACCCACAAGTATAGGGGATCGCGACAGTCTTCGAGGGTAGTATTTCACCCAAATTTATTGATTCGACACAAGGGGAGCCAAAGAATATTTGTGAGTATTAGTAGTTCAGTTGTTAATTCAACCACACCTGGAGAACAAAATATCTGCATTAAAGTATTTAGTAGCACAGTAGTATGATAGTTTTGATAGCAGTAGTAACAGTAGCAATAGTAACAAAGACAGTAATAGTAGCAGTTTTGTAGCGATTGTAACAGTAGCGGCAATAGTAACTTAGCAAAAACCAATATGAGAAAAGCGTAGGCATTGGATCGGTGATGGATAATTGTGTTGGATGACATTCATCAAATAATAGTCACAACCTAGAGCGATACACAATAGCTCCAATTCATCGATGTAATGTAGGCATGTATTCCGTATATAGTCATACGTGCTTATAGTAAGAACTTGCATGACATCTTTTGTCCTACCCTCCCATGGCAGAGGGGTCCATAAGGAAATCTAAGGGATATTAAGGCCTCCTTTTAATAGAGAACCAGAACAAAGCATTAACACTTAGTGAATACATGAACTCCTCAAACTACGGTAATCACCGGAAAGAATCCCAATTATTGTCACCTTGGGGTATGCGGATCATAACACGTAATAGGTGCATACAACTTGCAAGATAGGATCAAGAACACAAATATATTCATGAAAACATAAAGGGTTCAGATCTGAAATCATGGCACTCGGGCCCTAGTGACAAGCATTAAGCATAGCAAAGTCATAGCAACATCAATCTCAGAACATAGTGGATACTAGGGATCAAGCCCTAACAAATTGACTCGATTACATGACAAATCTCATCCAACCCATCACCGTCCAGCAAGCCTACGAAGGAATTACTCAAACCCGGTGGTGAGCATCACGAAATTGGTGATGGAGGATGGTTGATGATGACGACGGCGTCGAATCCCCCTCTCCGGAGCCCCGAACGGACTCGAGATCAACCCTCCCGATGAAGAACAGGAGGTGGAGGCGGCTCCGTATCATAAAACGCGATTATTCTTTTTCTCTGATTTTTTCTCTCCGGAAATAGGTATATATGGGGTTGGAATTAGGGTTGCTGGAGCTTCCAGGGGCCCACAAGCCTGGGGGCATGCCCTGTGGGGGGTGGCCGCACCCCCTGAGCTTGTGGCTCCTGGGTGGCCCCCCTCTAGTAGATCTTGTCGCCAGTATTTTTTATATATTCTGAAATAATTCTCCGTAAGTTTTCAGCTCAATCGGAGAACTTTTATTTCTGCAGAAATATAACACCATGGCAATTCTGCTGAAAACAGCGTCAGTCCAGGTTAGTTCCATTCAAATCATGCCAACTAGAGTCCAAAACAAGAGCAAAAGTGTTTGGAAAAGTAGATACGTTTGGGACATATCAACTCCCCCAAGCTTAACTCATTGCTTGTCCTCAAGCAATTCAGTTGACAAACTGAAAGTGACAAAGAAAAACTTTTACAAGCTCTTTTGTTCTTGTTGTCTGTATATATACTTAACTAGCATCCAAGTTTTCAGCAAAGATTATGAACTAACCATATGAATGATAACACTTAGGTATCACATTTACTCATGTCAATAACATAACCAGCTAGCGAGCAATAATAAGATATCTCGGATGCCAACAATTTGTCAAAACAATCACGATGTAATATGATAACATGGTATCTCGCTAGCCCTTTCTGAGACCACAAAACATAAATGCAGAGCACCTCTGAAGTTCAAGCAGCGACTAGATATTGTAATTCATGGTAGAAGAGATCCAGTCATGTCACACCCAACATTAACTATACTCAATGCATAAAAATGACAATAGTGCTCTCCAACTGGTGCTCGAATGAGAAGGTGATGACTCAATAATAAAAGTAAAATAACATAAAAGTAAATAGATAGGCCCTTACCGGAGGGAAGCATGGATTTGCAGAGGTGCCAGAGCTCAGAGCTTAAATCAGAGATGAAAACAATTTTGAGAGGTATGCCTTTCCTGTCAATGTCACGACCGAGGATTTTCAATATCTTCCATGCTAAACACATTATAGGCGGTTCCCAAACGGAAAGGTAAAGTTTACGCTCCCTCCACCATACCAACACAAGGCATGGCTAGCCGAATTCACGGGTGCCCTCCAAACGATCAAATTTCCGGGGGAGTTTGTTTTATTTTATATATTTTATTATTTTGATTACAGGACTGGGCATCCCAATTACCAGCCTCTCTCGTGCAATGATAAGTGAATAAACACTCATCTGAGAATAACCCGCTTAGCCTGGAAGATACTGACCGCCCCCTGTCGCTCCATGAGCGGTACGGGCACACAAAACAGATGTTTATTTGAATGATTAGAGGTGGCACATGCAAATTTACTTGGAACGGCAGAGTAATACCGCATATAGGTAGATATAGTGGACTCATCTGGAACAACTTTGGTTTAAGGATTGTGGATGCACAAGCAGCATCCCCGCTTAGTACAGGCAAAGGCTAGCAAATAGATTGAGAAGCGACAAACTAGAGAGCGAAAACGGTCATAATCATGCATTGAGAATAATTAACACTGAATACGAGCATGAGTAGGATATAAACACCATGAACATAAATATCGTGGAGGCTATGTTGGTTTTGAATCAACTACATGTGTGAACATGTGCCAAGTCAAGCCACTTGAATTGATCAGAGGAGGATACCATACTAACATACTACATCACAACCATTTTAATGCATGTTGATACTCAAGATAAATCATTATCCACTCCTAGCTATTTAAGCATGGCATGAGCAACTATGATCTCTAATTGTCATCACAAACATGTTTACTCATAATAATGCTGAATCATGAATACCGAGTCAAACATATTTACAAAAACAAAAACAAGAAGAGTTCATACCAGCTTTTCTTCACCGCAATCACTTCATCAAATATCGTCATTATTGCCTTTCACTTGCACGACCGAATGATGTGATAATAATAATAGTGCAAGTGTGTCGTGGACTAAGCTGGAATCTGCAAACATTTTATTCAAAGGAGAAGACAAGGTAATAGTGGCTCTTTGTTAGATGAACAATAAAGCACATGAGAGCCACTCAACATTTTCATCGTGGTCTTCTCCTTACGACGACTCAACGAAAAGAAAAGAAATTCAGAGAGACACACTGAAATATTTTTGGGGTTTTAGATTTTCTGAAGAAAGCGAATTAAAGAAGAAAAACGAAAAGCAAGAAAAGCTATTTACATGGGAGAACTCCCAACAAACAAGAAAAGAAGAAATGAGAAATCCTTTGGGGTTTTCTTTTAATATTGGTAACTAACTAAAGAGAAAGAAAAACCAAAAAGAAGCGAGAAATATTTTTGGATTTTCGAACTTTATCAAACACGCAAGAAGAAAACGGAAATAAAACTAACATGGGTATACAATGACAGAGAATGAACACTGATACGTATCCAACGTATCTATAATTTTTGATTGTTCATTGCTATTATAGTATCAATCTTGGATGTTTTATATGCAATTGTGCCCAGTGTCAGTTGCTGTTTTCTGCTTGTTTTTTAGAAAATCATTATCAAAAAGTGTCCAAACGAGTAAAAAACTTTGGATTAATTTTTTCTGGACCAGAAGAGACTCAAGAAGCTTCGGGAGAATACCAGAAGAGTCACGAGGAGGCGACAAGCCTGGAGGGCGTGCCCAGGGGGGGCAGGCGCACTCCCGAGGCTTGTGGGCCCCTCGTGGCACCTCTTGACCTAATTCCTTCGCTATAAATTCACAAATATTCCCAAACCAACAGAGAGACAGAAGAGAAAACCTTTCTGCCGCCGCAAGCCTCCGTTCTTCCATGATCCCATCTGAAGGCCTTTTCCGGTACTCTGCCGGAGGGGGAATCGATCACGGAGGGCTTCTTCATCAACCTTGCTGCCCTTCCGATGATGTGTGAGTAGTTTACCACAGACCTACGGGTCCACAGCTAGTAGCTATATGGCTTCTTCTCTCTCTTTGATCTTCAATACCATGTTCTCCTCGATGTTCTTGGAGTTCTATCCGATGTAATCTTCTTTTGCGGTGTGTTTGTTGGGATCCGATGACTTGTGAGTTTATGATCCGATTATTCATGAGAAATATTTGAGTCTTCTCTGAACTCTTTTATGCATGATTGTTATAGCTTTGTATTTATCTCCGATCTATCGATTTGGTTTGGCCTACTAGATTGATTTATCTTGCAATGGGAGAGGTGCTTTGTGATGGGTTCAATCTTGCGGTGCTCAATCCCAGTGACAGAAGGGGACATGACACGTATTTGTATTGTTGTCATTAAGGATAAAAACATGGGGTTTAATCATATTGCTTGAGTTTACTTTCTCTACATCATGTCATCTTGCTTAAGGCGTTACTCTGTTTCATACTTAATACCCTAGATGCATGCTGGATAGCGGTCGATGGGTGGAGTAATAGTAGTAGATGCAGGCAGGAGTTAGTCTACTTGTCTCAGATGTGATGCCTATATACATGATCATTGCCATGAGTCCATCATAATTATTTGCTTTTCTATCAATTGCCCAACAGTAATTTGTTTACCCACCGTATGCTATGCGTTTGAGAGAGAAGCCTCTAGTGAAAACTATGGCCCCCGGTCTACTTTATCATATATTAAAAAGCTAAAAAATACCTTGCTGCAATTTATTTACTTTTATTTTTATTAGTATTTTAGTTTATCTATTTATCTCTATAAGATTTAATCCTTGGAAATAACCGCTAAGAGGATTGACAACCCTCTTATTTGCGTTGGGTGCAAGTGTTTGCTCTTGTGTGTGCAGGTGCGCTTATCGGAATTTTGCTTGGTTCTCCTACTGGATTGATAACCTTGGTTCTTAACTGAGGGAAATACTTATCTCTACTGTACTGCATCATCCTCTCCTCTTCAGGGAAATACCAACGCAGACTACAAGTAGCAAATACCGACAACTGAAATGAATGTGTGGTACATGAGTGTAATGTCGATGAGAAATACGTAATCCGCCAAGCTTAGGCTTTTGGCCTAAGTTGGTCTATGGCCATGGATCAAAATAGCCTCCTTCAGGGTAATACTGGGCTCCTGAGGCTCCCACTGATAAATAGGCTCTGAGGCTGGCTCTGGATCAGGTGCTTGGGGCGGTGTCAAGCCCCAATAAGCATAACTGTCCTCAGGCATGATGGTGTATTTGCCCCTGTAAAGATCAAACAAAGCAGGCGCAGGCAAAGAAATAATCTCATGCGTACCCTGACTGAATACCAAGTTATACCGAAATTGTCTAGGGCCATCGTCAATAAAGTTATGCCCAAGCATGCTACTATAATCAAGATATCTAGTAGGTAAAAGCCTCTCTTCCTCCTCGCCATGCCTAATAGGAATCTCAAAGCGTCTAGCGAGGCGGGAAGCATAAATACCACCATAAATAACGCACTTCGACCATTATGTATGCAGCCGCCGGGTGATCATAGCACCCAAAGTGAAAGTCCTATCACCATAAAGAGCATGGCGTAAAATAGCAAGGTCAGGTGAACTGAGCGTTCCACTCTCCCACCGACCAGTCAAACACCTCCCAGCAAATAATGAATAATAACGCAAAACGGGGAAATGTAAATTAGCAACCCTAGCCTCAGAAACTCCTCTCGACTCCCCTACAGTCACCTCAGATATAAACTCAGAGACGTCCCTAGGATGTGGCTCTATGGGGATGTCCTCGTTGGGAATCATGCAGACTTGGTAAATTCCTCAAGTGTCATCTCTCTAGGAATATCATATAGGCAAAATGACACCATGGGTATCTCTCTCCTAGAATGAAAGTGAAAACTTTGCACGAAAGTATTAGTGAGGAGGAGATATTGTTCACACTTAACTTCAAGGAACGGGATGAGGCCTGCATTGTTCGCCAAGTAATAGAAGACATCAAAAATTCTCGCATCACTCAAGAAGGTGTTGCATGGTCATTCACACAGTCACACCTCGGCCGCACGAGGAAGGTTGTACTTGGGTTTCGGAGCCTCCTTAGGACTCCAGCTCGAAGAGCCTCCTAACCTCCACTTGAGCATTTTTCTTTTCTGAAATTTTTAGTGGCCCAAAATAAAAGTGAACAAAACTCAATAAAATTGATGGCAACTACTCCCACAAGTATCTAGAGGCTATATCATGCATCAAAACTACTTTGGACTATACAAATTCAACATGCAAGCTCAACTACTTAAGGATTGTGGATGCACAAGCAGCATTCCCACATAGTACAGTCAAAGGCTAGCAAATAGATTGAGAAGCGACCAAATAGAGAGCGAAAACGGTCATAATCATGCATTGAGAATAATTAACACTGAATACGAGCATGAGTAGGATATAAACACCATGAACATAAATATCGTGGAGGCTATGTTGGTTTTGAATCAACTACATGTGTGAACATGTGCCAAGTCAAGCCACTTGAATTTTTCAGAGGAGGATACCATACTAACATACTACATCACAACCATTTTAATGCATGTTGACACTCAAGATAAATCATTATCCACTCCTATCTATTTAAGCATGGCATGAGCATAAATGTCCTCAGGCATGATGGTGTATTTGCCCCTGTAAAGATCAAACAAAGCAGGCGCAGGCAAAGAAATAATCTCATGCGTACCCTGACTGAATACCAAGTTATACCAAAATTGTCTAGGGCCATTGTCAATAAAGTTATGCCCAAGCATGCTACTATAATCAAGATATCTAGTAGGTAAAAGCCTCTCTTCCTCCTCGCCATGCCTAATAGGAATCTCAAAGCGTCTAGCGAGGTGGGAAGCATAAATACCACCATAAGTAACGCCCTTCGAACAGTTGGTGTGCAACCGCCGGGCGATCATAGCACCCAAACTGAAAGATCTATCACCATAAAGAGCATGGCGTAAAATAGCAAGGTCAGGTGAACTGAGCATTCCACTCTCCCACCGACCAGTCAAACACCTCCCGGCAAATAATGAATAATAACGCAAAACGGGGAAATGTAAACTAGCAACCCTAGCCTCAGAAACTCCTCTCGACTCCCCTACAGTCACTTAGATATAAACTCAGAGACGTCCCTAGTATGTGGCTCTATGGGGCAGCCCTCGTTGGGAATCATGCAGACTTGGCAAAATTCCTCAAGTGTCATCTCTCTAGGAATATCATATAGGCAAAATGAGACCATGGGTATCTCTCTCCTAGAATGAAAGTCAAAACTTTGCACGAAAGTATCAGTGAGGAGGAGATATTGTTCACACTTATCTTCAATGAACGGGATGAGGCCTGCATTCACTGGTACCGTTACGTGCTATACAAACGATTTTTACCCCCTTTCCGCGACGGCGTTTTAAACCGTCACCTTGACTGTGTGTGCGATAGGGGGGGTCTTCCCACACGACCCAGAAAACGTTTGCGATAGGGCGACCCGCTGCTAACGACTTTCGTAAAGTAATCGTATGTGAAGTCGCGGACTATCCCACACGTTAGACATGGGCACTACATTTTTTATCCGCGACACATCAGAAACACTATCGCATATATCCATGCTACTTATAGTCTGTGTTGGTATTTCCCCGAAGAGGAGAGGATGATGCAGTATAGTAGAGATAAATATTTCCCTCAGTTAAGAACCAAGGTTATCAATCCAGTAGGAGAACCAAGCAAAATTCCGTTAAACACACCTGCACACACAAGAGCAAACACTTGCACCCAACGCAAATAAGAGGGTTGTCAATCCTCTTAGCGGTTATTTGCAAGGATTAAATCTTATAGAGATAAATGGATAAACTAAAATACTAATTAAAATGAAAGTAAATAAATTGCAACAAGGTATTTTTAGGTTTTTAATATATGATAAAGTAGACCGGGGGCCATAGTTTTCACCAGAGGCTTCTCTCTCGAACACATAGCATACGGTGGGTAAACAAATTACTGTTGGGCAATTGATAGAAAAGCAAATAATTATGACAGATTCATAGCAATGATCATGTATATTGGCATCACGTCCGAGACAAGTAGACCGACTCCTGCCTGCATCTACTACTATTACTCCACCCATCGACCGCTATCCAGCATGCATCTAGGGTATTAAGTATGAAACAGAGTAACGCCTTAAGCAAGATGACATGATGTAGACAAAGTAAACTCAAGCAATATGATTAAACCCCATCTTTTTATCCTTAATGGCAACAATACAAATATGTGTCATGTCCCCTTCTGTCACTAGGATTGAGCACCGCAAGATTGAACCCATCACAAAGCACCTCTCCCATTGCAAGATAAATCAATCTAGTAGGCCAAACCAAATCGATAGATCGAAGAGAAATACAAAGCTATAACAATCATGCATAAAAGAGTTCAGAGAAGACTCAAATATTTCTCATGAATAATCTGATCATAAACTCACAATTCATCAGATCCGAACAAACACACCGCAAAAGAAGATTACATCAAATAGAACTCCAAGAACATCGAGGAGAACATGGTATTGAAGATCAAAGAGAGAGAAGAAGCCATCTAGCTACTAGCTATGGACCCGTAGGTCTGTGGTAAACTACTCACACATCATCCGAAGGGCAGCAAGGTTGATGTAGAAGCCCTCCGTGATCGATTCCCCCTCCGGCAGAGTACCGGAAAAGGCCTCCAGATGGGATCACGGAAGAACAGAGGCTTGCGGCGGCAGAAAGGTTTTCTCTTCTGTCTCTCTGTTGGTTTGGGAATATTTGTGAATTTATAGTGAAGGAATTAGGTCAAGAGGTGCCACGAGGGGCCCACAAGCCTGGGGGGCGAGCCTACCCCCCCCCCCCCCCGGGCGCGTCCTCCAGGCTTGTCGCCTCGTCGTGACTCTTCTGGTCTTCTCCCGAAGCTTCCTGGGTCTCTTTTGGTCCAGAAAAATTTAATCCAAAGCTTTTTTCTCGTTTGGACACTTTTTGATAATGATTTTCTGAAAAGGCAAAAACAAGCAGAAAACAACAACTGGCACTGGGCACTGAGTTAATAGGTTAGTCCCAAAAAATGATATATAATGGCATATAATTGCATATAAAACATCCAAGATTGATACTATAATAGCATGGAACAATTAAAAATTATAGATACGTTGGAGACGTATCAATCCACGTGTGCAAAAGGTGGATATCACAAACATTTATTTCTACCATTATGTTTGCGATACGTACACTATCACACACACTTCAATAATATAAAATGTGTGCGGTGTCTTTACTATCGCCAACGTGTCCATTTTCATAACTGTGTGTGATAGGTATACCTATCACACACGGTCTCCAAATGTGAACTGTCTTCTTTTTATCCAAGAATCGCACACGCACATCGTACGGAAGCGTGTGTAATACTTATGGCAATCCCACACGTGTATGAGAATAAACCGTGCGTCCGACCGCTAAGTATCGCACATGTTTTCTGTGAAAGAACCGTGTGTTCTTTATTTTACCACCGCACACGCTGTTTTATTTCTAACCGTGTGTACGGTGTTCTAATACCTGCTATTTAATTTTATTATTTCCTGTAATTTATTATTCGAATTGGAAATTTTCAAATTTTGAATACATGGAATTTAAATATTTCATATTCTCATCACAATGGTTCAACAACCAATCCATAAATCAAAATCTCAGTACAATGTGTTCAGTAATTATAGAATTAGGCAGCAGAATAACTATGATGAACCATAATATTTAGAGGCAGTAAAGGTGAAGAGAGAAGTGTAAATCGTTTTGGTTGCCGATAGTGTTGCAGAAGCGGAATGCCCATAATGTGCCCTCCTCCATGCCAAAGGCGCGCACAACTTTTGTCCAACCCCTTGTTACGATCGCCCTCCCATCCTTCACCGCCTTGAGGAAGACTTCTAGACCATTATCATGGTAGTATGAATTATATACTTTAACCCTAGTTGCCTCCACTCCGGTCATGTAGTTTGCAAGGTAATCATGAGTAAATTGCTTCGGAAACCACTGAAAAGAGAAAACTTTCAGAAATTCATGTCTAATAGAGTAACTCGTTGTGGGCAGGGGGAAAAGGCAACAGATTACTTACCAACCTAAAGTTCACTGTTGTCTTGGATAAAGTATAAATAAAGAGTTTAATTCCAATCACCCGTCTCTTCTGCCTAACAATCTTTCTTAGTTTCCTCACTTGACGCTTGTTCATGAATATCTCATTGCCCCATACGCAAAAGGGGTCGAAGCTTGGATCAGTACCGCTGATATATGTACCTACAAGCAACCAGTAAATGTTAGAAGCTAAACTTCAATTGCACAAATGATGTAAAAAACTATAAGACATGGCATGCAACTAACCTTGACGGCAAACAACAGCATCGCCCATTGCGGCCCTGCGTAAGTACATGGAAAGGCATATTAACTACATCCACCAAAAATAGCAAATGGTGATAAAACGACAGTATCTCTAGTGATATCTCCATTGCGAAGAATAGCACGGTAGTAAAGGGACAGATTAAAAAATGGATAGAACTATTTGCTACAACAGGCTTGACAGCAACCTAAGTCAAGCATTGTAAGTTTCTAGCTGGTATTGGTGAAATTGAACTGGACAGTTAATACTTGAACATGATAGTGTACATTACTGAAATAAACAAGGCATGTGTTAAGTACAGACAACCTAATATAACCATTGAAACTGGTACAGATGAAATTGAAATTGACAGAGTTAAACATCGCAAGGGAAGTGCTGCTAGAGCAGAGAATGGCCCAGTTGTCTATAAAAAGGTAGGGAAAATAGGTAAGAATGGTTAGGCGTGTTTACTACAACAGGCTTAACACATCAACCGTACAAAACATAGCCATTGCAACAGGTATTGGTAAAATTGAACTGGACAGTTCCTACTTGGTAAATCTCGAGGGGTAGTTGGTGGGGCACTTCATCTGGGCCAGAGCCCGCCCCAAGTCGGCGGCGGTGGAGGCGAGGTGTTCCTTCGGGTTGAAGCATGGATCAGTGCCGCTGACATGTGTACCTACAAGAAGCACGTAAATGCTATAAGCTAAACTGCAATTGCACAAATGATGTAAAATACTATAAGACATTGGGATGGAACTAACCTCGACGGTAAACAACAACATTTCGCATTGTGGCCCTGTGTAAGTACATGGAAAGGCATGTTAACTACAACAGGGTTAACATCCAGCAAAAATAGAAAATGGTAATAAAACGACAGCATCTCTAGTGATATCTTCATTGCGTAGAGTAGCACGGTAGTAAAGGGATAGATTAAAAAATGGATAGAACTGTTTGCTACAACAGGCTTGACAGCAACCTAAGTCAGGAATTGTAAGTTTTGAGCTGGTATTGGTGAAATTGAACTGGGTAGTTCATACTTCAACATGACAATGTACATTACTGAAATAAACAAGGCATGTGTTCAGTACAGACAACCTAATATAGCCATTGAAACTGGTACTGATGAAATTGAAATTGACAGAGTTAAACATCGCAAGGCAAGTGCTGCTAGAGCAGAGAATGGCCCAGATGTCTATAAAAAGGTAGGGGAAATAGCTAAGAATGGTTAGGCATGTTTACTACAACAGGCTTAATACATCAACCGTACAAAACATAGCCATTGCAACAGGTATTGGTAAAATTGAACTGGACAGTTCCTACTTGGTAAATCCCGAGGGGTAGTTGCTGGGGCACTTCATCTGGGCCAGAGCCCGCCCCAAGTCGGCGGCGGCGGAGGTGAGGTGTTCCTTCGGGTTGAAGCGTGGATCAGTGCCGCTGACATGTGTACCTACAAGAAGCACGTAAATGCTATAAGCTAAACTGCAATTGCACAAATGATGTAAAATACTATAGGACATTGGGATGGAACTAACCTCGACGGTAAACAATAGCATTTCCCATTGTGGCCCTGTGTAAGTACATGGAAAGGCATGTTAACTACAACAGGGTTAACATCCACCAAAAATAGAAAATGGTAATAAAATGACAGCATCTCTAGTGATATCTTCATTGCGTAGACTAGCACGGTAGTAAAGGGATAGATTAAAAAATGGATAGAACTGTTTGCTACAACAGGCTTGACAGCAACCTAAGTCAGGCATTGTTAGTTTCTAGCTGGTATTGGTGAAATTTAACTGGGTAGTTCATACTTCAACATGACAGTGTACATTACTGAAATAAACAAGGCATGTGTTAAGTACAGACAACCTAATATAGCCATTGAAACTGGTACTGATGAAAATTAAATTGACAGAGTTAAACATCGCAAGGCAAGTGCTGCTAGAGTAGAGAATGGCCCAGTTATCTATAAAATGGTAGGGAAAATAGCTAAGAATGGTTAGGCGTGTTTACTACAACAGGCTTAATACATCAACCCTACAAAACATAGCCCTTGCAACTAGTATTGGTAAAATTGACCTGGACAGTGCGTACTTGGTAAATCCCGAGGGGTAGTTACTGGGGCACTTCATCTGGGCCAAAGCCCGCACCAAGTCGGCGGCAGCGGAGGCGAGGTGTTCCTCCGGGTCGACACGCATAGCGGCCACCGCTCCATCGACCACCATCAGCTCCTCGCCCTCCCGCGTGATATGTGGTTACGCTGACGTGGTGATGCTCTGCAGTAGGGGGTGGGGATTTGGAGGCATGAGGATGTTTCGCAGGCGCCATCTAAGCAATCAGACCGAGGCGGTGATGCAGATCGGTGGGTTACCTGACTGGATCGACGAGGCTCGGGCAGAACGTAGATGTGGTTGACGTTGTGGTTGTGGCGGTGGCGGTTTGAGCTGCCTGGAGGGGGGAGGGGGGAGATAGTTTGGAAATGTGATGGGTGGGGATGGGTGAGGCGGGGGGTAAATTCTGAAATCCCGCGCCTACTGAAAATTTTGCTATGAAACTTGAAACTTACGCGGGCAAAACACACAACGCAGTCGAAGCGTATAATATACGCATGTGCGAGAAAAGAGAAAATTGGCGGATCCCGTATTCAAAAAATTGTACACGTGTAGTTTATTAAATCAGTCACGGGCGATTGTGATGGTACGTGTGTGATGTTTTCTAACCGACTGATGGATCATTAACGCACACGGTACATCATAGCAACCGTGTGTTTTGTGGTCTCCTAAAAATTAAAATATCTATCAGCATCTAGAGCCGCAGCCTACAAATTTAAAAATCTCTTTCATTGTGGTAGGGCTATCATCAATGTACATGAACGAGGAGAAGTTGACACTCAATGAACAGTCATAAGTTAATGAAAATGCAATCAAGTGTCAACTTGCCTCGCTCACACAGTGAGAATTGATCGACCTATGCAACAAGAAAGATGTTTGCTGCCTCCCGCCGGCGCTGCTATTTAAGCCGGTCTGCGTCCGCCCCGCGCGGCGAGGTGGGACTAAAAACCAGCTCCGGCAAGCTCGTCTCCGACTCGGTTGTGCCGAGGTGAGAGAGGAAGGAGCTCCGGGTGGATGCGGGTTGGACCGCTATGACTCGGTTGAGTCAACTTTTTTTGAACGGGCACTAATTTGCTCTAAAAAAGTAGTAGTAAGTAGTAGTAGATGCTCATAATTAATTAAACAAATGTACGGTCGACACACACACACTAACTACTTCTCGCATGCTGGCCAGCCCCAGACGTCGTCTTACTCCTTCCTGGCATTGTCGGCGGCAGCCCATCGTGCTTGAATCTCTGCCAGGCTCTCCTCAGAAGCGCGTGCGGCCGCTTCTTTCTTACGGCGGCGGGACTCTCTTTCCTTGAGTGCTTTCTGCCTTTTCCGCTCCTTCTGTGCGGATTTGGCATCCTCTTTCTCCACCGCCCATTCGGCCATGGCAGCTTCAAAGTCCGCCCACGTAGGTGTGCGGTTGCGGGCGTCGATGAACTCGGCGCGGCGGGATGCCATCGCTTCCTTACCACTTAGTGTGCGGTCACGGGCGGCGATGAACTCAGCGCGCCGGGATGCCATCGCTTCCTTACCAGTTAGTGTGCGGCGCGGTGGCATGGACGGCGATGCTTGGAGAGAGCTCTGGGACGGAGTGGCCGGACAACCGTACGTACTGCGGTGGTTTTTTAGAGCGTTGGAGATCTGATTGCCTATGAGAACCATGTGCGCTAACCCTATCTTGCGATGCGTTCTGATTGGCCGGAACCCCAGCCACGCGGATCGCGCGTGTGGACCGTAGGATGCACCGCGATCGAACGGCAATCCACATCCCTCCCATCACACCCGTGTAGCTGTAGCTGGGATTTGACTTATATGCGCTAATTGTCACGTAAATGCTATAAAGTGCTTAAGTATATCAAACGAGTCCTTAAATGCGCAAAAAATCTAATCTAGCGGCTGATGGTGCTTGCGCACCGTGTAAATAGTTTGAAGGCGAAACGATAAAGTCACAGTAAATTCAAGTCCTAATTGTCATTTATCAATTTTCTAGAGTTGGAAAACCAATAAACAACACGTTTGTGGTTGACTCTTGCCACACATGTCCTTGAAATCTCTCCCCATTTCCACGTAGAAGGCACGCAAATTTACTAAACACCACAAGCATGATTTTCCAAACCCTTTTTTTGCACTTTTTCATGGACCAATTGTGCGACATTGAATTATGTGCATTAATGCCTAGAAAATGCACATAACTGCCCAAATATAGTAAATTAGACCGGAAAAGTGCCAAATTTGAACACGGTGCATGATAGGGTCTATGTTGATCGTAGGAAAAAACTCAAGGACAAACGACGAAGGAACTTCGGATTCCCCTTCGAACTTGGTGATTTCCCTCTCGAAACCACCAAAACTTCCTTTTGTGATGGTTCGGTCTATGAAGAGCGTGTACAACTACATTAGCCGAACCTTCTCAAAAAATTACCACGCTTTATTGAGGTCATACCATGGCACATGCCAGGTATCATCTTTTTCAGGCATGTTTTTCAATTTTCTAGAGTTGAAAAACCAATAAACGACACGTTTGTGGTTGACTCTTGGGACACCTGTCCTTGAAATCTCTCACCATTCCTCGTAAAAGGCATGCAAATTTAGTAAATACCACAAGCATGATTTTCCAAAACGTTTTTGTGAACTTTTCCATGGACCGAATTGTGCGAAATTGAATTATGTGCATTAATGCCTAGAAAATGCACATAACTGCCCAAATATACTAAATTAGCCCAGAAAATTGCCAAATTTGAACACGGTGCATTATAGGGTGTATGTTGATCGGACAAACAAACTCAAGGACAAACGACGAAGGAAGTTTGGATTCCCCTTCAAACTTGGTGATTTCCCTCTTGAAACCACCAAAACTTCCTTTTGTGATGGTTCGGTTTACGAAGAGCGTGTACAATGACATTAGCCGAACCTTCTCAAAAAATTACCACGCTTTTCTAAGGTCATACCATGGCACCATGTCAGGTATCTTCTTTTTCAGGCATTGTTTTCAATTTTGTAGAGTTGGAAAACCAATAAATGACACGTTTGTGGTTGCTTCTTGCCACACATGTCCTTGCAATCTCTCCCCATTTCCTAATAAAAGGCATGCAAATTTACTAAACACCACAAGCATGATTTTCCAACCCCTTTTATTGCAATTTTTCATGGACCGATCGTGCGAAATTGAATTATGTGCATTAATACCTAGAAAATGCACATAACTGCCCAAATATAGTAAATTAGCTCGAAAAAGTGCCAAATTTGAATCCGGTGCATTATAGGGTGTATGTTGATCATAGAAAAAAAACTCAAGGACAAACGACGAAGGAACTTTGGATTCCGCTTCAAACTAGGTGATTTCCCTCTCGAAACCACCAAAACTTCCTTTTGTGATGGTTCGGTTTACGAAGAGCGTGTACAACGACATTAGCCGAACCCTCTCAAAAAATTACCATGCTTTGTTGAGGTCATTCCATGGCACCATGCCCGGTATCATCTTTTTCAGGCATGTTTTTCAATTTTGTAGAGTAAAAAAACCAATAAACGACACGTTTGTCGTTGACTCTTGCGACACATATCATCGAAATCTCTCCCCATTCCCTTGTAAAAGGCAAGGAAATTTAGTAATACCACAAGCTTCATTTTTCATACTGTTATTTTGCACCTTTCATGCACCTATCGTGCCAATTTGAATTATGTGCATAAATGCCTACAAAATACAAATAATGGCCCAAATATGGTAAATGAGCCCGGAAAAGTGCCAAATTTGAACACGGTGCGTTCTAGGATCTATGTAGATCATAGAGAAAAAAACAAGGGCGGTAGACCAAGGAAAATTGGATTCCCTTGAAATCCTGGTGATTTATTATCACACACAGTTCATTTTCGCTGCTTATAAAAACCGTGTGGGCTGACTCTATCGTGCGATGCGTTCTGATTGGCCGGAACCCCAGCCACGCGGATCGCGCGTGTGGACCGTAGGATGCACCGCGATTGAATGGCAATCCACATCCCTCCCATCACACCCGTGTAGCTGTAGCTGGGATTTGACTTATATGCGCTAATTGTCAGTTAAATGCTATAAAGTGCTTAAGTATATCAAACGAGTCCTGAAATGCGCAAAAGAATCAAATCTAGTGGCTCATGGTGCTTGCGCACCGTGTAAATAGTTCGAAGGCGAAACGATAAAGTTACAGTAAATTCAAGTCCTAATTTCCATTTATCAATTTTCTAGAGTTGGAAAACCAATAAACGACACGTTTGTGGTTGACTCTTGCCACACATGTCCTTGAAATCTCTCCCCATTTCCTCGTAAAAGGCATGCAAATTTACTAAACACCACAAGCATGATTTTCCAAACCCTTTTTTGCATTTTTTTCATGGACCGATCGTGCGAAATTGAATTATGTGCATTAATGCCTAGAAAATGCACATGACTGCCCAAATATAGTAAATTAGCCCGAAAAAGTGCCAAATTTGAACACGATGCATTATAGGGTGTATGTTGATCATAGAAAAAAACTCAAGGACAAACGACGAAGGAACTTTGGATTCCACTTCAAACTAGGTGATTTCCCTCTCGAAACCACCAAAACTTCCTTTTGTGATGGTTCGGTTTACGAAGAGCGTGTACAACGACATTTGCCGAACCCTCTCAAAAAATTACCACTCTTTGTTGAGGTTATACCATGGCACCATGCACGATATCATCTTTTTCAGGCATGTTTTTCAATTTTGTAGATTCAAAAAACCAATAAACGGCACGTTTGTCGTTGACTCTTGCGACACATATCATCGAAATCTCTCCCCATTCCCTTGTAAAAGGCATGGAAATTTAGTAATACCACAAGCTTCATTTTTCATACTGTTATTGTGCACCTTTTCATGCACCTATCGTGCCAATTTGAATTATGTGCATAAATGCCTAGAAAATGCAAATAATGGCCCAAATATGGTAAATGAGCCCGGAAAAGTGCCAAATTTGAACACGATGCGTTCTAGGGTCTATGTAGATCGTAGAAAAAAACAAGGGCGGACGACCAAGGAAAATTGGATTCCCTTGAAATCTTGGTGATTTATTATCGCACACGGTTCATTTTCGCTGCTTATGAAAGCCGTGTGGGATGACTCTATCGTGTGATGCATTCTGATTGGTCGAAACCCCAGCCACGCGGATTGCACGTGTGGACCGTAGAATGCACCACGATCGAACGGCAATCCACATCCCTCCCATCACACCCGTGTAGCTGTAGCTGGGATTTGACTTATATGCGCTAATTGTCAGGTAAATGCTATAAAGTGCTTAAGTATATCAAACGAGTTCTGAAATGCGCAAAAAATTCGTTGATGGTGCTTGCGCACCGTGTAAATAGTTTGAAGGCGAAACTATAAAGTCACAGTAAATTCAAATCCTAATTGCCATTTTATCATTTTGGAAACAGTGATTCTTCTTTTGAGATGCTCTCATTTTCACGGAGTTGTCGTTACAACTTCTGCCAGAATTTGCCATTTTATTTACCACATAATACTGAGGTCATACCATGGCACTAGGGGCACCATGCCAGGTATTATCTTTTTCAGGGATGTTTTTCATAATGCAAAATGAGATAATATATAGATATGCCAGCCCATACAATTGACATATTTGACATGCATGAACAAATAATCATTCGAGCATATATATGCTCAAATTGGTCCAGTGCCTAATTCGAGGAGTAATTTACAAACCATTATTAGCTCCCTAATTTACATCAATATAACAAACCACCTTGATCGATCGAGGCTGGGGCAGCCTCGACATCGGTGATCGCCGGTACTGCCTCGGGCGCAGCTCTCACCAGGGCTGCCGCGACCGCCGGCTCTGCGTACATCGCCCCGGCGGCAACGAGACGTTGGCTCTCGCCAGGGCTGCTGTCACTGCCCCCAGGCCTACATCGGCCACGCCCGGCGCTGCGCCCTCCTCCATCTCAGACATAAGTCTGCGCCTCGTGCGGCGGCCGCCACTACCGCAGTTGTCCTTGCATCATCGCGGTTCCTGCTCCGCCGCCCGCACCATCCGCCGCACTCTGCGCCGAGCCCGAAGTATCGCCCGCTGGCGATCCCTAGCCACTTTCAGGACGACCCTGGCTAACCTGGTGGCTTGCTCATACCGCGTTTCCTGCCTCGTCTGGCTGTCGTCGGGAGAGACGGCGGCATGGCCATCGACCGCAAAGCCGACCATCGCGCCGGCAGCCTCGATTCCGCTATCGCCCAACTCCATCCGGTCGTCTGCCATTGGGGCCGGGTATACCGGTATGTGTGGGTAACAAGCTAGCAAGGAGATCAGTAGTGAGTCGCCGCCGGCGGCCATTGTTGTGGTTATTTATAGCTAGCTAGCAGCTGGCTAGGGGATTCAGGATTTATAATTTACCCCTATGGCTGGTGCTTGCGCGGGAAGGCATCGCTGGAGCACGCGAAGACTAAGTGGAGAACACAATTCCCAGCACACAACCGTATGCGGTGTCACGTGTTATCACACATGTGTTAACATAAGGAAACGTATGTGTAACTTACAAATCATCACTCACGAGTACTCGCACCATGCATCGTGTGCGATGCTCCTACCATCGTAAACAACTCGTTTGCATTTTCAAAGGATTTTGTACACACACATAATCGCACACGAAACATCCAGGTCCGTAGGGCGCCTAAGAGAATCCAGATTTTTTCCAAGAATTTTAGTCGCACTTTCTTAATTAGCACCAATTGCCCGACTGTCTTTCTCATCGTTAAAAGTGTTTTTAGTTTTTAGTTTTTAGTTTTTCCCCTCCCACATATGAGCCAACGAACTACCTCCAAAATTTAATTATGTTTGCATGCATGTGTGGTGGAAGAGGAAAACGACAAGGAAGTGGGCAGTGATTCCACACTAGCAATTATAATAACCTAATTAATGGGATGTGTTCATTGGCAATTTGGCGCGGTCAATTTTTTGCCTCGCCCACTCCCTGTTCACCTTGGTTGCGCTCCTCCTCCTTCGCTCTCTATCCTCTCTTCGCTCTCTATCGTCTCTTTCCTCTCGCAACCCCCAAATCCGGCCTTCCGCGCTCGCCTCCTCGCCTCACCCATCGGATTGCGCCATGGATAATCCCCTATATCCCCGCATCCCGCGGGCTTCCCTCTCGCTGCGGCCCACGACACTGCCACCGTTGAGCGAAACCCACGTATCTATCAGAGGGGATCCATTGCTCTGGACTCACAGATCGGTGGCGCCGGAGGACATGCCGGGGCTGCGTTGGAGGTGGTGGGCAGCAAGGGCAAATCGGATCGAGGAAGCGAGGCATCGATTGGAGACATGTTCGAAGGAGCTGCGCATGGCGAGGCACAAGGCGGAGGCAGAAGTCGATCTCAGGGCAGAGATGCTGAGGGATGTCAGCATCTGGCAGCGTCGCACCGACTTGGAGCTGGCGCTAATGGCAGAGATCATATACACGGAGTCGACTGTGGAGGAGAGAACGCGCATGCCTGCGTAATGGTATACGAACCCGGTGTGGCTGTTCAGATGTGTGGTAGAAGAAGCCAAATTGCCCAACCTGCTGCAGCGGCGGCACTGGGCATGCATCCTAGGCGAGGTGACCTGCCCTCCTTCCCTGCCAGATACTGGATGAAGATCACCTCAAGTACGCGGCCATGGACGCGTACACATGCTACGAGATGTACAGGCGGATCGTTGACATGAGGAAGTGCCTCCTTACTGTAGACAACGAGGGATCGAGCCACAAGCAGAGCATTGGAGGCAAGCGTCACAACAAGAAGTAGTTGATATGATGATCGTTTCTCCTAGTTTATTATGCATGTACTTGTTTACTTAGATGTGCAAATGCTATCTGTAGTCAGTTATGTAATTGGATCTTTAATTTGGTTATGCAATCATGTCCTTATAAGTATATATGTTGTTGTTCTGTAGACATAGAGCGTAGATGTTGTGCAGACTGAGCAAATCACATCGCACACGGATTAAACTACGGAACCCGTCGGTGATGATTTCATCAATCGCCGACAATTGTTTACCAGCAAGCATTTGCCCACGACACACACGGGTTATTAGCAGGAATCGTCTGTGTTGTTATCGGTCTTCCCACACATTTCTGATTACTGACATGTTTGCCATGTATCACACACATCTTGTTAAGTTGAACCATTTCTGTTGTGTTGGGTAATCGCAAACAGTTCATCCGAGTGAACCGCATGTCGTCTATCGCACACACCTTGATCTGCCTGACCATTTCTGTTGTGTTGCATAATCACAAACAGTTCATCTGAGTGAACTGTATGCCGTGTATCGCACACACCTCCAACTGGCTGCCTGTTTCTGTTGTGTTGGGTAATCACAAACAGTTCATCCGAGTGAACTGTATGCCATGTATCGCACACAGCACGAACTGACTGACCGTGTTTGTTGTTCTGGCTTATCGCAAATAGTTCGTATGGATCAACTGTATGCCACGTATCGCACACACGTCTCTAATCTGAATCGTTTTTGATGTCTCTGGCATCGCAAACGGTTCGTCTTATTGGGGACGCTTTTTTTACGACACCGTTTGCGATTCATGCATCGCACACAGTTTGGTCGCGGGGTCTCTGATTCATGTGTCGCGTTAGTGGTCGCCTGCAGTAGTGATTGTTCGCCAAGTAATAGAAGTCATCGAAAATTCCCGCATCCCTCAAGAAGGTGTTGCATGGCCATTCACACAGTCGCACCTCGGCCGCACGAGGAAGGTTGTACTTGGGCTTCGGAGCCTCCTTAGGACTCCGGCTCAAAGAGCCTCTCAACCTCCACTTGAGCATTTTTCTTTTCTGAAAATTTCTGAAATTTTTAGTGGCCCAAAATAAAAGTGAACAAAACTCAACAAAATTGATAGCAACTACTCCCACAAGTATCTAGAGGCTATATCATGCATCAAAACTACTTTGGACCATACAAATTCAACATGCAAGCTCATATACATGGTCACCGCAGCAGCAAAAATTTGCAAAACATAAAGCACTAGAACAAAAACTAATTGGAGCATTGGAGGAGTCACATACCAAGGAGTAATCCCCCAAAACAGTTTTGGAAACGGAGTTCCGAGCAAGGAGACCAAAATTTGCAGGCAAATGAGCAAGAACACGGGTTTGAAGGCAATGGTGATTTTTTCTGGAGGTGGAAGAAGGTAGTGGGCGGCTGGAATAAGCGAGGGGGTCCCTGTGGGACCCACAAGCCCACTAGGCGCGCCCTGTGAGCTTGTGGCTCACAGGTGCACCCCCCCTGAGGTGTGTTCAGTGCCAAAAATTCTTAAATATTCAATAAAAAATCATACTAAATTTTCAGGGCATTCTGAGAACTTTTATTTTTGGGCCATTTTTTATTGCACGGATAATTCAAAAAACAAGATAATCATGGCATTCTACTTTATTAAACTTTTAATAACAGAGAGCAAAAGATAAGTACAGTAGGTTGTGTTTACTAAATTCATCAACCACATGCCCCTCAAAAAGAATCTATTAATAAGGTTGATCAAGTCTTATCAACAAACTATTTCCGAATGGCATGAAACCGAAGAATCTTCGTATAATACTAAGTTACCTCGACGGGGATATGTATCTCCCCAACCATGAGAGTTTCATATTTCTTTTTGACTGAAGGAAGAGGAAATTCGAAACCTCCAATAGTGATTTTCGCAATTTTTTCAATAATGTTGATACCATTCACTTAAGTTTGTTTCCTCAGAAAATAGACCGTATGCTCATTACCATTGACATGAAAAGTAACCTTGCTTTTGTTGCAATCAATAACAACCCCTATAGTATTCAAAAAAGGTCTACCAAGGATAATCGACATGTTGTCGTCCCCGAGCATATCAAGAATAACAAAGTCTGTCAAGATAGTAACATTTGCAACTACAACGGGAATGTCCTCACAGATTCCAATAGGTATAGAAGTTGATTTATCAGCCATTTGCAAAGATATTTTAGTAGGTGTGAGCTTATTCAAATCAAGTCTTCTATATAAAGAGAAAGGCATAACACTAACACCGACTCCTAAATCACATAAAGCAGTTTTAACATAACTTCTTTTAATGGAGCATGGTATAGTAGGTATTCCTGGATCTCCTAACTTCTTAGGCACTCCACCCTTAAAAGAATAATTTGCGAGCATGGTGGAAATTTCAGCTTCAGGTATCTTTCTTTTATTAGTTACAATATCTTTCATATATTTAACATAAGGAGGCATTTTAAAATATCAGTCAAGCGAGTGCGCAAAAAGACAGGTCTAAGCATTTCAACAAAGCGCTCAAAGTCTTCCTCATCCTTATTTCTAGATGGTTTAGTAGGAAAATGCATGGGTTTTTGAACCCATGGTTCTCTTTCTTTTCCATGTTTTCTAGCAATGAAATCACTTTTATCATATCTTTTCTTCTTAGGAGGTGGGTTATCAAGATCAACAGCAGGTTCTATTTCTACATCATTATCTGGTTGAGCATCATCATGAACATCATTATCATTATCATTATCATTAAGTGGATGTTCATTACCAGATTGTGTCTCAGCATCAGAAATAGAAATATCATTAGGATTTTCAGAAGGTTTTTCTATCACAGGTTCACTAGAAGCACGCAAAGTTTTATCATTTTTCTTTTTCTTTTTCTTCTTAGATGAATTAGGTGCATCAGTATTAATTCTTTGAGAATCTTGCTCAATTCTTTTAGGATGACCTTCAGGATACAAAGGCTCCTGAGTCATTCTACCTTCTCTAGTAACAACTCTAACGGCATGATCATTCATTTTATTGTTCATTTCATCTAGCAAATCATTTTGGGACTTAGCAATTTGTTCTAGCTGAGTATGAGCCATAGAAGCATGTTTACTTAAGCCTCTAAACATCATTAGCAGTTCTAAACATCAAATCACTCAAACGATCTATCATGAAGGCATTTCGTTTCAATTGATTGCTAACATACATATTAAAGTGGTCCTGCTTAATGATATAATTATCAAATTCATACAGGCATTGGCTAGCAGATTTATTATAAGGAATATCACCCTCATCGAATATAGTAAGAGAATTTTACCTCTACTACCTGTGTCGGGGTGTCGAGCCCATGTATTTCTTCAATAGGCGGTAAATTCTTAACATCTTCAGCATTAATACCCTTTTCTTTCATTGACTTCTTAGCTTCTTGCATATCTTCTCGACTGAGGAATGGAATACCTCTCTTCTTCGGAGTTGGCTTAGGTGGTGGTTCAGGAAGTGTCCAATCATCGGCATTTCTCAACATATTATTCAATAGTTCTTCAGCCTGTCCAACAGTTCGTTCCCTGAAAACAGAACCATCACAACTATCTAGGTAGTCCCAAGAAGCATCGGTTAGTCCATTATAAAAGATATCCAGTATTCCATTTTTCTTAAGAGGATGATCAAGTAAAGCATTAAGTAATTGGAGAAGCCTCCCCCAAGCTTGAGGGAGATTCTCTTCTTCAATTTGCACAAAGTTAAATATTTCCGGTAAGGCAGCTTGTTTCTTATGAGCAGGAAAATATTTTTCAAAAAAGTAATATATCATATCCTGGGGACTACGCACACAACCAGGAGCAAGAGTATTAAACCATTTCTTAGCATCACCCTTTATTGAGAAAGGAAACAAATTAAGAATGTCATAGTAACGAATTTTTTCCTCATGAGCAAATAGGGTGGCTATATCATTTAATTTGGTAAGGTGTGCCACAACAGTTTCAGTTTCATAACCATGAAAAGGATCAGATTCAACCAAAGTAATTAACTCAGGATTGACAGAGAATTCATAATCCTTATCAGTAACAAAGATAGGAGAGGTAGCAAACTTAGGATCATATTTCTTTAAGCTTAGCCAGTAATTTTCTAACATCATCTCTATCATTACAAGCAAGAAATTCTCTAGCTATTTCTCCAACTATAACATAACCATCAGGTATCTTAGGCATTTCAACTATAGTAGGAGAGCTAGGAATAATAGGTGAATCATAATTTTCAAAAGTTTCAACATTTTCAGCATTCTCAATTTCTTTAGCTTTAGCAATTTGTTCATCAAGAAATTCACTTAGTGGCACAGTTTTATCAAGCATAGTACTAGCATCATCACAAGTTTCATTTATAGTAGAAGTAGTATCATCAATTACTTGCGACATATCAGAATGAATAGCAGGTGGTGGTGTCGCAAGCCTACTCAAAACAGAAGGTGAATCAAGTGCAGAGTGTGATGGCAGTTCCTTACCTCCCCTCGTCTTAGAGGGAACGATCTTGGTCTTAGCGTCTTTCAAATTCTTCATAATGATCAACAGATATAAATCCTAAGTGACTCAACAAATACAGCTATGCTCCCCGGCAACGGCGCCAGAAAAAGGTCTTGATAGCCCACAAGTATAGGGGATCGCGACAGTCTTCGAGGTTAGTATTTCACCCAAATTTTTTGATTCGACACAAGGGGAGCCAAAGAATATTTGTGAGTATTAGCAGTTGAGTTATCAATTCAACCACACCTGGAGAACAAAATATCTGCAGCAAAGTATTTAGTAGCACAATAGTATGATAGTTTTGATAGCAGTAGCAATAGTAACAAAGACGGTAACAGTAGCAGTTTTGTAGCGATTGTAATAGCAGCAGCGATAGTAACTTAACAAAAACCAATATGAGAAAAGCGTAGGCATTGGATCAGTGATGGATAATTATGTTGGATGACCTTCATCATATAACAGTCACAACCTAGAGCAATACACAATAGCTCCAATTCATCGATGTAATGTAGGCATGTATTTCGTATATATTCATATGTGCTTATAGTAAGAACTTGCATGACATCTTTTGTCCTACCCTCCTGTGGCAGCAGGGTCCATAAGGAAATCTAAGAGATATTAAGGCCTCCTTTTAATAGAGAACCGGAACAAAGCATTAGCACTTAGTGAATACATGAACTCCTCAAACTACGGTAATCACCGGAAAGAATCCCAATTATTGTCACCTTGGGGTATGCGGATCATAACACGTAATTGGTGCATACAACTTGCAAGATAGGATCAAGAACACAAATATATTCATGGAAACATAAAGGGTTCATATCTGAAATCATGGCACTCGGGCCCTAGTGACAAGAATTAAGCATAGCAAAGTCATAGCAACATCAATCTCAGAACATAGTGGATACTAGGGATCAAGCCCTAACAAATTGACTCGATTACATGATAAATTTCATCCAACCCATCACCGTCCAACAAGCCTACGAAGGAATTACTCACACCCGGTGTTGAGCATCATGAAATTGGTGATGGAGGATGGTTGATAATGACGACGGCGTCGAATCCCCCTCTCCGGAGCCCCGAAAGGACTCCAGATCAGCCCTCCCGATTGTAACACCCCAAAAATATTTTATTTTGATTTTCAAAATCTTTTCTTTAAAATAAAATCCTTTGGATCACTATGGCCCTATTTCTCTCTTTCTTCTATTTTGAAAATCATTTTGAGTTTTCAATTGGGTCTCAAAATTTTTAAAATAGTTCTGATATGATGGTTTCTTACTGGAGTAATTATTTTTGAAGGATCAAAAATATTTTCTTTCAAAGAAGTTTTTGAATAATTAAATTATTTCAATGAAATGATCCATTTCATTTTTCTCCTAACACATAGAAAATTCCCACAAAAATTATTCTGCCACTTTATAATTATCATCCAAGTCATCCTCACACCCTAGGACGGTACCCAACACTTCTCCTCTCCACAAAAATATTTTTATCATATTTAGCAAATTCCAAAATTTGAATTCCATTTATTCCTAGTTCCTTTGATTTACAAAGGAACTATATTTTTTCTAGCTCTTCTGCACCCACAAAAATTATCCCAGCTACTTGACAGTACCCACACCCCATTTCACCAAAAACATTCTGTTCCACAGTTCAAAATTTTCAAATTTCATTCAATTGAAATACCAGATTCAAACTCTATGCTCAAAACCTAATTTTAATTACTCCAAAAATTCTAAATTTTTGCCAGCATCTCTGTTATGCATCAGTACCTCACCACAATAATTCTCAAAAATTTCAAAAATGCTAGTGGCCATCTAGCATTTCATCAATCACTTGGTGTGCACTGTAGCGCACTGTCGAAAAATTCAGTAAAAACAGAGAAGTTCAGAGAGGAGGGAATCGGTGCCGTGCGGTGCACTCCACTTCACCTCTCCCTCATCCACACTCCTGGTGATCATCAATACATCGCCATGGGACCCCCTCGCCAGCCTCTCGCCGCCGACAACACAGGAGCAGGCCGGTGCAACGGCCGCTGCCCTCGGCCGCGGCGGCCGAGAGGATCAGCACGGCCACCAGCTGCCATCACTCCCTCCACTACTCCCTCTCCTAACTCCTCTTCATGCAGCAGCTTCTCTGCAGCCTCCCCGCACCATCCAAGCCGCCCCAACCCCGCCTGTCAGTCGCCGGAGCAGCTCACCGCCGCCATGCCCGTACGGGAGCCCCGCCGTGGATAAGGCGATAGGGCTCACGAGGCGTCGTGCTGGCCTTACCAGAAGCATCCTCTCATCTCACTGATCACTCACCGACCTCGCCCACCGCCTCCAACTACCCCGTCGGCCACCATAACTTCGCCGTAATCGGGATCGCTCCGGCCATCATCGGACCGCCTATAAAAAGCCTCCCCGAGCGCCGCTGATCACTTGCACCACTCCACCATCCCTCCAGTCCACCCCGACGACACTCCATCGGCCCCGAGGGGGTCTTCTTCTCTGGCTACGGCCGCCCGATCCGCTTCGGGTTCCGAGAAGAATCCGACGCCTGTAGGCCACCTCCAACTCTCAAATCTTGCCAGTAGCCTCCTAGTGCTCCCTCTCATCGGAACCGCACGTCAATTTGATGGTTGCAGGTCTCTCCGACGAGATCCACCATCACCCGACGCCGCCGTCCGCCGGAGTTGACCCTGCCGTCGTTGTGGTGCTCGCCGGCGACCAACTCCACCACCCACCGACGCGGAATACTTCCTCGAGCCCATCCCTGCGGAATCTTCTTTTTCACTCTAGTTTTTTTTAGTATTTATTTAAAAATATTTTGAGACAACTTTTTGTACTGTTACAAAATTTTGATTTGAATTTGAATTTGAATTTTATAGAAAATGAGGAGGGGAACTTTGCCGAAAATTTCGAGGGATCACCTTCTGCCTACTTTGATCAAGGCAAACATTTTTGAACTTGGGATATGGTGGTTGCATGCATGTTTGCATAAGTTTGAAATATCACCGGTTATGTAGTGGATAGCAAATGCATGCCTGGTCATATATTTTTGTGCATCTCTTGCATGCATTAAAGAACTTTTCTAACTCGGATGAAGTGGTGAGAAAATTTGGGGTGTATCCCTGTCTTTGACGTGCCAGTGGGCATGGGTCACGTCAATACACGATGGTGTCACTTTGGCATGTGAAGCATGCCAGTCATAATAATAACACCTGCTGAGTCGATCTATATCGAGTCTTGTTCCGTCATGCCTACCTAAAAATCGTGCTGCCACTTGTCTTCCCGCGAGGGGGGTACGGTTTAGTAAGTTGCTAACCCCTTTCCCTATACACACCACATAGAGGGGCCATGATGAGGGTTCCATGGCCATGGACTAATGCCAGTCATTGGGTCAGGGGGCATAGGTGTATCTGGCTGGGCCGAGAAGGGGGCACCCCTTGTAATCCGTGCGTTATAAATAGTGATCCCATGCTATTCGAGACGATGGTCTCCCCGTCTTAGAGTTTTTCTTGAATGATGCTTTGGGTGATTCCTGGCATCCGGAAAGTTAATCTGGTGTGTGCTGGTCAGGTGTGTTTTCAACCCAAAGACCGTAATGGGAATTAGTCAGCGTCTCGGTGCTGGCTAAAGAAATCCTACAGACGTGGGTAAAGAGTATATCCTCTACAGAGTTATACCTATTCGAATAGCCGTGTCCACGATCAAGGACATTAGCTGGGAAGGGTCAACTGTCGGTCCCGGTGTCAGTCTTCAGAGGAAATAATTAAAATTGAGCATGATTCATTTTGGCAGGATTATTATTGTCACTACTGATGCCAGCATGAATATTATTGTTATCATGGATATTATTGTGGACTAACCTTTTTCTTCTATGTTCAACCTTGGGTATCACTTGGGATAGTTAATCCACCTGGATACCCAATTTTATTTTATTTTCTGAGTATCACTTGGGATGGCTAGTCCACCTGGATACTCATTTCTATTTTTCTGGGTATCACTTGGGATGGCTAGTCCACCTGGATACTCATTTCTATTTTTCTGGGTATCACTTGGGATGGCTAGTCCACCTGGATACTCATTTCTATTTTTCTGGGTATCACTTGGGATGGCTAGTCCACCTGGATACTCATTTCTTTTCAAGACCTCTCGAGGCATCGCATTTAGACACACATTTGGCATTTCTTTTCAAGACCTCTCGAGGCGTCGCTTTCAGACACCCGTTTGGCATTTCTTTTCAAGACCTCTCGAGGCGTCGCTTTCAGACACCCGTTTGGCATTTTTCTTGGAATTCCTCGGGTGGTCCAGCGCCCGATGTTCCATTTATTTTCTTGGTTATTTACTAAAGTAATATATTTATTCATCCGCACCATATTATTATTTATCATGCCATGCTTTAATTTTGGTCAACATATGCATAAAGTTTAATCCATCATGATCATATGCATTCGGTATATCTTTTGTTCATAATGTTTGCGAGTACATTCCAACGTACTCACAGGCTTGTCCCTGGCTTGTTAATTTGGCCAGACCCGGAGGAAGACGAGCTTGTGGAGGAAGAGTGCGCTAGCGAGCCCAATGCTTAGAGGTGTTCCCAGTCAGTTACCTTGTGGTCTTGGAGTCTACCACGTGTATCATCCGCAGTGCTTCCGCTTCACAAATAAAATAGTCAAGCCTCACACTGACGCTTGGCTTTACTTTATTGTATCAGTGTTGTAATATCACCACACCACTGTCATATTCCACCACCGTCATATATTGACAAGTTTGTAATAAATGTTGAGCACTCTGGCTCAACCCTGTGTAATATTATGTATGTACTGGTTATCTATATCAGGGGAGTCCACCAGTTATTCTGATCTTGGGGCTGGTGTGACTTGAGGCTTTTCTGTGATATATTCCGGAAACAGGCCCAACAAACCTTGGTATCAGAGCCAGGCTGACTGTAGGAAGTCCTAGGTGCGATCGCTAGTAGTAGAGTCAGTCCTAACAATTTTTAGCAGCATCTCATGCTTTGTAACAAATTTTCCTTGGTCATCATATACTTATGATATGACTATTTGGATTTTTTGTCTACTCATGTAGATGTCTGGCGGCAGCTGCCCGACCCAGATTTTCGCCAATGAGCCTGCAGGGTTTTCCCGTCTTCTCATCTACATCGGCTGGGTTGCGATGGGATCTCCGAGCCGTCCGGAGTACACAGTTTTTCCCGACAGGATCTCGGACACCCTGACTATGTACCAGACCTCGGTATATATTCGGGGTGGAGATGCCGCGCCTCACCGCAACTATCGGTTTGTGGGGAGAGTCATGCCTACTGAGAGGCATGCTATCCAGATGGCTGCCCGAGAGGCCATCGCTCGTCTTAGGGACATTCTTCCAGTCATGCAGACACGTCCCTATCATTATCTTCCATGCCATGTTCCATACACTAGTCACTATGCTTTCTCTTGCACCGTGGGAGAAAGGGACGAGGCGATTGAGCCCCTTGTTCAGTACATCATGGCTCTAGAGTCAGTCTTCACCTCACTGGTGGACGACTTTCTTGCTGCACGGATGGACTTGGCTCATGCGAAGGCTCCTCGCAAGAATGAGTTCCGTACTCCTTCACCACGCGCTCCTCGCATTCCGACTCCACCACACGATCCTCCTACTCGTTCCGCGGTTCGACACACATCCCCGAGCGATGAGTCTAGTCGCTTGGCTGCTCCCATTCCAGTTAGAGCTTCACCGCCTACGAGCACAGTACCACCGCGAGCAGGCATGGCATCGACAGCTGCCCGACTGGAGACCATACCCGAGGAGGAGGAGGAGGTCGAGTCTTCAGCACCCCGTCTGGGACTTACCCTCAGCAGGGCCTACGACGTTCCAGACACTCCGTGATAGCAGACTAGGCATCAGCACCGCAGTCGCCTTTTTATGAGAGTGTAGCTATAAAATATTTATTTTCTGTTCCTTTTCTTCTTTGTAAGATGGCGAGTAGTAGACTTGGATCGCAGCATGCTAAGAGGATGGAAAAGTACTCTAGTCTAAATAAGCGGCCATGTAAGCATCACGACTACGACGAGAGTATTGTATAATTAAATCTTGCATGTATAATTAAATCTTGCATGTATAATATAACTCGCTACTTTCATGTACCTACGTTTTTGGGGGGAATTATTTTCAGTCTCCTAAAATTTATTTCTTTCCTTTATAATTTCTTTCCTCATCGGTGTTTACACAAATACCCCAGAAAGAAAATGCATCGTCCCTGGACTCGTTCTATGCCCAGTCCACCAGAGGACAACTTTGCATAGATGGGAAATAACTTCACACCAGGACAGACAAGTCAGCAAAACAATGATTCGGCATTCTCACAAGTGTGCCGTCTTTATGAACAAAGTCAGCAGCAGCACCAGGAAATGATGCAGCATTTGATAAATATGGGAAATCACCAAGGACAGCACCAACCCAGATCAAAATTATCTGAACTTCAGAGGACCAATCCAACTGTCTTTTCTCACACAGATAAACCTTTGGAGGCAGACGACTGGCTGCGTGATATTGAAAGAAAATTGGTCATAGCCCAGTGTACGGACTAGGAAAAAGTGCTATATGCTCCGCATTATTTTTCTGGAACAGCAGCATCATGGTGGGAAAATCTATGCCACACGCACCCCAATGGAGAAGACATCACCTGGGAGCAATTCAAGGAAAGTTTTTGGGGAGCACATATTCCCAACAGCATAATGAAGTTGAAGAAAAGAGAATTTGAGGATCTCAAGCAACGGGGCACAACGGTAACACAGTACCTTGACCAGTTTACTCATCTAGCCCGGTATGCCAATGATGAATATATCACAGAAAGCAAAAGAATGGAGAAATTTCTTGACGGGCTCGTTCCATCTTTAAAGTGCCAATTGGTAGTCCATACTTTTCCGGATTTTAAGACACTGGTAGACAAGGCTATTATTCTGGAAAATGAGCACCGCAACATGAATTAGATTCGCAAGCGCCGCATGAATCAGTCAGTACAGGTTCGTAACAACAGGCCCCGAAATGAATTTCAGAGGCCTGTGGCACCTCGACTAGCAATTCCAACACCACGACCGCAACAAAACCGCAGTACCTTCAACAGCAGGGCCAAGGAAGCAATATTCCGTCCTGGCATCACCTGTTATGCCTGTGGAGCAGAGGGGCATTATGCTAGGCAATGCCCAAAATAGGGGAATAATGCCCCCAAACCCAACAACAATGGCCGCAGTACTAATACAATTCCGCGACACAACAACCTCAACACCAACAACAATCACAGAAAGGGGCAGGTTACACGTGAAATTTGAGGAAGCACAGAATGCACCGGACATCGTGTTTGATACGTTTCCTGTCAACACCATTAATGCTACAGTTTTATTTGATTCCGGAGCTTCCCATTCATGCATCTCTAAAAAATTTGCCTCGAAGAATCAATTTTCTTTTTCGCCTTTGAAAAATTCAATGGTTATTCAGTCCCCGGGATCAAAGCAAAGCACACAATGGTACTGCCAGGATGTGAACATTGAAATAAAAGGAATGAAGTTTCTAGCAAATCTTATTGTATTGGAAGCAGTTGATTTGGATGTTATTTTGGGAATGGACTGGTTGACCACAAATAAAGGATTTATAGACTACTACAATCGTACAGTGACTCTCACCAATTGTCAAGGGAAGACCGTAAAGTTTGGTACAAGAGGGATTTCTACCTCACAAGGAAAATTAAATCAAGTGGACATGACGGAATTAAGCAAGGTTCATGTGGTATGCGAATACCCCGACGTATTCCGTGAGGAGTTACCTGGCATGCCACCAGACCGTGAAATTGAATTTGTTATTGAACTAGCACCTGGAACGGCACCCATCTACAAAAAGCCTTATCGAATGGCTCCAACAGAATTGGTTGAGCTGAAGAAACAAATTAATGAATTATTGGAAAAGGGTTATGTCCGACCCAGCTCATCACCATGGGGATCACCGGTTTTATTTGCCAAGAAAAAGGATGGTACCCTAAGGTTATGTATTGATTACAGGGCACTTAATATGGTTACTATCAAAAATAAATATCCACTTCCAAGGATCAACGACTTGTTCGACCAACTGGCAGAAGCCAAGGTTTTCTCAAAAATAGACTTGAGATCAGGCTACCATCAGTTAAGAATCCGATCATCAGACATACCCAAGACCGCTTTTACCACCGGATATGGATTGTATGAGTTCACTGTGATGCCTTTCGGATTGACCAACGCTCCTGCTTATTTTGTACATCTCATGAACAAGGTTTTCATGAAATATTTGGACAAGTTCATGGTTGTGTTCATTGATGATATACTTATTTATTCCAAGATGCCAGAAGAACATGAGCAACATCTTCGAATAGTCCTGGAAGAATTACGAAAAAATCAACTATATGCCAAATTCAGTAAATGTGAATTTTGGTTACGAGAAGTTGGTTTTTTGGGGCATGTACTGACAAAGGATGGGATAGCAGTGGACCCAAGCAAAGTAAAGGATGTCTTAGGATGGAAGCAACCCACCAACATGACCGAGATCAGGAGTTTTCTTGGTTTGGCTGGCTACTATCGATGATTTATTGAAGGATTCTCCACCATAGCCAAACCCATGACATAGTTACTCAAGAAGGATAAAAAGTTTGAATGGACTGAAGCATGTGAGAAAAGTTTCCAAGAATTGAAAAAGAGGTTAACAACAGCACCTGTTTTGACCGTACCGGATGTACACAAGAATTTTGAAATATATTGTGACGCTTCCAGAAAAGGCCTTGGATGTGTATTAATGCAGGAGGGAAAGGTCGTAGCATACACTTCAAGACAACTACGATGACACGAAGAAAATTATCCTACCCATGACTTGGAACTAGCAGCGGTAGTACATGCACTCAAGGAATGGCGACATTACCTTCTTGGTAATCGATGTGAGATATACACGGATCATAAAAGTCTTAAGTATATCTTCACCCAGCCAGAGCTAAACCTACGACAACATCGCTGGCTTGAGCTGATTAAGGATTATGATGTGGGAATTCATTACCATCCGGGTAAAGCAAATGTTGTGGCAGATGCCCTCAGCCGGAATCCATGCACCGACAATGACAGTGTACAATTCTCACAGCATGAGTTCAACCGGGAATTTGCCAAACTTAACATGGTCCTAGTCACAGAAGGGACCATTGCTCGCCTAGAAGTAAAACCAACATTGGAGGATCAGATCAAAGAAACCCAGAAGGGACACCCCAGTATCGAGGGAATTAAAAGAAAGGTAAATTCAGGCAAGGCATCCAAATTTACCATTGACACTCAAGGAATCCTGTGGTACAGGAAAAGATTATGCGTGCCCAATAAGGAAGAGTTAAAACAACAGATTTTGGCAGAAGCCCATACCACTCCATACTCCATTCATCCAGGGGAACCAAGATGTACAAGGATCTACAGGAAAAAAATTGGTGGCACGTGATGAAAAGGGATATAGCCGTATATGTGGCACGTTGTGACTCTTGTCAGCGTATAAAAGCAGAACACCAGAGGCCAGCAGGATTGTTACAGCCACTCAGAGTGCCTGAATGGAAATGGGATGAGATAGGGATGGATTTTATTGTCGGATTACCAAGGTCACGACACGGGAATGATGCCATCTGGGTTATCACAGATTTACTAACCAAGGTGGCACACTTCATTCCGGTAAAAACAACATATTCAACACAGAAGCTTGCTAAGTTATACCTCTCCTGAATTATTTGCTTACACGAAGTACCCAAGACCATAGTCTCTGATAGAGGCACTCAGATTGTCTCTAGGTTTTGGGATCACTTGCAGCAAGCCTTAGGAACACAACTGGTATTCAGTACGGCGTATCACCCACAGACAGGAGGGCAGACTGAATGGGTAAATCAGATATTGGAGGACATGCTGAGAGCCTGTGTCCTTACCTATGGAGTTAGCTGGGAGGACAGTTTGCCATATGCGGAATTTTCATATAACAACAGTTATCAAGCCAGTCTGAAAATGTCACCCTTCGAAGCCCTATACGGCCGGAGGTGTCGTACCCCACTCAATTGGTCTGAAACCAGAGATAGCTGAATCTTTGGCCCAGAAGTTCTCAAAGAAGCTGAAACAAAAGTAAAACTTATCCGAGACAAACTGAAAGCAGCTCAGAGCCATCAGAAGAGCTACTATAACCAGAAACACCGTCAGATCAGTTTTGAACCCGATGAATATGTGTATCTCAGGGTATCCCCTATGAGGGGACAACAAAGATTCAAGGTCAAAGGGAAACTGGCACCGCGATTTATTGGACCATTTAGAATAATTACAAGGAGAGGCAAGGTTGCCTACCAACTGGAGCTACCAGCAGAATTGTTAGATGTTCATGATGTGTTTCACGTGTCACAGCTGAGGAGATGTGTCAGTAATCCTGAAAAGCAAGTCCAACATCAGAACCTGGATATCCAGCCAGACCTTACATATAAGGAACGTCCTATAATTTTTTTGGAAGAATCAGAACGAATAACCCGTCGGAATGTGATAAAGTTTTACAAGGTTCAGTGGAGTAATCACACCAAAGAAGAGGCAACATGGGAAAGAGAGGATCACCTAAGGACTGAGTACCCGTACCTGTTTGAGGGACAGCTAAAATCTCGGGGACGAGATTTTTCTTAAGGGGGGTAGGTGTTGTAACACCCCAAAAATATTTTCTTTTGATTTTTAAAATCTTTTCTTTAAAATAAAATCCTTTGGATCACTATGGCCCTATCTCTCTCTTTCTTCTGTTTTGAAAATCATTTTGAGTTTTCAATTGGGTCTCAAATTTTTTTAAATAGTTATGATTTGATAGTTTCTTACTTGAGTAATTATTTTTGAAGGATCAAAAATATTTTCTTTCAAAGAAGTTTTTGAATAATTAAATTATTTCAATGAAATGATCCATTTCATTTTCCTTCTAACACATAGAAAATTCCCACAAAAATTATTCTGCCACTTTAAAATTATCATCCAAGTCATCCTCACACCCTAGGACAGTACCCAACACTTCTCCTCTCCACAAAAATATTTTTATCATATTTAGCAAATTCCAAAATTTGAATTCCATTTATTCCTAGTTCCTTTGATTTACAAAGGAACTATATTTTTTCTAGCTCTTCTGCACCCACAAAAATTATCCCAGCTACTTGATAGTACCCACACCCCATTTCACCAAAAACATTATGTTCCACAGTTCAAAATTTTCAAATTTCATTCAATTGAAATTTGGACCAGATTCAAATTCTATGCTCAAAACCTAATTTTAATTACTCCAAAAAATCTGAAATTTTGCCAGCATCTCTGTTATGCATTAGTACCTCACCACAAAAATTCTCAAAAATTCCAAAAATGCCAGTGGCCATCTAGCATTTCATCAAGCACTTGGTGTGCACTGTAGCTCACTGTCGAAAAATTCAGTAAAAACGGAGAAGTTCAGAGAGGAGGGAATCGGCGCCGTGCGGTGCACTCCACTTCACCTCTCCTTCATCCACACTCCTGGTGATCATCAATACATCGCCATGGGACCCCCTCGCCAGCCTCTCGCCGCCGACAGCACAGGAGCAGGCCGGTGCAACGGCCGCTGCCCTCGGTCGCGGCGGCCGAGAGGATCAACACGGCCACCAGCCGCCATCACTCCCTCCACTGCTCCCTCTCCTAACTCCTCTCCACGCGGCAGCTTCTCTGCAGCCTCCCCGCACCGTCCAAGCTGCCCCGACCCCGCATGTCAGTCACCAGAGCAGCTCACCGCCGCCATGCCCGTACGGGAGCCCCGCCGTGGATAAGGCGATAGAGCTCACGAGGCGTCATACTGGCCTTACCAGAAGCATCCTCTCATCTCACTGATCACTCACCGACCTCGCCCACCGCCTCCAACTACCCCGCCGGACACCATAACTTTGCCGTAATCGGGATCGCTCCGGCCATCATCGGATCGCCTATAAAAAGCCTCCCCGAGCGCCGCTGATCACTTGCACCACTCCACCATCCCTCCAGTCCACCCCGACGACACTCCATCGGCCCCGAGGGGGTCTTCTTCTCCGGCTACGGCCGCCCGATCCGCTTCGGGTTCCGAGAAGAATCTGACGCCTGTAGGCCACCTCCACCTCTCAAATCTTGCCAGTAGCCTCCTAGTGCTCCCTCTCATCGGAACCGCACGTCAATTTGATGGTTGCAGGTCTCTCCGAAGAGATCCACCATCACCCGACGCCGCCGTCCGCCGGAGTTGACCCTGCCGTCGTTGTGGTGCTCGCCGGTGACCAACTCCACCACCCACCGACGCGGAATACTTCCTCGAGCCCATCCCTACCATCGCCGCCTCCTGAAACGCCGGCGATCGCCACCGGTGACCACCGCACCTTCTCTGTGCACGCGCGCGAGGCGCATTTGAAATTCAAACCTGACGGGTGGGGCCCACCCGTCAATGTTTTATTCTTTTCTGTGTTATTCCGAAAACGCCTTCTGCCGCTTTACGTTTTTTGAACGGGAAGACGTATTCTTTCCCGAGGCGTTTTCTGTTATTTATAGCAGGGACCTGGTAGTAGTTATTTTATTTACAAAGAGGTCCCTTGTTTTAAAACCTTTATAACTTTTAAACCACAAATCATTTTCAATTGATTCTTTTTCTGAAAATCTTCTTTTTCACTCTAGTTTTTTTTTAGTATTTATTTAAAAATATTTTGAGAGAACTTTTTGTACTGTTACAAAATTTTGATTTGAATTTGAATTTTCATTTTATAGAAAACGAGGAGGGGAACTTTGCCGAAAATTTCGAGGGATCACCTTCTGCCTACTTTGATCAAGGCAAGCATTTTTGAACTTGGAATATGGTGGTTGCATGCATGTTTGCATAAGTTTGAAATATCACCGGTTATGTAGTGGATAGCAAATGCATGCATGGTCACATATTTTTGTGCATCTCTTGCATGCATTAAAGAACTTTTCTAACTCGGATGAAGTGGTGAGAAAATCAGGGGTGTATCCCTGTCTTTGACGTGCCGGTGGGCACGGGTCACATCAAGACACGATGGTGTCACTGTGGCATGTGAAGCATGCCGGTCATAATAATAACACCTCCTGAGTCGACCTAGATCGAGTATTGTTCCGTCATGCCTAGCTAAAAATCGTGCTGCCACTTGTCTTCCCGTGAGGGGAGTACGGTTTAGTAAGTTGCTAACCCCTTTTCGTGTACACACCACATAGAGGGGCCATGATGAGGGTTCCATGGCCATGGACTAATGCCAGTCATCGGGTCAGGGGGCATGGGTGTATCCGGCTGGGCCGAGAGGGGGGCATCCCTTGTAATCCGTGCATTATAAATAGTGATCCCATGCTATTCGAGACGATGGTCTCCCCGTCTTAGAGTTTTTCTTGAACGATGCTTTGGGTGATTCCTGGCATCCGGAAAGTTAATCTGGTGTGTGCTGGTCAGGTGTGTTTTCAACCCAAAGACTGTAATGGGAATTAGTCAGCGTCTCGGTGCTGGCTAAAGAAATCCTACACACATGGGTAAAGAGTACATCCTCTGCAGAGTTATACCTATTCGAATAGCCGTGTCCACGGTCAAGGACATTAGCTAGGAAGGGTCAAGTGTCAGTCCCGGTGTCGGTCTTCGGAGGAAATAATTAAAATTGAGCATGATTCATTTTTGCAGGATTATTATTGTCACTACTGATGCTAGCATGAATATTATTGTTATCATGGATATTATTGTGGACTAACCTTTTTCTTCTATGTGCAACCTTGGGTATCACTTGGGATGGTTAATCCACCTGGATACCCAATTTTATTTTATTTTATGAGTATCACTTGGGATGGCTAGTCCACCTGGATACTCATTTCTATTTTTCTGGGTATCACTTGGGATGGCTAGTCCACCTGGATACTCATTTCTATTTTTCTGGGTATCACTTGGGATGGCTAGTCCACCTGGATACTCATTTCTTTTCAAGACCTCTCGAGGCGTCGCATTTAGACACCCATTTGGCATTTCTTTTCAAGACCTCTCGAGGCATCGCTTTCCGACACCCGTTTGGCATTTCTTTTCAAGACCTCTCGAGGCGTCGCTTTCAGACACCCATTTGGCATTTTTCTTGGAATTCCTCGGGCGGTCCAGCGCCCGATGTTCCATTTATTTTCTTGGTTATTTACTAAAGTAATATATTTATTCATCCGCACTGTATTATTATTTATCATGCCATGCTTTAATTTTGGTCAGCATATGCATAAAGTGTAATCCATCATGATCATATGCATTCGATATATCTTTTGTTCATAATGTTTGCGAGTACATTCCAACGTACTCACAGGCTTGTCCCTGGCTTGTTAATTTGGCCAGACCCGGAGGAAGACAAGCTTGTGGAGGAAGAGTGCGCTAGCGAGCCCGACGCTTAGAGGTGTTCCCAGTCAGTCACCTTGTGGTCTTGGAGTCTACCACGTGTATCATCCGTTGTGCTTCCGCTTCACAAATAAAATAGTCAAGCCTCACACTGACGCTTGGCTTTACTTTATTGTATCAGTGTTGTAATATCACCACACTACCATCATATTCCACCACGGTCATATATTGACAAGTTTGTAATAAATGTTGAGCACTCTGGCTCAACCTTGTGTAATATTATGTATGTACTGGTTATCTATATCAGGGGAGTCCACCAGTTGTTCTGATCTTGGGGCTGGTGTGACTTGAGGCTATTCCGTGATATATTCCGGAAACAGGCCCGACACCGATGAGGAACAGGAGGTGGCGGCGGCTCCGTATCGTAAAACGTGATGATTCTTTTTCTTTGATATTTTTCTCCATGAATAGGTATATATGGGGTTGGAATTAGGGTTGCCGGAGTTTCCAGGGGCCCACAAGCCTGGGGGCCGCGCCCCCTGAGCTTGTGACTCCTGGGTGGCCCCCCTCCAGTAGATCTTCGAGGTTAATATTTCACCCAAATTTATTGATTCGACACAAGGGGAGCCAAAGAATATTTGTGAGTATTAGCAGTTGAGTTGTCAATTCAACCACACCTGGGATATAATATCTCTACAGCAAAGTATTTAGTAGCACAGTAGTTTGATAGTTTTGATAGTTTCAGTAACAGTAACAATAGTAACAGAAGCAGTTTGTGATGATTGTAATAGCAGCAGCAGTAGTAACTTAGCAAAGATCAATATGAGAAAAGCGTAGGCATTGGATCAGCGATGGATATTTGTGTTGGATGACATTCATCATATAACAGTCACAACCTAGAGCGATACACAATAGCTCCAATTCATCAATATAATGTAGGCATGTATTCCGTATATAGTCATACGTGCTTATAATAAGAACTTGCATGACATCTTTTGTCCTACTCTCCCGTGGCAGCGGGGTCCATAAGGAAACTAAGGGATATTAAGGCCTCCTTTTAATAGAGAACCGGAACAAAGCATTAACACATGCTGAATACATGAACTCCTCGAATTACAGTGATCCCCGGAGAGTATCCCAACTATTGTCACTTTGGGGTCTACGGATTAGAACAATAACAAGTGCATATAACTAGCAGATAGGATCAAGAACTCAAATATATTCATGAAAACATAGAGGGTTCAGATATGAAATCATGGCACTCGGGCCCTAGTGACAAGCATTAAGCATGGCAAAGTCATAGCAACATCAATCTCAGAACATAGTGGATACTAGGGATCAAGCCCTAACAAATTGACTCGATTACATGACAAATCTCATCCAACTCCATCACCGTCCAGCAAGCCTACGGAGGAATTACTCACACCCGGTGGTGAGCATCATGAAATTGTTGATGGAGAAGGGTTGATGATGACGACGGCGACGAATCCCCCTCTCCGGAGCCCCGAACGGACTCCAGATCAGCCCTCCCGATGAAGAGCAGGAGGTGGCAGCGGCTCCATATCGTAAAACGCGATGAAACTTTCTCTCTGATTTTTTTCTCCGCGAGACGATACTTATAGAGTTGGAGTTAGGACAAACGGAGGCCTGTTGGGCCCACAAGCTCACAGGGCGCGCCCTCGGGGGGTGGGCGCGCCCCCTGAGCTTGTGGCTCCTGGGTGACCCCCCCTCTAGTAGTTCTCTTCGCCAATATTTTTTATATATTCTGAAAATAATCTCCGTAAATTTTTAGCTCAATCCGAGAACTTTTATTTCTGCACAAAAACAACACCATGGTAGTTCTACTGAAATCAACGTCAGTCCGGGTTAGTTTCATCCAAATCATGCAAACTAGAGTCCAAAACAAGAGCAAAAGTGTTTGGAAAAGTAGAGACGTTTGGGACGTATCAACGGTCAGAGTTTGTGCCATCCAACTTCTCGAAAAATCTTCTTTTCCAATTGGACAACACCACACAAGGATCCAATTCCATTGAGGAGTACTTTCTTGAGTTGAAGCACGCCTTGCGACGAGCCGGTGAGGACAACCCCATTTGGATGAAGTACTTCTTCACGGCGAGATTAAACAACTACACTGCCAAGGCTACTTGTAACAGGTCGAGAGTAATCCTCCTACCTTTTCCATGTTATTTTTTTATGCATCATTATGTCATCGTGTTAACCACATAAAACATTTTCAAATTGTAGAACCCTATTAATATTGTTATACATCTTATGGTGGGAGTAGTGCCACCCTTGTTCCCTTTTGTTCTTTTGGTGCAAGGACTTCTCCCAAACTTTGCACATGGTGTTCTTTTGTCATATTTGAGCTACCATACAAATTTGGGAGTTTCGACACGCCCCTAACTTGCACATCTAGTTCAAACCCCTTTCTTGTAGAAAGTGGAGCTATTTTTAAACTAGCTTTTAAACGAAATCTGAATCCAAAACTTTCTATATGGCCTTGCTATAGGCTAGAAAGGCTACGTTTAAAATTTCGTGCCAATCGGAGTTCGTTTGATGCCCGAATGATTAAATGTGAAGGCATTATGTGCGGTTGATTAATTAACTAAATTTTGCTAATAAAATTGTGTAAAAGGGCTGCCACTTCCCTCCCTCCTCCTAGACAATAGCCCACCAAAAACCCCTCCAGATCTAGCCCCAAATAGCCCAAAAAACTTGGCTATATAAGGAGGGCCTTCCCTTCCATTTTAGACAGACCCTAGAGAGAAGGGGATAAGCCCCCTCAATTTCCAAAGCCGCCACCCCCATGCCACCACTTGGCAGCTCAGCGCTGCCGCCACTTGTCCAGCGTTGCCGCCCACACCGATCGATCCGGACCGTCGTGCCGGATCGGATGGCCGCGGGATTACCGTGCCTCACCAGCTCCACTGCGGCTCGCAGAGCCCAGGAGGGGCCCTCACGAGCCCAGATCGGTCCTGGGCAGGCCCGTGCACCCTGAGTCATCTCCTATCTCCAGCCTGCGGTAGCGCCGCCGCCAGCCGAGGTAATCTCTGTCGCGCCTCCCTGCTCCCTTTCTCTCCCTCGCGTCGCGCTGCTGCTGCTCTGTAACCAGGGCCGACTCTATGTTTCGTAGGGCCCTTGGGCGAACTCGATGACATGGGCCCTAATACTTCCGAGGCAACATTTTAAGAATAATGACCTAAAATTGAGAAGAAGAAAATAGTACATAGAATTAGAAATTTGTACATGAGCAGTTCAACATCATAACAATCCTATAACATGTATACTAAAACTGAGGATGAATGAATCATATACGTACTTTCAAAAGACCGAGAGGACGATGATCGATGAACTCGCGTGGTCGCAGCCTTGCAGACGGACGTCCGGCAAGAGCAAGACGGGCCAACGGCGGCACGGCGGCAACGGCCAACGGCTGAACAGCGGCACAACATAAGACGACAAGAGCGGCCAGCAGCCTGCTGCAGCGGCGGCGGGCGACGGCAGCCGACAAGGCGCTTAGCGGTGGCAAGAATAGGGAGTGACGATTGAAAGACAACGAAGCGATCGTGATGGATATTTTTTGTTGATGAGAACCGGCGATCTTGATGGATCGATGCGTGTGAGATGCGGCCGTGCTAGCGCTAGCGATCAGCCAATTGGGGCAAGCCCATCATGCTGCTTATTTCTTTTTTTTTCCTCTATTTTTACTGGGTTATATATGTAGATGCATACTAGATCATGGGCCCCCTGTAGGGTTGGGCCCTAGGCCGTCGCCTCTCTGGCCATACGCCAGGGCCGGCCCTGTCTGTAACTAGGTAGTTATAAAGGAAGCTTTCGAGTGAGTCATGAGATGTGCCATGTGACATGGTTGACCAAAATGGGATTTGCCCTCCAATACAGAGAGATCTTCTCTGGGCCCTCTCGAGTGATCAGATTTAGAAAGCATGGTCATGAGACTTGGGTTAAGTGTTAACCCAATTCAGGAATCCGTATCACAGTTTTGAGAAGAGAGGTCGAACTACCACAAAGGTGACAAGTACCCACCTTGAGCTCGACAATATATATTGTGAGGCAAAAGGAATGCTGCATATGACACATTGTCGAGGTTCGTCAAATGACTTTACGCACACATGTAAGTTGGCATGTTCTGCTACGAACCGGTACCAGCTATCGACTCGGGGCGTGTCCATGTGTACGTGAACCTATAGGGTCGCGTGCTTAAGGGGCAAAAGCCCAATCGGATTGGATACGAGTGGAAATTGGGTGTGGAGTCTTAGTAGGCCTCAAGTGTTGAGCCCACCTCAGACGGCCATATAAGTGGAGGAGCGAGACCCTGGAAAGGATTCGACCGGTCTCATGACGTAGCTGCCGCCACTTCCAGTCCAAGTCGTGCGACGAGACCTAGCAGTCTACCACCCGACGTTTCTTCCTGCACGCGCTGATACCTTGAAGGTGTCGCATCTGTGGCGCTCTGATGAACCGTTCGAGGGAACTGAAAGGATCCGTATGAGGGATCCACGAGGGGATAGCGACGGGCATCGCCAACTCTCTTTTCGCTACCGTGACTATGCGTCTAGTGGTAAAACCTAATCCCATGATCTGTCCCAGTAGTATGATCTTGGTTCGCACGGTAGAAATATTTTGTTTATCGCTAGGATAGCATTCCGCATGCCCCAACACAGGTGTATGGAAGCAGAGAAGCTATCAACCCTGGAAGCAAACACCTGCACATCAGAACATCACCAAGCCGGGATAATCCCCCCTGCCGTTCCCACGGCATCCAACGCGACAAAGCCGTCATAATCGAAGCCAAGAATTTGATTAATATTGGCATGGCTTACATTGCTAAACTTTTATATTCCACCAATGCTACTACCGAATCAGCCGCCTCCTGAGCGGCGCCTGGCACCACAGACCACCTTGTCGGGTTATTTAGACTGTGGAAGTTCCACACAACAACATTGCAATTGGTTTCAGTCATTGGAGAAGACCTACAGTACATCACTAACCACCTTGATACACCATCAAAGGTCCACGGTCATCTGCATCATCTCCGTCGGCAGATTGATGGCAAAGAGGGCTGCCAGCGCTGCCACTTGGTATGTGATCATCCTATTGCGCGGCCGCGCGTTGGAGCGAGCGATTTCCGACACAGCTCTTCTTAACTGTCCCACATTGAAATCGGGGGGGGGGGGGGGGGGGGGGGGGGGGGGGGGGTAGAGAGATTAGAGGAGATTTCTCACTAGGCCCACCTTAAAATCAGGGGGGAGAAAGATTAGGATCGTGAGGGGAGAGAGATTGGGATCAAGCGTCCCAACGCTCGGTCGTGAATGAGCTTTTCCGCTCTGAAGTATTTGGCATGGCAATCCAAATCGAGCGAAGAGATTAATGACAGGAAAAGTCGGCCATTAATGTGCCATTACACTTAGCTTTATAACCAGCCGTTGTAGCTCCGTACATGACACACTCTATATGTCGTACCTGGGGCACCAGGCTGAGGGCTCGCAACATTTCTGTAGTTACTCTATACACAAACGAGCAAAACCACCAACATGAAATAGAGTATTACCTAGGGCCTCAACCTGTATATGTCCTTGTGTGTGTACACCCACTTGCATCTCGATAGTCTCTAGCTCCTCCAAACATACCGCTACACTCGCTATCACACTCATGTATTGGATGGAATAACGTTTTATATTATGGGACGGAGGGAGTAGAACACTGGGGGTAGTTTCTCTTGGAAAAAACTGGCAGCCCCTTAAATAGTAACATTGGTTCCATAAATCGTCCAAAAAATCAGGAACTATACAGATGATCAACTTGGGTCTACTTTTCCTGGATACATAACTAGTTAGTCATCACAAAAAATGATTTTACACTTACAACAGCCATGATAATGTTCTAACACAAACCGGAAGGTCATGAAGTTCTGACCTGTTTACAGAATGCTCTACAGCTACTTATATATGTCTCACCCATCTTCTTCCCTCAACTGATTTCTTCAAACACTGTAAATGTTCAGCCTATGCTTGGTACAGCTAGACTTCCCATCTGAAGTACTCTGGGAAGTATCTGAAAAAAAGGTTATGATTGTGATGCAACACACGTATGTCACCTGCTGCAGTACAGAAAAGGCAAAAGTACAAGATAACAAACCTCCCCACATCTCGCATTGATTTTCAAAGATATAATGCTATCAGCTCTCGTGCCCCCAATGTTAATCGTGGCAATTGGAGCATTTGCTTCATGTGCAAGCCTGGGATTGGGATTTATAATCAGTTTGATGTCGCGATAACCAATAAGACAACTTGATCCAGTTTGAAAGATTTAATCCAGAGCAAGAACTATAGGCAAACAAGATAACTAGCTATCGACAATAATATGGAAATGATTAAACAATGTTTTCCAGTGATACCTTGCCAGCCTAAAAGCAGACATTGTCATTACCGCTGAACCAACCACCAGAAGAGCATCACAGTTTCTTGCAGCCTCCTTAGCGCTATCAGCTCTCTCTCTCTCGGAACATTATCACCAAACATCACAACCTTCAAAGAACAGGATAAGACATTTAAAACTGCTTTTAGATTTAATGCCCTTATTATAACTAACATGGACTAGGGAAAGAAGGTCCGTCACTGAAATGACTCGCTGATACAAGAATTTACACCCTACATTTTAGTTATACAAATTGTTAAAGAGATCACATGTTAGTAATGGGCTCATCAGATGCTACAGAAGTCAGTGTCTACTAATACCAAGTGTTCCTAGCTACAAATCTTAATGGCTTGATTTGCCTATTATCATCTTTCCAATAACTGAAATGACAACAAATCCATAGTTTCACATCCACGTTTTTAAATTAACTAACAGTACTCATAGAAAGATGGAGAAAAATCTCACATCAGGTTTTAGCACTCCACCACACTGACTGCAACTAGGAATGTCAAAATCTTGCTCCCAGAACTTCTCATCAATCTCAATATCACCATCAGGTCGCTGCTGCATACCAAAACTTCTGCTTGAGCCAGGTAGTCCCTCTTCCAAACTGTCAATAGCTAGAGCCCACTGCAACACAACAATACAACACTCCGCCCTCAGAGATTACCGAAATCATAATCCAATTTAGGTCCTTGGGAAGCACACAAAAATATGACTGGAAAAGCAGGAGCTCCGCTATAACGTTATGGACAGTAAAGTATTTACAAGACTTAATAACTGAGCGACAAAGGCCAAATTGAACAACAAAAAAAATGAATATATAGTCAAGACTGGGATATACACACAGTGCGGTTCAAGAGGCACCACTCCGATACATACATGATAACATGAACGGATTGATGGCCTCAAACTTGATATTTTTAATAATATTAACATCTAAATGATCAGTAAGAACTATGACAAAACTATTCAATTGAAATTTGAAGTTATAAAATATCAAATGATTACAATAGGTCAAAAAACTTCACAAGCAAAGACAATCACTCCTTATTTTTCCTCATTATTATATACCTTAAGCACTTCCCACTTATATGATGAACCAGAGTCTTAAGGAAAAATATAACCAGTATCAAATGGACAAACCTTTGGGTTGAGGTCCTTCACTTGTTCTTGGAATGACTCTCGGCTGATGGATGTTCCACAATCTAAGCAAATTACCTCATATACACTTCCGTGCAACTCAATTGGTTTACTACCAGCGCGATGATGCAATCTACAATACTCATACACAAAGCGATGGTGAAAAATAAGCTGCATAGTCATTCCCAATTAATAATAACACAGAAGCAGGTCATTACCTATCCACATTCTGGGTAACCATCGTGTGAACACGGCCGATTCTTTCTAGTGAAGCAAGAGCATAGTGAGCTGTATTTGGTTGTGCTCGCCTGAACCTTCTCCATCCAGCATAACTCCTAGCCCAGTAGCGCCGTCGGGCTCGAATAGAGCGAACAAACTCCTATTTTTATTCAAATGGAAAATGGGGAAGATGACATAATTATTGGCAAGATGTGGACAAATGGAAAGGGCATTAAGAAGTATTAGAATATTTCCTAATGGAAGTTGGTAAAGATGACCAGCAGAAAGGCAAAAACCAGGGTAAGTTGAGAAAAATTGAAATAACAAAGTGTAAAACAGGACCGTGCAGTTAAAACTGTGAGACTAAAGATGGATTACTGTCGTGTCTGATTTGAACTCTCCCCATTGCAGCTCCAAGAGTTCATTGATCTCTGGAATCTGCTTCAGGACTCGAGTGGTCAAGGCCACACTGTAGTCAATTGGACTCCATCCACTAGAGTGAAACGCTTCCGGTGATTACAGGGTCCAATTTCTTGGTAACCAACCTAGGTTCCAGATGGAAAAGATTCAGACGGCGTATGCTGAGGAAATAAAAGTTTTTCTCCTCGCTGGCGCTCCATGGTCGTATATTAACGGCGGAGGTTCTAGCAGGTGAGGGGGTTGGCTGCATAACCCAACATGCCAGCTATTCCTCCGCAATGCAGAGCTCGTCGCCACTTGTTCAAGGAACCATTGGTGAACTATTGGCTAGACGAGTAGGCCACACCCTTAGCTTCCGGTTTCCCATCCATGGAGGAATGGTGCGAGAAGGTTTTCCTGTGCCGGTTCATGCATGACAACTAACAAGCCTGTAGGGAACATCTAAGATATGCTGAGTGGAACGCCTGGAAGGAGACAAACCGCCACATCATCTTGAATGCAGAAAGGCTAACTAAACTGCTGCGGGGTTGCATCAATCCCCTCTGAAGACATCATACTTTGAAGTATGACGAGTGTGACCTCTTGGGAGTAGTTCACGTGCAGAACCTTGGGGCTTTTCTGACTTCCTCCTCACGAAAACAAGTCCGTCTCTAATTTGTAATTACTACTCTATTTTGTCCTTAACTGAATGCACCGTTCCTGTTGGTTTCTCGGGAAAAGTAAAAGATGAGAGCTAGATAGATCCAGTAGTATTAGAATTTCAGACCTACGTGTTTTCAGTCAAGATCCAGATAACTTGAGAAAAAGAAAAGGAAGCACATGAGACCATTTTTTAAACTCCTTGATGGTAAAGGAAGAAGCAACCAATGCCAGTGGCATTCTTGATCTCACATGGATAACATATGTCTAAGCTGTCAACAAATGCAGAAGACACAACCTTGTTAACTTTAGGACTCGAAAGTCATGATCAAAACTCAAAAGACTATGCTAGACAATTCAAATAATTTGTCTTGGGATATGTCCCTCTCAAAATAACTTCCTGTGAAAAACAAAAATATACGTTCACCTAAGCATATTAAACCAATAAGGCACGAACAAGAGTTGTCATTGACAGTCGAATAGTAGGGAGCAGGGGCACACACACACCTGATGAGTAAGTGGTTTGAAACCAGAACTGTATGCTCCATTAGGACTGCCATAAAATCAAAATTCTGGTTTAGATCCAAGGAGGCTGCTATGACTGCTGATACATTCCATGAGATATTTACATATATGTCATGTCCGTACCTCCGATAATCGGGAATTCCTGACTCGGTGCTCATTCCAGCTCCAGTTAATACCATGAGCTTGTTACTGAGACAAGTAACAGATAATTAAGATTTCTCTTCAAATGTAGCTCAAGAACTTGATAAGGAAGTTCAATACAGATTTTCACCTCTTATCTATAAACCGGTACAGTAGGTCCACATCCTTAGAGCTTGGAGGATCTGAATCAGGGACTATCCGTTTGTCTCTCAAAAATTGGATGTAAGTTTCACAATAATCTTTAGGTACAACAGCTGATGATGAGTGATTATTTCTTGCTTGAATAGAGCGAAAAGAGCATCTCAACGGAAGAGGAATTTTCCTCCTATGAACAAGTCCATTATATATTGATGCTTGGATATTGTAAAAACGAGGACAAAATCCTGAAATATAATTGATTGCAATTAGGTAGTTCGAAAAAATGGATTAGCCTAATCGCCCCAGAAAAAGCAATTCTGTTGGCAAACTTGCCTTTTGGTATTCCTCTCAGAGCACTTCCAAAACCTGCAATGATCTGAATTCCATTACACATGTAAGTTGTATAATTAGACTCGGTATTGAACACTAGAAAGAGTGTACATTTGAATACAGCCAACTTATCGCATTGGCATGTGACCAAGAAGATAACATGAAAATGGTTCCAACAGATTTAAATTTTGGCACCACCATGAGAAAAAAAAATAGTATTCAAAGTCTCGTGATGCAATACTACATCATAATAATAATACTAGATCTCGCAGCATTGTGTCCGAAAAATGTTTTGCTTTCATACAATTGTAAGACACAGAATTTTCTTTGGTTTGCAAGTCTTTAGCAGCACCTTGACGATTTCAGACCATACCCTTTTTCTTGTGTGTGTAAGGGAACCTTTTTTTTCGCGGGAAGTGTGTGAGGGAACCTTTTTTCCGCGGGGAGTGTGTAAGGGAACCCGAGGTATGAATCTTCACCTCCCTGAAACCAGTATAAGCTGTCAAACTCTGCAACTTCTTTTGCATTTGCATAAGAATAGGACGTGTTACTAAATTTTCGACCCCCAAAAGGTTGTTAATGTTACTCCGGTTTGTCCCCTTACTTTGATGCTTCCCAAGTTCCCATGTTACTATGTTACAACTGGCATTTATCATTTTATCTCATACCAGCTTGGTCGATCCGGGATGGTTCACCTAATTTAACCTGGAAATATGTCCAACAACACAGAAGGATACTCTCGTCCATACAAATTTCCAAGTCCTAAGCTGAAACCTAACTCGTCAAACTCTACACTGCACATATCAGTGTTCACAAAGTTACAATCGCGGCCAGCACTGAGTCTCAGCATACACGAATAGACAAGCCGCCATCCACACGCGCTAGACCAAACACGAATAGAGCGAACGGTGATTCTATGCTGAGGTGGGAACAGAGAGTAAAATGGAAGGACAAAAATGGAGCAGGGGAGTGATTACCGAAGCCGAAACGCGGGAGCCGTGCGCCGCTAACACCGCCGCCATCAGATGCTGCTAGCGGCGGGCGAGGCGGAGACGGAGGCGGGAGGCGGTGGAGGCGACGTGGAGGCAAGATCGCCGCGGGGGTGGGGGAGGGCGCTGGGCGGACCGCGGCGGAGGCTGCCGAGCGCTGGGCTAGTCCTTTTGTTTGGTGGGAAATAAACACGGGAAGAAAAAACCGGTACACCGCCACGTCGGTCGATAGGCGTCTCAAAATCTCAACTCTCTCGATCTCCTCTCACTGACCCTCGCCCTTCTCTTCCTTCTTCTCCGGCGGCAGCGGCGGCGGCGGCAAGGGCGGAGGCGGAGGATCGAAGATGATCATCCCGGTTCGCTGCTTCACCTGCGGCAAGGTAAGCCCCCCCCCCCCCCCCCCCCCCCCCCCCCCCCCCCCCCCCCTCCCTCCATCCACAACACCCTCATGTACCCTTTCTCCTCCTCCCTTCCGGCGTTCTCCTGTGCCTCTCGTTCGCGCGTCTCCGGCATAGCCTACTTGCCTCGTTTCGCTAGGGGTTTCGTCGATTCGACGCTCTCTCGTGCTCCCGTCGGCCACCCTTTAAGGACGCACGCCGCGGCTTAGGGCACATCGCCTCTTAGGGTATCCGCACTCTTTTTCTAGGTTTATGTGGTGGTACACTTTAAGATATTTCTCATCGATCCTCTCAAATGATCAAGTGATGTTTTATCGTATATGTTCGCTAGCTGTTTGTACCCAAGATTTAACACTAGGGTGTTGTTGTGTGGCACAACAATTTTCCTAGGGTTAGGTTTACTGAAAAGTATTCCATCTGAACTTCTGTGAACAACTCTGCATGTTTTTTCTTATCTACATATTCATATAATGCGTTGGGAGAACTCCTTGCCTTTATCTAAAGAAAGAGATCAACTCACAAGTTCAATTTGTATGCTTGGACAGGTGATCGGGAACAAGTGGGACCACTACCTCGATCTTCTCCAGGCCGATTACACTGAGGGGTATGCATCCTGGTTCCTGTTCTGCGGTTTGATTGTACTGGCTCTGCCTTTGATCCTGTTTTGTGGATAAGGCCTTGAGGGAGCCTGCATTTGCAATGTCGGCTTCTTTTCATTTTTAGCTAGAAGGGAATCACTTCTATGTGAGGAAGTTATGCACACAAGTGTGATAGACTAGTATGCAGTATATCTTGTGACGTACATGGTGCACCACTGAACACCGTAGCAGACCTGATCCATAATGAATGAACACTGAAAACTGGCTGTGTCATGCATCTTTTGATGCATTTGGGGGCCCTTACTAGTGTGGTGCTTCCCTGTTTTAGATATTTCGTAAGCCTTGTACTTGCCATTTCACTGAACTGTCACTTTGACTGGGATGTGTGGAGCAGTTAGAATTATGCCAGTGTTAAACCAAATGGCTAAGTCTGGATGATAGTTGCTATGTTTGCATCCTATGACGTGTTTTTCCCTGTGTTCAAAATTTTATCATATTTTCTTTGTGTCGAACGTAACTAGGTACTTAAGAGTATGGCAGTATACTAATCTTTGTAGTCTTTGCAAAAAAAAAAAGTCACCTTTTTAGCCATGTGTACTCTCCATACTCTGCATGCTGTGTCGTAATGTTATGTTGGAATAATATTGCGTATCTAGTAAATGGACGCTAGAAAGACGAAAAAAAAGAAGCTCATGATGAACTGTAATTTTTATTGCATGCGATTGTATTATATTTTCTTATTGTCGGACTTAGCGAGGTACATAGAGTATAGTAAAAAAATGTCGTCAGATTAGCCATATGTACTCCCCCCCCCCCCCCCCCCCCCCACTCTGCATACTGTTTGACAATGAAATGATGTTATTGTGTAATAGTATGCTGTTTCTTGTTAATGAACACTATAATGACAAGACAAATGTTCATGGTGTAAAATTGTAAATTATATTACATACATATTGGAGTCTACCGTTGAGTGTGGCTGTCTGGCTGAGGTGCTTGGTTTCTGAAATGTTGGAATCTTTGCTGCTTGGTGTTCCACCTGGACATTTGTGTCTGTTTTTCTTCCCCATGCTTAAGGCCTAGATAATCACTATTGACACTTAATCTATGTATATCCCAGTTGGTACTTATTTGTCAATATAGTTCCTGGAAAATAGAAGAGCATCTTTATCCTACCTATTTTATACTTTTCCAGAGATTAGAATTATTAGAAGGGACATTGGTTATGGTTTATTAGATAATTTTTATTGTTAATATTGTATATCATGTTTAAAACTGATATTCAAAATTCGGATTTAATACATCTTTCTGCTGTTGTATGTTGTTAGGGATGCTCTGGATGCCTTGGGCTTGGTTCGCTACTGCTGCCGCCGTATGCTCATGACCCATGTTGACCTCATTGAGAAGTTGCTCAACTACAACAGTAAGTTGATGCTGTTATGTAACTTTGTAAGCTATATTCTGCTTCCTTTGTTATTTCTTTTGGAACTGACACTTGTTCATTTTCAGCCCTGGAGAAGACGGAGACAAGTTGAAGTTAATTGAACCCATTCTGCCTCGAAACCTTTGTTCCTTTGTACTTTTCAAGATGCTGTTTCTTATTTCAGTGCTTAGGAAGTGCAAAGTGTGAGGTCCTGAAATGAAGTTGGTTTGTTCATGAATCTCCAAGGACTGTTAGTGTGACCATGCGTTTCTACTATGTAATCTTCAGGGCTATTAACAACAAGTCTATGCACTCTCCAGTTTCAAACTAGTTATGCTCCAAGCGTTGAACATGTTATTCCTGTGTTTTCTGTTGGATCTTGTTGGTTGTGGGCACCCATGGGTATCATACCATTGAATTGTTACTAAAGTGATATGCGTTGAACTTCCACATTTACCTGCATGCTTGATATTTGTTTGTTTTCTATTCCTCTGATGATATCGATGTATCTAAAATCAAGATAGATAACTACTTGAAAACAATTTTCGTGGAAGATTTGTTCGTGCTGTACTTGAATTGTCATCCATTCATCTACTTGTTGACCTAGGTGGTAATCATATTGCAAGGGTGTCATTCCCATTGGGGTTGACCTATAGTGCAATCATCGTACTATTCATTGATGCATGCATAATTGCACATGCTTCTCTTAGCAAAGCCTCGTTGTATGGTGGAGATGCTCTGTTTTCGATGGTCGTGCTTGTTTATGGTGATGCTGCATCCATAACATGTTCTTGTAGGCCTAATCATACAACCCACCTCTCTCCTTTCCGTTGACCTGCGAATTTCGTGGAACATTCCCAGGGATTAAGATTAAGATCATGCTGCTTACTTAGCACGATCATGAAGTTTTATTAGCGTATGTATTTCTGTAATATGTGTTTAAACTGGGTAGTTCAATCAAAGACATACACATCAATTTGAAAAATCCCTAAAAAAAATAAGTTTGAAAAAACATCTAGAGTTAGTTCTCACCATAACGGATGCATAATCTATTCTAGAACCAGAATTCTCCGTAGTCGGGTATTGTTCGGATGGGCTGTATTTTTCTTGGGATCTTATGTGTTCATTTCAAATTTGAGTAAATTTGAACACTTGATAGAAAGACCCACATTCAAACAAGGGTTGTTTGCATGAGGAGTACTTTTTTGTTTGTTTGTAATTTTGTAATTCTAGGGGTTCCCTCCCAGTATCATAGAAACTTCAAACTGGAATGTATACACATTTTTCTCCTTTGGTCCTTGGAGGAGAATGGTAGAGATGTTGTAACAAATCCATGAATGACTACCTAGATGAAACATCAAAACTGTGCAACCACCCTACTAACTAGAAAGAGAAAACTGAACTCAACATGACAACATATATACACATAAAACGAAAGAATCAAAAGAACTGCTGATGGTATCTACATAAAAATCCGTGCACTCCCGCCACGGTTGGAGCCTCCGTCTTCAGTCAAGCTGGACGACCGGCTCCACCTCCCCTTCATGTACTCCTCCAGCGACATGTTGCCGGCGATGAAGTCGGCGGCGCAACCCACGGACGCGGAGTCGTCGTCCTCCTCGTCGCCGTCATCTAGCAGAGCGAGCTTGATGTACGACTGGATGTCGTTCTTGTCCGGCGAAGCAGCCGCGCTGTAATAATCTTCGTCGCCGTGGTTGTCGTCGCAGGCGTTGGGCATGCCCAGTTGCGACCTCGCCCACTGGACGGCGTCGCTGTCGCCGTCGAGCAGCTTCAGGACCTGAACAAGTTCAGACGGTACCATGTGTTGTGAGCAGCTAACGATCGAACAAGACGACCAAGTAAAATGGAGATAGCGATAATAAATCTTACGTTTGCCATGCTAGGCCGGCCTTGCGGTGCTCGACGGATGCAGAGTGCAGCCGCGAGGGCCATTCTCTCGATCTCGTCGGCGTTGTCGCCGTCCGTCGGAAGGCTCGGATCGACCAGCTCTGTCAGCTTCCCACCTTGCACGATAGAATTCGCCTGTCGAGTACAAATTAAATTAAAGCACCATTCACGATTGTTCCACTTCTTGACGACTAATAAGAACATAAGATGGTGTAAGATACTTACCCACATCACTATGCTCTCCTGGCCCTTGGGGCCACCGGAGCTCACCGGCTTCCTCCCGGAGACGAGCTCCAGAAGGACCACCCCGAAGGCGTACACGTCCATCTTGTCGCTGACCTTGCCGTGCATGAAGTACTCAGGGGCCAAGTACCCGAACGTGCCGGCCAAGTCGTCGCCGGTGATCTGCGCTGCCGCGTCCGCCGCCCACAGCGCGAGGCCAAAGTCGCACAGCTTCGGTTCGCAATCTTCGGAGATGAGGATGTTGGAGGACTTGACGTCCCTGTGAATCACCGGACGCTTGGCGCCGCCGCCGCCGTGGAGATAATCGAGGGCGCGCGCGACTCCCACGGCCACCTTGAATCTCTCCGGCCAATCTAACCTTGAGCCCTTGCATTCTTTCTCACCTGCACATGCAGCAACGTCGATCAACAATTCATAAATGGGTTTGTAGGCATCCATGGCAACGGGAACATCCAGAAACCTGCAAGAATTCACTAAATTAAGCGCACACACGCACCGTGCAAGATCTCCTCCAGGCTGCCTCTGCGCATGTAGTCGTAGACCAGCATGAGCTTGCCGCGCTCGGCGCAGAACCCGACGAGGGCCATGGCATTCTCGTGGTCGACGGAGCTGATGATGCCGATCTCCGCGACGAACTCCTTCATCACCTCCGCTGAAGATTTCAAGACCTTCACCGCCAGCTCCTTGCCGTCTTCGCAACGGCCACTGTAAACATGGCTCGCACCACCTTTCCCCACTAGTCGCTCTGCTCGTGAAAGTTGGTTCAACGTCAGCAGAAGCATTCAGCTCATTGCATCCGAAAGAAGATCGGCTGCGAGTGACATTCAGAACTGACAATGAAATGTTGCATTGTGTATGTACCTGGGGAGAAGTCAGAGGTGATCCTCGCAAGATCACTGTAACTGAACATGGTGTACATTGACGAGTACTTCTCTCTGATCGAGACCAGCTCTGCTGCTTCCTCGGTCACCGGAGACGGCGGCTCTGTCGAATCGCTTCTTGATTGAGAGGTCGCCTGGTGATCGGAAGTTTTGACTGAACTGGCTGGCGATAGCAGTGAGCACCGGCTTGGAAGCCGCATTGCCCACTCAACCACAGACATCTCTGAACACTCCGGCGAGGCAGGCATGATGTCCTTCCTTCGCAATGGCCACCCGGCAGCCATCTCCGGCAGTTCCCGCCTGTGACATGTCACCGGAGTCGGTGGTGCTGCCGCTACCTTTGGCGAGACGGGGGCGCTCATCGACATTGACATGTTCCGCTGCAAGGACCGGCGATGGCCGATGGCCGAGTCATCCTTAGTTTTCTCCCCACTCGTCGCCGCTGCGTCGAGTATCTTCCGGTAGATTCTTCGTGGTGTCTCCGCCACCAGAGAATAGTTTCTTCGGGGTGACACTGCACAACAATTTGAATGCCATCAGCCAATTTGAAATTTGGTACCCCCAAAAAAGCAATGGCTAAATTCAGAAGAAACTTTATGGGCAGCATACTTGTAGTGCAGCAGTGGTTGATCTCCTCCTGTATTGCGTTCCCATGGTACACGACGGCGCCATTGCTGACCGCAAGAACCGTGCAGCTCTGCGGGACCCTCTTTGCGCAGTACTTGGCCACAACGGTGGCAGACAATCTGACCATATGATGAATGAGAAAACAATGTCACTTGCTTGCAACATGCGAATCGATGGATGAAAAACCAGAATGTGATGTGCAGGAGCAAGAGTGGTTATGTACCCGAGATGCCTAGAGTTCTTGGTGATCCCGAGGATGAGTTGCGCGGCGCCGTAGGAGATGGCCTCGTTTACCAAAGCCCTCTTGACGGATGATCCATGGCAGACCCTGAGCTCCAGGTTGATCTGATGTGGGAGAGAAGGCGGTGAGGAAGCAATTCTCTGACCAAAGAGGCACCAAGAAGAGAGGGTCAGTGTCAGGCAGTACCTGGTTGAGATTGCAGAAGCCGTCGTACGCGCCGAGCACGGAGGCCAGCGAATCGGCGGCTCTGCTCCTCTCATCCGGCCCGAACCCGTCGGTGGCTCCGGCGGTCGTGACGTGGAGGGCGACAACGCGATCGCCCGCGGCGGCGGCCTTGGCCAGCGCCCAGGTGAGCAGCTCCCTCCCGGCCGCGTCCCTCCGGACCGCCACCAGCAGCGTCCTCCCGCCCCAGCCGCGCGCTGGCACTCCCACCGGCGGCGGCGCGCACCGGGTCCTCGGCGATCTGTGCTTCATGCTGCCGACGACTGATCAAGAAGCACGCCACACAGACACGGGCCACCGAATTGCCCTGCTGCCGAATCTCGAGCCGAGCCGTTTGCTCTGCTTCAGTTTGTTGGATGGATCGGAGACGGAGGGAGAAGGACGGTGGCTGTTGCGTTATATGGTGGTGGCGCCATGCCCATGCGGGTAGCCTGCGGTTACCGTCGCCGTGGCATCCAAGCTGGCTGCGCGGGCGGCGAATTTTTTAAAAGCGGGAGCAGAGACTTGAGTTTTACTACTAACAGAACAGTGACGATGGTGGTGCGTGGCGTGCGATTGCATCCACCCGCGCCGCCGTGGATTTACTAGTCCTGCGCGCAGCCATTCTCTTCTACTACTTCTATACTTACATCTATGGGCCACGGTGTTGACTGGATACGTATCCTTTCTTGAAGAAATGTAAACAAGTCTTGAGCTTAAGACCTGTGGATGACTAACTTCAGAACTACGACTTCTTGAGCAATTTGAGCTGCATAACATGAGTGAAGGAAGAGATGAAGAAAATAATTGATGAATTTGGACAAACAATCATCTTATCTTGGTTATTTGTACCATTTGTGTTTACTAGCAAAAAGATTGCAACGGAGACATAAATATTTCGCAGTTCAATACCAATTATGTGTGACATTTCTGTTAACCTGCAGAACGTCAGAAATTATAGAATAATGATCCCTACAAATAACAATGCACCAGGAGAAACAAAATCACCTTTTTAAGAAGTAAAAAACCCTGAGCCAACATTCAAGTAATTTAGGTGCTGAGCTTACTGCTGATGTGTCTTTGTGCATAGTACTCCCTCCCTAAAAAATATAAGAGCGTTTAGATCACTCATTACACGGTGGTGATGATACAAGCAGGAGGAAATTGAGTATTATGAAGTGAACTCTACCAAACAGCTTAACGATCAATCTAGATATTTATGTGACCTTCTAAATCAAGGCCCTTAAGTTTCTTCTAATGCTGGCCTTACTTCATGTAAAGGGACATCAGATTGTTGATTGATGCCAAGCTCGTCCATCTTGTGATAAAGGTATGTTGCTTTCTCTTCTTTTTTAGATGAGCAATAACAGTTCAGAAGTGCACCATAGGTTCGATGGTTCTTGGCCATCAAATTATTTTTCAGCTACCTCAATGACATGTACTCCCGGAGGGAGTACTTTGTAAATGAGGTCCAAACGTTTTCCATGGTTAGTGTACGACATGTTCATACCCTTTGTATCAAGCATGAGCGACCAAGAGCACTAAGTTAGCTACAAACAACCTTCATTATACTACATGAAGAATAAAGCATGAGAGACTGGATATCTCTGTTATCAGTCTGGTTCACACCTCCGGCCATGTTGGTCAACTGAAATACACTCCAGCCACGCTTGCTACTCAATTGAGATTATGAGCACTATACTGAGCCTAAGATAAAGAAGGAACCTTGAACAGAGTTTGTTTTCAAGACATCAGGATACCAAAAATCTCAATCCACTTGGTATAGCCGAGTAACACTCAAAGTTATGTCAGTTACAGTGTTAGCAAACTAAAGTCTGAATCATCAATGCCAATTGAAGATCACATTTGTTCGCATTCCAAAGTCAGAGTGCATCAGATCAGTATAGAAACAATGCAATGCATCCTTGCAAATCTCTAGTGCATAATCACAAGTGAAAAAAGGACAAACTATTTAGTAACACAAGGGTGGTGCAAACTCAAGTCTGAATCATTGTCTGAATCATTATCAATGGCAATTGAACATCACATTTCTTCCCATTTGACGGTCAGTTCATGAACAGATGATACATCAGAGCAATGCATCATTGTGATGATTTTGTGGGTGTTCTGTACTACACTGAATTTAAGATCTGCAAAAACAGAAAGGAACAACTTTTAAGCTGCAGGTGTAACTGAGGAACTTCGTCATCTGATGGAAGGATCACTTCTCCGGCACTGCAGCGGGAGCCGCCTCCTCGGCGGGCGGCTTCTTTGCCTGTCTACCTGCGCCATGGCCTCCTGCCGCCATGGCCTCTGCACATATGTGACTGGAGCAGTCTCATCATTTATCTACAATGCCACTGCAGCTAAATTATGTACCAAAGCAAACAAATAGTGTACATTATCAGAACTCTGCATTCATGCATGCTGAGCATCATAGGCCGTTGACTGTACATCGCGGGCATAGTACATGTTCAGCACCTACTTTTCTAAAAGTGCATAATAATATCTGGTGCCCATTTATGTTCAACTCTTTTATTATGGACCCCGATATCCACCTGACGTTCGGTCTGGAGACATCCCAGACCGAACGAAAGGTTCGGTACGTTAGATTACCCCGACGAACGATTTTGTTCGGGTGGAGAGGCCACCTAGCCCGAACGCCCCTTTCCCATCGCCCTACAGGCCTCTTCTCTGTAGAAACAAAAAACTGGCCCAGAAGCGCAACAAAAGAAAAGCCCTTTTTTCCTGTGACAAATTAAAGCCCATATTTTGTTGTGTTACGAACCCAGTTTTTTCTTTGACTAATAAAAAGCACAATTTTTTGCCATGATCCTAAAAAGTGATGCAAAAATCACCATGATAAATACAAAACTAATTTCAACGATACTCAAATAAAAAGCATCAACTAAATTGTCATGGTCCAAAAAAAGTGTATAGTTGTTGTGAGAGGAATAAATTTTCCATGAGCAATATACTAAAATCTGCCATGATACATAAAACTAAATTTGCCATAATCTATAAACTAAATTTGCCGTGTTCAATTGCTAAAAAATGTGCCATGATCAATAAAACTAAATTAGCCATGGTGAATTAATAAAATTTGCCATGAGCTGTGAACTAAATTTGCCATGGTTCATAAAAAAATCCATGCTCAATTACAAAAATTTGCCATGGACTATAAACTAAAATTGCCATGGTGAATTACTCTAAATTGCCATGACCCATGAAATAAATTTGAATGGTTCATAATAAAAAATAATTGCCATGGTCAAAATACTAAAATTGCCATGATCGTTAAAGTAAATTTGCCACGATGGATTACTAAAAATTGCCGTCATCCATGAAGTAAAATTGCCATGGTTCATAATAAAAAAATTGTCGTGCTGAATTACTATTGCCATGATCGATCAACTAAAATTGCCATGGCGAATTACTAAAATTTGTCATGATCCACGAACTAAAATTGCCATGGTTCATAATAAATAAAAATTGCCATGAAAATTTACTAAAATATGCCATGGTGAATTACTAAAAATTTCCGTGAGCCACAAAATAAATTTGCCATGGTTCATAAAAAAAAATTGTCATGGTGAACTACTAAAATTTGCCCTGGTCAATTACTAAAAATTTGCAATGGTCAAGTACTAAAAGATTGCCATGGGCTTTTTGCCTTGGTAAAAAATGATTTTATAGTGCCATATGAATAGCACATGGCAAATTTTATTAATTTCCTAAGATCATAGATTTCCATGATCCAAAATCAAAAGTTGCCATGGCAAGAATGCAATAAATTTGCCATGATCCGAAAACTAAATTGCCATGTTCAATAAACTAAATTTTTAATGTTTAGATGGCAAAAAGTATACGATTAGTTGCCATGGTTTACCAAAAAAATGCCATGGTAAAAGGCAGTAAATTTGCGCCATGATCCAAGATCAAAAGTTGCCATGGCGAGAATGCAACAAATTTGCCATGACCCGAGAACTAAATTTGCCATGATCCGATAACTAAATTTGCCATCGTCCAGGAAGCAAAAAGGCTAAGATACGTGAACTAAAATTACTATGGTATAAATGCTATGAATCATCGATGGCAGAACCGAAAATTACCATGATATTTCACGTGGTTCTACATAAAAAAAATGGCAAAAAAATGAGAGGGCAGCTCACACTCATGCGAGCTGCCATACAAAAAAACCATAAGCAGATTTATAGAACGTGGTGCCTTGACATGGCAAACAATCTCTGAAAAATGAATAGCAATTGCCATGGTCTATGAAAAATCATAGCAAATTCATATCAAAAATTGCCATGGCAACTATTTACTGAAATGAAAGATGGTAGCTATAAAAGGTTGTAAACTTGCAATGTCAATTGATGATAATTTTCCATGGCAAAACGATGTGAAGTCATAGTGATTTGCCATTGGTATACGAAATTAAACGATGTCTAAATTTATGAGAAATGTAGAGGAAAATGGTATGATTTATAGATCACTTGTCATGGCAATTTTTAGAGATCTCTGATTAAAAGATCTCTAATACATGGCAAAATTATACAACATTGTGATTGACATGGCAAAACGATCTGTGCATATCACTATTCATTTTTCAAAAAACATTGTGTGCTCTTATGTGTAGAAGATGCACACACCTCATGTTATATGTTGTAATATAAAATTGGAAACAATCGCCCAACAACTTCATGAAATTGCCATCCACTAAAAACTGTCAAGCTATTTATATTGTCATGTTCACAAATGTAGTGCGAAGTTGCCATGATTATCTTTGATGACCCCAGACTAAAAGTGTTTCTTGGTTAGTTAAACAATGTGTTCAAGTGTACACAGCACCTAACATGCCATCTCATAAATTGCTACGGCCTTACGATAAACTTGCCACCAAGTAACTTGAAGGAAATTGATAGAACCAGTAAAAGGGGTCACCGTTGTGGTTCGACAACGAGCATCTTCTTGACATAAAAATGGACCGAGGACATCAGCCCATTCTGCACTTTCTCCCCTTCCAGACGCCACCATACTCACCTCCACATCAGCCATGCCCACCTCTCCAACATCCAACATCACTGCCAACTACGCTCCATCTTCACCATGCCCCAGCAGCAGCTAGCCTTGATTTCCCCTGGAACCCCCTTGAATCAACGATCCCATTCACCATGCAAAAAAACGTTGGAAATAGGAGAGGAGCGTCATGATCAGACCTCAGACACGAGCTGTACAGATTTGTAGAACGGAGGCGAGCTGTAGAGCCTGTAGAACGGACTCCAGTTCTGGTAGTCAGCGCCTCCTCCTCGCTAGCGTCGCGGTGGCCTGCCCCTCCACCTCCTCGCTGGCAGCACGGTGGTCTGCACTTCCTCCTCCTCGCCGGTGGCGCAGTGGCCGGCCCCTCCTCCTTGCAAGCAACAAGGTAGCCTCCACTTCCTCCTCGCCGGTGGAGTGGTAGCCAGCATCTCCTCCTCCCCATGGGGAAGCTACGCACGGGAATGAGACCCTCACCGACGCAAGGGTCGCATCCCACCGCGAGGTGATGTCGATGGGGGTGGAGTCGCCGGATGAAGCCACCGCGGGGGAACCCGTCGTAGGGCGTCGAGGCAGCAGCGGGGAGGTGGTGGAAGGGACACGGAGTAACCGGAGGGAGGCCGCCGAAGATCACTCGCCGTCGGCCAGATCCATCACCACTGGCCGTGGGCGAGGAGAGGACCGACGCGGAGGCGGTGCGCAGAGACGCGACGAGCGCGGAGACGCCCTGCCGGAGCTGGAGAGAGGAGCCGGGGCGGCTGGGGAGGCAGCTCGGTCGCTGCTGCGGGGGCGGCGGCTCGGTCGCTGGTGACGGCGATGCGCGCGGCCGATGCGGTGGTCATCGGGCGGACTCGCGAGGCTGCTCCAGATCCTGCCGTTCTCCGTGGCTGCCGCTGGGCTGCGGAGCTCCTCGTGGCACGGCCGTCGCCGATGCGGACGGCGGATGCGGGGAGAGGGGTGGAGCGATGGAGTGGGTGGAGACTGGGAGCAGAGACTGCGAAGGGGATAAGTTCGTTGACGGTTCGCGACCACCCCCTCTCGTCCCGAACGAAAACAAACGATGACGTGGCTGGTTTCACGTGCGCTGAGATTCGTGAGCGCGATCGACGATGATAACAGTGTTCGGGACCAGAGCACAAAATATGGTGCGTTCGGCGTTTATTGATTCCGTTTATTATATACTATACTCCCTCCGTCCCAAAATAAGTAACTCAACTTTGTACTAAACGGAGGGAGTATATAACAACATTTAGAAAGCCTAGAATGCAACATAACAAAAATGCAGGTCTCGACATAGGGTAATAAAATTCTGATCTTGTGATCTTTAGAAGAAGTACCTGCGATCAATTCCATGCATGCAACGATCCAACTACTAAAAGAGTCAGGTTCGAAACTAGAGCCTCTTGGTAAGAGCTAACGGATTCTACACCAACCAAACAACAAAGCACAAGAAGACCATGATGTATCAAGTCCTAGAAAATTGAGTATTTTAGTTGCATGGGTAGCTAGGGATTCCCCATACTGACCTGCAGATCACCACAAACCATGATGGAGAAGGAGACACTCATCGTGACCTCTTTCACTGCCAGATTCACAGCAGCCATCACATTGTACCAAATGTAGCACCCGCACGGTGTCTCCAAGTATACGGCAGCGCCATACCAAGCCAAGTAAGTCGGAAAATCGTGCTATTAGTACTGATTTCCTCTTATCATTGTCTGCATGCTGGATGTAAACAAAAAAGAGTCAAATACATCTGTTTTCTTTGGAACTGAAGGAGCACATAAGTGGATGATCGCAGAAATCCTACCATAATGTCCCGTGACAGATCTAGGGGGTTTCCATGGGTGCCATGGCACACCCTACAAAATATGAAAAATAGTTCATATAGTATATTTAACATTAGTTTTTGAACTATTGCTGAATATACGATAACGTTTAGACCAAATTATACAACTTCATGTAATTTTTCACAACTCTTACCAATGTATTGATGTTTGGCACCCCCAATACTTTGATCCTAGGTCCGCCACTGACAATTTTTCGTTGCTGTTACAACAGGTGTGCAAATAAGAAGAAAAAACTTGGTCGCGTCCATGCAAGAATTCGGCGGCCGCCGCCGGCGTCCCGGTAGCGAGCTTCGGCTACAGCTACTGGATGGACATATCAATTGCTCGACAAGGTCGCGCGAGGGAGGGCTTGGAGGGCAGCGATCCTGGGTCCAAGTGATGGGATGTCGCTCGATCTGGAGCGAAGGAAAAGATAGGAGTGGGAAGAGGAGGCACACGGGTGCAGAGGTCAGCCGGCGGCTCACTTGGGGACGGGGGAAGGCCACACAGGTGGTGCGGCGGCTCGCTTGGCGATAGGGGGAGGTGCCGGCTGGATAGGGGTTTTTTTTGTCGGCTGGAGAGGTGGAGCTGAGCGTACAGGAAAAGGTTTTCTACTAGCCCAAATAGTGTAGACGTTTGCTCAGGCCCAAATGGGCCGAACATCCCCTAATTTTTTTTTCGATCGAACCGTTTTTTTGACTTACGGGTGGCACAGATGGGTAATTTCGATGAATTTTCAGGGGTATTTTTTTACGACGGACGGGCAGAAGTACTAACGACTTTATTAGCAGGTAGGTATATAGATATGTTGAGGTTGTGCCAAGCAAGCCAGCCACTTTTGACACTCCGATGATATAGTTGACCATCGACGTCGGAGCTAAGCCTGCGATCGATAGATGCCACCAGTGTTGCGTGCATCGAAGTACTCATAGATACACTTCCAACATGTGTTCATTGGTTGCTCAACAAGATGAACGACTCTAGACCAATTTTCTTCCATGCTGCACATAGCAACTTGTCTTTTTTGGTAGTGTAGTTTGCACTTCTTTTCTTTGGAGTTGCATCAAGAAAACCCTCCTCTTCCAAGAAGGAGCCCATCTTGTGCTTCATACTCTTGAGAGGAGATTTCTTAAGAGACCAAATCTTGAGATGTAACATTTATGAATTCCAAAAGAATTTGATCATCCACACTACATACACAAAATTTGAAGAACATACACACATCACATCACAATTGCATACAAAAATGTAGAACACCATGACAGAAATTGAAAAACTCGGAGAATTCAATTTTTTTTACCTTTGGGTCATTCATCAAACATGTTGGGGACGCTAACGGCTGTGGCGACGGGTGACGCCGGCTCCTCCATGTGCGGCGGCGAGAGGGAAGGGGAAGATGCCATTGGATGTTCTGGAGGAGCCATTTCAGCCGTGGAAGGGTTCGTCGGCGTAGGAGCGACCATCTTTTTCTGCACGCTGGCAGCAGCCATGGCGTACGGATCCCACGGCGGCCTCTTCTCGGCGGCAGCAGCTCATAGCTTTGGGGAGGCTTGGCGGCGATGCGGTGGGCCGGCATATCCCTACCGATGGCTGGCAACAGCTCATGGGGCCACAAACCCTTGGCGGCGGACAACGGTGGGCTTCGGCTTGGTGGCGGCGGCGACGGGAACTGTCAGAGGACAACCACGGGACCGGACGGAGTGCTACTCGTGATGGAGTTGTTGGATTTCCCCGAAGAGAAAGGGTGAAGCAGTATAGTAGCAGATAGTATGATGTAGGGTGGAACCCTAGTTCATGATCTTTTCACACTTGGAGGTGGGGAAAGGAGCAAATCAAGAGAAGAACACAAGATGAACTCTCAAATGACAAGATCCAATCACACATGTGCTAAATCCACATACATAAGAGGGGTACAGAGATCCAAATCCAACACAAGAAGGCAAAAGAGGAACTAGTTCATCCCAATCCTTGGAGGAGTTGAGGTCTTGAAATCAAAGAGGATCTTCCATAGAAGGGGTCTTGAATCCACTAGGGGATCTTTTCGCATGGAGGTCTTGATCTCCATGGGAGAGGGTAGTGGATGAGCAAAGCTCTATCTCAAATCTGAGCTAATGCTTTGCTAACCCTAATTCGTCCAAGTGAAGGGGTATTTATAGTCTAGGGCGAGAGAGGGGGATACATGGGTCAAAACCCGAGTGGCTGCGCACAGGCAGGTTTCGGACGTCCGGTGGCTCGCGAGGGGCTGGACGTCCGGCACAGGTCAGACTTCCGATGTTTGGGCTCTGTTGGATCGGCGTCGGATTTCCGGAGATGACCAGTCCTCCGGTGGCTCGGACGTCCGGAGGGCGTCGGTCTTCCGTCAATTTGGTACCAGTCCTGGTGCGCTGGATTTCTGGAGCGACTCGGTCGTCCGGATCCTGTAGCGTGTCGGACGTCCGGTACTTGTCGGTCGTCCGGCCGCTGTAGCGTCCGTCGGCTGCTCCTTCTGCTAGGCTGATGTGCGGCGCGCCGGACGTCCGGTAACCAGGAGTCGTCCGGTGCATGTAGTTTGCCGGCGGCTCCTTCTCTTACTTCTTGCGCTTGGTTTCCTTGCCGTCTTGTCCATTGTTCGTAGCTGCTCCATGGCCTTCCTCCAGGTACCCGATCACACATAGTGTCTCCACTTGAGGTAGTAGCCATGTCTCGCATGTGGAATGTGTAAGTTCGGAGAGGAGCGAGTTCACCTCGGTTTCGATGGTTCTTGCATGAGCTCTTGTCATTGGTCCACTCGGTGCTTGGGGTGACGACAGTGGGTCCATGGGGATGACCGTGGGATGCTCCGCATCTCCCCCCTTGGGAAAGATCCGCTCTCGTATCGATAACCTCATCACCATGGAAGGGAGATAGGTTCTTGATGTTGAAGATGTCGCTCACATTGTACTTGTCGCGCGGGATGTCGATCTTGTAGGCATTGTCGTTGTAGCGTGCTAGCACCTTGAATGGTCCATCGGCGCGAGGTAGAAGCTTGGACTTGCGCTCGGTGGGGAAGCGTTCTTTGCGTAGGTGTAGCCACACAAGATCTCCGGGGTTGAACACCATGGGGTGCTTGTTGGTGTTGAGCTTGTTGGCGAGGCATTGTACTTGGCGCTCAATCGTGTGTCCTTGTATCTTCATGCATCTTCTTGAGGTAAGTTGCTCTTGCACTCGCGTCCAAGTTTGTTCGCTCTTGTAGTGGTAGCGGGAGGATGTCCAAAGGCGACAATGGGTTGAAGCCGTAGACAACCTCGAAGGGAGACTTGCCGGTTGTAGAGTGTCGTGCTCGATTGTAGGCGTACTCGGCTATTGGCAAGCATTATTCCCACTCCTTGATGTTCTTCTTGATCCGCACGCGGAGGAGTGTAGAGAGCGTCTGGTTGGTGACCACCGTTTGACCGCCGGTTTGCGGGTGGTAGGGAATAGGAAGTGGCATATGTAGACCATGAGATTGAGTTGGAGACTTAGCTTTGCGGCATGTAGAGCACCGGTTGGTGTAGCGTGAGACGTCATGAAACATCTTGGGCCAATAGTACTTGTTGGAGAGCGTTCCAAAGGTCTTGTTGCGGCCAAAATGTCCCATAAATCCTTCGTCATGAGCTTCTTGCAAAAGTAACATATGAAGAGAAGACTCGGATACACAAAGTTTGTTAGCCCGCATAAGATAGTCATCCTTGAGATAATATCGCTCCCAAAAAGTGTTAGCTTGACACTTGGCATAAGGAATCCCAAACAAAGGATCATGCACATACAAGTCTTTAATGTGCTCAAAGCCAACAACATTCAACTCAAGTTGAGTAACCAACATGCACTTGCGGGAAAGAGCATCCGCTACTACATTCTCTTTACCCTTAATGTACTTAATGATATAGGGAGAAGACTCAATGAATTCACTCCATTTGGCATGTCGTTTATTCAACTTGGTTTGACCTTTAATGTACTTGAGCGTCTCATGATCGGTATGTATGACAAACTCACGTGGTCGAAGGTAATGCTCCCACACATGCAAGACTCTAACCAAAGCATATAACTCTTTGTCATAGATGGGATAATTAAGTGGCGCTCCAGAAAGTTTCTCGCTAAAGTATGCAATGGGTCGCTTCTCTTGCATCAACGCGCCACCTATGCCATTACCACTAGCATCGCAATGTACTTCAAAAGTTTTATCAAAATTGGGTAAGGCAAGTAATGGAGCATGTGTAAGTAAGGTTTTAAGCTCATTAAATGCAGCATCTTGGGAAGGTCCCCAAACAAATGGTGCATTCTTCTTACTAAAAGCATGCAAAGGTGATGCAATGGTGCTAAAGTGATGTGGGGTGGAACCCTAATTGACGATCTTTCACGAATTGGAGGGGGTTCCTACGAAGAACACGAAGAACACGGGGAAATCACAAGAGGAACACTCAAGAACAAGTCCAATCACACATCCACTAGACTCAAATCCACACAAGATCCACAGAGATACATGAACAATCAAAGGGAAAGATACAAGGTAGAGTTCATCCCAAATCCTATGAAGGAGATGAGGTCTTGAATCCACTAGGGGATCTTCTCACATGCTCACATGGAGGTCTTGATCTCCATGGGAGAGTCTCTCTCTCTCTCTCTCAAGAGGAGTAATGCTAGGAGCAAGGATCAACTAGATGAGCCAACACTTTGCTAACCCTAGAATGGAGGTGGAGGTGGTCTATATATAGTGCTAGTACATGAGGGGACGAGTGGAGGGGTACATGGGCCGTCGGCCCGTTCACTGTGTGCAGCCAGGGGCCGGATGTCCGGGCTGGGGGCGGATGTCCGGGCCTTCAAGACGAGCCGGATGTCCGGGGTCGTGGCCGGATGTCCGGGCTGGAGAGGCTAGGTTCTCTGGTGCGGTTGGACCAGATATTCGGGGCATGGCCGGATGTCCGGGGCTCGGGCCCGATGTCCGGGTCATGTAGCTTCAGCAGCTCCGTCTTCTTCCGTCTCCGCTTCCATGCTTCCCTCGCGGATGGTGTAGTTGCTCCTTGGCGCTTGTACTCCTCCTCGTCATCCGTGAAGCTCTGACAATACATATGCATGCACACAAGAGGAGTGTCAAGTAGTATACCATCCTCGAAGGGGTCAAGTGAATACGTGTAAAGGAGATGATTCACCTTTATGTATGTGAAGTAGATGTCGCGCGTGTCACTTGCCGAACGGACTCTTGACGTGGTGATGTCCGTAGGATGCTCCGCATCATCCCCTCCCCCTTGGGAAAGATCCGTCCTCGGATCGAAAACCAAATCACCATGGGAAAGAGATGTCGTCGCCATGTAGAAGTGGATGATCACCAAGCACTCTTCATATTGAAGCTCGAAATGGGCACTCTCCAATGTCGCACCATCTTGTGATTCCTTCAAAAGGAGCAAGGACAACAAACACTTGGAAAAACAAATGTGGTTAGCGTTAGTGCAAAACCAAGCATTCAAGCGGTGATTCACCCAACAAGTGTCGTCGTCATGTAAGGCATAAGGTGTGACAAAGGAATGAGACATGGCATGTAAGCACATAAATTGAGCACAATCAAGATCATCATGGAAACAAGAATGCAAATGGAAGGTCGAGATGCTAATATGTGTGACAAGAGAACAAGCATCTACCTCAAGGTCATAGCAAGCATGCATCAAGCGCTCAACAAATGGTCGATGGTAGGCATATGAATCATTCACAACACCAAATAGAATGAGATGTGTAAACACATGGGGCAATCCGAAGTGCAAGACAATCCAAGCATAATGTGCACATGGTGTAGTGAAGATAGTGTGGCACTCAACACAATAGAAAGAGCAATTGTTCATCATGTGTGAGGCAATCAAGTAAAGCATGTAGCAATCAATGGGACATGGCATATGTGAAGAAATGACATTGTTGCAATCAAACACATGGGAATAGCATGGGGTAATCATGTTCGATGCAACACACAAGACATATATATCATGAGGCATGGCAATGTGGCAATGACAAGTCAAAACAAGATCTCTAGCATGTGTGCAATGTGTCATGGTGCAAGCAACACATGAAGTATGGTCCACAATATTCATGCTCATGGTGTTGGGATTCTCAAAAGAGAAGGATATCACCTCAAAAGTATGTCCTTGTGCGTCCTTCACAATGCCGAAGTGGTAGAAACTGCGTTGGAGAAGCACGTCGGTCGAAAGTGGCTCGCTCTCAAGAGCTCGAATGGTCAACTCACGTGAAGTGGAAGTTGACACGTAGTCGAAGTATCCTACACATACACAAGCAAAAGCAAAGAATGTATGTGCATGGTAGATAAACACATCATCCATCGTGATGGTTCTCTTATCTTGAACATAACCGTTAGAAACAAAAGTGCATGAATAATATGATGCAACGATCTTAATGTTCATGGCACTATGCATATGGTGCAAAAAGGTAAGACAAGCATGCTTCACATGAAATATGTCAAAAGCTCCGAGTATATGGGAGAAAGTTATGGGGGCAATCTCATTAGCAAGACTAAAAGCATTGTTGCACTCATTACATGGCAGATCATCTAGCATGAGAGAGGCAACACATGGAGACATATGACAACATTCAATAGCAATCATGTGCAAAGCATGGAAATGGATGTCATCAACCGCATGAAACGAGCAAGTATGAATCATCGGTGATGCTACAAGGCAAGCAATCATAGTAATCATGTCGTGCAAACTAGTGGAGCAAAGATGCAACACACTAGAGGAAATCATGGCAATCATGTCATGTGAGCAAATAATAGACATAAGTAATGCACATGACATATCGCAAGAAGGACAAGTAATGGGGTAAGCATCAATATGATCATAGGCATGAATGAAAAATGGAACGTGGCGAGAACAATCAAGATCTCCACCAAGCTTGCAAATACACATACAAGTACTAGAATCAAGGATCATGTGTAATGCAAAGCATGGGTCACAAATGCATGGCAAAGGCATATGAATGAGCATATCATGCAAAGTGAACATGGCAAGATGGGCATATAATATGTAATGGACAATAACCCATAACCATGTGAGGGCCATGTAGAAGAAATGCGCGAAATTCTTGCACAAAGAGGGCGGGTGGAGGGTAAGCACTCCATGGTGGCGCACGTCTTCATTGCTCTCTAGAGCTTGTTTCGTCAACTCGTGCGCTTGCGAGGTTGCCAAGTAAGCATGGTTACCTACACAACAAATAGGCAAACGAAACAAAGTGTGTGCATGGTAAATGTACACATCATCCATCATGATGTGTATGTGCACGTTAGAGTTAGCACAAAACAAGCAATGCTCAAAGAAATTTGAGGCATGATATAAGAACATGTCATCCATCATGAAAGAATAGTTGTTATGTATTACACGATGGGGACACAAATTGAGCATGCAAGTATATGTCACATCAATAGCATTTTTATTCATGGGGAGCATATTGTGCACATAATTATCGGGATCATGCAATGTACGGGATGGATCAAAATCTCCTAACATGTATGAGGAAACTATGGGGGTCTCCTCATGAGCAATAGCGAAAACATCATATGGAGAAAATTGACAACAATGCAAATAATGCATGTCCGAAGCTAGGTGGTCATGGCATGGCATATGATGGCAATGATGCAAAGGGAGCATATCAATATCATCACAAGAAAAACAAATGCCAATAACCATGGGCTTGTCATCTATGCCATATGTGCAAATTGGGTTTATTTTAATGGCATATGCATAGTTACTACGATGAGATTGCAAAGATGCAATATGGTTGATCTCATGCATAGCATATGACAAGTCAAGCGGATTGTCAAACATGATGTGACCGAGAGAATTATCACAAGAAATCCTATGCAACATGGCATCACAACTAATAGACTCCACATGGCAATCGTCAAACTCGTCATAAATGGGTAAATCATTGCATGGGAAATCATACTAGCAAGAAGCGTGTCAATAGGAGGATCGACATCATGCAAGCAATCAATGTCCACTAGTGGGACTAGCTCATCACCTTCACCTATGTTACCTTTATCAATCCACTCAAGTGGTGTAGGTGAGGTGGTAAAGACCAAATGGTGGTCAATATCATCATCATGATGGAACCATGTGGGGGGGTGCATCATATTCCACCATGGCCATCGTCTTCTCCAAAGGAGGAACGAAGTCATCGAGAATCGGTGCGTCATCATATATAGGACCTAGCACCAAATGAGAAGACACAATAGATGTAGAGGTTAAGTCGTTAGAAATCAAAATGGCCTCACAAGACCTATCAACTTCCTCTCTCAACTCTTGTGGTGGCTCACTCACTCCCTCAAAGTAGGTGCACTCAAACTCACATATGGTGGAGTCACTCATCTCACTCAAGTGGTGGGGGTTGTGGCTCTCCTCACATGGGAATTGGGGCATCTCATCATATATGGGGCTAGTGGTGAACTCGCTCTCACTCTCAATATGGGTGCTCATGTCACTCAAGTCATCTCCAAACGCCGCCGTGGTTGATGGGAAAATCCCATTCACAACCGTCTCGTCACCGTCGTCGTGGATGAAGGCCGAAGATGGCACATCATCACTCGCCTCCATGACCGAAGGGAAAATCCTATGCTCGATCATCTCACTCTCACCTCCAAAGATGGAAGCATCATCCTTGCTCACCACCTTGTCGCTCGCCTCCAAAACTTGTTCCTTGATTGGCTCCGTAGTTGTAGTCGTCACCGCGCCGTCTTCAAAAAGAGTCGTGGTAGACTCGGCATCGTCAATGCCACAAAGAGGGATGGCGGTGAAGTCGAACTTGGGAGCATCGTCTTGGAGCTCGTTGGGCTTGGACATCGTGGTGGTACTATCCTCATGCTCGCCGTCTTGGAGCTTGGTCTTCGCGAAGTGTGCTTGGGGTGGAGAAGCCTTGGCCTTCATGTGTTCTTGTTCCGCCTTGAGAGCACCAAAGTAGATGTCGTCGAGGGACTCGTAGTTGTCGAGGAAGATAGTCTTGGAGATGTCGTTGTTCAATCCCATCATGAAGTAGAACTTCATCCAAATGGGGTGGTCCACGCTGGCTTGTCGCAAGGCTTTCTTCATCTCCATAAAGTACTCGTCAAGGGACTTGGATCCTGGGATGGTGTTCTCCAATTGGCGAAGAAGATGTTCCGTGTAGGCGGAAGGCAAAAACTCTCGCCGCATCACTTTCTTCGTCTTGGGCCAACTCATGTTGAAGGTCTTCGAAGGTGTGTGAAACCAACATGTCGACGCGTAGTCGTGGAAGTTTCTTGTGGCGCACTTCACTTGATCTTCGGAGGGGGCTTGATTTAGCTTGAGGTAGTCGTCCATCTTGCGCTCCCACTCGAGATACTCCTCAGGGTCTTGAGTCCCATAGAAAGGAATATCGTGGTCGGTGTCGAGGTCGTAGTAGCTCGTGGAAGTCGCGGACTTGAGCTTGGGAAGCTTCTCTTGAGGTGCGGGTCGGCGAAGATGCCGCATGTCCAAAGGCGAAGATGCCTTGAAGTCACTTGGCGAAGATGCCAAGGTAGATGGTGAAGTCATAGAGCGGTGGTTGGTGTTGAGCTCTTGACCTTCACATTCTTGTCGGTGATGGTGTCGATGCCGGTGTGCCCTTGCCGGAGATGGTAGCTCAGAAGCATGTGCACTTGAGCGTCCTCTTGAAGATGAGGAAGACCTCTTGCCGGTCTTGATGAGGGCTTTGAGCTCCTCCATTTGAGCTTCCATCTTGGCGTCCAAGTGGTTCTTCATGGCATCAAACTTGTCGTTGTGTTGTAGACCGAAGTAGATGTGCTTTGCCTATCCATCACAAGACTCGAGCAAAGGTGAGTAGGAAATGAGATAAACAATACCAAGATACCTTTTCCCAAAGTTGAGGATGTATCCCGCGTCACTCAATGTGAATTGAGAGAATAGTGGAATTGGTACCGGACTTGTTCACTCACACCTACAAAGTAAAGCTTATCAAGTGGCTTGGTTAGGACAAGTGGCACAAAATTCAAGCAAGTGTCAGTCAATGATATTGATAATGTTGAGGAAGATTCACAAAATTGCAATGTAAAGCAAATAGATCAATAGCTATAGTGGCACAAGGAAACACACACACACGAATAGATAGATGGGATCCGGGCAACCAAGGAATGAGCACAAAATGTGTTACCACGGAAAAGCTCTTGTTGCATGGATGCTAGAGAGACAATAGCTCGATTGCTCAAATGGGCTAGATACGCTTGTGCACCAACCTATGCGAGTAACCGTGCCGTCTTCAATCCCAAGTATGATATGTATGTATGATCCAACATGATATACTATGCAAGATGGCTCAATGATATTTCTATTACTTACAAGCTCTTTTGTATCTCCTCTTTTGCTTAAAAGCTTTTGCTCTTTTTTCTGGATGCTTTGCTACAAAGCTTGATGCTCGAGTCAATATGTGAGACAAGTATGTAAGATATGCACGGGAGAGACTTATGGCACAATGATGATAGCAAGATGATGGCACGCTAAATGTAGCTATGCGGCGTAAGCATATCACTAAGGTGCACAATGAGCGTGGCCAGGCAATTCTCAACTCGCTAGTCTCGATAGGAAAGTAACGCAATAGGCTCAAGGTGATCAATGCAATGGCAAGGAAATGTACAATGATGTCGTCGAGGTTACTGTCCTTGCTTACGGTTGCGGTGTCAAAGGATGAAGAGGTCGTTGTCGATGTCGAGTTCGTGGTGATGATGAGTGGCGGTGTTGTCGATGTTGAACCGTTCCTAATTAGCCGAAACACCTTAGGAAACGGAAACCGCGAACTCAAAATATCAAAAAAAATGGGTTAGGGTGGCGGAAGTGTATGGTGGTGGTTGATGAAGAAGCAACCATCCCTAAGTAGCCAAAACACCTTAGGAGACTCAAATCACAACTCAAGCAACCACAAATGCAATGGGGATCAAAATGGGTTAGGTTGTGGAAGGCTATGGTGGTTTTGCGGATGATGTGGTGGAGGGCCTAGGCAAAGATGCCAAAATGCACAAAATTTTATGGAGTAAAATGGTTGTGGAAGTATTTTTATGGGATGGGGGATGTCAATAGCTACAAAACGAGCTAAAGAACGTCAAAATCGGACTCTGGATGAATTAGTTATGGTCAAAACGGTGAAACACGGGAGGCTGAAATCCCAGGGGCCGGATGTCCGGGGGGGAGCCCGGATTTCCGGGGTCTGTGTCCAGAAACGAGCCCGATTTTTGAGCTCCAGGTGCCGGATGTCCAGCCGGGGACCCGGATGTCCGGCCGGTGGCCCGGATGTCCGGCCCGACGGTTCCAGATCGGGATTTGGACTTCGAAACTCGATTTGGGGCGGATTTAGATGATTCCAAGGTCAAAATTGGTGGGGGAAAAGAAATTTTTGGATGGATTCCGCGGTGGGGAAGCTAGATCCATTTGCCAAACAACAAAATCATGGATCAAACACAACAAAATCTCACAAGAACCAACAAAATGCAAAAAAATTGGCATGGCTATTTTTGGTGGGGATTTTCGAAATTGGGCAAGAACAAAAAAAATCAGGCTAGAAAGTTGGGGGTAGGACTCCAAATTCGTGATCAACCTAAGCTCTGATCTAAGATCATGTAGGATGGAACCCTAATTTACGATCTTTCACGAATTGGAGGGGGTTCCTACGAAGAACACGAAGAACACGGGGAAATCACAAGAGGAACACTCAAGAACAAGTCCAATCACATATCCACTAGACTCAAATCCACACAAGATCCACAAATATACATGAACAATCAAAGGAAAAGATACAAGGTAGATTTCATCCCAAATCCTATGAAGGAGATGAGGTCTTGAATCCACTAGGGGATCTTCTCACATGCTCACATGGAGGTCTTGATCTCCATGGGAGAGTCTCTCTCTCTCTCTCTCTCAAGAGGAGTAGTGCTAGGAGCAAGGCTCAACTAGATGAGCCAACACTTTGCTAACCCTAGAATGGAGGTGGAGGTGTTCTATATATAGTGCTAGTACATGAGGGGACGAGTGGAGGGGTACATGGGCCGTCGACCCGTTCACTGTGCGCAGCCAGGGGCCGGATGTCCGGGCTGGGGGGCCGGATGTCCGGGATCATGGCCGGATGTCCGGGCTGGAGAGACCAGGTTCTCTAGTGCATTCTGGTGCGGTTGGGCCGGATATCCGGGGCATGGCCGGATGTCCGGGCTGCCGGGGCCGGATGTCCGGGGCTCGGGCCGGATGTCCGGGGCTCGGGCCGGATGTCCGGGTCCTGTAGCTTCAGCAGCTCCGTCTTCTTCCGTCTCCGCTTCCATGCTTCCCTCGCGGATGGTGTAGTTGCTCCTTGGCGCTTGTACTCCTCCTCGTCATCCGTGAAGCTCCGACAATACATATGCATGCACACGAGAGGAGTGTCAAGTAGTATACCATCCTCGAAGGGGTCAAGTGAACACGTGTAAAGGAGATGATTCACCTTTATGTATGTGAAGTAGATGTCGCGCGTGTCACTTGCCGAACGGACTCTTGACATGGTGATGTCCGTAGGATGCTCCGCATCATAAAGTCCTTAACAAAGCGACGATAGAAACCGGCTAGGCCAAGGAAGCTCCACACTTGTTGCAAGTTAGTTGGTTGAGGCCAAGTTTTAATTGCGTCAAGTTTAGACTCATCAACCTCAACACCCTTAGAAGAGACTACAAATCTCAAGAAAACAAGCTTATCTACACCGAAAGTGCACTTTTCCATGTTTGCATAGAGTTGCTCATTTCTCAAAACTTGCAAGACTTCTCTAAGGTGTGTCACATGTTCCTTAAGAGATTTGCTAAACACAAGTGAAAGATCGTGGATGTCGCCTAGAGGGGGGGGGGGTGAATAGGCGCTTTAAAATAATTACGGTTTAGGCTTGAACAAATGCGGAATAAACCTAGCGGTTAATTTGACAAGCACAAAACCTAAATTGACTAGGCTCACCTATGTGCACCAACAACTTATGCTAAGCAAGATAAACAACTAAGTGATAGCAAGATATATAACAAGAAACAATATGGCTATCACAAAGTAAAGTGCATAAGTAAAGGGCTCGGGTAAGAGATAACCGAGGCACGCGGAGACGACGATGTATCCCGAAGTTCACACCCTTGCGGATGCTAATCTCCGTTTGGAGCGGTGTGGAGGCACAATGCTCCCCAACAATGCCACTAGGGCCACCGTATTCTCCTCACGCCCTCGCACAATGCAAGGTGCCGTGATTCCACTAAGGGACCCTTGAGGGCGGTCACCGAACCCGTACAAATGGGACCCTTGAGGGCGGTCACCGAACCCGTACACTTTGGCAACCCTTGGGGGCGGTCACCGGTACCCGTCAAATTGCTCGGGGCGATCTCCACAACCTAATTGGAGACCCCGACGCTTGCCCGGAGCTTTACACCACAATGATTGAGCTCCGAGCACCACCAAGACACCAAGCCGTCTAGGGTGCCAAGGCACCCAAGAGGAACAAGCTCTAGGGTGCCCAAACACCCAAGAGTAATAAGCTACTCAACTTCACAACTTCCACGTATCACCGTGGAGAACTCAAACCGATGCAACTAATGCAATGGCAAGAACACACGAAGTGGACAAGTCCCTCACTCCCAAATCCCACCAAAGCAACAAAAGCTATGGATGAATATGAGAGGAAGAACAAGGAGAACACCAAGAACTCCAAGATCTAGATCCAAGGGGTTCCCCTCACTTAGAGGAGAAAGTGATTGGTGGAAATGTGGATCTAGATCTCCTCTCTCTATTCCCTCAAGAACTAGCAAGAATCATTGGAGGGATTGAGAGTTAGGCAAGCTCAAGAAGGTCAACAATGGGGGGAGAAATGAGCTCCAAGGATAAGAAAACCGTTGGGGAAGAAGACCCCTTTTATAGGGCCACCCCAAATCCAACCGTTACCTGTCTCAGCCCGCACAGAGCGGTACTACCGCTCCACAGAGCGGTACTACCGCTCGGGCGGTAGTAATTCAAAAAGCAGCAGGCAACAACAAGAAACTGGAGCGGTAGTGCCGCACCAAGCGGTACTACCGCTCAACTTAAGCGGTACTACCGCTTAAGCTTTCGCAGGACAGAGGAAACAGAGGAAGTGGGGTAGCACTGGAACGGCAGTACCGCAACAAGCGGTACTACCGCTCCACTACCGCCCCACTACCGCTTAGGGAAAAATAACACCAGAAGAAAACACGGTAGTGCAGCGGTAGTAGGGGCGGTAGTACCGTGTCAAGCGGTACTACCGCTCCACTACCGCTTTACTACCGCTAAACGAAAAAGAATGCCAGTAGAAATCACGGTAGTGCAACGGTAGTAGGGGCGGTAGTACCGTGTCAAGCGGTACTACCGTGGTCCCGAGCGGTACTACCGCTTTGGTGACAGGTAAACTGCCCAGACAAACAATAAACCCTGAACTGCCATAACTTCTGCAAATGAGCTCCGAATTGAGCAAACTCAAGCTTGTTGGATAGAGGACGACAAATACTATCCAACAGCGACTGGTTATATTAAGAAGTGGCAGTAGAGAAAATACCAATGATATAGAGATGAGAAACCTCTATGAATGAAGAACCGGCATAAACTCCAACATCGAAAACATCATAGAAGATGCATATATGAACTCCGTTTTCGATGACCTCGAGCTTGTCATGAAGATGACCAAAAGCTCAAAGACTCACAAAGAGAAATACCAAACACAAACCAAGAAATATGATGCAAGGATGCAATGGTTTGAGCTCTCTACGAAGATATGATAAAGCTACTCACTTGAGAGCCCCCCTTGATAGTACGGCTATCGATCCTATAACCCGGTCTCCCAACTACTACCATGAGACCGGTAAAATAGAAAACCTATCAAGGGCAAACCTTTGCCTTGCGCAAAGTCCACTTGAGCTAGATGATGACGATCTTGACCTCCTCAAGTTGGACCACCTTTCTTGATTGCGCCGGCTCGATGAAGACTAGCTGATTGCTCCCCCATACTCCACTATGGGTGAGCCGCTCTTCGGCACATCTTCACAAGTCCATTATCACTTGAACTTGCACATTGCACACCGCATCTTGATGACGATCACCACTTGATGTCATCCTCCATGGGTTGAATGAGATCTTCCTCTTGACGCAAGCCCATGAAAACATACCTAACCCCACATAGAACTCTCACATAGAACATGGGTTAGTACACAAAGCGTAATGGACAATGCTTACCATACCATGAGATCACTTGATCTCGCTTGGTACATCTTCTACGCTTTGTGTGTTGATCAACTTGAATCACTCTTCGTATTTAGTCTTGATCAACATGACCAATCTTTGGATAAATCCTTGAATAGCACCTTGGTTAACACATATTCTTCTTCAAATCACCTTGAGACCAACAAATGGTCTACAAGCAAATCCTATGGACAAACCCTTCAAATATAACTCAAGGCAACCATTAGTCCATAGAGATTGTCATCAATTACCAAAACCAAACATGGGGGCAGCACATGTTCTTTCAACAAGGATATCATCAAAGTAGACAACAACACAAATGCCAATGAGTATTCGAAGAACATAATGCATGACACGCATAAATGTGCTAGGCGCTTGTGATAAGCCGAAAGGCATGACTAACCATTCATATAGGCCAAATTTGGTTTTAAAAGCCATTTTCCATTCGTCACCCTCTTGCATGCGAATTTGATAGTAGCCACTTTTAAGATCAATTTTTGAGAAAATAGTGGCACCGCTAAGCTCATCTAGCATGTCATCAAGGCATGGAATGGGGTGACAGTATCTAATGGTGATAGCATTAATTGGGCGGCAAATGGAACACATACGCCAACTACCATCTTTCTTAGGCACAATGATAATCGGAACCGCACATGGACTTAGGCTCTCGCGAACATACCCCTTTTCGAGAAGGTGTTGGACTTGACGTTGAATCTCTTTGGTATCGTCCTGGTTGACATGGTAGGGTGCCTTGTTCGGTAATGGTGCACCGGGAATGAGATCGATGCGGTGTTCGATTCTGTGAAGTGGAGGAAGTCCCGGAGGTAGCTCGACGGAAGACATCCGTGAATTCCTGTAATAAATGAGACAATACTAAAGGTAGATGGTGTGAAGCATTAGTCCTCACGACCTCATCTTTGCACACAAGTACAAAGTGAAGTACACTTGATGGGCTCTCACTCACTTCCCTCAAATCTCTTTTGGTGGCTAAAAGCACTAAGTTTTTCTTGTCTCTCATCGTGGAGTCGCTCATATTTGGCTTGTGGCGCTCACTCTCTTTTAGGTGGGTCACTCTCTCACTATTCTCTCCATGATGATTTGAAGCTTGCTTGTCGACGATCACTTGACTTGGCGACATGGGTCGAAGAACGTACTCCTTGCCCTTCATCTTGAAGCTATAGTGATTGGCCCTTCCATTGTGGATGACGCCGCGGTCGAATTGCCAAGGTCTTCCTAAGAGTAGATGGCACACGGACATTGGTACCACATCACACTCCAAGGTGTCTTTGTATGCTCCAATCTGGAAGGACACTTGGATGGTGTGCTCCACTTGAATGGTGCCGGAGTCACTTAGCCATTGAACCTTGTAGGGGCAAGGGTGCTTCTTCTTGAGCAATTGTAGCTTGGAACAAAGTTCTTCACTTGCCAAGTTGTGGCAACTTCCGCCGTCGATGATCACCTTGACGGATCGTCCTTGGATGCCCGCTTTGGTATGGAAGATGTGGCAACGTTGGTCTTCATCTTGTTGTTGTTGAAGTGTCAATATCTTGGAGACAACGAGAGCGGGGCTTGAGTTGTTGTCGCAAAAGATGTGCGCATCTTCATCTTCATTCACTTGTCGGTGCATGGCCACGTGTTCCAAGGCTTCCATTTTTTCATCGCTCATGGAGTCGTAGGTGCCGTCATCATTGGCAATCATGGTGCACCGTGTGGGGCACTCAAATGTCTTGTGGCCTGGGCCCTTGCAAGTGAAACATTGGATGGAACTTGTCTTGGCGGTAGCATCCGTTGTAGGAGTTGATGACGAAGCTCTTGGCTTGTAGTTGCTTGTAGGAGGATGACTCGAAGATGTCGTAGGTAGCTTGGAGCTTGACTTGTCACCGGTAGTGGGTATAGCTCGAGTAGTAGTTGTAGGTGTCGTAGTTGTAGAAGTTTGAGCATAGGAGCCGTAGTTCTTGGAAGAGTACTTGGAGTACTTGTAGTCATCTTGCACTTGACGCTCCGCTTTGGTTGCTTGGTGCACTAGCTCGAGGAGGTTGGAGTATGGTTGGAAATCCGTGATTTTCTTGATTGGATGGTTGAGGCCATTCAAGAAACATGCCATAGTTTGCTTCTCGTCTTCCTTGACATTGGCTCATATCATTGCAATCTCCATTTGTTGGTAGTAGTCCTCAATTGACTTGGTGCCTTGCTCGAGGAGTTGTAACTTCTTGAAGTGTTCACGACTATAGTAGGTAGGCACGAAACGAGCTCTCATGACTTCCTTCATTTGGTTCCAAGTCGTGATGGGTGGGTCGCCCTTCTCTCGGCGCCACTCGATGACTTGTTCCCACCAAATGAGAACATAATCTTGAAACTCAAGGGAGGCCATGGCAATCTTCTTTTCCTCTTCATAGTTGTAAAGACGGAATATCTTGTCAACCTTGAGTGCCCATGAGAGGTAGTCTTCGGGGTCGTTGCTACCGGAGAACTTAGGCATGTTGAACTTGAGCTTGCCGTAGCATTGCTCCTCATTGTGTTGAAGGCGATGGCGATGTCGCTCTTGTCTGGGAGGAGGGTCTTCAACCTCTTGGTCCTCTTGCTCCGCTTCATTATCTTGTCATTTAGGGCGAGGGATTCGTGCCCGATTCCTCTGTTCTTGGCGCTCTTCAAGACGCGCGGCTTCATCTTGTCGCTCTTGCCGGAGTGCTTCTTCTTCTTCTTCGCGCACGCGTCGATTGCGCTCTTGTACAGCGCGAGTAGCTTCACGTAGAGCTCGTTGCGCTTCACGCACTTGTTCCTCGCAGCATTGTTGTTCTTGTCGAAGTGCGTCACCGTCTCGCTCTTCTTGGCATTCGCGTTGTCGAGCTTGCTCTTGGTCCATGGCATCTTGTTCTTGGCGATGATGTCATTCGCGCTCCCGAAGGCGGTCTTGCAAACCATTGCCATGGAACGGATTTTGTGAAGCTTGATGATCTTGGTCGTCTCGAAGATGAGAACGAGGGCGTGAAAGACTTGCATCAGAAGAGGTGTCCGAAGAGTGTCGGCTTGAGTGGTGCCGTCTTGATGAAGAAGATGTGGAAGAAGCGCGGTTGACCATCATGGCATGGAACTCTTCCATTTGTGATGATAGCTTAGCATCAAGGTAGTCACGGGTCCTTGCTTTGTATTGGCTCAAGTCGGTGGCGAATTGTTCGATGCGGTCGCCCAAAGCTTCATTCTCTTGATGCAAAGCTCGTTGAACGCCGAAGATTTGAACCTTATTGACGTAGTCGTTTGGTGCATCTTGCTCGTCGAAGAGTGGGTTAGTAGAAGTGCTTGGCCTATCCATCATGCTCGAGCAAATGTGAGTGGAAGAAAGAGAAGAACTAGACCAAATTTACCTTTTCCAATGTTAAAGATGGATCAATGATCACCCAATATGGTATTATGGAAGTAGGACAATTGGTACCGGATCTTGTCAATCTCACACCTACACAATAAAGCTTTTGGAGGAGCTCGGTGAGGATAAGTGGCACAAAATTGATGCAATTTTTAGTAAGATATCAATAATGTTGAGAATGATTCACAAAGTCGCAAATGAAACAAGTAGATCAATAGCAATTAATGGTTCATGGAAACACACACACAGATAGATAAGTGAGGTCATGCAACCAAGGAATGAGCACAAAATGTGGAATCCACGGAAAACGCTCGTGTTGCACAACACTAGAAAGACGTACTCGATTGCTCAGAGGGCAGATACGAAACTTGTGCACAACCTATGAGAGACAAAATGTATCGACTTTCTATCCCAAGTATGCTATGTATGTATGGTTCCCGGTGAACTAGCACACAATGATCGAAGATGATCAATGATGTCAATTTGCTATGCAATGCTGCGATGCTATGGCTATTGCTTACAAGCTCTTTGTTTTTGTTTTTGCTTAAAAGCTTTTCGTTATTTTTCCTTGTACGTTTACTTTGGCCACTATGCGAAATGATTGAACCAAGATAGCAATTATGTATATGCGGGAACACTTGATGACACAAGAGATGATACGATTATATATGCACGCAATGAAAGCTATGGGGAATATGTATCACTAAAGTGCACAAGTAGCGTTACCCGGCAATACTCAAATGGCTAGTCTCGTAGGCAAGTGACGCAAAAGATGGCATCGGGGTGAACAATGCAATGACAAGGAAGTGGACAAAGATGTCGTCGAAGTTACTGTCCCTGCTTACGGTCGTGGTGTCAAAGGATGGTGTGGTCGTTGTCGATGTCGATTCCGTGGCGATGATGAGTGGCGGTGGGGGTCGATGTCGAACCACTCCTAAGTAGCCAAAATACCATAGGAAACAGAAATCCGCAACTCAAAATCTCAAACACCTCGTGGGTCAAATGGTTGTAGCGGAAGTTGTGGTGGTGCAGTAGAAGCTCAGTGGGGTTGCGGGAGTACAATGGAGGATGTTCCCTAGAAGGGGTCTTGAATCTACTAGGGGATCTTCTCACATGGAGGTCTTGATCTCCACGGGAGAGGGTAGTGGTGATGGAAATATGCCCTAGAGGCAATAATAAAGTTGTTATTATTTTATATTTCCTTGTTCATGATAAAGGTTTATTATTCATGCTAGAATTGTATTGACCGGAAACTTAAATACATGTGTGAATACATAAACAAATGCCGTGTCCCTAGTGAGCCTCTACTAGACTAGCTCGTTGATCAAAGATGGTTAAGGTTTCCTAACCATAGACATGAGTTGTCATTTGATAATGGGATCACATCATTAGGAGAATGATGTGATGGACAAGACCCATCCGTTAGCTTAGCATATGATCGTTCTGTTTATTGCTACTGCTTTCTTGAATGTCAAATACATGTTCCTCAGACCATGAGATCATGCAACTCCCGGATACCGGAGGAATACCTTGTGTGCTATCAAACGTCACAACGTAACTGGGTGATCATAAAGATGCTCTACAGGTATCTCCGAAGGTGTCCGTTGAGTTGGCATGGATCGAGACTGGGATTTGTCACTCCGTGTTTCGGAGAGGTATCTTTGGGCCCTCTCGGTAATGCACATCATAAGAAGCTTGCAAGCAAAGTGACTAAGGAGTTAGTTACGGGATGATGTATTACGGAACGAGTAAAGAGACTTGCCGGTAACGAGATTGAACTAGGTATGGAGATACCGACGATCGAATCTTGGGCAAGTAACATACCGACGGACAAAGGGAATTACGTATGTTGTCACTGCGGTTCGACCGATAGGATCTTCGTGGAATATGTAGGAACCAATATGGGCATCTAGGTTCCGCTATTGGTTATTGACCGAAGAGGCGTCTCGGTCATGTCTACATCATTTCCGAACCCGTAGGGTCCGCACGCTTAACGTTCGTTGACGATATAGTATTATATGAGTTATGTGAATTGGTAACCGAATGTTGTTCGGAGTCTCGGATTAGATACCGGACGTCACTAGGAGTCTCGGAATGGTCGAGAGGTAAAGATTTATATATGGGAAGTCATATTTTGGGTTCCGGAAAAAGGTGCAGTTTTTTTCGGTATTGTACCGGGAAGCTTCCAGAAGGTTCCGGAGGATTCCGGAGGGGTCCGAAAGTCCACAAGTGGGTCCACCACGTCCCAAGGGCTGGCATGGGCTAAGGGGAGGCTCCCTGGCCTTATTGGGCCAGGCGCACCAAGTCCTCAAAAGCCCACGCAGCTAGGGAAGGAAAAAGGGAGAGTCCTAGTAGGCATAGGATTGGACTTTGGAGTCCAAGTCCACGTGTGTACTATTCATGGTTACTGTTCACGTGGCACTATTCCTTCTACTCCAAGCCCCTACACATATATAAATAGAGGAGAGGGGGCGCCAAAAAGGAGACACAACATTGTCTTAGCCGTGTGCGGCGCCCCCCTCCACAGTTTCGTCCCTCGGTCATATTTTCATAGTGCTTAGGCGAAGCCCTGCAGAGATAGTATCACCATCACCGTCACCACGCCGTCGTGCTGCCGGAACTCATCCACTACCTTGCCATCTTGCTGGATCAAGAAGTCGAGGACGTCACCGAGCTGAACGTGTGCTGAACGCGGAGCTGCCGTACGTTCGGTACTCGGTCGGTTGGATCGTGAAGTTGTTCGACGACATCAACCGCGTTGTTCTAACGCTTCCGCTTACGGTCTACGAGGGTACGTAGACACACTCCCCCTCTCGTAGCTATGCATCTCCATGGATAGATCTTGCGTGTGCGTAGAAATTTTTTTGTTTTCCATGCAACGTTCCCCAACAGTGGCATCATGAGCCAGGTCTATGCGTAGATGATATGCACGAATAGAACACAAAGAGTTGTGGGCGGTGATCGTCATACTGCTTACCACCAACGTCTTATTTTGATTCGGCAGTATTGTAAGATGAAGCGGCCCGGACCAACCTTACATGTCCACGTACATGAGACCGGTTCCACCGACAGACATGCAACTTGTTTTGCATAAAGGTGGCTGGCGGGTGTCTGTTTATCCTTCTTTAGTTGAATCGAATTTGACTGCGGCCGGTCCTTGTTGAAGGTTAAAACAGCAAACTTGATAAATCACCGTTGTGGTTTTGTGCCGTAGGTAAGAACGGTTCTTGCTAGAAGCCCGTAGCAGCCACGTAAAACTTGCAACAACAAAGTAGAGGACGTCTAACTTGTTTTTGCAGGGTATGCTGTGATGTGATATGGTCAAGACATGATGTGATATACGTTGTTGTATGAGATGATCATGTTTTGTAATTTATCGGCAACCGGCAGGAGCCTTATGGTTGTCTCTTTATTGTATGAAATGCAAGCGCCATGTAATTGCTTTACTTTATCGCTATGCGTTAGCAATAGTTGTAGAAGCAATAGTTGGCGAGACAACCACGACGCAACGATGGAGATCAAGGTGTTGAGCCGGTGACGATGGAGATCATGACGATGCTTTGGAGATGGAGATCAAAAGCACAAGATGATGGCCATATCATGTCACATATTTTGATTGCATGTGATGTTTATCCTTTATGCATCTTATTTTGCTTAGAACGACGGTAGCATTATAACATGATCCCTTCACTAAATTTCAAGATAAAAGTGTTCTCCCCGAGTATGCACCATTGCTAAAGTTCGTCGTTTCGAAGAACCTCGTGATGATCGGGTGTGATAGATTCTACGTTCACATACAACGGGTGTAAGCCAGTTTTACACAAGCAGAATACTTGGGTTAAACTTGACGAGCCTAGCATGTACAGACATGGTATCGGAGCACTGGAGACCAAAAGGTCGAACATGAGTCATATAGTAGATATGATCAACATGGAGATGTTCACCATTGATGACTATCCCATCTCACGTGATGATCGGACATGGGCTAATTGATTTGGATCATGCATCACTTAGTTAACTTGAGGGATGTTAATTTAAGTGGGAGTTCATTAGTAATTTGATTAATTGAACTTAATTTATCATGAACTTAGTCTTGATAGTTTTTGCATATCTATGTTGTAGATAAATGGCCCGTGCTACTGTTCCGTTGAATTTTAATGCGTTCCTAGAGAAAGCTAAGTTGAAAGATGATGGTAGCAACTACACGGACTGGGTCCATAACTTGAGGATTATCCTCATTGCTGCACAGAAGAATTATGTCCTTGATGCACCGCTAGGTGATGGACCTGCTGCAGGAGCTGCTGCAGACGTTGTGAACGCCTGGCAGGCTCGATCTGATGACTACTCGATAGTTCAGTGTGCCATGCTCTACGGCTTAGAACCGGGACTACAAAAGCGTTTTGAACGCCACAGAGCATATGAGATGTTCCAAGAGCTGAAATTGATATTTCAAGCTAATGCCCGGGTTGAGAGATATGAAGTCTCCAACAAGTTCTTCAGCTGTAAGATGGAGGAGAACAGTTCTGTCAGTGAACACATACTCAGAATGTCTGGGTACCACAACCACTTGACTCAGCTGGGAATTGATCTTCCGGTTGAGAGTGTTATTGACAGAGTTCTTCAGTCACTGCCACCAAGCTATAAAGGCTTCGTGATGAACTATAATATGCAAGGAATGGAGAAGACAATTCCCGAGCTCTTCGCGATGCTGAAATCAGCGGAGGTAGAAATCAAGAAGGAGCATCAAGTGTTGATGGTTAACAAGACCACTAGTTTCAAGAAAAAGGGCAAGGGAAAGAAGGGGAACTTCAAGAAGAACGTCAAGCAAGTTGCCGCTCCCACGAAGAAACCCAAAGCTGGACCCAGGCCTGAAACAAAGTGCTTTTACTGCAAAGGGACTGGTCACTGGAAGCGGAACTGCCCCAAGTATTTGGCGGATAAGAAAGATGGCAGAGTGAGCAAAGGTATATTTGATATACATGTTATTGATGTGTTCCTCACTAATGCTCGCAGTAGCGCTTGGGTATTTGATACTGGTTCGGTTGCTCATTTTTGTAACTCGAAACAGGAGCTACGGAATAAGCGAAGATTGGCTAAGGACGAGGTGACGATGCGCGTCGGGAATGGTTCCAAGGTTGATGTGATCACCGTCGGCACGCTACCTCTACATCTACCTTCGGGATTAGTTTTAGACCTCAATAATTGTTATTTGGTGCCAGCGTTGAGCATGAACATTATATCTGGATCTTGTTTATTGCGAGACGGTTATTCATTTAAGTCAGAGAATAATGGTTGTTCTATTTATATGAGTAACATCTTTTCTGGTCACGCACCTTTTGTGAATGGTCTATTCTTGTTGAATCTCGATCGTAGTGATACACATATTCATAATATTGATGCCAAAAGATGCAAAGTTGATAATGATAGTGCAACATACTTGTGGCACTGCCGTTTAGGTCATATTTGTGTAAAGCGCATGAAGAAACTCCATGCGGATGGACTTTTGGAATCTCTTGATTATGAATCATTTGATACTTGCGAACCATGCCTCATGGGCAAGATGACTAAAACTCCATTCTCCGGAACAATGGAGCGAGCTACTGATTTGTTGGAAATAATACATACCGATGTATGCGGTCCGATGAATGTTGAAGCACGCGGCGGGTATCGTTATTTTCTAACCTTCACAGATGATTTGAGTAGATATGGGTATATCTACTTGATGAAACACAAGTCTGAAACATTTGAAAAGTTCAAAGAATTTAAGAGTGAAGTAGAGAATCATCGTAACAAGAAAATAAAGTTTCTACGATCTGATCGCGGAGGCGAATATTTGAGTTACGAGTTTGGCCTTCATTTAAGAAAATGTGGAATTGTTTCACAACTCACGCCACCTGGAACACCACAGCGTAGTGGTGTGTCCGAACGTCGTAACCATACTTTATTGGATATGGTGCGTTCTATGATGTCTCTTGCCGATTTGCCACTATCATTTTGGGGTTATGCATTAGAGACAGTTGCATTCACGTTAAATAGGGACCGTCTAAATCCGTTGAGACGACACCGTATGAACTATGGTTTGGCAAGAAACCTAAGCTGTCGTTTCTTAAAGTTTGGGGATGCGATGCTTATGTGAAAATCTTCAACCTAATAAGCTGAAACCCAAAGCGGAGAAGTGCGTCTTCATAGGATACCCTAAAGAAACAATTGGGTACACCTTCTACCACAGATCCGAAGGCAAGGTCTTTGTTGCCAAGAATGGGTCCTTTCTAGAGAAGGAGTTTCTCTCGAAAGAAGTGAGTGGGAGGAAAGTAGAACTTGATGAGGTAATTGTACCTTCTCTCGAATTGGAAAATAGCTCATCAGAGAAAACCGTTCCCGTGATGCCTACACCAATAAGAGAGGAAGATAATGATAAAGATCATGAAACTTCAGATCAAGTTACTACTGAACTTCGTAGGTCGACCAGAGTACGTTCCGCACCAGAGTGGTACGGTAATCCTGTTCTGGAAGTTATGTTGTTAGACAACGGCGAACCTACGAACTATGAAGAAGCTATGATGAGCCCGGATTCCGACAAATGGTTTGAGGCCATGAAATCTGAGATAGGATCCATGTATGAGAACAAAGTGTGAACTTTGGTGGACTTGCCCGATAATCGGCAAGCCATTGAGAATAAATGGATTTTTAAGAGGAAGACAGATGCTGATGGTAATATCACTGTCTACAAAGCTCGACTTGTCGCGAAAGGTTTTCGACAAGTTCAAGGGGTTGACTACGATGAGACTTTCTCACCCGTAGCGATGCTTAAGTCTGTCCGAATCATGTTAGCAATTGCCGCATTTTATGATTATGAAATCTGGCAAATGGATGTCAAAAATGCATTCCTTAATGGTTTTCTCAAAGAAGAGTTGTATATGATGCAACCAGAAGGTTTTGTCGATCCTAAGGGTGCTAACAAAGTGTGCAAGCTCCAGCGATCCATTTATGGACTGGTGCAAGCATCTCGGAGTTGGAATATATGCTTTGATGAGGTGATCAAAGCATATGGTTTTGTACAGACTTACGGTGAAGCCTGTATTTACAAGAAAGTGAGTGGGAGCTCTGTAGCATTTCTAATATTATATGTGGATGACATATTGTTGATTGGAAATGATATAGAATTTCTGGATGGCATAAAGGGATACTTGAATAAGAATTTTTCAATGAAAGACCTCGGTGAAGCTGCTTATATATTGGGCATCAAGATCTATAGGGATAGATCAAGACGCTTGATAGGACTTTCACAAAGCACATACCTTGACAAAGTTTTGAAGAAGTTCAAAATGGATCAGTCAAATAAAGGGTTCTTGCCTGTCTTGCAAGGTGTGAAGTTGAGTCAGACTCAATGCCCGACCACGGCAGAAGATATAGAGAAAATGAAAGTCATTCCCTATGCCTCAGCCATAGGTTCTATTATGTATGCCATGCTGTGTACCAGACCTGATGTGTGCCTTGCCATAAGTTTGGCAGGGAGGTACCAGAGTAATCCAGGAGTGGATCACTGGACAGCGGTCAAGAATATCCTGAAGTACCTGAAAAGGACCAAGGACATGTTTCTCGTTTATGGAGGTGACGAAGAGCTAGTCGTAAAGGGTTACGTCGATGCAAGCTTCGACACTGATCCGGATGACTCTAAGTCACAAACCGGATACGTATTTATATTAAATGGTGGAACTGTCAGTTGGTGCAGTTCCAAGCAGAGCGTCGTGGCGGGATCTACGTGTGAAGCGGAATACATAGCTGCTTCGGAAGCAGCACATGAAGGAGTCTGGATGAAAGAGTTCATATCCGATCTAGGTGTAATACCTAGTGCATCGGGTCCAATGACAATCTTTTGTGACAACACTGGAGCAATTGCCATAGCCAAGGAGCCCAGGTTTCACAAGAAGACCAAACACATCAAGAGACGCTTCAACTCCAGTCGTGCTTAGCGTGACGTACGGGATCTCATCCGGGACTCCGAACAACATTCGGTTACCAATTCACATAACTCATATAACACTATATCATCAACAAACGTTTAAGCGTGCGGACCCTACGGGTTCGGGAATGATGTAGACATGACCGAGACGCCTCTCCGGTCAATAACCAATAGCGGAACCTGGATGCCCATATTGGTTCCTACATATTCCATGAAGATCTTATCGGTCGAACCGCAATGACAACATACGTAATTCCATTTGTCCGTCGGTATGTTACTTGCCCAAGATTCGATCTTCGGTATCTCCATACCTAGTTCAATCTCGTTACCGGCAAGTCTCTTTACTCGTTCCGTAATACATCATCCCGTAACTAACTCCTTAGTCACTTTGCTTGCAAGCTTCTTATGATGTGCATTACCAAGAGGGCCCAGAGATACCTCTCCGAAACACGGAGTGACAAATCCCAGTCTCGATCCATGCCAAATCAGATCGTAGAAACTTTATTTTCTTGTTACGATGATTCTCTACTTCACTCTTAAATTCTTTGAACTTTTCAAATGTTTGAGACTTGTGTTTCATCAAGTAGATATACCCATATCTACTCAAATCATCTGTGAAGGTTAGAAAATAACGATACCCGCCGCGTGCTTCAACATTCATCGGACCGCATACATCGGTATGTATTATTTCCAACAAATCAGTAGCTCGCTCCATTGTTCCGGAGAACGGAGTTTTAGTCATCTTGCCCATGAGGCATGGTTCGCAAGTATCAAATGATTCATAATCAAGAGATTCCAAAAGTCCATCCGCATGGAGTTTCTTCATGCGCTTTACACCAATATGACCTAAACGGCAGTGCCACAAGTATGTTGCACTATCATTATCAACTTTGCATCTTTTGGCATCAATATTATGAATATGTGTATCACTACGATCGAGATTCAACAAGAATAGACCATTCACAAAAGGTGCGTGACCATAAAAGATGTTACTCATATAAATAGAACAACCATTATTCTCTGACTTAAATGAATAACCGTCTCGCAATAAACAAGATCCAGATATAATGTTCATGCTCAACGCTGGCACCAAATAACAATTATTGAGGTCTAAAACTAATCCCGAAGGTAGATGTAGAGGTAGCGTGCCGACGGCGATCACATCAACCTTGGAACCATTCCCGACGCGCATCGTCACCTCGTCCTTAGCCAATCTTCGCTTATTCCGTAGCTCATGTTTTGAGTTACAAATATGAGCAACCGAACCAGTATCAAATACCCAGGTGCTACTGCGAGCATTAGTGAGGAACACATCAATAACATGTACATCAAATATACCTTTGCTCACTTTGCCATCTTTCTTATCCGCCAAATACTTGGGGCAGTTCCGCTTCCAGTGACCAGTCCCTTTGCAGTAAAAGCACATTGTTTCAGGCCTAGGTCCAGCTTTGGGTTTCTTTGTGGGAGCGGCAACTTGCTTGACGTTCTTCTTGAAGTTCCCCTTCTTTACCTTGCCCCTTTTCTTGAAACTAGTGGTCTTGTTAACCATCAACACTTGATGCTCCTTCTTGATTTCTACCTCCGCTGATTTCAGCATCGCGAAGAGCTCGGGAATTGTCTTCTCCATTCCTTGCATATTATAGTTCATCACGAAGCCTTTATAGCTTGGTGGCAGTGACTGAAGAACTCTATCAATAACACTCTCAACCGGAAGATCAATTCCCAGCTGAGTCAACTGGTTGTGGTACCCAGACATTCTGAGTATGTGTTCACTGACAGAACTGTTCTCCTCCATCTTACAGCTGAAGAACTTGTTGGAGACTTCATATCTCTCAACCCGGGCATTAACTTGAAATATCAATTTCAGCTCTTGGAACATCTCATATGCTCCGTGGCGTTCAAAACGCTTTTGTAGTCCCGGTTCTAAGCCGTAGAGCATGGCACATTGAACTATCGAGTAGTCATCAGATCGAGCCTGCCAGGCGTTCACAACGTCTGCAGCAGCTCCTGCAGCAGGTCCATCACCTAGCGGTGCATCAAGGACATAATTCTTCTGTGCAGCAATGAGGATAATCCTCAAGTTACGGACCCAGTCCGTGTAGTTGCTACCATCATCTTTCAACTTAGCTTTCTCTAGGAACGCATTAAAAATTCAACGGAACGGTAGCACGGGCCATTTATCTACAACATAGATATGCAAAAACTATCAAGACTAAGTTCATGATAAATTAAGTTCAATTAATCAAATTACTAATGAACTCCCACTTAAAATAACATCCCTCAAGTTAACTAAGTGATACATGATCCAAATCAACTAGCCCATGTCCGATCATCACGTGAGATGGGATAGTCATCAATGGTGAACATCTCCATGTTGATCATATCTACTATATGACTCATGTTCGTCCTTTCGGTCTCCAGTGCTCCGATACCATGTCTGTACATGCTAGGCTCGTCAAGTTTAACCCAAGTATTCTGCTTGTGTAAAACTGGCTTACACCCGTTGTATGTGAACGTAGAATCTATCACACCCGATCATCACGAGGTGCTTCGAAACGACGAACTTTAGCAATGGTGCATACTCGGGGAGAACACTTTTATCTTGAAATTTAGTGAAGGGATCATGTTATAATGCTACCGTCGTTCTAAGCAAAATAAGATGCATAAAGGATAAACATCACATGCAATCAAAATATGTGACATGATATGGCCATCATCTTGTGCTTTTGATCTCCATCTCCAAAGCATCGTCATGATCTCCATCGTCACCGGCTCGACACCTTGATCTCCATCGTTGCGTCGTGGTTGTCTCGCCAACTATTGCTTCTACAACTATTGCTAACGCATAGCGATAAAGTAAAGCAATTACATGGCGCTTGCATTTCATACAATAAAGAGACAACCATAAGGCTCCTGCCGGTTGCCGATAAATTACAAAACATGATCATCTCATACAACAACGTATATCACATCATGTCTTGACCATATCACATCACAGCATACCCTGCAAAAACAAGTTAGACGTCCTCTACTTTGTTGTTGCAAGTTTTACGTGGCTGCTACGGGCTTCTAGCAAGAACCGTTCTTACCTACGGCACAAAACCACAACGGTGATTTATCAAGTTTGCTGTTTTAACCTTCAACAAGGACCGGCCGCTGTCAAATTCGATTCAACTAAAGAAGGATAAACAGACACCCGCCAGCCACCTTTATGCAAAACAAGTTGCATGTCTGTCGGTGGAACCGGTCTCATGTACGTGGACATGTAAGGTTGGTCCGGGCCGCTTCATCTTACAATACTGCCGAATCAAAATAAGACGTTGGTGGTAAGCAGTATGACGATCACCGCCCACAACTCTTTGTGTTCTATTCGTGCATATCATCTACGCATAGACCTGGCTCATGATGCCACTGTTGGGGAACGTTGCATGGAAAACAAAAAAAATTCTACGCACACGCAAGATCTATCCATGGAGATGCATAGCTACGAGAGGGGGAGTGTGTCTACGTACCCTCGTAGACCGTAAGCGGAAGCGTTAGAACAACGCGGTTGATGTCGTCGAACAACTTCACGATCCAACCGACCGAGTACCAAACGTACGGCACCTCCGCGTTCAGCACATGTTCAGCTCGGTGACATCCTCGACTTCTTGATCTAGCAAGACGGTGAGGTAGTGGATGAGTTCCGGCAGCACGACGGCATGGTGACGGTGATGGTGATGCTATCTCCGTAGGGCTTCGCCTAAGCACTACGAAAATATGACCGAGGGACGGAACTGTGGAGGGGGGCGCCACACACGGCTAAGACAATGGTGTGTCTCCTTTGTGGCGCCCCTCTCCTCTATTTATATATGTGTAGGGGCTTGGAGTAGAAGGAATAGTGCCACATGAACAGTTACCGTGAATAGTACACACGTGGACTTGGACTCCAAAGTCCAATCCTATTCCTACTAGGACTCTCCCTTTTTCCTTCCCTAGCTGCGTGGGCTTTTGAGGACTTGGTGCGCCTGGCCCAATAAAGCCAGGGCGCCTCCCCTTAGCCCATGCCAGCCCTTGGGACGTGGTGGACCCACTTGTGGACTTCCGGACCCCTCCGGAATCCTCCGGAACCTTCTGGAAGCTTCCCGGTACAATACCGAAAAAAACTGCACCTTTTTCCGGAACCCAAAATATGACTTCCCATATATAAATCTTTACCTCTCGACCATTCCGAGACTCCTCGTGACGTCCGGGATCTCATCCGGGACTCCGAACAACATTCGGTTACCAATTCACATAACTCATATAACACTATATCGTCAACGAACGTTAAGCGTGCGGACCCTACGGGTTCGGGAATGATGTAGACATGACCGAGATGCCTCTTCGGTCAATAACCAATAGCGGAACCTGGATGCCCATATTGGTTCCTACATATTCCACGAAGATCTTATCGGTCGAACCGCAATGACAACATACGTAATTCCCTTTGTCCGTCGGTATGTTACTTGCCCGAGGTTCGATCGTCGGTATCTCCATACCTAGTTCAATCTCGTTACCGACAAGTCTCTTTACTCGTTTCGTAATACATCATCCCATAACTAACTCCTTAGTCACTTTGCTTGCAAGCTTCTTATGATGTGCATTACCGAGAGGGCCCAGAGATACCTCTCCGAAACACGGAGTGACAAATCCCAGTCTCGATCCATGACAACTCAACGGACACCTTCGGAGATACCTGTAGAGCATCTTTATGATCACCCAGTTACGTTGTGACGTTTTATAGCACACAAGGTATTCCTCCGGTATCCGGGAGTTGCATGATCTCATGGTCTGAGGAACATGTATTTGACATTCAAGAAAGTAGCAGCAATAAACAGAACGATCATATGCTAAGCTAACGGATGGGTCTTTTCCATCACATCATTCTCCTAATGATGTGATCCCGTTATCAAATGACAACTCATGTCTATGGTTAGGAAACCTTAACCATCTTTGATCAACGAGCTAGTCTAGTAGAGGCTCACTAGGGACACAGTATTTGTTTATGTATTCACACATGTATTTAAGTTTCCGGTCAATACAATTCTAGCATGAATAATAAACCTTTATCATGAACAAGGAAATATAAAATAATAACAACTTTATTATTGCCTCTAGGGCATATTTCCATCAGTCTCCCACTTGCACTAGAGTCAATAATCTAGATTACATAGTAATGAATCTAACACCCATGGAGTCTTGGTGCTGATCATGTTTTGCTCATGGAAGAGGCTTAGTCAACGGGTCTGCCACATTCAGACCCGTGTGTACTTTGCAAATTTCTATGTCTCCATCCTTGACATATTCACGAATGGAGTTGAAGCGTCTCTTGATGTGTTTGGTCTTCTTGTGAAACCTGGGCTCCTTGGCTATGGCAATTGCTCCAGTGTTGTCACAAAAGATTGTCATTGGACCCGATGCACTAGGTATTACACCTAGATCGGATATGAACTCCTTCATCCAAACTCCTTCATGTGCTGCTTCCGAAGCAACTATGTATTCCGCTTCACACGTAGATCCCGCCACGACGCTCTGCTTGGAACTGCACAAACTGACAGCTCCACCATTTAATATAAATACATATCCGGTTTGTGACTTAGAGTCATACGGATCAGTGTCGAAGCTTGCATCGACGTAACCCTTTACGACTAGCTCTTCGTCACCTCCATAAACGAGAAACATGTCCTTGGTCCTTTTCAGGTACTTCAGGATATTCTTGACCGCTGTCCAGTGATCCACTCCTGGATTACTCTGGTACCTCCCTGCCAAACTTATGGCAAGGCTTACATCAGGTCTGGTACACAGCATGGCATACATAATAGAACCTATGGCTGAGGCATAGGGAATGACTTTCATTTTCTCTATATCTTCTGCCGTGGTCGGGCATTGAGTCTGACTCAACTTCACACCTTGCAAGACAGGCAAGAACCCTTTATTTGACTGATCCATTTTGAACTTCTTCAAAACTTTGTCAAGGTATGTGCTTTGTGAAAGTCCTATCAAGCGTCTTGATCTATCCCTATAGATCTTGATGCCCAATATATAAGCAGCTTCACCGAGGTCTTTCATTGAAAAATTCTTATTCAAGTATCCCTTTATGCCATCCAGAAATTCTATATCATTTCCAATCAACAATATGTCATCCACATATAATATTAGAAATGCTACAGAGCTCCCACTCACTTTCTTGTAAATACAGGCTTCACCGTAAGTCTGTACAAAACCATATGCTTTGATCACCTCATCAAAGCATATATTCCAACTCCGAGATGCTTGCACCAGTCCATAAATGGATCGCTGGAGCTTGCACACTTTGTTAGCACCCTTAGGATCGACAAAACCTTCTGGTTGCATCATATACAACTCTTCTTTGAGAAAACCATTAAGGAATGCATTTTTGACATCCATTTGCCAGATTTCATAATCATAAAATGCGGCAATTGCTAACATGATTCGGACAGACTTAAGCATCGCTACGGGTGAGAAAGTCTCATCGTAGTCAACCCCTTGAACTTGTCGAAAACCTTTCGCGACAAGTCGAGCTTTGTAGACAGTGATATTACCATCAGCATCTGTCTTCCTCTTAAAAATCCATTTATTCTCAATGGCTTGCCGATTATCGGGCAAGTCCACCAAAGTTCACACTTTGTTCTCATACATGGATCCTATCTCAGATTTCATGGCCTCAAACCATTTGTCGGAATCCGGGCTCATCATAGCTTCTTCATAGTTCGTAGGTTCGCCGTTGTCTAACAACATAACTTCCAGAACAGGATTACCGTACCACTCTGGTGCGGAACGTACTCTGGTCGACCTACGAAGTTCAGTAGTAACTTGATCTGAAGTTTCATGATCTTTATCATTATCTTCCTCTCTTATTGGTGTAGGCATCACGGGAACGGTTTTCTCTGATGAGCTATTTTCCAATTCGAGAGAAGGTACAATTACCTCATCAAGTTCTACTTTCCTCCCACTCACTTCTTTCGAGAGAAACTCCTTCTCTAGAAAGGACCCATTCTTGGCAACAAAGACCTTGCCTTCGGATCTGTGGTAGAAGGTGTACCCAATTGTTTCTTTAGGGTATCCTATGAAGACGCACTTCTCCGCTTTGGGTTTCAGCTTATTAGGTTGAAGATTTTCACATAAGCATCGCATCCCCAAACTTTAAGAAACGACAGCTTAGGTTTCTTGCCAAACCATAGTTCATACGGTGTCGTCTCAACGGATTTAGACGGTCCCTATTTAACGTGAATGCAACTGTCTCTAATGCATAACCCCAAAATGATAGTGGCAAATCGGCAAGAGACATCATAGAACGCACCATATCCAATAAAGTACGGTTACGACGTTCGGACACACCACTACGCTGTGGTGTTCCAGGTGGCGTGAGTTGTGAAACAATTCCACATTTTCTTAAATGAAGGCCAAACTCGTAACTCAAATATTCGCCTCCGCGATCAGATCGTAGAAACTTTATTTTCTTGTTACGATGATTCTCTACTTCACTCTTAAATTCTTTGAACTTTTCAAATGTTTCAGACTTGTGTTTCATCAAGTAGATATACCCATATCTACTCAAATCATCTGTGAAGGTTAGAAAATAACGATACCCGCCGCGTGCTTCAACATTCATCGGACCGCATACATCGGTATGTATTATTTCCAACAAATCAGTAGCTCGCTCCATTGTTCCGGAGAATGGAGTTTTAGTCATCTTGCCCATGAGGCATGGTTCGCAAGTATCAAATGATTCATAATCAAGAGATTCCAAAAGTCCATCCGCATGGAGTTTCTTCATGCGCTTTACACAAATATGACCTAAACGGCAGTGCCACAAGTATGTTGCACTATCATTATCAACTTTGCATCTTTTGGCATCAATATTATGAATATGTGTATCACTACGATCGAGATTCAACAAGAATAGACCATTCACAAAAGGTGCGTGACCAGAAAAGATGTTACTCATATAAATAGAACAACCATTATTCTCTGACTTAAATGAATAACCGTCTCGCAATAAACAAGATCCAGATATAATGTTCATGCTCAACGCTGGCACCAAATAACAATTATTGAGGTCTAAAACTAATCCCGAAGGTAGATGTAGAGGTAGCGTGCCGACGGTGATCACATCAACCTTGGAACCATTCCCGACGCGCATCGTCACCTCGTCCTTAGCCAATCTTCGCTTATTCCGTAGCTCCTGTTTCGAGTTACAAAAATGAGCAACCGAACCAGTATCAAATACCCAAGCGCTACTGCGAGCATTAGTGAGGAACACATCAATAACATGTATATCAAATATACCTTTGCTCACTCTGCCATCTTTCTTATCCGCCAAATACTTGGGGCAGTTCCGCTTCCAGTGACCAGTCCCTTTGCAGTAAAAGCACTTTGTTTCAGGCCTGGGTCCAGCTTTGGGTTTCTTCGTGGGAGCGGCAACTTGCTTGACGTTCTTCTTGAAGTTCCCCTTCTTTCCCTTGCCCTTTTTCTTGAAACTAGTGGTCTTGTTAACCATCAACACTTGATGCTCCTTCTTGATTTCTACCTCCGCTGATTTCAGCATCGCGAAGAGCTCGGGAATTGTCTTCTCCATTCCTTGCATATTATAGTTCATCACGAAGCCTTTATAGCTTGGTGGCAGTGACTGAAGAACTCTGTCAATAACACTCTCAACCGGAAGATCAATTCCCAGCTGAGTCAAGTGGTTGTGGTACCCAGACATTCTGAGTATGTGTTCACTGACAGAACTGTTCTCCTCCATCTTACAGCTGAAGAACTTGTTGGAGACTTCATATCTCTCAACCCGGGCATTAGCTTGAAATATCAATTTCAGCTCTTGGAACATCTCATATGCTCTGTGGCGTTCAAAACGCTTTTGTAGTCCCGGTTCTAAGCCGTAGAGCATGGCACACTGAACTATCGAGTAGTCATCAGATCGAGCCTGCCAGGCGTTCACAACGTCTGCAGCAGCTCCTGCAGCAGGTCCATCACCTAGCGGTGCATCAAGGACATAATTCTTCTGTGCAGCAATGAGGATAATCCTCAAGTTATGGACCCAGTCCGTGTAGTTGCTACCATCATCTTTCAACTTAGCTTTCTCTAGGAACGCATTAAAATTCAACGGAACAGTAGCACGGGCCATTTATCTACAACATAGATATGCAAAAACTATCAAGACTAAGTTCATGATAAATTAAGTTCAATTAATCAAATTACTAATGAACTCCCACTTAAATTAACATCCCTCAAGTTAACTAAGTGATGCATGATCCAAATCAATTAGCCCATGTCCGATCATCACGTGAGATGGGATAGTCATCAATGGTGAACATCTCCATGTTGATCATATCTACTATATGACTCATGTTCGACCTTTTGGTCTCCAGTGCTCCGATACCATGTCTGTACATGCTAGGCTCGTCAAGTTTAACCCAAGTATTCTGCTTGTGTAAAACTGGCTTACACCCGTTGTATGTGAACGTAGAATCTATCACACCCGATCATCACGAGGTTCTTCGAAACGACGAACTTTAGCAATGGTGCATACTCGGGGAGAACACTTTTATCTTGAAATTTAGTGAAGGGATCATGTTATAATGCTACCGTCGTTCTAAGCAAAATAAGATGCATAAAGGATAAACATCACATGCAATCAAAATATGTGACATGATATGGCCATCATCTTGTGCTTTTGATCTCCATCTCCAAAGCATCGTCATGATCTCCATCGTCACCGGCTCAACACCTTGATCTCCATCGTTGCGTCGTGGTTGTCTCGCCAACTATTGCTTCTACAACTATTGCTAACGCATAGCGATAAAGTAAAGCAATTACATGGCGCTTGCATTTCATACAATAAAGAGACAACCATAAGGCTCCTGCCGGTTGCCGATAAATTACAAAACATGATCATCTCATACAACAACGTATATCACATCATGTCTTGACCATATCACATCACAGCATACCCTGCAAAAACAAGTTAGACGTCCTCTACTTTGTTGTTGCAAGTTTTACGTGGCTGCTACGGGCTTCTAGCAAGAACCGTTCTTACCTACGGCACAAAACCACAACGGTGATTTATCAAGTTTGCTGTTTTAACCTTCAACAAGGACCGGCCGCAGTCAAATTCGATTCAACTAAAGAAGGATAAACAGACACCCGCCAGCCACCTTTATGCAAAACAAGTTGCATGTCTGTCGGTGGAACCGGTCTCATGTACGTGGACATGTAAGGTTGGTCCGGGCCGCTTCATCTTACAATACTGCCGAATCAAAATAAGACGTTGGTGGTAAGCAGTATGACGATCACCGCCCACAACTCTTTGTGTTCTATTCGTGCATATCATCTACGCATAGACCTGGCTCATGATGCCACTGTTGGGGAACGTTGCATGGAAAACAAAAAAATTTCTACGCACACGCAAGATCTATCCATGGAGATGCATAGCTACGAGAGGGGGAGTGTGTCTACGTACCCTCGTAGACCGTAAGCGGAAGCGTTAGAACAACGCGGTTGATGTCGTCGAACAACTTCACGATCCAACCGACCGAGTACCGAACGTACGGCAGCTCCGCGTTCAGCACACGTTCAGCTCGGTGACGTCCTCGACTTCTTGATCCAGCAAGATGGCAAGGTAGTGGATGAGTTCCGGCAGCACGACGGCGTGGTGACGGTGATGGTGATACTATCTCTGCAGGGCTTCGCCTAAGCACTATGAAAATATGACCGAGGGACGAAACTGTGGAGGGGGGCGCCGCACACGGCTAAGACAATGTTGTGTCTCCTTTTTGGCGCCCCCTCTCCTCTATTTATATATGTGTAGGGGCTTGGAGTAGAAGGAATAGTGCCACGTGAACAGTAACCATGAATAGTACACACGTGGACTTGGACTCCAAAGTCCAATCCTATGCCTACTAGGACTCTCCCTTTTTCCTTCCCTAGCTGCGTGGGCTTTTGAGGACTTGGTGCGCCTGGCCCAATAAGGCCAGGGAGCCTCCCCTTAGCCCATGCCAGCCCTTGGGACGTGGTGGACCCACTTGTGGACTTTCGGACCCCTCCGGAATCCTCCGGAACCTTCTGGAAGCTTCCCGGTACAATACCGAAAAAAACTGCACCTTTTTCCGGAACCCAAAATATGACTTCCCATATATAAATCTTTACCTCTCGACCATTCCGAGACTCCTAGTGACGTCCGGTATCTAATCCGAGACTCCGAACAACATTCGGTTACCAATTCACATAACTCATATAATACTATATCGTCAACGAACGTTAAGCGTGCGGACCCTACGGGTTCGGAAATGATGTAGACATGACCGAGACGCCTCTTCGGTCAATAACCAATAGCGGAACCTAGATGCCCATATTGGTTCCTACATATTCCACGAAGATCCTATCGGTCGAACCGCAGTGACAACATACGTAATTCCCTTTGTCCGTCGGTATGTTACTTGCCCAAGATTCGATCGTCGGTATCTCCATACCTAGTTCAATCTCGTTACCGGCAAGTCTCTTTACTCGTTCCGTAATACATCATCCCGTAACTAACTCCTTAGTCACTTTGCTTGCAAGCTTCTTATGATGTGCATTACCGAGAGGGCCCAAAGATACCTCTCCGAAACACGGAGTGACAAATCCCAGTCTCGATCCATGCCAACTCAACGGACACCTTCGGAGATACCTGTAGAGCATCTTTATGATCACCCAGTTACGTTGTGACGTTTGATAGCACACAAGGTATTCCTCCGGTATCCGGGAGTTGCATGATCTCATGGTCTGAGGAACATGTATTTGACATTCAAGAAAGCAGTAGCAATAAACAGAACGATCATATGCTAAGCTAACGGATGGGTCTTGTCCATCACATCATTCTCCTAATGATGTGATCCCATTATCAAATGACAACTCATGTCTATGGTTAGGAAACCTTAACCATCTTTGATCAACGAGCTAGTCTAGTAGAGGCTCACTAGGGACACGGCATTTGTTTATGTATTCACACATGTATTTAAGTTTCCGGTCAATACAATTCTAGCATGAATAATAAACCTTTATCATGAACAAGGAAATATAAAATAATAACAACTTTATTATTGCCTCTAGGGCATATTTCCATCACCACTACCCTCTCCCGTGGAGATCAAGACCTCCATGTGAGAAGATCCCCTAGTAGATTCAAGACCCCTTCTAGGGAACATCCTCCATTGTACTCCCGCAACCCCACTGAGCTTCTACTGCACCACCACAACTTCCGCTACAACCATTTGACCCACGAGGTGTTTGAGATTTTGAGTTGCGGATTTCTGTTTCCTATGGTATTTTGGCTACTTAGGAGTGGTTCGACATCGACCCCCACCGCCACTCATCATCGCCACGGAATCGACATCGACAACGACCACACCATCCTTTGACACCACGACCGTAAGCAGGGACAGTAACTTCGACGACATCTTTGTCCACTTCCTTGTCATTGCATTGTTCACCCCGATGCCATCTTTTGCGTCACTTGCCTACGAGACTAGCCATTTGAGTATTGCCGGGTAACGCTACTTGTGCACTTTAGTGATACATATTCCCCATAGCTTTCATTGCGTGCATATATAATCGTATCATCTCTTGTGTCATCAAGTGTTCCCGCATATACATAATTGCTATCTTGGTTCAATCATTTCGCATAGTGGCCAAAGTAAACGTACAAGGAAAAATAACGAAAAGCTTTTAAGCAAAAACAAAAACAAAGAGCTTGTAAGCAATAGCCATAGCATCGCAGCATTGCATAGCAAATTGACATCATTGATCATCTTCGATCATCGTGTGCTAGTTCACCGGGAACCATACATACATAGCATACTTGGGATAGAAAGTCGATACATTTTGTCTCTCATAGGTTGTGCACAAGTTTCGTATCTGCCCTCTGAGCAATCGAGTACGTCTTTCTAGTGTTGTGCAACACGAGCGTTTTCCGTGGATTCTAACAACATAACTTCCAGAACAGGATTACCGTACCACTCTGGTGCGGAACGTACTCTGGTCGACCTACGAAGTTCAGTAGTAACTTGATCTGAAGTTTCATGATCTTTATCATTATCTTCCTCTCTTATTGGTGTAGGCATCACGGGAACGGTTTTCTCTGATGAGCTATTTTCCAATTCGAGAGAAGGTACAATTACCTCATCAAGTTCTACTTTCCTCCCACTCACTTCTTTCGAGAGAAACTCCTTCTCTAGAAAGGACCCATTCTTGGCAACAAAGACCTTGCCTTCGGATCTGTGGTAGAAGGTGTACCCAATTGTTTCTTTAGGGTATCCTATGAAGACGCACTTCTCCGCTTTGGGTTCGAGCTTATCAGGTTGAAGCTTTTTCACATAAGCATCGCATCCCCAAACTTTAAGAAACGACAGCTTAGGTTTCTTGCCAAACCATAGTTCATACGGTGTCGTCTCAACGGATTTAGACGGTGCCCTATTTAACGTTAATGCAGCTGTCTCTAATGCATAACCCCAAAACGATAGTGGCAAATCGGTAAGAGACATCATAGAACGCACCATATCCAATAAAGTACGGTTACGACGTTCGGACACACACTTACGCTGTGGTGTTCCAGGTGGCGTGAGTTGTGAACAAATTCCACATTTTCTTAAATGAAGGCCAAACTCGTAACTCAAATATTCGCCTCCGCGATCAGATCGTAGAAACATTATTTTCTTGTTACGATGATTCTCTACTTCACTCTGAAATTCTTTGAACTTTTCAAATGTTTCAGACTTGTGTTTCATCAAGTAGATTTACCCATATCTACTCAAATCATCTATGAAGGTTAGAAAATAACGAAACCCGCCGCGTGCTTCAACATTCATCGGACCGCATACACCCGTAGGGTCCGCACGCTTAACGTTCGTTGACGATATAGTGTTATATGAGTTATGTGAATTGGTAACCGAATGTTGTTCGGAGTCCCGGATGAGATCCCGGACGTCACGAGGAGTCTCGGAATGGTCGAGAGGTAAAGATTTATATATGGGAAGTCATATTTTGGGTTCCGGAAAAAGGTGCAGTTTTTCTCGGTATTGTACCGGGAAGCTTCCAGAAGGTTCCGGAGGATTCCGGAGGGGTCCGGAAGTCCACAAGTGGGTCCACCGCGTCCCAAGGGCTGGCATGGGCTAAGGGGAGGCGCCCTGGCCTTATTGGGCCAGGCGCACCAAGTCCTCAAAAGCCCACGCAGCTAGGGAAGGAAAAAGGGAGAGTCCTAGTAGGAATAGGATTGGACTTTGGAGTCCAAGTCCACGTGTGTACTGTTCATGGTTACTGTTCACGTGGCACTATTTCTTCTACTCCAAGCCCCTACACATAAATAAATAGAGGAGAGGGGGCACCCCAAAGGAGACACAACATTGTCTTAGCCGTGTGCGGCGCCCCCTCCACAGTTCCGTCCCTCGGTCATATTTTCGTAGTTCTTAGGCGAAGCCCTGCGGAGATAGCATCACCATCAGCGTCACCACGCCGTCGTGCTGCCAGAACTCATCCACTACCTCGCCGTCTTGCTGGATTAAGAAGTTGAGGACGTCACCGAGCTGAACGTGTGCTGAACGCGGAGGTGCCGTACGTTCGGTACTCGATCGGTTGGATCGTGAAGTTGTTCGACGACATCAACCGCGTTGTTCTAACGCTTCCGCTTACGGTGTACGAGGGTACGTAGACACACTCCCCCTCTCGTAGCTATGCATCTCCATGGATAGATCTTGCGTGTGTGTAGAATTTTTTTTGTTTTCCATGCATCGTTCCCCAACAAGTGGATGAGGAAAACTCTATCTCAAATTTAAGCTAATCCTTTGCTAACCCTAATTCGTCCAAGTGAAGGGACATTTATAGTCTAGGGAGAGAGAGAGGGATACATGGGTCAAAACCCGAGTGGCTGTGCACAGGCAGGTTCCGGACATCCGGTGGCTCGCGAGGGGCCCGACGTCCGGCGCAGGTCAGACTTCCGACGTTTGGGCTCTGTTGGGTCGGCGTCGGATTTCCGGAGATGACCGGTCGTCTGGTGGCTCGGACGTCCAGAGGGCATCGGTCTTCCGTCAATTTGGTACTGGTCCTGGTGCATCGGATTTCTCGAGTGGCTCGGTCGTCCGGATCCTGTAGCGTGTCGGACGTCCGGTACTTGTCGGTCGTCCAGCCGCTGTAGCGTCCGTCGGCTGCTCCTTCTGCCAGGCTGATCTGCGGCGCTCCGGACATCCAGTAACCAGCGGTCGTCCGGTGCCTGTAGCTTTCCAGCAACTCCTTCTCTTGCTTCTTGAGCTTGGTTTCCTCACCGTCTTGTCCATTGTTCGTAGCTGCTCCATGGCCTTCCTCCAGGTACCCGATCACACATAGTGTCTCCACCTGAGGTAGTAGCCATGTCTCGCATGTGGAATGTGTAAGTTCGGAGAGGAGCGAGTTCACCTCGGTTTCGATGGCTCTTGCACGAGCTCTTGTCATTGGTCCACTCGGTGCTTGGGGTGACGACGGTGGCTCCATGGGGATGACCGTGGGATGCTTCACATCATAGTATTTCCCTCAGTTATGAACCAAGGTTATCAAACCAGAAGGAGACAACACACAAACAATGTGAATGGTACCTGCACACACACAAAGCAAATGCTTGCACCCAACAAAGGCAAGGGTGTCGTCACTCCCCTTGTTCTTGCCAGTTGCAAGAATTAAATCTGATAGTGATAGGCAAACAAATAAAAATAAAAGAAAGTGAAATAAAATAGCAAGGTAATTGTAGGATTCTTAGTAATAATTGAGAATGGACCAAGAGCCATAGTGAAAGTGCTAGTTATCGACTAGAGGGGGGGTGAATAGGCGATTTTTATGAATGGCTTCGAAAACAGGCAATGTCTTCGAAGTAAGCGGAAGCAAGATGAGAACTAGCAAAGCCTATGAATAAGATGAACATATAGGACATGCATAGACATCATACATACAAGCATGCGTTGAACATAAACACAAGAAGCATGAAGATAAATGAGTAAACAGATAAATGGCTTCAAGGAATATCTTCAAACACAAACAAGCATGCAAAAGCTTCATAGTTGAAAACAGTAAGTAAGGAAGTGAAAGGATAGAACCAGGAGCTCGGGGAAGACAATGATTTGTTTGACCAGTTCCAACTGTTGTGACAGTTGTACGTCTGGTTAGGGAGGCTGAGATTGAACTTAGAAGACCACGTCTTCACCTTATTCCCCTTGAGCTAAGACCCGCATATCTCGCCCAATCACGCTGGTAAGTCTTCAAGGTAGACTTCCAAACCTTCACAGACTTCGTTCACCGGCAATCCACAATGACTCTTGGATGCTCAGAACGTGACGCCTAACCGGCTGGAAGATCACAGTCTTCAAGTGTAATAAGTCTTCGGTTCACTCGGAACAGAATGTCTTCAATGATGCTCAATCACTTTGGGCTATGGGTGTTTTGGGTTTTGTCCTCGCAAGGATTCTCTCTCACAAAGGCTTCGAGGTGGGTTGCTCTCAAACGACAAAAGCCGTGCACTAACTCGGAGCAGCCACCAATTTATGGTGGTAGGGGTGGCTATTTATAGCCAGGAGGCAGCCCGACATGATATGTCCAAAATGACCTTGGGTCATAGGGAAGCTGACACGTGTGTCCAACGGTCGGATCCCAACACACGCGGCAACTTTACTTGGGCTCCAAGCAAAGCTGACTCAACCAACTCTGGAAGAGGTTTTCTCTCATTTGTCTTCGCTCGAAGATATAGGATTTGGGTTGAGCATCACGTTAGTTTCTGACTTTGTTTACCTCGACCCCACTTAATAGTACGGTGGTTCCTATGAATCAAGAAAGAAGAAAATGAAACTACCAAAAGACTAAGTCTTCACGTTCCATTGGCTTCAAGTGAATGTCTTCATGAGTCATTAACTTCAACACGAATGTCTTCATGAACCACCATTGTCTTCAATGTCTTCATACATTTTTAGGGGTCATCTTCGATGGGTAAACCGAATCAATAGGGACTTCTACCTGTGTTCTCCTGTGAATCTCACAAACACATTAGTCCCTTCAACCAAGTTTGTCTTCAATACTCCAAAACCAACAAGGGGTGGCACTAGATGCACTTACAATCTCCCCCTTTTTGGTGATTGATGACAAACTGGTTGAAGTTTCAACGGGGATAAAAATATGTGAAAGTTTAAGGAACAAGGTGTTTGGCTTCATGAAATTTGAGGAGCTCCCCCTGAAGATGTGCATAAAAGTAATTTGCTTTTGAATGCAAATGCACATGGCAGGTTTTACTTTGTGGAGATCTCCCACTATTCATGAAGTCACAACATGTGCATACATATAATATGAAGATAATGGAATGCACAATGAAAAATGGGCGTCTGCAGAATGACTTCAAGCGCATAAGATCAGATATAGCAGTAGCGCAGAAATGACAAGTAGCAAATGTAGCAGACGTCCATCAAGACTTAAGTTTACAACCCAAATAACCAAGAGTTTAGAAACAAGAGTTGCAAACTTAACAAAATATAGCAAGCCCGACCCAAAATGCCCGCTTGAAGACTATCAACCCATATACTTCTCCCCCTTTTGTCAACAAGTAACCAAAAAGGTGTGAAGACATAGGGTGTCTACACGTCCCGAGAAGGCGACGAAGATGGTAGGGCAGCCGGGTCGATGTTGGAGTTTGGCGGTGCATACGGGCCTGATGCAGCATCGTGGTGCAGTGAAGCCATAGCTGGAGACGTGGCATCATCTTCTTCATCAACAATCCTTGCATGAATCATGGGCGCTGAAGAAGAATAATCCAAGTCCTCAAGTGAAGGCGTTGCAAAATTTGAAGCCATCGGCAACAAGATCATCTTCAGAGCATAGCAGTGTGGGGCTCTTCCAAGCACGACGGTTGGCTTCATGCGCACCAAATGCATTCTTAGTGGAGAGGTTGTGCACTCTGTTGAGATCAGATATGATGCTCTTCATTTGTCTCTTGAGCTAGTCATGATGCTTATCTTGCTTCTGATGCAACGAGACAATTAACTCCCTGTCTATCATCACCTTGGGCCTCTTCTGAGGCCTTTGAGGAACAGTACTGGTAGTGGCTTCAGTGTTGGCTTGACGTGGTTGCCAAAACTGACCAGCACATTCAGAAGTAGGGGCCACGTTGGGAAGATGAATAGCTTCCATGTAAGCAGAGTGGCTTGCTTCAACAATTCTTGGATCTTTATCTGCTGAAGGGTAAATGACTTCATGTGGTGCATTCACTTCAGGCAAAAAGATATGATGCGTGTGACCAGAGGGTTCATATTGCACAGTTGAGCGAAGCTTAACGAGGTGCATGATCCATGGTGCATAGAACTTGAGGCCAAACAGATCCATCCCAGAGGCAGCAAGCTGTCGGATGAAGAAATCATGGGTGTTGAATCTGATGCCATTGACGACATAGTAGACCAATGTCTTCATGGCGCCTTCAAGCTTGGCAGAAGATGAATGCCCTTTGATTGGCCATAGAGTGTTGCGAAGAATGTGATATACAGTTCGAGGCAAGTACTCAAGGTCATTGCCAAAGAATTCCTTGGGGTATTCAGCTTCAAATGGCAATGGCTTCATCAGTGTGAGCATTTCAGTCATGTTCGGTTCTGGCTTCTGGAAGATGCTTTCAACGTCCTTCTCATAAGTAGCACAACCTGGATTGTAGAAATCGCCAGGAGTGGGAAAGGTGGTGAGCTCGACAAGATCTTGAGGTTTGGCTTCATGATGAACATCACCAGTCATCCACTCAAGGGTCCAAGTCTTGGGGTCCCTGTTGAAGCCAGAAATGTGGAGAGTTGCATAAAATTGGAGTATGAGCTCCTCATTCCAATGTTCCTTGTCCGTGACAAAGGGCAACAAACCAACATCTCTGAAGCATTCCAAAGCTTGATCCAAGCAAGGGAGTCCAGACATGGCTTCACGATCCAGACGCCTGTGAGGATGAATCCGATCTTGATTGTACAGGACGCACATATAGAAGCTGCGCTGATGGTGAGTCCAGAATCTGTCCAAAGATATCCGTGTCTTCTTGAAGGGATTCTTGGAGCTGTCAAAGAACGTGTTCTCATTTCGGAAAGCAGCGACACTAAACGAACAGTCAGTGGTTGGTGCGCTGTGAAGCCTTGGCATTCTGGGCATAGGCCTCTGAATGAGTGGTCGATTGTTGATGTTGAACTCATATTGTGGGCCATGCTGCACAGGTGGAGTGAGAGTTGGCCACAACACAGGAACAAGCTCACCAGCTCGATTATAGGCCATAGCTGTATATGGCGCATTGTCTTCAGTTGGAGCAATGACTTCATGAGTTTCATGAGCTTCACTCACAATGACTTCAGGCACAAGGGCCTTTGTGGCAGCAGTAGCAGCAGTTTCAGACACCGGCTCTTGAATAGGTTCAGGTGTTGCAGCCGGAATGTCTTCACTCTGTTGGGCTTCTAGCGTAGGATTGGCTTCAATTGGTGCATCATCTGTTTGTGCGGTGGTACTGGGAGGAACATCTCCTTGCACAACATCTTGAGAAACAGAAGCTTCTTGATGCACATCCTCCTCAGGAATACGTGACATGGAGGCTAAAGGTTTAGGGCCACTGCAAGGCCTTCGAAAGGGTGGCGATGACTTTGGAGATTTAGGATCTTCCTCCATGGCTTCAGGCGTTTCTTGCATCTACAGCATATTAGAGGTTGCCGTTTGAGGAGGTGGAGTGGTGGGGATCTCTTCATGAGGCTGCTCATCCAGCACTCATCAGTAGCCATTGGCGTCAGAGGTCGGCTAATGCTGATGGGTTCACTGTTCTCTTGAACAGGCGATGATACCACATCTTGGGTGATTTGAGGAAGGACTTCATCATCTTCATTTCTCACATTGGCATTGGTACCAATGTCTTCAGCTGCGGTGGGGTCAACAGCTAGAATATCTTCAGTGACAGGAACCTCTGTGGAAGCAGGTTCATGCACAACAACTCTTCTGTCGGTGTTTACTGAGGCAGGGGGAGCAACTGATATTTGCGTCACAAGTAGTGGCTCTTGAGGAGCTGATGGAGCAGTTTCTGCTTGTGCCCTGCGCGATGCCTTTGAAGACTTTGTCTTCTGGTGTATCTGAGAAAGTGGAGCAGCAAAGGCATCTAATGGCTTGCGCTTGCGCTTGCGAGCTTCGGCTTCAGCTTGCTATGTCTTCTTCCTCTAAGAAGCGAGTGATGGGTCAGGTGGCTTCGAACTGAGCATAGATGGTGGGAAGACAATCTTGGACTCTTCTTGCCTTGAAGCTTCAGCAGCAGGAGTCACTGGCTTCTTCTTCTTTGTCTTGATCAGCTTCGGATCAATTGCTGGACGGCCAAGTGCTTTTCTCTTCAAGCCCTCATTGTGAGCTTGCACTGTCTTCTCAGCATAGTGATTGAGGCGTTCCCTAGCACCTTTGGCGTCATCACGGCGCTTTTGAAATTCGTCTTTCAGCTCAGCCATCATCTTCTTGTAGCGCTGAATTTCCTTGACGCTGAACTTGGCAAGATGCTTCTTGAAAAGCTGTTTTTCATGCTCAATCTTGTTCTTCTGCTCAAGTACTTTTTGCACGACTGCAGGTTCCTGGTTGATGAAGCCTTGGAACGTGACATTGATGTCAATTGGAAGTTGCAGATCGTCAATAGAAAGAGTTGGGTCGCGAAACCATTCATCAATGAAGTTATTCAGAATGTCATGATCGAACAAAGGCAGGTCCTTGAAGATATCAGCCTCTTCCTGCTTGTTCTTGATGAGAAGCTCAAGAGCATCGTCATCAAACTCATCATCAGATAAGTCAATTATAGCATCATCATCTCTCAATGTGCTTGACGGTTTGGGGCCTCAGCCAGCAGTTTTCTTTGTCTTCAGAGAGTTCCGAGACACATCTTCAGATTGCACACTGGATTCAGGAGGTGCATTTTTCATTGGCTTCACTCATAAAGCTTTTGGTGCGGCAGCAGACTTTGAAGATTGCCCCTCTTTAGCTTTGGAAGCTTTAGGCTTTCTCTGTGTCTTGGGGGAGGTAGGAGCAATGTCTTCAGTAGGAGCTTCTCCGCGAGCAGCAGCTGTGGCAGCATGAAGAGCGTTAATATGCTCTATGTATGCTTGAAGACTATCCCATGGCCCAGTCAGATTTGGATCTGCTTAACGGTAGCCATCTAGCCTTTGCTCGGCCGGACCAGGGTTGAAGTCAACACCATAATCCTTCTTGTTTTGCTCAGCTAAACCCTTTGCAAACTGGTAACTGGCTTCAAAGAGATCATCTTCATGACACCATCTGATACTGGATGGGTTAGCATCTTGTGGCTTCACACCTCGAACCATGCATGGATAGAAGTGTTGAGCAATGGCGTCAGCCTTTGTCTTTGGAATCAGCTTCCTGTAAACAATATCTGCCCATGGAGGCTTGACCGCATTCTTGTCAGCATATTTTTGTGTAACAAACTGATAGAAGAACCACTTCTCAGCCCAATATTTTCTGATCCACTACACACGCGACTTGCGTTCACCATACGTTTCCTCTGGATCTCACTTGTATTGCTCATACAGATCTGGAGGGAGGTCAAGAGCAGTGTTAGCTCGCCTTTGTCTTCCTCCCTTCTTTGCGGATTTACCACCAGCCATTGGCTTCAAGGGGCTGATTGGCTTTGCTCTGCTGATTCGACAGGAACTGGCTTCAGGAGAATCAAGATGAAGCTGTAAGAAGTCTGCAAATGAATTCAGACTATGAGAACCAAGTGACCCCCCCACGGACATGTACCTGTGAAAGAATTAGAGATGCGAGGGAAGGAGGAGAGGTCATATGCATTCTCAGAGGATTTTGAAGATAAATCAGTTTGAAGACAATGACCTCATAGTGCGAAGACGTTCACTTACAGTGTGTTGGTTCCAGATTTGTACGAATCCGAAAATAGGTACAAGTGAGGAATCATACGAAACGTAGCATAATTGAAGTTACTTGGCAAGTTATGAGATGTGTGAATGAAGATATAGATTTGAAGACGAAAGAACAACTTCTGAAGATATTTGGAGAAATTTCAGATCAAATAAACGGTAAAACAGTAGTCTTTATTTACCGCACGATGAACAACTCAACGAGACACGAAGGAAGCTGAGCAGTTCAATCTCCCATGCCCTAACTTGGCAGTGGAAGACAGCTACGGCGGTGTCGGCGAGAAGATATCCACGGCCGGCGTGAGTACGGCGTCGAAGAGGTCGCAGCAGCGAAGCGCTTCTTCTCCGGCGTCGATGGAAGCTAGCGACGACGCAAGGGTTGTATGGAGACGTGATACGTCTCCAACGTATCTATAATTTTTTATTGTTCCATGCTATTATAGTATCAATCTTGGATGTTTTTATATGCAATTATATATCATTTTTTGGGACTAACCTATTAACCTAGTGCCCAGTGCCAGTTGCTGCTTTCTGCTTGTTTTTGGCTTTTCAGAGAAACAGTACCAAATGAAGTCCAAATGCCATGAAACTTTTTGGAGATTTTTTTCTGGACAAAAGAAACCTTGGAAGCTTCGGGAGGAGGCCAGAAGCCTCACGAGGGCTTCACAAGGCAACAGGGCGCGCCCCAGGGGGGCGCCATGTTGCCTTGTGGGGCCCACGTGACTCCGTTTGACCTAATTCCACTTCTATAAATTCACAAATATTGGGAAACCATTAGAGAGCCAGAAGAAATAACCTTTCCGCCGCCGCAAGCCTCTGTTCTTCCGCGATCCCATCTGGAGGCCTTTTCCGGTACTCTGCCGGAGGGGGAATCGATCACGGAGGGCTTCTACATCAACCTTGCTACCCTTCCGATGATGTGTGAGTAGTTTACCATAGACCTACGGGTCCATAGCTAGTAGCTAGATGACTTCTTCTCTCTCTTTGATCTTCAATACAATGTTCTCCTTGATGTTCTTGGAGTTCTATCCGATGTAATCTTCTTTTGCGGTGTGTTTGTTGGGATCCGATGAATTGTGAGTTTATGATCAGATTATTCATGAGAAATATTTGAGTCTTCTCTGAACTCTTTTATGCATGATTTTTATAGCTTTGTATTTCTCTCCGATCTATCGGTTTAGTTTGGCCTACTAGATTGATTTATCTTGCAATGGGAGAGGTGCTTTGTGATGGGTTCAATCGTGCGGTGCTCAATCCCAGTGACAGAAGGGGACATGACACGTATTTGTATTGTTGCCATTAAGGATAAAAAGATGGGGTTTATTCATATTGCTTGAATTTGCTTCTCTACATCATGTCATCTTGCTTAAGGCGTTACTCTGTTTTTATTAACTTAATACTCTAGATGCATGCTGGATAGCGGTCGATGAGTGGAGTAATAGTAGTAGATGCAGGCAGGAGTCGGTCTACTTGTCTCGGACGTGATGCCTATATACATGATCATTGCCATGAATCCGTCATAATTATTTGCTATTCTGTCAATTGCCCAACAGTAATTTGTTTACCCACCGTATGTTTCTGCGCTCTCGAGAGAAGCCTCTAGTGAAAACTATGGCCCCCGGGTCTATCTTTATCATATAAAAAACCTAAAAATACCTTGCTGCAATTTATTTACTTTTATTTTAATTAGTAGTTTAGTTTACCTATTTACCTCGATAATATTTAATCGTTGAAAGTAACCGCTAAGAGGATTGACAACCCTCTTATTTGCGTTGGGTGCAAGTGTTTGCTCTTGTGTGTGCCAGTGCGCTTAACGGAATTTTGCTTGGTTCTCCTACTGGATTGATAACCTTGGTTCTTAACTGAGGGAAATACTTATCTCTACTGTACTGCATCATCCTCTCCTCTTCGGGGAAATACCAACGCAGACTACAAGTAGTAGGAAGAATTTCTGGCGCTGTTGCCGGGCAGACATCATCAAAATTACCAAGTACCTTCGCACAAATTATCATTCACTTGCATTTACTTTATTTATTTTTATTTGCATTTGCCTCTCGTTTTCATCTCCCCCACTTCTATTTTTTTTTACAAAAACACAAAAATATTTTGTTTGCTTGTTTGCTATTTTGCTTGCTTGCTTCACCATTATGGCTAGTTCTTCGCTCGTAACTAGTACCCCTGAAAATGAAGTACTTAATTTTAAACAAAGGGGAGGAGAGAATTTAAAAAATGCTTGGTATAGGATTTGCGATGCTCAAAATAGATCAACTCGGCAATCCACTACCGTTTTTCTTCGAAAATTTTATGTGGGAATTACTACTTGGTATAGATTTGTTCTTGACACTATTACCGGAGGGAATTTCTTGATGTGTCCCACTTCGGATGCTTTCAATGCTATGGGAAATTTAGTGGGTTCACCCCCTATCATTATTAATGAAACGGCATTGACTTTGGAGCATGTTATGCAAAGGTTAGAAGCTATAGAAAATAAAATGCCTACTACTGAACATCTTGAAAATTTAGATAAAAAGGCCCACAATCATATTACTCAATTTGGTTCTAAGGTGGGGATTGCTTTGAAAACTTTAAAGGAAAAGGAGCCAATGATTAACGAAAGGATAGGCCAAAGCTCCGCTAGAATTGATAAGTTGGAAGAAATTATCAACAACTTGGGTTCCGCTTTTTCCTCCGCTAAAAACATTAATAGAACTCCTCCTAGTAAAAATTGCAAGTTCATATATGTTCCCAAGGTTAAGGGTACTACTGCTAGTAAAGGGAACGAAGATCTTAAAATGATTAGCGTGCACCCCAATTTCATTGATATAATTAAGGAACCTATCCATAAAAATAAGATTCTTGATTTTGTGCCTAGAAGTGTGATGATGAGAAACTCCTATGTTAAATCTATTAGAAAAAAGGATGTGTGATTGAGGAGTTGGAAACCAAGGATGACAACACTTGAAACTATGCATTATGCCTAGCTAGGGGCATAAAACAATAGCGCTTGTTGGGAGGCAACCCAATGAATAAAATAAATTTTTGCTTTTACCTACTGTTTTTGTGTGTTTACATGATTATAGCTTCTTTTATGATTGTATTTTTATGTTTTAATTAGTGTTTGTGCCAAGTAATGCCTTTGGGATGATGTTGATGATAGTATAATTGATGCTGATTGGAAAACAAAAAGTTTTGCGTCCAGTGCTGGAATTTTAATTCTGTACTGGAGAGTCAGAAAAATATGATTTTTTTTAAAAAGTATTGGTATATGAATTTTTTACGTTGTACTAATTTTTCAGAATTTTCGGAGTTACAGAAGTATGGATTTTAAATAGATCTTTACAGACTGTTCTGTTTTAGACAGCTTCTGTTTTTATTGCATAGTTTGCTTATTTTGATGAATCTATGGATCGTATCGGGGGGTATGAGTCATGGAGAAGTTGGAGTACAGTAGTATTATGCCAATATTAAATATGAATCAATTTACTACAGTACCTAAAGTATAAGATTTGTTTGTTATACTAACGGATCTCACGAGGTTTCTGTTGAGTTTTGTGTGCCGAAGTTTTCAAGTTTTGGGTGAGACTACGATGGATAAAGGAATAAGGAGTGGCAAGAGCCTAAGCTTGGGGATGCCCAAGGCACCCCAATATAATATTCAAGGAAGACTCAAGCATCTAAGCTTGGGGATGCCCCGGAAGGCATCCCCTCTTTCGTCTACATTCTATCGGTAACTCACTTGGAGCTATATTTTTATTCATCACATGATATGTGTTTTGCTTGGAGCATCTTGTGAAATAGTTTGTTTGCTTTTGTTTGATTTTTAGTTTGTCACAATCATCTTTTCCGAACACACCTTTTTGAGAGGGACACACATTATTCGTGATTTGTTATAATACTCTATGTGCTTCACTTATATCTTTTGAGCTAGGCAGTTGCTCTAGTGCTTCACTTATATCTTTTAGAGCACGGCGGTGGTTATATTTTAAAGAAATAGTTGCACTCTCATGCTTCACTTATATCTTTTTGAGAATCTCATGATAGCAATGGTAATATGCACGGGTTATGAATTTGGTTCTGATATGATAGGTATTCAAGAGGGATATAATAAAAACATTCATGTAGATCACTGAATATGATAAATTTGATTCCTTGCAATAGTTTTGTGATATTAAGATGGTAATATGTGGGAGGTATTAGTAGATAATTGTGGTTTAGTAAGAATAATTGTGTTAAGGTTTGTGATTCCCGAAGCATGCACGTATGATCTGTCGTTATGCTAAGAAGTTGGAGCATGATTTATTATTGATTGTCTTCCTTTGTGTGGCAGTTGGGGGCGCGCGATGGTTAACTCCTACCAACCTCCCCCCTAGGGGCATGCGTAGTAGTACTTTGCTTCGAGGGCTAATAAAATTTCACAATAAGTATGTGAGTTCTTTATGACTAATGTGAGTCCATGGATTATACGCACTCTCACCCTTCCGCAATTTGCTAGCCTCTTCGGTATCGTGCATTGCCCTTTCTCACATCGAGAGTTGGTGCAAACTTTGCCGGTGCATCCAAACCCCGTGATATGATACGCTCTATCACACATAAGCCACCTTATATCTTCCTCAAAACAGGCACCATACCTACCTATCATGGCATTTCCATAGCCATTCCGAGATATATTGCCATGCAACTTCCACCATTCTGTTTTTATGACATACATCATCATTGTCATATTGCTTTGCATGATCATATAGCTGACATAGTATTTGTGGCTCAGCCACCGTTCATCATTGTTATACATGTTACGCTAGCATCATTGCACATCCTGGTACACTGCCAGAGGCATTCATATAGAGTCATATTTTTGTTCTAGTATCGAGTTGTAATGTTGAGTTGTAAGTAAATAGAGGTGTGATGATCATCATTATTAGAGCATTGTCCCAGTGAGGTAAGAATAGTGGAGACTAACGAGTCCTCGAAAAAGTGGGGATGAGGTCCATGAGATCATTCTAAAAAAAATATAAAAAAGGGAGGCAAAAAAGAGCCATGAAAAAAAGTAATAAAATGAGAGAAAAAGAGAGAAGGGGCAATGTTACTATCCTTTTCCACACTTGTGCTTCAGAGTAGCACCATGTTTTTCATATAGAGAGTCTCCTATTTTGTCACTTTCATATACTAGTGGGAATTTTTCATTATAGAACTTGGCTTCTATATTCCGATGACGGGCTTCCTCAAATGCCTGAGGTCTTCATGAGCAAGCAAGTTGGATGCACACCCACTTAGTTTTCATGTTGAGCTTTCATACACTTATAGCTCTTAGTGCATCCGATGCATGGCAATGCCTACTCCATAGCCCGTTGATTAGCCTCGTCTATGTGAGACTATCTTCTTATTTTTGACTTCTCCTATTTATCCCTACCACCATATTCTATTCCACCCATAGTGCTATATCCATGGCTTGCGCTCATGTATTGCGTGGGAGTTGAAAAAGCTGGCGTTAAAAAGTATGAACCAATTGCTTGGCTAAAACCGGGGTTGTGCATGATACATATTTTGTGTTAAGAAGATGGAGCATGACAGGATTGTATGATTTTGTAGGGATAACGTTCTTTAGCATTTTTATTTTGAAAGACATGATTGTTTATTAGTATGCCTGAGTATTGATGTCTTTATATCAAATTATAGACTATTGCTTTGAATCATTTGGATCTTATTATTCATACCGTAAGAGGGAGATTACATGATGAAACATGATAGGTAGCATTCCACATCAAAAATTCCACGAAACATTATAGACTATATGTCATTTTTTGGGACTAACCTATTAACCTAGTGCCCAGTGCCAGTTGCTGTTTTCTGCTTGTTTTTGGCTTTTCAGAGAAACAATACCAAATGAAGTCCAAATGCCACGAAACTTTTTGGAGATTTTTTTCTGGACAAAAGAAACCTTGGAGGGGGCCAGAAGCCTCACGAGGGCTTCACAAGGCAACAGGGCGCGCCCCAGGGGGGCGCCGTGTTGCCTTGTGGGGCCCACGTGACTCTGTTTGACCTAATTCCACTTCTATAAATTCAAAAATACTGGGAAACCATCAGAGAGCCAGAAGAAATAACCTTTCCGCCGCCGCAAGCCTCTGTTCTTCCGCGATCCCATCTGGAGGCCTTTTCCGGTACTCTGCCGAAGGGGGAATCGATCATGGAGGGCTTCTACATCAATCTTGCTGCCCTTCCGATGATGTGTGAGTAGTTTACCACAAACCTACGGGTCCATAGCTAGGAGCTAGACGGCTTCTTCTCTCTCTTTGATCTTCAATACAATGTTCTCCTTGATGTTCTTGGAGTTCTATCCGATGTAATCTTCTTTTGCGGTGTGTTTGTTGGGATCCGATGAATTGTGAGTTTATGATTAGATTATTCATGAGAAATATTTGAGTCTTCTCTGAACTCTTTTATGCATGATTGTTATAGCTTTGTATTTCTCTCCGATCTATCGGTTTAGTTTGGCCTACTAGATTGATTTATCTTGCAATGGGAGAGGTGCTTTGTGATGGATTCAATCTTGCGGTGCTCAATCCTAGTGACAGAAGGGGACATGACACGTATTTGTATTGTTGCCATTAAGGATAAAAAGATGGGGTTTATTCATACTGCTTGGATTTGCTTCTCTACGTCATGTCATCTTGCTTAAGGCGTTACTCTGTTTTTATTAACTTAATACTCTAGATGCATGCTGGATAGCGGTCGATGAGTGGAGTAATAGTAGTAGATGCAGGCAGGAGTCGGTCTACTTGTCTCGAATGTGATGCCTATATACATGATCATTGCCATGAATCCGTCATAATTATTTGCTATTCTGTCAATTGCCCAACAGTAATTTGTTTACCCACCGTATGTTTCCGCGTTCTCGAGAGAAGCCTCTAGTGAAAACTATGGTCCCGGGGTCTATCTTTATCATATAAAAAACCTAAAAATACCTTGCTGCAATTTATTTACTTTTATTTTAATTAGTAGTTTAGTTTACCTATTTACCTCGATAAGATTTAATCCTTGCAAGTAACCGCTAAGAGGATTGACAACCCTCTTATTTGCGTTGGGTGCAAGTGTTTACTCTTGTGTGTGCAGGTGCGCTTAACGGAATTTTGCTTGGTTCTCCTACTGGATTGATAACCTTGGTTCTTAACTGAGGGAAATACTTATCTCTACTGTACTGCATCATCCTCACCTCTTCGGGGAAATACCAACGTAGACTACAAGTAGCAAGACGATGGCGACAGATGTGAAGAGCATTAATGGATGAGGGAGCAAAGTATTTATAAGGGAAGAGTCGGCCCAGGTGGAATGACCGTTTTGCCCCTGGCAATACGCATTTGCTCGACGCGTGGCATGGATGTGCTGTTTTACTGCCACGCCTGGACCCCACTACTTAGCAGTTTTGGCGGGAGGTCGTTCCGGCTTCGGCGGCGGCCAGTAAAATGGATAAGGATATAAAAACATTTTAAATTTTGGTCTCAAAATCTTTGACTGACAAGGAGACAGTGAAGAAAATCGACACGTGTCAAATAGAATGCATATGAAGATTTAGAGAGATTGGAAGAGACAAGCATAGAGAGGTAAGGGTCCGATCACATTCACTTAGTTCAGAAAAATCCAACTTGAAGACACAGCTATAAGTGAATGCTGTTGAGGACAAACTTATACATATAGTATAGGCAAATAGATTAACAATGTGTGAAGATAAAACCATTTATGAAGACAAACCAAATCAAGAAGATAATGCAATAGATGTGACGCCAAATGAAAATCTTCAAGAAAATTTGGTGGTGGCGTTACCCACCGTATAGGAAGTATTAGACCCAGACACGGCGCACAATTATTGTGGCACTCTGAAGTCAAATTCCGCGTTAATATCTTCACACTTAGATTGTACATCTTCATGAATTGAAGACATACATTACTTCGTGTGTTGTACATCTTAGTCATCAACAATGCATAAGCATTAGGATGTGTGTCCATTCACTGGACATTCGAGGATTCTAAGATATTTAGCTCACACCGCAACTTGCAAAACCTCTTCTCATCCAAAGGCTTCGTGAAGATACCTGCCAGCTGATCTTCAGTGTTGACGTGAATGATGTCAATGTCTTCCTTGAGCACATGATCACGAAGGAAATGGTGCCTGATCTCAATATGCTTCGTCTTGGAGTGCTGGACATGATTGTGTGAAATCTTGATGGCGCTTTCATTGTCACATAATAGGGGTACTTTCTTCTTGTTGATGCCATAGTCCTTCAGGGTTTGCTTCATCCAGAGAAGCTGAGCACAGCAGGATCCAGTAGCAATGTATTCGGCTTCAGCAGTGGAGAGTGATACACAGTTCTGCTTCTTTGAAGACCAACATACAAGTGAACGTCCCAGAAAGTGACAAGTGCCTGATGTGGATTTGCGATCCACCCTATCTCCAGCATAGTCAGAATCGGAGAATCCAACCAAATCAAACTCTGAGCCCTTTGGATATCATAATCATAGCGTTGGGGTGTGAGCCAAATATCGAAGTATTCGCTTCACCGCGAGGTGATGCGATTCCTTTGGTGCCGCTTGGAATCGGGCGCACATGCAAACGCTAAGCATTATATCTGGCCTAGATGCACATAAGTACAATAAAGAACCAATCATGGAGCGGTATACCTTTTGATCGAACTCTTTACCATTGTCGTCAGAACTCAGATGACCATTGGTCGGCATTGGCGTCTTGTAGCCCTTGCAATCTTGCATACCAAACTTCTTCAAGCAGTCCTTGAGATACTTCTCTTGTGATATGAAGATGCCATTGTGTTGTTGACGAATTTGAAGACCAAGGAAGAATTTCAGCTCTCCCATCATGGACATTTGATATTGCTCTTGCATCATATGACTGAACTCATCACTATATCGTTTGTCAGTGCAGCCGAAGATAATGTCATCCACATAGATTTGGCATACAAACAGTTCACCATCATATGATTTGGTGAAGAGAGTGGGATCAAGTGAACCAGGTTTGAAGCCTTTGCTTTTCAGAAATTCCTTGAGTGTGTCATACCAGGCTCGTGGAGCTTGTTTGAGGCCATACAGTGCCTTGTTGAGCCTATAGACCTTGTCAGGGTGCTTTGGATCTTCAAACCCAGGTGGTTGAGCAACATAAACTTCTTCAATTTTTCTGTTGAGAAAGGCACTCTTCACGTCCATTTGATATTAGAGGATATCATGATGATTTGCATAAGCAAGAAGTATGCGGATGGCTTCAAGTCTGGCCATAGGAGCGAAGGTTTCATCGAAGTCAATTCCTTCCACTTGTGTGTAACCTTCAGCAACGAGACGGGCTTTGTTTCTGACAACTTGACCATGTTCATCTTGCTTGTTGCGGTAGATCCATTTGGTTCCAATTATGTTGTGCTTGCGAGGGTCGGGATGCTTGACGAGTTCCCACACATTATTGAGCTCAAATTGCTGAAGCTCTTCTTGCATAGCTTGAATCCATTATGGTTCCATGAAAGCTTCAGTGACTTTGGTGGGTTCAGTGATGGAGACGAAAGCAAAGTGTCCACAGAAGTTCGCTAGCTGGGTGGCCCTTGAGAGTGACAGGACCAGGTGCATTTATGTTGTCAATTATCTTCTCGATCTGAACTTCATTGGCTACTCGAGGATGTACAGGGCGAAGACTTTGCTGTTGCTGAGCATTGTCTTCAGGCTCAGCATTATCTTCAGGCTGATCATTGTCTTCATGCTGGACAGGAGCAGGTATCACTACTTCTTCATCTCCGGGTTCCTCAGTGGGTATTATGTCTCCAGTACCCATAAGCTTGATGGATTCACTTGGAGGGAGTTCATCTATCACATGTGGCAGGTGCTCTCTTTGCGAGCCGTTAGTCTCATCAAACTGCACATCTACGGTTTCAACCACTTTGTGGTGAAAGAGGTTGAAGACTCTGTAGGTGTGCGAATCCTTTCCATAGCCAAGCATAAAACCCTCATGTGCTTTCGGTGCAAATTTGGAAGTGTGATGCGGATCCCGTATCCAACACCTCGCACCAAATACTTTGAAATAACTTACATTTGGCTTCTTACCAGTGATAAGTTCATAAGATGTCTTCTTGAAGAACTTGTGAAGATATACTCTGTTGATGATATGGCATGCAGTATCAATGGCTTTAGGCCACCACTTGTGTGGTGTCTTGTATTCGTCAAGCATAGTGCGAGTCATCTCAATGAGAGTTCTGTTCTTGCGCTCCACGACGCCATTCTGCTGTGGAGTGTATGGAGCTGATAACTCATGAGTGATGCCACGAATGTCAAGATAGGTGTTGAGCCCAGTGTTCTTGAACTCGGTGCCATTGTCACTCCTGATGTGCTTGATCTTGACGCCATAGTTGGTCATGGCCCGGTTAGCGAACCGCCTGAAGACATCCTGCACTTCATTCTTATACAGAATTATGTGCACCCAGGTATATCGAGAATAATCATCAACAATCATGAAGCCATATAGATGTGTAGAAGTAGTAAGAGTGGAGTAATGAGTAGGGCCAAATAAGTCCATGTGTAGCAGCTCGAAGGGATGAGTGGTCGTCATGATTGTCTTCGAGGGGTGTTTCGCCCTAGTTATCTTCCCAGCTTCACAGGCTCCACATAGGTGATCCTTCTTGAACTTGACGCCCTCGATTCCAATGATGTGCTTCTTCTTCATAAGGGTGTGCAAGTTCCTCATGCCAGCATGTCCTAGCCGTCGATGCCAAAGCCAGCATTCCGAAGCTTTTGCTAGAAGACATGTGGCCAGCTGTGGTCCTATGGAGAAATCTACCATGTACAAGTCACCGCTTCGATAACCTTTGAAGACTTGAGTTTTGTCAGAAACCATAAGCACAAGACAGCGAAATTTGCCAAAGATGACAATCATATCAAGATCACAAAGCATTGAGACGGACATGAGGTTGAATCCAAGGGATTCGACAAGCATCACTTTATCCATGTGCCGATCCTTCGAGATTGCAACCCTACCTAGACCCAATACCTTTGAAAGTGCTAGTTATCGACTAGAGGGGGGGGTGAATAGGCGATTTTTATGAGAGGCTTCGAAAACATGCAATGTCTTCGAAGAAAGCGGAAGCAGGATGAGAACTAGCAAAGCCTATCAATATGATGAACAGATATGACAAGCATAGACATCATACATACAAGCATGCATTGAACATAAACACAAGAAGCATGAAGATAAATGAGTAAACAGATGAATGGCTTCAGGGAATATCTTCAAACACAAGCAAGCATGCAAAGGCTTCACAGTTCAAAACAGTTAGTAAGAAAGAGTAAGGATAGAACCAGGAGCTCGGGGAAGACAATGATTTGTTTGACCAGTTCCAACAGCTGTGACAGTTGTACGTCTGGTTAGGGAGGCTGAGATTGAACTCAGAAGACCGCGTCTTCACCTTATTCCCCTTGAGCTAAGGTCACTTAGACCTCGCCCAATCACTCTGGTAAGTCTTCAAGGTAGACTTCCAAACCTTCACAGACTTCATTCACCGGCAATCCACAATGGCTCTTGGATGCTCAGAACGCGATGCCTAACGACTGGAAGATCACAGTCTTCAAGTGTAATAAGTCTTCAGTTCACTTAGAACAGAATGTCTTCAGTGATGCTCAATCACTTTGGGCTTTGGGTGTTTTGGGTTTTGTCCTCGCAAGGTTTCTCTCTCAAAGGCTTCCAGGTGGGTTGCTCTCAAACGACAAAAGTTGTGCACTGATTCGGAGCAGCCACCAATTTATGGTGGAGGGGGGTGGCTATTTATAGCCAGGGGGTAACCCGATGTGATATGTCCGAAATGACCCTTGGTCATTTAGGAACTGACACGTGTCCAACGGTCGGAATTTGAACCCACGCGGCAACTTTACTTGGGCTATAAGCAAAGCTGACTCAACCAACTCTGGAAGAGATTTTCTCTCATTTGTCTTCGCTTGAAGACATAGGATTTTAGGTTGAGCATCACGTCAGTTTCTGACTATGTTTACCTCGACCCCACTTGACAGTTCGGTGGTTCCTATGACTCAAGAAATAAGAAAATCAAACTATCAAAAGACTATGTCTTCAAGCTTCATTGTCTTCGATGAATGTCTTCATGAACCATTATCTTCAGCACGAATGTCTTCGTGAATCACCATTGTCTTCAATGTCTTCATACATTTTTAGGGGTCATCTTCGATGGGTAAACCGATTCAATAGGGACTTCTACCTGTGTTCTCCTGTGAATCTCACAAACACATTAGTCCCACAACCAAGTTTGTCTTCAATACTCCAAAACCAACAAGGGGTGGCACTAGATGCACTTACAATCTCCCCCTTTTTGGTGATTGATGACAAACTGGTTGAAGTTTTCAACGGGGGTAAAAATAGGTGAAGTTAAGGTACAGATGGTTTGGCTTCATGAAGTGGGAGGGGCTCCCCCTGAAGATGTGCATATAAGTAATTTGCCTTTGAATGCAAATGCACATGGCAGGTTCGACTTTGTGGAGATCTCCCTCTATTCATGAAATCACAACATGTGCATACAAAATAAATTGAAGATAATGACATGCACAATGAAATATGGGCATCTACGGAATGACTTCATGCGCATAATATCAAGGTTAAGTAGCGCATAAACAGTAGCAAAAACAGCGAGTGTAGCAGACGTCCATCAGGACTTAAGTTTTACAACCCAAAACCAAATGTTCAAGAACGAGAGTTGTAAACTTGGTAAAATATATCAAGCCTAGCCCAATTTGCCCGCTTGAAGACTGACAACCCATATGCTTCTCCCCCTTTTGTCAACAAGTGACCAAAAAGGTGTGAAGACACAGGGTGTCTACGCGTCCCTTGGAGGCGATGAAGATGTTGGGGCAGCCGGGTCGATGGTGGAGTTGGGCGGAGCAGAGGGGCCTGATGCAGCGTCTTGATGCAATGAAGCCATTGGCGGAGAAGTAGCATCATCTTCCTCATCAACCACCCGTGCGACGACAGTGGGCGCTGAAGAAGAATAGTCCGAGTCTTCAAGAGATGGTGTAGCACGCCACTTCGCTGTTGCAGGAGGCTTGGAGTCGAATTTGAAGCCTTCCTTGAAGCCATCGGCAGCAAGGTCATCTTCAGAGCAGAGTAGTGTGAGACTCTTCCAAGCCCGGCGGCTGGCTTCATGTGCAACAAACACATTCTTGGTGGAAAGATTGCGTACTTTGTTGAGATCAGTCATGAGGCTCCTCATTTGCCTTTTAAGCTAGTCATGATGCTTGTCTTGCTTCTGATGAAGAGAAACAAGAAGCTCTCTCTCGGTTAAGACTCGCGCATGCTTTTGAGGTCTTGGAGGCACAGTGCTTGTGGTGGCTTCAGTATTGGCTTCACGTGGCTGGCGAAACTGACCAGTGAGATGACCAGCTGTAGTGGAATTGGGGATATGGATGGCTTCAACATGAGCAGCACCGCTGTGAGAGCCAGGAACTTCGACCACTGGAGTCTTAGCAGCAGCTGGATAGATGTCTTCAACAAGTGCAATCTCAGGCAGAAAAATGTGATGGTTTTGGCTTGATGGTTGATATTGCACAGAAGAGCGAATCTTGATGAGGCGCATTATCCAGGGAGCATAAATCTTGAGGCCAAATAGGTCCATGCCAGATGCAGCTAACTGTCTGATGAAGAAGTCGTTGGTGTTGAATCTGATGCCATAGATGATATTGTAAAGCATTGTCTTCATAGCACCTTCAACCTTGCTCGACGAGGAGTGCCCCTTGATAGGCCATAATGTATGCCTTAGAATATGATAGATAGTGCGAGGCAAGTACTGGAGCTCATTGACAAGAAACTCCTTGGGACAATCAGCTTCAACAGGCAGTGGCTTCATCATGGTGAGCATCTGAGTCATGTTTGGCTCTGGCTTCTGAAAGATACTCTCCACAGCTCTGTCATAGGCTTCACAGCCAGGTTCATAGATATCACCAGGAGCAGGCAGGTTCGTGAGCTCGAGAAGATCTTGAGCAGAGGCTTCATGGTGAACATCCCCAGTCATCCAGTGAAGAGTCCAAGTCTTGATATCTTTGTGGAATCCAGAGATATGGAGGGTGGCATAGAATTGCAGCAGCAGCTCTTCGTTCCAGTGCTCTTTGTCTGTCACAAATGGAAGCAGACCTACATCACGAAGACAATCAATGGCTTCATCCAGACATGGCAGATCAGTCATAGCGTCAAGGTTGAGGCGCTTGTGAGGATGAATCCTGTCTTGATTGTAGAGGACACTCATGTAATAGCTTCGTTGTTGATAGCTCCAGAACCTGTCAGAAGATATCCTTGGCTTTGTGTATGGGTTCTTGGAGCGGTCAAAGAAGGTATTATCATTCCTGAAGCTAATGACACTGAAGGGGCAGTCGGTCGAAGTAGCTCCTCGAAGCCTTGGCCGCCTCGGCATTGGCTTCTGAACGAGAGGCCGGTTGGCAACATGTAATTCATATTGCGGGCCAGTTCTTTCTGGTGACGCAAGACGAGGCCAGTTGACAGGCACAAGTTCTCCAGCCCTGTTGTATGCCATGACAATATTGGCGTCAGAGAGCACAATGGCTTCAGAGGTGGCAGGAGCTTCAGGAGTGGCATTCAGATCTCCTTTAGTGGCTTGGGCTTCAGACTGAGGGGCCACATTTGTATCAGTAGCAGCAGTGTCAGACACAGGAGGCTGCTCTTGAACATCTTCGGCTGTTGCAGCCGGTATAACTTCAGACTGTTGGGCTTCCTGCTCAGGTTGGGCTTCACCAGATACAGTCTGTACAGGATCAACTTGCGTGTCGACAGTCCGAGTGGTGTTGGTGGGTGGAACATCTCCTTGAATATCCTCATGAGAAGAAGAGGCATCTTGATGCACTACCTCCTCAGAAATGCTGGTCATCCGCGGGCCACGGCGAAGCCTTCGGAAGATGGGCGATGCCTTTGGAGAAGAATTGTCTTCAACCATGGCTTCAGGAGTATCTGGCAACATAGGTTCATCATTGGTTGCAGCTTGAGGAGGAGGAGTGTGGGGTATGACTTCATCTTGATCGATTGGCGTCAGAGGGCGACCAATGCTGATCGGTTCACTGTGCTCAGGAACAAGCGATGATACCACGTGCTCGGTGAGCTGAGGAAGGACTTCATCATCATCATCATTTTGCACATTGGCATTAGTACCAATGTCTTCAGCTGCGTTCGGATCAGCAGCTGGAATCTCTTCAGAAATGGGAACCTCTGTGGTAGTAGGTTCATGCACGATAACTCGTCTCTCTGTGTTTCCAGAGGCAGGGGGAGCAACAGATATCGGTGTCACGAGCAGAGGCTCTTGAGAAGCTGATGGAGCATTTTCTACTTGTGCCTTGCGCGAAGCCTTTGAAGACTTCGTCTTCTAACGCTTTTGAGACGGAGGAGCAGCAGAGGCATCAGATTGCTTGCGCTTGCGAGCTTCGGCTTCAGCTTGCTGTGTCTTCTTCTTCTCAGAAGCAACTGATGGAGCGGATGGCTTCGAAGCAAGCATGGATGGTGGGAAGACAATCCGAGGCTCATCTTGTCTTGGGGCCTCAGCAGCAGGGGTCTCGGGCTTCTTCTTCTTTTTCTTGATCAGCTTGGGATCAATGGCAGGGTGACCAAGTGCTTTTCTCTTCAAACCCTCATTGTGGGCTTGCACTGTCTTCTCAGCATAGTGCTTGAGACGTTCTCTGGCACCTTTGGCATCATCACGAAGCTTTTGAAATTCCTCTTTCAGCTCGGCCATCATCTTCTTATAGCCTTGAATTTCTGCGACGCTGAATTTGGACAAGTACTTCTTGAATAGACTCTTCTCATATTCAATCTTGTTTTTCTGTTCAAGCACTTTCTGGACAACTGCAAGTTCGTTGTTGATGAAGCCTTGGAACGTGACGCTGATGTCAATCGGAAGCTGTAAGTCGTCAATCGACAGAGACGGGTCGCAAAACCATTCATCAATGAAGTTGTTGAGAATATCATGGTCGAACAGAGGCAGGTTTTTGAAAATATCAGCCTCTTCCTGCTTGTTCTTGATGAGGAGCTCAAGGGCATCATCATCAAACTCATCATCAGATAAATCAATAATGGCGTCGTCATCAGTCAACGTGGTTGTTGGTTTGGGGCCTCGCCCAGCAGGTTTCTTTGTCTTCGGGATGTTCCGAGACACATCTTCAGACTACACACTGGATTCAGTTGGTGCATCTTTCACTGGCTTCACTCTTGAAGCAGATGGAGCAGCAGCAGACTTGGCAGATTGCCCCTCTTTGGCTTTGGAGCCCTTTGGCTTTCTTTGTGTCTTGGGGGAGGCAGGAGCAATGTCTTCAGCATGGGCTTCTCCGCGCGCATTAGCGGCAGTGGCATGAAGAGCGTTGATATGCTCAACATATGCTTGAAGACTATCCCATGGCCCAGTCAGATTGGGTTCAGCTTGACGGGAGCCATCGGGTCTTGGTTCTGCAGGACCGGGGTTAAAGTTCACACCAAACTCCTTCTTGTTGGCATCTGCTGAAGCCTTTGCAAACTGATAATTGGCTTCAAACAGATCATCATCACGACACCATCTGATGCTAGATGGGTCGGCATCTTCGGGCATCACACCTCTTACCATGCAAGGATAGAAGTTCTGGGCAATGGCGTCAGCCTTTGTCTTCGGAATAAGCTTCCGGTACACAATATCCACCCATGGTGGCCTGACTGCATTCTTCTCAGCATACTCTTGTGTAACAAAATGATAACGAAACCATTGCTCTGCCTAGTAGCGGCGAATCCATTGCACACGAGATTTGCGTTCACCATAGGTTTCATCAGGATCAAATTATACTGCTCATATAGATCTGGAGGGAGGTCAAGAGCAGTGTTGGCTCATCGTTGCCTTCCTCCCTTCTTCGCAGATTTACCACTGGCCATTGGCTTCACAGGATTGATTGGCTTCACACTGCTAATTTGACAGGAACTGGCTTCAGGAGAGTCGAGATGTAACTGCAAGAAGTCTGCAAATGAATTCAGACTATGAGAACCAAGTGACTCGCCCACGGACATGTACCTGTGACAACATTAGAGATGCGAGGGAAGGAGCAGAGGTCATATGCATTCTCAGAAAATTTTGAATCCAACTCAGTTTGAAGACAATGACCTCACAGTGCGAAGATATTCACTTATAGAGAGATGTTGGTTCCAGATTTGTACGAATCCGAAGATAGGTACAAGTGAGGAATCGTCACTATGTAGTATAAGTGAAGTAACTTGGTAAGATATGAGATGCGTGAAACAGAAGATGAAGATTTGGAAGTGAAGAAAACAAGTTCTGAAGATATTTGATAAGATTTTGGATCAAATAGACGGTAAAAAGTAAGTTTTATTTACCGCACGAAGAACAGCTCAACGAGGCGAAAGGAGGTTGAGCAGTTCAATCCCCCACGCCCTAACTTGGCAATGGAGAACAGCTACGGCGGCGGCGGTGAGAAGATGCCCACGGCCGGCGTGAGTACAGCGTCGAAGAGGTCGCGGCAGCGAAGTGCTTCTCCTCCGGCGACGATGAGGTTAGCGGCGGCGCTAGGGTTATGCGAGGACGACGACGACATGGGTGTAGAACATTAATGGAACCAGGGGCGAAGTATTTATAAGGGTTGGCCTTGGCTGGGGGATAAGACAGACATGCCCCTGGCGATACATATCTATGCGACGCGTGGCGCACATGTGCAGTTGTTGCGACCACGCCTTGACCCCACGACCAGCTGTTTTGGCGGGCGGTCATTCCACCTTCTGCGGATGCAGGTAAATTGGATAGAGATGAAAGTCATTTTAAATTTTGTCTCAAAATCTTTGACTGACAAGGACACAGTGAAGACAATCGACATGTGTCAAATAGAATGCATATGAAGATTTAGAGAGACTGGACGAGGTAAGCACAGAAGGGGTAAGGGTCCGATCACATTCACCTAGTTTAGAAACACAGGTTGAAGACATAGCTATAGGTGAATGCTGTTGAGGACAAACTCAATATATATATATATATAGTATAGGCAATGAAGTCAAATAGAACGCGAAGATAAAAACCATTCGAGAAGACAAGCCAAATCAGGAAGATAATGCAATAGATGTGACGCCAAATGAAAATCTTCAAGAAAAGTTTGGTGGTGGAGTTACCCACCGTATAGGAAGTATTAGACCCAGACACGGCGCACCATTATCGTGGCGCTCTGAAGTCAAAATCCATTTTAATATCTTCACACTCAGAGTGTATATCTTCATGAATTGAAGACATACGTTACTTCGTGTGTTGTGCACCAAGGTCATCAATTATGCATAAGTGTTTGGATGAATGCCCTTTTATAGGACATTTGAGGATTCTAGGATATTTAGATCACACTGCAACTTGCAAAACCTCTTCTCATCCAAAGGCTTCGTGAATATATCTGCCATCTGATCTTCAGTGTTGACGTGAATGATGTCAATGTCTTCTTTGAGCACATGGTCACGAAGAAAGTGGTGTCTAATCTCAATATGCTTCGTCTTGGAGTGTTGGACAGGATTGTGAGAAATCTTGATTGCACTCTCATTGTCACAGAATAGCGGAACCTTCTTCTTGTAGATGCCATAATCCTTGAGAGTTTGCTTCATCCAGAGAAGCTGCGCACAACATGATCCAGCAGCGATGTATTCGGCTTCAGCAGTAGAGAGTGATACACAGTTCTGCTTCTTTCAAGACCAACATACAAGTGAACGTCCAAGAAAGTGACAAGTGCCTGATGTGGATTTTCGATCCACCCTGTCTCCAGCATAATCAGAATCAGAATAGTCAACCAAATCAAACTCTGAGCCCTTTGGATACCATAATCCTAGTGTTGGGGTGTGAGCCAAATATCTAAGAATTCGCTTCACGGCGAGGTGATGCGATTCCTTTGGTGCCGCTTGAAATCGGGCACACATGCAAACACTAAGCATTATATCTGGCCTAGATGCACATAAGTACAATAAAGAACCAATCATGGAGCGGTATACCTTTTGATCGAACTCTTTACCATTGTCGTCAGTACTCAGATGATCATTTGTTAGCATTGGCGTCTTGTAGCCCTTGCAATCTAGCATTCCAAACTTCTTCAAGTAATCTTTGAGATATTTCTCTTGTGATATGAAGATACCATTGCTTTGTTGGCGAATTTGAAGACCAAGAAAGAATTTCAGCTCTCCCATCATGGACATTTGATATTGCTCTTGCATCATATGACTGAACTCATCACTATATCGTTTGTCAGTGCAGCCGAAGATAATGTCATCCACATAGATTTGGCACACAAATTGTTCACCATCATATGATTTGGTGAAGAGAGTGGGATCAAGTGAACCAGGTTTGAAGCCTTTGCTTTTCAGGAATTCCTTGAGTGTATCATACCAGGCTCATGGAGCTTGCTTGAGGCCATACAATGCCTTGTTGAGCCTATAGACCTTGTCAGGGTACTTTGGATCTTCAAACCCAGGTGGTTGAGAAACATAGACTTCTTCTTCAATTTTGCCATTTAGAAAGGCACTCTTCACATCCATTTGATATAGAAGAATATCATGATGATTTGCATAAGCAAGAAGTATGCGGATGGCTTCAAGTCTAGCCACAGGAGCAAAGGTTTCATCGAAGTCAATTCCTTCCACTTGTGTGTATCCTTGTGCGACTAGACGAGCTTTGTTTCTGACAACTTGACCATGTTCATCTTGCTTGTTGCGGTAGATCCATTTTGTTCCAATGATATTGTGCTTACGGGGGTCCAGACGCTTGGCAAGTTCCCACACATTGTTCAACTCAAATTGCTAAAGCTCTTCTTGCATAGCTTGAATCCATTTAGGTTCCATGAAGGCTTCAGTGACTTTGGTGGGTTCATTGATGGAGACGAAAGCGAAGTGCCCACAAAAGTTTGCTAGCTGTGTGGCTCTTGAACGAGTGAGAGGACCAGGTGCGTTGATGTTGTCGATTATCTTCTTGATCTGAACTTCATTGGCCACGCGAGGATGTACAGGGCGAAGATTGCGCTGTTGCTGAGCATTGTCTTCAGGCTCAGCATTATCTTCAGTCTGATCATTGTCTTCACGCTGGACAGGAGTAGGTGTCACAACCTCTTCATCTCCGAGTTCCTCAGTGGGTATTATTTCTCCAGTACCCATTTGCTTGATGGATTCACTAGGAGGGGGTTCATCTATCACAAGTGACAGGTGCTCTCTTTGCGAACCGTTAGTCTCATCGAACCGCACATCTACAGTTTCAACCACCTTGTAGTGAAAGAGGTTGAAGACTCTGTAGGTGTGCGAATCCTTTCCGTAACCAAGCATGAAACCCTCATGTGCTTTCGGTGCAAATTTGGAAGTGTGATGTGGATCTCGTATCCAACACCTGGCACCAAATATTTTGAAATAACGAACATTTGGCTTCTTACCAGTGATCAGTTCATAAGATGTCTTCTTGAAGAACTTGTGAAGATATACTATGTTGATGATGTGGCATGCAGTATCAATGGCTTCGGGCCACCACTTGCATGGTGTCTTGTATTCGTCAAGCATGGTGCGAGCCATCTCAATGAGAGTCATGTTCTTGCGCTCCACGACGCCATTCTGCTGAGGAGTGTATGGAGCTGATAACTCGTGAGTGATGCCAAGGACGTCAAGATAGGTGTCGAGCCCAGTGTTCTTGAACTCGGTGCCATTGTCACTCCTGATGTGCTTGATCTTGACGCCATAGTTGGTCATTGCACGGTTGGCAAACCGCCTGAAGACATCCTGCACTTTAGTCTTATACAGGATTATCTGCACCCATGTATATCTAGAATAATCATCAATAATCACGAAGCCATATATGTGTGCAGATGTAGTAAGAGTGGAGTAATGAGTAGGGCCAAATAAGTCCATGTGTAGCAGCTCGAAGGGACGAGTGGTCGTCATGATTGTCTTCGAGGGGTGTTTCGCCCTAGTCATCTTCCCGGCTTCACATGCTCCACACAGGTGATCCTTCTTGAACTTGACGCCCTCGATCCCAATGATGTGCTTCTTCTTCACAAGGGTGTGCAAGTTCCTCATGCCAGCATGTCCTAGTCGTCGATGCCAAAGCCAGCATTCTGAAGCTTTTGCTAGAAGACATGTGACCAGCTGTGGTCCTGTGGAGAAATCTACCATGTACAAGTCACCTCTTCGATAACCTTCGAAGACTTGGGTTTTGTCAGAAGCCATTAGCACAAGACAGCGAAATTTGCCAAAGATGACAATCATATCAAGATCACAAAGCATTGAGACTGACATGACGTTGAATCCAAGGGATTCGACAAGCATCACTTTATCCATGTGCCGATCCTTCGAGATTGCAACCCTACCTAGACCCAATACCTTGCTTTTCCCAGTATCAGCAAAAGTAATCTGCTTTTGAGTAGATGGACGAAGTGTAGAGTCCATGAGTAAGCTTTTGTCACCAGTCATATGGTTGGTGTAGCCACTGTCCAGGATCCATTCAGTAGCTTTTGGAAGTGAACCCTACAGTAGAGTTAGTGGGATAGGCTTCACGATGACAATTTGTGAAGGTAAAGCATGTGATTACAGATACTTCATGCAAGATTAGTTTCATGAAAGATATGGAAATGTAATCATCAAGAAACTATGTTGAGTCTTTTGTTCCATAGCACTTTGGGAATTTTGACTTGTGCCCCACAAGTTTATTCAGGTCCCCAGCATTGTCTTTAGAACCCAATGCTTTTCGGTTGGAGACCTGACCCTGCAAGAAAGAGATCAGTTCTTCTTAACCACCCACATCTGAAGGGGTGGCTTAGAAGCAATAAGTCTAAGTGCAGCATCTGAGAACTTTGGCTTTGAAGCCCTAGCAAATAGCTTCACAGGGGGGTTAGAGTACTCAAATGAATAGGCAGAGAAATTCTTTGATTTGTGAACATAATGGTATGAGGAACGTCTCTCATATTCATGAGTCTAATCATTGTAACCCTGCAAAACATTGGCGTTAGGGCGATCATACAAAGACCTTTGTCTGTATGAAGACTTCGGTCCATATGAAGCTTTTGCTCTGGGGTTTGTCTTCTTCCCTGGTGGTGTCATGATGACATTCACGGGAAGCTTTTCCAGAAGACTTTTGGGAACCCAGATCTTCTTCATAGGGGAACCATTCCTGCAGTTAGTTCCAATAAACCTGGCAAACACTTCACCATTCTGGTTTTTGAACAGTTTATAGTTTGAGTCAAAGGACTCATCAATGATGATAGGGTTAGCACAGTTATAACCAGATAAGGTGGATGGATCCACTGATGGCCCTTGTGCAGCAACCCAGGTAGTTTTGGGGTACTGCTCAGGCTTCCAGTAAGACCCATCAACATTGATTCTCCTCTCGAAGCCAATACCCTCTTTCCTAGGGTTTCTGTTCAGGATCTGTTTCTTGAGGACATCACAAAGAGTCTGATGCCCTTTGAGACTCTTAAACATCCCTGTCTCAAGCAATGTCTTCAACCTAGCATTCTCATCAGTAATAGCAATGGCTTCCTCAGATGAGGGGTTAGTTGCCACAACAGTAGTTGAAGATATTGCAGTTTCAGAAACAGTAGAGCATGCAGCAGAAGAATTGGCGTTATCACGCTCAAGACATTTCAAGCAAGGTGGCACAAATTCATCATGAGCGGTACTGATCTGTTGAGCGAGTAGTGAATCGTTTTCAGTCCGAAGATCATCATGAGACGCTCTCAGCTTCTCAAGCTCTTGCTTCCTTTGAAGATATTCATAGGAGAGCTTCTCGTGATCAGATGAGAGGGTATCATGACGACTTAGGAGCTCTTCATACTTAACTTGAAGATTTTTTATGTCTTCAATTAAGGATTGACTTCGATTCATTTCCTCGTCCAACAGATCATCGCTTTTGTCTAGCAGTTTTTGAATCTTTTCCATAGCAGTTTGTTGCTCAGTTGCAATTTTAGCAAGTGTCTTATAGCTAGGTTTGGATTCACATTCAGAGTCATCTTCACTTGAGGTTTCAAAGTAGGCAGCGCGTGAAGTTACCTTAGCGCCTCTTGCCATGAAGCAGTAGGCAGACGAAATAGAGGTATCGTCAGGTTCTCGGGATCTGAGGGAATTCGCAAATTCCACAAGCCAGGGATCATCACGTCTGTATGCCCCTTCATAGACATCGGAGATCCTGTCCCAGATGAGCTTCGCATTGCTCAGATGGGAGATGCGAGTGAACTCATCCTTGGTCAGGCGAGAACAGATGATGTATTTGACCCGAGCATCGAGTTGAGTGTATCTGCGAATGTCATCAGCATTCGCCATCTTGTAGAGATCAGTTAATCCCAGTTCAGTGACTATCCATAGTTCACTGTCCATGGCCAGAAGACGCTTTCGCATCATGACCTTCCAGTATGGATAGTTAGTGCCATCGAAGACGGGGCACGCAGCGGAAACCTTGATTATCCCTGCAGTCAACATAGCTAAAACTCCGGGTGGTTAAACCAAATCACACAGAACAAGGGAGCACCTTGCTCTGATACCAATTGAAAGTGCTAGTTATCGACTAGAGGGGGGGGGTGAATAGGCGATTTTTATGAGAGGCTTCGAAAACATGCAATGTCTTCGAAGAAAGCGGAAGCAGGATGAGAACTAGCAAAGCCTATCAATACGATGAACAGATATGACAAGCATAGACATCATACATACAAGCATGCATTGAACATAAACACAAGAAGCATGAAGATAAATGAGTAAACAGATGAATGGCTTCAAGGAATATCTTCAAACACAAGCAAGCATGCAAAGGCTTCACAGTTCAAAACAGTAAGTAAGGAAGAGTAAGGATAGAACCAGGAGCTCGGGGAAGACAATGATTTGTTTGACCAGTTCCAAGTGCTGTGACAGTTGTACGTCTGGTTAGGGAGTCTGAGATTGAACTCAGAAGACCGCGTCTTCACCTTATTCCCCTTGAGCTAAGGTCACTTAGACCTCGCCCAATCACTCTGGTAAGTCTTCAAGGTAGACTTCCAAACCTTCACATACTTCATTCACCGGCAATCCACAATGGCTCTTGGATGCTCAGAACGCGACGCCTAACCGACTGGAAGATCACAGTCTTCAAGTGTAATAAGTCTTCAGTTCACTTAGAACAGAATGTCTTCAGTGATGCTCAATCACTTTGGGCTCTGGGTGTTTTGGGTTTTGTCCTCGCAAGGTTTCTCTCTCAAAGGCTTCGAGGTGGGTTGCTCTCAAACGACAAAAACCGTGCACTAATTCGGAGCAGCCACCAATTTATGGTGGAGGGGGGTGGCTATTTATAGCCAGGGGGCAACCCGATGTGATATGTCCGAAATGACCCTTGGTCATTTAGGAACTAACACGTGTCCAACGGTCGGAATTTGAACCCACGCGGCAACTTTACTTGGGCTACAAGCAAAGCTGACTCAACCGACTCTGGAAGAGATTTTCTCTCATTTGTCTTCGCTTGAAGACATAGGATTTTAGGTTGAGCATCACGTCAGTTTCTGACTATGTTTACCTCGACCCCACTTGACAGTTCGGTGGTTCCTATGACTCAAGAAATAAGAAAATCAAACTATCAAAAGACTATGCCTTCAAGCTTCATTATCTTCGATGAATGTCTTCATGAACCATTATCTTCAGCACGAATGTCTTCGTGAATCACCATTGTCTTCAATGCCTTCATACATTTTTAGGGGTCATCTTCGATGGGTAAACCGATTCAATAGGGACTTCTACCTGTGTTCTCCCGTGAATCTCACAAACACATTAGTCCCACAACAAAGTTTGTCTTCAATACTCCAAAACCAACAAGGGGTGGCACTAGATGCACTTACAACCTTGCTTTTCCCAGTAAAAGTAATGTGCTTTTGAGTAGATGGATGAAGTGTAGAGTCCATGAGCAAGCTTCGGTCACCAGTCATATGGTTGGTGCAGCCACTGTCCAGGATCCATTCAGTAGCTTTCGGAAGTGTTCCCTACAGAGCAATTAATAGGATAGGCTTCACCAAGACAATTGTGAAGTGCAAACATTTGACGATGAAGACTTTCAGAGAATGTAAGTTTCTCGGAGGATATAGTAGGATGATCATCAAGAAATCCATGGACGAAATAAATGGTAAGACCATTTGGACATTTTATCTTGCGCCCGACAAGATTTTTTAGGTCCCCAGCATTGTCTTTGAAAGGATCGATATGGTTGACTAGAGGGGGGTGTGAATAGGCAACTACCAATTTTTAGCTTTTCTTAACAATTAGGGTTAGCAACAAAATAGGTTGTCTAGATGTGCAACTAGGTGAGCAACCTATATGATGCTAATAACAACGGCAACACAAGCAAGCAAAGGATACAACACAACAATAGCTTGCACAAAGTAAAGGTAAGAGGTAACCACAAGTAGAGCCCGTGAAGACGAGGATGTGTTACCAAAGTTCCTTCCCTTTAGGGGGAAGTACGTCTCCGTTGGAGCGGTGTGGAGGCACAATGCTCCCCAAGAAGCCACTAAGGCCACCGTATTCTCCTCACGCCCTCGCACAATGCAAGGTGCCGTGATTCCACTAGTGGTGCCCTTGAAGGCGGCAACCGGACCTTTACAAACAAGGTTGAGGCTCTCTCCACAACTGAATTGGAGGCTCCCAACACCACCACGGAGCTTCACCACAATGGAATGTGGCTCCGAGGTGACCTCTTCCATCTAGGGTGCCCAAACACCCAAGAGTAACAAAATCCACACAAGAAAGTATGGGGGAATCAAGTTTCCTTTGGTGGAAGTGTAGATCTAGGTCTCCTCCTTCAATCCCTAGCAAATCAACAAGTTTGAGTGGCTAGAGAGAGAGATCGGGCAAGAAAGCTTGGAGGGCAACAATGGAGGAGAGAGAGAGGCAAGAGGTGAAAAGGTAGGTGAAGGAGCCACCTACTTATATAGTGCCCCCAAATCCAACCGTTACAGCAGTTTTTACACTACAGCGGTACAACCGCTTGAAGCACCGGTACAACCGGTATTCACGGGTTCCCACTGCAGAAATGCCCAGGCGGTACAACCGGTGGAGCCACCGGTAGTACCGGTCGGCCGGAGCCAACCAAAACTACCGCTCCACCACCGCCCAAAAACCGCCTCATAAACAGAAGGGAGTCACCCCATAGCGGTAGTTGGGGCGGTGGTTGTGCCGGTACAACCGCCAGATCAGCGTTCCTGTGGTGGCTAAGTCCGGAGCGGTACAACCGCTCCAGGCACCGGTAGTACCGGTTCGCCGAAGCCGTCCGGGAACTACCGGGCCACCACCGCCCAACAACAGCTCCATTACAGAAGGATTCCGGTAGTGGAGCGGTGCTGGGCCGGAACAACCGGTCGAGCGGTACAACCGCTTCTACAAGCGGTACAACCGCTCGGCACTAAAACCACTGCCACAGAAAGACTTTGAGGACCTCTCTCCTCGAACGGAAGGATATATAGTGGGTGCAATGGAATGTGTACGTGCATTGATTCACCCAGTACCTTCCGATGCGGATTCCCTCTTAATAGTACGGATTTCCTACGACCAAAGAAATAAACGCGTCGGAAACTCCGTCTTCGATCTTTTCCGTCCGGAGGGAATGCCTAACTGTCTTGCGCCACACCAGGTGTACCTGAGTAAACTAGGGCACACGATTAGTCCAAGGTGCATTGTCATCATCACCAAAATCCTAAGGCGGGAAATGCCCTAACAGTCTTCAGAACCCAATGCTTTTTGGCTGGAGACCTGACCCTGCAAGAAAGATCAGTTCTTCTTAACCACCCACATCTGAAGGGGTGGCTTAGAAGCAATGAGTCTAAGTGCAGCATCTGAGAACTTTGGCTTTGAAGCCCTAGCAAATAGCTTCATAGGGGGGTTAGAGTACGCAAATGAATAAGCAGAGAAATTATTTGATTTGTGAACATGGTGGTTTGAGGAACGTCTCTCATATTCATGAGTCTGATCATTGTAACCCTGCAAAACATAAGTGTTAGCACGATCATACGAAGACCTTCGTCTGTATGAAGACTTTGGTCCATATGAAGCTTTTGCTCTGGGGTTTGTCTTCTTCCCTGGTGGTGTCATGATGACATTCATGGGAAGCCTTTCCAGAAGACTTTTGAGAACCCAGATTTTCTTCATAGGCGAACCATTCCTGCAGTTAGTTCCAATAAACCTGGCAAACACTTCACCATTCTGGTTTTTGAACAGTTTATAGTTTGAGTCGAAGGACTCATCAATGATGATGGGGTTAGCACAGGTATAGCCAGATAATGTGGATGGGTCTACAGGGGGGCCTGTTGCAGCAACCCACGTGGTTTTGGGGCATTGCTCAAGCTTCCAATATGTACCATCAACATTTATGTTTCTCTCGAAGCCAATGCCCTCTTTCCTAGGGTTCCTGTTCAGGATCTATTTCTTGAGGACATCACACAAAGTCTGATGCCCTTTGAGACTCTTATACATGCCAGTCGCAAGCAATGTCTTCAACCTGGCATTCTCATCAGTAAGAGCAGTGGCTTCCTCAGATGAGGGGTTAGTGGCCACATCAATAGTTGAAGCTATTGTAGATTCAGAAACAGTGGAACATTCAGCAGAAGAATTAGCGTTATCACGCTCAAGATATTTCAAGCAAGGTGGCACAAATTCATCCTGAGCGGCACTGATTTGTTGAGCGAGTAGTCAATCATTTTCAGTTCGAAGATCATCATGAGACGCTCTCAGCTTCTCAAGCTCTTGCTTCCTTTGAAGATATTCATAGGAGAGCTTCTCGTGATCAGATGAGAGGGTATCATGACGACTTAGGAGCTCGTCATACTTAACTTGAAGATTTTTTATGTCTTCAATTAAGGATTGACTTTGATTCATCTCCTCGTCCAACAGATCATCGCTTTTGTCTAGCAGTTTTTGAATCTTTTCCATAGCAGTTTGTTGCTCAGTTGGAATTTTAGCAAGTGTCTTATAGCTAGGTTTGGATTCACATTCAGAGTCATCTTCACTTGAGGTTTCAAAGTAGGCAGCGCGTGAGGTTACCTTAGCGCCTCTTGCCATGAAGCAGTAGGCAGGAGCAGAGTCGTCATCGTCGTCCATAGTGTCGGTGACGTGACCATTGTCTTCAGTGCTGAAGATGGACTTGGCGACGAATGCTGAAGCCAAAGCCAGGCTTGCCACGCCTGAGTCTGACTCCTCCACCACCTCCTTTGAAGCAGACTCCTCCTCTGAATCCATTTCCTTGCCGATGAATGCACGAGCTTTGCTGGAGGAACTTCTTTTGTGCGATGAAGACTTTGATGAAGATTTTGAGGGTTTCTTCTTCTTCTCATCAAAGTCGTAGTCCTCGCTCTTCTTCTTCTTCTCTGATTCCTTTTCCCAATGAGGACATTCTGCCATGTAGTGGCCTGGCTTCTTGCATTTTTGGCAAGTTCTCTTCTTGTAGTCACGAGTGGAAGCTTCAGCCTTCTTGGAATCATACTTTTAAGACTTTCCGAAGCGGTATTTCTTGGTGAACTTCTGGAACTTATTCACGAGCATTGCAAGCTCTCTGCCAATGTCTTCAGCACCATCGGAATAGCAGTCAGGGTCTTCAGATGAAGATACAGCCTTTGCTTTCAGAGCGCGAGAATGTCCATAACTAGGACCATAGATATCTCTCTTCTCAGATAGCTGGAATTCATGAGTATTGAGCCTCTCAAGTATATCGGCAGGATCCAATTGCTTGAAATCAGGGCGCTCTTGAATCATCAGTGATAAGGTGTCAAATGAACTGTCAAGAGACCTCAATAGCTTCTTCACAACTTCATGCTTGGTGATGTCAGTGGCGCCTAGAGCATGAAGCTCATTGGTGATATCAGTGAGACGATCAAAGGTGAGCTGAACATTTTCATTCTCGAGTTTCTTGAAGCGGTTGAAGAGATTGCGCAGTACATCGATTCGGGAGTCTCGTTGAGATGAGACGCCCTCATTGACCTTGGAGAGCCAGTCCCAGACTTGCTTCGCAGACTCCAATGCACTCACACGACCATACTGTCCTTTGGTCAGATGACCATAGATGATGTTCTTGGCGGTCGAGTCCAGTTGCGCGAACCTCTTCACATCAGCAGCGGTGATGCCTTCACCGACCTTGGGAACACCAGTCTTGACGACAAACCAGAGGTCGTTGTCAATGGCTTCAAGATGCATGCGCATCTTATTCTTCCAGTAGGGATAGTCAGTGCCATCGAAGACGGGGCACGCAACGGAAAACTTGATTATCCCTGCAGTCGACATAGCTAAAACTTCAGGTGGTTAAACCGAATCACACAGAACAAGGGAGCACCTCACTCTGATAGCAATTGAAAGTGCTAGTTGTCGACTAGAGGGGGGTGAATAGGCGATTTTTATGAATGGCTTCAAAAACAGGCAATGTCTTCAAAGTAAGCAGAAGCAAGATGAGAACTAGCAAAGCCTATGAATAAGATGAATAGATATGACAAGCATAGACATCATACATACAAAAGCATGCATTGAACATAAACACAAGAAGCATGAAGATAAATGAGTAAACAGATAAATGGCTTCAAGGAATATCTTCAAACACAGACAAGCATGCAAAGGCTTCACAGTTAAAAACAGTAAGTAAGGAAGTGAAAGGATAGAACCAGGAGCTCGGGGAAGACAATGATTTGTTTGACCAGTTCCAACTATTGTGACAGTTGTACGTCTGGTTAGGGAGGCTGAGATTGAACTTAGAAGACCACGTCTTCACCTTATTCCCCTTGAGCTAAGACCCGCAGATCTCGCCCAATCACTCTAGTAAGTATTCAAGGTAGACTTCCAAACCTTCACAGACTTTGTTCACCGGCAATCCACAATCACTCTTGGATGCTCAGAACGTGACGCCTAACCGGCTGGAAGATCACAGTCTTCAAGTGTAATAAGTCTTCGGTTCACTCGGAACAGAATGTCTTCAGTGATGCTCAATCACTTTGGGCTCTGGGTGTTTTGGGTTTTGTCCTCGCAAGGATTCTCTCTCACAAAGGCTTCGAGGTGGGTTGCTCTCAAACGACAAAAGCCGTGCACTAACTCGGAGCAGCCACCAATTTATGGTGGTAGGGGGTGGCTATTTATAGCCCGGAGGCAACCCGACATGAAATGTCCGAAATGACCTTGGGTCATAGGGAAGCTGACACGTGTCCAACGGTCGGATCCCAACACACGCGGCAACTTTACTTGGGATCCAAGCAAAGCTGACTCAACCAACTCTGGAAGAGGTTTTCTCTCATTTGTCTTCGCTCGAAGACATAGGATTTGGGTTGAGCATCACGTCAGTTTCTGACTTTGTTTACCTCGACCCCACTTAACAGTACGGTGATTCCTATGAAACAAGAAAGAAGAAAATGAAACTACCAAAAGACTAAGTCTTCACGTTCCATTGGCTTCAAGTGAATGTCTTCATGAGTCATTAACTTCAACACGAATGTCTTCGTGAACCACCATTGTCTTCAATGTCTTCAGACATTTTTAGGGGTCATCTTCGATGGGTAAACCGAATCAATAGAGACTTCTACCTGTGTTCTCCTGTGAATCTCACAAACACATTAGTCCCTTCAACCAAGTTTGTCTTCAATACTCCAAAACCAACAAGGGGTGGCACTAGATGCACTTACACATAGGTTCACTAGAGGCATCTCTCTCATAAGCATAGGAACGGTGGGTAAACAAATTACTGTTAGGCAATTGACAGAATAGTGCATAGTTATGATGGTCATCCAAGGCATAATCAATATATAGGAATTACAACCATGACAAGTAGACCGTTAATCCAACTGCATCTACTACTATTACTCCACCCAAAGACCACTATCCAGCATGCATCTCAAAGTATTAAGTTCATGACAAACAGAGTAACGCATTAAGCAAGATGACATAATGTAGACAAAGTAAGACCAAGCAATATGATCGAACCCCATTGTTTTATCCTTAGTGGCAACAATATAAATACATGCCTTTGCCCCTCCTGTCACAGGGTAAAATCACCGCAAGATTGAACCTACTACAGAGCACCTCCACCACTGAAGATGAATCAATCTAACTTGGCCAAAGTAGACGGATAGATCAGAGAGAAATACAAAGCTATAAAATTACATAGCAAATAAATATCAGGAGACTCAAATAGTTCAATGGATAATTCTGATCATAAATCCACAATTCATCGGATCCCAACAAACACACCGCAAAAGATTACGTCAATTTGATCTCAGAGGAGATTGATACGTCTCCAACGTATCTATAATTTTTGATTGTTTCATGCTATTATATTATCAATCTTGGATAATTTATATGCTTTATATGCAATTTTATATCATTTTTGGGAGCTAACCTATTAAATCAGTGCCCAGTGCCAGTTGCTATTTTTGCTTGTTTTTGGCTTTTCAGAAAATCAGTACCAAACGAAGTTCAAAAGTGATAAAACTTTACGATGATTTTTCTGGACCAGAAGGGACCCTAGAAGGTTCGGGAGGAGGCCAGAAGCCCTACGGGAGAGCCATGAGCTGACCTGGCACGCCCTTGGGGGGGGCGCCACCTGAGCTCGTGGGTCCCACACAGCTTTGTTTGACCTAATTCCACTTCTATAAATTCACATAAATCCCAAAACCAACAAAGAGCCACCTGATACATCTCGAATGTATCTATAATTTTTGATTGTTCCATGCTATTATAGTATCAATCTTGGATGTTTTATATGCAATTATATGCATTTATATATCATTTTTTGGGACTAACCTATTAACCTAGTGCCCAGTGCCAGTTGTTGTTTTCTGCTTGTTTTTGGTTTTTCAGGAAATCAGTACCAAATGAAGTCCAAATGCCACGAAACTTGGAGAGGAGGCCAGAAGCTTCACGAGGCCTCCACAAGGCAACAGTGCGCGGCCCCGGGGGGCGCCCTGATGCCTTGTGGGCCCCTCGTGGCTCCTTTTGACCTAATTCCACTTCTATAAATTCTAAAATATTCGGAAACCAATAGACAACCACCCCGAATAACTTTTACGCCGCCGCAAGCCTCTGTTCTTCCGTGATCCCATCTGGAGGCCTTTTCCGGTACTCTGCCGGAGGGGGAATCGATCACGGAGGGCTTCTACATCAACCTTGCTGCCCGTCCGATGATGTGTGAGTAGTTTACCACAGACCTATGGGTCCATAGCAAGTAGCTAGATGGCTTCTTCTCTCTCTTTGATCTTCAATACCATGTTCTCCTCGATGTTCTTGGAGTTCTATCCGATCTAATCTTCTTTTGCGGTGTGTTTGTTGGGATCCGATGAATTGTGAGTTTATGATCAGATTATTCATGAGAAATATTTGAGTCTTCTCTGAACTCTTTTATGCATGATTGTTATAGCTTTGTATTTCTCTCCGATCTATCGATTTGGTTTGGCCAACTAGATTGGTTTATCTTGCAATGGCAGAGGTGCTTTGTGATGGGTTCAATCTTGCGGTGCTCAATGCCAGTGACAGAAAGGGACATGACACGTATTTGTATTGTTGCCATTAAGGATAAAAAGATGGGGTTTAATCATATTGCTTGAGTTTACTTTGTCTACATCATGTCATCTTTCTTAAAGCGTTACTCTGTTTTATACTTAATACCCTAGATGCATGCTGGATAGCGGTTGATGGGTGGAGTAATAGTAGTAGATGCAGGCAGGAGTCGGTCTACTTGTCTTGGACGTGATGCCTATATACATGATCATTGCCATGAATCCATCATAATTATTTGCTTTTCTATCAATTGCCCAACAGTAATTTGTTTACCCACCGTATGCTATGTGTTCGAGAGAGAAGCCTCTAGTGAAAACTATGGCCCCCGGGTCTAATTTTATCATATATTAAAACCCAAAAATACCTTGCTGCAATTTATTTACTTTTGTTTTTTTAGTATTTTACTTTATCTATCTATCACTATCAAAATTGATCCTTGCAAATAACCGCTAGGAGGATTGACAACCCTCTTATTTGCGTTGGGTGCAAGTGTTTGCTTTTGTGTGTGCAGGTGCTGCTAAAGGACTTTGCGTGGTTCTCCTACTGGATTGATAACCTTGGTTCTTAACTGAGGGAAATACTTATCTCTAATATACTGCATCATCCTCTCCTCTTCAGGGAAATACCAACGCAGTCTACAAGTAGCACCACCCGAAATAACTTTTCCGCCCCGCAAGCTTTTGTTCTTCCGCGATCCCATCTGAAGGCCTTTTCCGGTGATCTGCCGGAGGGGGAATCGATCATGGAGGGCTTCTACATCAACCATGTTGCCCTTCCGATGATGTGTGAGTAGTTTACGACAGACCTACGGGTCCATAGCTAGTACCTAGATGGCTTCTTCTCTCTCTTTGATCTTCAATACAAAGTTCTCCATGATCTGCATGGAGTTCTATCCGATGTAATCTTTTTTTGCGGTGTATTTGTTGGGATCCGATGAATTGTGGTTTATGATCAGATTATTCATTGAAAGTAATTGAGTCTTTTCTGTACTTTATTATGCATGATTGTTATAGCTTTGTATTTCTCTCCGATCTATCCATTTGGTTTGGCCAACTAGATTGATTTATCTTCAGTGGGAGAGGTGCTTTGTGATGGGTTCAATCTTGCGGTGTCCTCACCCAATGACAGAAGGGGTAGCGAGGCACGTATTTGTATTGTTGCCATTAAGGGTAAAATGATGGGGTTTATTCATATTGCTTGAGTTTATTCTGTCTACATCATGTCATCATACTTCATGCATTACTCTGTTTGTTATGAACTTAATACGTAGAGAGGCAAGCATAGAAGCGCTCTCGAAGTGGAGTAATAGTAGTAGATGCAGAATCGTTTCGGTCTACTTGTCACGGACGTGATGCCTATATACATGATCATTGCCATGAATAACATCATAACTATGCGCTTTTCTATCAATTGCCCAACAGTAATTTGTTTACCCACCGTATGCTATGTTTCGAGAGAGAAGCCTCTAGTGAAAACTATGTACCCCAGGTCTACTTTTATCATATTACAAAAACCTAAATTTCCTTGCTACAATTATTTTACTTTTTATTTACTTTTCAATTTATATATCTATCACTATCAGATTTCATCCTTACAAGTAACGAGTTCAAGGGGATTGACAACCCTCTTGCCCGCGTTAGGTGCAAGTATTTGCTCTTGTGTGTGCAGGCACTGTTTGACTAGGATTTGCTTGGTTCTCCTATTGGTTTGATAACCTTGGTTCTCACTGAGGGAAATACTATCCGCTACTATATTGCTTCACCCTTCCTCTTTGGGGAAAATCCCAACGTAGCTCACAAGTAGCAGAGATCATTGTATTGAAGATCAAGAGAGAGAGAGAGAGAGAGAGAGAGAGAGAGAGAGAGAGAAAGACATCTAGCTACTACTATGGACCCGTATGTCCTGAAGGAACTACTCACGCATCATCATGGAGGCAACAAGGTTGATTAAGATTGCCTCCCCAATGGTTTCCCCCTCCGGCAGAGTACCGAAGCAGGGCTCTAGATGGGATCGCTTCGGAACACAGGCTTGTGGCAGCAGAAGAATTGTTTCGCATTTCACTCTGCGGGTTTCAGAATATATGTGAACTTATAGGCCAAAAATTAGGGCAATTAGAGCTACGTGGAGCCCACAAGTCAGGGGGTGCGCCTAGCCCCCTAGGCGTGCCACCTAGCTTGTGGGGCCCACGTGGGTCTTCTCGTCCACCCCTGAAGCTTCTAGGGTCTCTTATGTTCCAGAAAAAATTACCGTAAAGTTTCATCATGTTTGGACTTCGGTAGGTATGGTTTTTCTGCAAAACAAAAAACATGCAAAAAAACAGAAACTGGCACTAGGCACTAAGTTAATAGGTTAATCCATAAAAATAATATAAAATGACATATAAAGCATACAAAAGTGATAATATAATAGCATGAAACAATCAAAAATTATAGATACGTTGGATACGTATCAGCATCCCCAAGCTTAATTCCTGCTCGTCTTCAAGTAGGTAAATGATAAAAATAGAATTTTTTATGTGAAATTCTACCTAACATGTTCTTGATCAAGTAATACATTTGCGGTATGAATATTGGGAAGCGAGTGATTTAAGGCAATAGTCTATCAATTTGACATCAAAACAATAATACACAAACATACTAGCAAACAATCATTGTCTTTGAAAATATAAATGCTAAATAATGTTATCCCTACCCACTTAATCATGTAAGCATGACATAGCTCGGTCATCCTAACACAAAGATATCTATCATGAACACCTCGGTGCCAAACCAAGCAATTAAATCATACTTTTTCTCGCTTCAGCTTTTTCAACTCCCACGCAATACTTGAGCGTGAGCCATGGACTTAGCACTTTGGATGGCAAAGAGAATGATGATTGAGGTTTATAAGGGAAGACAAAAAGGTATAAGATAGTCTCACATCAACGAGGCTGATCGTTAGGTAATGGAGAGGCCTTAAAATCGATGTCAATGCGAGGAGTAGGGATTGCCATGCAACGGATGCACTAGAGCTATACGTGTATGAAAGCTCTCTAAATGAAACAAAGTGCGTGTGCATCCAACTTAGTTGCTCATGAAGAAGCTCAAGCATTTGAGGAAGCTCGTCATCGGAATATGCAAGTCAAGTTCTAATAATGTAAAAATCCCACTAGCCTATACTTCTATATAGTGTACCAGTTTTGAAAATTTGGATCCAGAGCTAAAGAAGCAATATCAGCCATTGATGAGATTCAATCATATGGTTGAGAGCAAAGGGAGTCATGTCTACAGTGCCCACTATGCGACCGCATAGCACTCCAGAGTAATCTAGACCATCCTGAATTATTTAACATAAGGTGTCATGCTTACCCACTTCCTGGATGTGCACGTACATCGCACCATCCTATATGTACAAGGCCTCAAACTCACGTAGAAGAATGACGCCACCCTTTCCTTCACTTATTAGAGAGCAGGATGCTGTCTACCTGTCCCCAAGGCTAGCCAAACTTTGTACTACTACCCTGTTTGTGCAGGATATAACATAGTTGGGAACATTAGTTAAGTCACCTTGTAATTAGAGTATAGCATTGTATCAATACCTACTAAGATTGACTTTCTGGTGCGTATATTTTCTTTAAAGTTCTGCAACCATTAAAATGTTTTTCTTCCAAGAACAAACGTGACTATTAGATAATTCTGTTATGTATTATGCATTGCAAACTAGAACTTTATTACATTGCATACGAATCACCCACTATAGTAGTGATCAGCGACATGAGGATAACTGGCACGACACTTTTAAATACAAACATAAGAAAAATGTTTGATTTATTAGAATTTTCAATGGCTCTCTGTTTTTTTCCAAAATCATGTGCAAGCTTTGTAACCATGAATTAAACTTTGCATGTGTTGTGCGCATACCAACGTACTAGCATATGAAAGTGAAAAATCATGGAGACTCTATATGAAATACATGGTGCTACTCTGTGGAAAAAGGATAGTAGTGTGCCCTCTCTCTCTTTTTCTCTCATTTTTCTTCTTCTTTTTCTCTCTCTTTTTTTTGAACGGCCTCACGGACCTCATCCCATATTTTTCGAGGAATCATAAGTCTCCTCCAATTCATTTCCTCACTGGTAGGGGCAACACTCTAATAATGATTATCGTCACACTTTAATTTACTTACAACTCAAAAACTGAAAAATATGACTACATATGAATGCCTTTGGCAGTGTACCAGGATGTGCAATGATCTAGCATAACATGTATAACAATGATGAACGGTGGCTTTGCCACAAAATATCATGTCAGCTCTATATGATCATGCAAAGCAATATGACAATGAATGCTCAAGTCATGTAAAAAGTAGGTGGAAGTTGCATGGCAATATATCTCGGAATGGCTATGGAAATGCCATGATAGGTAGGTATGGTGGCTGTTTTGAGGAAGGATATAATAAGGCTTATGTGTGAAAGAGCGTATCATTTCACAGGATTTGGATGCACCTGGGAAGTTTGCACCAAGTCTCGAGGTGAGAACGGGCAATACACGGTACCGAAGAGGCTAGCAAAATATGGATAGGTGGAAGTGCTTATAGTCCAAAAACTCACATTAGTCATAAAGAACTCAAATACTTATTGTGAAATCCTATTAGCCCTCGAAGCAAAGCACAACTCGCATGCCCCTAGGGAGGAGTTAACCATCGTGTGCCCCCGATCCTAGTAACACAAAGGATATCAATCAAGGATAAATCATGCTCCAACTTCCTAGCTATGCCAAAACCGACACTTTCATGAATAGGAAATCATAAACCTTACACTAAAAAATTTGGTCTATGCAGTGACAAAAACCCTGGCGACGAAACAGGAAACGTCGCCTAAAATCATTTTCTGTGACGGTCCACCTTCACGAGGTGTTTTCCTCCCGGGGCAGCACCCTCGGTTACCTTGGCGATGTTCTGGCCTGATTTTCGATGACGCTATTGGGCGTCACTAGGTGTGCCAATTTTCTAGGACGATTCATAGTGTAACATAAAATGTTGAGCAGGGCAATGTCTTGAAATATAATAAGAAAATCAACTGATTCTTTTTGAAGCTGACTAATCTAGTGGAGAAAGTCTATGTAGATATTTTGTGAAAGTAGTCAATCTCCTTTTTGATAGTGTTCCTGAAAATTTTGGCGAACCCCTACACTATGTAATTTAAAACGGGCAAAAAAAATGTGTGCTTACTGTGACTCGAATGCAGGAAGTCGAGCACGCAGTACATACTGCATTGCGAGTATGGCATTCATAAGTTATCGATCAAAATGTTGGTACTTGTTTGCTTATAGGATGTCTAGCAGAGTCTACCTGTCCGCGCGGCTCATCTCGTCGCCTGACGAAGGCAGACGCCACGTTTCAGTGCTGCAGCATGTCGATTAATGGCGGACGACGCGTGCCAACTACCATCGGCCATTGACACCACTTTTCCCCACCACCCGCCAACTTTTGCCGCCACTTTTTCCCGCCAGGCGCCCGCCGCCCGCGGCTATAAGAAGACACTCGCCATGACCAAACAGCTCATCCTCTATCCTCACAGCCTCCACATCCCTCCACATTGACATGGACGAATAGATGACCGCCTCCATGACCAGTTAGCTCATTCTCTTTCAGCCTCCCCCAACCCACCATTGTCATATCTGAATAACTGATGTCTACTACACAACTTTATTCTTGTAGACTCTATTGGGCCTCCAAGCGCAGAGTTTTGTAGGACAACAGGAAATTTCCCTCAAGTGGATGACCTAAGGTTTATCACTCCGTGGGAGGTGTAGGATGAAGATGGTCTCTCTCAAACAACCCTGCAATCAAATACAAACAATCTCTTGTGTCCCCAACACACCCAATACAATGGTAAATTGTATAGGTGCACTAGTTCGGCGAAGAGATGGTGATACAAGTGTAGTATGCATAGTAGATATAGGTTTTTGTAATCTGAACAAATAAAAATAGCAAGGTAGCAAGTAACAAAAGTGAGCACAAACGGTATTGCAATGCTTAGAAACAAGCCCTAGGGTTCATACTTTCACTAGTGCAATCTCTCAACAATGCTAACATAATTGAATCATATAATAATCTCACAACGTGCGACAAAGAATCACTCCAAAGTTCCTAGCAAACGGAGAACATAAGAAGAAATTGTTGTAGGTAGCAAAACTACCTCAAAGCTATCCTTTCCGATCAATCTATTGAGCCATCCCTATAAGTGTCACAAACAGCCCTAGAGTTCGTACTAAAATAACACCATATGATACGCATCAATCAACTCTAATGTCACCTAGATACTCCAATGTCACCACAAGTATCCGTGAGTCAATTATTCGATATGCATCAAACAATTTCAGATTCATAATATTCAATCCAACACATAGAACTTCAAAGAGTACCCCAAAGTTTCTATCGGGGAAAGTAGGACAAAAACGTGTATCAACCCCTATGCCTAGATTACCCCAATGTCACCTCGGGAATCCGCAAGTTGATTACCAAAACATACATCAAGTGACTCAATAGAATACCCCATTGTCACCACGGGTATCCACATGCAAGACATACATCAAGTGTTCTCAAATCCAAAATATTCAATCCGATAACAATGAAACCTCAAAGGGAAAGATTCAATTCATCACAACAAGATAGAGAGGGAAGAACTCCATACGATCCAACTATATTAACAAAGCTCGTGGTACATCAAGATCGTGCCAAATCAAGAACACGAGAGAGAGAGAGAGAGAGAGAGAGATCAAACACATAGCTACTGGTACATACCCTCAGCCCTGAGGGTGAACTACTGCCTCCTTGTCATGATGGCCGCCGGGATGATGAAGATGGCCTCCGGTGATGATTTCTCCCTCCGGCAGGGTGCCAGAACAGGGCTCCAGATGAGATCGCTTTGGAATAGAGGCTTGCAGTGGCGGCGTGGGAGTTATAGGTTTCTTTCTGGGGGTTTCTGGATTTATAGGATTTTTCAGCGTTGGAATCACACCAATCGGAGTTACGTGGGACCCACAAGCTCAGTCGCCCCTCCCTACCCCCAAGGGCGCGTGGGGTGAGCTTGTCGCTCCCTCATGGGTCTTCTGATCCTTCCTCAAAGCTTCGGGGGTCTCTTTGGTCCATAAAAAATCACCGTAAATTTTTAGCCCAATCCGAGAACTTTTATTTCTGCACAAAAATAACACCATGGTAGTTCTGCTGAAAACAGCGTCAGTCCGGGTTAGTTTCATTCAAATCATATAAAAGTGCACCCAAAACCATATAAATTGTTGTAAACATGGCATGAATACTTCATAAATTATAGATACATTGGACACGTATCAGCATCCCCAAGCTTAATTCCTGCTTGTCCTCGAGTAGGTAAATGATAAAAGAAATAATTTATGAAGTGTGAATGCTAGCATAGTGCATAAGTTTGATCAATGATAATTTCAATCACTTCTCCTAGCATCATAAACAACAACTCTTTCTCATAAAACTCATTATGATAAAGTAGCAATCAATTCTCATGTTATGGTTCAAACAATGCATTCTCTTGAAACTGAACAACTTATGTTCTTAGTCACCAAACAATTTCAATGCATCTTATTTTCAACAAAGTCTAAGTAAGAGCTTCACATACTCAATTATCATATAGTCTTCTATGATTGCTAGTACTCAAAGCATATTTTTAGAACAAACCGTTTCAGTCAGACACAGAGGAAGATAGGGGCTTAATGTTTCGCCTCCCAACTTACTTATCATGGAGATAATAGTTAACAATAATAATTCATGATCAAATACATTTGACTGGATATATGTGCCTGGATCTTTCTCCACCACATGATGCTTGCAAAGTTGAGAATAATTGAGGTTGAAATAAGAAGTTGACTCAACAAAAATATAATTGACAGAAAAACTAAAAGATATGCCCTTCATGGAGGAAAGCAGGGATTTGCTTATGTGCCAGAGCTCACTGCTTAAAACAGAGATGAATACATTTTGAGTGGTGTGCCTTTCCTGTCAACGTTACGACAAAGGATTTCAATATCTTCCATGCTAAACACATTATTGGCGGTTCCCATGCGGAAATTTAAAGTTTACTCCCCCTCAACCATACAAACACAAGTCATGGCTAGCCGAATTCACGGGTGCCCTCCAAACAATCAACTTTCCGGGGGGAGTTTCTTTTATTATATCTTTCTTTAATACTTTTTAACAGGACTGGGCATCCCAATTACCAGCCTCTCTTGTGCAAGGACAAGTGAATAAACACCCATCATGAGAATAACCCGCTTAACATGGAAGATATTGACCACCCCGTCGCTCCATGAGCGGTACGGGCACACAAAACAGATGTTTATTTGAAGATTTTAGAGATGACACATGCAAATTTACTTGGAACGGCAGGGTAATACCGCATATAGGTAGATATGGTCGACACTCATGGAAGAAACTTGGCTCAAGGATTTTGGATGCACAAGCAGTATTCCCGCTTAGTACAGAAATTTTGGCTAGCAAAGATTATAAACAAGCACCACATGTTGGAGGATCCATAACAATATAACTTCTATGCAAATATACCCAAACATAACTCATTACGTTGTCTTCCTTGTCCAACTTAAACTTATTTGATCAAGTTTGAAAATAATTAATGGGTATTCACAATCATAAAAGATGTCCAAGATAATATATTTGTATGTGAAATTTCTCTTCCATATACTAATAATTCATGAATTGCTTGTATGGCCCATAGTGTGATTATCAAACTTCAATAGATTTTACTTTCTAAACCCAATGTGAAACTACTACTAAGCATATGGAGCATGGATAATTTCAGATTTGTGATATTCAATTTATTCAACAATTTACTCTTAGGATATAAGTGAAGCACAAGAGTGAATGACAAACTACTCCAAAAGATATAAGTGAAGATCAATGAGTAGTCAAACAATTAAGTAGCTATGTGAAGACTCTCTCCAAATAAAGATTTCAGATCCAAGGATTTTATTCAAACAACAAACAAAACAAAAATATGCTCCAAGCAAAACACATATCATGTGATGAATAAAAATATAGCTCCAAGTGAGGTATACCGATAGATTGAAGACGAAAGAGGGGATGCTTTCCGGGGCATCCCCAAGCTTAGACGCTTGAGTCTTCCTTGAATATTACCTTGGGGTTCCTTGGGCATCCCCAAGCTTAGATTCTTGCCACTCCTTATTCTCCTTCTATCGTCATCTCACCCGAAACTTGAAAACTTCAATCACACAAAACTTAACGAAACTCGTGAGATAGATTAGTATGATAAAAATAAATCATCCACTTAGGTACTGCCAAGACAAGATTCATAATTGTTCTCACATAATGCCTACTATACTCTATGATTTCTACAATTTATATTGACCAATATAAGCCATAGAAACTATAAAACAAGCAAACTATGCACTGAAAACAGAATCTGTCCAAAACAGAACAGCATGTAGTGAGCGAATTAAAATTTATACTACTGTACACCAAAAATTGAAAAATTAGGACAACGTAAAACATCTATATATAAGTACTGTGTAATAATTTCAGAATGTTCTCACGCTCCAGTATAGAATAGAAATTCCAGCACTGTAAGCAAAAGTTTATGTTTTTGCACAGAATCAAATCAACAAGTATCCACACTATCTCAAAGGCTTTACTTGGCACGTTATTGAAAGAAAACATATAAAACATGATTACTATAGTAGATTAATCATGTGGACACACAAAAACAGTAGGTATAATTATTGGGTTGTCTCCCAACAAGCGCTTTTCTTTAATGCCTTTTTAGCTAGGCATGATGATTTTAATGATGCTCACATAAAAGTAAAGAATTGAGACACAAAGAGAGCATCATGAATCATATAGCAAACACATTTAAGCCTAACCCACTTCCTATGCATAGGAATTTTATAAGCAAACAATTTATTGTAGCAAGAATCAACCAGCATAGGAAGGCAAAACAAGTATAACTTCAAAACTTTCAACACATAGAGAGGAAAATTGATATTATTGAGATATCTATAAGCATATGTTCCTCTCTCATAATAATTTTTAGTAGCATCATGAATGAATTCAACAATATAGCTATCACATAAAGCATTCTTTTCATGATCTACAAGCATATTTTTTTATTACTCTCCACATAAGTAATTTTGTTCTCATCAATAATAGTGGGAGCAAATTCAACAAAATAACTATCATGAGATACTTGATTGACATAACCAAATTGAACATTAAAATCATGATGACAAGTTTCATGGCTATCATTATTCTTTATAACATACATGTCATCACAATAATCATCATAGATAGCAACTTTGTTGTCATAATCAATTGAAACCTCTTCAGAAATAGTGGAATCATGATTAAATAAACTTGTGACCTCTTCAAATCCACTTTCATAATTATTTCCATAAGATTCAACACCCTCCAAAATAGTGGGGTCATTATTACCTAGAGTTGACACTCTTCCAAACCCACTTTCATCAATATAATCATCATAAATAGGAGGCATGCTATCATCATAATAAATTTGCTCATCAAAACTTGGGGACTAAAAATATCATCTTCATCAAACATAGCATCCCCAAGCTTGTAGCTTTGCATATCATTAACATCATGGATATTCATAGAAAGCATACTAACAACATTGCAATCATGCTTATCATTCAAGGATTTTATGCCAAACATTTTATTGAATTCTTCTTCTAACACTTTGGCACAATTTTCCGATCTATCATTTTCAAGAAACACATTATAAAGATAAAGCATTTGAGGCAACCTCGATTCCATTTTTTTTGTAGTTTTCTTTTACTAACCGAACTAGTGAAAAATAAGAAACTAAAAGATTCAATTGCAAGATCTAAACATATACCTTCGAGCACTCACCTCCCCGGCAACGGCGTCAGAAAAGAGCTTGATGTCTACTACGCAACTTTATTCTCGTAGACTCTGTTGGGCCTCCAAGCGCAGAGTTTTGTAGGACAGCAGCAAATTTCCCTCAAGTAGATGACCTAAGGTTTATCAATCCATGGGAGGTGTAGGATGAAGAAGGTCTCTCTCAAACAACCCTGCAATCAAATACAAACAATCTCTTGTGTCCCCAACACACCCAATACAATGGTAAATTGTATAGGTGCACTAGTTCGGCGAAGAGATGGTGATACAAGTGTAGTATGGATAGTAGATATAGGTTTTTGTAATCTGAACAAATAAAAACAGCAAGATAGCAAGTAACAAAAGTAAGCACAAACGGTATTGCAATGCTTAGAAACAAGGCCTAGGGTTCATACTTTAACTAGTGCAATCTCTCAATAGTGCTAACATAATTGAATCATATAACAATCCCTCAACGTGCGACAAAGAATCACTGGAAAGTTCCTAGCAAATGGAGAACATAAAGAAGAAATTGTTGTAGGTAGCAAAACTACCTCAAAGTTATCCTTTCCGATCAATCTATTGAGCCCCTATAAGTGTCACAAACAGCCCTAGAGTTCGTACTAAAATAACACCATATGATACGCATCAATCAACTCTAATGTCACCTAGATACTCCAATGTCACCACAAGTATTCGTGAGTCAATTATTCGATATGCATCAAACAATTTCAGATTCATAATATTCAATCCAACACAAAGAACTTCAAAGAGTACCCCAAAGTTTCTATCGGAGAAAGTAGGATGAAAACGTGTATCACCCCCTATGCCTAGATTACCCCAATGTCACCTCGGGAATCCGCAAGTTGTTTACCAAAACATACATCAAGTGACTCAATAGAATACCCCATTGTCACCACGGGTATCCACATGCAAGACATACATCAAGTGTTCTCAAATCCAAAATATTCAATCCGATAACAATGAAACCTCAAAGGGAAAGATTCAATTCATCACAACAAGATAGAGAGGGAAGAACTCCATACGATCCAACTATATTAACAAAGCTCTTGGTACATCAAGATCATGCCAAATCAAGAACACGAGAGAGAGAGGGAGGGAGAGAGAGATCAAACACATAGCTACTGGTAGATACCCTCAGCCCCGAGGGTGAACTACTCCCTCCTCATCATGATGGCCGTCAGGATGATGAAGATGGCCACCGGTGATGATTTCCCCCTCCAGCAGGGTGCCGGAATAGGGCTCCATTTTAGATCGCTTCAGAACAGAGGCTTGCGGCAGCAGCGTGGGAGTTCTAGGTTTCTTTCTAGGGGTTTCTAGATTTATAGGATTTTTCGGCGTTGGAATCACGCCAATCAGAGTTACGTGGGACCCACAAGCTCAGTCGCCCCTCCCTACCCCCAGGGCGCGTGGGGTGAGCTTGTCGCTCCCTCATGGGTCTTCTGATCCTTCCTCGAAGCTTTGGGGGTCTCTTTTGGTCCATAACAAATCACCGTAAATTTTCAACCCAATCCGAGAACTTTTATTTCTGCACAAAAATAACACCATGGTAGTTCTGCTGAAAACAGCGTCAGTCCGGGTTAGTTTCATTCAAACCATATAAAAGTGCACCCAAAACCATATAAAATTGTTGTAAACATGGCATGAATACTTCATAAATTATAGATACGTTGGAGACGTATCAATAACTCACTGTGGCTTTGATGCTTAGCATCCATGAGCGGCCGGTCTTGGCGCCGGTCTCGAAGGAGGATCCCTTCGCCGTCTTGCCATGTTGCCGCGATAAAGCTAGCGCTCATAGCTCTTTTCGGGCACCACTAGCTCGCCTGTTGCACTACATAATGGAGCCAAATGAGGTCCAGGGAATGCGTCATTTGGCTCCATTACGCAGAGCAACATGCGCACTTGGTGCGTAGACGAGGAGGCAGCTCGTCACATGTGCATGCCCCATGTGCAGCGTTCACCATCGCCGTGGTGACAAGCACAACTACTATTGCAGTCACTTCTTCAGGTTGGTAGACGGGCGTTGTTACATCTTCGATGGGCCGAAAAAACTATTACAGTCTTTCCAGCGATGTTCATTTGATGGAAGGACACGTTAACGTCGACTACGGAGTGTATGTGTGTATGCATGAGCGTCTGCATCTGTACTGCCTTTAAAAAACTAGTGCAGTCAGTGTGTTTAGTAAAAAAATTGTAGCAAAGTTTGTACGTGCATTTCTTTTTAGAAGGAAAGGGACCATGTCCCCGGTTCCATTCATATAAATGAAACCAAGCATTCAGTAACAGAAAAACAAGCGCCCTTACAGCTGAAGGTGCAGAAAAACAAAATTACAGTCTTATGGCAGAATGCCTAAAAGCGCTCTGGCCGCAGCCCAAAAGAAAATAGTCTAAAACGGGGGGCAAACTTGTTACATCATTTTCACTAACAGTACTCAGTGAAGGGGGAGTTTGGCTTTTTGCATAAGGCAGCAAACATGTCGAGCGCACAGAGGGCTGTCCTGGCCTTCATCGGGGGTGCTGTTCAGGCTGTGCAGACCATCTTGGTTCAGTACAGAGGCTGGGTTGTCCACCACATCCCGTGCAGCAAGCTTGCCAGGAGTAGTGGGGGAGCCAAAGCCTCCTTGCTCAGCACCTGTGATCTTCAGCTTGTCCCAGTTCATCCACTTTTGATGGCTTAGAAAACCTTTATACATACAAACATATCGTACGTAAGTTAATATACATAGAATTCGTAGGCAAATGTAAGAAAACATATGATGCAATTTAGATTATTGTTTGCTTGCAAGTGATTTATTGCTATTGTTGTTGTATTATATTACTGTTGATTGCTTTGCACGGGATTTCATTCCACATAAACGAGGATGTGGGGGTGGTACACACAATTGCATACATATTGGAAATGTGTTTCTCCACAGTTGCATACATTTTGGGACAAGAATCACACATTTTTAAACTACTTCATTATCCAAACAAGCAGCACATTTCAAAGATGATGGTAATATGTAATTTGAAACATACGAGTTCCTAGTCCTAATTATTCAACGATTTGCCTGGTGCGTGGCCTCTTCCCACAGCGGTCGGAGAGCTCCTTCTCCTCTGCCTCGCATTTGGCGAGGTGCTCATCCGTGCGCCACCGATGCGCTAGCGCAAAGCCACTAGTCAAATAATCTGGCGCCCATAGGTACTCTTCCTTGCTGGCAGCGTACACCCGATCTTTGTACTTTCACGCGTAGATGAGTCGCATGGACCCTTTGGCATTCAGGGCCATCCATTTGGCATCTTCCTCCACCCTCTCGGCCTTGGCATGAGCATCCCGCCAAAGCTCCATTTCAATTTCTCTGTCGGCGACCACATGGGCCTCCCAGGCCACCAGACGCGCGACTCGCTCCTCCTCCTCGGCCTTCATGGTTGCCTCTCTCTCGGCACGCACAGCTGGCAGCAATGACTCCCACAGTGCGACCTCCATTAGTTTCCATAGCTCCTCCTCGATCGAGGCGGGCGCTCGAGGAAGCGAGGCATTGACCTCTGCTATGTGCACCGGCTCGTCCTGCTTGGCTAGGCGTTGGGACGCATCCTCCTCCGAGCGGGGCGGCGAGCCACATCGGGCAGTCATCGACAGCGCCATGGCGGAAACATGGATTTGGAAGGGAGGATGAGGGTGAGTGCGAGGAATGGTACAAGATGAATGTGACTGCTCTGCCCATCGCCGTGGCGGGTGCCGTCTTTATAGTCGGTCGGAATCTGGAAGGACGCGAGAGTGCCGAGGAGACGGTTGTGGGATATGATTCGCGTCCCGGGAATTAAATATCTACTCCTTTTTTTGGGTTTCACACCACATGCAACTTTTTTCATGTCTACTATTTACATTCTATTAAACTGCCTACCCGGAATTCCCGGTTTCCTAAACAACTTACAGATTTTCAATACTTTTTCCAAGAACCAAAACATGCGTCGATCATCTATTTTTTTTCATGAATCAACATGTCCCGATTCAAATCAACTTTTAGACGAACGTATGACATACCAGTTGATGATTATTCAGCAAAAATGATATGTGAGATAATAAGACTTGTTCGTCAAAGAAACATAACAATACTTCATGACACCATGATATATGGCATTCAAATTGTTAAAGCGGATTGCACAAGGCAGATGATTGAGCACTTCATACTCTTTGGACTCACTAGTGCATAACACACTCATGCAGGCATAGATCTGCACGTCCGGATTTGAATGGAAGCAGAACAAGCATTTTCCAGTTTGAAACTGTACTATGGCGTCATCCTCTTCCTGGAAGTGACCTCAGAGTCGGGTGAGGCTTCCAGAGAGTCATCTTCCTTGATCGTGCGGTCGAGGAAGGCCTGTGCATTGTTGACGCGGGCATAGGCGACATCCCTGAAGGCCGACGTGAGTGTCGTGTCAGCTTCGTCTCTCGCTGCCTCGTACATGCAGCGGTAGTAGTCCAGGGCGGCGATCAAACGGTAGCGGCCGACTGCAGATTCAGATTTACGCGACGCGTCCTCCTCCACCCACTCGGAGTAGTACCACGCCCTCTCCCAGAACTCTCTCTCCACGTGGTCTTCCTCGGTCTCGCCATGGAATGGTCCTATAGGAGGTCTCGAATGGCGAGGCATGGTCGATGGGGTGGTCGCGGTGGCGAATGGGGAAGTGAAAGGTAATGGCTAAGAGATGTAGTTGTCATGGGCTGTTTCGGGATTATATAATAGCGTCGTGGGCATTGACTGATAACCTTCTAGACCGTTCAAAACCATCCGATTTGAGACCCCGATGCGGTGCATGTGTACGGTGACAACCGTGCTCCAGAGCGCGGCCACGGCTCGTTGAGCTCATGGCAGGCAGAACAACATGAGATAAAGATAGATAGGTTGTCTGTGAGCTTTACTTGGGTGAAGAACATAGGGTGCAGCTGCCAGAGCGTCCCGTCACGACAAGGTAGCTCAAAAGTGCCAACGGTCTTGTTTGGTAGCAACGCGACAATGCTCGGTCTGCTGCGGCTAGCCAATGCTGATAAGGGGCGGAGGTGAGCGATGAGACAGCTGAGGAGGTGATGCGGAGCATCCCACGGTCATCCCCATGGACCTACCTACGTCTCCTCAAGTGCCAAGTGGACCTATGACACGAGCACGTGCAAGAGCTCTCGAAACCGAGGTGACATCTCTCCTAAGTGAACTTCCATTTGACTCAAGCGAGGCATGGCTACTACCTCAAGCCGAAGTGCTATGTGTGATCAGGTATGAAGAAGACCGCCTCGGAAATGCTCGGAGCGAAGGCCAAGTCGACAAGTACACGGAGGGACGTGCGCGAGGAGGAAGACCGCTGAAAAGCTTCAGCGGTCGGACATCCGGCCCCTGGCCCGGACATCAGGCCCCTGAAGAGATGCCCACCAGCAGCAGCCCAGCCGTGCAGACGCTACAGGGCCCGGACATCCGGCCCGACCAGGCCGGACATCCGGCCTCTGCCCAGAAATCCGGCCCTACATCACAGTAGCTGAGCCCTTTCAGGCCGGACATCCGGCACCCCCACGAACCGCCGGACATCCGGCCCCTGGCCCGGACATCCGGCCCCTGCCAGCCCTCTTTTGGTCATTCGGCCATGTAATCTTATCCTCTCACCCCCACTTCGTCCTAGACTATAAATAGACCTCCTCCTCATCCTTTCTAGGGTTAGCAAAGTATTTTGAGACATAGAGTAGAGCTTTGCTCCTTGTATCTCCTCTTGGAGAATCAAGACCTCTCTAGGGAGAAGGATCCCCATCATAGGATCATCAAGACCTCCTAAGGGAGAAGGATCTCACCTAGATCATCAAGACCTCACCTCCTTTGGAGTGGGAAGAACTTTACCTTGTGCTTGTTTCCTTGGATTGTCCTTGTATACTTATGGATCTCGTGTATGCTATCCTAGTGGATGTGTGATTTGGGTTTGTTTGAGTGATTTCCCTTGGTTGATTTTGTTGTTCCTCCCTTTTCCCCCTCCAAGTGTGGAAAGATCGTCAAATTAGGGTTCCACCCTACATCATCTTGGATCAGAGCCATGTTGATTCACACTTTGGAGTCTTTCCCCTCGTTTTCTAGCCCAATTTTGTTTGATTTTGCCCAATTTCGAAAATTCCCCACAAAAATAGCCATACCAAAATTTTTGTGATTTGTTGGTTTGATGATGTTTTGTTGATTTTGATCCATGGATTTGCTTGGTTTCGAGTGGATCTAGCTTTCCCCCATCTTCTCCATCAATTTCATCCACAAAATCGTCCGAATTTTGCCCCAAAATTTTCTTTTACCCACTTGTTCTTCGAGTTCATCCACGGATCCAGCAGCCCGGACATCCGGCGCCCCGGACATCCGGCCAGAAGGCCCGGACATCCGGCCCCTGGGAGTCAGCACGCCAACAGTTCACAATTCCTTCAATTTTTTGCCTTTCCCACCGTTTCTTCCGCAACCACTTGAGCCACTCCACCACCGATTTCCGCCAACCACCACTTTGTGCCCTTTGAGATTTTGAGTCGCGGATTTTTCCGTTTCCTAACGTGTTTCAGCTACTTAGGAACGGTTCGATATTGACATCGCCGCCGCTCATCATCGCCACGGACTCGTCATCGACAACACCAACTCCACCATTGTGACACCCTAACCGTAAGCAAGGACGGTAACATCGACGACAACTTGTTCATATCCTTGCCATTGCATTGTGAAACCCCGAGACCATCTTTTGCGTCGCTTTCCTACGAGACTAGCCATTTGAGTATTGCCGGGCAACGCTACTTGTGCACTTTAGTGATACCGATCCGCATAGCTATCATAGCGTGCATACATACACATATCATCTCTTGTGCCAAAATTTTGTTCCCGCATATACATCATTGCTATCTTCGTACGAGCATTTCGCATACGTGGCCAAAGGAAACCATCAAAAGAAAGAGAAGCTTTTAAGCAAAAGAGAAAGAGCAACAAGCTTGTAAGCAATAGCCATAGCATCGCCACCTTACATAGCATATTTGATCATCTTGGATCATTGTGACAAGTTCACCGGGAATCATACATATATAGCATAAGTGAGATAGAAAGCCATACGTTTTGTCTCTTATAGGTTGTGCACAAGTTCATATCCGCCTATTGAGCAATCGTGCTAGCGTCTCTCTAGTGTTGTGCAACAAGAGCATTTTCCGTGGATCCCACATTTTGAGCTCATTCCTTGGTTGCACGACCTCATTTATCTATCCGTACGTGTGTTCCCGTGTCCTACTTATTGCTATCGGTCTACTCGTTACACTTGCGAACTTGTGAATCTTTTTCAACATTATTGATATCTTGCTTGCAAATTGCAATTATTTTGTGCCACCTTCCTAACCAAGCTACTCCATAAGCCTTTTGTGTAGGTGTGAGAAACAAACCCGGTACCAATTCTACTATCATAACAATACATTGAGTGATACTCGATACATCTTCAATCTTCGAAAAAGGTAACTTTGCTTTTGTTCTCTCACTTCCTACTCACCTCTACTTGATCATGATGGATAGGCCTGGTACATCTTCGAACCCTCTCTTCGACGAGCACGAAGCAACGAACGACTACGTCTCCAAGAGCCATCTCTTTGGGGTACAACGAGCCTTGCATCAAGAAAATGAAGCTTTGGGCGATCGCATCGAGCAACTCGCCACCGACTTGTGTCACTCCAAAACGCGAACAAGGGACTACCTCGACGCCAAGCTTACTACACAAATGGAAGAATTTCGTGTCATGATGATTGACCGCGCTTCTACAACTTCGTCCTCGATAAGGAGAACACGGTCAAGACGCCATTCTTCGGATTCATCATCGGATGCAAGTCTTCCTCGAGCTCGTCTACATCCTCGGCAAGAACATCAAGCTCGCCAAAATCCATTACATGGCAATGGTTTGCAACAACGACTTCGAGAGCGCGAACGTCAACACCACCAAGTTCAAGACGACACGCACCAAGAGCAAGTTCCACGACGTCAACAACAAGATGCCCAAGATGGCGATCCACTTCGGCAAGAGCAACAACGTCGTGAACAACAAGCCCTCGAAGCACAACGTGCCCTTCGTGAAGCCACTCGTCCTCTAGAAGAACACAACCGTTGCGTGCGTGAAGAAGAAGAGGCACGTCTCCAAGAAGAAGCCGCACACCAAGAAGAGAATCAAGAAAGGAGGAACCGGGCAAGAGTACCTCGTCCCCGCCGTCAAGCCAATCATGTGGAGCAAGAAGAAAACGGGGATGACGACCCACCTCCAAGACAAGAACGACGACAACATCGGCATAATGATGAACAACGCTACGGCAAGCTCAAGTTCAACATGCCCAAGTTTTCCGGAAGCAACGACCCCGAAGACTACCTCTCATGGGCCTTAAAGGTTGACAAGATATTCCGTCTACAAAACTATGATGAAGAAGAGAAGGTAGCCATGGCATCGCTTGAGTTCCAAGACTATGTTCTCATTTGGTGGGAGCAAGTGGTCGAGAGACGCCAAGAGAAAGGCGAACCACCTATCACAACGTGGACTCAAATGAAGGATGTCATGAGAGCTCGCTTTGTGCCTACACACTATAGCCGCGACCTCTTCAAGAAACTTCAACTCCTCAAGCAAGGCACCAAGTCGGTTGAAGAATACTACAAAGAAATGGAGATTGCAATGATACGAGCCAACGTCAAGGAAGATGATGAACAAACAATGGCGCGTTTCTTGAATGGTCTCAACCATCCAATCAAGAAAATTGCGGACTTTCAACCATGCTCCAACCTCCTCGAGCTAGTGCACCAAGCCACCAAAGCGGAGCGTCAAGTGCAAGATGATTACAAGTATTCCAAGTACTCTTTCAAGACCTACGGTTCGTACACTCAAGCACCAACGACTACAACACCTCCTCCAATGACTCGTGCTACACCAAGTACCGGTGACAAGTCAAGCCACAAGAACACTTCGACCTCTTCAAGTCGTCCTCCTACTACTACAAGCAACTCAAAGCCAAGAGCTTCGTCATCAACAACTCCTACGGATGCCAACGACAAGACAAGTGACATCAAGTGCTTTACTTGCAAGGGCCGAGGCCACAAGTCTTTCGAGTGCCCCACACGACGCACTATGATCCTCAACGCCGACGGCACCTACGACTCTATGAGTGAAGAAGAAATGGAAGCACTTGAGCACGTGACAATGCATCGACAAGTGAATGAAGAAGAAGATGATCAAGTGTTTTAAGACAATGATTCGAGCCCCGCTCTTGTTGTCTCCAAGGTTTTGACACTTCAACAACATCAAGATGAAGACCAACGTTGCCACATCTTCCATACCAAAGCGGGTATCCAAGGACGTTCCGTCAAGGTCATCATCGACGACGGAAGTTGCCACAACTTGGCAAGTGAAGAGTTATGTACCAAGCTCCAATTGGTCAAGAAGAAGCACCCTCACCCATACAAGGTCCAATGGCTTAGCGACTCCGGCACCATTCAAGTGGAGCACACCGTCCAAGTGTCCTTCAAGATTGGCGCCTACGAAGACAACTTGGAGTTTGATGTGGTTCCTATGTCCGTGTGCCATCTCCTCCTTGGACGACCTTGGCAATTTGACCGCAACGTCATCCATAATGGACGGACCAATCACTATATCTTCAAGATGAAGGGCAAGGAATTCATTTTTCGACCCATGACACCAAGTCAAGTCATCGCGGACAAGCAAGCATCTACCCATCGTGGAGAGACAAGTGAGCGAGTGAACCACCAAAAAGAGAGTGAGCTCCACAAGCCAAACATGCACGACTCCACGATGAGTGACAAGAGAGACCTAGTTCTTTTAGCCACCAAAAGAGATTTGAGGGATGTGAGTGAGAGCCCATCAAGTGTTCTTCACTTTGTGCTTGTGTGCAAAGATGAAGTGGTGTGGACTAATACTTCACAACATCTTCCTTTGGTATTATCTCATTTATTACAGGAATTCGCGGACGTGTTTCCCGATGAGCTACCTCCCAGACTTCCTCCACTTCGCGAAATCGAACACCGCATCGACCTCATCCCCGGCGCACCTCTACCGAACAAGGCACCTTACCACGTCAACCCCGAAGAGACCAAAGAGATCCAAAGGCAAGTGCAACATCTCATGGAGAATGGGTATGTATGCGAAAGCTTGAGCCCTTGTGCCGTTCCGGTCATTCTTGTGCCTAAGAAAGATGGTACTTATCGCATGTGTTCCGATTGCCGTCCCATTAATGCTATCACCGTTAGATATAGACATCCCATCCCACGCCTTGATGACATGCTTGATGAACTTAGTGGAGCCACCATTTTCTCCAAAATTGATCTTAAAAGTGGCTACTATCAAATACGCATGCAAGAAGGTGATGAATGGAAAACTGCTTTCAAAACCAAATTTGGCTTGTATGAATGGTTAGTCATGCCTATGGGTTTGTCGCAAGCTCCTAGCACTTTTATGCGTGTGATGCATTATGTTCTTCGCAAATATATTGGCATTTGTGTTGTGGTTTACTTTGATGACATCCTTGTGTTTAGTGAAACTCTTGAAGATCATGTCAAACACCTTAGAGACATATTGCAAGTTCTTAGAGACGAGCGACTTTATGCTAACATGGAAAAATGCACTTTTGGTGTTGATAAGCTTGTTTTCTTGGGCTTTGTCGTCTCCTCTAAGGGTGTTCAAGTGGATGAAACTAAAATTGATGCTATTAAGAATTGGCCACAACCAACCAATTTGCTTCAAGTGCATAGTTTCCTTGGCTTAGCAGGATTTTATCGTCGCTTTGTGAAGGATTTTAGCACTATTGCATCACCATTGCACGCATTGAGTAAGAAGAATGCACCATTTGTTTGGGGTCCATCTCAAGATGCCGCATTTCATGAGCTTAAGAACTTGCTTACACATGCTCCATTACTTGCATTACCCAACTTTGACAACACTTTTAAAGTGCATTGTGACGCTAGTGGTAATGGTATTGGTGGTGTGTTGATGCAAGAGAAGCGACCTATTGCATACTTTAGCGAAAAACTCTCCGGCGCGCAACTTAACTACCCAATCTATGACAAAGAGTTATATGCTTTAGTAAGAGTATTGCATGTGTGGGAACATTATCTCCGACCACATGAGTTTGTCATCCATACGGATCATGAAACGCTTAAATACCTTAAGGGTCAAACAAAATTGAACAAGCGTCATGCTAAATGGAGTGAGTTCATTGAGTCATTTCCTTATGTTATCAAGTATATCAAAGGTAAGGAAAATGTTGTGGCGGACGCTCTCTCACGCAAGTGCATGCTAGTTACCAAACTTGAATTGAATGTCATAGGATTTGAGCACATTAAAGATTTGTATGCGCATGATGCTTCATTTGCGATTCCATATGCCAAATGCTTATCACACAACACTTGGGAGCGCTACTATTTGAAAGATGATTATCTTATGCAAGAACAAACTTTGTATCCCCGAGTCTTCTCTTCGTTTGTTGCTTTTGCAAGAGGCTCACGGTGGATGACTCATGTGACATTTCGGACGCGACAAGACATTTGCTACGCTCTCCAAGAACTACTTTTGGCCTAAGATCTTTCGCGATGTGTCACGCTACACAAACCGGTGCTCTACATGCCGCAAAGCTAAGTCAAAAGCTCAATCTCATGGTCTATATATGCCACTTCCTATCCCATATCATCCATGGGAAGATATTAGTATGGATTTCGTGCTTGGTTTGCCTCGAACTCAAAACGGCAAAGACTCGGTATTCGTTGTTGTGGACCGTTTCTCTAAGATGGCACATTTTATCCCATGTAACAAGATAGACGATGCTTCACATGTTGCAAATCTCTTTTGTAGGGAAATCTTGCGATTGCATGGAGTGCCAAAGACGATCGTGTCGGACCGAGACGTCAAGTTCCTTAGCTACTTTTGGAAGACACTATGCGCCAAGCTCGGAATCATGCTCCTATTCTCATCGGCATATCAGCCTCAAACCGACGGCCAAACGGAGGTCACGAACCGGACTCTTTCCACACTACTCCGCGTGTTGATCAAGAAGAACATAAGGGAGTGGGAGGAATGTTTACCCATCGCCGAGTACGCCTACAATCGAGCACGACACTCTACTACCGGCAAGTCCCCCTTCGAGGTCGTCTATGGCTTCAATCCGTTGTCTCCATTGGACATTCTACCGCTACCTCTACAAGAGCGCATCGACATGGATGCGAGTGCACGAGCGAGCTACCTCAAGAAGATGCACGAAGATACAAGGCATGCGATCGAGCGCCAAGTACAACGACTCGCGACCAAGGTCAACATCAACAAGCAGCCCATGGTGTTCAACCCCGGCGATCCTGTGTGGCTACACCTTCGCAAAGACCGCTTCCCCAATGAGCGCAAGTCCAAACTACTACCTCGAGTCGACGGACCTTTCAAGGTGCTCGCACGCTTCAACAACAATGCCTACAAGATCGACATCCCTTGCGACAAGTACAACGTGAGCGACACATTCAACGTCAAGGACTTATCTCCCTTCCATGGTGATGTGGATTCCGATCCGAGGAAGAATCTTTTTCAAGGGGGGGAGATGATGCGGAGCATCCCACGGTCATCCCCATGGACCTACCTACGTCTCCTCAAGTGCCAAGTGGACCTATGACACGAGCACATGCAAGAGCTCTCGAAACCGAGGTGACATCTCTCCTAAGTGAACTTCCATTTGACTCAAGTGAGGCATGGCTACTACCTCAAGCCGAAGTGCTATGTGTGATCAGGTATGAAGAAGACCGCCTCGGAAATGCTCGGAGCGAAGGCCAAGTCGACAAGTACACGGAGGGACGTGCGCGAGGAGGAAGACCGCTGAAAAGCTTCAGCGGTCGGACATCCGGCCCCTGAAGAGATGCCCACCAGCGGCAGCCCAGCCGTGCAGACGCTACAGGGCCCGAACATCCGGCCAGAGGCCCGGACATCCAGCCCGACCAGGCCGGACATCCGGCCTCTGCCCGGAAATCCGGCCCTACATCACAGTAGCTAAGCCCTTTCAGGCCGGACATCCGGCGCCAGGGCCGGACATCCGGCACCCCCGCGAACCGCCGGACATCCGGCCCCTGCCAGCCCTCTTTTGGTCATTCGGCCATGTAATCTTATCCTCTCACCCCCACTTTGTCCTAGACTATAAATAGACCTCCTCCTCATCCTTTCTAGGGTTAGCAAAGTATTTTGAGACATAGAGTAGAGCTTTGCTCCTTGTATCTCCTCTTGGAGAATCAAGACCTCTCTAGGGAGAAGGATCCTCATCATAGGATCATCAAGACCTCCTAAGGGAGAAGGATCTCACCTAGATCATCAAGACCTCACCTCCTTTGGAGTGGGAAGAACTTTACCTTGTGCTTGTTTCCTTGGATTGTCCTTGTATACTTGTGGATCTCGTGTATGCTATCCTAGTGGATGTGTGATTTGGGTTTGTTTGAGTGATTTCCCTTGGTTGATTTTGTTGTTCCTCCCTTTCCCCCCTCCAAGTGTGGAAAGATCGTCAAATTAGGGTTCCACCCTACATCAGGAGGTCTCCATGGCGACACAGGAATAGCTGAAATGAGACATTGCACATTGGACTAAGAGAGAGTGAAGAACAGTGCACTCTAGGCCATTGTTGCTCACGTCTGTCGTCTGACAAAAAGACATAATGTAACAAGAAGAAGATGTCTCTCAAGTGCACACCTGTGTCGTGGAGATACTGCTGAAATTTGGGATCATTTGAAGCTGCACAATAGAAATGGAAAAGAAAGAGAGTGCATTGCATGTTTATGGAGGTAAATACTACTTATAAGGAACGCATAAATGTGGCACAACACATGACTAGGTTGGGATGGTAGTCTTATAAGGTGTTTCATAATTGGTGTTAGTAGGGTGAGCATTAAACGGGATCGTGACTTCACAAGTTCAAATGTGAGGTCCATAAACCATTGATCACCAATGTTGTAAGATATGATCCATGTCCCTTACTGTCCATGTGACATGGACAATGTGGTCGATCAACCTTTTCAAAAGCACAGATGAACCAACTCTGGAAATCATCTATAATGTGTTGTTTACAACATGGAGAACAAGTGCACACTAGATGGTACTCTCGGTAGGTGTCTCATAACGATCGTACATATTAGGTGTTATTTTCATGAGCATTGGTCTAGATCGTGCTTGGCAAGTTCAAATGTGAGGTTCATAATCTTGATATGAGCAATGCTGCAAGACATGATCCACGTCCATTATTGTACATGTCACATCCATAACGAAAAAGGTTCGTGCAGCGTAAACCTGTCCATTTCAATCGTGCGTAACACACATAACATGGGCGATCAAACTTTTTGAAAGCACACATCAACCAAAAAGTTGAGACTCGTAGTGAGACTTTTTGACCTCACTAGTACGATAACAGACCCAATGACAAAATCCACTTTTCTAGACCAACCTTTGTGTTGCATACATCATGAAGAACCGATGCACACATAAAGTTGGGATGGTAGACACGTTAGGTGTTGCATAAATATCGTGACTTGGCAAGTTGAAATGTGAGGTTCATAAACTTGAGATGACCAACACACTAGTAAGAAATGATCCATGGCACGTTCGCAACGAAAAAGGTTGTCCATCATAAAACCTATCCATTTTAATCGTGCTTACACATTTTGAAAGCACACGTCAACCAAAACAGTTACATGCATTGCGAGACATTTTAACCTCATTGATACGGTCACAATAAGCCTAGTCAACAAATTCCACATTATTAGACCAATGTTTGTGTTAGATTCATTTTTTATGAAGGCGAACGAACAGACTCAAATTTTTGGGTTCCCTCCAATATTTCGTTTCCCCCGCCCTTGCCCCGCTAAATTTTCCCCACCCCACCCTCTAAATATCTCATTACTTGTTCACAACAACCCCCCGCTCATAACTTCACACTCTCCCCTCGTCTCTATCATCTCCTCCAGATCTAGATCCCTCCCAGTGGTAGGTTTCCCTCCCCGGCGTCGGCGTACGACATGACAAAAGGAGATCACCGCCTTGCCATTGCCCACAAGGAAACACTACCGAGAACCCCAAGGCTTTTTCGTAAAGGTAACAAATATTTCCTCCTCCTTTAATACCCAAGACCATCTAGATTGCTATGGTTCACTCATGTTGTTAGTTTTATCCTCATATATTCATGAATTCCTTGTTTAATTCAATACAAAAATAAATTTAGGGTTTTTATCAGGTTGTTTGCTGCGTGTGTTATATATTCGTGTCATTCGTGTAATCATAGGGATCGATATGAACCATCCCGGGATCACTGCTACTACCACTTAGTATATTGGAAATATTCATCTTTTGTACATATAATGGTTCCTATGATGAGTTCAACTGATAGCGTATTTTGAACTCCAATCATCTACTCATGATCATCAACTGTCCTAGGACATTGATTTGCTAAGTGTTACACCATGTGACAATTGGGAGGAAATCCATTTCAAACCTCTTTGAAACCTTGTCAATGTACATACTCTGGTTTTAGCATAATTAGATATATTGATCTATCTCCATAGAACTTGGTGTCCAATAAGCTATTCTATCATCAAAAAACTCTTTTCGATGAACCCTTTTATTTGCTAAGAAACTTTATATTATTTCCAACAATATGTCATCCACATATCAGATTTTAGAAATGTCATACATCTCCCACTAAACTTCATAAGTCTCATTATTCTAAAGAAGTTAAACTATTTAACCATTTCATCAAAATGTTGAATCCAGCTCCCTTTGATGCTTGCTTCAAACCATAGATTTGTTTCTTTGAAGCTTATAGTCTTTTACCGACATTTTGCTATCATTATCCGTACAGACTTTATTGCTTCTGGTGAAAATGATTCATATAATCGATTCTCACAATCTTGCAAAAAATCTCTAGCAACTAACTTTGCTACATGGATAGTAAAATTACTATCAATGTCTGTTCCCTGAATAATCAAGTTCCAAGCTTGATGAAATTCATTCTGGATTATATAGCTTTAAGTCATTCCTATAAGCTGGGCGCCGCCATCGCTTCCCAGTAGTGTGTAGGTTTATTCCACTAAGATGAACTCTTGCCTACACAGTTTTAGTTACAACATTAACTCAGATTTCTATAGCTGGTGTAGTAACCCTTTTCCGGATCAATTGTTCAGAATTTTCTGGAACAAATTCCGTTTAATTGATTCTGTTTATATCCACCGAAGATTCCGTAATCTTGTCAAGCTGTATTGTCCTCCTACTTACTTCTTTAGCGAGAAACTTTTCTCGAGAAAGTGTCCATACTCTGTGAGAAACACTTTTGTCTTCGAACTTTCGTAAGACGGATAATCTACGTGATAGTATTCGTCTGGGTTCTTCACTCCATAACTCATATGGTGTAGTTTTGCCAGACATTTAGACGGTGCTTCCTTTTAGTGTATTTGTTGTATAAATGCATAACCCCAAAATAATTACAAGTGGATCGGTAATTTATGAAATAATTCATAATCATTTGTTTTGCTAAACTCATGGCAAAAATAACCTTTTATCTTTTGTCATGATGATGCTTAACTTCATCCTGAATTCCTTTGAACATTTCAAATTTTTCAGACTCTTTTGTTTCACCAAGTAAATCCTATTTACTCAAATCATCAGTGAAATTTATGAAGTATAACTCTTCACCGTGTCCTGGTATGATCGTTGAACCATATACGTCACTATGTATTATTCCAATGATTTATCCTTTTCAATCAAAAACACTTTTGAATGGTGTATTAGTCATTTTATTCATCGAACAATTCTTGTATGTGTCAAATGGTTCAATAATCATAAGACTCTAATACTTTATCTTAATGAAGTTCGCGTACAGTTCCTTTCGATATGAACAAACATTGTGGTGTTATAATTAATTGTTATTAGTCTTCTTAAGACGTTTAGCATTAATGTTATAAATATTCTTCAAGATCCATAGTGAATAAACCACTAACAAATAGAGGTAAATCCAAAATATATTCTCATAATAACTTTGAACAACCATTGTTTAAAACTTATAAGAATATCCATCGCATAACCCAAAAGATAATGTCTTACATAACTTCTGATTGAAATAACTATTATTCGGTTCTAGGATAAAACTTGAAGATAAACTAAAGACATGACGTTGACGGCTTGAGCAGCGATCCCATCACCATTCCCGACTTGCATCATGACTTCATTCCTTCTCAACTTGCGAGATTCCTATAGTCCCTGTGACAGTTTGCAAATGAAAGCAACCGATCAGTATCAAATACTCCTGACTTACAGAATTTTAACAAGTAGAATAACATTAACTTTGTATAACTTTTATACTTTTACCGGAAGAACTGTTCTTCTTCTATCCGCCAAGTACTTCTTGCAGTTGCGCTTCAAGTGTCCCTTCTGCTTGCAGTAGAAACATTCAGTCTCCTTAGTGGCTCCGCCCTTGTTTCTCTTCTGTGACACGGTCTAACCGGCTCCTGAAGATTTCTTCTTGGACTTTCCCTTCTTCTTGAAACTGACGGTCTTATTGACCATCAACACTTGTTTTTTCTTCTGCATTCCAGCCTCTGCAGTCTTGAGCATAGCGAACAACTCGTTTGCACTTTTTCCATCCCATTCATGTTGTAATTCATGATGAAACCATCGTAAGATGGGGGGAGTGAAGCAAGCACAATGTCTGTACCGAGTGTTGGAGGAATTCCAAATTCCAGAGCAGTAGGCCTATCAACATAGCCAGCCAACTTCACTATATGCTCACTCATTGAGGAACCTTCTGTCATCTTGCACTCAATCAAAGCCTTAGTTATTTCAAAACGTTTGGTCCTTGTCTGTTTCTTGTACAGAGCATCCAGTGACCCAATTATGAATTGAGTACTTGATCGTTCAAAACATTTCTATAGTTCAGGATCCATGCAAGTTAACATTATGCATTGGACTGACTCATAATCATCATTACGAGCAGTGAAAGCATCTACAACTTCTTGTGGTGCATCATTTGTAGGTGGAGCACCAAGGGGTTGATCCAACACATACTCTTTCTTAGCACTCATGAGTACAAATCTCAGGTTCCGGATCCAATCCGCATAGTTTCCACCATTTGCAGCCAACTTTTCTTTCTCTAACATAGGGGCTAAGTTGAACATATTGCGAGCCATTGATCTACAACGATAAACACAAGATTCACTTTAGACATTGTTCATAATTATATTGCACTAGTGTTTAAACAAATTTTAATATAAAGTGCACTCCCGTTGAAATCAATATCTCTCATAATTGAAAGTGCGTGATTCAAGACCCTGATCTCGTTCACAGTCATTGATGTGGACATTACTGATGACGTGAATTTCGACCGGTAGGAAATCTTTTGCCGATCATATCCCCATATGACTCTTGTTCATCTTTCGATGCTTTGTGCTCTGAGCTCAGAACGATTTTGCCAGAACTTCAAGACAACCGAGTGCTATCTGCTTGCTCGGTCTGACCTCGCCTGCCTTACACTTCACGATCCGTTTGTACTCATGTGGACATGACGTACTCCGGAAAGCCACATGTTATAGATGGTTGCAACACTGGGAAGAGCACCTTTTTAACTTGATATTTACTGTGAGAGATCACCCTAATAATTGACTACTGCGCAATCAAAGGGTGCAAACATCAAAGGGATAAACATCTCAGGCAATTCATAATAGCATGATATGGTATAGCCCTAGGTGCCGGGAAGTCTTCACGGTCTTCTTGAATCTTCAGTTGAAGCATCACCGTGGCGGTAGAAAAATCCTTGCCGTGGCGGCCGTTTCAAAAAACGCTGCTGTCGGTGTATAAAACATGGGTATTTTATACCCTGACTTATGCACAGGCAGTGGTAGCATTCCTGATGGCCAGGGCTTGCCGGGAGATTATCATCATCAAAGATTCAAGACTTGGTTGCAAAACCATAAAGAAGATATCAAGACAAAACATCAATGAGCACTTGGCTTGTGCTGAAGATGGAAGCATCACTTGCCGGCAAGGCACGAGCCGGCAAGATGAAGGCCCGGCAAGCTCCGTGCCGGCAAGCCTTTACTGACTCCTCTCCGCTCCACCTCATCGAGCAGCTAGTCGCTAATCTGTGAGGTGTCGAGCGGGCAGGAGGTTTGGTGAGGATTGTCGGGGCACGTGTCAGCATGCTGGAAGGAGGATTACCTTTAATGACACCCGTCCAGAAGGCGTGTCAAGATTATAGGAGGTAGCTGGGCGAGCGGTGCAGGAACCTTGTCGGGGCTACTTCTCCACATGACATCTAACGGCGCATTTATTGCGTTTGTCCTAAACCGGCAGAGTTAGGTATGATAGCACTGTTGGCTATCTAATCAACATGTAATGACTGTTTTGCCACTGTGGTTACCCCTTGATCTATAAAAGGAGGGCTAGGGCAACTTTTACAGGGATCGACTCCTTGCTCATTTTGCATGCGTAGCTGCACTTCCTGCGCTTTGCCGGCAAGTCGCGCTCCTTGTACTTGAGCTCAAACACATCTAATACACAAAGCAGGAGTAGGGTTTTACACCTCACGGTGGCCCGAACCTGGGTAAATCCTTTGTGTTGATTGCTGATTCTGCTCTTTTTGCTTGCGCATCTCCTTAGCCGAATCGCAAAGGGGCTAGATGGCCCCATAGATGGTCGTACGCACGATAGCTGCCGTGGCGGCAATTTCAGAAAACATTGTCATGGCGACCATTTCAAAAACGTTACCGTGGCACCAATTTCAGAAAACATTGTTGTGGCGACCATTTCAAAAACGTTGCCGTGGCACCAATTTCAGAAAACGCTTCTGTGGCACAAAAATTTCAGCACCTCCTCCTGCGCCTGGTACACCTTATGCACGCCGGGGTCCTCCGTGTACACTTGCCACCATCACATGTAACCTGTAGGCTATCTCTACATATTTTACATTAAAGTGGCAAGCTCGTGGCTCCAGCCATCATGCCGTGACGCACATGCCACTTAACGTTACAACATATAACCATCTCATACATAAACTCATTATCACGACGAAGGCTATACCACATCATATGCAAAACTGCAAAACATGGTTAAACATCCTCTAATCGGTTTTAGCAATTTTAATTACGTGGCTGCTAGGGTTTATGGACAACACTAGCTACCTACATCCACAAACAAATGTGATAATCCTTGTTGCTAGATTAACTTTCGGGGTGAGTGAGGGAAGAGACTTAATTAAAAATCTCTAGCCCCACACTAAACTTCGTCAATACGCGTGACCCCCTAGAAGATCGAACATCTTTGTTGCCCTCTCATAATCACGACGGTTCACTATTCCTGACTATGATGTAGCCCAAAGAACTGTTAGCAGATCATCGATAGCCAGAGTCGATCGATTGTCAGAACTTTGTGAAAAGCTACACCGTCCCGTCAATGAACTAAACTGAAATAACACTCGTGGGAAGCATAGCAAGAACATCAGCCCTCACATCCACACACAACCTGCATCTACTCATAAAACCGCTCATGATGCCACTGTTGGAAACGTAGTAGAAAACAAAAAAAATCGGCCTAGGAACAACCAGGAACAATATGAAGGTGCATTAGAGGATTGGATCATGATCGTTACCAACTCCAAGTATGTAGAAGAAGCAGACGAGTTGGTGTTGATCGTACTTGGAGTCCCTCGATCCGTCGACGAACGATCCCGTGAACCGCCCTCGAACGATCCCTCGAACCGAAGACCGAAAGCACGGCCTCTCTACAGTTTGCAAGCGTACGGTCTACACGATGCGGCAGCATTTCGCCAGCCAGAACTAATCGCCGCCGAAGAATTAGAGGAGGAGATTAGAGCCACACGGGGGTTCTAATTATGAGGATTAGAGGAACTAGAACTAGCTCTAATTATCTCAATTAGAACTAGTAGTATTGGGCTAGAGGAGGCTCCTAAAACTTGTGTATCAAATAGCACCAACACCTCAAGTATATATAGGTTGGGAGGGGAGGAGGAGGCACCACACAAGGGGAGGAATCCTCCCCCCCCCTTGCGCCGGCCCTGCTAGGCCTCCCTCAGGAGGGAAAGGGGGCGCCTCCCATACATGGGCCTTTGTGGCCCAAGTTGCCTTCCACCTCTAGGCCCTTTAAGGCCCGTTGATATTAAATTAATTATAAAAGCCCTCTAACAATTACTAGAGCATATTATTATTAATTTAACACCTCCGAAAACATTTTCCACCTATATATTATTTATCGATAATACCTGGTATTGCCCGATAAACTCCAAAACCCTTCCGGTGACCCCGAAAAGCTTCCGGTTCCTCTCGAAACTATTCTAAATATTAATAAAACTATTTCACAAATAAATCCTCGATACTCTCATCCTACTAACACTCAGCAGATCGTGATTACCTTAAGCTTGTGACCCTGTAGGTTTGGTAAATCATAGACATGAATGAAACACCTTCGTTCAATGAGTGATAGAGGAACCGTGGACGTCCATATCGATCCCTATGATTACACGAATGACATTTGAGTGAACCTTCGGTTATCATGTGATGTTCTCTTTGCTTTGCGATACTTTACAAAACCCGAGGTGAGATATATCGGTATCCTCTTGATTCATACACATGCTTACTATACCGGTCTCCTCGTTGTCGGTTTTGTTCTTCTTTCTCTTTGTCGTGTTCCGGCATCCCTGTGACAAAGTCACCTGCGTCTGGCCCGATGATGATGGATGCTGCCACACTGAGTGGGCCCTAAGAATATCTCTTCATCATTGGAGGAGCAAATTCCACTCTCGAGCTATCGTGTCCCTTGTCAAACTTTTCGATGAACCTATAAGCTGTCGTTATGATCACCAAGTTACTGATGACGTATGGGCAACCCCAAAGCTCATCGTACGGTGAGAAGTGACTACGATACTCTCATGGTCTAAGGAACTAAAATCACAAGTTAACACTCCGTGTTATAGCAATTGACTTATAACAATATTATCTCAAAGTATAACAAACAGTTTTTGGGTCGATTCAATATGATCGTTCTTCTAACGTCGTACTCTCAATGTTGCTTTGAGACTATTGTTACACTTAACGATATCTCAAGATCCGAAAAACGTGATCACCAACAACACTGGAGCTAGTCTTAGTGGCGGGACTAGGAATCTCATCTTACCGTTTATCGTTCTACACGTGCATATGAGTTTTTCACTAAATCACATATTCCAGGATCATAACAGTTATAGCATAGAACATGAACTCTAATCATGAACACGGAAATATAATAATACAATATTATTGCCTCTAGGGCATACTTCCAACACAAGACACGTATAGTATTGTTGTCACTAAGGATAAGACGACGGTGATTTGTCTTATTGCTAGATTTCTTTCTGTCTACATTATGTCGTCTTGCTTATTGCGTTGCTATGTTTTCCATTAAACTTAATACCTTGAGATGCATGCTCGATAGCGGTTTCGGGGTGGAGTAATAGTAGTAGATGCAGTTGGATAACGGTCTACTTATCACTTACGTGATGCCTATACAAGATTAATTATGCCATGGATAATCATAGTTATAAATTGCTGATTTTCTATCAATTTCCCAACACTAATTTGTCTACATGCCACTACCTACTTTCGAGAGAGATGCCACTAGTGAACCTATAGCCCCTGGGTCCATTCTTTATTAATACTTGCGTTTACACAATTGCTCTTTTATTTTCTTTTACTATTTTGCCGTTTTGCTATACCAATATCTATCCACTATTTGTTTTTAATCTTGAAACTAGCAAGATGAGGGGACCGACAACCCTCGTGCCAAGTTGGGAGCAAGCTTTTATTCTGCTTGTGTGCAGGTGCTGCTTATCTTGTTAGCTTGTTGACTCCTACTGGTTTGATTAAACCTTGGTTCTTAATTGAGGGAAATACTTTCTGCTGTTGTGCTATATCACCCTTCCTCTTCGGGGAAATATGACAACTCCTACGGGAGTAGCAATGAGCGTGCTGTTGCTCGTGAATCATGTGAGGGGCTTGCTCAAGTAGTCCAGGGAGGATGAGAAGGCTTGTGTGTTCCCGGACGATAAGGGCATGCCCGTGGTTGCCGTTGTCGTGTGGTGCATGCTCGAGTCGCGGTCCAACGATGCTGGCCAACCGCTCGCTGGTGCATCTACCGCCCATGTAGCAGGTGCAGCAAGCGGCCGTTCCCGCCGGATCCAGAGGCAGAGCATGTCGAGTAGGTTCAAGTTGTTGTGCCCGATCGTGTCGACCCCAACTGCCTCGCCATCACCCGCAAGAAGCCGCCACCAGGTATGCATGTGGTCATCATTGACGATGATGAGGAGCAGGAGGCTTCGCCGGATGTGTAGGTTGTGGCTCGGCCTGTCGTCGCAGGCCACAAGGAGTCGCCTCATCAACGTGGAGGAGCTAGCAGAAACCATTCTTCCGGTGAAAACTGAGAAGGAGCCACGGGAGGAGGAGTCAAGGGAGGAGGTGCATAGGGCGAAGAGGAAGAAGAAGGCGGGCAAGATGCATGCTCAGCGTCGCTCTGCACACTTGAGTGCCACGCTGATCCCTAGCCGTTTCGCCCGCCTGAATTGAAGAAGTTGCAGTTTGCTGAAGAAAAGATGAAGTTAGTAGTAGCAGTTAACTTATATTTGTATTTAAGTTTGGACTACCTATAATGTGAGTGTCAGTCTACCTATGAAGAATGTATGAACTAGCTATGATGCATGTTGGTAAATGGTGCAAATGGTAGTACTTCTGAATTTTAACAACTTGTCTTTGTCTCAATTTTGGCAACATATGTGAGTGTCAGTTAGGATCCAATTTTGGCAACATCTATGTTTGTTAGTTTGGACACTTTTTTGACAATTGGCTTTATGCTTTTATGTCAGTTATCATCCATTTTTGGCAACACATGTTTGTCTGTTACAGAAATTTGGGCAAAAAGAATGTTGGGAAATGTTTGGTAGCACATTTAGATCCATTTTTGCCAACATCTATGTTAGTTAAAAAATGCATTCAGATGTTGACACATTCAGATGCATCGATAATTACACATTCAGGTGCATTCAGATAGTGACACATTCAGATGCATTGATTCAGGTTTCTATCAAAGTATTCAGATAGTGACAACTTCAGATGCAGGTTTGTATTAATGAATTTGGATCAACTCAGATGATGAACCATGTGACTTATCTCATTCAGATGATGAGGAAATGAAGTTAAACATAACATAAATTCATTAGGTGCATTACATAACATAACATTTGCAGTTCTTCAGGTGCATTACATAACATTAGCAAGCAGTTTTTACTTAAATAACATCATTATAGCCACCAAAAATGCACCCATTAACATCCTTCCAAGGCCTGTTATATATAGAGGCCTTCTATTTAGTATCCAGCATTGCCTTCATCATCTTCATGACTCCAGGATTGCCTTGATCTGCTCCAGCTTCTCCTTGCTCCCATGCCCAGCATTCAGCAGGTTAGCAACAACCTTCTCAAGCTTTTTCTTCTCTTCTGCAAGTTGGTCCTTGTCCACCTTGATCTCAATGTATGACTTTCCTTGTGTTCTGAATGATATTTTCCTGAGTCTTAAGGATACACCTTTGCTCATTTGCAAGCCTAAACTTCTCCATCTTGAGCACAACTTCATCTGGTAGTCCACCTTGTCAACACCATCCTGCCAACCAAGCATCTTGCTTACTTCATCCACCATTTTTTGGTACTCATTGCACATATGATCATACTGCTTCTTCATCTTGGCTATGTTTTTGTCATAGGCCATTTTCTTTGTCACCCTGCCACAGTTTTGCTCATGAAACACGCCCCATAACTTGGTCAAGCAGTTCTGTAGTATGACAGACCAAGGAGCATCAATCCACTACACTACTCCATAGTTTAAACCTCCCTGCCAAAGTAACTAAATTTAAGAAATGTTGACATTGAAAATTAAATTCTGCAATTTCTTACCGCCTAGCCATTTCACAGTACCTGAATATGAAATGCTTTCTTACTGCTAATTCATCTTACACCTATCTAACTACAAATAAATTGGAGTGTGAATTACCAAGTTAATGATCAGTGACCAACTAAGCACCAATATACCTATCCAACTAAGTAAGTTAATGATCAGTGTCTCAATTGTGCTGTCAATCTACTCCACTATACGCTAAGATTTTACATACATGAGCTAACTATAAGCAAGTTAATGATCAGTGACCAATCTGCTCCAATACATGAGCTGCACGTTTCTACTTAGTGTGCTCATTGACCAACTAAGCAGCAAGATAAACAGAGTGCCAATTCCGCTACTTTACTATCACATTTCAGTTAATTGGACGATCTATTAATGTAGTGCTAACTCACCTTCACGGGGCAGCCAAGGAATCTCCTTGCAGTATGTGTTCCTTCAAAAGCAACACATTTCTCCGGCCTAAGCTTATGCAGCATGCACTTGGGCACATCATACAGTGCAAATTCGCACTATAGGGGCTCAGGAATGGTGTCCGGGGTCTCCTACATGCATAACCCGGTAGATCAACGAAATATTTTTTGAATCGGTGCAGAAAAGCCCAAAACCAAATAAATCCCCAAATGCAAGAACCCTAACCCTAACCCTAACTAAACAGAGGAGAGGAGGAATCTTACAAAGTACTCAATTCAATGAAGCCGTCGCCCATGCCGATGTCGTCGTCACTCTCTCTTCGCCATCCCTCCACGACGGCATGGTCACCGACGACGAGTATGGTGGTGGCGTGGTCCTACAGTAGAGAAGAGCGCGCTCGGGGAGAGAGTGAGCGAGTGAGCTGGCCGGTCGTTTTGACCAGGTCGAAACACACGCCTGGCGTGTGACCGACAAGTGGGCCCGAGACGGCCACCCTGGCGCGTGGTGCCAAACTGGAGCGCGAGTTGTTTTCCAAAAAAATGCGAGGGGGTTTCCGCAAAAGCGCAGTGCCACGTGGCGGCACCGGACCGACCGACCGTCGAGGGGACCGTAGATGTAACGTACTTTTCTCTACTCCTATAAAAATATTAGTTGGTGATGATGGTGTGCCCGCCATCCATCAATTTTGATCGTCGGATTTACATCTAACGGATATGACGCTAGCACTTTTACAAAAAGACGCCCGCCACTCCACTTCATGATTTTGCACAAAACCCTTTGTTTTTCCCGTGCAGCCCCATTCCTCCCACACCTCCTCCATCCAACCATGGAGTCCCGATGTGGCGCTGTGGCCGCCGCCGCCGCCATCCGCCCGCAACCCCGCGCATGCCTCCTCTCTGCCCACTGCAGCCCACCTCCTACCACAACCACGGTCCCCTCCTCCGGCCACCTCCTTCGCCCCCTTCCCTGTATCCTCAGACTCACGCCCACCGTGAGTCCCCCGTTCACTAGCTATGGCCATGACCAGCCACCCTTGCTCACAACTGCTTGGACGAGGACAACAGATCGCGAAACAATAGATTTTACGGCCTTCCACCCCGAATGGCAGTGGACTCCTGAGAGCCTCGCCCGTCCAGGTACAAATTACTCTGCTTCACCTATGCTGGCCATGGCATGCACACTAGGTGCTTGACAAAATGCCAGAGTATGTATACAGTCTTATACGTCTTTATTATTAGCCATTCAGTTGGTAGGTGTAATTTTCATGTGATTTTGTTATAAAATTATTGCATGCATCATGGATAAGTAGCTCACTCCAAAGATCTAAACATGGCAAATATGTTAAGAAAGTAACCTTCTCAGCCCGAGCTCAAATGAGCTCGGGTGAACAGTAAAATAAAAAAAAAATCTGATTTTTTTTGTTACAAACATTGACAAAAGTTCTAAGACCTTGCAAAATTTCATCATGAATTCACATTTGTGGAAGTCGTGGAGAAAAAAAACAAAATCAGTGCTCCAAATTGCTTTTGAAAGTAGCATTTTCGGAGTATCAATTTTGTTATTTTGTCACGCCTTCCACAAATTTTATTTCATGATGAAATTTTGCAAGATCTTAGAACTTTTGTCAATGTTTGTCACAAAATTCTTTAAGATTTTTTTTGAATTTGTTTTGAATTTTTTAGATTTTACTGTTCACCTGAGCTCATATGAGCTCGGGCTGAGAAACTCCGCATCCCAAATGTTACAACTCACAAGTACTATTTATCTTCTTGCTTGCAGTATGTGTGGTGAAATACTGATGATGGGAGATTGAATTCACACTCTTAAAATTTATGATCTTGTTAAGTTATTATTATTTTTGCTTCCAAGCAATTATTAACATTGCCATGTATATGTGCAGATGCACGTAAAAAATGGTTTCTGGTAGTTGTTGACAATGACATGTTTCATCTCCAATCAATTCTTATGCTTGCAAGAGCCATGGCTGTATAATATGTATTGTGCCATATTAGGAGATGAAATAAGATTGCATTTCAACACTACAATGTTAACCCCATGTTCTGAAGATTAGCTGAATCACATGGGCTATCCAATTATTTTGATTTTATGAAGGCGACAAAGATGGAATTTCCTGGATATGAAGTCGCTTCTAAGATTTTGCCAAAGCTACTAATATCCACTATTCTTCATTTCTCCAAAAATATTGTTTTTTCATTGTACAAAAAAGTGGGTCTCAATGGTGCCAAGAGAATGAGAAGGGAGTTCGGTAGAAAGGAGAATATGAGATATGAGAGATCTGGAAGCACCAAGATAAAGAAGTGAGATTCGCATTATCTCATAATTCTAGAGTAGGACAACGCTCAGCGACCCCTCCGCTGATTTCCGTCAACCCTGTTCTACACTACTCCCTAGGCTGGTTAGTTTTTGGAAGCCTGGTCGATCTTTCTCTACCTCCCCCCTCCCGACCCATCCATGCTTATGTCCTTGGTTGCATCTTTATATGAGTTTTGATCAAAGTGACAAAACATTATCTGTACAGATCTTACTCTGCTTGGAGAGCACATGTCCTTATCGTTGTTATTTTGCTCAGAGATGCTAGAGCAGTAGGTACACTAATTAGTTGATTATATAAAGTGACATCGTGGTATTTTTTCCCCGAAAGAATAGATTAAATGTCATTCTATGCTTCTACATTTTCCAAATTCTTCCTTCATTACCTGATTCATTGATATCTAATTCATATGCGTGCAAATACTAAAGTAATTTGAATTTAGGTAATGTGATCAATGGGAGGATGGTCAAGACCTTGCAGCTGGAGAGGGTAAGACGTTGTTGTTGTGTTAGAAATTATGCAGGTGACATGACATGTTTTATTTTGTACATTATCCTTCCTTTGTTTCCAAACTATGTCTAGGATCACAATTCCAAGGCATATGGGCGCTACATTTGAGAAACTCTCTCAACAATGCATAGCTAATGTCGAAAGAAGGATATATAATCTGACAATTTTTGGGCAAATTGCATTATTAAGATTCACAACAGTCTATTTTGAACTGATTATTGGATACTTGTTGTGTTTGAATTTTGCATCTCCTGCCTGGTGAGGCACCTATTTTTAGTATGAACAGATCTTTTGGCTACTCTCTTTTCTTCGAATTATACCTGCATGTTTACCTTTGTGATAACAACCTAATGTTTCTCGTGTTTCTGAATACCTTCATTTCTGTTGCATTGTTTCCGTTATATTTGGTACTTACTGCTTTCTCCATTGGATTTGCTACTTGCTCGGTAGTATGACTAGGACATGCCCGCCACACATGCTACTGTAGCGCCTTCATTGACAAAACAATAGTTAATTCGAAGCCGGTATAGTAGATGGAGGAGGAAGAAGAAGAAGAATTGTGAGCCGGATGTGCCATTGACTGTGAGGGCGAGCTGCAATGGGGAAGTCGGTATAGTAGATGTATGTTAGGGCAACTCTCTCAATTACACCATTGATTTCGAATTCGAGCTACAAGCTTGCATCAGAGGGGATCGGGGGAAGAGAGAGATGCACACGCTACCGCGGCTAGCTAGCCATTTGCCATCGCCTGCTTGACTTGGTCGCTTCTCCCAGGTTAAGTACTGGTGCCCACCTGGGCCCATTCCGGCCCGGCCAGCCGAGCTGGTAAGCGAGGCTGCCTCTTGGGCCGGCCCGCATCTTGAACATCCACACTTGGCACCTTGGGTTCCTGCCTGCCGCTGCTGACAATCCCACCCTCCTTAGAAACGGCTTGCCCCCAAGTCGGTGCTCGCGGGAACCGCTGCTTCAAATGAGCTTTGTCTTCCCACGTTGCCAGTTCGACGGGGGTGTCATTCCACTTGACCAAGACCTGTACCAAGGAATCAGAACCGCGACGGACCACGCATTGCTGCAGAATCTGTTCAGGAAACTGAAACTGAACATCCGGGGAGGGCAGCTGCGGGAGCACTTGCTTATCAGGTGTGAGGACCTTCCTGAGCAGTGAAACATGGAACACTGGGTGGACTCGACTGGTCGCCGGCAAGGCCAGCTTGTAGGCAACCTCTCCAATGCGTTCCACAACTTCAAATGGCCCGTAGAACTTGAATGCCAACTTATGGTTTGCTCACGGCGCAACTGACGACTGAAGGTAGGGCTGGAGCTTTAGGAAAACATAGTCCCCAACAGCAAATTCCCTGTCAGAACGGTGCTTATCAGCCTGGGATTTCATCCTCTGTTGCGCCCGGAGCAGATGCTGGTGCACTGAATCGAGAATGACCTGACGATCATCAAGCCATTGCTGGAGGTCCGTGGACTGGATCGTATCATCAGCAGTGAGTCCAAAGTGACGCGGAGGATGCCCATAGATGATCTCAAACGGAGTTCTGCCCGTAGCGGAGTGCCAATTAGTGTTGTACCATTACTCACAGAGAGGGATCCACTTAGCCCACCGAGTAGGATGCGCGCTGACAAAACAGCGAAGGAAGCATTCCACTTGTTGGTTGACTCGCTCCGTCTGACCATCAGACTGGGGGTGACGAGCAGAGCTCATTCTCAGAAGAATGCCCGATCGCTGGAACAACTCCTTCCAAAACGTGCTGGTAAAAATGCGATCTCGATCCGAGACTATGGACAGAGGCATACCATGCAAGCGGTAGACCGAATTAAGGAAAGCTTCAGCCACTGTGACCGCTGTAAACGGATGATGCAGAGGGATAAAATGCCCATACTTCGACAGCTTGTCGATTACCACCAGCAAACAGTTGTACCTCCCTGAAACTGGCAGACCCTCTACGAAATCCATTGTCACCATTTCCCAGGGGCTGTTGGGAACAGGTAGCGGTTGCAGCAATCCCGGGTATGGCACACGTTCAGGTTTTGCTTGTTGACAGGTTAAACAGTGTTGAACATAGGATTTGATGAACCCGCGCATGCCCTGCCAACGGAAGAGCTGTCGCACCCGTCGGTAAGTCACAGGAAATCCAGAATGTCCCCCCAAAGGACTGTCATGGAAAGTTCCCACAATAGTGTTCTGCAGCTGTGGGTCAGAACCAACCCAAATGTATTTGCCAATCCGCAAAACGCCAGCCTTAAGAGAAAACTTACTGTCAGCTGCAGGAGAGGCCGACAGTTTCTGTAGCAGCGCAGTGCAGAAACTATCCTGAGCATAACTGTGTGGTATGTCAGTAAGCCAAGTAGGTTGAGCTGAAGAAACCACTTGCAATTCAAGCAAAATACTGGTTCCAGTATGTGGCTTCCTGGACAAAGTATCAGCAGCCCCATTTTCCACTCCTTGTTTGTACACAATTGTATACTGTGAACCCAGTAGTTTGGTCAGAGCTTTTTGCTGCCATTTTGTGTGTAACCTTTGCTCAGAGAGACTAGCCAAGCTGCGTTGATCAGTCTTAATAACAAACTCAGAGAGCTGAAGATACTGACGCCAATGTTCAACTGCAAGCAAAATTGCCAAGTATTCCTTTTCATAGACAGAAAGAGTCCGATTCCTGGGGCCCAAAGCTTTACTTACATATGCTAGTGGGCGACCTTCCTGCATAAGAACTGCCCCTATGCCCACATCACAAGCATCAGTCTCAATAATGAATTTCTTGGAGAAATCAGGAAGGGCCAGCACCGGGGCTGAAACCAGGGCTTGCTTAAGAGTGGTAAAAGCTTGCTGCTCCTGCTGTGTCCAGTGGAAGGGCACACCCTTTTTCAGCAAATTGGTGAGAGGCTTGCTAATAATACCATAGTGAGAGATGAATTTTTTGTAATAGCCAGCCAGGCCCAGAAATCCCCTCACTTCCTTAGCAGAAGTAGGGACCGGCCAATCCTGAATACTGCTGATCTTAGCAAGGTCAGTAGCTACCCCCTGTCCACTTATGATATGTCCAAGGTAGCCAATCTGAGTTTGAGCAAAAACACACTTGGACAACTTCACTTGCCACTGGTGCTGCAGCAAAAGTTTCAGGACCTGTGCCAAATGTTCCAAGTGTAATGCATAAGTTGCACTGAAAACCAGAATATCATCGAAGAAAACCACAGCATACTTCCTCAGGCAGGGAGATAAAGTGTCATTCATAGCAAATTGGAATGTATTAGGCCCACCAGTTAGCCCAAAAGACAACACCAGAAATTCAAAGTGACCACTGTGAGTCTGAAAAGCAGTTTTATATTCTTCACCAGGGGCTACTCTTATATGATGGTATCTAGCCCTAAGGTCCAATTTAGAGAACCAACAGGATCCAGCCAGTTCATTCAGGATAGGGATGTAAACGGATCGGATCGGATCGGATAATGCTTTTACCATATCCTTTACCATATTTTTTCTTCGGATTCGGAGCGGAGCGGATAATGACCGGATGCGGATTCGAATGCGGATTATATCGGACTATGGATTCGGAGCGGAGGTGGAGCGAATTCGGACCGGAAACGGCCAAAAAATATCGGATGATACGTGCAAAGAGACATGATATACCAATATCTTTTTCAGACGATCTACAGAAAGAACAACAATATATAAGTAACTAGTAACCTTGATCAAAGGAATTAATATCTTAGACGCTGCAGCAAGTAAGACAGTAAACATCATAGATTCATACTGTTTTGTAGTTTACTAAGATGAAGCCTACTCTACTCGACTACAAATTAACTTGGTATTCATACTTGTACGTGACTGCATGCAAGGAAGAAGGAACCACTACCAATGTTCATACTTGTTCATACTCAGTATTCCTAAGTGTGTATGTACGTAGACCACCGTTTGGACGCACCGCCGGCGTATATGTACGCAGTCGCAGACCTCCGTCGGATGCGCCGCGCCGGCGCCGGCATATATGTACGCAAAGCGTTGTCTCAACGCCGTCGACGTATATGTATGCACTACGCAGAGCATCGTCTCGACGCCACCGGCGTATATGTGGATTACCCCTCGTCATGTATGTGTGTAGTGTAGATCATGGCCGCGACCAGCACCGATTTCGCTCACGGTGATCTACCAGACTACCACCATGACCCGCTGTGCATGCAGAGAAGAGAAGCTGCACCTGCATGGCGTGGAGCCGTGGATGCATTCATGGATACAACATACCTACCTTCATCCTTCGACGCCCTAAACTTGCATGATTCATTGCATCTAAAAAAACATGAAAGGTCAGAGTGCTTGCTCACCTCCGTTGCTTGGATCGGCGCCGGCATCTTTGCCCATTGTGCCGGACAGCCGACTAGCCGGAGAGATGCGGCCGCCGCTGGCGGCGCAAGAAAAGACGACGCTAAGATGACGAAGGTCGACGGCTGCGTGTGAATTGTGATTCTGGTCTCGTACAAGGGTTAGGTTAAATTCTATTTATATGTGGTAATTTTTATTAGTGGTCCGCGTGGGCATTTGGGCTTCTTAATTGGGCTAAATTTATCGGATAATCCTATTTGACAACCACGGATAATCTGCAAAAAATATCGGATAATCCATATCCGCCGGATATTACCAATACCATATCCTCTACCGTATTCGACGGATATCCGATTGACTAATATCCGTATCCGCATCCATATCCGCCGGATTTGTGTAAGTGCATACCATATCCTTAAAAACGGATGCGGAAGCGGATTCGGAACGGAAATTATCCGTACCATTTACATCCCTAATCCAGGAGCTCATCAATGACTGGTATTGGAAATTTGCTTTTGACAGTAATGGCATTTAGGTGTCTGTAATAAAACACTGGTCTCCAGGTTTTGTCTTTTTTCTGCACCAATATCATTGGAGATGAGAAAGCACTGTTGATGTGCCTTATGATCCCAGATGCTAACATCTCTTGCACTTGCCTCTCCATTTCATCCTTCAAAGCAGGTGCAACTCTATATGGTCTGATGCATACTGGAGTAGCCCCAGGTATTAGAGGGATGGTATGATCATACTTTCTCCTAGGTGGAAGACCAGATGGAGCTGCAAAAACAGGAGCATATTCATCCAGTATAGCCTGAATTTCTGGGGGTAACTGTGTTTTTGTTTCTCCTTCTGGTGACAACAGAGCAGATATTTCAACCATGGCAAATAAACTAGGAGTAGCATCTTCTCCTAAGAGAGTTACCAGAGCTCCTTCAAGCTGAAAGGACAACCAATGCTCAGCCCAGTCCACTTGCATGGGGCTATGGGCAGCTAACCAGTCAAGCCCCAGAATGCCATTATAGGAACCCAGAGGAAACATTTTGAAATCACTGAGGAAAGAGTGACCATCAGCAGTCCATGATCCTGCCAGCAGTTGTTGAGAGCAGGGGACCAGTCCCCCATTAGCCACTTTAACCATAGTTACAGGCATTGCAGAAACTCCTTGTAGCTTAGCAGCAACAACACAGTCCAAAAAAGAATGGGTACTACCAGAGTCCACAAGGAAACTGAGATTGTGCCCTTGCAAATGCACCCTCAACTTCATGGTAGAGACAGCAGGCGCAGACAGGTCGCCTAGAGCAGCAGCAGAAATACAGATGGCATTTGCTTCAACATTACTGTCTTCCTCGGTATCACTGCATTCAGAAGGCATGCTTTGCACATAGTCCAGCATCCCTTGCACCACGTGCAATTGCACCTCTTGTTTGCAACAGTGGTCTCGAGCCCAACGGTCTCCACAGATGAAACACAGGCCCTTGGATTTCCGGTAGGCACGAAGAGCAGACCAGCGGTCGTCAGAGGGGGCAGAACGATGTGTATCAGATGGACGTCTGTCCTCCATTGGTTTACTGACAGGGGTCCGGCTGGAAGATAGCGAACTACGCTTACTGGAAACCGATCCAACTGATCCCAATGAGCTCTCGCCCAACTCTTCAGACAACAGCGCCAAGGCGTAAGCAGAATCCAGGTCTGCTGGTTGCTGAATGCCCACAATGAGCCTGACTGACGGAGTTAAACCCTCCATGAACCCAGTCACATAGTGCACTCGATTGGGATTTGTTTCATAAGCCGTCAGTTGATCATACAGTTCGGAGAATCGCTCAACGTACTCTTCTACTGTGCTAGTCTTACGAACATGGAACAGTTGCCTCAGGATGTTCTGATGCTTGTTACGACCAAAACGTGACTGCAACAACTCGCAGAACTCTGTCCAGGATACATTGGGCGCACGGCGCTGTACCGACTCTAGCCAACGAGCTGCTGTGCCCTCAAACAAAGCAGAAGCAAAAGGAATCCATTGGATCTGCGGCGTGTTCCAGAATCGGAAGTAATCCTCACAACGAGACTGCCACAATTTTGGGTTGGAACCATCGAACCGCGGCAGTTCAATCCGGGGACCAAAACTCATGGCATCAGACTAATAAGGCCTGAATCCCTCACTGACGGCAACGAGCTGACGCGAAGGGAGCGGGTCTGCTGGCATACCTCGGGCGGGTGGTGGAACGTATTTGGGGCCGGAGTTCCTCTGCTCGGCGTCAGATCGGAATCCGTCCGAGCCGCTGGAACCACTGCTTGGCGGCCCGGCGCGTGCAGCGGTTGCGGGCGCCCGCGGTGACGGAGGCGCAGTTGGAGAATAAGCGGCGCCTCGGTCGGCACCGATTTCGCCCCGCAACTCGTCCAGGTCGACGCCAATGGCGAGCTTGACGTCGTCGATGCGGCCGGAAAGCTGGTCGAGCTTGCTGTCCAGCTTGGCGAGGGCAGCAACCATCTCCTCGCTGCGCTCCGCCGAGGTCTTGGACAGGGCTGCATCAAAATCGGCGCGGAGTAGGTCGTATATCGCCTTCGTCTCGGGAGAAATTTTCTCCATGGCCTCTGCTCGCCGCCGGTCAGCGAGTCGCGTGTGGTGGCGGTGGCCGGGAAGATCCAGGGCGGATTGGTGGAGAAGGAAAGGAGGCTCTGATGCCAGATTGTTAGGGCAACTCTCTCAATTACACCATTGATTTCGAATTCGAGCTACAAGCTTGCATCAGAGGGGATCGGGGGAAGAGAGAGATGCACACGCTACACACGCTACCGCGGCCAGCTAGCCGTTTGCCATCGCCTGCTTGACTTGGTCGCTTCTCCCAGGTTAAGTACTGGTGCCCACCTGGGCCCATTCCGGCCCGGCCAGCCGAGCTGGTAAGCGAGGCTGCCTCTTGGGCCGGCCCGCATCTTGAACATCCACACTTGGCACCTTGGGTTCCTGCCTGCCGCTGCTGACAATGTAGGAGGAAGAAGGACAAGAAGAAAAAGAAGAGTTATTTAACGGTCGACAAGGTTGCTTTGGTGTGCATGAATCCCAAAAGTATATGTTTAACAATGATAATGAATATATTTGTGTCTCCCGGTGCAACGTATAGGCAATTAACTATGTATCGGATGTTCCCGAAGGGATGCAATTAACTATGTATAGAAACCGTATTGTAGTGTTTTTTCAGTTACGGTACCAAAGTGTTATGAGCCATAGACTTAGAACGAAAAGTGTAATTTTCTCGCTAGTCGCTACACGCGCACACGAGAGGAGGAGGGGAGAGAGCGCGCGAGAGAGATCCAGAGAGAGCGCGAGCTGGACGGAAGCGCAACAGGGTGGCACGAGAATGTAAATACCATGGCAGAAGAGAACCGTCGGATGGTAGGTTGATGGACGGCAACGCGCGTGTCCGTAAGAAAAACAGCGAGACAGAGATAAGGTTTGGGCCAGCCCACCCAGCTACAACCTCTCCCTCGCTCGCTGCCCACCAAGCTCAGCTCGCCTCTCCTCCCTGCCCTACCTCGCCGGCGTCGCCACCCCCGCCACCCCCATGCTCCACCCAGTGCACCGCCTCCCTGCCACCCCTTCCCGCCCGGCCGTCCACCCGCACGTCTCCCCCGCGCCGCCCTCCCTTCGTCTCCGGCGAGTGGCCAGGACGACGCCGACGACGCCTGTGGTATGCTGCTCCGGTTTCGTGGGTCCGCTGCCTGTAGCAAATCAGGGGAGCGAATTCGAACCTCGATCCAGATCGATCTATGGGGGTCGGGGTTCCGTGGCCATCGATCCGAGATTCATGGCATCGAAAAATAGGTACGTTCGTGCGCGATTATAGTTCCAAATAGCTTGTGGTACTAGGGACTTTCATGATGGAATATGTGGTCAATCTGTTCCATTGTCGTAGTCGCAGTTTGTGTTCTAACCTCCCAATTGTTATCACTTCCTGTCATCAACTCAGTTTTTATCAAAGACTAGCACTAGCCAGGTCCCAGGTAGGAGTAGTTGCAATTTCGGTTCGTGAGCTGGACAATAAAAGATGCGCTAGTAACGTTTAACCGACATGTATGATGAGATACACATGGTTGGCTCGGCAAACTAAATTAATTTTACTATCTGTGTCTTCGTGCAGTACCAGAGGCAGAGGTAAACACCTAGCATCACCTAGTGCTAGCTTAAATCATGCACCATCACCAAGATTTCGCCATCGGAGGGGTTCACGGTTTATCGTTCGAGCTGAATCAGTGAGCTATTTCTTTTTATTCTGCATCGCTGTTGTTATTACTTGCAAGTACTTGATGTCCTGATGGATTTTAATAAACTTCCAATTGACAGGATTTCTATTCCGTACTTGGCGTGTCGAGAAATGCTAGTAAATCTGAAATCAAGAGTGGTGAGTGCCCTTTATTTAGCAGCTCATGCTCTGAATTTATTGACTTGATGCTATTTAGTTTTTTTTTTACTTATTATGTAGTTTGTTACCAGGTTTTGTTTCAGTCCAGTTTAAACCTTCTTAGTCATCCTGTTGTTCGTCATATAAATTCTTGTGATGATCAGATATGCAAACTTTTCATAGTCGATTTCCAACCTCCAATTTAATTCTCTTTTAGTCATACAATGTACGCGTGAAATAAAATCAGTACTGCATTACGATATGTATCATTGGTAAATGGTAAATTAATATCCTGCACCATTAGCATGTAATAATTGAATCATTAGCCTTTGGTGCAAAGTATGCCATGATCTTTATGCAATTTTGTTTGGACTCAAATGAATGCCATGAGTTTATGATGTTGTCATGTCACTTTCATCAACTCATTAGCTGATTCTTTCACTTGTTTAGTATTCGTTTTAATGGAAATATGAGGTTGGTATGCAATACTGTAGACACACCTGTAGTTTATTTTCTGTGTTGGTTCTAAGAATATATGTCCTGTTCCAGCCTATCGGAAACTTGCTCGGAGCTATCACCCTGACGTGAACAAGTAAGTTGGGTAATCATTACCTTGTTGCTTTTCAGCTCCTTATAACACTTTTTTTTTATTCTTCTTATTTTCTCTTAGCTCTCTTACTGCTTGACCTTGTGCTCTTCTCATCTTTGTAGATATCTCTTGATTCTTATTTGTTTGTGCACTAGCCATCTTTGCATCTAGTTTGATCAAAGAACATGAGAGTTAGTTCTAATGTGTCTTTTGTTTTTGTTTTAGAGAGCCTGGTGCTGAACAAAAGTTTAAGGATATCAGCAATGCTTATGAGGTTAGGCCAGTTGGTCTTACCCAGTTCTATCCATTCTATGTTCTTCATTCCAGCAGTGCATATTTCTTCCAGCTAACATAAAGATGATTGCTGTTGTAGGTTTTGTCTGATGATGAGAAGCGAGCGATCTATGATAAATATGGAGAAGCTGGTCTGAAGGGTTCTGGCATGGGAACGGGAGTAAGTGTTCCTTAATAGTGTTCTCCAGTTCAGAAGTTTGATCAACAGTATCTTTTGTATTTTAACTTCTAAACTTACAATAATATAAACATTTCGGCTTGCAGGATTACTCAAACCCATTTGATCTCTTTGAGTCACTATTCGAAGGATTTGGTGGAATGGGTGGAATGGGCGGGGGACGTGCTGCTCGTAACAGGCCAATGCAGGGTGATGACGAGAGCTACAATCTGGTTCTCAACTTCAAGGAAGCGGTGTTTGGTGTAGAGAAAGAGATTGAGATAACTAGGCTGGAAGGCTGTAATACTTGCGATGGAAGTGGCGCCAAGCCTGGCACAAAGCCAACCACGTGTAAAACTTGTGGTGGTCAGGGCCAGGTGGTCTCCTCCACAAGAACACCACTTGGAATATTCCAGCAGGTATCCACATGCAATACTTGCGGTGGCACTGGTGAATTCTCCACCCCATGCAAAACCTGTGGGGGTGATGGCCGTGTGCGCAAGACAAAGAGGATCAGTCTGAAGGTTCCTGCAGGAGTGGATTCTGGAAGCAGGTTGAGGGTCCGTTCTGAGGGTAATGCTGGTCGGAGAGGAGGCCCGCCAGGAGACCTTTATGTCTTTATTGATGTTCTCTCTGATTCAGTTCTTAAGCGAGATGGGACAAACATTCTCTACACATGCAAGGTTTCTTACATTGATGCAATTCTTGGGACAACTGTCAAGGTTCCCACTGTTGATGGGGTGGTTGACTTGAAGATTCCCTCGGGGACCCAGCCGGGTACAACTCTGGTGATGTCCAAGAAAGGTGTTCCACTTCTTGGTAAGTCAAATGCTCGCGGAGACCAGCTGGTACGTGTCCAGGTTGAGATTCCAAAGCGTCTAAGCAGCGACGAGAGAAAGCTGATCGAAGAGCTTGCAAGCCTCAACAAGGCTGAGCCGGCAAACAGTAGGAGATGATAACTGAATCAGGCTTGGTTGGTTCGATGCTTGTGCGATAGGCAATTTTGATGCAAATTGCAGCGACAAAGTGACAGTTGGAGTTGTTATTGTAGGAACTCTGTTCATTCTGCATGCAGTGTCATGGAGGAAAACTGTGAGAGATAAAGCCATGTCTGTATCTTCATTTTAAGCTTACAGAAAGGTAGGTCACCGCAAATCACCGAATGGATGGTGAACTTTTTGCAATAGCCTGTCGTATACTTTAGCCGAGCTTATTAGCCTATTTTTGACGATATGATTCTTGTATCTTTGAAAGTGTTAGGGGAATTATGACTGCGCAAAGGTTCTCAATATTTTTTGCAGAAGTGCTGCAACATTTTATGAGCAATTCTGTAAGCTGTAACACGAACATGTGGCATTATGGTGGCACTGCGGATTTGGATTTTCTTAAGTAGTCCTTTGCCGATATTACATTCTATATCTAGATTATGTTGGTATCTAGGAGGTGGCCGCCTGACTTCGGGACATGTTAGCTCCAGTTGAGCAGCTTGCATTGCAACAAAGGCGTACAACTGCTATGATGTCTGATGAAATAAAAAGCCGGTGGAAGAGCAGGTAGATATGATGTGATAGTGTGCTGGTGCCCTCTCATAAGTCTGGAGACCCTAATTTTGGTTCATCCTAGTCTGATTTGAGTTCGGTATAAGACCACCCCTCTTTCACGGTTTCTCTGTTGAACCTTAACTCGTTTTATACACTTTCCGCAACTCTATTTCTCTCTATTCTAAGTATGCATGTTTGATGTCTCCTGCATCTTCTCTTTCCTCTTTTTCCCCCTACACGTTGTGTCCTGCACCGTCTCTTTCCTCTTTCCCCCCCTCCACGTTGGTACAGGACCAAGTGACACGACAAAGATATCTGATTTATTACATGCTAATGATTCCAGGCGGCGGGCACAACGTGGGTAGAACATGAGTAGTTAGGCTTGGAAGTTGGGGTGGTGTCGGGCAACTCCCGCATGTAAATATTTTGTAACTCTGGAACCTCGGGGAGTCTCCCCTTTCCTCTTTAATGAATGATACGCACACTCGTGCGTATTCGAGAAAAAAAAATACATGCTCTTATATACATTAGAACAACAACGTGAGATGCTAGCATTACATAATATATGAGAATTCATGCCTATATGAGATGATGGGGAACGAGACGTAAAATATGGGAAATTCATGAGTCTTGCCTAGAACATAACACTGCCTGCGACAACACCCCTTCACATTTGGGGTGAAAAGTCTTGTTTTGGTCTGTATTAGCGACGACGAACTTGCGTCGGTTTTCCTGTTAAAGGCGTTGTTTTATTATTGATGTACTGGCCTTTACTGGTTTGTCTTGGCAACTTGGATGAAAATCCTTGTCCTGGTCATCTTTTTTTTTTTTGCAGAAAAATCTTTCAATCTATTCATCAAACATCATGGGGCCGCACCGGGGCGCCACACTTCGACAGCCTAGGGTCTCCCCCGCCTCCTCCACTCTCAGCACCGCTGGGCAAAGCCCGGGTGGCGTCGACGGCGATGGGGCCTTTTTCTTGGTGCGGTGAGGGCAGATCTAGAAGTCCCGACGCTCGGCGGCTGGCTGCGCAGGCGAGGGATGCCAGCCTTCGTTGCTGGTTCTGGCGAGGAGGGTCCTCCGACGAGCGCGTGGAGGCAAGGGCGGCCCCTTGTCGTGGCCGCAGCGACGACTTCGTGTTCCGGTGGATCTGGGGTTCCCGTGCCCAGATCCGTCGCCGGCTGATTGTGCAGTGGATCGATGCGGCGAGGTGGTGCAGCAGGGATGCCAGATGTCGGGGTTAAATCCGACAGATCTCGGGTAGGGGGTCCCGAGCTGGTGATCTTAGCCAGATGGTAACAGGATGAACAAGGGACACGATGTTTACCCAGGTTTGGGCCCTCTCGAAGAGGTAAAACCCTACGTCCTATTTCTGTTGTATTGATTGTGTTGGGGTACAAAGTACATGATGATCAACCTCAAGATCATATGTGAATGTATGATTCTCTACCCTATGCTCTAAACCCCTTGGCTTATATAGATGCCGGGGGTACCTAGGTTTTACATGAGGTCGGTTACATCTAGGGATAAACATGCCGATAATTCAAATGTGTCTTGGAGTATGTGCCAAGTCTTCGGATGATTCCATCTTGAGCACGCCGAGGGGCGTGGTAGTCTTGGCCCATTAGTTGATGATTCAGGGGTCCTCGACCCGTCCCACTATGATGGGGCCGACATGGTTAGCACCCCCTAATCCAGGACACCGTCAGTAGCCTCTGAACTGGTCTTCAAGCCGAGGACATCGAACTCCTCGGAGTGGCTTCATCTTGGGTCTTCGGCTTCGTAAGCGAGTTCGAGAAACTTGATGCTTTCATCTTGATTCCACGTCTGAGGACTCCCTTGGATCCGAAGAGTTTTGTAAATTGATTGGCTCCTCCTCTTCGATGTCTTCCTCTATTGTAGCCATGTGTATTTTTATAGTCCGAGAAGTTAGATACTTCGGACATCCGAGGAGGTCCAACCCATAATCCTCAAGCAATGCTTTTATTATCGTTGGATCCGAAGATCCGATCCAAGCTTCGGTAGCTTAACAACAAAGTTTCGTAGTGCTGGTACAGGTAGATCGATTGGGTTGTGCTCTGACAAATTTTGACCAAAAATTGAACCGTTGCCTCACACTGTAGAACCAAAAGGTCCCATCAGTAGCCATTACGCTGAGTTTTACCATGGCTCGAGGCCGTTTCCATTGGCACGTCCTGTCAATAAAGGATAGTGCTCTGGATTTTCGGTGATATCATTAATAAAATGCCTCGACCCATGCGTGCACGTAATGCACATCGTGGTTGGGAAACGGTGAAATTACCGCACTGCGCAGTGCCCCTTGGTATTTTTACCCATCTATAAAAGGAGGTGGATGAATCTAATTCATCCTACCCTTCCCCATTGCTTCCAACACTCGAAAACCCCAAAGCTCAAGCGCCCAGAGAGCACAGTCAGACCCCACCGTCCATCCTTTCTCCCAGCTCCTTTTCCGTCCGAAGAATTGACTAACAAGGGGAAGGGCGCCGCCGCGGGGTAACCGAGGAGAAGGCAGCCAGCAAGAGGGGCCTGTGGATGGGCTCCACCATGACCGCCGGTAACCTCGCCAAACTTCAGGTGGGCGGCTACCTCCCGTCACCGGATGAGGTCAAGTGCCGCCCCCCTCATCGGCGACGAGATCCACTCTGCCTCCTGAGTTACAGAACCTCGGGAAGGCGAGCGTGTCGTGTTCATATCCCACCTCATCCGAGGTCTAGGATTTCCTATCCACCCTTTCCTCGAAAGCCTTCTATTCTTCTACGGGATCCAGTTCCACCACTTGCCCCCCAACTCCAGCCTCCATATCGCCTCGTACATTGTCTTTTGCGAGGCGTTCCTCCACATCGAGCCACACTTCGGACTTTGGCTCGAATTGTTCTGTGTCAAACCACAGAGCAATGGATGCAAGATCACTGAGTGCGGGGGAGCCATGATAAGCAAGCTCCACAATGTCAAATGACTGCCAGGCAAATTCATCGAAATGGCGAAACAATGGCAAGAGTGGTTCTACATGGCCGACGTGCCATCTGGGGACCAGGAGGGGGTCCCCACCTTCTCGGTCGCGCCCTTGAAGATGCTGCATTCCTGGACCACAAAGAACCTCGACTGGGGGGCCAGGTGGAAGTCCGAGCACTTAATGACCAAGTTAAGGTCCTTATCGGCAATGGTGTCACCCTGGTGGACGTGATTCACGTCATGCTTCACCGCAGGGTCCAACCCCTCCAGGCCCACGCATCCCCTCTATGGAGGTTTGAGCCGAACAGCGAAGCTTCGGTGATCCGAAGTTTCTTCAGGGGGAAGGACCTCGGCGGGATGTTAACCATCCTTTTCAAGCCCTCGGCGAAGGAGAACACCTTCCGGACCATGGGGGACGACATCGACTACTGCAGAGCACGTCCAGCGACTGAGGTATGTTAAGTACCCACTTTTAAATTGTGGTTTCAATATTCTTTCTTACGCTTTGACTGAATGACTAAGTCTTTCTTGCTTCAATTCGCAGGGCTGGCGTAAATTTGCCAGGTCGGTCAAATCATCGGCGCTCGACGCGGGAAACCCGTGAGCGCCGTGCTGGAGAAGGTGCCGACCGAGGACCCGTATGTGGTCATGCACTACTGCAGGATGGTCCTAACGCGACACATGTATACGAGACCAATCGACCAAACTGTGTGCGATGCATTAATCGCAAACGGCATCATAATAAAACCGTCACCAATGAAACGAACTATGCGCGATGGCGGATCCATCAAGCACGATTCAGAAAAGATTTGCATGTGCGAATTATGGCATACAGTTGATCCATACGAACTGTTTGCGATGAGCCAAAACAACAGAAACGGTCAGCCAGATCAAGGTGTGTGTGCGATAGATGGCATACAGTTCACTTGGATGAATTGTTTGCGATGAGCAAAAACAACAGAAACAGTCAACCAGATCAAGGTGTGTGTGATAGAGGGCATACAGTTCACTCGGATGAACCGTTTGCGATCATCCAGAATAACAGAAATGGTCAGCCAGATCAAGGTGTGTGTGATAGACGGCATACAGGTCACTCGGATGAACTGTTTGCGATGAGCCAAAATAAACACAAACGATTTGGCTTAACATGATGTGTGTGATACCCGGAAAACAGGTCAGTAATAAGAATTGTGTGGGAAGACTGATAATAACACAGGCGATTCCTGCTAATAAAATGTGTGTGTGTTATGGGTAAATGCTTGCTGGTATACAATTGTCAGCGATTGATGAAATCATCACACACGGGTTCTGTAGTTTAGTCCGTGTGTGATGTGATTTGCTCTGTTTGCACAACATATATGCTCTATCTATAGAACAACAACATATATACTTATAAGAACATGATTTTATAACCAAATTAAACATCCAATTACATAACTGACTACAGATAGCATTTGCACACACCAAAGTAAACAATTACATGCATAATAAACTAGGAGAAAAGATAATCTAATCATCATCTACTTCTTCTTGTGACGCTTGCCGCCACTGCTCTGCTTGTGGCTCGATCCCTCGTCGTCTACATGAAGGAGGCACTCCCTCATGTCAAGGATCCACCTGTACATGTCGTAGCATGTGTACGCGTTCTTGCCCGCGAACGTGAGGTGATCTTCATCCAGGCTCCGCACCCAGGCCTTGTGCCAGAGTGAAGGATTGACCTTGGAGGCATCCTTCCTGTTACTGTAGTAGGGGTCGATGATGGCCTTGGCGAGGTCAACCAGGGATGCCTTCTGCTTAATGTTGCCCTAGACCCTGTAGTGGCCTGGATGTCGACAAGCTTCTCGCAGGCCAAGCCCGAAGTCGCGAGCACTTTTACATCATCGATGGTGTCCACCGTAGCGAACTTGTAGTCGGGGCTGTTGACAAACCTGGCGAAACGCTCGCATGGCCTTGTGGCCAGGCAGTAGTGGTTGACGAGGACGTGATGGCACATGCACAACTGGGCAACGGCAACCTTCTGATCAATCCCGGGACGACCGCCGGTGTACTGGAGGTCGTAGCTGACCACTTTGTACTTGTCATCCTCCGGAAGCAACTGGTCCATGGTGTTGATGGTCTCCTCCACCACGACCGGGTTGTTGGTGTACACCACCGAGAGGTCCTTCCCCCTCACGTGGGTGTCCACAGGTAGGGATGTAAACGGATCAGATCGGATAATGCTTTTACCATATCCTTTACCATATTTTTTCTTCGGATTCGGAGCGGAGCGGATAATGACCGGATGCGGATTCGAATGCGGATTATATCGGACTATGGATTCGGAGCGGAGGCGGAGCGGATTCGGACCGGAAACGGCCAAAAAATATCGGATGATACGTGCAAAGAGACATGATATACCAATATCTTTTTCAGACGATCTACAGAGAGAACAACAATATATAAGTAACTAGTAACCTTGATCAAATGAATTAATATCTTAGACGCTGCAGCAAGTAAGACAGTAAACATCATAGATTCATACTGTTTTGTAGTTTACTAAGATGAAGCCTACTCTACTCGACTACAAATTAACTTGGTATTCATACTTGTACGTGACTGCATGCAAGGAAGAAGGAACCACTACCAATGTTCATACTTGTTCATACTCAGTATTGCTAAGTGTGTATGTACGTAGACCACCATTCGGACGCACCGCCGGCGTGTATGTACGCAGTCGCAGACCTCCGTCGGATGCGCCGTGCCGGCGCCGGCATATATGTACGCAAAGCGTTGTCTCAACGCCGTCGACGTATATGTATGCACTATGCAGAGCATCGTCTCGACGCCACCGGCGTATATGTGGATTACCCCTCGTCATGTATGGGTGTAGTGTAGATCATGGCCGCAACCAGCACCGATTTCGCTCATGGTGATCTACCAGACTACCACCATGACCCGCTGTGCATGCAGAGAAGAGAAGCTGCACCTGCATGGCGTGGAGCCGTGGATGGATTCATGGATACAACATACCTACCTTCGTCCTTCGACGCCCTAAACTTGCATGATTCATTGCATCTAAAAAAACATGAAAGGTCAGAGTGCTTGCTCACCTCCGTTGCTTGGATCGGCGCCGACATCTTTGCCCATTGTGCCGGACAGCTGACTAGCCGGAGAGATGCGGCCGCCGCTGGCGGCGCAAGAAAAGACGACGCTAAGATGACGAAGGTCGACGGCTGCGTGTGAATTGTGATTCTGGTCTCGTACTAAGGGTTAGGTTAAATTCTATTTATATGTGGTGATTTTTATTAGTGGTCCGCGTGGGCATTTGGGCTTCTTAATTGGGCTAAATTTATCGGATAATCCTATTTGACAACCACGGATAATCTGCAAAAAATATCGGATAATCCATATCCGCCGGATATTACCAATACCATATCCTCTACCGTATCCGCCGGATATCCAATTGACTAATATCCGTATCCGCATCCATATCCGCCGGATTTGTGTAAGTGCATACCATATCCTTAAAAATGGATGCGGAACGGAAATTATCCGTACCATTTACATCCCTATCCACAGGATACACGCCGAATTCCATCGGAGCGCCGCTAGATATCCTCTCTGTATGTGTCATCGTGGGTGTGCTTGTTGTGTTGTGGGGCGCGGTCGAAAGGTTGAAGAGACTAAGGTTATAATGGCCACGGGAATAAATGGGGAGGCCGAACGGCCTGGAGTACCGGCACGTCCGGATGGCAGTTGTTGCAACGTGTAACTCCATCGTGCTGCACATATTAATTGCATCGTGGCGACGGGCGCGGTGCAACACATGCATATGGCGCCCAAAACGTGATCATGCGCCGGCCCCAACCGCTGAAAGAGCGTGTGCTGAGGGACGCGAGCAGAGCGAGCCGCGGCCGCCTCAACGGCGAGCAGAGCGCGCGGAGGGACGCGAGCAAAGCACGCCGCGGCCGCCTCAACCGCAAGCAACCACATGCATATAGCAGTTGAACACGCAGGGAATAGCCGTCCACAAGCCGGCGGATGCGAGCCGGCGGCGTCCTGGGGAACGACAACGTTGCGGTTCACATCACACCATTCGACCAAACTGTGCGTGCACCAACTCGTACCTACTAACACAGACGTGTCCCGCAATCCACGCCAACGCTTCCCGCCTCTTCCCCCATCGGGTTCCCACCACTAGCGAGTGGCTAGCTCTATATGACCCATGCGGCAACGCATCGTAGCGACACTGTGCGCAGATCAAGTCGCCACCCATCTACCATTAATTATTCCAAGCATGCCAGGCAACCAAAGCTTCGATGTCAGCCCCTTCATGGATTACATCTTCGACGACGAGAATGAGCCAGAGCAGGTCGGGGAGCAAGAGCTTCGTCGGCCGGTGCAGGCGCCATGGCCCATCGGCAGCGATATCGCGGTGCCGTTCCTTGGGCGCATAATGGACGTATTGTAGAGGAAGTGGGAAGAGCTGTTTTCCATCCACCGCGCAAAAGATCCAGAGCTACTAGGCGGACTGATCGATGACCCACCCGAAGAGCCATCATCATCGGTTCCCATCGAGAGCCTGATGCCCCGCCAGGAATGGGCAGAGGTCCTCTGCGATTCAGTTATGAGAAAGCCTATCCGCCGCCTCATCATTGCCGCCGGCGGCCGTGTCATCCTCGATCCCGACGATGTGGTGGCCAGGCTCGAGCGCCTCGTTGGCGGAGATGGCGTCCCCAGCGAAGTAGAGCAATGCCACCGTAATATCTTGGGGATGCAGGTCATGGATGGAATTTGCTACCAGTGGAGAGACTTGGAGATGGAGCGGTGCCGCGGGTGTGTCATGCACGCGATTGCACACTGTCAAGCTCTACTGGACAAGGCCCAGCAGCCCCAAGAGCCTCCCAGCGCCAGCAGCTCCGCAGGCGGCGACGGGTACCGTGGCGCGGGTCTGGACAGTCGGAATGAACGGCCGCAAGGGTGTTGCTCAAGTGCTGATCATGGAGTCAGAGAAGACCGTCGTCGGAATGCCACCAGCACAGCCTTTTAGCCTATATTTTATTATAATTGTATGGAAATGTCGCTTATTGACATTTTAAGTCGCTAATCATATGTAAAGGCGACAAATTTTGCCCCTAATTTATAGGAAGTACCAATGTTTGTTTGAGCATTTCTGTCTTTTTAATTTATAAAGCCAGTTTTGGTCAACCGTCTGGCACCCGTGGGAGGCGCGATGGCCCATCCATTGGGCACGATGATGATATGTTGACCGTGTGTGATACTGGGCAGACACGTACACATCCAAGAACGCGGGCCCACGTACGCCATCCGGGAACCGTTTCGGGCTTCGAAACCAAAACCATCAATAAATTTTGTGCTTGTTTCCCGTCATATTCCAATTACCACGGTATAATTAATTGCAAATCTGTTCACACCTATGAAACCTAAATGTGTTCACACTTAGCAGCTGTTTACTAGTCGACTATAAAACCTACCCACTCGAAAACTACTGCACATTCCTCTCCTCATCACCAAACAAACATGTCTTTCCTGTTAGTGGTACCTTGCATCTGCCATGGCCGGTACGAGGAGTTCTGGGTCGACATATAACCAGGGAAAGAGGACCAAGGCCGCTGAAGCAACAGAGAGGCCCCGCCACACCACGTTAGCCGCAGCAAAGATGTCCTGTGGCATCGCGGAGGCCTCGAATGATCTCTCGCGGAAAGGCGAGGGCTCGCACAAGCGCATTCGCCGCGGAGGCGAACTGGACAAGCCGACAGTGGTGGATTCCTTAGCCAGCGACGACATGCGCGCTGAGCTCAATAAGCAGAAGTAGGCTAACGCCTGCTTGGTGAAGCTGCTGGAGGAGACCAATGCCTCGGTTGAGAAGGCGACCGAACTCATCGAGCAACAAATGGGTCACAATGCGAAGCTCCTCGATGAGTACGAGAAGTAGAGGGAGCTGACCGCCGGCTGGAGGAAGCAGCATGAGAAAAGCAGTGCCCCGGGGAAGATTCTGAGAGCCCTCGTCGGGGAACTGTTGGATGACGTGGCACAGCTCCGCATCGAGCACGAGCGGCTGGTGGAGGAATCCGTGGCTGCTGACAAGCGAAGTGGTGCAGATGTGAAGCAGAGCATCGACGCTCTCCAGGAGAAATACAACGCCATGGCCGCACCGCGGAAGATGGCGAGGGAGAGGTGAGAGGAGATGAAGGTTGTGGAGGCGATGAAGGAGGAGTTAGAGGAACTCCGCGCCCAGCAACCCATCAAGAAGTAGAGAGCATCGACCCAGATCGTTCTCTGCGTCTTCTTTCTTCTCTTGCCACTACTGTGTCTTTCTGGCGTTGCCGCATGTGGCATTTCAAATTATCCTGGATATGTAAAACAATTATTATCTGTTGCCATTGTAAATTTGTCGTCGTATTATTTTGTTCGTAGGTACTGTACATGTATACGAGTCGAAAAAAGGTTAAAAGGCGCGTTCTCAGCGAGGCATGAACAAAACAATGCTAAACATTGAGCGGGGCCATGGGATCACAAGCAAACTACCTCCGTCCAGGTGCATTAACCGCATGTTAAACAGCGGCTTGGCCGCCATTAATGGAGAAGTTGGGAGCGAGGCGGGTGGAGGTCAAAGGGCTCGCTTCCCGGTGAGCCTTCACGCGTCACACTGAGTCTGCGCGGCGGACTACTCGCACGCGTCCCGTCGAGCCTGCGCGGCGGACTGCTCACACGCGTCCCGTCGAGCCTGCGCGACGGACTTCTCGCACTCGTCCCGTCTAATCAAACAGCTGCCCGCATGACACCTCCATTCGAATAAATAGTGGGACGCATGGCCACACGTAAATGGTTAGTGGGATGCCCACGGTTCAAAAAATACAACCGTTTGCGATAATAACATGGCAGCTATTTGTGCCGAAATGCCTACGTTTGCTATTAATGTGTGCGCCTTGTCTCAAATTGGACAAAATTTGTACCATGGCATATATGTGCCATGTCATGACACCATGCCAAGTTTCATGAATTTCAGGTGAGTTTTGGATTTACGGGGATTTAAAAACCAAGTTTCTCAATGTTTGCGCCGAGCCACGACGCCGAGATGTTTGTAATTCATTCCCATTTCTTGCATGAGACCTAAACATGCACCCAAGGACACAAAACTATTTTTTCAACCCATTTTGGTGCACTGGAGCATGTGCTTGTAGTTCAAATTTGAATTTTGCACATTAAATGCCTAGAAAACTCAATTAATCTATAAAAAAGTCCAAACGAACCCTGAAAAATTTCATATTTCAGCACGGCACTCCTATTGGTCTATGTTGCCTCTAGAAAAAAAATGCAAGGCGAGAAGATGCAGGGAATGTCGTTTCGCCCACAAGGGTGACATGTTCCCTATCGGAACCACGTGGCTTCGTGTGAGAAGCTCCGGTTTGTAAGAGGCTTGTACCAAAACTTGCCCCAAATTGGACAAACTTTTTACCACGGCATATACGTGCCATGTCATGACACCATGCCAAGTTTCATGATTTTCAGGCGAGTTTTGGATTTACGGGGATTTAAAAACCAAGTTTCTCAACGCTTGCGGCCGAGCCACGACGCCGAGATGTTTGTAATTCATTCCCAGTTCTTGCATGGGACCTAAACATGCACCCAAGGACACAAAAATGATTTTTCAACCCATTTTGGTGCACTGGAGCATGTGCTTGTAGTTCAAATTTGAATTTTGCACATTAAATGCCTAGAAAACTCAATTAATCTATAAAAAAGTCCAAACGAACCCTGAAAAATTCCATATTTCAGCACGGCACTCCTATTGGTCTATGTTGCCTCTAGAAAAAAATCCAAGGCAAGAAGATGCAGGGAATGTCGTTTTGCCCACAAGGGTGACACGTTCCCTACCGGAACCACGAGGCTTCTTGTGAGAAGCTCCGGTTTGTAAGAGGCTTATACCAAAACTTGCCCCAAATTGGACAAACTTTTTACCATGGCATGTACGTGCCATGTCATGACACCATGCCAAGTTTCATGATTTTCAGGCGAGTTTTGGATTTACGGGGATTTAAAAACCAAGTTTCTCAATGTTTGCGGCCGAGCCACGACGCCGAGATGTTTGTAATTCATTCCCATTTCTTGCATGGGACCTAAACATGCACCCAAGGACACAAGAATGATTTTTCAACCCATTTTGGTGCACCAGAGCATGTGCTTGTAGTTCAAATTTGAATTTTGCACATTAAATGCCTAGAAAACTCAATTAAATCTATAAAAAAGGCCAAACAAACCATGAATAATTTAAAGCAGTTCTGGTCAACCGTCTGGCACCCGTGGGTAAGCACTGTGTGCGCATGCGTTGTGCTGAGCTCGCATTTCCTTCTTTCCTAAGTTTTCCATATTAATGGTGTTATATATCCAAACACGCTACCATTTCCCGCCACTCCCCCAATCAGTTTCCCGCCACTCCCCCCGTTGGTTTCCCGCCACCACTGTCAGTACACTATACTGCTGTATACCATTCCAAGCATGCCAATCCGGCGAAGCGCCGCCCTCGTCACCAACCTCCTCGACGAGGAGAACGAGCCGGAGCAGGCCGGAGAGCAAGAACAGCCGCGCGCCGCCGAGCAAGAGAGGCAGCGCGCCACCGAGCGTGAGCGGTATCATCACGCCGAGTGCTTGAACGGGCCGATGTCTACACATGTGTTTGTCGCCGCCCATGGAGCGGAGGAGAGCAAGAGCGGCAAAGAGATGCCGCGCAAGAGCAGAGAGCGCCGCCGCGCATCAGGTGTGGTGCGCCACACTATTTGGGCGGAGCCGTGTCAGCATCCCGTTGACTCAATCAGTCGAGAGGCCGTTTCCAGGGCCGGTAAGCATCCCGATTGCACGACCACCAAGATTGCACACAGTTTCCAAAAGCACAAATGTGTGTGATAGGGATTAGGTCCCACACGGTGACCATCGGGATACGCCTTAAACATGACGAGGCAACTCTTATGAGCAAGGTGCAACTTCCCTTTCGCTAGCTGATTTGAATAGAACACACAGGTTAAGCATGATGTGGCTGGAGCAGTGTAAGGATGGGTGATCGGATGGGAAGTTGCTATATCTCAAGCTTCATTTAAGCGCTATGATATGGTCATTACAGACATTTAGCATCTAAATGTGTCTGCAGTGACCTGTCATGTCGACTAAGTAAACCTCGCGGTCCTTGTTTTGTAAATTTGGAGAATTATTTTTGTTATTTCAACATATAATGTGCTTTTTAATTGATTTCAATAAAGTTTGTTATTTGTTGTTTTGAAAATTTTGAGTATGAAATTTAGTTATTTCAACATATCCCGGCACCGTGTGTCCTTTACCATAGCTTTCCTCGGGGGTCTGTTTTGTGAGGCAGTGCCACATCAAATTAAGTTGCATTGGCTATTTAAACATCACACCACCCTATCATATACTTACATGTATACATATTTTGGTCACACGCAGGTGACGTTAGTATGTCGTCTTCTAATCCACCCCCATCGTGCGGCTTTCCATGAAAATAGATCTGTGGGTCCGCGCGGTCTATCCCTTTGACCCACCACATACGAAAAGGTTTTGACCATGACGGGTTCCTCTTGGTCTGTGTTACGTAGGTCATGGTGGCATGTCAAACCAAATTAAGTTTGAGCACATGCGTTGGATTGCTTCCCGCCGGCTCAAAGTGGGGGAACCGGCACCCTACGACTTGGACCTGGCTTCCTTGGGGTAGGGTGTTCGGTTTGTGAGGCAGCTGGTGCCACATCAAAGTTGTGCCTTGGGGATTTGAACACACATCACGCCAACCATACATATATTTGGGGCGTATGCTGTTGGAAATATGCCCTAGAGGCAATAATAAAATGGTTATTATTATATTTCCTTGTTCATGATAATCGTTTATTATCCATGCTATAATTGTATTGGTTGGAGACACAAATACATGTGTGGATACGTAGACAACAACATGTCCCTAGTGAGCCTCTACCGGACTAGCTCATTGATCAAAGATGGCCATGGTTTCCTGGTCATAGACATGAGTTGTCATTTGATAACGGGATCACATCATTAGGAGAATGACGTGATGGACAAGACCCAAACTATGAACGTAGCATATGATCGTGTCAAGTTTATTGCTATCGTTTTTCGCATGTCAAGTATCTGTTCCTATGACCATGAGATCATGCAACTCACTGACACCGGAGGAGTACCTTGTGTGTATCAAACATCGCAACGTAACTGGGTGACTATAAAGATGCTCTACATGTATCTCCGAGGGTGTCTATTGAGTTGGCATGGATCAAGACTGGGAATTTGTCACTCCGTATGACGGAGAGGTATCTCAGGGCCCACTCGGTAATACAACATCACAATGAGCTTGCAAGCAATGTGACTAAAGAGTTAGCCACGGGATCTTGTATTACGGAACGAGTAAAGAGACTTGCCGGTAACGAGATTGAACTAGGTATGGAGATACCGACGATCGAATCTCGGGCAAGTAACATACCGATGGACAAAGGGAACTGCATACGGGATTGACTGAATCCTGACATCGAGGTTCGACCGATAAAGATCTTCGTAGAATATGTAGGAACCAAGGCATCCAGGTCCCGCTATTGGTTATTGACCGTGGAGGTGTCTCGGTCATGTCTGCATAGTTCTCGAACCCGCAGGGTCTACACACTTAACGTTTGGTGACGATATAAGTATAGTTGAGTTGTTATGGTGGTAACCGAAGGTTGTTCGGAGTCCCGGATGAGATCCCGGACATGATGAGGAACTCCGGAATGGTCCGGAGGTGAAGATTGATATATAGGATGAAGGGTATCGGAGACCGGAAGTGTTCCGGGGGTACCGGGGATTACGACGGAGTACCGAAAAGGGTTTCGGGGGGCCCCGGCAAGTGTTGGGGGGCCTCATGGGCCAAGGGAAGGGGGCACACAAGCCCACAAGGGGCTGGGCATCTCCCCTAACCCTAGCCCATTCGGCCATAGGGGTGGGGCGCCCCCTAGGGCAGCCGCCCCCTTGCCTTGTGTGGCAAGCCACCTAGGGGGGGGGGGGGGCGCACCAAACCCTGGCCGGCCCCATCTGTGGCCGCCACCCCCTAGGGGAAACCCTAGGGGAGCCCCCCTCCTCCCTCCCCCCTATATATATAGAGGTAGAGAGAGGGCAGCCGCACCCATCCATGCCACGGCGCTGCCCTCCCTCTCCCTCGTAGTTCCTCTCCTTCTCCGCTTGGCTTGGCGAAGCCCTGCTGAGATTGCTCCACCACCACCGCCGCCACGCCGTCGTGCTGCCGGAGGACTCGAGCTACTACTTCACCATCGCTCGCTAGATCGAGGTGGTGAAGGCGTCATCAAGCCGTACGTGTGTTGAACGCGGAGGCGCCGTCCGTTCGGCACTTGGATCGGAGTTCGCGGGACGGATCGTGATTGGATCGCGAAGACGTTCGACTACATCAACCACGTTTCTTAACGCTTCCGCTTAGCGATCTACAAGGGTATGTAGATGCAATCTCTCCTCTCGTAGATGTTCATATCCTAGATTGATCTTGGTGAGCGTAGGAAATTTTTTGTTTCCCATGCAACGTTCCCCAACAGTGGCATCATGAGCCAGGTCTTTGCATAGATGACATCACGAGTAGAACACAAAGGAGTTTGTGGGCGTTGATATTCAGATTGCTTCCTTCCTTGGTCTTTTCTTGATTCAGCGGTATTGTGGGATGAAGCGGCCCAGACCAACTTTACATGTCCACGTACATGAGACCGGTTCCATCGACTGACATGTGACTTTGTTGCATAAGATGGCTGGCGGGTGTCTGTCTCTCCCACCTTAGTTGAATCGGATTCGACAAAGGCGGTCCTTGTAGAAGGTTAAATAGCAACTTGTATATCATCGTTGTGGTTTTGCGTAGGTAAGAATCGTTCTTGCTAGATACCCATAGCAGCCACGTAAAACATGAAACAACAAATTAGAGGACGTCTAACTTGTTTTTGCAGGGTATGTTGTGATATGATATGGCCAAAGACATGATGAAATATATTTGATGTATGAGATGATCATGTTTTGTAATAGTTTATCATGACTTGCATGTCGATGAATACGGCAACCGGCAGGAGCCATAGGGTTGTCTTTAATTATTGTATGACATGCGTGTCAAGCATTAAGCGCTATGTAATGCTTTACTTTATCGCTAAACGGTAGCAATAGTAGTAGAAGCATGGTTGGTGTGACAACCCCGATGGCGACACGATGATGGAGATCATGATGATGGAGATCATATGGTGTCATGCCGGTGACGATGGAGATCATGCCGGTGCTTTGGAGATGGAGATCAAAAGCACAAGATCATGGCCATATCATGTCACTTATGATTTGCATGTGATGTTAATCCTTTTATGCATCTTATTTTGCTTAGGACGACGGTAGCATTATAAGGTGATCCCTCTCTAAAATTTCAAGATAAAATTGTGTTCTCCCCAAGTGTGCACCGTTGCGAAAGTTCGTCGTTTCGAAGCACCACATGATGATCGGGTGTGATAGACTCTACGTTCACATACAACGGGTGCAAGCCAGTTTTGCACGTGCGGAATACTTGGGTTAAACTTGACGAGCCTAGCATGTACAGACATGGCCTCGGAACACAAGAGACCGAAAGGTCGAACATGAGTCATATAGTAGATATGATCAACATGGAGATGTTCACCATTGAAACCACCTCATCTCACGTGATGATCGGACTTGGGGTTGGTGAATTTGGATCATGTTACACTCGGACGACCGGAGGGATGTTGAGTGGGTGTTCTTAAGTAATATGATTAATTGAACTCTTTATCATGAACAATAGTCTAAACTATCTTTGCAAATTATGTTGTAGATCAATGGCTCGCGCAGTAGCTCCCCTGAATTTCAATGCGTTCCTAGAGAAAACTAAGCTGAAAGATGATGGAAGTAACTTTGTAGATTGGGCCCGTAATCTGAGGATTATCCTCACGGCTGCCCAAAAGGCTTATGTCCTTGATGCACCGCTTGGTGAGCAACCCCCTCCAGCGTCTGTGGACGTTATGAACGCCTGGCAGGCGCGTGTTGATGACTACTCAATAGTTCAGTGCGCCATGTTGTATGGCTTAGAACTGGGACTTCAAAGGTGTTTTGAACGTCATGGAGCATATGAGATGTTCCAGGAGTTGAAGTTTATTTTTGAGAAGAATGCCCGGATCGAGAGGTATGAGACCTCCGATAAGTTCTATGCTTGCAAGATGGAGGAGAACGGCTCTGTCAGTGAACACATACTCAAAATGTCTGGGTATTACAACCGTCTGGCTGAGTTGGGAGTTGTGCTCCCGCCAGAGGCGATCACTGACAGAGTTCTTCAATCGCTACCACCTAGCTACAAGAGCTTTGTGTTGAACTATAACATGCAAGGGATGAACAAGTCAGTCGCCGAGCTGTTTGCGATGCTGAAAGTCGCTGAGTCAGACATCCAGAAGGAGCATCAAGTGTTGATGGTCAATAAAACCACTAGTTTCAAGAAGAACGGCAAGGGCAAGAAGCGAAACTCCAAGAAGAGTGGCAAAGTAGTTGCCCCTCCCGTGAAGAAACCCAAGGCTGGGCCCAAGCCGGAAACTGAGTGCTTCTATTGCAAGGGAACTGGCCACTGGAAGCGGAATTGCCCCAAGTATCTGGCCGACAAGAAGGGGGCCAACGCCAAACAAGGTATATATGATATACACGTTATTGATGTGTACCTTACCAACTCTCATTGTAGTGCCTGGGTATTTGATACCGGTGCGGTTGCTCACATTTGCAACTCAAAGCAGGAGCTATAGAATAGACGGAGGCTGGCGAAGGACGAAGTGACGATGCGCGTGGGAAATGGTTCCAAGGTTGATGTGATCGCCGTCGGCACGCTCGCTCTTCGAGTACCATCGGGATTAGTGATGAACCTGAATAATTGTTATTTAGTGCCTGCGTTGAGCATGAACATTATATCTGGATCTTGTTTAATGCGAGACGGTTACTCATTTAAATCAGAGAATAATGGTTGTTCTATTTATATGGGTAATATCTTTTATGGTCATGCAACCATTGTGAGGGGTTTATTCTTATTGAATCTCGATAGTGATGATACACATGTTCATAACATTGATGCCAAAAGATGTAGAGTTGATAAGGATAGTACCACTTTCTTGTGGCACTGCCGCTTAGGTCATATTGGTGTAAAACGCATGAAGAAACTCCATGCTGATGGACTTTTGGAGTCACTTGATTTTGAATCACTTGACACATGCGAACCATGCCTCATGGGCAAGATGACTAAGACCCCGTTTTCCAGAACAATGGAACGGGCAAGTGACTTGTTGGAAATCATACATACTGATGTGTGCGGTTCGATGAGCATTGAGGCGCGTGGTGGATATCGTTACTTTCTCACCTTCACCGACGATTTGAGTAGATATGGGTATGTTTACTTAATGAAACACAAGTCTGAAACGTTTGAAAAGTTCAAGAAATTTCAGAGTGAAGTTGAGAATCATCGTAACAAGAAGATCAAATTCCTACGATCTGATCGAGGGGGAGAATATCTGAGTTATGAGTTTGGCAATCACTTAAGACAATGTGGAATTGTTTCACAGTTGACGCCACCTAGAACACCACAGCGTAATGGTGTGTCCGAATGTCGTAATCGAACCTTATTGGATATGGTGCGTTCTATGATGTCTCTTGCCGATCTGCCACTATCATTTTGGGGTTATGCATTAGAGACAGCTGCATTCACTTTAAATAGGGCACCATCTAAGTCCGTTGAGACGACGCCGTATGAACTGTGGTTTGGCAAGAAACCAAAGTTGTCGTTTCTTAAAGTTTGGGGATGCGATGCTTATGTCAAAAAGCTTCAGCCAGAAAAGCTGGAACCCAAAGCGGACAAATGCGTCTTCATAGGATACCCAAAAGAGACGGTTGGGTATACCTTCTATCTCAGATCCGAAGGCAAAGTGTTTGTCGCTAAGAACGGGTCCTTTGTCGAGAAAGAGTTTCTCTCGAAAGAATTGAGTGGGAGGAAGATAGAACTTGATGAGGTTGTTGAACCTTTACTTCAACCAGAGAATAGCACTGCGCATAAAGATGTTTCTGTGGAACCTACGACAGTTGAAGAGGAAGCTGATGATGGTGATCATGAAGCTTCGGATCAAGTTACTATCGAACCTCGTAGGTTGACAAGGATACGTACTGCTCCTGAGTGGTACGGTAACCCTGTCTTGGAGGTCATGTTGTTGGACAACGATGAACCTACGAGCTATGGAGAAGCGATGGTGGGCCTGGATTCCGACAAATGGTTAGAGGCCATGAAATCCGAGATGGGATCCATGTATGAAAACAAAGTATGGACTTTGGAAGTATTACCTGAAGGGCGAAAGTCCATTCAGAATAAATGGATCTTCAAGAGGAAGACGGACGCAGATGGTAATGTCACCGTCTATAAAGCTCGACTTGTGGCAAAGGGTTTTTCAAAAGTTCAAGGGGTTGACTACGATGAGACTTTCTCACCCGTAGCGATGCTTAAGTCCGTCAGAATCATGTTAGCAATAGCTGCATTTTTCGATTATGAAATTTGGCAGATGGATGTCAAAACAGCATTCCTTAACGGTTTTCTTAAGGAAGAGTTGTATATGATGCAACCAGAAGGTTTTGTCGATCCAGAGAATGCTGGCAAAGTTTGCAAACTCCAGCGATCCATTTATAGACTGGTGCAAGCATCTCGGAGTTGGAATCTTCGCTTTGATGAGGTGATCAAAGCGTTTGGGTTTATACAAGTTTATGGAGAAGCTTGTATTTAAAGAAAGTGAGTGGGAGCTCTATAGCGTTTCTAATATTATATGTGGATGACATATTGCTGATTGGAAACAATATAGAACTTTTGGAAAGCGTGAAGGAATATTTGAACAAGAGTTTTTCAATGAAGGACCTAGGAGAAGCTGCTTTCATATTAGGCATCAAGATCTATAGAGATAGATCGAGACGCTTAATAGGACTTTCACAGAGCACATACCTTGATAAAGTTTTGAAGAAGTTCAAAATGGATCAGCCCAAGAAGGGGTTCTTGCCTGTTTTGCAAGGTCTGAAGTTGAGTAAGACTCAATGCCCAGCGACTACAGAGGATAGAGAAAAAATGAGTGTCATCCCCTATGCCTCTGCCATAGGCTCTATCATGTATGTGATGTTGTGCACAAGACCAGATGTCAGCCTTGCCATAAGTATGGCCAGAAGATTTCAAAGTGAGCCAGGAGTGGAACACTGGACAGCGGTCAAGAATATCCTTAAGTACCAGAAAAGGACTAAGGAAATGTTTCTCGTTTATGGAGGTGATCAAGAGCTCGTCGTAAAGGGTTATGTCGATGCAAGCTTTGACACTGATCCGGATGACTCTAAGTCTCAAACCAGATACGTATATATTCTAAATGGGGGAGCGGTAAGCTGGTGCAGTTCCAAGCAAAGCGTGGTAGCTGATTCTACATGTGAAGCGGAGTACATAGCTGCCTCGGAGGCGGCGAAGGAAGGTGTCTAGATGAAGCAGTTCATGACAGATCTTGGAGTTGTGCCCAGTGCACTGGACCCAATGACTCTGTTCTGTGACAACACTAGTGCCATTGCTCTAGCCAAGGAACCAAGGTTTCACAAGAGGACCAGACACATAAAGCGATGCTTCAATTCCATCCGCGATGCGATCAAGGAGGAGGACATAAGCATTTGCAAAGTGCACACGGATCGGAATGTTGCAGATCCGTTGACTAAACCTCTTCCACGGGCGAAACATGATCAACACCAGAACTCTATGGGTGTTAGATTCATAACCATGTAATGCTAGATTATTGACTCTAGTGCAAGTGGGAGACTATTGGAAATATGCCCTAGAGGCAATAATAAAATGGTTATTATTATATTTCCTTGTTCATGATAATCGTTTATTATCCATGCTATAATTGTATTGGTTGGAGACACAAATACATGTGTGGATACGTAGACAACAACATGTCCCTAGTGAGCCTCTACCGGACTAGCTCGTTGATCAAAGATGGCCATGGTTTCCTGGTCATAGACATGAGTTGTCATTTGATAACGGGATCACATCATTAGGAGAATGATGTGATGGACAAGACCCAAACTATGAACGTAGCATATGATCGTGTCAAGTTTATTGCTATCGTTTTTCGCATGTCAAGTATCTGTTCCTATGACCATGAGATCATGCAACTCACTGACACCGGAGGAGTACCTTGTGTGTATCAAACGTCGCAACATAACTGGGTGACTATAAAGATGCTCTATAGGTATCTCCGAGGGTGTCTGTTGAGTTGGCATGGATCAAGACTTGGAATTTGTCACTCCGTATGACGGAGAGGTATCTCAGGGCCCACTCGGTAATACAGCATCACAATGAGCTTGCAAGCAATGTGACTAAAGAGTTAGCCACGGGATCTTGTATTACGGAACGAGTAAAGAGACTTGCCGGTAACGAGATTGAACTAGGTATGGAGATACCGACGATCGAATCTCGGGCAAGTAACATACCGATGGACAAAGGGAACTGCATACGGGATTGACTGAATCCTGACATCGAGGTTCGACCGATAAAGATCTTCATAGAATATGTAGGAACCAAGGCATCCAGGTCCCGCTATTGGTTATTGACCGTGGAGGTGTCTCGATCATGTCTGCATAGTTCTCGAACCCGCAGGGTCTACACACTTAACGTTTGGTGACGATATAAGTATAGTTGAGTTGTAATGGTGGTAACCGAAGGATGTTCGGAGTCCCGGATGAGATCCCGGACATGACGAGGAACTCCGGAATGGTCCGGAGGTGAAGATTGATATATAGGATGAAGGGTATCGGAGTCCGGAAGTGTTCCGGGGGTACCGGGGATTTCGACAAAGTACCGAAAAGGGTTTCGGGGGGGCCCGGCAAGTGTTGGGGGGCCTCATGGGCCAAGGGAAGGGGGCACACCAGCCCACAAGGGGCTGGGCGCCTCCCCTAACCCTAGCCCATTCGGCCATAGGGATGGGGCGCCCCCTAGGGCAGCCGCCCCCTTGCCTTGGGTGGCAAGCCACCTAGGGGGGGGGGGCGCACCAAACCCTGGCCGGCCCCATATGTGGCCGCCACCCCCTAGGGGAAACCCTAGGGGCGCCCCCTCCTCCCTTCCCCCTATATATATAGAGGTAGAGAGAGGGCAGCCGCACCCATCCATGCCACGGCGCTGCCCTCCCTCTCCCTCGTAGTTCCTCTCCTTCTCCGCTTGGCTTGGCGAAGCCCTGCTGAGATTGCTCCACCACCACCGCCGCCACGCCGTCGTGCTGCCGGAGGACTCGAGCTACTACTTCACCATCACTCGTTGGATCGAGGAGGTGAAGGCGTCATCAAGCCGTACGTGTGTTGAACGCAGAGGTGCCGTCCGTTCAGCACTTGGATCGGAGTTCGCGGGACGGATCGTGATTGGATCGCGAAGACGTTCGACTACGTCAACCGCGTTTCTTAACGCTTCCGCTTAGCGATCTACAAGGGTATGTAGATGCAATCTCTCCTCTCATAGATGTTCATCTCCTAGATTGATCTTGGTGAGCGTAGGAAATTTTTTGTTTCCCATGCAACGTTCCCCAACATATGCATGGTATAGGTCTTATGATCGACCCCGCCCCCCTTATGCGGTTTTTGACGACACGCCTATCTGTGGGCCCCTAGGGTCTATATATACCATCCCTTTGACCGACAACGAGAGGGGGTTTTGACGACCATGAATGGATTCCTCCTGGTTCGTGTTACGGTGGGTCATGGTGACATGCCCGATCAAAGTTCAAGCTCACGGTTCTCAGGATTCCCTCCCACGTGCTCGAATTGGTGGGTGGACCAACACCCTACGCACGTCGTCCTTAATTACATAGCTTTCATGCGCGTTGTCCGGTTCGTGAGGTAGGTGCCACATCAAAATTGTACATTGTATATTTAAAACACACATCACCCCTTCCCACGTACATTAATTTGGGCCGCATGCAGGGGGTGCTGGTCTTCTGGCCCCTCTCGTGCGGTTTTTGATGGTGGTCCCATATGTGGGCCCGCGCGGTCTATTATATCCCTTTTTGACCGACAACAACAATGGTCGCTTGACCAAGCTAGATAGATTCACTTGGTCCGTGTTATGGTAGGTCATGGTGGCATGCATGTCCGATGAAAGTATGAGTGCATGCGTCCCGCCGACACAAAGTGGGGGTGGGGCAGGCACCCTACGACCTTAACCTGCCATTATACATATCCAAGGGGGCTGGCTTTCTGGTCTGCGAGGCAGGTGCCACAACAAAGTTGGTAATTGTGTATTTAAACATCACACCACCCTTTCCTATATATATATATATATATGGCCACTTCCGGCCAGGTGGTCGTGGTATTTTGGCCCGTCTCACCCGATCTTCGACGGTGCGCCCACCAGTGGGCCGGCGTGGTCTATCCCTCATGACCGACATCGAGAGGGTCCGGTTTGACCAAAAGATAGATTCTCTTGGTTGTGTTACGGCGGGTCATGGCTCAATGCCAGACAATGTTTGAGCTAGGTCATGTACATGTGTTCATATATAGTACTCCCTGCTTCGGCACAAAGTGGAGGGGCCAGCACCCTACGTTCATGTCATGAACCCATTTCTGTTGCACTGGACACTTTTATGCATGCATATATATATGCATCATGTGCCACATCAAAGTTGTGCATTGGTAATTTGAACATCACACACCACCCTTTTCATACATATATATTTGGGCCACGTTTTTTGGCTTTTTTTTGTTGCCAAATGGTGCTATATAAAATAGCAGACGAGTCGGATGAAAAAACGGTTTGTGAATGTATACGCAACGGACACGAGTGCACTGGACTAACCGTGTGCAATGCTCATGCCCTGTAAAATCAGCACAGTGCACTTGTGGCAACTGGCCACGACCTCGCAAGCGCCAGCTAGGGTAAAGGGGTAATGTGCACTGGAAATTTAGGATGAACTCCACGTCTGCGTCTGAAAATTAGGATGAACCGTGTGCGATGAACCAGCTAGCTAGAAATCTCAAAAAAATCTACCCGCCTTGAGCGATGCAAAAATTGGTGGTTCCACGGCTTTTCCTTATTATTATCGTACACAATTATTTTGTTTGGACCGTGTGCTATCTTGGTTGCTCCCGCCCCGCTTCAATTCCTTAACCCAAATTTTAGTAGCCGCGGTATTTCAACCATCGCCCTCACTCCTCCACCACCGACCTTATAGTTAAATTTCAGTAGCCGAGGCATTTCAACCGTCGCCCTCCGTCGTCCACCACCATCTCCACCCACCATTACTAAAATTTGCAGTAGCCGCGGCATATCCTCAAACACCACCGCCCCCTCCATAGTCCACACACACCCATCCATTCCCACTCCTCCCCCGTTCGAACCCTAGCTCGCTGCCGCCCTCCACCACCAACCTCTGTCGGTCTGCCCGTGCCTCCTAGCTTAGATAAGTTCAGGTTACACAGCGATCCCCATACCCTCGCCGCCCTGAGTTTTTAGATGAGGCCTGCGGTGTCCCTTCCCCCTAGATCTCCATCCCCTACTCCAGATAGTCGCAGCCTAAGCCCGACCAGATATCTCGGGGAGCCCGAGGACCGTACGGCCAAAAAGAGGTCTATCATGGCCTCTCCGCCGGACGATGGCGATGCGACCGCTGTTCGTGCGGACCTGTCGATCCCGGAGGATCACCTCGCCGCGGAAGCCGGCGAGGACGTTGACTACGTTTCCATGCCGAAGGCTTCAAGTCTGCGGGCTCGCGTATACCTGTATCTCAGGACATCCGGCTACAACATCAAGCTCGTCGACAGCGACGGCTTCACGCCGGCCATGTCACAGGTTAAGTGGTTCATCCCCAACGCCTCTGGTTCAACCACCGTCAATCTCTTCGAAGGCCCCGCCGCTGATCTCCTCCACCTCGCGGTCAAGGATTTGTGATCCCTGTACGCCATCGAGCCCATTTTGTCATTTCTGAAGGACATGTTCTATGACGGTGGCTTGGGATCCTCAGCTGGCAAGTTAGATCTCATCGACCACGACCACGAGAAGGGCACCCACTATGTCTCTTCCAAGGTGAAATAGCCCATCGGCGACATCAGGGAGCGCACCCTGGGTTTGTGCTCTTCCAAGTGGATGGAGCCCATCCATGACAAGTGAGGCAATATCCTACCAGCAAATCTTACTTTTTCTAGCTAGCCAACTCGTACCCATTGTTGTAGTAGGTTTTGCCATGCGATGTTTTAACTGTGCCGTGTTTAATTATTTCAGTTATGCAAAAATGTAATGTTCAATAGGGCTATATGATGTTTAAGTATGAATTATCCAGTTCAGTTTCATGAATGGCTATATTTGGTTGTTTATAGTGAGTAGATTCCTTGTTATCTGTATTTGGTTGTTAGGTTGGTTGCAGTGAGCATTTGTCCAGTTTTCAAGCAGATGCCTTATTTATCTGTATTTGCTTGTTTGGTTGGTTGCAGTGAGCCTTTTTTCCAGTTTTCAATGGCTATATTTGGTTGTTATAGTGAGCATACATGCCTTGTTTATTTCAGTTATTCACCAAGTGATATTATGTGCAAGTATGAACTGTGCAATTCGATTTCATCAATACCAGTTTCAACGGCTATATTTTGTTCCTGTTATGCCTGGTGTAGTTAACACATGCCCTTCATTTCAGTTTTACACATTTATCCAGTGTGATGTTTAAATATGAGCTACGTTCTATTCATTTTCAACAATACCAGTTTGAATTACAATATTTGGTTGCTGTTAAGCCTGTTGTGGTTAACATTCCTTCCATTTTTTATCTGCTTTAACAGCATGCTGAAACCAACACATTGAAGCTATTATTTGGAGATGTTGTTGTTTACCATGGCTATATTTGGTTGATGTTAAGACTGGTGTACCTATCATGCCTTTCCATGTACTTACACAGGACAACAACGGGAGTGGCCGACGTTTTCCACCGAGGTTTGTTTCATCCCTCGGCTTATACTCCCTCCTTTCCATAATGTAGTGCATACAGATCCACGCCTGGACACTTTTTAGCTTTTAAGATTGACTTATTGCTTGTAGGTACATATGTCCTCTTCAAAGATCCATGCCTCAACCCTTTTTGTGTATGGGGCAATGAGATATTCATGAACCAGCATCAAGTGAGGAAACTAATAAGGATTGTTAGCAAAAAGATACGTATGATGGCAATTAAACTATTTGTTTACGCTCTATCCAACACAACAGTGAGCTGTAGGATGGTAAGTATGAACTCTGTAGCCTTCTCTTTTTACTGCCCGTAATGAGTTGTTAGACTACAATGTCTGAATCTTTTTCGTTTATAGTGGTTCCCAAAGCAGTTTACTCAAGATTACCTCGCAAAGTACATGATTGGTGTACATGCAATGAAAGGTTAAAGTTTTTCATCGAGACTGCAATGAGCATCGAGAAGTCCTAATGAAGACAATGAAGGATGGGCGGGCGGCCATCACAAGGGGTTGGCCTAGAGTCGTGCGCGCATTAGGCATGGAGGAGGGCACAATATGGGCATTCCGCTTCACCTTCTCCAGCAACCATAATGTCTTTCGCCTCTCTCTTTACCGTCTTTAGTACAACTGTGGTTCATCATTCTTTACTTGCTGCTTCTATAGTTCTTCAGTATATGTACATGTGCATCGAATTATGTATTCGTTCTTGAACCTATATTTGTAATTAACATGATTCGATATGAAATAGTGATTGCCTACTTTCAAATTCAAATTCTATGAATTTGAAATGCAGCGAGTAAATTATGCTCTGCAGGCCATTACACTGCACACAGTTTGTGAAAACAAAACGTTTGTGATAATATTCAAGATCAGACACGTTTCTCAGAGCAGTACGTGTGCGATGAATCTCTACTGCACACACGATCAGCCAAGGAAAAACGTGTGAGATTAATAACAGCATCGCACACAGTTCCTTCTTATTAAATGTTTGTGATAGTCTACTTATCACACACAGTTTGCTCATAGAAGAGCACGTGCGATAGACCTTCATCCGACACGGGTACTACGAATGAATCGTTTGGGACATTTTATACATCGCAAACGTTTACGGGCAGAGCAACGTGTGGGATATTTTCAAGCTTCGCATACAGTTTTATAGGGACAACTGTATGCACTCTTACATCCAATCGCATACGGTACAGGAAAAGTAAATGTGTGTGATAGTCTCGTTATCATACACGCTTTACAATCGTGAACTGTTTGTGATGGGGAGCGCATCGCAAACGTTGGAGCATATAATAGCGCGTGCGATGGTAATGCCATCCCACACGAGTAGCAAGGATAGAGCGTTTGGGAAAGATGTAGGCATCACATACGCTTAGTTCTGCGAAACGTATGCTTGCGTTCTCCCTATCGCCGATGATTTCTGGGTCATGTGGGATGGACCCCCCCTATCGCACACACAGGCAAGGCGACGGTTTAAAACTCTGTCGCAGAAAGGGGTTAAAAACCGTTTGTATAGCACGTCGCTTCACCAGTGATGGTCAAGCCGAAGAAGACCAAGGGACCCCAGAAGACCACAACAAGGGGCCTGGTCATCCGGGAAAACGTTCCCGAGGTCCCATCTGGAAGCCAGTGGGACTCGGACTCCAACTCCAGCTCCGAGTAGCAGGAGGAGTCCAGCAAGCCCCCCTCTTCCTTAGGCGGTAAGAGAGAGCAGGCGGCGTCGGGGCATGATGAGGCGTTAGCCTTGCCCTCAGCCTCTAAGCACCCAAGGAGGACAAGGGCCTCGGCGGCAAGCCAATCCTCTTCGCCTGTCGAGCAGATCAACTTTTTAAATTTTTGACAAGATGGCAATGTAAGTCATAAATTTTTACTTACTTCTTCCATTTATAGGGAGTAGTGTGTTTCACCGGACGAGGACTCCCGAGTTCACCCAGTGAGCTCACTGGCGGTGAGCTCTTCGGAGACAGAGGTTGAGCCCTCCCTTGCACAAGCCGTGATGGGGGAAGCCTCGTCACAGCCTCCTCCCTCGGCGCCTGACGCCGAGGAGGGGCTTACTACCCCCATGGCCGAGGATCAATCCTTGGCCATGGAGGTTCAAGCGGAAGGCAATGACGAGAAACTTCCCTCTAGCCAAAAAGAACCGGTGATTGGCCGCCTGATATCTCCGGTTCGCGTGGCCTTGGGGCCACTCGATCATCAAGCGGCACCGCTCTCGCCTCCAGCCGATGACGGGGCACCGAGGACGTCGCTTCCGTAGTTCGGCCATGGAAGAGCCTAGCCGGCGGAGTGCTAGTGGGCGGTGGAGGTGGCCTTAACAAGCCCCTTCATCCTTCCTGACCACCGTGCCATCCTTGGCACGGTTGTGAACCAGTTTCGGTCCATCGAAGCTGGGTTAATGGAGGTGTTCCTCGGCCTTGCGAAAGGCTTTGAGGTATGTGATGACCCACAAGTATAGGGGATCAATCGTAGTCCTTTCGATAAGTAAGAGTGTCGAACCCAACGAGGAGTAGAAGGAATCGATAAGTGGTTTTCAGCAAGGTATTTCCTGCAAGTGCTATAAGATAGTTTTGATAGCAAGTGTGATAACAAGTAACAAGTAACAAGTAACCAAAGTAACAAGGTGAAGCAAGGTGGCCCAATCCTTATTGTTGCTAAGGACAAGCCGGAATAACTTCTTATAGTGATCAAGCGCTCTTGAGGACACACATGAATTCATCTAGTTACTTTCACTACGATTCATTGACTCACGTTCATTGCTTTGATAAGTTGTTATGTGGATGGACAAGAGCTAAGGTGTTGTTCTTACTTGAACAAACAACCTACTTATGATTACCCCTCCCGCAAGCATCCGCAAATACAAGAGAAGAATTAGATAAATCTAACAATAGCATTAAACATAAGGATCCAAAACAGCCCCTTATGGAACAGCTCATAAACTAGGGTTTAGGTTTCCATCAGTCCCGCAACCCATCATCTACAAACTAATTCCACAATGCCTTCCCCTAGGCTCAAACATGGTGAAGTGTCACGTAGTCTACGTTCACATGACACCACTAGAGGAAGAACAACATAACATATCATCAAAACATTGAATGAAACCAACTTCACATGATTACTAATAACAAGACTTCTCCCATGTCCTCAAGAACAAATAGAACTACTCACAAATCATAATTGTGTTCCTGATCAGAGGATATAAATGTGTGTTTAACAATCTGAACATATAATCTTCCACCAAATAAACCAAATAGCATCAACCACAAGACGTAGTCAACACTACTAGCACCCCCAGATACTAATATGAGGTTTGATACAAAGATTGAATACAAGAGATGAACTAGGGTCTGGATATGAGATGGTGGTGAAGATGTTGTTGGAGATGGTTCCTCCCATGATGACAGGAGCATTGGTGATGACGATGGATTCGATTTCCCCCTCCCGGAGGGAAGTTTCCCCGGCAGAATCGCTCTGCCGGAGAGCAAAAATGCACCTGCCCAGGTTCTGCCTCTAGACGGTGGTGGCTCGTCCCAAAAGTCTTCTCTTTATTTTTGCTAGTGCAAATGGTTTCATATAGGATAAGATGGGCATCAGTGGGCCTCAGTGGAGCCCACAAGTCACCAGGGCGCGCCCCTGACTTGTGGTCCCACCAAGGGTCTTCTCCGGTACTTCTTTCTTCCAATATTTTTATATATTCCAAAACAATTCTCCGTAAATGTTCACGTCATTTTGAGCTCTGGAGAATAACTATCTCTGTTGTAGTTTTTCCAGGTCAAAATTCCAGCTGCCGACAATCTCCCTCTTTTGGTGTATCTTGAATTTTAAGAGAGAAAAAGCATTAAAATTGCGTCATAAAGTGGAATATAACTTCAAAACAATAAAAATAATAGTAGGAAAACATGATACAAAATGGACATATCAAGTCCCCAAGCTTAGACTCCGCTTGCCCTCAAGCAAATATTGAACTCAATAAACATCACTACAAAAAAAAGACACTTCCGTGACATTATGGCCCGAACAAAAACTTTTTGTCTTGGATGTGACACTTCCATGATGATAATTGTGACAAAAACACGTATCATCATAGATGTGGTGGGCTCCTACTTCTATGATAAAAAATTATGACAGAAAATGGGCTTTTCGTCCTGGGCGGGCCAGAGGCGCACCTGGATGACATTCTTTGGGCCATCCATGACGTAAAAAATTGTGGTAGAAGTGAGGGCGAGGAAATTTGTGGGGATTTCCCGGTATACGGTGGGTGGTCAGGGCCGAGCGATGCAGTGGTTTGCGCGTTTCTGTCGTACGCGCGCGTGTGCGAGTCCTTCGCTAACTGAACCCAAACGATCCGTTCGCTTACTGAACCCGAGCGATCGATCGACCCCTCGCACTACACTGAACCCGAGCGATCCCTCGCTTACTGAACACGACCAATCGATCCCTCGCACTACTACTGAACCCGAGCGATTTGTTCGCTACTAAGTAAACCCGAGCGATCCCTCCGATGCTAACTAAACCCGAGCGATCGATCCCTTCGCTGCTAACTGAACTCGAGCGATCGATGCCAGCGAGACTCATGCACGCACGTAGTTTGCTGGCCCAATCAATCGATGCGTTGCAACGAGCCCCCGTGCGAGACGTGAGTTGACCTAGCCGGCTGGTTGCCTCTCGATGAACAGTCCCCGATGCTGCCACGCGCGCGATACGTAGATCGAGTCGAGACTTGCATCGACCGAGCCCCTTCCGCGAGACGTGGTGAGTTGACCTAGCTGGTTGGTTGGCTGTGGATGAACAGTTCCTGTTGCCGCCGCTTGCTCGTACGCCCCACCCCAGCCGATGGGGGTTGGATGAACAGTACCCCCAGCCGTGTAGGTGGTTGGCACTGGATGAACAGGACCCCGATCGATCGATGAGGCCGTTTTGCGGTACGGCACACCCCAACCGGTCGGGGGTGGATGAACAGGACCACCTGGAGGCCGTAGGCAGTTGGTGGTGGATGAACAGTAGCCCGTGGAAGCTGTAGGAAGTTGACGTTGGATGAACAATAGCCCGTGGAGTCTGTTTTGCGGTATGCCACACCCCTCCCGATGAACAGGACCCCGTTTCGACCGTAGGCGGTTGAACAGAACTCTATTTCGTCCATTTTGTGGTACGCCACAACCCTCCCGATGAACATGACCCGTTTCGACCATAGGTGGTTGAACAGAACTATGTTTCGTCCGTTTTGCGGTACACCACACCCCTCCCGATGAACTGGACCCCGTTTCGACTGTAGACGGTTGAACATAACTCCGTTTCTTCCGTTTTGCGGTACGCCACACCCCCAGCCGGTGGGGTGGGGGGTCGATGAATAGGACCCTGTTTCGGCTGTTCCATCCAAGCCCGTTGGCCTCAATGAACAGGACGCATTCCGACCCAGTTAGTTGGTTCCCGATGAACACGACGTTGTTCCCTCCATTCCGACCCAGCCGGTTGGCTGCTGATGAACAGAACGCCGTTGCTGCATACCCCCACCGTCCTGTGCAGCCGTCCGTTGCCTCTAACACGTTACCTCTCGATGTACACGAGCCCTGGCCATATGCGCGAGTACGCGTTCGAGACCCCGCCCATATGTACGTACGTGGCCGTATTTTTTGCAGTGTGGCTGTACGTACGTGTACACGATTTAGACGGGACTGCGTGACATGCTATGCCGGGGGCTCTACTACGACACGTGCCACTCCTTATTCGGCCACGCTTCATCGTTGTAGAGAGACCGACCAGTATATACGTACACGTTTGCAACTAGACAGATAACACTACGTACGCTTCGACCTGGTGGGTCTCAGCTGTCAGGGGGGAATCATTTTTTGTGCGTAATAAGGAGGCACTTCCTTGCGTGCGAAGATGTAGCTGGTGGGTCCCAGCTGTCAGGGGAAGGAATCGTTTTTTTGCGGGTAATAAGGAGGCACTTCCTTGCGTGCGACCATGGACCTCGTGGGTCCCAACTGTTAGCCTCTCCACGTACAGTCCTCTTCCGATGGCTGTCGTTCGTTGACCACATTGACGATGCCGCGTCGAGAGCACCAAGGAAGTGGATGACGACGAGGCCTAGGAAGGGAACGACCCGGAGCCGGGGAAGACACGACAGTGGATGCCCATGCGGAGCGGAGTACGAGGGTTGACTAGTTCGGCCACGGTGTGAAACTGCCGTCGTCGGAGAATAACGGGAGGTATGGGTGAGTAGAGGGATGGCCTCGCCAGCGGTGGGAGTAGAGTGGGGCGGTGAGGCCTGCGTGGCAGCACAACCGCCCACAGGAGGCAGGAGCAGGCGGTCCCGCCGACGCTGGTTTGGGTGGCCAGAGCAAGAAGATCAGAGATCGAAGAAGCATGGTGGCCGTTGGATTGACATCCAACGGTCACTGCTGCTAGACTCGTTTGTTAACTAAGTTGATAATGCTTTGCGTACGCGTCAACTTAGTAGGCCCACAAGTCGGCCTCCAAATCTGTGGCAAACAACATACAACCCATTTGCTATTATTTTTTATATTTACAGCCCATTTGCTAATTCTTAAGGAATTTATTGCAACCCATATTCTTTTTGTTAGCATTACAACCCATATTCTGGCCAGGGTTAAAATTTCAACGAAATTTCGCATATTTCGGTGGGGTCTGAACTGTTTTTAATCCCAAAATTTTGAGTCAAATTCAAACTAATTTCAAAATAAATTTATATTAATTTAAAATCCAATGAATATTTTCCCGCAAAAAAATTCAATGAAATTTAAAATCTCAAAATCCTAAAAAAACAAACTTTGAAACTAATTGCCACTTTGCTGTGTTTGTTTAATATTTACAGCCCATTTCTTATTACTTATAGCCCATTTTTTGGGCAAGCCGAATGCATCTCTCCTTGTCTTGAAAGATTTGCAACCCAGCAGGGCGGAGAAAAGCAAGTTGGCCTCCGTTGGGTATTCTTGAAAAAAATAAAGCCGGGCTAGCCATTTTCACAAAGAAAAAAAATAGCTGGGCTTGTCATGTGGTAAACATAAAATAAAAGCCCAGGCTAGACGGGCCACAGCCCCCACACAACCCAGTTGATACCCTGCTCCATCTCAAAAACAAAAAAACAACTACGCGAGCTGCTGGGTCCCTGGTGTCAGCCACTCCTTGTGCAATTCTCTCATTTATTGACTATGTTGACAATGACGTGGGACCCAGATGTCAGGAAACCATTAGGAGGAAGCATATTTTGCTTGTAATAAGGAGTCACTTGCTTGCATACGGCCATGACCCTGGTGGGTCCCTACTGTCATCCTCTCCACGTACAGTCATCTCGTGATTCCTCTCAGTTGTTAACCATGTTGACAATGCCAGATGGCAGCGCCGCAGCGAGCGCACCAAGGCGGAGGACGACGGCGAGGCCTCGGACGGGAACAAACAGGAGCCGGGGAAGATGTGGCAGTGTAGTCATAGGGAGGGGAGTACGAGGGTTGACTGGTTCGGGTGCGGGTGCGTGGTGGGGATGACGTCGCCGGGAATAACAGGAGGTGTGGGGGAGTAGAGGGATGGTCTGGCCAATGGTTTAGGGTACGGTGGGGCGGCGATGCGTGGGCGGAGGCGCAGCCAGACGTGGAGGTTGGGCTGGCTGGAGGAAGAAGACAAGAGATAGAAGAAGCACGACAGACATTGGATGTCAATCCAACAACTATGGCATGCAAAATCGTTGTTAACTAAGTTGACACCACCTTGTATAAGCACTTGGGTTCTGTAATGCCGCTAGAGTGATGATCTTTCCCTTTGTAACCACACCATAGAGTAATTTACTGTTGGTCCTAAAAAAATGGTTAGATAGAAATAAACTAGGAAGGGCTCTATCTAGGAAGTAAATAAACCTGGGCTGCGCGTGCCCAAGCCCAGTTGATACCTTCTCGATCTGAAAAAAAGTTGATGCTCGGTCCCAGATATCAGAAACCTGCTGGGTTTATCTCAAGAAAAAGGAAACCTGCTAGGTCCAGCTGATAGGGGGATATATGTTGGAATATAATCATAAACTTGGGGGAAAACTGTGGAAATGGGGAACAACATCTAACTCCAGCTTACAAATGGTACAAAACCACGAGGATTGTTCATCAGGTTTAGAGAAAACCCCGATTGAAAAGGGCAACAACATCTAATTCTAGCACTGTTTTCAGCATACACAGTCAAATGGATCGGTCAGTAATACGTCCATTTTGCATCATGTTTGCTACTGTTATTTATAATGTTTTTGGTCAATATTTCACTTTATGATCCAATTCTAATGCCTTTTCTCTCTTAATTTGCAAGATCTACATGAAGAGGGAAATCACCGACAGCTGGAATTCTGGACCTAAAAGAGCTACAACAGAGATAGCTATTCTACGGAGCTCCAAATTACCTGAAACTTCATGAAGTTTTTTTTATTGAATATATAAGAATTTTTGGAATGAAGAACCACCAGAGGGGGGCCACCTGTTGCCCACAAGGCAACAGGGTGCACCCTGATGCCTTCTGGGGCCCACAGCAGCCCTCCGGTGCCCCCCCCCATCTGCTATATATGAGGCCTTTTTCCCTAGAAAAAAATAAGAGAAGACTTTCGGGATGAAGCGCCTCCGTCTCGAAGCGGAACCTGGGCAGGAGCACTTTTGCTCTCCGGCAGAGCGATTCCGCCGGGGATACTTCCCTCCGGGAGGGGGAAATCGAAGCCATCGACATCACCAACATTCCCTCCATTGTGGGAGGATCAATCTTCATCAACATCTTCACTAGCACCATCTCCTCTCAAACCCTAGTTCATCTCTTGTATTCAATCTTTGTCTCAAAACCTCATATTGGTACCTGTGGGTTGCTAGTAGTGTTGATTACATCTTGTAGTTGAAGCTAGTTGGTTTATTTGGTGGAAGATTATATGTTCAGATCCTTAATCATATTCAATACACCTCTGATATTGAACATGAACATGATTTGTGAGTAGTTAATTTTGTTCTTGAGGACATGGGAGACGTCTTGTCATAAGTAATCATGTGAAGTTGGTATTCGTTCAATATTTTGATGATATGTATGTTGTTCTTCCTCTAGTGGTGTCATGTGAATGTCGACTACATGACACTTCATCGTATTTGGGCCTAGAGGAAAGCATTGGGGAGTAATACGTAGATGATACGTTGTGAGAGTGACAGAAGCTTAAACCCTAGTTTATGCGTTATTCCGTAAGGGGCTGATTTGGATCCATATGTTTTATGCTATGGTTAGATTTATCTTAATTCTTTTTTCGTAGTTGTGGATGCTTGCGAGAGGGGGTAATCATAAGAGGGTTGCTTGTTCAAGTAAGAACAACACCCTAGCACCGGTCCACCCACATATCAAATTATCAAAGTAGTGAACGTGAATCAACTAAACATGATGAACGTGACTAGACGAGAATTCACATGTGTCCTCGAGAACGCTTTAATCACTATAAGAAGAACTTTTGGCTTGTCCTTGGCTATAAAAAGGATTGGGCCACCTTGCTTCACTCTTGTTACTACTGTTACTTGTTACTTGTTGCGAATCACTTTGCTACAAAACTATTTGTTACTACTGTCTACAACACTTGCAGAGAATACCTTGCTGAAAACCACTTGTCATTTCCTTCTACTCCTCTTTGGGTTCGACACTCTTACTTATCAAAAGGACTGCGGTTGATCCCCTATACTTGTGGGTCATCAAGACTCTTTTCTGGCGCCGTTGCCGGGGAGTGAAGCGCCTTTGGTAAGTGGAATTTGGTAAGGAAACATTTTTGTTACGTGCTGAAATTTACTGTTACTTGTCACTATGGAAAACAATCCTTTGAGGGGTTTGTTCGGGGTATCTTCACCTCGACCGAAAGTGGTAAGAGCCGCTCCTCAACCTACTGAAGATACTGAAAATATTTATTATGAAACTGCTTGCTAATCCCTACCTAGGAGATGGAACAATACATCCTGATATGCACTTAATCTATATAGATGAAATTTGTGGATTGTTTAAGTTCGTAGGTTTATCAGAGGATGGAGATAAGAAGAAGGTATTTCCCTTATCTTTGAGGGAAAAAGCATTGTCCTTGTACAGGTTATTGGATGACACGGAAACATGGGATTGGAACCGATTGAAGCTGGAATTTCATCAAAAAATTTGTCCTATGCATTTGGTTCATCGTAATCGGAATTATATATATAATTTTTGGCCTCGTAAAGGAGAAATTATCGCTCAAACTTGGGGTAGGCTTAAATATATGATGCACTCATGCCCCAATCATGAGCTTGTGATACGTCTCCAACGTATCTATAATTTATGAAGTATTCATGCCATGTTTATTATAGTTTGGTATGATTTTGGTGCACTTTTATATGGCTTTTATATGATTTTTATGGACTAACATATTGACCTAGTGCCCAGTGTTAGTTGCTGTTTTCTGCTTGTTTTTGGTTTTCCAGAAAATCCATATCAAATGAAGTCCAAATGCAGCGAAACTTTTTGATGATTTTTTCTGGAAGGAAACAGACCCAGGAAGCTTCGGGGGAGCAGCAGAAGACTCACAGGGGCCCCACAAGCCACCAGGGCGCGCCACCCCCCCCCCAGGCGCGCCCTGGTGCCACGTGGGCCCCCTGTGGCACCTCTTTGCGTGATTCCAACACTGAAAAATCATATATATTCAGAACCCCCCGAAAGTTAACCTAGATGAGTTTTTACGCCGCCGCAAGCCTCTGTACCTCCATGATCTAATCTATAGCCCTTTTCCGGCACCCTGCCGGAGGGGGGAATCATCACCGGAGGCCATCTTCATCATCCATGCGGTCTCCATGACGAGGAGGGAGTAGTTCACCCTCGAGTCTAGGGGTATGTACAAGTAGCTATGTGTTTGATCTCTCTCTCTCGTGTTCTTGATTTGGCACGATCTTGATGTACCGCGAGCTTTGTTAATATAGTTGGATCATATGGTGTTTCTCCCTCTCTATCTTTGTTGTGATGAATCGAATCTTTTCCCTTTGAGGTTTCGTTATTGTCGGATTGAATATTTCAGATTTGAGAACACTTGATGTATGTCTTGCATATGAATACCCATGGTGACAATGGGGTATTATATTGATTCACTTGATATATGTTTTGGCACTCAACTCACGGATTCCCGTGGTGACATTGGGGTAATCTATGCATAGGGGTTGATGCACATTTTCATTATCTTTTCTCCTATAGAAACTTTGGGGTGCTCCTTGGAGTTCTTTGTGTGGATCGAATATTATGATTATGAAGTTGTTGGATGCATATCGTATAATCAACTCACGGATACTTGTGGTGACATTGGAGTATCTAGGTGACATTAGGGTTGGTTGATGTGTATCATATGGTGTTATTCTAGTACGAACTCTAGGGCTGTTTGTGACACTTATAGGAATAGCTCAATGGATTGATCGGAAAGGATAACTTTGAGGTGGTTTCGTACCCTACAAACAATTTTTATCTTATGTTCTCCGCTAATAGGAACTTGGGAGTGATTCTTTATCGCACGTTGAGGGATGGTTATATGATCCAATTATATTAGCATTGTTGAGAGATTGCACTAGTGAAAGTATGAACCCTAGGCCTTGTTTCTAAGCTTTGCAATACCGTTTGTGCTCCGTTTTATCACTTGCTACCTTACTGTTTTTATATTTTCAGATTACAAAAACCTATATCTACTATCCATACTACACTTGTATCACCATCTCTTCGCCGAACTGGTGCACCTATACAATTTACCATTGTATTGGGTGTGTTGGGGACACAAGAGATTTCTTATATTTGGTTGCAAGGTTGTTTGAGAGAGACCATCTTCATCCTACGCCTCCCACGGATTGATAAACCTTAGGTCATCCACTTGAGGGAAAATTGCCGCTGTCCTACAAAACTCTGCGCTTGGATGCCCAACACGAGTCTACAAGAATAAAGTTGCGTAGTAGACATCAAGCTCTTTTCTGGCGCCGTTGCTGGGGAGGTGAGTGCTTGAAGGTATATCTTTAGATCTTGCAATGGAATCTTTTAGTTTCTTGTTTTATCACTAGTTTGGTTTATAAAAGAAAACTACAAAAAAATATGGAATTGAGGTTGCCTCATATTATTCATCTTTATAATGTCTTTCTTGAAAATGATGGAGCGGAAAATTGTGCTCAATTGATAGAAGAAGAATTCAATAAAATGTTTGGCATAAAATCTTTGAATGATGAGCATGATTGCAATGTTGTTAATATGAATTCTATGAGTTTCCATGATGCTAATGATATGCAAAGCCACAAGCTTGGGGATGCTATGTTTGATGAAGATGATATTTTTAGTCCCCCAAGTTTTGATGAGAAAATTTATTATGATGATTGCATGCCTCCTATCTATGATGATTATTGTGATGACATGTATGCTATAACAAATAATGATAAATATGAAACTTGTCATCATGATTTTAATTTTCAATTGGATTATGCCAATCAAGTATGACATGATAGTTATTTCATTGAATTTGCTCCCTCTATTATGAATGAGAAGAAAATCGCTTATGTGAAGAGTAATAAAATTTCTATGCATGTATATCATGAAAAGAATGTGTTGTGTGATGGATATATTGTTGAATTTCTTCATGATGGTACTGAAAATTATTATGAGAGAGGATCATATGCTTGTAGGTGTTGCAATAATATCAAGTTTCCTCTTTATGTGTTGAAAGTTTTGAAGTTATGCTTGTTTTGCCTTCCTATGCTAGTTGATTCTTGCTCTCATAAATTATTTGCTCACAAAATCACTATGCATAGGAAGTGGGTTAGGCTTAAATGTGCTTGCCATATGTTTCATGATGCCCCCATTGTGTTTCAACTCTTTACTTTTATGTGAGCATCATCGAAATCATCATGCCTAGCTAAAAAGGCATTAAAGAAAAGCGCTTGTTGGGAGACAACCCAATATTTGTACCTACTGTTTTTGTGTGTCCACATGATTAAGATACTGTATTAATCATGTTTCATATGTTTTCTTTCAATAATGTGCCAAGTAAAGCCTTTGGGATAGTGTGGATACTTGTTCATTCGATTCTGTGCAAAAACAGAAACTTTTGCGTCCAGTGATGGAATTTATATTCTGTACTGGAGGGTGAGAAAATTCTGAACTTTTTACAGAGCATTTGTTTATAAGTTTTCTACGTTTTCCTAATTTTTCAGAATTTTTGGAGGTACAGAAGTATGGTTTTTAAATCGCTCACTACATGCTGTTCTGTTTTTGACAGATTCTGTTTTCGGTGCATAGTTTGCTTGTTTTAGTGTTTCCATAGCTTATATTGAGTAATATAAATTTTGGAAATGATAGAATACAGTAGGAATTATGTGAGAACAATTATGAAACTTGTCTTTACAGTACCTAAGTGGATGATTTATTTCTATCATACTAACCTATCTCACAAGATCCGTTAAGTTTTGTGTGATTGAAGTTTTCATGTTTTGGGTGAGATATCGATATGAGGAGAATAAGGAGTGGCAAGACCCTAATCTTGGGGATGCGCAAGTCCCCCCAAGGAAATACTCAAGTAAGACTCAAGCGTCTAAGCTTGGGGATTCCCCGGAAGGCATCCCCTCTTTCGTCTTCAACATTATCGGTAACCTCACTCGAAGCTATATTTTTATTCGTCACATAATATGTGTTTTGCTTGAAGCGTCATTTTCTTTTGTTGAGATTTGCTTGCTGTTATCAATAACCATGTTTTGTATCTTTTAGTTCAATAAAATGCCAATTATATCCTTTACCATGCTCAGTTTGCAAGTTTATGTGTTGCTGTTTGAAAACAGAAAGTTTTCTGTTGTGTCCAGAATATTACTGAATAGTCAGAACATGATAAAAATCTGAAATTTTTACACAGTAAGAATGCATGAGTTCTCTGTCACATGGTCATTTTTCAGAATTTTTGGAGTTAGGGAAGTATGAATTTTAAATCCCCCTTTACAGACTGTTCTGTTTTGGCAGATTTCGGTTATGGTTGCATTGTTTGCATATGTTTGCATGTTTAATTTTTCTATTTGTGGATATGAGTATTAAATATGAAGAGTCATTTAGTATGCAATGTTTAATTATAATTTTAGTGATTTTCTACAGTAGAGAATGTCAAGGTTTTGAGTTGATTTATACTAACTTATCTCACGAGTTCTTGTTGAGTTTTGTGTGGATGAAGTTTTTAAGATTTAGAGAAACCGTGATATGAGAGGAATTAAGGAGACACAAGAGCTCAAGCTTGAGGATGCCCAAGGCATCCCAAGTTAATATTTCAAGAAGTCTCAAGCATCTAAGCTTGGGGATGCCCCGATAGGCATCCCGCCTTTCTTCATCAACAATTATCGGTTAGTCTTGGTTGAACCTAAGTTTTTGCTTCTTCACATGAGTTGTGCTATATTCTTGGAATGTCATTTTATTTTGTTTTCTTTGCTGTTTGAATAAAATACTTAAGATCTGAAAATTTTAAATGAGAGAGAGTCCTCACATAGCTACCTATTTACTTAACTACTCATTTGGTCTTCACTTATATCTTTTTGGAGTAGTTTGTCATTTACTCCCGTTATTCACTTATATCCTATGAGTAAATTGTTGAAATGAATTGAATATCATAAAGCTGAAATTTATATGCTTCATATGCTTGTCCCATGGGGAGTAGTGACTTCACAAACAAGAAGTATAAGTGGTAAAATTTATTGAAAGTTAACAAACATAGCATTGGTCACTTGAACAATTCATGAAATAATTTTGAAGGAAGTGAAATTTCACATATAAATATACTATCTTGGATATACTCTTGATGACTTAAGGTCATTAGTCCCACTTTATGTCAACACAAGATAATATGGAGCCCGACGCTAAGCCAATTGTTGATAATCAACGTCGTCTGAATCCTAAAATGAAGGATGTGGTAAGAACTGAAATATTAAAGCTTCTGGAGGAAGGTATAATTTATCCTATAGCTGATAGTAGATGGGTAAGTCATGTTCATTGTGTTCCTAAGAAAGGAGGCATTACTGTTGTTCCTAATGACAAAAATGAACTTATCCCACAAAGAATTGTAACCGGTTATAGGATGGTGATTGATTTTAGAAAGTTAAACAAAGCTACTTGAAAATATCATTACCCGTTGCCTTTTATTGATCAAATTTTAGAAAGGTTGTCTAAGCACACACACATTTGCTTCCTAGATGGATATTTTGGTTTTTCTCAAATACCTATTTCACAAGACGATCAAGAGAAAACTACTTTTGCTTGTCCTTATGGAACTTATGCCTATAGACGTATGCCTTTTGGTTTATGTAATGCACCTACTACCTTTCAAAGATGTATGACTACTATATTCTCTAATTTTTTGTGAAAAGATTGTTTAGGTATTCATGGATGATTTTTCTGTTTATGGAGCTTCTTTTGATGATTGCTTGAGCAACCTTGACCGAGTTTTGCAGAGATGTCAAGAGACCAATCTTGTCTTGAACCGGGAGAAGTGCCACTTTATGATAAAATGAAGGTATAATCCTTGGCCATAAAATTTCCGAAAGAGGTATTGAGGTAGATAAAGCTAAACTTGATGCAATTGAGAAAATGCCATGTCCTAAAGATATCAAAGGTATAAGAAGTTTCCTTGGCCATGCTTGTTTTTATAGGAGGTTCATTAAAGACTTTTCTAAGATTTCTTGGCCTCTAACTAATCTCCTACAAAAAGATGTTCCGTTTGTTTTTGATGATGATTGTGTCGAAGCCTTTCAAATACTTAAGAAAGCCTTAATTCCTACACCTATTGTTCAACCACCTGATTGGAACCTACCCTTTGAAATTATGTGTGATGGTAGTGATTATGCTATTGGTGCTGTTCTAGGTCAAAGAGTTGATAAGAAACTAAATGTCATTCATTATGCTAGTAAGACCTTGGATAGTGCTCAAAGAATTATGCTACTACTGAGAAAGAATTTTGAGCAGTCGTGTTTGCATGTGATAAATTCAGACCTTATATTATTGACTCTAAAGTTACTATTCACACTAATCATGCTGCTATTAAATATCTTATGGAAAAGAAAGATGCTAAACCTAGATTGATTAGGTGGGTTCTTTTGCAACAAGAATTTGACTTGCATATTGTTGATAGAAAAGGAGTTGAAAACCCTGTAGCAGATAATTTGTCTAGATTGGAAAATGTTCTTGATGACCCACTACCTATTGATGATAATTTTCCTGAAGAACAATTAGCTGTTATAAATGCTTCTACTTCACGCAATAATCCTTGGTATGCAGACTATGCTAATTTCATTGTTGCCAAATATATACCACCTAGTTACACATATCAACAAAAGAAAAAGTTCTTCTTTGATTTAAGACATTACTTTTGGGATGACCCATATTTATATAAAGAAGGATTAGATGGTGTTATTATGCATTGTGTACCTGAGCATGAATAGGAACAAATCCTGCGGAAGTGTCATTCCGAGGCATACTGAGGGCACCACGCGGGAGACCAAACTACACATAAGGTATTACAGTCTGGTTTTTACTGGCCTACTCTCTTCAAGAATGCATGCAAGTTTGTCCTCTCTTGTGATGAATGTCAAAGAATTAGTAATATTGGTAGACATCAGGAAATGCCTATGAATTATTCACTTGTTATTGAACCATTTGATGTTTGGGGATGTGATTATATGGGACCCTTTCCTTCCTCTAATGGATACACTCATATTTTAGTCGCTGTTGATTATGTTACTAAATGGGTAGAAGCTATCCAACCAGTAGTGTTGATCACAACACATCTATCAAAATGCTTAAAGAGGTTATATTTCCAAAGTTTGGGGTCCCTAGATATTTAATGACTGATGGTGGCTCACATTTCATTCATGGTGCATTCTGTCAGATCTTAGCTAAATATGATGTCAACCATAGAATTGCATCACCTTATCATCCTCAGTCTAGTGGTCAAGTTGAATTAAGCAATAGAGAATTATAGTTAATTTTGCAAAAGACCGTTAACCGATCTAGGAAGAATTGGTCTAAGAAACTTGATGATTCATTGTGGGCATATATAACTGCTTATAAAAACCCTATGGGTATGTCCCCATATAAAATGGTCTATGGAAAAGCATGTCATTTACCTCTTGAATTAGAACATAAAGCTTATTGGGCAATTAAAGAACTCAACTATGATTTCAAACTTGCCAGTGAGAAGAGGTTGTTTGACATTAGTTCTTTAGACGAGTGGGGAACACAAGCTTATGAAAATGCCAAGTTATTTAAAGAAAAGGTTAAAAGATGGCATGATAAAATAATTCAAAAATGATAATTTGAAGTCGGTGATCAAGTTCTATTATACAATTCTCATTTTAGATTCTTTGCAGGAAAACTTCTCTCCAAATGGGAAGGACCATACATCGTTGAAGAAGTTTACAGTTCTGGTGCCATCAAGATTAGTAATGCTGAGGGCACTAATTTGAAGGTGGTTAATGGGCAAAGAATTAAACATTATATTGCAGGTACGCCCATTAATGTTGAAGTCAATATTATTCAAACAATTACACCGGAGGAACATCTAAAAGAGGCCTTCCGGAACGCTCCAGAATCCTAAAAAAGAGTAGGTATGTGATACGGTAAGTAAACCAACTCCAAAAATTCCATAAAAATAATTTCTGTCCATTTTGGAATATTAGAAAAATTGCAAAAATAAGAAACGGCCGAGGGGGCCCACAAGGAGGCCACAAGGCAACAAGGCGCGCCCTACCCCCCTGGGCGCGCCGTGTTGGCTTGTGGGCCCCTCGTGTGCTTTCCTGACTCCGTTTTCTTCCCGAATACTTGTGTCGCAAGGTAAAAATTCATTATATATACTCCCGGTTGTTTTGACCACCGTATTGCAAGTTTCTCCTCTGTTCTTGTTTCGGGCTGTTTTTCTGACAGATCCAGATCGCCATGTCGCCATCAAGCTCGTCCAAGGACAAGTTCTATGAGAAGGTCATCAACCCCTACCTTCCGGAGGTGATGAAATACCCTCAAACCATGGAGTTGCGTGAGGGAGTGCTTCACATCCGGGATGTTCAAAGACCGAAGAAGGAGGGAAGCGAGAAGGCCAGGCTTGACGTGGTGGAGCAGGAAATCTTCAAGTGCCAAGAGATGGTTGAGCGTGGTCTCAGTGCCAACCACTTCATGATCACGAAATTTATCCATGAGCACAAGTGGGACAGCAAGGAAATTGGAGAAGACATCTTCAAGCTTCATGACCGGGCTTGTCATCTCCAAGCACAAATTTATGACCTACAAAATCAAAACTATGAGTATGAATCCAGATTTAAGAGGATGAGCCTAGCTGCAGATTTCAGGATTCCGAAAACATGTTCATCCTTCTATGATGGGGAGCCCTTGCCTTGGAAGCCGGAGGACAAGCCTACCACTTCATCACCACCATCACCGAAGAAGGAAACTTGAGTACACGGGTATGGGCACCACCCTTAGCTTGTTCCAAGCTTGGGGGAGGTGCCCCGGTATCGTATCACCATCACTTTCATCATTATTATCTATTTTAGTTCGATCCTTAGTTATTTCATGATTTAGAAGAATAAAGCTTTAGTATGAATTAGTTTTGAGTGCTTGTTTCGTGATTTATCTATCTATGTAATCGTGTGTGAGAGTTATATAATAAAGAGTAGTTTGAGTTTTGATACTTTACTTTCTTGTTTCGATCGTAGCAATGAAAAGAATAAAAGATCATATGCTAATCCCATGGGGAGTAATAACTTCACATAGAATAAGTATAATTGATAAAGTTTATTGGAGATTAACAAACATTGCATTGGTCATTGATACAATTCATGAAGGATTAATAAAGGAAGAAAGGATTCACATATAAATACACTATCTTGGACATCTTTTATGATTGTGAGCCCCCATCAAATATTTTCAGTTTGGCCAAATTGTTGATGTTGGACAAGGAAGACAATGTAATGAGTTATGTTTGCTTATATTCACATAGAAGTTATATTGTCATGGATCCTCTAACATGTGGTGCTTGCTTATAATCTTTTGCTAGCCAAAACTTTGCACTAAGTAGAGATACTACTTGTGCATACAAAACCCCTTAAACCCAGTTTCTTGTCATGAGGGTCCACCATATCTACCTATGGATTGAATAAGATCCTTCAAGTAAGTTGTCATCGGTGCAAAAAGCAATAAAAATTGCTCCTAAATATGTATGATCTTTTATTGTAAGGGAAAATAAGCTTTGTATGAACTTGTGATGGTAAAGAAATAAAAGCGACGAACTGCATAATAAAGGTTATCACAAGGGGCAATATACAATGACGTTCCTTTACATTAAGAGCTTGCACATCCCAACGAAAAAGCGCATGACAACCTCTGCTTCCCTCTTCGAAGGGCCTATCTTTTACTTTTCAGCTTTTACTTTCATGCAAGAGTCAATAATGTTCATCCTCATTTTATACTTAAGTATTCTCCACTTGGCAAGCACCATGTGGTGGGGAAAGATCCAGGCACATATATCCAGTTGGATGTAGGCAGTCATGAGTTATTATTGTTTGACATTATCCTTGAGGTAAACGAGTTGGGAGGTGAAAACAATAAACCCCCATCTTCCTATGTGTCTGATGGAAACATTTGTTCCAAGAATATGCTTTGAGTATTAGTAATCATAGAAGACTATATGATACTTGAGTATGTGGGACTTGCTAAAACAAAAGCTCTTACATAGACTCTTCCTGGAAATATGATGAATTCTAATTGTTTCGATGACTAAGAACACAGTTTGTTTGTTTTCAAGAAAGTTTATGCTTCATACTTCAATATTGTGGATGAATTGTTACTTGATTATGAGAAGTTATATGATGAATAGTAGCTGTTATGATAATGATCATGATGCTTCCATGTCCGTATTTTGTTTTATCGACACCTCTCTCTCTAAACATGTGGTCATGATTGTCGAGTTCGGCTTTCGCTTGAGGATAAGCGAGGTCTAAGCTTGGGGGAGTTGATATGTCCATTTTGCATCATGTTTTCCTATTGTTATTTATAATGTTTTTGGTCATTATTTCACTTTATGAAGCAATTCTAATGCTTTTTCTCTCTTACTTTGCAAGATCTACATGAAGAGGGAAATCATCGGCAGCTCAAATTCTGGACCTAAAGAGCTACAACAGAGATAGCTATTCTATGGAGCTCCAAATGACCTGAAACTTCACGAAGATTTTTTTATTGAATATATAAGAATTTTTTGGAATGAAGAACCACCGGAGGGGGGTCACCTGTTGCCCACAAGGCAACAGAGCGCGCCTACCCCCCCAGGGCGCGCCCTGATGCCTTGTGGAGCCCACAGCATCCCTCCGGTGCCCCCTTTCTGCTATATGAGGCCTTTTGCCCTAGAAAAATAAATAAGAGAAGACTTTCGGGACGAAGCACCTCCGTCTCGAGGTGGAACCTGGGCAGGAGCACTTTTGCTCTTTGGCAGAGCGATTCCGCCGGGGATACTTCCCTCAGGAGGGGGAAATCAAAGCCATCAACAACACCAACGTTCCCTCCATTGTGGGAGGACCAATCTTCATCAACATCTTCACCACAATCATCTCCTCTCAAACCCTAGTTCATCTCTTGTATTCAATCTTTGTCTCAAAACCTCAGATTGGTACCTGTGGGCCACTAGTTGTGTTGATTATATCTGGTAGTTGATGCTAGTTGGTTTATTTGGTGGAAGATTACATGTTCAGATCCTTAATCATATTAAATACACCTCTGATCTTGAACATGAACATGATTTGTGAGTAGTTACTTTTGTTCTTGAAGACATGGGAGAAGTCTTGTTATAAGTAATCATGTGAAGTTGGTATTCGTTCAATATTTTGATGAGATGTATGTTGTTCTTCCTCTAGTGGTGTCATGTGAACGTCGACTACATGACACTTCACCATATTTGGGCCTAGAGGAAAGCATTGGGGAGTAATAAGTAGATGATGGGTTGTGAGAGTGACAGAAGCATAAACCCTAGTTTATGCATTATTCCGTAAGGGGCTGATTTGGATCCATATTGTTGGAGATATGCCCTAGAGGCAATCATGTATGATGATATTTCCTATGTGTTTATGAATAAAGATAGTCCTTGAACATTATCAATGATGTGTATCAGCAAGTACGTGACTTGTTTGTGGGACTATGCATTGTATGATGATTGTCCTAAAAGGTCCCTAGTCGAAATGGTTGTGTGGACGCGCAGCTAACTAGACTAGCATATGACATGGTGGATGGCTCGGTCTCACTAGCCATGGAGCATTGGATGCTAACCTGATAATATGGACTCGGAAAGATCTGGTCGGATTCGACATAGTCGGATCTGAGTCCAGATAAGGTCCGAGTCGGACAGACCCAACTATGAGACGCAGCGATATGTCATCTGTGAGTCTCTAGTGCAACATATGTTCTATGTCCTAAGACCTGAGCTGACGCATGTACTCGGGATGGTGACAGACTTGCTTTGGGCCAACCAAATGCTACTCCGTAACTGGGTAGTTATAAAGGTAGGTTTCGGGCTTGTCCAGACCCATGCTACGAGACATGGTCGAGCAAGATGGGATTTGCACCTCCGATCAGGAGAGATATACTCTGGGCCTCTCGTGTGATCCGACCAAGATAAGCATGGCCATGCGACAAGGATTATGAGATAATCCGGTTTGTGGTCGGTGTCGTGCGTATGACCATCTATGGGGCCATCTAGCCCCTTTGCGGTTCGACTAGGGAGATGCGCAAGCACAAAGAGCAGAATCAACAGAAACGAAAAGGATTTACCCAGGTTCGGGCCACCGTGAGGTGTAAAACCCTACTCCTGCTTTTATGTATTGGATGTGTTTGAGCTCAGGTACAAGGAGCACTTCTTGCCGGCAAGGTGCAGGAAGAGCAGCTACGCATGCAAGGTGAGCTAAGAGTCGACCCTTGTAAAGGTTGCCCTAGCCCTCCGTTTATAGATCAAGGGGTCACCACAGTGGCAAAATAGTCTTTACAAGTGGATTAGACAGCAAACAGTACTATCATAACTAACACTGCCAGTTTAGGACAAACGCAATAAATGCGCCGTTAGGTTTCATGTGGAGGAGGAGCCTCGGCAAGGCTCCTGCACCGCTCCCCCAGCTACCTCTTATTATCTTGACACGCCTCCTGGACGGGTGTCATTAAAGCTAATTCTCCTTCCAGCAGGCTGACACGTGCCCCGACAAACCTCACGAAACCACCTGCGCGGTCGACACCTCACCGATTAGCGACTAGCCGCTCAGTGTGGTGGAGCGTAGACGAGCTAGCAAGGGCTTGCCGGCACGAAGCTTGCTGGGCCTTCATCTTGCCGGCTTGAGCCTTGCCGACAAATATCATCTTCATATCTAGCACAAGTCAGGTGCTTCTTGATATCTTGTCTTGATCTTCTCCCTAGTGCCTTTGCAACTAGGCCTTGAATCTTGATCTTGGTAATCTCCGGCAACCCCTGGCCATCAGGAAGGCTACCACTGTCTGTGCATAAGTCATGGTATAAAATACCCATGTTTTATACACCGACAGGAGCCCCCGAGCCTGGGCCACACATGCGTCCGAAGCGTCGTTGGGCTAGGCCCAAACAATGCACATACACGTGGCGGGAAATTACTGCCGTAATTTTTACAATGATGATTCTCCTCCAAGCACGCCCATGCCACGCATTTAATGCGGGTCGTGGGAGTGGTGGACTATAGCGATGATTCCGCAGTAGTGCGCCTGCAAAGGCACTGTCAAGCAAAACAGTAAAGAGCTAGCCCCCTCGCGCCTTCCCCATAAAAAGGCAACCACGAGAGGGCGCTGCTCATTCACCCCTGCTCCTTTCTGCTTCATCTTCTTCCTCTAGCCAGAGAAGCTTCCACCGCCACCGCTGCTGATTCACACTTCACCTCGACTTCCTCTTCTCTTCTTGAACCCTCATGGCACCCAAGAAGGCCGACGCGGAGGGGAAGAAGCCCGCCAAACCCGCCGACTCCAAGGCGGAGAAGAAGAAGAAAGATCTGGAGGAATTGGAACAACGGCGAAGGGAAAACGCGATTTTCCGGCCGTCGACTTTGGACAACAATACTCTGATCGAGAGGTATGCCTATATGTGGGGAAGAGACACTAAAGATCACAAGGCTCCAGTAGTACTCCCCACAGGTGGCAAGACCCCATTAGATTCATATCCGTTCTTTTGTGCATATTTCTATTGCGGGCTGGTTCCTCCATTCTCGGATTTCTTCAGCGCAATGATGTACAGTTTTGGGTTTCGACTGCTGGATTTTACTCCGAACGCCATGACAAGCATGTCAGTCTTCGCCCATCTGTGTGAGAATTTCGTTGGAGTTGCACCCAATGTTGATCTGTTCCACCACTTCTTCATCCCCCGCATCGAGGGCGACGCGCTTTCCGGCAATG